>LR991049.1:13409558-14800261 GCA_905163495.3 Cosmia trapezina
ACTTTATATCCCGAAAAAATGTAGTGTTCCCGTGGGATGAGCAAGAAATTCAAATACATATTATGCTACTCTTTCAAACTCAAACGGCTCGACCGATTTTTTGTGCGAAATTTGGTGTGAAAATAGCTGACACTTTGGATTAACACCTATACTACTTTATATCCCGAAAAAAATTAGTATTCCAGTGGGATGAGCAAGGAATTCAAATATATTTGCTTCTCTTTCAAACTCAAACGGCTCGACCGACTTTGATGAAATTTAGCGAGAGAGTAGCTGACACTCTGGATTAACACATATGGTACTTTATATCCCGAAAAAATATAGTGTTCCCGTGGGATGAGCAAGGAATTCAAATATATTTGCTACTCTTTCATACTCTAACGGCTCAACCAATTTTGATGAGATTTAGTAAGGAAGTAGCTGACACCTTGGATTAATACATAGGCTACTTTATATCCCAAAAAAATATAGTGTCCCCGTGGGATGAGCAAGGAATTAAAATATATTTGCTACTCTTTCAAACTCAAACGGAAGGACCGATTTTGATGAAATTTGATATGGAAGTAGCTGACATCCTGGATTAACACATAGGCTACTTTATATACCGAAAATGTGTAGTATTCCCTTGAGATGAGCCTTTTTTTGTGAATACTTTTTTCACCGATTAAATAATACACGTTTTAGTGTATCTCATAAACCGCGGGTAAACACCGCGGGGCGCAGCTAGTAATAAATAAATATCTTTGGACATCTCACACAACGCCATCTAGTCCCAAGCTAAGCAACCTAATGCTTGTGTTATGGTAACGAGATGGCTGATAAACTACTTATATACATTTTTTTTTTTTGTAAATACATACATATTATAGATAGAAAAACACCCAGACTCGAAACAAATACTTGTAGGTCGTACAAATATTTGTTCCGTGCGGGAATCGAACCCGCGACATGCTGCGCAGCAGTCAATCGCTCAACCACTGCGCCAACCGTGTCGTCAAATAATAGGTCTTTACCTATGAAATTGCCGTTTTGTATGAAAAAATTTAAACGATGTTTTTTCATGTATTTTTTATTTGTATTAATCGAAGTAATCACCCATGCAATCAATGCATCTTTGCCAACGCAGTGGCAGTTTATTGATGCCCTTCTTAAAGAAATCAGCTGGTCGGGAGGCAACAAATTCTTCAAAGGCATTTTGTACTGCCTGTCGGGTATTGAATTTTTTTCCCGCCAAGAAGTTATCCAAATTCTGGAAAAAGTAGTAGTCTGTAGGCGCAAGGTCTGGTGAGTAGGGCGGATGACGGAGAGCTTCCAACCCCAGTTCTTGCAACTTGGAGACCGTCTGCTGTGCAGTATGAGGTCGCGCGTTGTCGTGCAGGAGCAGCGGAGACGAGCGATTGACCAATGCTGGTTGGAGATGTGCCAGCTTCTCCATCATTGTGTTCAGTTCTTCACAGTACACATCTGCAGTAATGCTCACCCCGTTTGCTAAGAAGCTGTGATGAATCACACCGGCGCTAGACCACCAAACAGTGACCATCACTTTTCTAGGGGTAAGTTTTCGTTTAGGGCATTGTTTAGGTGCTGAACCAGGATCCAACCAACTTGCTGAGCGCTTGCAGTTATCAAACAGAATCCATTTTTCATCGCAGGTAACAATGCGGTTCAAAAATCCTTCATTTGTGTGTCTGTTGAGCAGTGCAAGGCACGTCTCGACGCGTACTTCGCGCTGGCGATCATTGAGTTCGTGGGGCACCCATTTGTCAAGCTTTTTTACCTTGCCAATTTGACGCAAATGGACCAATATTGTTTTGACGCTAACGTCGAAAGCTGCTGCTAATTCAGCCGTAGATTGTGTATCATGAGCTTCCACAATCGCCTTTAATTCGTAATTGTCGACCAAAGTCTTCGGACGACCGCGAGGTTCATTTTTCAGGTCGAAATTTCCAGAACGGAAGCGAGCAAACCAATAACAGGTGGTGCGTTGGTTTGTAGTGTTAGCTCCGTAAACGTCGTTGATGTTGCGTGCCGCTTGTGCCGCGTTGCTGCCGCGACGGTACTCATATTCCATAATTACTCGAATTTTTAACGTATCCATGATGACGAAAAAGATTGAAATGCGATGAAAATGTAACACTAATCAATAAACAAATGACTACTTTTGGAAAAAAATCCATGTTTTTAAAATAAAATTAATTTGAAATTAGAATTCTTAGCCAAACAAAAATTATTTTGATTTGAAATGGCCAGTACTGCAGAACGGCAATTTCATAGGTAAAGACCTAATATTAAGATCAGTTACGATTCTCAATTCTTTCCCCAGAATGTAGAACAAGTAGTCCTCATAGGCAATCGCGAGTGGATGTCCAGAAACGGAGTCACAGTCCCCCGCAGAGTGCAGGAAGCCATGCAGCAGGATGAGGAGCTGGGCAGAACTGCTGTGCTGGCCGCTATTAACGGTAAGACAACTCTTTTCCTCTGACCTCAGCCCTTTACGGCCTGTCCACATGTCCACGTCACGACGTCGTCAACGTAGAACGGTGCGGTATCGTGGCACGGTACGTTGACGTGACGTGCAAATTTACGTCGCAAAAGCTAGTAATACGTACATATTATCTTCGCCAACAGACCAACTAGTCTGCACGATAGGAGTGGCAGACGAAGTAAAGCCGGAAGCTCACCTGGCGGTGTACTGCTTGAAGAAGATGGGCCTGCAGGTGTGTCTGCTGACTGGAGACAACAGGAAGACTGCGGTGGCTATAGCCAGACAAGTAAGTAATAACTTGAGGCTAGAGATGCCGCTACATTCCACCAGTTTTTATGACAGATCATTCACTGTTCAAGCAGTACGATTGTGGAATGACTTGCCCGTGTCGATAAGGCGTGCACAATCTTTGTCAACTTTTACAATTTTGGTGAAAAAACATTTCCTCTCTCTATAAATATCGTCATTACGTATAGTTCTTTGCTCTTTTTCAAGTAGTATATATAAGTATATATTTATATAAGTATTTGTATTTATATATGTATAAATTGTATGTATATATGCTACACCACAGACTACCAACAGTATTCTCTAGATCGCTTTTAGCGATAAGACCGCCCATTGTGTCACCCTATGTAAAATTTCAACATTTATATCTGTAATTTTTATGGTGTGCATAATAAAGAGTATTCTATCTATCTATCTATCTAAGTAATATAACAGCAGCAGCAAAAGCACTTTACAATGCATTGGTGCGAAGTAACTTGGAAACCAGTGCTATCATCTGGAATCCTTATGAAGAGAAGTATTCTCAGATGTTGGAAAAGATGCAAAACAAATTTACCCGATACCTATACTTCAGGCAGTATGGTGTCTACCCTTTCTACCCGCTTATGTATCCAACTCTCTTTGTTATAGGGATGGTTGGATAGTAAAATGTTTTTATGGTTTTTAGTGGGTTTCGTTCCGATTTTTGGAAAAGTGTGCTATTTAGAGACATCGTTTATTTTTCCTGTATAAAATATATCTCTCTAAGTTAAATTTCAATAAAAACGAATGAAATCTAACGAATCTGCACGAAATGTAACTTAGAGAGATGTCTTGATTATTTTTATGGTTAAAATTATGTAATTACATATGTTTTATTGTAGCGTATATCAAGATACAACCTGACACGGATCTGCAAATTGCAAAAACCCAAAAAAAAAAATTGAATTTGAGGGGCTACCACTTCGTATCCCCCCCCCCCCCCCCAAGTGTCCAATGGACCCCATGTGTGCATAAGGAAAAACCTTTAAATAGTGGTCTATAATTAAGCTTATATTGCATATATATAAACGTAAAAAAACATCATCCGATGGAAAACATATCCTCATCAGTAGTTGTGCACCTATGGGGTTCGAAACTACCCCCCAACCCCCCCCCACCGCTGGGGTTTTGGGTGTAAAAATAGCCCAAAGACAGACACGTGAGGGGTTAATATACTTTCTCTTCCCCAGGTCGGCATCAACAAAGTGTACGCCGAAGTCCTCCCCTCCCACAAGGTAGCAAAGATCCAGAAGTTACAAGAAGAGGGGCAGAAGGTGGCCATGGTGGGCGACGGGGTGAACGACTCGCCGGCGCTCGCACAGGCCGACGTGGGCATCGCCATCGCCTCGGGCACCGACGTGGCCGTGGAGGCCGCGGACCTGGTGCTCATGAGGGTACGTGGCGGGAGACAAAGATAACATTTTGTGAAGTTTCACCAGCCACGAGTTCTGAAGTTTCACCAATGATTTTTTTTCTTACAAAAATACAAACACGTAATTATGTTGGAGGCAGCTGATATAATGCTTATAAGGTTAGGTAGAAAAAAAAATCATTGGAGAAACTTCACAATTTGTTTTACCCATCACATAATTATGTTAGTAAAACTTCACATGAAGAGAAGTTTTCGCATCACACGTACAGTCCGCGAGGCATAGGCTTTTTTTTGTGGATAGGAAATCATCAAATGACTCCCGCTGTGGGTGGAGCGGGAGGGCGTGTCAGACTTTTACTGACTAAAACCCACCCGTGTTCCTTCAGTTGCCTGTGCCAGGGCCACGTTAACTCTTTCGAACAACCCGCGACCCCGGCGGCTAGCGAGGCCTAAGCTGAGCTTTGCATTTGAGTGTGTGATCACCAAAATGGTACGACAGCCCATCGCCCGCGCGCACCGAGCGCGGGTGACACGCGCCCACCAACCGCGTACTCCGCACTATCGGGGACATACTTGCTCAGCACCATGAACTGGACTTATTTGCCGATGGATTAGGACATTTGTATAATAAATTTCGTATCATTTTAAATGACATATTATAGTCATACATAATAACTGAGTTGAATTGATCACTATTAGTTGACACTAAACTGACATTATATTAATTGAAACTAAACTGACATTATACAGGGTGTAAGGGACAGCCCTCCACAAATTAACAGGGTGCCTTCAGCTCCTTATTGTGAATCATATTCCACCGGAAATTTTCTCAGGAAAAGTTTCATTTTTTTTAACGTTTTTTCGGCTAATATTCCTTTATTTCAATCTAAAATTACATTCTCTATTTGCAGCACTCCATTTATGTAAATAAAACAGCTAAAATCCAAAAAACAGCAATGGATGTCGAAATACTTTAACGAACTACGCGCGAAATCAGCTGTTTACTTTCTGCCTAGCTTCAGAGTTCATCAAACTCACCGCATACTACTTGCATACAATTGATACAATACAACAACACAGACGCGCAAGACGCTCCGATTTACCGAGTCGCAACAGTATTGCCAACTTATCAAACCTCTATTTGTGAACCAAAATGTTAGAACTAACTTGGTTCACATAAGAACTTCTCTAATTTGAAATGCAAATCTTTTCGTGCACTTAAATTCTAAAGGAAAGACGCACTTAATGTGCCCTTGAGTATTCGTGATAGGTACATACCTAGTTACTTAATTAATTCTACTTTTCAAGCGATCACTGGATCCAGTTTACAAGCCACCCAAGGGGCTTTTCATGGCTTTACGATAGCTACCGACTGGTAGTCCAGTCGGGAATCGAACGTAAGCCCTCTGTAATGGAAGCCCAGTCTTCTATCACTACTATGAATCTGCTTAGCATAAACTTTGAATTAAATTGACAAATTAATCGTTTCATTTCTCCAAAACAAATAACAGCTAACATTTATTTAGTCGAGCTTAAAATAGTGGTATTTTTGTACAAACATTTTTGCAAGAAATTTCATGCAAAATTTTTCGAGTAGTTGACAACACTGTTTTTGTGTGGGATTTTTCGTGTAGTCATTAGTACAATTTAGTTGTCCTGTGACTGTGTCGCACGCGCGTAGTGTCCTGCGACACTATCTGGCAGTATCGCTCGCTGTTGTCCGCGCAGTCGCGTTGTGAAGTTTACGTACATTACGTGCGTTTACGTGCATTTGGATTTATTTTTTGTTGTGTTGTTGTCTGTGAGAAATGGCTACATTTAGTGCTCGTGAGTATGGCGAAATGATAATGTGCTACGGGGAAGCTCGGGGAAATGCTAGGGAAGCGTTCAGAAATTACATTGATAGGTATCCTGCTCGATTAGACCCTGTGCCGTGCACGTCTCGTCGTGTGTGAAACTGTGAACGTCTCGGTGGAGGTCACAGGTGATTCTAAGGTAGGATTAATTTTTGTGCACGACGCACTATCAATTACAGCCTGATTGACACCTATTGACTGATTGATTTCTATTAATTTTCTATGTAATAATAATTGGAGGTACGTATGGTACACATAACCCTCCTTTTTTAACTTGCCGCAGTCGGGTAAAAAAGGGAAATACACTTCGACGTTAGTTTTAGCTATTGTTTGGTACAAAATTAACTGTATTGTTTATTATTTTGTTATCTTTACTCGTTGTAAAAGGGCGGCCAATGAGGTGCCTGAATGCATGTTTGCCAGTAGTATTTTTTTATTTTTATTGACTATTTGTTTCATCTATTTGTTATTTGCGTTAAGTACAGAAACTACTTTGGTATTAATTTGTTTAAAAATGGCTCGTGGACGATATGGCGTTCGTTCGCGTTTCCTTTGGAGCTAGTGCAGATAAAGGTTTTTGAGGGAATACAGCCATTATCGTAAATTATTATTCCTTATTTCATAAAACCTTATTTTTCATTGAACCCTACCCGTACTTGACAAACTGACCAATAAGTAGGTGCCATACACCACTTAAAACATTCAAACAACTTTCAGTTATAAAAATAATTAAATGGAGCCTAAATTATTGTCGCCTTTACTGTACCTGCGCGTAAGCACCTACCTACTCAACTAACTTGCAATCCGCCACTACGCTCTCGCGGCGCGAGAATTGACCCCGTGGCGGGTAGGTGCTGCGCTGCCGTTCGCTACGTGCGTTTTGCCACGGTAGCGATACATTGCGTGCGAGGTAATAAAACAAATCAGGTTTATTGGATTCCCATAACGTTCCTGAAATAATTTCATGTACCGGTCATCTTAGTATGATGTACTGAATTCAACCTATCAGTTTGCGGAGGGCTGTCCCTTACACCCTGTATTAATTGACACTAAACTGACATTATATTCTGCTGCTGTATTAATTCGTCGTTGTAATCTAATTTTTATTATTATTTATAGACATGGGCATTATTGCTATTTTATAAAATCTATTGTATAATAAGGAGACGAGTGTGTTTGAGGAAATTAATCATATGAGCGTTTTGGATGGTATGTCTGTTAGCTCGTAAGACCAATTGAAATAAATAAATGACCAAAATTTGTAAATTATCTTTTTACGACCAAAACTACATGTGACGCGCAAAATATCTGAAAACAAACTTTTTCGTAATATTACGAAACCTACATTTTTAATATCAGACATATTGTGATAAAACCATCTGCCTATTTTTTTAATATCAGACATATTGTGATAAAACCATCTGCCTATTTTTTTAATATCAGACATATTGTGATAAAACCATCTGCCTATTTTTTTTGACATAGCAGAAATGGACTCCCGTAAAACGTGACGTTTCTGACCGGTGCTGCCCACTGAGTCGGGTTCAAAATCGTCTAAACTAATGGTTTTATACGGTTTTGGCCGTAAAACGATGCGACATGGTTTTGGTCATGGCCTCTCGTACTAAAAGAACAAAAGCCGAATGCCAAAAAGCAGTATAACACCGTTTTAAACCAAACAAAGAACACGTCGCGTTCTATGCCGGACGTCACACCTACATTATCTATGTCACTCACACAAATGCAAAGCTCAGCTTAGGCCTCGCGGACTGATATGTTGTAGTCGACTTCCAGTCTAAGCGGATGCAGATAAGACTGGTTGTCAGACTTTATGCCTTCTGACGATCCGTAACGACTGTCAAAAATCCACGGATTAACGTGTTTTCCACGGAGGGGTCTCGGTATGAAAATGAAAGTCACCCATACGCAGGCTGACCGTGGCTACCGTAGCTTCACCTTGATCAATCAAACCATAAGCCTAGCATTAATAATTTAAATTTTTCCTTGCAGAACGATCTGTTAGACGTAGTAGCGTGCTTGGAGCTCTCCCGTACGACAGTGCGTCGCGTGCGCCTCAACTTCCTGTTCGCTAGCGTATACAACTTGCTGGGCATACCGCTAGCGAGCGGGGCCTTCGCTATGTATGGATTACAGCTACAGGTAATAATCATAGATAATGACACACCTACAGTCACAGACAATAATACACACCCATAAAACTCCAGCACACTCCGTCACCTCTCTAACACGGACCCACAGCACGCCTTGTCACACACACCTACATACACCTACATCGACGGTAACCCACATGGTCAATAGTACATAAGATTGTTGGGCATACTGCTAGCGAGCGGCGCCTGCGCCATGTTTGGATTACAGCTACAGGTAATAATCATAGATCATACACACCTACAGTCACATACAATAATACACACCCACAAAACTCCAGCACACTCCGTCACCTCTCTAACACGGACCCACAACACGCCTTGTCACACACACCTACATACACCTACATCGACGGTAACCCACATGGTCAATAGTACATAAGGTTGTTGGGCATACTGCTAGCGAGTGGCGCCTGCGCCATGTTTGGATTACAGCTACAGGTAAGCCCATTAAATCATAAATAATAACACACCTACAGTCACATACAATAATACACACCCACAAATCTACAGCACACCCCGTCACCTCTCTTACACTGACCCATCACACACACCTACATAGACAACCCCCACATGGTGAATAGTTCATGAGATTGTAGGCCTCAACTTTCTATTCGCTAGTGTGGGGGGGCGGTATTTTTTTTTACATTTTTCATCAAAAGTCGAAAACTATGCGGCCTAAAAAAAAATAAAAAAATGTTTGAGGATGTGCAAACAGCGCTCTTTCATATCATACCCCACATGCCCTAGTAGCCAGCCCCACTTCGAATTTTTAAGACACCCTTTCAGTCCCTGTTGCAAAAAAAACACGTATATTTAAATTTATTTCTTATTTGCAAAATAGTTGGGTAAACGTCATCTAAAACTGTTTCAAATTTCAAGTTGATAGCATTAGTAGTTCTTGAGATATCGAGACAGACAGACTGAGTCGCACCATAAGGGTTCCTTTTTACCATTTTACGGGCACGTTAAAATCATACATACATAAACTCACGCCTTCTCCCCACGGGGGTAGGCAGAAACTACAGAACGCCACCTGATACGATCCTTACATACTACTTTTGCCTCGTGTACATTCGCTAAGGTAATAATAAATGTGTTTGTCCCACAGCCATGGATGGCGTCGGCGGCAATGGCGATGAGTTCGGTGTCAGTCGTGTGTTCCAGTTTACTGCTCAAAACGTACGTATCTACTAGTCAATCAATCAATCTGCCTAGCCTTTTACCAACTATGTTGGGGTCGGCTTCCAGTCTAACCGGATGCAGCTGAATATCAGTATTTTACATGGAGCGACTGCCTATCTGACCTCCACAAGCCAGTTTCTAGGTAATACGATACCCTTCGGTAAGACTGGTTGTCAGACTTTCTGGCTTCTGACGACCCGTAACGACTGTCAAAGATCCACGAATGACAGCCGGGACCAACGGCTTAACGTGCTTTCCGAGGCACGGAGGAGTCTCGGTACTAACCCCCAATTTAAAAAAAAAAGTGTCCTTTTGTTTTTGTATTTATTTGTATAGTTAGTTGGTTAGTCATTTAATTTAGCAACGTAAAAATTAAGTTTTTCATCCACATTGTACTGCTCAACGAATAAAAAAAAAACACTTTAATTAACAGCAATTTTAGAGTCCTAGTCTTACCAATGGGTATCGTACTACCCAGTAACTGGGTTGTGGAGGTCAGATATAAAGTCGCTCCATATAAACTACTGGTATTCAGCTGCATCCGGTTAGACTGGAAACCAACAAAGTTGGGTTTCTCTTAACCAAAAATAATTTCTTCTTTTACAGTTTCAAAAAACCAGCTCTAGAAAAACTCCGTACAGCCGAATATCTTCAATCCATTCATCTGGAGGAGTTAGACTCCGTGTCAGTACATCGCGGTCTCGACGAACGAATAGACCCCAGTGAACGAGGCGCGTCGCCTTTAGCCAAGTAAGTTTAAATACAACACTTGATTTTTCCACAGAAATTTATCTTTTCGGGCGACGTGATGACGTCAACTCGAAATGATAATTTAGATAAGAAATAATCAATAAAATAAATAAGTACATGTAGGAACGGTATGTTATCACAGTACAGTGAAATGAGACGTGATGATGAATGACAGATGTGAAGCATAAACGAGAGATTATGTACGAAATAGTCAAGGAGTGAAAGAGAAAAAAAGAAATTAATGAATGATTAAAATTTAGAATTAATGAAGAAAAGTTGTAAGACGTTGGAGTTAAAGACGGAGAATAAAAATACAGAAATTAATGAACACTCAGCAGTTTTATTGAAGAGAAATTTAGCTTATCCCACTGCTGATTTTTCCTTAATTTCTGTATTTTTATTATACGTCTTTAACTCCAACGTCTTACAATTTTTCATCATTAATTCTAAATTTTAATCATTCATTCACTATCTCTTTCACTACGAGACTATTTCGTACATCATCTCTGTCACTCGTTTATGCTTCACATCTGTCATTCATCGTATAATACCAATGATATTAAACATATATACACTAGACGTCGCCATGATTACAGTGTGAAGTGTGGAAGTGAGACACATAAATACGAAATAAGTAGGAAAATTGGGACAAAGCATCGTATCTTCTGTCCCTTACGGCGTGCCGTATTTTTGCATGGCAAACTTTTGAATGTTAGCCAAACAAAGTACTTTCACTGTTACAAAATTTATCTTGCGTCGATTAATTTAACTTTTTTGGACAGTTTTTGCATTGTGCGAATGTATTGACATGGGTTTCAGTCCAAAATATGGAAGATTTCTTACGTTAAACCTCATTTCTCATACCACGCATGACCTAGAAAAAGTATTATATTGCTGTCTCATGACCGGCCACGCGGTGGCTCGATCTAGATGTATATTATCTAAGTATAATATTAATTGGCAATAAATAAACTACTTACGCATTTTCATCAAAATTTTATTTTCATGACTGTCTGAAATAATTAAATTGTAAGTAATTTAAATGGACAGTGAGTAACTTTGTATAGTTTGCTTTTGACGCTTTAGCGGACATAATCTTTGCTTTCAATCATCAAATTAATTAGGGTTCCGTACCAAAATGGTAAAAATGGTAAGGGTTCCCCTTATGGGACTCAGTATGTCTGTCTTTTTATCCGTCTGTCACAGCTGAACATCTCAAGAACTACTAATGCTATCAACTTGAAATTTGGAACAGTTTTAGATGGCGTTTTCCCAACTATTTTGCAAATAAGAAAGAATTTAAAATATTTTTTGTTTTTTTTTGTAATATGGACTGAAAAGGGGTCTTAAAAATTAGACATGTTTTTCCTTTTTTTTAGGCCACATAGTTTTCGACTTTTGATGAAAAATAACCCCCCCCCCCATCTCCGAAGTCTGCATAGAGATAAATCTGAAATTATTCTATGTGATAGAAGTTTATGTAAAGGTTACAGGAAAAATATAACGATGTCTCTAAATAGCACACTTTTTCTTCAGAAATCATCAACAAAAATTACATATATGATGGTAACGGAACCTTCGGCGAGTCCGACTCGCTCTTGACCGGTTTTTTTTTAAATAAATTCGTTACATCGCCGTCGCCCGGAAAAAATCTTTTTCGAATTTCTAGAGTAAACTAAACTCTATGGCAAACAATATAGGCAAAGAATTCTGCTTTCATTTTATTTTACTTTATTTTTTCTCTTTTTCTAGCTTGGCGTTAAAATTCTTCATAGATTTTGTAATTTAATTAAATGCCAATATTCCTGACAGTAGCGGTCGTAAAACGAAAGAGCGAGACACGAGATTCACTGTCCTACTCACACGTTTAATGACCGAGACTGCCACGAGACTTGGTTTAGTATAACTAGTTTAAAGCTCTATTCATCAAAACCGAAATTCAAAATCTTAGATAATTCACTTTAATTGCCACTCAACTATCAATTTTAACTTTAAGTAATCTAAGTTGATTTTTGAGAGACCATTCTTAAAAAGGTCCAAAAAATGCTGGCAATAGAATTTGAACCTTATCGTGCATGACATTGAGTTTATGGTTCCAAAATATAACAGTTATCTAAGATCCTGAATTCAATTTTATTACATCTCTCTCTATTCCACCGGTTATTGTATCTGCAATCTCTTTCTAACATTCTATTTCTTTCATCACAGCAAAAACCGTGACTCTTGGAAATCTGCTCTATTGAAAGTTGAAGTATAAAGTATGTAGTTTCTTATAGATGTGGTGGTTTGTGTGAGGTCTTGTTTTATGTGTGAGTTTTTTGTGTTTGTTATAAATTAAAATAATCAGGAATACTTATACACCACTAATTTTTAATTAGTACAAATACTTAAAGGGCTTATTAGAGGAGGTCTTGTTATTATATATTATGTAAAGTCTCAATAAATAATATTCATAAACAGCAAAGTTATTGGCGTTTGTTTATATCCCAAAATGTCACTCAATTTATGGAAATATTGTACAGGCTATTCATAGTTGTATTCATTCTCTCGCTCTAGCATTCGCGTGCTCTCGCTCGAACTTGCCCCGCCTCCAACAGCTGTTATCGTATCATAATCATGAATTTACCAATTATGACAAATTTTTGTGGACAATTTTGGTTTTTCGTTTTTTTTACTTTTGACTACACATATATGATCAGTAACGGTTACGGATAAAGCCCCATTTTTTTTTGTACTAATTAAAAAATAGCGGTGTATTATGTGGCAATGCTCAAACTATATCGGTGTTATTAAAAAACGACGTTTTTTTTCTGTCATGGTTTAAACCATCGAGCCAGTTTTTGTAATAAGAACCTAGATGTGATAGAAATACAGTTCTTTATACAAAACTGACAACTTAATGTGTCGGAATAAAGTTCGAAATTCAAAAAAAGGGTCCGTGGTTTAAACCTGGGTTTGAAGTTGAACCTTGTTTTGTAATAAGACGGTTCGAGTTATGTGTTGATTGCCCGAGTTCTGTCTTTTTTGCGTTTTAGCCGACTGTGTCAAGGTAAAGGTGGAGTGTTGTTTTGTGTTGAAGAAGTTTGATTAACTGTGGGTTATCATTTTTCTGGGATATTAAAGGATGATGACTAAAAATTGTGTTTTTGTCCGTCAATACATTATTGAAAAATGTTGGACAGGTTTTTTTCTTTTTTTATGTACTTACTTAATCAAAAGATTACGGCGACGGCCTAGCTAGATTTTGTACGAAAATTGTTGTAGCGAGCCCCCACTCCCCAACTTTAATGCGTGTTATCGAAGTATTTTTTTTATTAATATAATAAATAAAAAAATATGTGGGGTCAAATCACGCTGGGGTCGGTGTATTTCATTTGTTCATTACTTAATTCAAGAGTATTTTTTTCTGTTTTCAGTTCGTTCATTGTCTGGTTTGTCATTATTGTTATTATTTACTGGTGGTGGCGACATCTGAAGGCCAATTCTCGTACCTAAAAATGTTTAAATTCAGGTCACAATCTCATGCCCGTGACAATCAAATGTCAAAAGTGCTATACAAACCGCTATTAAATTTTTGACAGATCAAGACTGAGATGAGATTGCGAACGTTGTTAAGGAGGATGCGCTGTGGTAGTGGTAGCCCACGAAATTCAAATTTTCTTGCGTTTTATGCAATTTGCAGGTCCTTGTCAGGTTGTATCTTAATCAAAGCATGATAAGCGGCAATAAAACATAATTATGTATTTACATAATTTTAACCATAAAAATCATCAATACATCTCTCTTTAGATTTCGTGCAGATTCTTCGAACGAACGAAATCTAACGAATCTGCACGAAATCTAACTTAGAGAGATGTCGTGATGATTTTTATGGTTAAAATTATGTAAATAAATATGTTTTATTTCCGCGTATACAAGAGAACAGAAGCAAATTTGCAATTCAAGAACTTCTTATGGCTATTAGGCCGAAAATCACAACTTTCTATCAGCAATAAATTGCTGGTCTACAAGGCCATCATTAAACCAATTTGGACCTATGGGCTAGAACTCTGGGGATCTGCTAGCAATACTAATCCAACCTAGAGATACTTCAGCGATTCCAAAATGTTGCATTAAGAACGGTCTCCAGCGCACACTGGTTTGTACGGAACTCTGAAATACATGAATACTTAGAAATGCCAACCATAAGAGAAGAAGTAAACAAATACAGCAAAAAGTACAAAGAACGACTAAACAGCCACAGCAACACATTAGCTAGAGAACTACTTCAAGATAAAGACCACATAAAACATATGCGTGTGGTGTGAGGGTCACTTTATTGAAACTCTTTGAAAATATGCTTAGGATTTAGTGAACATTCCCAAACAATTGTGAAAGTTGGAATCAGATTTTGTGAAAGTCAACTTTGCGAGATATGGACTGTAAAGTGGGGCCCTCAGTTCTCACATAGAGGATTGAGGGCCCGCCTGTACCTGACAAACTATGTACACTACAGATAAAGTCTTTATGCCAAAATCTAAGCTTATACCAAACAAAATTTGTGAAAACAAGATATTATCGCAAAACACTGTCCTACTTGGTATATCTTCGTTCAAAATGGGCCCTCAATCCTCACACACGTAAAAGTTTATCACGCAAATACAATGAAACCATTAACTTATAGCTATTGTTTGTAATCCTATAAGATACTAAATAAATTGTGAAAATTTGTGAAAGCAAGAGCAGGTCACCATTTCTTGTTGTTTGAAAGTTATGACCTTGACAAAATCCGGGCCCTCAATCCTCCATTTATTTTGTTTTCCGTTTGAATACGCTTATCGTATGAAAGATTAGACAAATACAAAATAGTCTCTTTTTGTGAAAAAAATTGTGCAACAAATTCGATACTAGAAAACAATTAAAAGACCCTTTATTGTAAATAAAAATCGAGTTTTATTTTTGTTCCCTGAATTAGGAAATAGGGTGACCACGATACGGTATTTTACTCTATATGAGAAAAAATCTTAAAATATATTATTTAGATAGATTAGGCAAAAAGCAGTCGGAAAATATTAGTTTTAGTTCAATAACAATATAAATTTTAAAATTAAATTCAAAGTTTTCAGGTTTTTTTAATGTTTTCTCAAACCATGAAATAGTAGCCGCCATTTTATGACGTCATTCGGCTGTGTGAATTAAAAAAGTGTCAACTATTAATTGATCAGTGTATCTCTTAGAGCAGGTATAGCTTTCACTTTAAAATCAAAATCTTTACCGTCCATACGTATTGTGTGTATAGAGTCATGAGGAACAGGGTGTAAAGTTCACTCATCCTTTATTGAAAAGGGAGGACCCTCCGACCTCCTCAGATGAGTGTTGTCTCTGGTGGGCAACTGCCCCACGGTTAATGTGGGGTTGTTGTATACCTATATGCTAGTCGCGCGGTAAACTCTCATTGCGCGATGCAGGTTGCGGGACGTCATGTCCTTGTGATGCGTAGTTCGTATGTGGCGATGTAGATGCCGCCACATGTGTATTACAAGAAGTAACAGGCTAGAATGGAGATGTTACAAGCATTAAAACAACAAATGTGAAAATTAAACTTTTTATTCACTATTTATAAATTACTAGATTTAAAAAAAAAATCCTAAAACCCTAATAAAAAAAAACAAAACTATTTTTGGGCACTCGTGGTAACACGTTAAGGTCAGTGTAAGGTTGTATCTTAGTCAAAATATGATTCGCGACATTAATAATTATGTATTTACATAATTTTAACAATAAAAATAATTAATTACCTACGTACCTTTTACCGACTGAATACCGGTAAAAGTCCGAAATTAAAGATAGTTTTAGAATAATTCGGGGTTTTACTGGTGAGATTTGGTAAATAATAGGATTTACCCGTAAATCCTAATATTTACCGCAGTTCGCGGTTTTACACTAACATATAGGTAGATGAGTATATATCAAAACAAACTTACATGTACTTATTTGTATGACTATAATAATATTTCCGTAGACAGAGAATTCTAGTAACTATTTTCGTAGTTTTCTCAATCAATTGACATGACATATATAATAAAAAGAACATCACTGTACTTTTTCTTTGTAGTAGTCGCAATTCGCATAGACAAACTAATGAGGTTGAACTCCAAAACTCCTCGATTTTATGTGAAAATGTTTGGAACATAATAATCCTTAAATAAAATTAAATATCAACATTCACTACTCCAAGATAATTACCCATACAACTATGTGTATTATAATATACAGGGTGGAATTTTGTAATGACACCTGGAAGGAAGTACTCTTAATAATGCAGATAGAAAATTTTACTCAAAACATTCCTTTATTTTTGAATAGAAAGCAAACTGCATTCAAAGATTTTCGAAATTTCTCTTCTCCCACAACCGGGAATCGAACCGGCTAAAATCTGAAACAATTATACCCTGTACTTTTATTGCATCGATCGTTAGGGTCAATTATAAGGATGAAATCTCTCTAACAAACATGATAAATTAAATGAAAGGAAAACCAGGAAATCTTAAATTAATTTAATTTTTTACAAAAAATGGTAAACTAACTAATTAGTTGCTCGAAATGGGCTCCATTCTCTTGGATACACAAATTTATTCTTTTAACGAATTCATTTCTAGTAACCTTTAATAAAGTGTTGTGGTGAATATTATAAATCGTATTCTGAACTTCAACTCTCAACTCGTTGTCATTCGCATAAGATTTCATGTAAATTTGATTTTTTACATATTCCCACAAAAAAAAATCTAATGGGGTGAGATCTGGCGATCTCGCAGGCCATCTGATTGTGCCGTTTGTACCAATCCAGGTATTAAAATGAAAGTATTGTCACCCTACCCTGCTACACACTTCAAAAATAGTTGATTTCGGTATCTATTAAGATTTGTAGTTTAATCGTTATTCTTATTAGTAACAAATAACATCAATTTGTTGCACAATTTTTTTCACAAAAAGAGACTATTTTGTATTTGTCTAATCTTTCATACGATAAGCGTATTCAAACGGAAAACAAAATAAATGGAGGATTGAGGGCCCGGATTTTGTCAAGGTCATAACTTTCAAACAACAAGAAATGGTGACCTGCTCTTGCTTTCACAAATTTTCACAATTTATTTAGTATCTTATAGGATTACTTGGTTTCATTGTATTTGCGTGATAAACTTTTACGTGTGTGAGGATTGAGGGCCCATTTTGAACGAAGATATACCAATTAGGACAGTGTTTTGCGATAATATCTTGTTTTCACAAATTTTGTTTGGTATAAGCTTAGATTTTGGCATAAAGACTTTATCTGTAGTGTCCATAGTTTGTCAGGTACAGGCGGGCCCTCAATCCTCTATGTGAGAACTGAGGGCCCCACTTTACAGTCCATATCTCGCAAAGTTGACTTTCACAAAATCTGATTCCAACTTTCACAATTGTTTGGGAATGTTCACTAAATCCTAAGCATATTTTCAAAGAGTTTCAATAAAGTGGCCCTCACACCACACGCATATGTACGCCTTAAAAGATGGCACATACTGGAACTCGACCAAAGGAACTGAAGTGTTCCCACATGTAATTGGTGCTGTTCACTGGAATGGCAACCAAACTGAAATCCACCACAGACCACATCTAATTATGGCTAAACAGCCAATTGTAGATACGAAAGGAGAAAAAAAAAAAAATCCGCGTATCATATTTTGATCAAGATACAACCCGACACGGACCTGCAAATTATAAAAAAACCCAATAAAAATTGAATTTCGCGGGCTACCCCTGCGCATCCCCCTTAAAAATACGGGAATCGCCGGTCAGTTATTTGTGTGATTGTTACAATGGTAGTGGTTTATTTTATTCTTGTGATTTTCAACGACTTTTTTGCAAACTTTTTCAATTTCTTACCATATTAACTGTCTTTCTTCGTTTATCTTTTTCGAGAATAGTTTTTTTATATTTTAAAAACTAAATCATTAAGAAAATGCGTCTAAAATTTCTCTTTTTAAAAAAAGTATATTTACTCGTATTTATTGTAACTAATGAATGAACGAATGAATTACGGTTCCAGATAGATAATTTCTATACAGGATAAGTTTTTAAGCAGTGCGCAAATTTTCACAGGGTGTTGTTCTACCCATGAATATGAACAACTTTTATTATGGGACCAAACCTGAAATCGCAAAAAAAAATCAGCTGCTCCCTACATTTTGTAGATAAATGTACCGAACAACTGATTTTTTTTTCGCGATTTCAGAGTTAGTATCATAGTGAAAGTTGTTCATATTCATGGGTAGAACAGCCTGTGAAAATTTTCGCACTGCTTAAAAAATTATCCTATACTTATATATTTTTGTATTCAGGATTTTTATAATTTTATAATTAGTTGGTACGGTACATTTTGCATCGTGGTTATCATTAAGGTGAAAGCGCCAGGCTAGCCCGCGAAATTCAAAATTTCTAAAGCTACGGCCGCGAATCATATTTTAATCAACATACAAGCTCACACTGACCTACAAATTGCAAAAAACGTAAGAAATTTTGAATTTCGCGGGCTACCCTGGCGCATCATCCTTAAGTACGTGTAAGAATTTCAGATTTTGAGCAAGCATTCTATCCCTAAAATTGACCCAAGAAAACATAAAAATACCCTTGAACCCAATGATATTATAAGTAAAAAGACGTAGATAAGTTACCTACCCAACATTCGATATTCAAAAACGGTGCAATGTCGAAATGTCAGACTTTGACAGACAGAAGTAGGACGGCATGTCGTAATTATTGGGAGCGAAAAAGAGACAAGACGACGAAAATGTGGCTAGTTAAAGTTGCTACAAAATAATACGTCCATTTTGAGACAAACATAGCGGGACAAAGAGGGACACTCGCATGTCAAATCGGACTTCTTAGATTGTTTTAACTTTAGCCAGATTTTGACGTGCCACTTTCGGAACGTGTATAACCTATCTTCCTTTTTTTACTTATAATATCATTGCTTGAACCCGCCATAAAAGAACGTTAAATAAAAATCTCAAATTCTCCTCCCCAGATTCTTCCACCGCAGCAAACCAGCAGAAAGCTGCCTTCTCCAAGAAGAGGATGACTTGATGACAGTCTCCTTCATCCCCAAAAGACGTCAGGAGCCCAGCATCAACGGATGATGTCATCCCAACGCTGGGCAAACGTCCCGCGGATAAACTGGGTACGTGAAGTTGAGCGATAGATGGCGCTAATTTCAAAAAACTGTAATAAGATTTTGGTGTTGTCGTCAAAACTAAAATGCACAGCTGCAAGGATCTTTTGGCGCTCAAATGGCGTTGACAGGTACCCATGTCGGTAAACATTCGTGCGATGGGGAAGATTGGGCAAAGCTAATTGTAGATGGTGTGATCATAGCTAGGTCCCTAAGACCTTGGACATTTCGTTCATTCATGAGTTTGGTTTTATTTCACTATTTCGATATTTTCGGTTATTTTAATATTTTTAATCAAGTATTGAAATGGAAAGTCATGGAAAGTCTCGGAATTTAAAACCTTAAATATTTTTCCTCGTAATCACTGTCTTCAAAATGTTTCGAAATCTGTCTAATTTTTAATTAAATATCTTTACGAATAGCTTTAATCCACAATCTTCTAATTTTAGGGTCTTTCGGCAAATGGTGGATTCCATTTTCGGAGTATTTAGGAACACAACAACGCGTCATTATCGCAACAATAAAATAAAACCACCTAACGCCTTGTATTATTAGCTTGTGTTGGGAACTAGCTACGACAGCGCCATTTTGACAGTTGCCTTCCTCATTGCTTTATGAAATTATTGAAAAAACAAGATGGCGGTGTTAGTTCCGATTTTGGCCGCGCGCCAAAAGATCCTTGTACAGCTATACAGGGTCAAATTAAATTATCTAGCGAA
Source organism: Cosmia trapezina (assembly GCA_905163495.3). Taxonomy (NCBI): domain Eukaryota; kingdom Metazoa; phylum Arthropoda; class Insecta; order Lepidoptera; family Noctuidae; genus Cosmia; species Cosmia trapezina. The sequence goes on from LR991049.1 coordinate 13,429,590, forward strand.
ACTCTGCAAACGTGATGGATATTAAATATCTAAACACGATTAAATACTAATGAGGGATTTGATTTTCTTTTTAAACTCTTCCCTATTCGCTGGATAGATGGCGCTGAACTTGGTAAGTTACTGCGAGAAACGGAACGCTACATCATTTCACTTGGATGTAATTTTGAAAACGTAACGTAGAACGTACGAAAAAATTATTTACCAGTCTTTTTATGGGTTTTCCACGCCAGAAAGAAAATGTCCCAAGAGAAAAATAAGAGAAGTGACGGGACGCAATGTTTTTTTTCCAAGCGTTTTTGGCTTTGGTACCTAGTAACGTAGTCAGATCAACGCCAGCTTTGGTACCCAGTAACGTAGTCAGATCAACGCCAGCTTTGGTACCCAGTAACGTAGTCAGATCAACGCCAGCTTTGGTACCCAGTAACGTAGTCAGATCAACGCCAGCTTTGGTACCCAGTAACGTAGTCAGATCAACGCCAGCTTTGGTACCCAGTAACGTAGTCAGATCAACGCCAGCTTTGGTACCCAGTAACGTAGTCAGATCAACGCCAGCTTTGGTACCCAGTAACGTAGTCAGATCAACGCCAGCTTTGGTACCCAGTAACGTAGTCAGATCAACGCCAGCTTTGGTACCCAGTAACGTAGTCAGATCAACGCCAGCTTTGGTACCCAGTAACGTAGTCAGATCAACGCCAGCTTTGGTACCCAGTAACGTAGTCAGATCAACGCCAGCTTTGGTACCCAGTAACGTAGTCAGATCAACGCCAGCTACAGAGTTTAAAAATAAGTATTCAAAAAGAATCTTTCATTAAAAAGATTTGATGTTTGTTTTTGGTGGTCGTCGATCGCTGGTGGTGTTGTTACTTGAATTATGAGTTGAGAAAATCTGTTTTGTGCTTTTCAGATATCGATATCCATTACGTCTGTGAAGAATACACAAAAAAAAAAAAAGATTTTTTAAACTTATATTTCAAGTGACCTACACTAACTGATAAAAGATCGCTTTTAGCGATAAGACCGCCCATTGTATCACCCTATGTAAAATTTCAACATTTCTAACTGTAATTTTTAGGGTGTGCATAATAAACGCTTATGAGCAACTCACCAGATTCTCAACTCACCAGATTCGCAAGTCACCAGATTCGCAACCCACCAGATTCGCAACTCACCAGATTCGCAACTCACCAGATGTGCAATGAAACACAAAACCACAAAAAATAACCGAATAGGCAACTATAATAATAGTCAAAACAAAAAAAAAAAAAAAAAGTATAGGTAAATCGAAACAAAATCAAAATAACACCGAATTGTTAATGTAGGCAGTTCACCTGTGTTAATATTCGCCTAGGTGCATTAACAATATTTTTCGTAAATATTAGGTCTTTACCTATGAAATTGCCGTTCTGCAGTGCTGGCCATTTCAAATTAAAATAATTTTTGTTTGGCTAAGAATTCTAATTTCAAATTAATTTTATTTTAAAAACATGGATTTTTTTTTCCAAAAGTAGTCATTTGTTTATTGATTAGTGTTACATTTTCATCGCATTTCAATCTTTTTCGTCATCATGGATACGTTAAAAATTCGAGTAATTATGGAATATGAGTACCGTCGTGGCAGCAACGCGGCACAAGCGGCACGCAACATCAACGACGTTTACGGACATAACACTACAAACCAACGCACCACCTGTTATTGGTTTGCTCGCTTCCGTTCTGGAAATTTCGACCTGAAAAATGAACCTCGCGGTCGTCCGAAGACTTTGGTCGACAATTACGAATTAAAGGCGATTGTGGAAGCTGATGATACACAATCTACGGCTGAATTAGCAGCAGCTTTCGACGTTAGCGTCAAAACAATATTGGTCCATTTGCGTCAAATTAGCAAGGTAAAAAAGCTTGACAAATGGGTGCCCCACGAACTCAATGATCGCCAGCGCGAAGTACGCGTCGAGACGTGCCTTGCACTACTCAACAGACACACAAATGAAGGAATTTTGAACCGCATTGTTACCTGCGATGAAAAATGGATTCTGTTTGATAACCGCAAGCGCTCAGCAAGTTGGTTGGATCCTGGTTCAGCACCTAAACAATGCCCTAAACGAAAACTTACCCCTAGAAAAGTGATGGTCACTGTTTGGTGGTCTAGCGCCGGTGTGATTCATCACAGCTTCTTACCAAACGGGGTGAGCATTACTGCAGATGTGTACTGTGAAGAACTGAACACAATGATGGAGAAGCTGGCACATCTCCAACCAGCATTGGTCAATCGCTCGTCTGCGCTGCTCCTGCACGACAACGCGCGACCTCACACTGCACAGCAGACGGTCTCCAAGTTGCAAGAACTGGGGTTGGAAGCTCTCCGCCATCCGCCCTACTCACCAGACCTTGCGCCTACAGACTACTACTTTTTCCAGAATTTGGATAACTTCTTGGCGGGAAAAAAATTCAATACCCGAGAGGCAGTACAAAATGCCTTTGAAGAATTTGTTGCCTCCCGACCAGCTGATTTCTTTAAGAAGGGCATCAATAAACTGCCACTGCGTTGGCAAAGATGCATTGATTGCATGGGTGATTACTTCGATTAATACAAATAAAATCACATGAAAAAAATTCGTTTAAATTTTTTCATACAAAACGGCAATTTCATAGGTAAAGACCTATTATTATTCCCCTGGGTGCATCAAAATGATTATGATGTAGATTAGGCAGTAGCTAAAAAAAAAATAATAAACATGTTTATGAAATGAGGTTGCCTATCAGCTATTTAATCCGACCTCTTAGGCATTTGAATCTATTTTATCAGTTTATGTAATGAGGTTTTGTCTGTCAGTAAAATATAATTTATGTGTTGGATAGTACAATAGCTGATGAGTTGCGAATCTGGTGAGTTGCGAATCAGCTGGTCGATTCTGTAAAAATCTCACCGTGAAAACTTGCGTGGAGTGAGCTGTCAGTGTCATCCCACGGATGCTAGGGATTGACTAAATTACATTTACAATCATAATCGAGATTTTAAAACATAATCATTTTATATTATTTGTAAGCTAGAGGGTGTCTACACATTACTATTTATGGGGTTTTAAAATAAAATAGTCACTTAGAAATTCAGAAAAAACTCTATTTCTGTTTTGCAATTTTATTTAAAATAATAATGTTTAGACACTTAAATACTAGCTTTGAAATAATATAAAATGATTACTAGAATAGCGTAAAAAATATTATTAAAATCTCGATTATGCCTGTAAAAATATGCTTGGTCCATCCCTAGCATCAGGTGGAATGACACTGACAGATCACTCCACGCTCACTTCACTTAAGTTTTCACGGTGAGATGGTTACAGAATAGCATTGCTGGTTAGTTGAGAATCTGGTGATTTGCTCATGAGGGATAATAAAGAGTATTCTATCTATTCTGTCTAACTGCGGTAAATCCCACAAAAAATCATCTAATTAATTACAGTTTTGTTTTATCATATTTAGTTATCGATGTCCATCACGTCTTGCTAGCTGATCTAATTTGACCCTGTGTATCTGGTTTATACAATATAAGCTGTCAAAAACGGTCATTGACGCAAATTAATTATATTTTAAGGATTCTAGAACTAAAACAGAAAAGTCTGTCAATATGAGACTTAATTTCTGTTTGTTATTTTATTGCCTTGACATGTTTCACCAAAGAAAAGCGATACTAACATAGTTTTTCGTTCGAATTTATACGAACAAGGGGAAGAGCAATGACCGTTATTGCCAACTTATTGGAACAGCTTTTAGATTCTGAGCAGATTTGCAAGCACAATATAATTAGCCTATAACTGTCCCACTGTTGGGCAAAAGCGTCTTCTCATACAGAGAAGGAACCAGTATTAACGCTTTCACTATTAAAAAAAAAAAATACAAGAAAAAAATTGTGAATAGCGCCATCTATTGACGAAAAACGTTATGGACATAATGTCCTTAAGGTATTGAATGGAAAAATTCCCAAATGGATTGAATGTCCCATGGACAAAGTGCAGTGTTACAGTGAAACTAAGAATAAAGACTGATGTGTATGTGTAAATAGTAAAAGTGTCAGGGGATGTTGGAAATTAGAGGTTTTGTGAAACGACTAATTAGTTATATTTTTTTAAACATTGAAAGTATTTTGGTTAGATTTTGTAAATATTTGTTTGTTGTTTATTTCGTATGGTTTTTGTACGTATTTTGGTTACGTAACTTAAATAGGTACTAGTAATCCTACACCTACAGTTTTGAAGTGAAAACTTCTTTAGGCGTACGCATATCTGACCTCCACAACCCAGTAACACGATACCCCTTGGTCAGACTGGTTGTCAGACTTTTGGGCTTCTCAAACGTCTTCGCAAAAATATCTAGTAACTATATTCACAAAATCCCTAATTTCCGAGCTTCGTTACTACTTAGCCTCTAGAAGCTAACACGGCTTTAAACTAAAACAAAATGTATCGCATTGTATTTTAAATTAATTTTAAATTCACGTACAAAATGTATGTGTAAAATGTATAAAATATATTATTACCTTTCATTGTATCTTCTAATACCTAGCATACGCTAAACGGAGCTATTATATTATCCTGTAAAAATCGCTCTCAGTACAATTAACATGCGATTTCAGAAATCATAAAAAAATCTTGCGACAATAGGTACAGTCCGCGAGGTCTAAGCTGAGCTTTGCATTTGTGTGAGTGCACATATATAGTGTAGGTGTGACGTCCGGCATAGAGTACGACGCGTTCTTTGTTTGGTTTAAAACCGGTTTATCCTGCTTTTTGGCAATCGGCTTTTGTTCTTTTAGTACGAGAGGCCATGACCAAAACCATGTCGCATCGTTGTAAAACGTAAAACGATTGAAGATTTGGTCTTACGTAAAACGATAACACAAAATTTTGGTCATGGGCTCTCGTACCATTTTGGTGATCACTCACACAAATGCAAAGCTCAGCTTAGGCCTCGCGGACTGTATGATGATTGGTGACTAAAAACTTTTTTGTCCGTCATGTAGCCCATTAAAAAATATTGAACACGTATTTTTTCTTTTTTTACGTAATCAAAAGATTACGTCGATAATTGAGTTAAAATATGGCATGACGTCACTACTTGCTAGATTTTATACGTGGTTTGTTACTAGTTGTGACGTAGCGAACCCCCACTCCCCAACTATAGGGTGTTATCTAAGTTTATTTTTATTAATATGATAAAGCAAAAAATACGTGTCTAATATTTTTTTTATTATCTGACTGGCGGACTAAATAGAAATACTTTTTTTTTACCCAGGCATAATGCCTATTGTCTTTTCCTGTGAGAAAAACCCTGTATTATTATTGTTCAATGATTTTGCTTTAAAAGCTCTAAAATATTTGAAAAATTGTCAGTTATTGTAAATTCACCCAGTTTTGATTAGCACGCCAAATAGTCAATTGGCAATTCTAGAGAATTTAATTATGTGTAGCCAAAATATGCACTTTTGTGACACAAAATTTGTCACATTTAGAAATACGCCAAAATTAAATATATTTGCTACGCGAGCTGTTTGGTTCTAAAAGCCAAATACTACACTTCCTTTTTGAAACTGTATTACATATAATATGTTGCAATGCTATTCCATTATTATATAAATCAATAGTTACCATATCGTACAAAAAATAAACATGTTTTTTACTATATTTTAATACTGTATAATATTTTGTTTAAGAAAAAGATTTTTTTATCTCATCACCTTTATTTTAACTTGATATTTCAAAAATCAATTAAGTATTTTACACTGTTAAAATATAATAAAACTAGAAAAAAATACAACATCAAAATGTACCTAAAACATCAATATCGGATCAGCTGTTCTCGAACTGTTAGCTGACAAACAGATAAACATAATAACATATAAATGGAATTATATCAAAGCCTATTTTTATTTTATATAAATTCTAAAAATTGGTCCACATTATCACCTGCGTATCCTTTCCCAACTATGCAGGGGTCGGCTTCCAGTCTAATCGGAGCGACTGCCTATCTGACCTCCACAACCCACATATCGCAGTGTCAATGTTAGTGCGAAATACTTAAAATCTTTGTCTATAGTACCTTCTGAAAACAATGAAAATAGTTAGTATTAAAATGTGAAGAAATAGGAATCTTTGATAATATTCCATTTATGTATTACTCCTCAATAGAAAAAGCGAGAACTAGACAATTTATAATTTAGTATTATTTTGATAATTTTATTAACATTGTCATTGACACTAGAAAAATCCAGATTTCCTAACAATCACAAACTTGGTGATTCCAGTGTTTTGTCACCAATATCATCACCATTATCATCATTTCAGCCGAAAGACGTCCACGCGGGACATAGGCCTCCCGAAGCACCGCGACTTCGACCGGTTCTGTGATTCCTGCGCCATTCATAAGGTCATCGGTCCACCTTGTGGGAGGCCTTCCAACGCTACGTCTTCCAGTATGCGGTCGCCACTCCAGAACCTTTCGGCCCCATCGGCCATGTGTTCTGCGAGCAATGTGCCCTGCCCACTGCCACTTAACTTTGGCAATTTCGTTTGGCAAGCCCTCTCCATTGCCATTTGGGTTATTTTTTTTAACGATATATCGTAAAAAAAACGCCAGCCAATAGTTTTCATTCTACCACATTGCTGACTGACTAATATTGTTAACACGGCATGAGATATTCTCTTATCGTGCTGATACGAGGGAAGAAAAACTTCATTCCATATTAAACTCTCTTCATAAAGATTTAAAGTAGAAATTCCAATAGTGCCAGTGACATTGTTAGTAACTATGCTGTTAAAAGTGACATTATATTATTTTCTATAATAACAGTAAATACTTTTTTATTTAATTCCGTTATGTATAACACCATACCTATTTCTCCCACCAAGCATTACATAATCAGCCTATAATGTTCCCACTGCTGGGGCACAGGCCTCCTCTCGGTGAGAGCGAGTGGGCTGTAATCCACCACGTGGCTGTTATTACTTAGCCACGAGCTCCTCTCTCCTCCTCAGCTGCATAGTAACATAAAATCTGCATTTCTGTCCGGATGACGGCAATAGAGTCGCCCCCAATTACATAGGACTTAATCTTTCGTATACCACATAGCCATACCGTGTACCCTGTAAGGGACTAACTGCACTTATTCAGTTCAATTCGGCTTTTGTCCATAGAAAAATAAAAAAACAGTTTTGAATGGAAACGCGTACGCATCCGTTCTGCTAGTTCAGCTTTCCGCGTCGTTCCCATAAAAACTGTTTTTTTTTTCTATGGACAAAAGCAAAATTGAGCTGAATAGTCCTTAAAGCGCTATCTACCACGGAATATGTTACGCGCGTGAGTGCGATAATCACGTGTATAAATAAATAAATAAATAATAAATAAATATCCTTGGACATTTCACACAACGCCATCTAGTCCCAAGCTAAGCAACCTAATGCTTGTGTTATGGTAACGAGATGGCTGATAAACTACTTATATACATTTTTTTTTGTAAATACATACATATTATAGATAGAAAAACACCCAGACACGGAACAAATACTTGTAGGTCGTACAAATATTTGTTCCGTGCGGGAATCGAACCCGCGACATGCTGCGCAGCAGTCAATCGCTCAACCACTGCGCCAACCATGTCGTCATATATAGGGTGACTGGTAATTAGTGACCGATACCTAAACGCATGAATGTGCTCATGATAACAAACAACTTTTACTATGGGACCAAACCTGAAATCGCGAAAAAAAAATCAGCGGCTCCCTACATTCTGACGAGTTATGCGAACATAATACGAATGTATGGGGCAGCTGATTTTTTTTTTGCGATTTCATGTTTGGTCCCACAGTAAAAGTTGTTTGTTATCATGAGCACAGTCATGTGTTTAGGTATCGGTCACTAATTACCAGTCACCCTATATACACGCTCCGGCAGCCTACTGTAGCTTATTTTGGAGCGTTAATCTTCGTTGATAGGATAGATCCAACATAACTGTTGAAATGTACTGTCTATGTAATGTGTCTTTCGGGGTTCAAGCCGTGGTGTTATTTAAACGGAATTAAGTATATAAGTATATGAAAACTTAAGATATTTTTGCGTTTATACATAGTTGATACATTTATACATTATTATATATTTTGTTTTTACACTTATCATTTTAATCGTGTATTGTATTTATAAAGTTTTAATATTGTAGTTTTTAATATGAATATATTTTTGTAACAAAATATAAAGATTTAATTTTTATGTTTGTGTTTTATTACCTAATTTGATTATTTCTTCCCCACCATTACCGCGCCCCCCGGTCTACTCCTTGATATGCAATGGTCTCCGTTGCACCATGTCACATGAGGCAACAGGGGCTGGTGTGAATCTTTGGGTTCATTCGAGTAGTCGAGTCTGGTCAAACCACGCTGGGGTCGGTGCATTTCATTCATTCATTGAATTTTTGTTACCTAATTTGATCATTTTATAATAGGTCTTTACCTATGAAATTGCCGTTTTGTATGAAAAAATTTAAACGAATTTTTTTCATGTATTTTTTATTTGTATTAATCGAAGTAATCACCCATGCAATCAATGCATCTTTGCCAACGCAGTGGCAGTTTATTGATGCCCTTCTTAAAGAAATCAGCTGGTCGGGAGGCAACAAATTCTTCAAAGGCATTTTGTACTGCCTCTCGGGTATTGAATTTTTTTCCCGCCAAGAAGTTATCCAAATTCTGGAAAAAGTAGTAGTCTGTAGGCGCAAGGTCTGGTGAGTAGGGCGGATGACGGAGAGCTTCCAACCCCAGTTCTTGCAACTTGGAGACCGTCTGCTGTGCAGTATGAGGTCGCGCGTTGTCGTGCAGGAGCAGCGGAGACGAGCGATTGACCAATGCTGGTTGGAGATGTGCCAGCTTCTCCATCATTGTGTTCAGTTCTTCACAGTACACATCTGCAGTAATGCTCACCCCGTTTGGTAAGAAGCTGTGATGAATCACACCGGCGCTAGACCACCAAAACTGACCATCACTTTTCTAGGGGTAAGTTTTCGTTTAGGGCATTGTTTAGTTGCTGAACCAGGATCCAACCAACTTGCTGAGCGCTTGCGGTTATCAAACAGAATCCATTTTTCATCGCAGGTAACAATGCGGTTCAAAATTCCTTCATTTGTGTGTCCGTTGAGCAGTGCAAGGCACGTCTCGACGCGTACTTCGCGCTGGCGATCATTGAGTTCGTGGGGCACCCATTTGTCAAGCTTTTTTACCTTGCCAATTTGATGCAAATGGACCAATATTGTTTTGACGCTAACGTCGAAAGCTGCTGCTAATTCAGCCGTAGATTGTGTATCATCAGCTTCCACAATCGCCTTTAATTCGTAATTGTCGACCAAAGTCTTCGGACGACCGCGAGGTTCATTTTTCAGGTCGAAATTTCCAGAACGGAAGCGAGCAAACCAATAACAGGTGGTGCGTTGGTTTGTAGTGTTAGCTCCGTAAACGTCGTTGATGTTGCGTGCCGCTTGTGCCGCGTTGCTGCCACGACGGTACTCAAATTCCATAATTACTCGAATTTTTAACGTATCCATGATGACGAAAAAGATTGAAATGCGATGAAAATGTAACACTAATCAATAAACAAATGACTACTTTTGGAAAAAAAATCCATGTTTTTAAAATAAAATTAATTTGAAATTAGAATTCTTAGCCAAACAAAAATTATTTTGATTTGAAATGGCCAGTACTGCAGAACGGCAATTTCATAGGTAAAGACCTAATATTAACTGGTATAAAAATTTTAAGTTGTGTGGAAATCGGTTGTCATGGTATGGGCATGTGATGCGGAGGAATGAGGAAAATGTTGTCAGGATAGTTTTGAGTATGAATGTGGATGGCTATAAGAGTAGGGGAAGACCAAAGAAACGATGGATGGACTGTGTGAAAGATGATATGGCTAGAAAGGGAGGGACTAACGAGATGACGACTAATAGAGAAATAAGGAAGAAAAAGTCATGTTGTGCCGACCCCAAATAAGTATTGGGGTAAGGCAGGAGAACGATGATATATTAATAGGTATGTCAGCTTTGCGAATAGACACAGTGGCAAAAAATGTTTGCGAATGGACAAAGTGGCAAAAAATGTTTGCGAATGGACAAAGTGGCAAAAAATGTTTGCGAATGGACAAAGCGACTTTCGTGTGTATAGTCTAGTATTTTTAAGATTAAAAATCGTCTGAAGCAAGTAATTATCACAATCAGCAATATTTTGTTTATACCGGATGACTTTTTTTACCGTCTCGAAAAAAATTGGGTATATTAAGTGAACGGAGTAGAAGCCTATGGCATACCTACCTAACTTTTTTTTTTTTCAAAAATAAATTTAAAAAAATCAAAAATTCTAATCATATACAGGCTGCATATGATTTGAATTTCGATATTTTTAAACGATTTTTTTTTTTCAAAATTTCTGTTTTTACGGTACAAAAATGAAAAGTTTACATCTAATTTGTAGTATTTATTGGTACTTTGATAATTTTTTCTGTCTAAGCTATTAAAAAAAAAAAAACTAGGTATGCCATAGGCTTCTACTCTGTTCACCTAATACGCCCATTTTTTTTTGAGACGGTAAAAAAAGTCTTATAGAGGGTAGTGTTCAGTGGCGTAACTATACCCTTCGAGGCCCGTGGCAAATTCGAGGGATGGGGCCCCCCCATATAAAGAAGTTGAACCAACAATAATAGTATTTTTAGGGTTCCGTACCAAAATGACAAAAAGGAACCCTTATGGTGCGATTCTGTCTGTCTGTCTGTCACAGCTGGATATCTAAAGAACTACTAATCCTGTCAACTTGAAATTTGGAACAGTTCTAGATGACGTTTGCCCAACTATTTTACAACTAAGAAAAAAATAAAACATAATGTTTTTTTTGCAACAGGAACTGAAAGGGGGTCTTAAAATAATAATAATAAGTAACCCCAACGCCGTATCTCTACGTTGATGTCGTGGTGGGGCTTGCGCGCTCCAAACTGTAGGTCTGTGCCGGTAGAGTTTACTTTGCCGGATACCGTGGTCCTGGCATAGGCAACTGAAGGAACATGGGTGGGTTTTAGTCAGTAAAAGTCTGACACGCCTTTCCGCTCCACCCCGAGCGGGAGAAAGGGCAGCATGTGGCGAGCTGTTGGGCAGTAGTGACCCCACGGACCCTATCTCCCGGGAGAATCCTTGTTCTTCACATCTGGCTGTCTTTATTAGCCGGCTGGAGTGAACGATGACGAGGAACAGAGCTCCCACCTCTTTCTTGCCTTTATTGGCTGGCTTGAGTGGCGATTCGCAAAAGCAAAAGAGCTCGGAGGATCCTTCCTCAGAGCTCTTTTGCTCTTGCAGTAAGATGCTGGTAGGGATATTGACCGTACTTCCGGGATTGTCCTGATAGTCGTGGAATGCCTCTCTACTCCTCAAGCAACTCAGGACATGTTGTCCCCTTGTCGCTGCGTCACTATGTGCTAGCGACCGTTTCCGGGGGCCCATTATTGAGTGTGCAAGCAGTGGCGGCGCTAAACCAAACGTGGACGTGGGCGACATCAGCTTTGCGAGGCCTCTTTAACTTCCCAGTCGAAAGAAAAACGTTAATTTGAATGAGCTGAATACAAAAACACACAATCTCTCAATCTTACAATCTGAGTATCAGACCTACTGATACATTTGTATATGAGTTTTATTGCTAATCAAATGATGACAAAAATTCATAAACAAAACAAACAAAAATTAAAATAGACGAACTTTCCGGCTTTTAGCCTCACACAATTTTTTCAAGATTATCTAACACCAACCGCTATTTCTAATGCAGAAAAAAGTTTGGAAAGGAGGATGCAGGAGCGAGCTCGCTTCGCTCGAAAATTTTACTACGCCGCCTCGGATGGTTAAAATTAGGTGGTCTTTTCAACATTCTTACAAAAATAGGAGACTATTTTATTAAGTTGTACAGAAAAGTTTGAGAATTAGAAGAATGCAGGACGCAAGAGCGAGCGTAGCCAGCTCGAAAATTTTAGCATCCGGCCTCGGTTAGGAATTAAGATTTTCTTTTGACCATATACACAAATAGGAGATACTTTGTCGTTGATAACTTATGCAGATAATGCAGAAGGGTTTGAGTACGAAAAGAATATGGAGCGAGCGAAGCGAGCTCCATATTCGTAAAAATCTGACACGCCCTTCCGCTCCAGCCAGAGCGGGAGAAGTCATTTGATGATTTCCCATCCATAAAACAAAAAGGTGACCTCACCAACGGGCTGTCATGTCTCCCGGCTATAGCGCGTAGAATGCTGTTGGGGCTGCCACGGAGTCTGTTGAGCACAAACCTCCTTCCTAGAAAGTTTGATTTTTTGACTTACGACACTTATTGAGCGGAGGTGCGATATTGCTATGAAAAAATTTGTTTTCTTGATTTTCTCGTTATTTATTAGTCGCATTAATATTTTCAGATTATATTTTAGGAGGTACGTTGCAGGTACATTCCTCTGGTAAACATTAGGTAACCATAAGATATCTATAACATTGTTTATCAGTATACACCCGTCATTCAGACTGTCAGGTCTGCGGCTCACTTTATTATTGTAATTGTTCTTGTTTCATGGAGGTACATTGAATTTCATTAAAGGTACGTTCTAGTACATTGCTGGTACATTCCTTTCATATACAACATATTCAATTCTGCAGCAATACACCCGTCATTCTTACCTACACGAAAATTTTAGCACCCGGTCTCAGATGTTCTTCTTTTGAACATTATTAGGAAAATAGAAGTTATTTGGTCGACTTATGCAGAAAAATTTGAAAACGAAGAAAATTTACGATGGAAGAGCGAGCGAAGCGAGCTCGATAATTTTTGCATGTCACGTTGATAATATTATTTGGGGGCCTCCAACTACAAACTGCCTCTTGTTACTGAATATGTTTTGACCTTGTTTGAGATTTGATTAAAAAGTACCTACTACTCGAGATTTGGGGGGCCCGGGCCCCCAGGGACCGGGGGCCGAGGGGGATATAAACACAAATAATTAAACTTTTAATAACTTGCAAAAATCTTTCGGGGATTCCTCGCGAAAGAAACGCAACGCCAGCAAATGTTACTAGACTAAAAAAAAATAAACGAATTTGGTATGTCAATTCGTTTTATGACGAGACGATTTTTTCACGGCTTTTAAGTAATGCATAAAGCTTCGAGGCGCGAGGCTCTCAGACCGCCAGGCCGTAGGCGGTCGCCCACGTCGCCAAGCCTTACGTGCAAGTCACCCCCTGCCAATTTATCTGTGTATATTATACAACATTGGTCAGGCAAAGGACATAGTTCTACCATAGTTCAAGGTACCCAATCCACTATAGCCACCCAAACCCATGGCCAAATATACTTTGTTTCCATGTTCTGCAATAGTCCTGCACCAACCGGGGGTTGTCCTTTGGTGCAATTGCATAGTGCATATAGGGATAACCGTGGGCTGGTGCCTTCTGGTCATTTAAAATTGTCTAAGGGGCCTCTGCGACTTGGCTTCGGCCCCTCGTACGCCTTCCAAAGGTCCGGGACTCCAAGGTCCCGAGATAATATGTCAAAGGCAAAATACAATAATAAGTTATAATAAATGTTGGGAGTTGGAATTCTCCTCTGACCGGGGGCCCCTCCCGGCTGGGGGCCCGTGGCATTTTGCCGACTTGCCACCCTGTAGTTACGCCACTGGTAGTGTTAGCCTACGTTAGTCGCTATCTGTACATCTCGTTAAGAAACGTGAACGTTTAAACGTAGTGTTTACGCGACGTCAATACCTGATTCGAAGATACGACACAACTTAAAAAGACATAACTTAAAAATAATCAATCAATACTTAAACCAATCCCTATCACATCAACAAAATTAAAATAGTCTCAATGTGCCTTGTTATTTTCTGAGAGCTTTCACAGTAACGTTATTTTGCCATATGCGTGTGGTGTGAGGGCCACTTTATTGAAACTCTTTGAAAATATGCTTAGGATTTAGTGAACATTCCCAAACAATTGTGAAAGTTGGAATCAGATTTTGTGAAAGTCAACTTTGCGAGATATGGACTGTAAAGTGGGGCCCTCAGTTCTCACATAGAGGATTGAGGGCCCGCCTGTACCTGACAAACTATGGACACTACACATAAAGTCTTTATGCCAAACTCTAAGCTTATACCAAACAAAATTTGTGAAAACAAGATATTATCGCAAAACACTGTCCTACTTGGTATATCTTCGTTCAAAATGGGCCCTCAATCCTCACACACGTAAAAGTTTATCACGCAAATACAATGAAACCATTAACTTATAGCTATTGTTTGTAATCCTATAAGATACTAAATAAATTGTGAAAATTTGTGAAAGCAAGAGCAGGTCACCATTTCTTGTTGTTTGAAAGTTATGACAAAATCCGGGCCCTCAATCCTCCATTTATTTTGTTTTCCGTTTGAATACGCTTATCGTATGAAAGATTAGACAAATACAAAATAGTCTCTTTTTGTGAAAAAAATTGTGCAACAAATTCGATACTAGAAAACAATTAAAAGACCCTTTATTGTAAATAAAAATCGAGTTTTATTTTTGTTCCCTGAATTAGGAAATAGGGTGACCACAATACGGTATTTTACTCTATATGAGAAAAAATCTTAAAATATATTATTTAGATAGATTAGGCAAAAAGCAGTCGGAAAATATTAGTTTTAGTTCAATAACAATATAAATTTTAAAATTAAATTCAAAGTTTTCAGGTTTTTTTAATGTTTTCTCAAACCATGAAATAGTAGCCGCCATTTTATGACGTCATTCGGCTGTGTGAATTAAAAAAGTGTCAACTATTAATTGATCAGTGTATCTCTTAGAGCAGGTATAGCTTTCACTTTAAAATCAAAATCTTTACCGTCCATACGTATTGTGTGTATAGAGTCATGAGGAACAGGGTGTAAAGTTCACTCATCCTTTATTGAAAAGGGAGGACCCTCCGACCAGATGGGTGTTGTCTCTGGTGGGCAACTGCCCCACTCTCACATCCTCCCTCTCCCCTGTCAACCCCTTACCGCATACACTTACCGGTAACATCTCCCTCCCCCTTTCACCACTTCCCCCTTCCCTTCCCGCATCCCCCCTCCATAATTCCCTCCGGGGTAGTTATGAAAGACTATTGACAAACTTTATTACATACTTAAGCAAGTTTTTGTGCCAAGTTTCAAGTTAATTACCGAAATGAATAGATTTAAGCCGGGCAGACCTCCGGGTGTATGCTTCACCGTGTCCTCCAGGCGATCGATGGTGACAACCGAGCGTTTCCTCCCGCCTTATGCGAAACAGGAACCTCCCGAAACAACCGTGTCCGGTGAGGACCAGCGCCAGGCGGAAGGTGAGGACGCCGTGGCGCCTCTCTAACCACTCCTCAAAGAGGGGACTTATCGTCGCAATTGTGGCGTGCCCAGCGCTGGGTTGCGACAGTTGCACTCTCCATGTCGCCATGATCCCGCCGGAGCTCTGTCCGCTGTGCCGTAATTTCTCGCGGCAGCGGAGTTACGCCCCGGCGTTTTGCCTCCTCGCGCCACTCCCACACGGCACGGGAGTGCGTGCAGGGCCTTACCGGTGTCTGCGGTAAAATTTAGGGTTTACCGACTGAATACCGGTAAAAGTTCGAAATTAAAGATAGTTTTAGAATAATTCGGGGTTTTACTGGTGAGATTTGGTAAATAATAGGATTTACCCGTAAATCCTAATATTTACCGCAGTTCGCGGTTTTACACTAACATATAGGTAGATGAGTATATATCAAAACAAACTTACATGTACTTACATGTACTTATTTGTTATAATATTTCCGTAGACAGAGAATTCTAGTAACTATTTTCGTAGTTTTCTCAATCAATTGACATCACTACATATTATAAAACAAAGTTGCTCCGCTGTCTGTCTGTCCCTATGTATGCTTAGATCTTTAAAACCACGCAACGGATTTTGATGCGGTTTTCTTTAATAGATAGAGTGATTCAACAGGAAGGTTTATATGTATAATACATGCATAATATAGTAGAAAAACACTGATAATTTTAGAGGATTCTAATGTGATGTCGTAAATAAACACATTTTTTTGCGCTTACATTGCAAACGCTGGCTGAACCCTACGAGATAGATCAAAATAATGTACTACAGTATTGTACACCTTAAAAAGGTCTGCAAAAAAGTCCGCGATGGTATATGTCTATCTCTCAGGGATAACCCACAATAACCATTTTTTATCCTTTACTTTTTACTAGAAATAATGGCTTCGTATTCGAAGCGATTTTAAGCAATACAGCATTAATCCTTATCCAATTAAGTACCTTAAATACATTGTGCATTTACTATAGATCAATATGATCATTTACAGCATGTAATTTAAATGAATATTTTCGAAGATATTACAGATTTAAAAACTTTTTACAAAAAAAAAAACAACTGACTTCCAAAAAAACACTACAAAGTGAAAAATATCTTTAATTTCGGAAGTCGGTGTATTTGGTTTTTTATTTATTTTCGTTTTTTTTTGCCACCGACTTCCGAAATTAAATTTTTTTGGAAGTCGGTTGTTTTTTTTTGTAAAAAGTTTTTATTTTTCACTTTTTAGTGGTACTATCACACACAAATCTAAATACTACTCTGCAAAATAAATTAGAGCATCATCCACATAGACTAAATGGGAAAAATACGTACCTATTAAATTATTGAATCTAACTCAAAAGCCACTCATCAGAACTTGAAGATATTTTTATGAGACAGTCAAAAACTTTGCAAAAAGGCAAATACGTCGCGATAGAGTAGTGTCAGAAGTTTGATATAGTTTTAGTTGACAGAGATAACGAGGCTACGAAATCTGCCTTCTGACAATCAAGGCCAGACATAACATACAACTCAAGTAGCGCAATTTGAAGCGGCATATAAATACCATTAAATCATTATAGCCAGAGTGCACCTCATGACAATTCCAATAAGCTCAAAACACGGCTAGGAATTAGGATACAATTGTTTTATTACTGAGTTCCGATGCCTACTTTCCGGCTTCTTCATCAGATCGGTTCGATGGTACCATTTTCATCAGAACCATTTCGTCATAGTCGCTTAACTATTTTAATCGAGATATCTTATCGCCACCCGTGAAATAGATACTTATCGTCATTGAGGAGTTCCCGTGGCCATCTGTGGTCTTCTTCATCAGTTTCACTTCACTAGATGATACTTTCTGAATGCAAACGCTTGATTTGTTGATGAAAATACCAAAATCGCTATATGTGTACCTATAATATTTGAGGAGTTCCCTCGATTCCTCATGGATCCCATCATCAGAATTGGATTTTGATAAAAATGGGACCAATCTGGCACTTTAAAATAAAAAATAATTTTCCGAATCGGTTCATGAATGACGGAGTAATGACGTAAAAAACATACAAAAAAATACAACCGAGAACAATTGAGAACAATTGAGAACCTCATCTTTTTTAAAAGTCGGTTAAAAATGCAGGGACATAGCGGGCGGCGGTACATAAATAGCGCGTCGAAGGCCGCGCTTATATAACACTTTATGATTAGCAGAGATCGCACGCGTTTATCGGAGCTGTCTAGCGAGGAAAATAACAATTATCCATACTGGTATTATAAATTCGAAAGTAACTCTGTCTGTCTGTCTGTACCACCTGTCTGTGTCTACCTTTTCACGCCTAAACCACCGAACAGATTTTGATAAAATTTGGTAAGGCTTTAGGGTGGTATCCTAGGGAAGGACTTATGCTACTTTTTGTCTCAAAAATAACCCTACAGAGGGTGAAAGTTTGTATGGGAAACCCAGCATTTCTTAAGTTAGGGATATGAAAATTCAAATTTATGCTTTTAGTAGGAAATAAAGAAATTTGTGGTCCAGCGTTTTTGGAAAATCATCCCCTAAGGGTGTAAAATAGGGGTTATTTTAAAATCCACAAAACTGCACGGATATCGATACAATTTGGCCAGGCTACAGATGGCATCCTGGGGAAGGACACAGCCTATTTTTTATCTTAAACAATTATCCTACAGGGGGTGATATGGGGGTGAAAGTTTGTAAGGGTAACCCAGCATTTCTTAAGTTAGGGCTATAAAAATTCATACAGTGGAGGTCTGCCCGGCTTGGGCAGAGCACCGCCGTGTTCTCACGGCGCCTCCGTGAGAACACGGCGGTGCTCAAATTATATAGTTATAGTGTAAATTAAAAGATAGGGATTTAAAGATAACCCTGTAAATAAAGGGTATCAATGAATAAATCCTCCTAAAATAGCAAATACAGCTCCTATAGATAAAACATAATGAAAATGAGCGACTACATAGTAAGTATCATGAAGAGTAATATCAATTGATGAATTTGATAAAATTACTCCTGTTAATCCTCCAACTGTGAATAAAAATACAAATCCTAAACTTCATAAAATAGAAGGGGAGTAATTAATTTGTGTTCCATGGAAAGTTGCTAATCATCTAAAAATTTTAATTCCAGTAGGTACAGCAATAATTATAGTTGCTGATGTGAAATAAGCTCGAGTATCAATATCTATACCTACAGTAAATATATGATGTGCTCAAACAATAAATCCTAGTAATCCAATTGCTAATATAGCATAAATTATTCCTAAACAACCAAATGTTTCCTTTTTTCCACTTTCTTGTGAAATAATATGAGAAATTATACCAAATCCTGGTAGAATTAAAATATAAACTTCTGGATGGCCAAAAAATCAAAATAAATGTTGATATAAAATAGGGTCTCCTCCTCCAGCAGGATCAAAGAAGGATGTATTTAAATTTCGATCTGTTAATAATATAGTAATAGCTCCGGCTAAAACAGGTAAAGATAATAATAATAAAAATGCAGTAATTCCTACAGCTCAAACAAATAAAGGTATTTGATCAAAGGATAAATTATTTAATCGTATATTAATGATTGTAGTAATAAAATTAATAGCTCCTAAAATAGAAGAAATACCAGCTAAATGAAGGGAAAAAATAGCTAAATCTACGGAACTTCCTCCATGGGCAATATTAGATGAAAGTGGGGGGTACACTGTTCATCCTGTTCCAGCACCATTTTCTACAATTCTTCTTGAAATTAATAAGGTTAAAGAGGGGGGAAGTAATCAAAAACTTATGTTATTTAATCGAGGGAATGCTATATCTGGGGCTCCTAATATTAAAGGTACTAATCAATTTCCAAATCCTCCAATTATAATAGGCATTACTATAAAAAAAATTATAATAAAAGCATGAGCTGTGACAATAGTATTATAAATTTGATCATCACCAATTAAAGATCCAGGGTTTCCTAATTCAGCTCGAATTAATAGTCTTAATGAAGTTCCTACTATTCCTGCTCAAATTCCAAAAATAAAATATAATGTTCCAATATCTTTATGATTTGTTGAATAAAGTCATTTTCGCTTATATAAAAATAAAATGGCTGAGGTTAAGCGATAAATTGTAAATTTATTAACGAGAAATATTCTCTTTTATTAATAATTAGCTTTATATTCAATGATGATATAAAATTGCAAATTTTAAGGAGTAGAATTTTCTATTAAGGCTTAAAGAATAATTTCTTTATAAATAATTTTGAAGATTATTAGTTTAATTTAACTTAAAACCTTAATAAAAAAAAAAAGTTCTTAGAATTATTCCTATTAAAGAAATAAAGGAAAAAAAATTAATTATTATAAAATAATTATTTTTAATAAAAAATTTAAATCATTTTATTTTTAAATAATTAAATATAAAAGCAGAATAACTAATACGAATGTAAAAAAATAATATAATTAAACTTATTATAATAAAAATAAAAGTTATTAAATATATATTATTATTAATTAAAAAATTAATAATAATTCATTTAGGGAAAAATCCTACGAAAGGGGGTAGTCCCCCTAAAGAAAGAAAATTAATTAATAAATTAATTTTAATAAAAAAATTTATGTTATTAATAAATAATTGATTAATAAAATATATATTTAAAATATAAAATAAAAAACATATAATTCTAATTATAAAAGAATATATAAAAATATAAAAAAATCATAAAGTTTCTCTGATTATAATAGAGGAAAGTATTCAACCTAAATTATTAATTGAAGAAAAAGCTATTAGTTTGCGTAAAGAAGTTTGATTTAATCCTCCAATAGCTCCAATTACAATATTTATTAGAATAATGATAATAATAAAATTTTTATTGAGATAATAAGATAAAATAATTATAGGGGTAATTTTTTGTCAGGTTATTAAAACAAATCTATTAAATCAAGATAAACCTTCAATAATATTGGGGAATCAAAAATGGAAGGGGGTTCTTCCTATTTTTATAAGTATTGAAGAATTTATTATAATAGAGATAAAATTATTTATTTCAAAATTTTTTATGAGGGTTATTTTAATTAAAATTGTAAATAGAAAATTAATAGAAGCAATAGATTGAGTAAGAAAATATTTTAGGGAAGCTTCTGTAGATAATAAATTATTAGAATTAGAAATTAGGGGGATAAATCTTAATAGATTAATTTCTAATCCAATTCAACATCCAAATCATGAATTAGAAGAAATGGAAATTAAAGTTCTAAAAAATAAAATAAAGAGAAAAAATATCTTATTAGAATTAAATATAAAAAAAATTTAAAATAAGAAATTTATATTTCTTTTGAGAATTTTAAATTCAAAATTATATATTTTAGTGTAAGATGCACAATAGTTTTTGATACTATTAGATATAGTTTAATTCTATAAAATATAATAAAGGTAAAATAATTACTTAATTTATCCTATCAGAATAACCCTTTAATCAGGCACTTTATTTTTAAAAAAAAGGTATTTCCTTTATAGTTGGGGTATGAACCCAAAAGCTTATTTTAGCTTATTTTTAATAATTTTTTATTATTTATATGAAAATTTATTAAAAATGGTTTTGATAAAATTTAAATAAAAATTAATTGTATTTATATATATATATATATTAAAAATTTAATATATTAATATTATATATATATATATATTAATTATTAAAAAATTAAAATTAATTATATTAATATAATATAATCTATACGAATATTAATTGTTTAATTTCCAATTTAGGTTTTAATATTAATATTATGAAAAGAAAGAAAAATAAATATTAAAAATTTAATAACTTATATTAAATATTTTAATATAAAAAAAAAAAAAAAAAAAATCTATTTAAAAAAATCTACATATAAATAAATTTTTTATGGTTTATATATTTTATTTAAAATTTATTTTACATATAAATTTTAGTGTTAATTTTAAATTATTTTAATAATAATTTATATTTATAAAGTAGTAATTAATATTAAATTATTTAAGAAATTAAGATTTAGTAATATTTTAATTAATAACAAATTTTGTGCCAGCAGTTGCGGTTATACAAAAGTTAAATTAAATTTTATTAGTAATTAATTAATAAAAATATATTATAATAAAAATTTTAAATTATTAGGTGAAATTTTAATTTAATAAAATTTTATAAAATTATTTATGATTTAATAAATTTTATAAAAAACTAGGATTAGATACCCTATTATTAAAATTTAAAATTAAAATACTAAAATAGTAGATAATTATTTATTGAAACTTAAATAATTTGGCGGTATTTTAGTTCATTTAGAGGAATCTGTTTAATAATTGATAATCCACGAATAAATTTACTTAATTTATAATTTTGTATATCGTTGTTAAAAAAATATTTTTTAATAAAATTAATATTTAAAAATTATTATGTAAATTTAAATCAGATCAAGATGCAGATTATAATTAAGAATATAATGGATTACAATAAATTTATTTAAATGAATATTAATTTGTAAAAATTAATTGAAAGTGGATTTAAATGTAATTTTATTTAATTTGATAAAATGATTAAAAATTAAAATATGTACATATTGCCCGTCGCTTTCATATAAATAATAAGTTGAAATAAGTCGTAACAAAGTAGAGGTACTGGAAAGTGTTTCTAGAAAGAACAAATTAGAGCTTGAGCTTAAAGTATTTCATTTACATTGAAAGGATATTAAAAATTAATTAATTTGAGGGGAAAAATTAATTAGTTATTATTATAATAAAAAATTTTTTAAATAAAAATATTTTAAAGGGGGTTAAAGTATTTTTAAAGAAAAAATTAAATAATTTATAATAAATTAGTATTGTAAAAGAATTTTGAAATAATTTAAATAAAAAATTAGTTTAAAGTAATTTTAATTTAATGTATCTTGGGTATCAGAGTTTATTAAAAAAAATTTTTAGTGAAAAAATTCTCGAGTTTAAAAGAGATAATTAATTAATAAAGTTATTGTAGCATAAATATTTTAAATAATTAATTGGAAATGAAATGTTAATCGTTTTTAAATATATCTAGTTTTTTTAGAAAAAAATTTAATTTTATTTTATCTTACAAAAAAATTAATTAATTAATTTTTTTGTAAGATAAAATTATATTTTAAGGGATAAGCTTTAATTTAAATTTATACAAATATTTAATTAAATTTAAATTGAAATTTTTATGATTTATATTGTTAAAAAATTTTAATTTATTATAAATAATTTCATTAAAAATAAAATTTAATAAATTTTTATATTATTTATAAAAAAAAAAATTTTAATTTTATAAAATTTGATATAATGATAAAATTAGTATATAAAATTATAAATTTAAAAGTAATTATTTTTAATTAAATTAATTGAAAGGAATTCGGCAAAAATTTATATTCACTTGTTTATCAAAAACATGTCTTTTTGAAAATAATATAAAGTCTAATCTGCCCACTGATTTAATAATTGAAGGGCTGCAGTATTTTGACTGTACAAAGGTAGCATAATCATTAGTCATTTAATTGATGACTTGTATGAAGGATTGGATGAAATATAAACTGTCTCTCTATTATATATAGAATTTAATTTTTTAATTAAAAAGTTAAAATAAATTAAAAAGACGAGAAGACCCTATAGAGTTTTATAATTAATTTAATTAAGATTATTTAAATATAAAAAAAAATTAAAATTAAATTATTTATTTTGTTGGGGTGACAGAAAAATATATATAACTTTTTTTAATATTTTAACATTTATAAGTGATTAAATGATCCAGTAATATTGATTATAAGAAAAAATTACCTTAGGGATAACAGCGTAATTTTTTTTTTTAGTTCAAATAAGAAAAAGAGTTTGCGACCTCGATGTTGGATTAAGATAAAATTTAAATGCAGAAGTTTAAAATTTTTGATCTGTTCGATCATTAAAATCTTACATGATCTGAGTTCAAACCGGTGTAAGCCAGGTTGGTTTCTATCTTTTAAAAATTAAAATATTTTAGTACGAAAGGATTAAATATTTAAATTAAATTTATATTTTTGAATTTTATTAAATTTATTTTTATAATTAATAAAGTATAAATAAAGATAATTATATATATATATATATATATATATACTATTTTGGCAGAAAAATGTAATGATTTTAGAGTTCATTAATATATAATTAAATTATATAGATAGTATATGTTTATATTTGATATTTATATAATTGTAATTGGATTATTAATTTTAATTATTGGGGTTTTAATTGGAGTTGCTTATTTAACTTTATTAGAACGTAAAGTTTTAGGTTATATTCAAATTCGTAAAGGTCCTAATAAAGTAGGATTTATAGGAATTTTGCAGCCTTTTTCCGATGCTATTAAGTTGTTTACTAAGGAACAAACTTATCCTAATTTTTCTAATTACCTTAGTTATTATTTTTCCCCTGTAGTGAGTTTTATTTTATCTTTAATAATTTGGTTATTAATTCCTTATTATTTTAATTTAATTAGATTTAATTTAGGAGTTTTATTTTTTTTATGTTGTACTAGATTAGGGGTTTATACTGTAATAATTGCTGGATGATCTTCAAATTCAAATTATGCTTTATTAGGGGGATTGCGGGCTGTAGCTCAAACTATTTCTTATGAAGTTAGTTTAGCTTTAATTTTAATATCTAGAATTGTTATAATTATAGATTTTAATTTATTAATTTTTTTTTTTTATCAAGAAATAATTTGATTTATTGTTTTAATATTTCCATTAAGTTTGTGTTGAATAAGATCTAGATTAGCGGAAACTAATCGTACTCCTTTTGATTTTGCTGAAGGGGAAAGAGAATTAGTTTCAGGCTTTAATATTGAATATAGAAGAGGGGGATTTGCTTTAATTTTTTTGGCGGAATATTCAAGAATTTTATTTATAAGAATATTATTTGTTTTATTTTATTTAGGGGGGTTTAATTTAAGAATTATATTTTATTTAAAATTAAGATTTATTTCTTTTTTATTTATTTGAGTTCGGGGTACTTTACCGCGATATCGATACGATAAATTAATATATTTAGCTTGAAAAAGATATTTACCAATTTCTTTAAATTTTTTATTATTTTTTTTAGGTCTTAAAATTTTATTATTATAATTTAATTTTTTTTAGTATAAATTAATAGAAATGATATTCTTTCTTAAGTTTTCAAAACAAATGCTTATAACAAGCTCATTAATTTTATTAATTAAATAATAAATTATCTCAATATTTATTTATAAAAGGATTAATGATAAAATAAGAGAAATAAAGAATGGTTAATAATTGTCCTGTGATAATATAAGGATCTTCAACTGGACGGGCCCCAATTCAAGTTAATAAAATAACAATTGTTACTATTGATCAAAATAACATTTGATTAATAGGATAAAATTGAATACCTTGGATTTTTTTGTTAAAAGTAAAAGGGAGAATAATTAAAATTAAAATTGATATTACTAATGCAATTACTCCTCCTAATTTATTAGGAATTGATCGTAAAATTGCATAAGCAAATAAAAAATATCATTCTGGTTGAATATGGACAGGGGTAACTAATGGATTAGCAGGAATAAAATTATCAGGATCTCCTAGTAAATAAGGATTTGTTAATGTTAAAATAGTTAATAAAAATAATAAAATAATAAATCCAATTAAGTCCTTAAAAGTAAAAAAAGGATGGAAAGGAATTTTATCTAAGTTACTATTTATTCCTAAAGGATTATTAGATCCTGTTTGATGTAAAAATAATAAGTGAATTATTGTTATTATAAGAATGATAAAAGGTAAAAGAAAATGAAATGTGTAAAATCGAGTTAATGTAGCATTATCTACTGCAAATCCTCCTCAAATTCAATTTACTAATATTACTCCTAAAGATGGGATGGCAGATAAAAGATTTGTAATAACAGTTGCTCCTCAAAATGATATTTGACCTCACGGTAATACATATCCTATAAATGCTGTTGCTATTAATAAAAATAAAATAATGACTCCTACTATTCAAGTATATTTTAAATTAAATGATTCATAGTAAATTCCTCGTCCAATATGTAAATAAATACAAATAAAAAAAAAAGAAGCTCCATTAGCATGAATTGTTCGGATTAATCATCCATAATTTACATTTCGGCAAATATAATTTACTCTATAAAAAGCTATTTCAATATTGGCAGTATAATATATTGTTAAAAATAATCCTGTTAAAATTTGAATAATTAAACATAAAGCTAGAAGAGAGCCGAAATTTCATCAAGCAGAAATATTTGAGGGAGAAGGTAAATCAATTAATGATCCGTTAATAATTTTTAAAATAGGGTGAGTTTTTCGTAAAGTTAAAAATTTATTTGTCATTTAAATTAATTTAAAGATGAACGAATTGGTCCATAAAAATTATTAGTAATTTTTACAACTGCAATTAAAGTAATAAATAAGTAAATAACTAACATTATTATAATTAAAAATGTTTGATTATTATATAATTTTCTTAAATTAATTTTATTTTCATTATTAAAAAATATTATTAAATCATAAAAATTAATTATATCTGAATTTATTGAGAGATTTATTCAAGATATATTATTAAAATATATAAATTGAATTAATATTATTAAAATTAACATAAAAAAATATATTTTTTTTATGTTAATTATAGGTTTAAATATTTCATTTGAGGCAATTCTCGAAACATAAATAAAAAGAACTAATAAACCTCCTAAGAAAGTAAGAAATAGAATATAAGAAAATCAATAAGTTTTAATTATTATACCTGTTAATAAACAGGTTAATAAAGTTTGAATTAAAATTATTAATCCTATAGATAGGGGGTTATTTAGAAATAATATAAAAAAAGAAATTATAATTAATAATAGTGAAAAAGTTAATTTTATAATATCAAATCAAAGAATAGTTTAATTAAAATAATAATTTTGGAGATTATTGATAAAGAGATTCTTTTTCTTTGAAGTTTTTAAAGTAAATTACTTAACTTTGATTTACAAGACCAATATTTTTTAAACTATAAAAACAAATGATAATTTTAAATATATGAATTATTTTTATTTTAATATTTGTTGTTGGGAATTTAATTTTTATTTCTAAGCATAAACATTTATTAATTGTTTTACTTAGATTAGAATTTATTGTTTTAAGAATTTTTTTTTTTATGTTGATTTATTTAAGTTTTATTGATTATGACATATATATATTAATAGTATTTTTAGTTTTTTCAGTATGTGAAGGAGCTTTAGGCTTATCTATTTTAGTTTCAATAATTCGAACACATGGTAATGATTATTTTCAAAGATTTAATTTATTATAATATGAATAGTTTATAAGAACAAAAAAAAATAAACTATAATTATTTAAGTAAAATGATAAAATTTTTAGTTATAATAATTTTTATAATTCCTTTTTGTTTTATAAAAAATATATTTTGAATGGTTCAGATAATATTATTTTTATTAATGTTTTTATTTATAAATTTAAGTATGAGTTTGAATTTATTTTGTAATGTAAGTTATATAATATCTTGTGATATTATATCCTATGGTTTAATTATATTAAGAATTTGAATTTCTATTTTAATAATTATGGCTAGAGAAAGTTTATATAAAACAAATTTTTATTTAAATTTTTTTTTATTTAATATTATATTTTTATTAATTATATTATATTTAACTTTTAGAACAATAAATATATTTATATTTTATTTATTTTTTGAAGGTAGATTAATTCCTACTTTATTATTAATTATTGGTTGAGGGTATCAACCTGAGCGAATTCAAGCTGGAATATATTTATTATTTTATACTTTATTTGTTTCTTTACCATTATTAATAGGGATTTTTTATACTTTTAATGAAACAAATTGTATAATAATTTATTTTTTAAAAATTTTTAATTTAAATATCTATATATTATATTTTTCTATAATTTTGGCTTTCTTAGTAAAAATACCTATATATTTTGTACATTTATGATTACCCAAAGCTCATGTTGAAGCTCCTGTTTCAGGATCTATAATTTTAGCTGGGATTATATTAAAGTTAGGAGGTTATGGTTTATTACGATTATTGATTTTTTTACAGGAAATTAATTTAAAATTAAATTATATTAGAATTGTTATTAGATTAATCGGAGGGTTTTATATTAGATTAAAATGTTTTTGTCAAGTAGATATCAAATCATTAATTGCTTATTCATCTGTTGCTCATATAAGAATTGTTATTAGTGGAATTATAATTATAAATTATTGGGGGTTTATTGGTTCTTATATTTTAATAATTGGACATGGTTTATGTTCATCTGGTATATTTTGTTTAGCTAATATTAGATATGAGCGTTTACATAGACGAAGATTATACATTAATAAGGGAATAATAAATTTTATACCTTCGATAAGATTATGGTGATTTTTATTAATATCATCTAATATAGCTGCACCTCCTAGTTTAAATTTAATAGGGGAAATTCGTTTAATTAATAGATTAATAAGATGATCTTGAATTTCTATATTAATATTAATATTAATTTCTTTTTTTAGTGCTGGGTATAGTTTATATTTATATTCATTTGTTCAACATGGAAAAAGAACTAATAAACCTCCTAAGAAAGTAAGAAATAGAATATAAGAAAATCAATAAGTTTTAATTATTATACCTGTTAATAAACAGGTTAATAAAGTTTGAATTAAAATTATTAATCCTATAGATAGGGGGTTATTTAGAAATAATATAAAAAAAGAAATTATAATTAATAATAGTGAAAAAGTTAATTTTATAATATCAAATCAAAGAATAGTTTAATTAAAATAATAATTTTGGAGATTATTGATAAAGAGATTCTTTTTCTTTGAAGTTTTTAAAGTAAATTACTTAACTTTGATTTACAAGACCAATATTTTTTAAACTATAAAAACAAATGATAATTTTAAATATATGAATTATTTTTATTTTAATATTTGTTGTTGGGAATTTAATTTTTATTTCTAAGCATAAACATTTATTAATTGTTTTACTTAGATTAGAATTTATTGTTTTAAGAATTATTTTTTTTATGTTGATTTATTTAAGTTTTATTGATTATGACATATATATATTAATAGTATTTTTAGTTTTTTCAGTATGTGAAGGAGCTTTAGGCTTATCTATTTTAGTTTCAATAATTCGAACACATGGTAATGATTATTTTCAAAGATTTAATTTATTATAATATGAATAGTTTATAAGAACAAAAAAAAATAAACTATAATTATTTAAGTAAAATGATAAAATTTTTAGTTATAATAATTTTTATAATTCCTTTTTGTTTTATAAAAAATATATTTTGAATGGTTCAGATAATATTATTTTTATTAATGTTTTTATTTATAAATTTAAGTATGAGTTTGAATTTATTTTGTAATGTAAGTTATATAATATCTTGTGATATTATATCTAGAGATCGGATAATCGGATGCATATTAACCTAAAGTTGAGGTGTTGGCTAAGTATGGAGTGGGCTTTTGGATTAAAAAATCCCAGAATTCCGGTATCGGCCAATTTTGACTTCTGATTATGGAATCGAATGTATAATATACTTAAGTTCAGATGTTAGTTAATATGGATTGCACTTAAAAAAAAAAAGAAACCCGGGATTCTGGAAAGAAAATTTTTAAGTTCTGATTTTGGAATCGAATGTTTTAGTTAGGTACTTGCGTTCAAGTGTTGGCTAATATGGATTGTACTTTTGAATTAAAAAAAATACCAGGATTCCGGGAATAGAATCGAATGTATATTTACTTTAGGTTTTGGCTATTAAGGAATGCACTTTTGTGTCGATCGTCAAAATATCGCGATTCCGGAATTGATAAATTAAGTATTTTTTGAAAGGGTAACTTTTTTATCACAAAATTTTCATAGGGTGTTCTACTCATGAGCAACTTTCACTATGGGATCAACCCGTAAATCAAGAAACATAAGTGTGATTTCAGAGTTGGTCCCATAGTGAAAACTTCTGAAAATGTAAATCCAAGATGGCGGCTTCAAATATTTTCAAATTTTTCGTAATGGGTACTATTTATGGTTTTCGAGGCTGTCATCTTGGATTTAAAATGTAAATCCAAGATGGCGGCTGCGAAAATTTTCTAATTTTTCGTCATGGGTGTCGTTTTATTGGTTTTTGAGGGTGTTAAAGCCGATAGTGACACTAAAATGTAAATCCAAGATGGCGGATGCGAATATTTTTTAATTTTTCGTCATGGGTGTCGATTTCATGGTTTTCGGGGGTGTTAAAGCTGATCACGACATTAAAATGTAAATCCAAGATGGTGGCTGCGAACATTTTCTAATTTTTCGTCATGGGTGTCGTTTTATTGGTTTTCGAGGGTGTTAAAGCTGATAGTGACATTAAAATGTAAATCCAAGATGGCGGCTGCGAACATTTTCTAATTTTCGTCATGGGTGTCGTTTTATTGGTTTTCGAGGGTGCTAAAGCCGATAGTGACACTAAAATGTAAATCCAAGATGGCGGATGCGAATATTTTTTAATTTTTCGTCATGGGTGTCGATTTCATGGTTTTCGGGGGTGTTAAAGCTGATAGTGACATTAAAATGTAAATCCAAGATGGCGGCTGCGAACATTTTCTAATTTTTCGTCATGGGTGTCGTTTTATTGGTTTTCGAGGGTGCTAAAGCCGATAGTGATACTAAAATGTAAATCCAAGATGGCGGATGCGAATATTTTTGAATTTTTCGTCATGGGTGTCGATTTCATGGTTTTCGGGGGTGTTAAAGCTGATAGTGACATTAAAATGTAAATCCAAGATGGCGGCTGCGAACATTTTCTAATTTTTCGTCATGGGTGTCGTTTTATTGGTTTTCGAGGGTGTTAAAGCTGATAGTGATATTAAAATGTAAATCCAAGATGGCGGCTGCGAACATTTTCTAATTTTCGTCATGAGTGTCGTTTTATTGGTTTTCGAGGGTGTTAAAGCCGATAGTGACACTAAATTGTAAATCCAAGATGGCGGATGCAAATATTTTTTTATTTTTCGTCATGGGTGTCGTTTTCATGGTTTTCGAGGGTTGTAAAACCGACCGAAATTTTTGCAGCCGCCATCTTGGATTTACATTTTAATGTCACTAGCAGCTTTAGTACCCATCGAAAACCATGCAAACGACACCCATCACAATTTTTTTTTTAATTTTCGCAGCCGCCATCTTGAATTTACATTTTAACGCCACTATCGGCTTTAAACCCTCGGAAATCATGAAAACGGCACCCATGACAAAAAGTTTGAAATTTTTTGCAGTCGCCATCTTGGATTTACATTTTAATGTCACTATCAGCTTTAACACCCCCGAAAACCATGAAAACGACACCCATGACGAAAAATTAAAAAATATTCGCATCCGCCATCTTGGATTTACATTTTAGTGTCACTATCGGCTTTAACACCCTCAAACACCAATAAAACGACACCCATGACGAAAAATTAGAAAATTTTCGCAGCCGCCATCTCGGACTTACATTTTAACGCCACTATCGGCTTTAAAACTCTCAAAAACTATGAAAACGACACCCATGACGAAAAGTTAGAAAATTTAGCAGCCGCCATCTTGGATTTACATTTTAACGCCACTATCAGTTTTACAACCCTCGAAAACCATGAAAACGTCACCCATGATAAAAAAAATTAAAATGTTGGCAGCCGCCATCTTGGATTTACATTTTAACATCACTATCGGCTTTAACACCCTTGAAAAGCATGAAAACGACACCCATGACGAAAAATTTTAAAATGTTGCAGCCGCCATCTTGGATTTACATTTTAACATCACCATCGGCTTTAACTCCCTCGAAAAGCATGAAAACGACACCCATGACGAAAAATTTGATAATGTTCGCAGCCGCCATTTTGGATTTACATTTTAACATCACTATCGGCTTTGAAACCCTCGAAAACCATGAAAACGACACCCATGACGAAAAATTCGAAAATGTTCGCAGCCGCCATCTTGGATTTACATTTTAACGTCAGTATCAGCTTTAACATTCTCGAAACCCATAAAAACAACCCCACCGATATAGTGACGGTACCTTCCAGTGACAACTATTTTAATTCGGCAGCTTTGTATTTCTCGCGGGGATCGCGTGTAACAAACGGAATATTTATGTGATCCCGATTTCCCGGTATTTCCAAATAAATAAAACCACGTTATTTATGAAGTCGTTTCCATACCATGTATCCGATTAGTTGTGCATTCCCACATTTTCTGGAATCCCGGGATTTATAGTAAGAAAAAAAATGCTAAGAAGCCGCTTCCATACTTTGTTAGCGAAATATTAAGTTTAGGTTAATATGCATCCGATTATCCGATCTCTAATTATATCCTATGGTTTAATTATATTAAGAATTTGAATTTCTATTTTAATAATTATGGCTAGAGAAAGTTTATATAAAACAAATTTTTATTTAAATTTTTTTTTATTTAATATTATATTTTTATTAATTATATTATATTTAACTTTTAGAACAATAAATATATTTATATTTTATTTATTTTTTGAAGGTAGATTAATTCCTACTTTATTATTAATTATTGGTTGAGGGTATCAACCTGAGCGAATTCAAGCTGGAATATATTTATTATTTTATACTTTATTTGTTTCTTTACCATTATTAATAGGGATTTTTTATACTTTTAATGAAATAAATTGTATAATAATTTATTTTTTAAAATTTTTTAATTTAAATATCTATATATTATATTTTTCTATAATTTTGGCTTTCTTAGTAAAAATACCTATATATTTTGTACATTTATGATTACCCAAAGCTCATGTTGAAGCTCCTGTTTCAGGATCTATAATTTTAGCTGGGATTATATTAAAGTTAGGAGGTTATGGTTTATTACGATTATTGATTTTTTTACAGGAAATTAATTTAAAATTAAATTATATTAGAATTGTTATTAGATTAATCGGAGGGTTTTATATTAGATTAAAATGTTTTTGTCAAGTAGATATCAAATCATTAATTGCTTATTCATCTGTTGCTCATATAAGAATTGTTATTAGTGGAATTATAATTATAAATTATTGGGGGTTTATTGGTTCTTATATTTTAATAATTGGACATGGTTTATGTTCATCTGGTATATTTTGTTTAGCTAATATTAGATATGAGCGTTTACATAGACGAAGATTATACATTAATAAGGGAATAATAAATTTTATACCTTCGATAAGATTATGGTGATTTTTATTAATATCATCTAATATAGCTGCACCTCCTAGTTTAAATTTAATAGGGGAAATTAGTTTAATTAATAGATTAATAAGATGATCTTGAATTTCTATATTAATATTAATATTAATTTCTTTTTTTAGTGCTGGGTATAGTTTATATTTATATTCATTTGTTCAACATGGAAAATATTATTCTGGTGTTTATAGTTATTATACAGGTGTTTCTCGGGAATATTTAATATTAATATTACATTGATTACCTTTAAATATTTTAGTTTTAAAGATTGATTATAGAATAATTTGATTTTATTTAAATAATTTAATAAAAATATTGATTTGTGGTGTCAAAAATATGAATAAATTCATTTTAAATTATTAATAATATAAAATATTCAATTTGTTTTATTTCATTTATTTTTTTATTCTTAATAAGAATAACAAATTTTATTTTTATAATTTATTTTATTATAAATAATATAACTATCATATTAGAATGAGAAATTATTTCTTTTAGTTCGATGTCAATTGTTATATCTATTTTATTAGATTGAATATCTTTATTATTTAGAATGTTTGTTTTTTTAATTTCTTCTGTTGTTATTTATTATAGAAAAAGATATATAAGATCTGAATTAAATTTAAGACGATTTATTATTTTAGTTTTATTATTTGTTTTTTCAATAATATTATTAATTATTAGACCTAATATTATTAGAATTTTATTGGGTTGAGATGGATTAGGGTTAGTTTCTTATTGTTTAGTAATTTATTATCAAAACTTAAAATCTTATAATGCTGGGATATTAACAGCTTTAAGAAATCGAATTGGAGATGTTCTCATTTTGATAGCAATTGCTTGAACAATAAATTATGGGAGATGAAATTATATTTTTTATTTGGAATTTATAAATAATGATTGAGAAATAAAAATAATTGGGGGATTAATTATTATAGCCGCAATAACAAAAAGTGCTCAAATCCCCTTTAGATCTTGATTACCTGCTGCTATAGCAGCACCTACACCTGTTTCGGCTTTAGTTCATTCTTCTACTTTAGTTACAGCTGGAGTTTATTTATTGATTCGATTTAATATGCTATTATTAGATATATTTTTTTTAAAATTATTACTATTATTATCAGGATTAACTATATTTATGGCTGGTATTTCTGCTAATTATGAATTTGATTTAAAAAAATTTATTGCTTTATCAACTTTAAGACAATTAGGTTTAATAATAAGAATTTTAAGAATAGGATTTCCTGATTTAGCTTTTTTTCATTTATTAACTCACGCTATATTTAAAGCTTTATTATTCATATGTGCTGGGGTTATTATTCATATGATAAATGATACTCAAGATATTCGATTTATAGGGGGCATTAGATCATATATTCCTTTAACTTCTTTATGTATAAATATTTCTAACATAGCTCTTTGTGGGATTCCTTTTTTAGCTGGATTTTATTCTAAGGATTTAATTTTAGAATTAGTTAGATTTAGAAATTTAAATTTAAGAATTTTTTTTTTATATTATGTTTCTACTGGATTAACTATATTTTATACTTTTCGTTTAACTATATATTTAATAGTAAATGATTATAATTTAGTAAGAATTTACAATTTATATGATGAAGATTATATTATATTAAAAAGAATATTTGTTTTATTATTTATAAGAATTATTAGAGGTAGTTTTTTAAGATGATTGATTTTTTCTTACCCTTATATAATTTATTTACCTTTTAATTTAAAAATAATAGTAATTTATGTGAGATTAATCGGGGGGTTTATAGGTTATTTAATTAGAAATATAAAAATTTATTCTGTTAATAAATTTATTATAACTTATAATTTAAGAAATTTTTTATGTTTAATGTGATTTATACCAAATTTATCGACTTATGGTTTAAGTTATTATTTTTTAAATTTTGGTCAAAATTTATTAAAAAATGTTGATTTAGGTTGAAGAGAGTTGTATAGAGGGTTTGGTATCATGAAAATTATGAAAAAGTATTCTATATTTTATAATATTTATCAAATTAATAACTTTAAAATTTATTTATTTAGATTTATTATTTGAATAATAATTGTTTTATTAATACTATTATTTAATAATTAATTAAATTTAAATAGCTTATAAATTAGAGCATAATATTGAAGATATTAAGGAGATAAAATTATCTTTAAATAATAATAATAATAATATAAATTAAATAAGTAAATAAGTAAATAAGTAAATAAGTAAATAAGTAAATAAGTAAATAAGTAAATAAGTAAATAAGTAAATAAGTAAATAAGTAAATAAGTAAATAAGTAAATAAGTAAATAAGTAAATAAGTAAATAGTAAATAGTAAATAGTAAATAGTAAATAGTAAATAGTAAATAATTAATATTAATAATATATCTTTATTTATAAAAATAAATATTTTATTTTTACAATGAAAATGTAAAGTTTTTAATTAAACTATATAAATAGAAATATTAATGGAATTTAACCACTAAAAATTAAGTTAGCAGCTTAATTTTAATCTTTATATTTCTATAATTTAATTGGAATAATAATTCAATTTTATCATTAACAGTGATATACCTCTTTTTGGTTTCAATTAATAATGTCAAATAAGGAGTTTCATAACTCTTTCTTTTAAGTCGAAATTAAATGCAAAATTGCTTCTTATTTATTTTAAGATAAATTATATAAGTTAATATTTCTCTCTCTCGAGATTTTCTCTAGAGGATTCGAGATTCTCTCTAGAGGAGCTCGTGGCTAAGTAATAACAGCCGCACGGGTCGATCCGTCAGGTTAAGCTACGCTTGCCGGGGTTGGTCAGTGGATGGGTGACCATCTTTACATATCGAGATTCCTCCGTGCCTCGGAAAGCACGTTAAGCCGTTGGTCCCGGCTGTTATTCGTGGATCTTTGACAGTCGTTACGGGTCGTCAGAAGCCCGAAAGTCTGACAACCAGTCTTACCAAGGGGTATCGTATTACCCAGTTACTGGGTTGTGGAGGTCAGACAGGCAGTCGCTCCATGTAAAATACTGGTATTCAGCTGCATCCGGTTAGACTGGAAGCCGACCCCAACATAGTTGGGAAAAGGCTAGGCAGATTGATTGATTGATATATAAGTTAATATTTTTTGAATGCAAATCAAATGTTTTATTTAAACTATAATCCTAATTTAATTAGTTCAATTTAATATATTTTGATTTCATTCATGGTATAACCCAATTAATAAAATTAAAATAAAAAAAAATCTAATTTTTGTTCAAAAAATAAAGTTTACTATTTTAAATAGGGGAATAATAGGGAAAATAAGTGCAATTTCTACATCAAAAATTAAAAAAATTACTGTAATTAAAAAAAAATGTAATGAAAATGGAATACGTGCTGAAGATTTAGGGTCAAATCCACATTCAAAGGGGGAACATTTTTCTCGGTCAGAAAAAGTTTTTTTTGATAAAATGATAGATAAAAATATTATAATATTAGAAACTAGTATAATAATTAAGAAAATATTTGTTATTAAAATAATTATTTATATTAAAATTATTAAACTTTTTGATTGGAAGTCAAATATACTAAATATATTATATAAATAATTAATTTCCTCATCAGTAAATAGAAATATAAAGGAATAATCATACTACATCTACAAAATGTCAATATCAAGCTGCTGCTTCAAATCCAAAATGATGATTTCTAGAAAAATGATTGCTTAAATGACGAATTAAACAAATAAAAAGAAATAATGTTCCAATAATTACGTGTAATCCATGAAATCCTGTTGCTATAAAAAATGTTGAGCCATATACACTGTCAGCAATTGTAAAAGGAGCTTCAAAATATTCATAAGCTTGAAGAATTGTAAAATAAACTCCTAGGATAATTGTAATAAAGAGACTTTGTGTTATTTGAGAGTTATTATTTTCTATGATAGCGTGATGAGCTCATGTTACTGAAACTCCTGATCTAATTAAAATAATTGTATTTAATAAGGGAATTTGGAAAGGATTAAAAGGAATAATATTTGTTGGGGGTCAAATAGCTCCAATTTCGATATTAGGGGCAAGTCTTCTGTGAAAAAATGCTCAGAAAAAAGAAACAAAAAAAAAAATTTCAGAGACAATAAATAAGATTATTCCTCATCGAAGTCCTTTAGTAACTAAAATTGTATGTTTACCTTGTAAGGTTCCTTCACGACAAATATCTCGTCATCATTGATATATTGTTAAAATAACAATAAAATAACCTAAAATTAATAAATTTATATTAAAATTATGGAATCATTTTACTATTCCTGTAACAAGAACTATGACTCCAACAGCTCCTGTTAAAGGTCATGGTCTGTAATCTACTAGGTGGAATGGGTGACTATAAGTTGTTTTCATTAATTTACTTCTCTAGAGTATAATGTTCTTAAAATTGCAATTACATAAGATTGAATGATTGCTACTGCAGATTCTAAAATTAATAATAAAATTTGAATAACAACTAAAATTAAAATAAAATATGAACTTATTCCTGGTCCTGTTCCTCTTAAAAGAGTTATTAATAAATGACCTGCAATTATATTTGCAGTTAAACGAACAGCTAAAGTTCCTGGTCGAATGACATTACTAATAGTTTCAATTAAAACTATAAAAGGTATTAAAACAGCTGGAGTTCCTTGAGGAATTATGTGAATAAATATATGTTGAGAATTATTAATTCATCCATAAATTATAAATCTTAATCATAAAGGTAGTGAAATTGATAAAGATAAAGTTAAATGACTTGTTCTAGTGAAAATATACGGGAATAATCCTAAGAAATTATTAAATAAAATAAAAGAAAATATTGAAATAAAAATAAAAGTAGAACCTTGAAAATAGTTATTTTTTAATAAAGTTTTAAATTCATTATGAAGTTTTAATAAAATAAAATTTCAAAAATAATAATGTCGATTAGGAATTAATCAAAATGAATATGGGATAAATATAATTCCTAGAATTGTTCTAATTCAATTAAAAGGAATATTAAATAAATTAGTAGAGGGGTCAAAAATTGAAAATAAGTTACTTATCATTTTCAATTAAGATTTTTTAACTTTAAAGTTAAATTATTATTATTTTTATCAGAGATTTTTTTATTAAAAATATAATAATTTATAATATTAAAAATTAAATAAATTGCTAAAAAAAAGAAAAAAGAAATTAATCAATTAATTGGTATTATTTGTGGGATAAAAGAATATTACATTAAATAGTAATAATTTAAATTTGACATATTTATGTTATAAGTTTAACTAATTCTTTTAAAATTTCATTAGAAGTAAATGCTAATTTACTATAAAATGGTTTAAGAGACCAGTACTTGCTTTCAGTCATCTAATGAAGAATAATTATTAATTCAATTAACAAAATTTTTAATTGAGATTCTTTCGATTACAATAGGCATAAATCTGTGATTAGCTCCGCAAATTTCAGAACATTGCCCGTAAAAAATACCAGGACGATTAATAAAAAAATTAGTTTGATTAAGTCGTCCAGGGTTAGCATCTACTTTTACCCCTAAAATTACAATAAATTAATTATAAATTATATTATTTCATTTTAATTGCGGCGATAAGTCCCCTCTTTGAGGAGTGGTTAGAGCGGCGCCACGGCGTCCTCACCTTCCGCCTGACGCAGGTCCTCACCGGACACGGCTGTTTCGGGAGGTACCTGTTTCGCATAAGACGGGAGGAAACGCCCGGGTGTCACCATTGTGTGGATCGCCCGGAGGACACGGTGGAGCATACAGTGGAGGTTTGCCCAAGCCGGGCAGACCTCCACTGTATGAATTTTTATAGCCCTAACTTAAGAAATGCTGGGTTACCCTTACAAACTTTCACCCCCATATCACCCCCTGTAGGATAATTGTTTAAGATAAAAAATAGGCTGTGTCGGTGGCGGCGATCTACCGCGTCAGAGCCTGGTCCAGGCCATGGTGCGGAGCGAGAGTGCATGGGAGGCCGTCACCTCCTTCTGCGAAGCAGTGATGCTCGCGAAGGAGGAGGCGGAACGCGTGAGGGAGAGGCAGCCTCACGCCCTCAGTCGCCGCAGGAGACGCCCTGGGCGGCGGGAATCGCGGGGCGATTTCCGGCCACCGTAGGCGCGGGCCTGCGGACGGTGAGCAGCGGGTAGGTCGCCGTCCGGTAAGGAC
Organism: Cosmia trapezina; assembly: GCA_905163495.3. Classification (NCBI taxonomy): domain Eukaryota; kingdom Metazoa; phylum Arthropoda; class Insecta; order Lepidoptera; family Noctuidae; genus Cosmia; species Cosmia trapezina. The sequence continues at coordinate 13,468,412 of LR991049.1, forward strand.
CAGGCCCGAGTCGACGGCGCGTTGTGTTCCACGCGCGCCTCAAAGAGATGTCAGCAAGTGACGGGGTCCAATAGGGCCGACGCCGCTGGGGTCGCGGATTGTTTGAAGAAGTTACCGCGGCCCTGGCATAGGCAACTGAAGGAACACGGGTGGGTTTTAGTCAGTAAAAGTCTGACACGCCCTTCTGCTCCACCCAGAGCGGGAGAAGTTATTTGATGATTTCCCACCCTCAAAAAAAAAAAAAAAAAAAAGGGCTATGAAAATTCAAATTTATGCTTTTGGTAGGTAATAAAGAAATATGTGGTCCAGCGTTTTTGAAAAATCATCCCAAAAGGGCGTAAAATAGGTGATGATTTTAAAATTTACAAAACTGCACGGATATCGATAAAATTTGGCAAGACTAAGATGGCATCCTGGGGAATGACATAGCCTACTTTTTGTCTTAAAAAATAATCCTACAGGGGGTGAAAGTTGTATGAGAATCCCAGCATTTCTTAAGTTAGTGATATGAAAATTCAAATTTATGGGTTTGATTTAGGAAAATTTACCTCTTTTTAAGATATTTATGGGATTGGGTAATTCGTATCTTGAAGTAACATTTAGTCTTAATATTTTTTTAATTCCCACGGGATAGGGAAATAAAGAGGATTTATATTTTCGCTTTAAAGTTGCTTTCAAAGGCATGCATGTTGGTTATTTTCCGTTTACAATTGTTTGGTTTTAAGATTTATTATCCTCCAGCAATCATATATCAATTTGCGCGCCGCTCCTCGAGTACTATATAAGCAGTGCGACAAGATAATTATTTTCTAGGCGACGTTCGCACGGGCGTAAAAATATCGCGGTGATTTTTTTAGCGCACTGCATTTTCAACGCTCTGCTTAGCGCTGAGAGTTAAAAATCCAACAGTGTTTTCGTCGCGCTAGGATGCGCTCTGTTGTTGTTAGGTTGGATTCTCGAAGATCGGCTCAAAACCGAGAGTTGAAAATCCAGAGCGCGATGAAATCCCACCGCGATATTTTTACGTCCGTGCGAACGTCGGCCTTAGGGTACTTTTAATCCCGGTAGTACGTTCCCGTGGTATTATATTTTCCGACATCCACGCGGGCGAAGCCGCGGGCAAAAGCTAGTGACATATATAATAAAAAGAACATCACTGTACTTTTTCTTTGTAATAGTCGCATAGACAACATAATTTTTAGACGATGACTTGTCACGTACTAAGAGCGGTAAGTGTTAGTGTCAATTAATGTAAAACTTCTTAGTTAGAATTTTTTTTTTGTTCCGTCATGTTTCTGAAAGAAACTCATTCATTGTTGTCATGATTGTCATTCTATTGTAAATAATTAAAATTTATATTCTCGCTCTGGGCTTGGTGTTTTCTGTGGAATACCTTGCAGGCTCCTCAGATCCTTTTGGGGTTTTAACAGTGAGCGTAGGTTTAGTTGTGTGTGTCTGCGTGAGCGTGTATTTACTTGCAGGAGCACGGTTTTGTGGCTTCACTTTTGATGTTTGCGCCGCTCCATCTTCCGTTTTTTGTTGATCTGAGAGTGCTGGTAGGTTAAAAATAAAGATTTTTGAAATAAATCATTGTGTTTGAAGATTACTCAATCGTTTTTTTTTATTAAAACTTCAAATAATTCTATACCTAAGTAGGTATAGAGATAAACCAATTTAAAAATGAACGCCCCTTCACAGCGGTTACGCTTACATGCAAAGAAGTGTATAGACGCAATACACATAAATAGTTGGTCTTTGTCATTGGTTGCTCAGTCACCGGCGAGTAAGGTCAACAATGGATCAACCGTCTCACCGTTTAGACCTTCCCTGGACTATGACAAACACTTCGAAACCAAAATCAGCTAAATCAACCCAGCCGTTCTCGAGTTTTAGCGAGACAAACGAACAGCAATTGATTTTTATACAACGTGTAATGCTAAATGCGCAAAACCTCTTAAGGGGTCATTGTACTCATCATTATGAACAACTTTTACTATGGGACCAAACCTGAAATCGCGAAAAAAAAATTAGCTGTTCAGTACATTTTGACGAATTATGCGAACATAAATGTACTGAACAGCTGATTTTTTTTTCGCGATTTCAGGTTTGGTCCCATAGTAAAAGTTGTTCATAATGATGAGTACAATGACCCCTTAAGAGGTTTTGCGCATTTAACGTTACACGTTGTATATGTATAGATAGAAGGTAGAAGATATACACTGTTTTTTTTATGCAAACTGTACCTACACGAATTGCCGAAACGTCAAACAGTCGGACTTGTCGGCCAACTAGTGTATAAATGACACGAACGCGCGACGGAGTGGACGTGTCGTTCCATACAAAGCGCATGCTCCCCGCCTTACAATGTTGTTACCTGGACTGATCGCACGATTAGTTCACCTCTAAGTGCGGCGACGAGTCCATGTTGACAGTAAAGTCGCCGCACGCACACAAATAAAGTGTTGCAATAAGTATTTCCTATCACACATTGAAATAATCACGTTTTGTGGGGGGCTTTCATTTTTAGAATGATTTATCATGTGCGTATGGACTGAGGGCCCGTTTTTTGAACCGTTGCGAAACGAAATAAGACTTAGAGGGGATTTAGTTAAAAATAGTAAAAACTTAAAGCAAAGGTCCATAAATTTCTTAAACGTGAATTAAAACTTTTACGATTAAATAACTTGGGCCCTCAGTCCAGACGCTTGCATAAAGTGGCATAGTCTGAATCTCAGTAAGTACTATATCTGGGTTAATAATTCTTATTTAGGAATTTAGTTAAGAATTTCTTAAATATTTTAAGAAATTCCCAAGTCTGTAGAATATGACATTACAGATTTATGGCGATATATCTAGGGCCCTCAATTCATTATTGTTTGAACTGAGGAATCTGCAAAACATGAATTTATCTGAAGAAATACATAAATACGACTTAAACATATTTTACTTAGACATATAGGTGAATTAGTTAAAAAGAAATAATGACACAAAAGTTAATTGTTATGAAGTAAATGAAAATTGAATTTTACTAAAATGTCTGAACTGAGAGCCCAATATTTTCGGCTTTATTGACTAGGCTCGACCTCATAGATGAACACAAATTAGAATAATATTTTTAAATTAGAATAATATTTTGAACTATTTCTTGAGATTAACTAAATTGTAACATATCGTCCGTCCTTCTAAATATTATACTTTAAAAGAAAATTGATTTTTAACTTTTTATATGAGAAAAATTAGTAGGGTGACCATAATGTTCATAGTAAGTACCTGTACATTTTGTAAAGCGCGGTAGGAAAGTCATAAGATAAATAAAACACGGTCGGTATAATTATAAAAAACCATTTACTTCACACAAATGTAACCTTAAAATAGTCTTATATCCTAAAAATACAAAATTGCGGTTGAGCGAAGTTATTTTTACCCGACTACGGCAAAGCCAAAAAGGAAGGGTTATGATTTTAGCTGTCTATGTATGTATGTATGTATGTATGTAATTATGTATTTTTACCCGACTACGGCAAACCAAAAAGGAAGGGTTATTATTTTAGCGGTCTATTTAAGTATGTAAGTATGTATACAAGTATGTATTTACGTGTGTTCCACCGTAGCGCCTAAATTACTGAACGGATTTTGATGAATGAGGTATCGATAGATTTGTAATAATGGTCCGTGTGACATAGGCTACATAAATTCTTCGTATACAGGGTGAAATTGAATAGATGCGACAAAATTTAAGGGGCTGTTCTACGCATCAATATGAACAACTTTTACTATGGAACCAAACCTGAAATCACGAAAAAAAAAATCAGCTGTTCAGTACATTTAATGTTCGCATAATTCGTCAAAATGTACTGAACAGCTGATTTTTTTTCGCGATTTCAGGTTTGGTCCCATAGTAAAAGTTGTTCATATTGATGCGTAGAACACCCCCTTAAATTTTGTCGCATCTATTCAATTTCACCCTATATTTAATATGGTGGACTTTACACGTAAATTTCTGACCTAGAAAAAATTAAATTGAGATAATCATGACATGTTTGGTATCAAAAGAAAGGTCTAGACGAGAACATTACAAATATGTATATACCTATGTCATTATTGTTTAAGTAAAAAATATTTTGAACTTTTTAGATCAATTTTATTTTTCCGTAGTCGGGTTACTGTTTTTTAAACTTTATTCTTGTTACTGCTACATAAATACCCTTGATGATAAAACTATTTATTAGTTAGGAGTGCTCTAGTGAGACTATATGGCTCCATTTTCAAAGATGATAACAAATGGTTTCGTTAATTCATAGACTTATAAAAAAGGAGGACTCCGCGCCACGTATATCAAAAGTGAAGCACAGTAAGTAAGACCGTTTGTACAAACACGCTTCACGCATACATTAACATCATAGTATGCCACCGGCCCTAGTTGCCTAAAGTAAATAAATTCAAAGTATAGATATATTTAAAAAAAATGTAAATGTAGGTATACAACGTGTTCACGCAATTACAACATTGACTAAAGACACAAGTAGTGCTGGTGGCCAGTAATCATAAAAATTATAATACGATAAAATAATTAATTAATTGAAAAAAAAAAATTCAAACAAACTAAATAATAAAATAATAACCAAAATTAGGATCACTCTAGCAAAAGACTCATTCATGAAGCTATTGTTTTATGTCAGCTGGTAAGGTCTTTGACTTTGACCCTTTTTTTGGTTCATCGTGTGTCTATAACGTTCTGACCCAGCTGTGAGTAGCTTCATGAATGATTTCTTTTGCACAACCCCCATAGAAAAATTCGATTGGCGTGACCTTTTCTTTCCCGTTCGTTTTAATTTCATCTCTGCGCTACAGGTTACTCCAACATGCTATTTTAGAAAATTGTAAATAAATCAATAAATAATAAAGTTTAATTAAATTAAAATATCTTTACAAAACGAAGACGCGTAACCGTATACGTCAAATTAATGTCGTCAAAGCAGCGGCACGTTGTATAATACTTTTAGATGCAAATATTATGACTTTCCGACCGCGCTTTACAAAATGTACAGGTACTTACTATGAACATTATGGTCACCCTACTAATTTTTCTCATATAAAAAGTTAAAAATCAATTTTCTTTTAAAGTATAATATTTAGAAGGACGGACGATATGTTACAATTTAGTTAAGAAATAGTTAAAAATCTTATTCTAATTTGTGTTCATCTATGAGGTCGCGCCTAGTCAATAAAGCCGAAAACATTGGGCTCTCAGTTCAGACATTTTAGTAAAATTCAATTTTCATTTACTTCATAACAATTAACTTTTGTGTCATTATTTCTTTTTAACTAATTCACCTATATGTCTAAGTAAAATATGTTTAAGTCGTATTTATGTATTTCTTCAGATAAATTCATGTTTTGCAGATTCCTCAGTTCAAACAATAATGAATTGAGGGCCCTAGATATATCGCCATAAATCTGTAATGTCATATTCTACAGATTTGGGAATTTCTTAAAATTTTTAAGAAATTCTTAACTAAATTCCTAAATAAAAATTATTAACCCAGATATAGTATTTACTGAGATTCAGACTATGCCACTTTATGCAAGCGTCTGGACTGAGGGCCCAAGTTATTTAATCGTAAAAGTTTTAATTCACGTTTAAGAAATTTATGGACCTTTGCTTTAAGTTTTTACTATTTTTAACTAAATCCCCTATAAGTCTTATTTCGTTTCGCAACGGTTCAAAAAACACGTGTGTGTGAACTGAGGGTCCAGACTGGAATCCGCAAAATTTTAATCCTATGATTTAGTAGAAGTCTTTAAACAATTGTAGAACGAATCTGGGAATTTGTAAACAAATATATTAAAAACTACAGCTCATAAAGTGTGGTCCCTCAATCCTCACACTGCTCACACAACATCAGCCAGATCTCGGAGAGTATCTTAAAAATGAAGGTTTTGTGATTACAGACATTTAGTAAAAAATTTGTAAATATATTTTCTAAATTACAGACCCCAGAGCATTAAAGATAAAAAAATATAACGTCTAAACTGTGGTCCCTCAGTCCACACAACAAAGGTAATTATTTTAGTGAATATTACCGAATTTGATCAATGAAACCGTTCTTTTTCTACCTAACGATTTAGTAAAAGTCTTAAAACGTTCTGTAAGAAAGAAATGGAACAGAAATATCGACGCAATTTGGAAAATAGCGATTATTAAAACTGGTCCCTCAATCCTCACACATCTACTGACATATGCGTGTGTAGCTGCTGAACGAAAGAAATATCACAAAGTCTAGTGTACTTAACTTTTAGTAAAAAAATTCTACTAAATACCAGAAAACTCTAATTGTGAATTGCTTTCCTCTTAGCTGAGATAATGTTATTTTAGTAATCCTATGAAAATAGATAGAGTAGTGTTACCACACAATTAAACAAAATATAGACAGTACTATTAAACTTTTTTTAATACTAGCTGCTGCCCGCGACTTCGTCTGTGATCCAGGATAAAAAGTAGCCTATGTCACAGAATAAATAATAGTACTATGCCTATGTCCTTCTCCAGGTCATGGCCTACTCATGTGCCAAATTTCATCTAAATACGTTGAGCCGTTTTACTGTGAAAGCGAAACAAACAAACAAAGTCACTTTCGTATTTATACCGCTTTTCACCGCGGCTTCGCCCGAATGGAAATATCCCACGGGAACGTTCTACCGTGATAAAAAGGTATCCTATGTCCTAACTCAGGTGTAGGTCTACCCATGTATACCCATGACGAAAAATTAGGAAATTTTAGCAGCCGCCATCTTCGATTTTCATTTTGACATCAGTATCGTTTTCAGCGACATCAAAAAGCATGGAAACGACACCATGACGAAAAATGAGGAAATTTTAGCAGCCGCCATCTTGAATTTTCATTTTGACATTAGTATCGTTTTCAGCACGTTCTCAAACAATGGAAACGACACCCATGACGAAAAATTAGGAATTTTACATTGAAATAATGAAAATGTAACTGAAAAAAAAATTGAAAAAATGTAAATTTTCCTGAGAAAATTTCCGGTGGAATATGATTCAAAATGAGGAGCTGAATGCACCCTGTGAGTTTGCGGAGGGCTGTCCCTTACACGCTGTATTATAATACATGACGTAAGTATGTGTATTGTTAAAGAATGAAAAAGTAGATTAAATAAAAGTAAAAAAAAATGCTACTATCCTAACGTAAAATTCGAATTATAAACTTCAAAACGAGATATTGACATACTACACAACACGGAAAAAATTAAAATTTTTTATCTTTTAAAGACTTTATGTACTTAACACTTTTCCTGAATAAGTTTCACTAGATGGCGCGCTTTTGTTTAATAAAAATGCTATAATAAAGCATTTTCATTAGTTATACCGTAAACTCTCTTACACTTTTTACATTATTCAGACCATTAAGATTATCTACACTATTTACATTATTGACATTATTTACGTGACAAATCAAACGAACCACAACTTGATGAGGTTGCGTTGTTTTATTACAGAGTTCATGTGGCCTCCTTCCGCCTTCATCATCAGACCATAGACATCATCTACTAATAAAGTACTTACTTGTCAAAGTCAAAATCAAAATCATCATTTATTTAAAATCATTTATTTGAAAAGCACGTCAAAATAAAAAAAAATAATAGAATGAATTCTAGTCGCTTCGTTGCCACTAATTCCATTAATTGTTCCATGATGGAACTAGTGATAATTTTTTATTGCCACTAGTTCCATTTTGAACGAATCTGAAAATAATGGAACTTGTAGAGGGTGCTTAAAACGATACTGAGGGCGAAATGAAAATCCCAGATGGCGGCTCCGAAAATTTCCTAATTTTTCGTCATGGGTGTCGTTTCCATTGTTTGAGAACGTGCTGAAAACGATACTAATGTCAAAATGAAAATTCAAGATGGCGGCTGCTAAAATTTCCTCATTTTTCGTCATGGTGTCGTTTCCATGCTTTTTGATGTCGCTGAAAACGATACTGATGTCAAAATGAAAATCGAAGATGGCGGCTGCTAAAATTTCCTAATTTTTCGTCATGGGTATACATGGGTAGACCTACACCTGAGTTAGGACATAGGATACCTTTTTATCACGGTAGAACGTTCCCGTGGGATATTTCCATTCGGGCGAAGCCGCGGTGAAAAGCGGTATAAATGCGAAAGTGACTTTGTTTGTTTGTTTCGCTTTAACAGTAAAACGGCTCAACGTATTTAGATAAAATTTGGCACATGAGTAGGCCATGACCTGGAGAAGGACATAGGCATGGTACTATTATTTATTCTGTGACATAGGCTACTTTTTATCCTGGATCACAGACGAAGTCGCGGGCAGCAGCTAGTATTAAAAAAAGTTTAATAGTACTGTCTACATTTTGTTTAATTGTGTGGTAACACTACTCTATCTATTTTCATAGGATTACTAAAATAACATTATCTCAGCTAAGAGGAAAGCAATTCACAATTAGAGTTTTCTGGTATTTAGTAGAATTTTTTTACTAAAAGTTAAGTACACTAGACTTTGTGATATTTCTTTCGTTCAGCAGCTACACACGCATTGTCAGTAGAGGTGTGAGGATTGAGGGACCAGTTTTAATAATCGCTATTTTCCAAATTGCGTCGATATTTCTGTTCCATTTCTTTCTTACAGAACGTTTTAAGACTTTTACTAAATCGTTAGGTAGAAAAAGAACGGTTTCATTGATCAAATTCGGTAATATTCACTAAAATAATTACCTTTATTGTGTGGACTGAGGGACCACAGTTTAGACGTTATATTTTTTTTATCTTTAATGCTCTGGGGTCTGTAATTTAGTAAATATCTTTACAAATTTTTTACTAAATGTCTGTAATCACAAAACCTTCATTTTTAAGATACTCTCCGAGATCTGGCTGATGTTGTGTGAGCAGTGTGAGGATTGAGGGACCACACTTTATGAGCTGTAGTTTTTAATATATTTGTTTACAAATTCCCAGATTCGTTCTACAATTGTTTTAAGACTTCTACTAAATCATAGGATTAAAATTTTGCGGATTCCAGTCTGGACCCTCAGTTCACACACACGTCAAAAAACGGGCCCTCAGTCCATACGCACAATTATTTTTATAGAAGTAGTTAGATTATTCACAGAATTATAATTATTAAACACAAGCCATACCTAGTTCCTACTTGCCAAAATAATAAATACTTAATCTTAATGATAATTATATAACCTCGTGGAAGCCGAGAAAAGTGTCTTGGTTCGCGAGGTTGTCGACATGTGGGATGTGGACTCAGAGATCATTGTGCCGACAGCCGTGACGGCCAATGGCTTAATAGCCAAGAGCCTCGACCAACACCTGAAGAGGCTCTCGTTGGGCAGCTGGTAGGGGCTTGATTCAGAAAGCGGTACTTTTGGACACGGCTGGTATTGTTAGGAGGTTCCTCTCTCTGGAGCCCTCACTGCCGGTAGCTTGGACCCTGCTCCCGATACCCAGTGAGCTACTATTATTTATATGTTTACATGTTTTTGTTTACATTGAAACAAAACTTGGAAGTTACATCAAATTATACAATCATCGTTTACATAATTGGGCACTTATCAACACCTACTGCCTCAGCCATATCCTCATCATCCACAGCCGACTCCCCCACTGCTGGGCACAGGCCCCTCTATGCTGGTGCCCACCCCCACACTCCTGTGCCAGCTCATCCGGGGTCTACTCGCGATATCGCCCACCCATCTACCCCATTTTCTTTTTCTCATCAATTATAGAATTTGATTTACTTATAAGGTATATATTTTAGACTATACACTTATTATTAATTTATTATACAGATTATACACCAAATACAAATCGATAAAGTAACTAAACTAAAGGTCTCTCCAGACCAGAGTGACCAGACCCGATCCAGACTGCGGGGCATCTTCCTCACTGCTCGCGCGCGTTCCTGTCCTCCGCGGCGATTGTAGAAGCCAGAGGAGTAGAATCATTATGACGAGCTTCAGATAGTCAAACAAACATAGACAGCAGTAATACGTCATATGTTTAGAGAATGGCCGTTGCACTGAAACGACTCATCACCAACTCGACTCAAAGTAAAACTTTGGTATGTGAAATTAATATCAAGTCACATACTTACCCACATCTCAAACTATGTGACATTAGCTAGTTGTCGAAGCGTCGTAGTACACTAGAGATGTCGCTGTACGTGACGCGATACCACAGAGTACTTTTTTATATAGGTACGCGATACGAAGCTCGCATGTCAACGCTTTGCTTTGAGTTGAGTTGGTGTCGAGTCGTTAAGGTGTGCGACGACCATTACTTGCCTACTCAACCTCTTCATAGTGATTCTCTAGCTCCGCCGCCTCGCGCTCGTTGATCGGCCGAAAGACCGACAGGAGGTTCAGGTAAAACACGCTTGCTGGCTGAAAGTGAAAACAGACATTCAATCAAGTAATTTATAATCACTGCAATGTTAGAAGTCCGTTTGGACAACTGTCAAAATACTTTGTGTAGTGATGGGGAAAAAAATCGCTTTTTTAAAAACCGATTCTCGAGGCATACCGATTTATCATACTTAGAGTTTGTAATCGACAATTTATCTACATTGTTCCCTTAATTTGGCAGAGATCCGAGTTGCTTTATTTTATGAAATAAGATGTATTTCTGAAGTCCTAGGGTTAAATACAATTATACAACTTAGGAAAAATAGAAAAAAAAAAATGTTTTGTTTACAGGTTTTCAGGAAATCAATGTTCACCACAGTGAACGCTGCCAAATACGTTGAGAACAACAAGTAATTTGTAATGTTCACTATGGTAAACATTGTCAAATTAGTGTCATTTAAACAGGTAAAATACAGGGTGGCCGGAACATTGACGTCCAAAAATAAAATTTCGGTCCCTCGTATCGTGGGGTATTCGAATCAACCCCATGTATGTTCCGCGACTTTTCATAGTTTTCGAGTTATGAATTTTTTTCTGAATGTTTGAAAATTTTCGACCTGACCAACCTAAAAAAATTCTAAAAAAAAAAGTAGAGGGTTTTATCGAGTTTCTTTTTTTGCAACTAAATTTTCATAAGTAGTACTTTTATGCATAAAATAATCAGCTTCGTAACTGTGATGAAAGTTATGAAAATGTTGATCTAAAGTGAAAAATTTACGTTCGGTAAATTATGACTCAAATTTTCAACTTTAAATTAAAAATCTTAACAGGTGACTTCATAATTCCTAAGTAGGCTTCAAGAATGCGCCAGGCTCTCAGCTTTCATAATCATAAAAAAAATGAAGTACTTAATAGGGCTACTTTGTTTAAAATCGGCCTTCAAAGACAGCGAGGTGGAAAAATTCTTAAAATTACCCATCTGAGTAATTATTTTTTTTTTGGCTATTTTCTCGTTCCTAAGGTTAATTAATGATAAGAATACTGAAAACTAACCAACAAATAGTTTCAGAGTTGGGTAAGAAAAGTTTTACGTAAAAAGTGGTTTTGAATAAAACACAGATGATAATGTGAAAAAAGTACTTAATTTATTTTTAACATTTACAAAAGGTTTTCAAAGTGGCCACCACCAGCAGCAATACACATTCTACACCTACGTAAGAAATTGTCTGGCAATCGTCTAAAAGCGTCTCTGTTCTCTCTCACAACACGTTCAGCTTCTGCAATCAACTGCCTCAGCTCTTGTTCACTTGAACAGTCTCGGGCGTATGCTATTTCCTTGTAATAGCCCCAAATAAAGAAATCGATGGGGTTGAGATCAGGTGAGCGTGGAGGCCACCTAATTGGTCCGCTGCGTCCGATCCATCTGTTGGGGCGCCGTCATTTTGCAACACCATGGTTCGTCTGAGTTCGAGATTCACATCTGCCAGCAACAATGGAAGTTAATTTTCCAAAAAGTTTTTGTATGTTTCTCCATCAAGTCTGGACGGCAGTTCAAACGGACCAATTAGTTCGCCATTGAGGATACCAGACCACAAGTTAACGCTGAAGCGATGTTGAAATGTCGAAGCTCTCACTTCGAGTGGATTGTTATTGCAGGTAAAAGAGTTGCACCCTCGTTTACAACCCATAGTCCACGAGAACGGATCGCGCAAAATTCATTAAACTAACATTTAAAAAAATCTCCGTGTTTAAATCTTAGCTTTCCTGCAGTCATTTTTGGTTAGCAAACTAAATAACCTTAGGAGCGAGAAAATGGAAAAAAAAAATATTAATCAGATAGCTAATTTTAAGAATTTTCCACCTCGCAGTCTTTGAAGGCCGATTAAGGCCAAAGTTAGCCCCATTAAGTCCTACGTTTTTTAATGATTATGAAAGCTGAGAGTCTGGCGCATTCTTGAAGCCTACTTGAGAACCATGAAGTCACCTGTTTAGATTTTTAATTTGAAGTTGAAAATTTAAGTCATAATTTACCGAACGTAAATTTTTCACTTTAGATCAACATTTTCATAACTTTCATCACAGTTACGAAGCTGATTATTTTATGCATAAAAGTACTACTTATGAAAATTCAGTTGCAAAAAAAGAAACTCGATAAAACCCTCTACTTTTTTTTTTAGAATTTTTTTAGGTTGGTCAGGTCGAAAATTTTCAAACATTCAGAAAAAAATTCATAACTCGAAAACTATGAAAAGTCGCGGAACATACATGGGGGTGATTCGAATACCCCACGATACGAGGGACCGAAATTTTATTTTTGGACGTCAATGTTCCGGCCACCCTGTAGATATGAATGCATATGGAATACTACTGTTATATATTTTTGTTATGTTCTAAGCAAGTACTAGACGATAGTAGGTATACGTAGGTAGTCAAATTTTTATCGATAAAATCCATGTTTTTCATGAACCATGGCTCCCCATTACCTATACTTTTTGTTAATTTTCACCAGCCTATGTTACCCGGGATAACTCAACGCTTCTAACGATACCACACACATTGATATCGGTTAAGTCGTTTAGAAGTTATGGTGGAATAAAGAAACTCACAAACATACATGAACCCTGAAGACATAACACTTCTTTTTTTAGGCAGTCGTGTAAAAATCCGTGGATTTGTTGGTAACGTTTTAACATCATAATGTCTACTATCTGGCCGTATCGAAACCTTATTCCTCCAATAATCCAGATAGCATGGCATTTCAACAATTCCCATCAGAATATGAATGCATAAAAAATCCCTCATCTCATTCTCTGATGCTTGTATCGATCTTCCGGTTTGTTGAACGGAGTAAAGATTGGTCTGGTCTACTAAATCAGTAAAATATTTTACTAAATCAATAAATATCTTAGTAAAAATAATCAACGGGTCATCATTTGGAAAATCAACATTGGTTCCGGGTTTTTCTTCGATTACGGCACGGTGACGAAAAATACCTTTCTTCCAATTGGAAGAAAAAGAAAATTTTGAAATTTTCTTCGATTTCTTGGCAGCTGGAGCTATCTGCTTTTTGCTCTAGTTTTTCTAGTATAAGACGACAGGTTTTGGTGATTTTATACCAGATGGAAGCGATATTATTGAACATAATGATGGAGTTGGTTCTGCTTGCTGTGCCTGCAGCCAGAACCAACTTGCTGGCGAGGACTCCTCTTACTAGAGCCATGCGTGTGGTGAACGAGGTTCACGAGAGGGTTGATGTATTGTGGTGAAACTTGAGTGAATTCGCAAAAGCTGCATTATATATAGCATGTTATTTAGATGTAGGTTAAGATTTAGGATATAGTATCTTTGTAATTTTATAGGACGTAGATTTAGGATGTAGCATGTAAGGCCACGCTATCGAATTGGATCTCAGATCTATAATGGTAGTTGTAGGTAAGATTGCTGTAAATAAATAAATAAATAAATAAATAAATAAATAAATAAATAACATTATTATAAGTTGGTTCTCTGGATGTTGAATTTCCTGCAAAACTGGAGTTAATTGAGACAGGAACAAGTGCTAGTATTCTATGCGTGCGGTCTTGTAATTTATTCTGCTATCAAGCAAAAAAAAAAAAAAAATTCATTTGTAAATAAAAGTTATACCTAATTTGGCAGTGTTCATTACAATGAACATATCAAATTGACAATACTTGTTCGAGTATTTGGCAGTGTTCACTGTGATGAACAAACAAGTTTTCGACCAAAAACACAAAACATTACATAAAACCTATTCCAAACCAAAGCATAAACATTTTTTAGTAAATAAAAACCACAAAAAAGATGTTTTAGCTATGTAAAACATGTAAAATAAAAACATTTTCCTTTTTTATTCTTTATCACAGTGAACAATATAATATAATATAATATAATATAGTTAAGGGTTAAAACTGATTCTCGAGGCATATCGTTTTATTACACGTACTAGTTTGTAATATTTAACAGTTATTACATAAATCCCAACTAAGTTTCAATTTGGGCGAGTTTCAAAGCCAAACAAATTTTATAATACATTGTATATTATACGCCAGTGGCGTACCTACTCATAGTAACTGTAGTTATTAAATCAAAATAAAGCTAAAAATATATTTGATCAGATTTTGTGTAATATATGTTTAAACATTTAACAATACAGTAATTATACGTTTCTATCTTTTCTAGCACATGTGTGAGTACTATGTACCTCTACCTACCTACTCTAAAGCTACCATTTACTGGGTACGTCTTTATTTGACTTGGATGTGCCCTGGCGGCTGAGAGTGTGTCATGCTCACTCTAATGCCTCGCTGATGGTGGCGCGTGTGTTGGATCATTTAACGAATCCATGCGTCAGGTTCGTGAACGCCCACGACTTATTTTAATTTAAATTTTGAATTTTTTTTTTAAATGTTTTTACTACGGACGCTTTTAACGTTCATCGTTCTCACATGTATAATTTCAACATTAAGAATAAGAATAAGAATAATTTATTTGTTAAACATAGGTAATACATAAAATGATCTTAAAAAATTAATTAGTGCGCTATGCTTTGCCAATATTGACATACAAATGATTGAAAACGATTACATGACTGCATGGGTACTATTAAATTACAACGATAAATTTATTACAATATAATTATTATTTGAGTACGTCATTGTATAAACGCATGAATGCGAATTAAATTTTATAACAATTTTATAGTCAATTTCAGATCATGTCAAAAAAAAAAAAAATTTAAAAGTCCATTCATTTTAAAAATAAATGTAATAATGTAAAGTATTTAAAATGTCAGCATTAAATAATTATAGAGATTCGTCACTAAGAAACTCGTCTAGACTATAGTAACATCTTTCAAGCAGTAACCCGTTAAGTGTTTTTTAAAACTTCTGCAATGGCATACATTTTATTTTATCGGGTATTTTATTGTATACTTGTGGAGCAACACCAAAGAAGCTTTTCTTCATTAGAGAAGTTTTACATTTCACAAGGCATAATTCATTCGCATATTGAGCACGCATCGGTGTTTTCTTTACTGCACATAGTTTTTTGAATAGATTTGGATTTTTTTTTACAAATAATGCAGTCTCTAGGATGTATAAAGCCGGTAGAGGTAATATTTTTAAGTTTTTAAAAATTAATGATGTAACCAATTTTTTGTAACCCTAATTTGATTAAAAGAGTGTCCGTGGAGTTTCTTGCCCGTTCTTCTCCATAGAGATCTACGTTTTGGAATGGGCAACTAGCTTCAACTTTCTGACTTACCTACTGACCGACTCTTTGACAATTCAAAAGTGCCTGTAATGGGTTTAATTGTAATAAATGCTTTGAGTTTGAGTTTGAATCTCATTTAACGTTTGTAAAAATACAGATTTTTTAGAACATCGATTTCATTCGGTTAAAAAACGGTTTAGAACGATCACAACTCTACGGCCACGAACCCAAAGACATGACATTATAATAACGTCCTGTCGGAATATTAATCAACGATTAATTAGTGTTTTTGAGTGTATTTTTCCAATATAAAGTAAAACTTGGTGCTTACGAATGATACAAATTGTTATAGTGTATGGCTATAATAGTAATTAATTAGGATTTACGAATTTTATTTTTCGATTCCTTACGTAGACGTTCATACAAAGTTATCGCGGCATGTATAATGAGAAACCTTCAGACGGACTTCTTAGATTGCGTTGATTATTTTGCTGTCAACGATCGCTGGGAGTTCAAACCAAATACGCCTTTTTACATAAAAAAAACATAATTATTGATATTACATTACCGTTGACCCTAATAAAAAACATTAACCCTGTTTTCTGGTTTATCGTGTTTACATGTGGTTACTTATCACATCGGTGGAGTTTCTCTAGCTAATTTAATCTGACCCTGTACACTTGTACAGTATTATAATTTAAAGAATTAAAAAATAAGTACAAAAAAAAGGTCAAAACCTACATCGGGCCTAGACGTTGGTGTATGTGGCAATTCTTGCGGAGTTGGTCTTACACAGCAACAACGTTTCTTGGCAGCCCAGTAGCCACCAGCCGCCAAGACTGCAATGACTGCGACGCCCACAGCGGACACACAGTACACCAGAGCGGTACTTCTGGTGGTCGTTACACCTGAACAACAAAACACGGATTGGTTTATTTAAGTTATCATCAACTCAGCCTATCGCGGTCCAACACCCTGTCCTCCACCTTCCGCATCCAGTCTATCCCAGCCACTTTTTAAAGTCGTCGGTCTATCTAGCTGGGGACATCCCGCCCACCATCCCACACTATTCTTGCTGATAAGTGGTCTCCAATCCAGGACTCGTCTGCTCCACCGGCCGTCGGTCCTTCAACAAAGATGGCCAGCCCACTGCCACCTCAGCTTGCTTATTAATCCAACAAGCTATGTAGCTAACTCTTTTAACTATGTTGGTTCTTTTCCGGGTAACTTCTTTCTGATTTTATCAATTAAAATTTTCGAATTTTCATCCAATAAATAAATGTAGAGATTGTTTTCGATGAGTAGATATTCCTTTGGAATTTCTGCATCTAAACACATTTTTTTTTGCAAAAAAAATTGTTTTTGTTAATAGTTAGTGATTGTTAACTAAGCTCTGTGGCATCCACCGATATCGAGGGATATGGCCTGGAGGCGTGGCACATGTCGCCTCTACGCGGTCACGCTGACCACAAATATACGTGATGCCGGTGGGTGGGATGCACCGGATGGCGGTTTTGAGCATGTGTAAGAAGATTAAGAATAATTTTTATTTAGCAAGAAGAAGAACTACAGTGCATGTTACATTACTATGAAAGTACATTTGTGCTCAATTTTTGTGAATAATGCGCGCCGATAGTTTAGGTAATTGCTTTTTACAATAGTAGTAGTAGTCATTGATGTAGTAGTAGTAGTCATTGATGTAGTAGTAGTAGTCATTGATGTAGTAGTCGGAACTCTCTCGCGGAGGATCACTCTGATCTCGTAAAGTACTTTATCTTCGAAATGTTGGGAATCATTCGTATTATAAATTCTATCTATGAAAGAAGGTAACATATCTTTGAAATAACATACTATTTTAGTATTATTGTCTTGACGAGTTACTTTAAATGATTTATACACAGCGCAGCCATTCTTCAATATTGTGCAATTATCTGAAAGGAAAAATGTTAATGTTTTTACATCTTGTAGGTGTCAAGCCAGTGCGAGCTGATAGCAGAGTACCATACCTATCGATTTAACCCCCATGTATGTTCTACGATTTTTTATAGTTTTCGAGTTATTTTGGATCCCTCGTTTCTTAGCAATGGTTAAGGATAGTAGTAGGTATAAAATTTATGTTTTTATTAAGAATAGTAAATATCAGGATTGACAAAAATATGCAAAGATAATACAACAAAAACAAATACAAATGCAAACAAAAAAGAAACAAACATACAAAAAAAAAACAAACAATCAAACATATAAACAAAAACACTAAAACAAAAAAAAAATACATATATACAAATATGGAAGTGATTCTGAATTAAATGCTTATTTATTTTTATTTAATTTAATAATAAATTATAAAATATGAAAATCACAAGATTTCAGATCACACGATATAGTTTGCAAAACTTTTTTAAATTTTCTAATGTGCCCCCCAAAAGTGACCCCCATATTCATTTATTTACTTTACCCGCCTGTGTTTGGGTCACAGAAGTTCATATGTATACCAAATTTCAACTTAATCAGTCCATTAGAATCGGAGCAAATTGGCTGTGACAGACGGACAGACAGACAGACAGACACACGAGTGATCCTAAATGGGTTCCGTTTTTTTCCTTTTGAGGTACGGAACCCTAAAAACTGTAAAATACACACTACAAAAAAGATAAGTATGAATTTTTGAAGCTCCAGCAGAAAACTGTAAACACTTACAAAAACAAAAATAACTCGAAAACTACAAAAAATTGCGGAAGGTACATAGGGGTATTCTGAATTCAGATTTTTTAATTTTCTTAAATTATTTAACAAATACAATATCAAAACTTACAAATATCATCTCTAACTTTTAGTTCTATCGATTCGATAGATATTTCCTGTTCAGGCCGGGAAGAATGACATTTTAATTGCAGTATCTCGCCATCATTAAACTCATAGTAAATAACCTTGAGTACGTCATTATAGAATTCCATTACAGTACCATTTGACGGCAATTCCATGAACAATGGTTCATCTGAAAAGCAATGTGTGGGAGAGGGGATGAATGGATGTGGGGGAGGGGGGGTGGAGATGAAATAACGCAACCAATACGAACAAGCTTATAATATATTGGACTCGCTCAGCAGTAAGTTATAACTAGACACTAATCAACGCAATCTAAAAAGTCCGTTTAGACAGCTGTCAAAATACTTTGGTAGTGATGGAGAAAAAAAAAAAAACCGATTCTCGAGACGTATCGATTTATCATACTTAGAGTTTGTGATCGACAATTTATCTACATTGCTTAAAACTGATTCTCGGGGCATATCGTGTTTCACACGTACTAGTTTGTAATATTTAACAGATATTACATGAATTCCAACTATGTTTCAATTTGGGTTAGTTTCAAAGCCAAACCAAGACATAAACTAAAACCCGATATACCTACTGATTTCTTCCGGAAGGTTTATGTTTAATAATACATTGTATATAATACGATTCTCTCTTTTCTAAATTAACGTTTGTTAAAATATAGATTTTTTAGAACATCGATTTCATTCGGTTAAAAACGATTCAGAACGGTCACAACTCTACGGCCACGAAACCAAAGACATGACATTGTAATAACGTCCTGTCGGAATATTAATCAACGATTAATTCGTGTTTTTGAGTGCATTTTTCCAATATAAAGTAAAACTTGGTGCTTACGAATGATACTATTTGTTATAGTGTATGGATAACATAGTAATTAACTAGGATTACGAATTTGATTTTTCGATTTCTTACGTAGACGTTCATACAAAGTTATCGCGGCATGTAAGTATAATGAGAAACGTCCAAACGGACTTCTTAGATTGCGTTGATTACTACCCTACTTATTTATTTATTATAAATATATAGGTACCCACATAACAGTGAAGTTATGTGAACATGCTGCATCGGCAGACGTTGAACAAGCTGTCGTAAAAAGCTTGTAGGTATCTGATGGATGTCTTTCAGGAGTTTACATCAAAACATAACATCACAACTGTATGCCCCAAAGGGTTAGGCAGAGTAGTACCTTTTCGTCAGTTATGTTTAAGTCCTATTGTGGGCGAGCCTAGTGGGCGAGCCTATTGCCCTCAAGCAGGCATAAATTCAGATTCCAAGCTGCTACTCAGAGATACCTGATGACATACCCAACAACCCTTTACCTGGGAATCGATCCCAAGACCAACAACTCTTGAGTCCGAGGCGTTATACCACTGGTCCATCAATGCATAACCAGCCTATAATGTTCCCACTGCGGGGTCACGAATGAGCCGTAAGCCACCACGCGGGCCCAGTGCGGGTTGGTAGATGTCACATGTCTTCGAATGTTTGGTTCTAGGACATACCGGTTTCCTCACGATGTTTTACTTCGCAAATTGCTTCCAGAGATTAAAATAGATACATCAAATCGATCTGCCTAGCCTTTTGACAAATATGATATATTTATTATCTTCTTGTCTGACATCAGCAGGCAAAGTGTTCAATAAATAGGGAACGCGTTTCATTAAGGTTCTGTCGCCATAGTAATTACTAACTCTGGGTCAATGATATATTACCTTTAGATGCGTTACCCGGGCTCAAAAATGGGAAATTAAATGAAGGGTAATTGCCCGGCGTGATATCAGTCACGCACGCGCGCCAGTGAACATGCAGCAGCTAGTGACGTAATTAAATAAGTATATTCATCTCTTTCTTACAACAGGTATCGGCATGCGTCTTTCCTTTTCTTTGCGGCCAGTATATACTGGCATGTTGGTACATCATGGCTTACGCTGTTTTTGAAAGCACTGATGTTCGTGTATGACGCGTCTATCTATAATACGTCATTGCTCTGGGTACATCATATTTACCTGCTGTCATCGACCTAGTAGTATAACTGTTAGAAACTAATGAGTGACTATCCCGACTGCCATGGTTATTAGCTAATAATAGGTATATAAGTTTAAGGCTAACTGGTAGAATTTTACATATTTTGAATAACCTACTGTAGTCTCCTTTACAACTATTTTTAGTTTTCTTGTTTACTAACAATTTTAAAAATCTTATTTGAAGTGATTCTAGTCTCTGTATATTACATCGCTCATAAAAATGTTTTACAGACAACCTTTGGATGGATTAAGGGGAGAAGGAGAAGCAATAAGTACTGTAGGTAGTCTGTGGTATGCCATACACATATACAACACAGGCTGTTAAAGTAGTCGCGTGGGGTAGGTTCAGCATCGATAAAGGAACCCAGGAAAAAAATAAAAACATAAAAAAATATTGCAACATCAACCTAATTTAGTACCTACTAACTTAAAATAGCAATCGTTTAGAATTAAAATTATTTTAGTATTCGGACGCGAGAAGTGAGGGACAAAATGACAACGCGTTCCATGTACACACGGCTACACATCAAGCTATTGTCACCCGGTTAAAATCCGTTTAGATTTAAATTGTAATTGTATGATTTAAAGTGTAACCGTGTGAAAGTAAATTTATAAAGGTATTATACAGGGTGATTGGAAGATGGGTGCAAAGCTTTAAGGCGAAGACAGTACAGACAAATTAGAACCATTTAAGCCATGGTTGTCTCAGACGAAGTCTTACCAATTTTTTTTAACCTAATTTTTAAGTTTTTTTTTTGGAAATTCCCAAAATTTTATGTAAACTGCATAATTATGGCCAAATTGAATGATAAATTAATCATTTTTTATTTATTTATTTAATTAAAGTAATTTGTAAGCAATCAAGCAAACCACGTTTTAGGCTTCTGTGTCATTAGACATTTTTTTACAGACATTTAAAGTTCAACAAAAAAATAAAATTTGTATCAATACGTTTTTTAAACCTTATTTTAAAAATAAACGGAGGGAGCTTTTTTTGTTCAAACCTTTTTGAAGACATGCTTGATAATCGCTCTTTCTTTTGAGGTATCATTTATGCGGATATCCATACTAATATTATAAATTCGAAAGTAACTCTGTCTGTCTGTTACCTTTTCACGCCTAAAGCACTGAACGAATTTCGATAAAATTTGGCAAGGCTATAGATGGTATCCTGGGGACGGACATAGGCTACTTTTTTTTTTCAAAAATAATCCTACATGGGGTGATATAAAGGATGAAAGTTTGTAGGGGAAACTCAGTATTTCTTAAGTTAGGGATGTGAAAATTAAAATGTATGCTTTTGATAGAAAATAAAGAAATATGCGGTTCAGCGTTTTTGAAAAATCATACCCTAAGGGGGTAAAATAGGGATTGATTTTAAAATTTACAAAACTGCACGGATTTCGACAAAATTTGGCAAGGTTTTATATAGCATCCTGGGAAAGGACATAGGATACTTTCAAAAACAATACTACAGGGTGTGATATAGGGGATGAAAGTTTGTAAGGGAAACCCAGTATTTCTTAAGTTAGACATAACAAATTTATGCTATTGGTAGGAAATGAAGAAATATGCGGTTCAGCGTTTTTGAAAAATCATCCCCTAAGGGGGTAAAATAGGGGTTAATTTTAAAATTTACAAAACTGCACGGATGTCGATAAAATTTGGCAAGGGTTTATATAGCATCCTGGGGAAGGACATAGGCTACTTTTTGTCTTAAAAAATAATCCTACAGGGTGTGATACAGGGTATGAAAGTTTGTATGGGAAACTCAGTATTTCTTAAGTTAGGGATAACAAATTTCGCCTCTTTCCGGAGGCTCTACGCGGGGGTCGTGCGGTCCATGGCCCTTTACGGGGCACCGGTGTGGGCGTTCCCTAAGGCTGCGGCCAGCCCAACGGTTGAACGCGTCCCAGAGGGTCATGGCCATCCGGCTAGTCCGGGGATACCACACGGTCTCCCGGGAGGCGGCGAGCCTCCTTGCCGGATTGCCGCCGTGGGATCTGGAGGCAAAGATCCTCGCGCACGTGTGGGAGTGGCGCGAGGAGGCGAAACGCCGGGGCGTAACTCCGCTGCCGCGAGAAATCACGGTACAGCGGACTGAGCTCCGGCGGGATCTCATGGCGACATGGAGAGCGCGACTGTCGCAACCCAGCGCTGGGCACGCCACAATTGCGGCGATAAGTCCCCTCTTTGAGGAGTGGTTAGAGCGGCGCCACGGCGTCCTCACCTTCCGCCTGACGCAGGTCCTCACCGGACACGGCTGTTTCGGGAGGTACCTGTTTCGCATAAGACGGGAGGAAACGCCCGGGTGTCACCATTGTGTGGATCGCCCGGAGGACACGGTGGAGCATACAGTGGAGGTTTGCCCGGCTTGGGCAGAGCACCGCCGTGTTCTCACGGAGGCGATCGGCGGCGGCGATCTCTCGCGTCCGAGCCTGGTTCAGGCCATGGTGCGGAGCGAGAGTGCATGGGAGGCCGTCACCTCCTTCTGCGAAGCAGTGATGCTCGCGAAGGAGGAGGCGGAACGCGTGAGTGAGAGGCAGCCTCACGCCCTCAGTCGCCGCAGGAGACGCCCTGGGCGGCGGGAATTGCGTGGCGATTTCCGGCCACCGTAGGCGCGGGCCTGCGGACGGTGAGTAGCGGATAGCTCGCCGTCCGGTAAGGACCAGGCCCGAGTCGACGGCGCGTTGTGTTCCACGCGCGCCTCAAAGAGATGTCAGCAAGTGATGGGGTCCAATAGGGCCGACGCCGCTGGGGTCGCGGGTTGTTTTAAGAAGATACCGTGGCCCTGGCTTAAGCAACTGAAGGAACACGGGTGGGTTTTAGTCAGTAAAAGTCTGACACGCCCTTCCGCTCCACCCAGAGCGGGAGAAGTTATTTGATGATTTCCCACCCTCAAAAAAAAAAAAAAAAAAGGGATAACAAATTTATGCTATTGGTAGGAAATTAAGAAATATGCGGTTCAGCGTTTTTTAAAAATCATCCCCTAAGTGGGTAAAATAGGGGTTTATTTTAAAATTTACAAAACAGCATGGATTTCGATAAAATTTGGCAAGGCTATAGATAGCATCCTGGGAAAGGACTTGGGCTACTTTTTGTCTTAAAACATAAGCCTACAAGGGGTGATATAAGGGATGAAATTTTGTATGGGAAACCCAGCATTTCTTAAGTTAGGGATATGAAAATTCAAATTTATGCTTTTGTTAGGAAATAAAGAAATATATGGTACAGCATTTTTGAGGGGGTACAATAGAGGTTGACAAATGTTTGTGTACCTACCTCTTTTTAAGAGATTTAAGGGATTGGAAATGTAGTCATAGTTCGAATCTTGAGGTAACATTTAGTCTTTATTTCATTCGACGTTTTTACGAGGAAATTATTTGAACGAGTGGACACTCCTCGGACAAAAGTTATTTGTTATTAGAGCGTGACTGGCAAAATAAATTTTAAGTTATCAACAAAGTCCCCCGTGCCGCGTAAATCTGTCTGTTTGAATGCGATAATGTCAAAAAGTACCGAACGGATTTTCATACGGTTTTCTCCAATGAACGGAGTGATTCAGGGTAATTCATTATGGTTTTGTGTAAATTGGCTGAAATATGACGACGACTGTTGAAGGTGTCGGAAAAAATCATGCCGACTGGTAGCTTTATGCCTATTATACACGGTAACGATACATCGTAGCGATTTGAGTTTGCACAGTTATATCGGACGGCCCTATGTTTTCCACATGAACGTTCCCGTGGGATATTTTCCGACATCCACGCGGGCGAAGCCGCGGGCTAAAGCTAGTCTTACATATTATTGAAATTAGGACCTACAAACCAATTTGAGGGAGAAATTTAAAATTTTAGGCAGACTAATTAAAACAACATTTGAATTAAAATTATTTATTTTTCATGTTTAAAATGACGCCCGTGATTCATAATACAAGCACGGCCCTGTCTTCTAACTGCTGTAGTCGTCATTTTCAGCATCATCTCCTGCTTCAATGTTTCAAACGCTGAATTAATTATGTCTATCAAGTCTTTTCTAGTGTTTATTTCTTCATTGTTATACACCAGTTCCTTGGCCCGGCCCCACACGAAAAAGTCCAACGGGGTCAGATCTGGGGAGCGAGCGGGCCAAGGGATGGCTCCATCCCTGCCGATCCAGCTCCTCCAGATCCAGCAGCAGATTCCTGACGGAAAACAATTTTTAAGATGTTCCCTTACATTTAACGCCCAATGCGCTGGACAGCCGTCTTGCTGAAAGATGACTGTTCGGTCTCTTTCGAAGATTGGGACACCTGATTCCTCTATCAGCAGTGGTAAATCGATTTGCAGAAATTGCAAATAATTTTCGCTATTCAAAGGATCCGGCAAAAAGTGGGGCCCAATCAATGTCCTGCCAATTATTCCAGCCCATACATTCACAGAGAATTTCATCTGAAACGACACCTGCTTCTTAAAATGTGGATTGTTTTCTGCGTCGGCCCATTCATGGATGTTGTGAAAGTTTGTAATACCCTCCCTTGAAAATTTGCTTTCATCCGTCCACAAGACTGATTTCAGGAACCACGCATCTTCGATGTCTCTGTTGAGGAGGAAACGGCAGAACTGTGTTCTACTTTGAGGATCTTGCTCTACTAGACCTTGCACACTCCTGCCATGGAACGGATACTTATCATTTTGGTGCATTGTATGCCACACCTTCCATTGAGAAATGTTTAAATTTCGAGCTACTGCTCTAGTACTGGTAGTAGGATCCGCTTGAAATGCTGCCAAAATGTCTTCTTAGACGGCAGTTTCATGTCTACCCGGGTTGACTCCAGGTTCCACGCGGTGAAACCCATCTTGGGCAAGTCGACGAAACGTGTTGTAAAACACTCGGATATTCGGTATCCTGTGATTCGGATAGCGCTCTTGATACATCCGTCGCGCCAAAGATCCATTGCCGTCTGCTCTGCCGTACATAAATACGATATCCGCATATTCTTGATTGGAAAAAGTAGCCATAGTCACTTAACAATTAAGAAAAACGGCGTAGGAGCGCACTAAATGTCAACTCAACACAATTAAGTCAAAAATCAACACGTGCAGAAGCACGAGGCTACGACTGGACACGGTGAAACAAAAATGTTCAAAACTAACGCAAACAACTCTTTTAAGAAAAAAATTTGTTTTTGTTAGACTGCCTAAAATCTAAAATTTCTCCCTCGAATTGGTTTGTAGGTCCTAATTTCAATAATTTGTAAGATATCCGCGTACTTATATGATACCTCAAAAGAATGAGCGGTTATTAAGCATGTCTTCAAAAAGGTTTGAACAGAAAAAGCACCCTTCGTTTATTTTTAAAATAAGGTTTAAAAAACGTATTGATACAAATTTTAATTTTTTTTTTAACTTTAAATGTGTGTAAAAGAAATGTCTAATGACACATCAGAATCCTAAGACATGGTTTGCTTGATTGCTTATACATTACTTTAATTAAATAAAT
Organism: Cosmia trapezina; assembly: GCA_905163495.3. Classification (NCBI taxonomy): domain Eukaryota; kingdom Metazoa; phylum Arthropoda; class Insecta; order Lepidoptera; family Noctuidae; genus Cosmia; species Cosmia trapezina. Next base: position 13,494,378 of record LR991049.1, read on the forward strand.
AAAAAAATTTTCATTTATCATTCAATTTGGCCATAATTATGCAGTTTACAAAATTTTGGGAATTTCCAAATAAAAAACTTAAAACGTAGGTTAAAAAAAATTGGTAAGACTTCGTCTGAGACAACCATGGCTTAAATGGTTCTAAATTGTCTGTACTATCTTCGCCTTAAAGCTTCGCACCCATCTTCCAATCACCCTGTATATATCTGGGAAGAAATAAATTAAAGACACTTACCTCATAACACATTACAAAGTTTATTCTATCTAAAAAGAAGTATTTTTTTGCATAAAAATACAGTAAATGTGGCAATTAATTATAAATAATTCCTCCTAATCTTACACACTAAAGTGTGTACCCCTGTTAGACCCTGTCTCCGTTCCAAGGTGTAACAGAGATACACCACATGAGATATTAACAAAATAACGACTCAGGTCGCTTGTAAGGATTCGCGAGGCGAACGCTTAAATACCTCTAGCTCAATCGCAAGGTATTGACCAACCAGGGTTGTGCACATAAAAGAAACTATTCACTTGGGCGAAGTAAACCCGTGACACAACTTAATACAAAAAGAAATTAATAATGGTCTTGTTACTTAATTAATTAACAAAAGGCCTAACTCTCTGTTAAAATAAACCCAGTAGACAGGTCTAATGCATCTCTCTCATTAAAATTATCATCATCCCAATTAGCATTCAATTAGTGGAACAGAATCCCTTGGCATGGCACCAAGGTTAAAAACCTTGGTACCCACGAACAGACGCGACCTACGGGAGAAATCCAGCAGATTTGCTGTTACCTAGAACGGCGACGTTTCCTCGCACGAGGATTCGGATTGGTAAGGCCTTCCTGTACAATGGATGGCCACACTGTCTCAAACCTCGTCGGGTCAATCCTGAACGATACACGTTCTCCTGATGGCTTTAGGCAACCCTCAGTCCCCGGACTCAAAATCTCCAGGCTAGTAAAAGCAGCCAGACCTGGAACAAAATCTCCGTAGTCAAATACATGTGCGTTGGACTTCCAGAAAGGGAAACAAATGAGAGACGTATACTCACAGGATTCAGCCTTATTGTAACACCTGAAAATATTTAACCCCTCGGGTTTTGGATCACTATTGTATAGAAACAAGTGCCTTTCGAATTTTCAGTGTTCGTCTCTCTGTGACCTCTGGTCTAAAAGAACGCTTCGATTTCTATTCCCACCTGTCATTCCAAAGTCCATTCGAGAAACTTCTATGCCACAGACTAAACGATCTCAATTCCAACATGTTCCTAATTATTTAAATTTATAAAACTTTGAGCTTTATCTAAATGTGTGCAATCATTTCTGTATGAATCTGTATGTATCATTTCTGTTTTATCAATCATTTTATAAATGATCTAAAATTTCAAACAGCAATTAACTGTGGCCCTACTGTGACAATTCTTCAAGCTGTCAAATGAGCTTCTATGAGTCCACAGAAGATGTCGCTACGAGTTACTTAATTTTTAGTTTTTGCAACGTCACACTATACATTTCCAGTTTGATCTCTCGTAGTAAGGGAATCCTATACAATGCGATATCAGTTTATACTGGAAATGTATAGCTGGATCTGTAGCCGTGCGTACACTCCTACCAACTTATCTGTGAAATGGCAAAAATTGGAACTACGGCCGTTATGTTGAAATTTCATTCGATTGTCGAACATACAATTATTTGATTGTAGGTATTGTTAAATGTCATTCGATTGTCGGACATACAATTATTTGATTGTAGGTATTGTTAAATGTCATTCGATTGTCGAACATACAATTATTTGATTGTAGGTATTGTTAAATGTCATTCGATTGTCGGACATACAATTATTTGATTGTAGGTATTGTTAAATGTCATTCGATTGTCGGACATACAATTATTTGATTGTAGGTATTGTTAAATGTCATTCGATTGTCGGACATACAATTATTTGATTGTAGGTATTGTTAAATGTCATTCGATTGTCGGACATACAATTATTTGATTGTAGGTATTGTTAAATGTCATTCGATTGTCGAACATACAATTATTTGATTGTAGGTATTGTTAAATGTCATTCGATTGTCGAACATACAATTATTCGATTGTAGGTATTGTTAAATGTCATTCGATTGTCGAACATACAATTATTCGATTGTAGGTATTGTTAAATGTCATTCGATTGTCGGACATACAATTATTTGATTGTAGGTATTGTTAAATGTCATTCGATTGTCGGACATACAATTATTTGATTGTAGGTATTGTTAAATGTCATTCGATTGTCGAACATACAATTATTTGATTGTAGGTATTGTTAAATGTCATTCGATTGTCGAACATACAATTATTTGATTGTAGGTATTGTTAAATGTCATTCGATTGTCGGACATACAATTATTTGATTGTAGGTATTGTTAAATGTCATTCGATTGTCGGACATACAATTATTTGATTGTAGGTATTGTTAAATGTCATTCGATTGTCGAACATACAATTATTTGATTGTAGGTATTGTTAAATGTCATTCGATTGTCGGACATACAATTATTTGATTGTAGGTATTGTTAAATGTCATTCGATTGTCGAACATACAATTATTTGATTGTAGGTATTGTTAAATGTCATTCGATTGTCGGACATACAATTATTTGATTGTAGGTATTGTTAAATGTCATTCGATTGTCGAACATACAATTATTTGATTGTAGGTATTGTTAAATGTCATTCGATTGTCGGACATACAATTATTTGATTGTAGATATTGTTAAATGTCATTCGATTGTCGAACATACAATTATTTGATTGTAGGTATTGTTAAATGTCATTCGATTGTCGAACATACAATTATTTGATTGTAGGTATTGTTAAATTTCATTCGATTGTCGAACATACAATTATTTGATTGTAGGTATTGTTAAATTTCATTCGATTGTCGAACATACAATTATTTGATTGTAGGTATTGTTAAATTTCATTCGATTGTCGAACATACAATTATTTGATTGTAGGTATTGTTAAATCCACGGTGCCGTCTTTCAGTTCACAGTAAGTTGGTACGACTGTAGGTAAGTGTGTAATTACAGCATTTGATTGACTGCGCAGCATGTCGCGGGTTCGATTCCCGCACGGAACAAATATTTGTACGACCTACAAGTATTTGTTACGAGTCTGAGTGTTTTTCTATCTATAATATGTATGTATTTACAAAAAAAAATGTATATTAGTAGTTTATCAGCCATCTCGTTACCATAACACAAGCATTAGGTTGCTTAGCTTGGGACTAGATGGCGTTGTGTGAAATGTCCAAGGATATTTATTTATTTAAACAAATAAAATAATTTTAATTCTAAACGATTGCTATTTTAAGTTAGTAGGTGCTGAATTAGGTTGATCTTGCAATTATTTTTTTAATGTTTTCATTTTTTTTTTATTTTTCCTGGGTTCCTTTATCGATACTGGGGGTCTACTTCCTAAGCACGAACTCCGTAGTTCAGCCTTCGTTACGGGCGTTTCCTACTCCGTATCACCTACGGACGTATAATTGGTTCGGGGCCCAAACGAAGTATGAATGGCAACACGATACGACAGCTGTCCCTACTCCCGATGTGTTTTAGCCCGTCCGAAAATTAAAATTTTACACTTATTTTGATGGATCGTTAAGTCAGACGGACGGTTAAACGGACGGACGGATGAACGGACGGACTTAGGGAGTAGGTTTTTGAGGGTGGGAAATCATCAAATAACTTCTCCCGCTCTGGGTGAAGCGGAAGGCGTGTCAGACTTTTACTGACTAAAACTCACCCGTGTTCCTTCAGTTGCCTATGCCAGGGCCGCGGTATCTTCTTAAGCTACCCTTAAGCTATGGTACGCGACTACTTTAACACCCTGTATATGCATACATAATATACAAATATATATTACTTATACAATAATAACCATGAAACAAGAGCAACGAACTATACCTACTTGTAATAATGATGTTTAAAGATTGTTTTTTACCAGAATTTTAAAAGTGGACAAAGATTCAGCACGCCTTATCGACACGGGCAAGGCATTCCATAATCGTACTGCTTGTACTGTGAAATACTTGTCATAAAACCTGGGCCCCAAGTCTGCTATTTTTTAGAAATTCGTCATTCCAACACGATCCCATTGTCACTGCATTGTCATTTTGCTAAAAGTTCGTAATCTGCTAAATTCATAATGGTCGATCATTGGTCGGTCAGTGGTCTTGTAATAGAATCGTGGTAGAATGACATTGTCGTATTGCCATTATTATAAAACCCGTTAGTAGAAATGATTTTCGATAAACTCAAGGTCCCTGATCAAAGGAACTGTCAAAATTTTAGCAGATTACTGCATACGTCAGTCATTCATTTGTCATTAGCATTATGTACGAGATTACCATTCTATGCCATTTCTTACAATAGAGTGTCAGTGGTTGACCATTGGAAAGTCATAATGACGCCATTATGACGCCATTATATTAGTAGATTACCAAACTTGTCAAAATCAACAATTATGAAGTCAATGATAGACCATTCTGACACTATTGTAATAGCAGACTGGTGGAATGCATCTCTAGTCTCAAGTTCAAAAATCACATTAGTCAAAAATCGTAGAACTTTATGTTTTTACTTACTTACCTATAATATAAGTAGTATAGTCCGGAATCAACTCAATATAGACTTGTTCTACATTTGCACCACTGATATAATCAGATGCACACAATAATTTCTGATCTTCCGCATCAGTGAGATAATACGTCATCTCAGCCTTGTTGGTTGGTATTAGTTCTGTAATTGAATACTACACGTGAGAACAATGTAAAAAAATAAAAAATGCTTAAAACAAAGTTAAAATATAAAATTAAAAATAAGGCCTAGCAGATAAGAGATGACCAGTCTCAACTGACGGCGCCCGTTCACGAACATGACGCGTGGATCAGCAGCACCATCCAGCTCAACCATTTTGTAGGGAACCGAATGATCCAACACACGCGCCACCAAGCGTAGCGAGGGATTCAAAACAAGTACGTTGCTCGATGTTAAAATTTAATTTTGGTACCGTGTGACACACTCTGCTTTTCATCCATGAGAAAAATTTTATTTTTCTCAGCTTTTAGTAGTGGCGTATATTTATATTTACATCACCAAATTACAAATTTATATTATTACTAGCTTTTGCCCGCGGCTTCGCCCGCGTGGATGTCGGAAAATATCCCACGGGAACGTACTTACTACCGGGATTAAAAGTACCCTAAGTGTTAATCCAGGTAAACAATGTCTTCTTGCTTTGCTATATAGTACCCGAGGAGCGGCGCGCGGATTGCTATACTCGTATGATTTCTCTACGCTCCCTACTCCCTAATCTCTCCATTTATTTACTGTTATAATTCTCGACGATTTTTACTTTTGTACACGGACTCGATCTCGCCTACTCGCCGACTATGTGCTACTTGCCACGGATTCCGATAATTTCTTCCGACTTTTTTAAAGATGTTACGATGTTGAGGGTGCATACATTGTCATTTGTGCGTCGACAGGATGCTAAGACATGCTGTGTCTTAATTTTATTATAATTTGCACTACAAACTCTTTTCGCAACATGGAAATCGTTGCAACAGCTATGTGATATTCGTTCTGTCTGTATTCTGAGATTCGACCGCAGCGAAAAATCCTAAAATCATTGTACTAACTGCGGTTTCGCTTGGCTTGTAACCTTAATGCACAATCTAAAAAAAAACTACCCACTAAACTATGAACAAATAGTATACTGGTATACCCTTAATACACAAAAAAAAGTGTCTTGAATTACTGGTATAGGCAAAAAAGTCTAGTTTATGTTTTAAATAAATAAATATAAATAAATATCCTTGGACATTTCACACAACGCCATCTAGTCCCAAGCTAAGCAACCTAATGCTTGTGTTATGGTAACGAGATGGCTGATAAACTACTTATATAAATTTTTTTTTGTAAATACATACATATTATAGATAGAAAAAACCGGTCAAGTGCGAGTCGGACTCGCGCACGAAGGGTTCCGTACCATATTATATGGTTAACAATCGCAAAGATAACTTTTTACTTATTTTATAATGATACTGTTAATTACATGGTTATTTTTTGCAGTTGCAGAAAATCACCCATGTTTAAACAAAATACCTTATGAATCGCCGTTTTCAGTATTGTTGCTTAAATACAGTATTTATGGTACCTACATGGTATAAAGAAGTTTCAAATTCCTAATTTGTTGAATTGTTGCGATAGAGTTCGTACAAAAATGGTCTAAAATTTCTTAATTTTAGAAGATAAAAAAAAATGTATTTGTACTCTACTCAATGAGTTCTAGACGATGACACCCCACATGCTAGATTTTTTTTTTTTTTTTTCAAAATGAAAAGTTTATTGTTTGGGGACTGACCCCTTAAACTTTTAACTTTGCTTTATTTTTATTATTTGTTGTTATAGCCGTAATAGACAGCGGAGGCTTAGCAAGTTTGTACTGGACTGTACGTGGTTGTCTGATTTCATGGATTTTAATTTTCTTGCGCGGAATCCTAATTATTTTTCTAAAATAAAAATAGCCTTAGTTACTCCTTAAAACATCAGCTACATGCCGTCAAAATCGGTGAAAATTCGTTTGGCAAGTACCATTTTTTTAATCGGACTGCGCTTTAAAATTCTTCTATACAAAATTTAACATCCCTAAACCTCACTTGAGGCGTAGTTTTGAAAAACTAATAATGACAAACATTATTACTTACTTAAGCAAGTATTTGTGCTAAGTTTCAAGTTCATTAACCAAATTAATAAGATTTTTCATATAAACTGTATCTCTGTTTTCACGAACACAGATAAAGAATTTCAAAAATCGTATGTTTCCATAACTTGACTCAAACATTATTTACACCAATTTCAGAGTTAATCAAGCCCCCAATAAAATCCTCCGCTATAAAATTAACTTTTCACCCCTTAGGGGTAGATTTTTGGAAAACCCTGATACACGTTGTAGGTGACTACATTATAATTATTACTTACACAAAATAGCACAATCGATTGTAGTCTTCATTTTTGGTCTCAAGTATAAAAACTGAGTTTTGAGTTAATCGGACCGCGTGTTAAAATTCCTCCATACAAACTTTGACACGCCCAATCCCTCTTTAGGGGGTAGTTTAGGAAAACTCAAAATGATAAACTTTATAATTTACTTAGATGAATATTCGTGCTAAGTTTCAAGTCTATTAACTCAAGGGATAGGATTTTTCATACAAACCTTCATCCCCTATTTTACACCCTTAGGGATAGAATTTCCAAAAATCCTTCCTTAGTGGATGTTTACACTATATAAGGTATCTATGTGCAAAATTTCAACTCTCTAGGTCCATTGGTTTGGGCTGTGCGTTGATATATTAGTCAGTGACTCAGTCAGGACTTTGATTTTTTTATATATATAGATTTACCATGTTATTTTAAGACCACAGACTTCTTATAGGTTTTCCTGTAATCTACAGGTATAGAACTATTTTCTATATTTTTTTCAAAATTTTAGGCTTAGTAGTTTCGGAGATAAGGGGGGGGGAATGGTCAATTTTCGTCTATTTTCTTAAATAACTTTAAAATAATATATTTTAAAATTATAAAAAAAATATATTTGAGATCCTTATAGTAAGCCCTTTCATTTAATATGTCACACGGTACAGTTTACAAAACTTTTTTTTTACATTTTCTTATTTTCCCCCTAAAAGTGACTCTCATATTCAAAATTCATATATTTACTTTAGCTGTACGTGTTTGGGTCACAGAAATCCATATGTGTACCAAATTTTAACTTAATCGGTCCATTAGATTCGGAGCAAATTGGCTGTGACAGACGGACAGACGGACAGACAGACAGACAGACACACGAGTGATCCTATAAGGGTTCCGTTTTTTCCTTTTGAGGTACGGAACCCTAAAAACACCCAGACTCGGAACAAATACTTGTAGGTCGTACAAATATTTGTTCCGTGCGGGAATCGAACCCGCGACATGCTGCGCAGCAGTCAATCGCTCAACCACTGCGCCAACCGTGTCGTCGTTTTGGGGGTTATGTGTGGATGGTAATATAATTATGAACTTGTTTATCTGAACCATATACCTACAAGTATTTGTTCCGAGTCTGGCTGTTTTATTATGTATGTATTTACAAAAAAAAAAATGTATATAAGTAGTTTATCAGCCATCTCGTTACCATAACACAAGCATTAGGTTGCTTAGCTTGGGACTAGATGGCGTTGTGTGAAATGTCCAAGGATATTTATTTATTTAAACAAATAAAATAATTTTAATTCTAAACGATTGCTATTTTAAGTTAGTAGGTACTGAATTAGGTTGATCTTGCAATAATTTTTTTAATGTTTTCATTTTTGATGGCGTTGTGTGAAATGTCCAAGGATATTTATCATTTTTGATGGCGTTGTGTGAAATGTCCAAGGATATTTATTATTATTATTTATTATTATAATATGTGTTTATTACCTTCCAGAAGCTGTAATCTCTTTTATAAGTTGTTTTATTTTATTACCAATCAACAGTCAGGATAGTTTTTATCCCGTCCTAAGTCAAAAGTATTACTAAGGTTGATGTTAGTGTCATGTAGTTCCTTCCTTTCATAGCCAAGTATGCTAGGATAGCATTGTAACAATATACAGCAGTTAATTAATTATTTCTACAATTATAACTGCAATTAACCTAAACTTAAGGTACCTAACCTAAATGCAATAATTGTTCTTATATTTGAAAAGAAACCGCAAGTTCTAAAGGCATTAAAACATATTTTTAGCTATCACTAATAAAGCAGCAATAGAATGCTACATTCGGCATGCTTGTAGAACAACTTTTACTGGATGGGTCAAAGCTCTATAGAGCGTCTGGCATTGTCCTTTTATGGATATGCGTGCAGTTTTGTAAATTTAAAAATCATCCCCTTTTTTACCCCCTTAGTGAATGATTTTTCAAAAACGCTGGACCACACATTTCTTTATTTCCTACCAGAAGCATAAATTTGAATTTTCATAGCCGTAACTTAAGAAATACTGGGTTTCCCATACAAACTTTCATTCCCTATTTCATCCCCCGTTGGGTTATTGTTGAGACAAAAAGTAGCCTATGTCCTTTCCTAGGATACCACCTGCAGCCTTGCCAAATTTTATCAAAATCCGTTCAGTGGTTTAGGCGTGAAAATCTCGTTAGATCGTGATCTCGTATGGCTCAGACGTTTTATTTTAATCAGTATAGTTAATGTGGTACTTCCAAGCGAACGAAGTCGGGGGTACCAGAATCTTGTCCCTTATAATTATATTTATATTATATTTGTGAATGCCAAGACTACGTGGATCATTGTTTTTTATTTATTTTATCCTTTTCTGTTTTAGTCATAGTCTGGCAGTTTGAGTAATTTATGCGGCCTACCCAAATGTCTTTTCTTTGGTATTGTTCGTCGAATCGTTAAGCTCCTTAAGTTTTGAGTTGAGCTGCACGATTACTGACAAATGCGTGCACTGACTGGACAGGTCCTCTCAATCTGTGTGGTTCTTTTCTCAAAAGACCATTTCAGACGGCAATCTACATGGTCTTCACATGATCTGACCAAGATTATGTCTGGACTTTAAAAGAGACTGCGACCTCTGAGTTTGTTTCGGCGTTTCTTCTCAGAGTCGTCAGATAGGAAACGTCGATCTCATCTAGTTTAAAAAAAATATGATTGCACGTCAATCATATTTTTTTTTGTACAATTAAGTGTTTGTACAAACCTACTTACAGAAAATAAATCATTTATCACTTAATCATTCATCATTTATATGTGGGTAATTACCTTTCTTTATGTAACTTCTGTTGCTTCCGTAGCTATCATCAAGAACACTATAGTCCACTACCACCACATTCGCGTCTGTACGCTGAACTTCACACACCACGGTAATGGGCACCAGCTCCATTTCCGGAATCAATCGATATTTGTATACAATTTCATAATAATTGTTTTCAACAATCTTGGGTTTTGGTCGTAAAGTTTGCCCATTAATTCTGACACTTATTAGAGGATCTACAAAAAAAAACTTAATTATTTACATAAATCGCTTCTTTAGTGCAGCTTTTTTGCAATGTTAGATACAAAATGGAATAACGAATTATGGAGAGGGAAAGCACCTTAACGTATTCCTTTAAAATTAATATTTTTCTTTTTTTTTTTTTATAAACTTTGCATGTTTTAGTCAAAATAATTTTATGTGTATCGATTTGTAAAAACAAAAGTAAACAGCTCCACTCGCATTGTCTAGCAACAGTAGCGTAAATAAAAAGGGAAACATTTAACTGAGCGTCAAAATATTTTATTGCGCTTTTGTTTATGCACACTTTTTAAAATTATTGAGCCTCTTTTTAACTTTCTGGCCTTTTCTCATAGTTGGTTGCAGTAAACTAAGCTAGGGCACCCGGACCAAATGGGTTAGGTTAGGCTAGAACTAGTGTGACAAACCGCGCTACTTACGCAAACTAAGCGCGTGCGCAACTGGGTCGCAGTTACTTGGCTATGAAGTATTTTTAGGACGACAAAATTGGAATTATCTGAGGTTCACAAAACGAGGAGAGAGCACACAAAAAGAGGCACAATCAATTTTAAGATCAGAGTGTTAAAAACCCCCAAGCCCTAACGCAAAAAAGAAAAGCGAACATTAAAAAATTAAAAAATAATACCTATCGTGGAGCCATCAAATTCGATTGAGTAATACCTATAAATAGGTACTTTAATTACAGAAATTGATGGATGGCACGATAAGGTTTGCTCATTGAAATGGCGCTATAACGTCGCGGCGGGGTACCGTATATGTAGATAGTCAATCAAATGAAGGGTCTGTCGTACTTAAGCAGTACCCCACCACAACATTAAAGCGCCGTTTCAATGAGCAAACAACCTTATCGTCAATTTCTGTAATTCAAATATACAGGGTGTAAGGGACAGCCCTCCGCAAACTGATAGGGTGAATTCAGTATGTCTTACTAAGATGACTGGTACATGAATTTTTTTCAGGAACGTTAAGGGAATCCAATAAACCTGATTTGTTTGTGTTTTTGTACACAAATCGGAACGTCTATTACTGGTTGGGAGGGGTAGGTAATAGGTATGCGGTGAGTTTGATGAACTCTGTAGCTAGACAGAAAGTGAACAGCTGATTACTCGCGTCGTTGGTTAGAGTATTTCAACATCCATTGCTGGTTTTTTTTTTGCTGTTTTTTTTTTGCAGTTTTTTTTATATAAATGGAATGCTGCGAACACACAATGCAATTTTACATTGAAATAATGAAAATGTAACTGAAAAAAAAATTGAAAAAATGAAAATTTTCCTGAGAAAATTTCCGGTAGAATATGATTCAAAATGAGGAGCTGAATGCACTCTGTTAGTTTACGGAGGGCTGTCCCTTACAGCCTGTATATAGGTTCAATATAGGCTCAATCGAATTTGATGGCTCAACGATACTCGTACGTATTATTTTTGAATTTTGGTACTTAACAGTTTTTTAAATTTTTAATTTAATTTTTATTTTATAATATTTAATCTTTTTAAATAATTTAACAATATAGAAATGCGTTATTATCACTACAGAATGTGAAGTTTCTCTACACATAAAATTAACTTATCCTGATGCCACCATCGTACTGTAAACAGAATTAAATACTGATCAAATAAACGAATCCAAACACTACCTACTATCTGCTATTTTTTTTTCAACAGTCTACCAGTGTGCTGGACATCCTGGCTGCAGCATCAGCTCATCGTGTTGTCACCATTGCATTGTATGTAGAATCAAATACTGATCAAAACGAATCCAAACACGACATAGTTTTCTTTATCACGAAGTATATAATAAAAAATAAAAAGGGGAAGAGCTCATATTAGGGCATCAAAAAATTCGTGTTCGTTTCAACCGCGCGGCCATGGCGTTAAAAAAAAAACTATGCCAACATTTTGTAACAATTTGTAAAAGTTGACTCCCAAAACCACAAATTTGTCAAAGCTATGGTTGAAAAGTTAGGAAGGGTTTGAACGTGGCCACGCCATCGAAACGCGGAGAACCACGCGGCCACGGAGATCTCAGAAACTAAGCGTTGCACAGACTTGAAATTTTATTAAATAACAGATTCAATTTGTAAATAATTTGTAAAAATATAGAAAAAAATCCTAGTTTAATATTGTAGGAGCTGTGAGACTAAAACCCCGTGGCCGCGCCATCGAAACGGTGAAAAAAACGTGATAGCCAATATCTCGCTGAAAAAGCATCGCAGACGTCTAGAGTTTTTTGTAAAACCCAGATATTAATTTGTCAAAACTTATAAAAATGCAACAAAAAATCCTAGGTTTATATTTCAGGAGCTGCAAGACTAGAACCTCATGGCCGCGCCATTGAAACGGTGAAAAATACGTTATCACCGATATCTCGCTGAAAAAGCATCGCCTCTGCGATGCTTTTTCAGCGAGATATCGGTAAACCTTAGGAACGAGAAAATAGCCAAAAAAAAAAAATTACTCAGATGGGTAATTTTAAGAATTTTTCCACCTCGCTGTCTTTGAAGGCCGATTTTAAACAAAGTAGCCCTATTAAGTACTTCATTTTTTTTATGATTATGAAATCTGAGAGTCTGGCGCATTCTTGAAGCCTACTTAGGAATTATGAAGTCACCTGTTAAGATTTTTAATTTAAAGTTGAAAATTTGAGTCATAATTTACCGAACGTAAATTTTTCACTTTAGATCAACATTTTCATAACTTTCATCACAGTTACGAAGCTGATTATTTTATGCATAAAAGTACTACTTATGAAAATTCAGTTGCAAAAAAAGAAACTCGATAAAACCCTCTACTTTTTTTTTTAGAATTTTTTTAGGTTGGTCAGGTCGAAAATTTTCAAACATTCAGAAAAAAATTCATAACTCGAAAACTATGAAAAGTCGCGGAACATACATGGGGGTGATTCGAATACCCCACGATACGAGGGACCGAAATTTTATTTTTGGACGTCAATGTTCCGGCCACCCTGTACATATACTTCGTGATAAAGAAAACTATGTCGTGTTTGGTATGGGAAAAGTGCCCAAAAGGCTGGCAGCATTGCCACGTTGGATGGCAATGCTAATTCTTGGGGCTAAAAATAGGCCAGCCCTTTGGTCCCGTGTAGAGTCGACCAACCGTTTGGCGAGGTCCCGAAAAACTCGATGAGCACTTAGACCCCAAGGCCATATTTTATCTGCTATAATTTTTCAAGTGTGCACTAGTGTGCTGGATATCCTGGCTGCAACATCAACCAAGAATTCCATAATCTTGCATTGAGAGCAAGCATATATGGGTGTTTCAAATTTTGAGGTCACACTTAGGTTTGAAAGTAAAATAAATACCCATTATACGTCTAAGATCCCTACTGCAGCTAACAAAATAGCGGATGACTTTGAAACGGCTGAACCGATTTTGATAAAACATATCTTAGAAAAAACGTACTTTCAAATTAAAAAACCACATCCAAATCGGTTCACCCGTTTAAGAGCTACGGTGCCACAGACACACACACACACACCTTTGCGTCGGGGGCGGGGGTTAAAAATACGCTAATTGCATATACAACGTATAACTTTAAATGCGCAAAACCTCTTGGGGGTCATCATTATGAACAACTTTTACTATGGGACCAAACATGAAATCGTGAAAAAAAAATCAGCTGTTCAGTACATTTTGTCGAATTAGGCGAACATTTAAATGTACTGAACAGCAGATTTTTTTTTCGCGATTTCAGGTTTGGTCCCATAGTAAAAGTTGTTCATAATGATGAGTACAATGACCCCTTAAGAGGTTTTGCGCATTTAACGTTGTAGATCAAAGATGACAAATTCATTATTGGCAATCTTCACCCGATTTTAGCAATCGCAAACATACTAAGTTTGACCTGCACCCAGCACCATTGCGTAACACACTATCAACAGTTTGGACAGTTCAACAACATTCATTGCGTTATTTACGTTGTCGAGCAGACAAATTTTATAATGAAGCAATGGATTAGCAATTTGTTTCAAAATGATTCAAACTCCGATTGATAAAATGTGTTACGCAAGGGTGCTGATGATAATGTGTCTTATTAAAATGGACAACGACATAAACTTACTGTTAACTGTCCGCATTACAAATCTCACTTTAACTTTGGTGTATTCAGCCGATAGCTTTGTATCAGTACATATCATAAAACTATGATCATGACCAGAATGCAATTTTGTAACAAAACCAATCATAGGAGCTGTTAGTACTTGCATTATAGATTTATCTGAAATGATACGAAATAAATAGACATTACGCGCACATACGCGTAGGTACATTATTTATTACAGAATGTCAGAATAGCTGACAAGACAGACTTTGTCATGTCCAAATAATTCATATAAAATTCTAATACTTCATTTTCCAATTTTCCCGGCAACTTTTCAAATTTTGCTTTCCCTAAGAACCTGATTCGGACTATTACAAACATTTAATAAATAAAAATTTGCCAAATCGGTCCAGCCGTTCTATATGCGCTTACCAACGTACAGAATTTCATTTTTAGGGTTCCGTAGTCAACAAGGAACCCTTATAGTTTCGCCTTTTCCGTCTGTCTATCTGTCCGCGGCTTCGCTCAGAGACTCTTAGGTCCGTATTACAGAAAGAAACTCAAGCACTGATCTTTGTTTAAATCTAGTTTTCAACCAATCAAATGGCTTGAATCTAGTTTTAAGTAATGCTTGAGTATGGAGTGACGTTCTGTAATACGGACCTTAGTACTACTAATTTGGGATGGGTAAGTTTATTAATCATGGCGACAGAGTGATAAAATAAAATTTTCAAAAAAAAAAAAAAAAAAATTTGTAGATTACTACTCAATTTAATGTTTTCTCATCATAGTAAAACGTCATCAAATTAAAAAACAGCTAGATAAAGATATACATATACTAAGTTTGCGGATGGTGATAATAGATGGCGCTATTTATCCAATCAATTGACATTAGCGGTCTTCAATCAAATCTGCGAGGGGGCTGACTGTACCCGATATATTACTTTATGCCCAAAACCTAAAACCCACACTTTCAACCAGAGACATCTTGTGACAACGTTTGGAATTGTTTTTTAGCATCTCTGACCTTAAAACTTTTCGCTTACGTCCACAGATGGCGTTACTTACATTTATTTTTGTTCTCTCGATATAGTGTCCATGCTGTGTTGTTATTGATTTTTTTGGATGTTTTTAATGCTCACGTGTCTCTTTTCCAATCAATTAAATTACAAACCATTTAGTTTTTTTCGGAACTTTCAATTCATACACTTAGCAACTTATGTTAGGCTGGGACTTATTCATAGATCCAACTCTTAAGTACGGTCAGACTGCGACGATTTAGCTGAAAGTCGGATTTAACACGAGTCGATTCTTTCTTCCTTTGCCGTGGTTTATACGAACGGTCAGGCTCTAAGCTTCTCTTTTGCTGAAAGTTGGACAGTTGGACTAAATGTTTGTCAATTTTTTCTTCCGTTGCTAAGGGGGCCTAAAACGGCCACTTTGGCAGAATCATAATAGGATAATATTATGAATAATAGTTGAAATCGTAAAACGGTCCCAAACTGACAATATATTATGAATTGTCAGTTTGTGACCGTTTTACGATTTCAATTATTATCTATATCTATACATCTACACATATAATAAAACAGTAACGAAAGAAAAACTGTACATTGAGAATTTTCGAGAAAAAATAAGTGGCTTTTTTTAGAAAAACGTAACTGATGACAAAAATTAATAAGTAATTGTAGGATCCCGTAGCAATAATGGAAGTTGAAACAGGACCTAGTACATCGGTACAGATTAATGAATCGCCACTGATCTTGACATCTCGTGAAATCATCTCACATCAGTCAGGTAAGACATACAAATAAAACTATTTACCTAAATAAAAATGTTGATAAAAAATCTTACATAAATTTTATTGAGAACTGTTTTAGGAATCCTTGACACAGATGACAGTAACAAATTCAGAAATAATTGGATTCCATCCCGATTCAAGAAGACTGCGCTTTTGGCGAGTTCCTGGTCGCCAGAGCCGACTCCAGAATCCTCAGGAAGTTCATTCGTACCAGGGCGGAATGATTATGGTGTGGGCTGGAATTCGCCTAACAAATTATTAAAGTTGCTAGGCATTTTATTTTTTTTATTTAAAATATTATCTGGTCGTTATTTATTTTTTTATGTACAAAAAGTTTTTGTCGCTTTGATACCATTTTGAATTTTCATAATAAATTTTATTTTTTCACTAACAACCATTTTATTTAATCAAATAATTCAAATCTTTATTAAATTACGCTTCACTGATTTAAAATAATACATAATTAAAAAGTATTAAAATAAAAATTATTAGGTACTTTGAATACCCTTGTTCCCTAGACTTTGTTGAGTAGTCTATGATATAATCTAAAATTCAAATACATATGAGAAAGTAAGTTGCTAAAAACATTTGCAAAACCGAATGTCTCCCACTTGTTTTCAATAAACTCATCAGTTATTATGGCATTTAAATACATTCTGGTTTAGCCGGGTCAGATTTTATACATGAAGAGCTGTCGGGAACCAAGGAAGACTTTGGTGATGATGATGACGAACTATTTAGTTCATACTTAAAGTATTATTTCATTTTGAACGAATATATTAAGTATTGGGATCATAAGGATGCTTAGTTAATTCAAAATTTTAGGTACGCACGGCTACAGATCAAGCTATACATTTCCAGTATAAGCTGATCTCGCATTGTATAGGATTTCCTTACAATGAGCAGTCAGTGTAAACTGGAAATGTATAGTTTGATGTGTAGCCGGGTGTACCTACGGTTATTATTCTTGGCAGTATAAGAATGTCATTGTAAATTCTATCGACGTTGAAATTTAGTGGGTACATCACTAGTCAGAATATAATGAATGACAACCTACAAAATTTCGAAACGTCTTCTGTATACGTGTCCTTCTTTTACATCATAGCGGCTCCATAAGTCAAAATGAAACAAATATATTGAGTTCAGTTGCTATTTAAGCACTACTTCTATGCTTGTTGTTCTTCTGAGATTTGTGGTAACAGTGACGTTAGGTGACGTTTGTCACAGCGTTTCATCTTTGTCATAATTATTGTACCTATTTATATTCAGTGTCAATTCAGTGTAATTCTTTTAGTTAAATAAAGCCACATCTCTGTGTTGGTTTTACGTCTATTATATTACAATTTTATTTATTTAACTAAAAATGCTTGACGAAAAACTAGGCAAATCGTCACTGTCACAGACATATAATAAGCTAAATAGGATACTTAATATATATAGTGCCACTTACAAACATTGTAGTCTGAAGATATGCGAATATTTGGGTAAGCTTGATTACACAGACACAGAAAAACTTCTAGAAGTGCTTCAATAATTATGTAGATATTAAATTGGTAATTTTTAATTTGTATTTAGTATTATATATGTAGGATAGTATTATTTCAATAATCAATTAACTATGTACAAATAATCAGCTGATCGCTTAGTCTGGGGATGGCCTGAAACACAGGTTTTTATTAACCTAGCTCAGGCAGGTCGCCACACAAGTTATAATGTTAGTACCAAACCAATGCACCTTTTATAGGTAACAACATGTGTAAATTAAATTGAACTAGTTTGTTTATAAGTATTTAAGCTAATCTGTTTAAGAACTTGGTACTACTAAGTATTTATAAGTTTGTAAATGTTTTACTTTGTAAAAGGACGTAAATATTTTTTTTGTTTTTTTTACTGTCAAGGTATCTCCGACCCAACAAATTTGACGTCGAACCTGATTTTGGTTACCTTTAATTTATTTAACTTTAATTAACACGGTTAAAAACCAATTACAATAATTAAAGACACATATACAGAGAAAACAAAATTTGTAAAAATAAAAAACAATCAAAAAATTGCAATAGGTACTTTCATGCATCCCTCTCACAGTACTTCTGACATGCCAATAATATCTTCGTCCATTCATCCGCAAACAGATCGTTTGTTGGATTAGAATCCAAGAGATCATTAAGTGCGGCCAGAGTGCGAGGTACTGGGGACTGAGCACGCGCAACAGTGCGACATGGGGGCACAGCAAACAGCCTGTGTTTTCTGCCGCGGCAGTAATTGTCTGGGACGAATTTTCAGTTAAGACCTAGGAGAAACATAGTTCCTCCAAAACATTTAGAAGATAATGTTTGTTAAATTTTATTATAATTTTATGGGAAAGATGTAGTATGTACCTATGTTTATTATAGATGGACAACACCAGAAAGGGTTGGCAACACTAGACATAGAGAGAGTGACAAATGGCTTCATCATTCTCGATGGATTGTAATTGTAACTGTTAATAGTGACCTTTAATAAAAGTACATGTTATCTAAATTTTTTTTAATTAGAATAAACATAATACAGTGATTAATATGTTCCCAGAGTTAATTTTTTATTAACTAAAATAACATGTCATTTTGTGCATTCAATTACGAACAAAATCAATATTGTTTACCTCCCATAACACACGGCGTGATAATATTTAGCCTAAAGCCTTCCTTGGTTTACAAAGAACATTTTTGCTGAATTTCAATTCAATCTATCCAGTAGTTTTGGCGTGAAGCCGTACCACACACACAGACAAAAAGACAAACAGAAAAAATTCTAAAAAGTCACTTTTTGTCATCAGTTACGTTTTTCTAAAAAAAGCCACTTATTTTTTCTCGAAAATTCTCAATGTACAGTTTTTCTTTCGTTACTGTTTTATTATATGTGTAGATGTATAGATATAGATAATAATTGAAATCGTAAAACGGTCACAAACTGACAATTGTCAGTTTGGGACCGTTTTTAATTGACATCGTAAAACGGTCACAAACTGACAATTGTCAGTTTGGGACCGTTTTACGATTTCAATTATTATCTATATCTATACATCTACACATATAATAAAACAGTAACGAAAGAAAAACTGTACATTGAGAATTTTCGAGAAAAAATAAGTGGCTTTTTTTAGAAAAACGTAACTGATGACAAAAAGTGACTTTTTAGAATTTTTTCTGTTTGTCTTTTTGTCTGTGTGTGTGGTACGGCTTCACGCCAAAACTACTGGATAGATTGAATTGAAATTCAGCAAAAATGTTCTTTGTAAACCAAGGAAGGCTTTAGGCTAAATATTATCACGCCGTGTGTTATGGGAGGTAAACAATATTGATTTTGTTCGTAATTGAATGCACAAAATGACATGTTATTTTAGTTAATAAAAAATTAACTCTGGGAACATATTAATCACTGTATTATGTTTATTCTAATTAAAAAAAATTTAGATAACATGTACTTTTATTAAAGGTCACTATTAACAGTTACAATTACAATCCATCGAGAATGATGAAGCCATTTGTCACTCTCTCTATGTCTAGTGTTGCCAACCCTTTCTGGTGTCGTCCATCTATAATAAACATAGGTACATACTACATCTTTCCCATAAAATTATAATAAAATTTAACAAACATTATCTTCTAAATGTTTTGGAGGAACTATGTTTCTCCTAGGTCTTAACTGAAAATTCGTCCCAGACAATTACTGCCGCGGCAGAAAACACAGGCTGTTTGCTGTGCCCCCATGTCGCACTGTTGCGCGTGCTCAGTCCCCAGTACCTCGCACTCTGGCCGCACTTAATGATCTCTTGGATTCTAATCCAACAAACGATCTGTTTGCGGATGAATGGACGAAGATATTATTGGCATGTCAGAAGTACTGTGAGAGGGATGCATGAAAGTACCTATTGCAATTTTTTGATTGTTTTTTATTTTTACAAATTTTGTTTTCTCTGTATATGTGTCTTTAATTATTGTAATTGGTTTTTAACCGTGTTAATTAAAGTTAAATAAATTAAAGGTAACCAAAATCAGGTTCGACGTCAAATTTATTGGGTCGGAGATACCTTGACAGTAAAAAAAAAAAATAAAAATATTTACGTCCTTTTACAAAGTAAAACATTTACAAACTTATAAATACTTAGTAGTACCAAGTTCTTAAACAGATTAGCTTAAATACTTATAAACAAACTAGTTCAATTTAATTTACACATGTTGTTACCTATAAAAGGTGCATTGGTTTGGTACTAACATTATAACTTGTGTGGCGACCTGCCTGAGCTAGGTTAATAAAAACCTGTGTTTCAGGCCATCCCCAGACTAAGCGATCAGCTGATTATTTGTACATAGTTAATTGATTATTGAAATAATACTATCCTACATATATAATACTAAATACAAATTAAAAATTACCAATTTAATATCTACATAATTATTGAAGCACTTCTAGAAGTTTTTCTGTGTCTGTGTAATCAAGCTTACCCAAATATTCGCATATCTTCAGACTACAATGTTTGTAAGTGGCACTATATATATTAAGTATCCTATTTAGCTTATTATATGTCTGTGACAGTGACGATTTGCCTAGTTTTTCGTCAAGCATTTTTAGTTAAATAAATAAAATTGTAATATAATAGACGTAAAACCAACACAGAGATGTGGCTTTATTTAACTAAAAGAATTACACTGAATTGACACTGAATATAAATAGGTACAATAATTATGACAAAGATGAAACGCTGTGACAAACGTCACCTAACGTCACTGTTACCACAAGTACATTCAAGGAGGTAGCCGACGTTGCATATCACCTCAGGTTCCTTGTTGACTACGTTACCCCATACATAGGTACAAAAGTATATAAAAACTCACCTGCCATTGCAAATTCCATCGTGCAGATCCCTTTGTTATAGAAGTTGCCGCAAGTGACGTTGACTACATCGCCGTCTGCGTATTGGTACTCGGCAGTGAAGTCGACGTCCTTCTCCGACAGGTCTGTGCGAACTGCGGGCAGTACCATGTTGTTCACGAGGATCGTCTGAGGCGACTCTGTGGAGTTAATTGCTCTAACTTAGACCCAAATTAGTTGTTACCTATGGTTTCACTCGCATCTGAAAACTACTTCGTGTAAAAGTATAAGGTTCAATATCAACAAAGTGCATTTTTTCTCAATTTTGGTGGCGAAATTTTTTCTTCAGTTTTCGTGAAAAATAAGGACCTGCGGTGCGATTCTGTAACCATCTCACCGTGAAAACTTAGCTGAAGTGAGTGTGGAGTGAGCTGTCAATAGTGTCCATTCCTAGCAAAAACAAACTCACTTCACCTAAGTTTTCACGGTGAGATTTTTACAGAATCGACCGGCAGGTCTAAGAATAGAAAGTTCAAGCTAGAAGGATCTTCCAGAGGTCTGAGAATATATCGATAACTTATTGAGATATTTTAGTTCAAAGTATCGTGTGGTCACCAAAATTGAAAATCGCCCTTATTCTAATCACCAGACGATCTATGGAAAAACGCCACAAAAGCCACCAAAATTGGAACCAGGTATAAAAAAAATCTTTAAAAGTATGGGTTTTAAGTTGCAATTAAATTAATACCACTGATTTAAATGCGTAACCCAAATCACTACCTGTAACGTGTAGCTTACTATTAAAACACTTTAAAATCAGCAAATCGATCCACCAAAAATTTAACAATTCTTGTCCCCCGCGCTACCCACGATGATACATACGTTTTTGGCGAGAAATCACAGCACTAATCACACACCTGTTACGTGCAACTGCGCACGACTGAGAGATGCGAAATAATAAAACGCGATTGATCGCACACGCACGAAACATCATGTTATAGTAAGTTGAACAAGTGCTACAAAAACTCAGATTTTTGCTTGGACAAACTTTGATCGAGTGTCTTGGGCTTTTAAATTAAATTTTCTAGTATGGTTTAAATAATGTGTCTTATGCATATACTAACGACAGTATTTATTTTTTATCATACCTTAAATTGTTACTTTGGTGAATGCAATTATATAAAAAAATGGAGCTGGGACAAGCCACCTAACTTGAATTTTAAGTCAAATTCTTTGTTCCCGATTGTTTAAATACACTTATTAAAAAAATATATATTGCCCTAATTGAATCAAGTTACGTAGTTCACTATAAAAAAAATCTGAAACATCCCATCATTTAATACCTCGATTCTCAACGTGGACACGTAAAATTTGGCCCTGTAATATTCACCCATAAAGGTACTCAATTATGTTTTAATCCAGGGCTCGATCAATCTGTGAGCCACACTTCTAATCCGTTGACTAATAAACATCTAAACTCACAATCATTCACATTTTATAACAGTGGGGCCCGATCACACTGTACCACAACCACACCACATCGCAACGACAAAATGCAGTGGGCAAGGTGGTTACGAGTGAATAGTGTTGCTGCAACTTCTTACAGTGGCGTTGTGGTAACTAAAAAATTTCGATGTGGTTGCGTTGTGGCTCGTAGTTGCGTTATGGCTACGACGTGGCCTTGATGTGGTCGGTGTCGCCCACAAAGTTGATTTTGACGGCCAACTGTTGTCCATGTAATAAACTATTAATTTTCATACAAATTAGCGGCCGTCCACGTGTCGTCGTTGTGGTGTGGCTGTTGGACGTGTGATCGGGCAAGGGCCCGATATGGGCCACTACGGAGTGGGAAGAATAAAAGCTTGTAGGTACATACCCGCTCGTCTCACGTGAACTCTCATAAAGCAATAGGCCGCTGCATAGGTGGCGTCATCGTAATGGACCGCGGGAAAAGTTGTTGGGTTATTGGGATGGACCAATATCGTACAGTTCCATCGAGTACCCATGGCTCTTTCTGCCTTAAACTGTTAAAAGATACTTAAGTATATTTATAGACGTATTTAAAAGACATTATCTATGTTGCTATTATAGCATAGGTAAGCATGGTAGCAGGACACTTGCGCGAAAAGACATATCTGCGAATGGACTTTTGCGCTAACGGACTTTGCGCGAAGGGACACTTGCGCGAAAGACACTTGCGCGACAAGACATTTCCACGACTGGACTTTTGCGCGAAAAAGTTGCGGGAATGATCACACCTGTATTCTTTCAAAGCGATATATTATACTTAGTACTTATTTAATTTTTTTCTAATTTATTTACACCGAAAAATACATTTGAGTGCCTACTTAACTCTTTAAACGTCGATTGCACACCCAGGTGTTCAGATAACAATATAAAATCTATTGTGTCTGCTAATTGGCTAATTGTCGTGCGACGAGTTAATTAAGTAATAATAATTAAGTATAATACTTAATTATTATTACTTAATTAACTTTTAATATTTTGTAAATTTGTTTTTTTTTCCAATTGTATAATTCCATTACTTTGCATGTCACGTAGTAGCAGAACATGTTGTACTTAATTTACTTTAATCATCTTGTATGCACTTTCTATGTATACACATACATGTTTAAGCAAATAAAAATCTTATCTTACTTATTTCTTAATTTTTTTTTCTAATTAGATTAGATAACTTATTATTTTTCTTTTTAGTTTATTTTTTATTGTGTTATTTTCATGGTTTTTGAGGTCGCTGATAACGATAGTGAGGTCAATTTTTCGTCATGGGTGTAATTTTCATGGTTTTAAGGTCACTGATAACGATAGTGAGGTCAAATTTTTTTCTTTATTAAAAAGAAGTTAGTTCATAATAATTGATTACAATCTAGCCTAGTAAACTAAAGCCGTGCGCTGCGTTAGGCGTGCGCACGACGCGGGCGCCCGCGTGGCGTGCTGTTTTCATGTAATCTCATGTGTGCTGCGCTGCGCTGATCTATGAGATTACATGAAAACAGCACGCCACGCGGGCGCCCGCGCCGTGCGCACGCCTAACGCAGCGCACGGCCTTATAAGCAATTTAACTGTAACTTATTATTTTACGTGAAAGATTTTATTATAACTAAGAATAGTGTCAATTTGAAAGACGAATTTGTAAAACTCACGAATATCTGCGAACTCTGTAGGTAGCATGCGTCTGAGTTTGAATATCAGACCCTCATGCCAAACTTTGTCAAAAGCTTGCGCGACATCTAGCAATACGGTGGCGCAGACTTGCTTGTTTTCGAGTGTTTTTTCAATAATGTTTGTTATTCTGTGTACCTGGTCTATTGTAGAATGTTTTTCCATGAAGCCAAATTGATGGCTTGGTATAAGGTCTTTTTCTTCTATTATTGGTTTTAACCGTTTTAGTAACAGTTTTTCAAATAGTTTGGATAATACGGGCAACAGGGAAATAGGTCTATATGATGATGTTTCATGGGGTAGTTTCCCAGGCTTCGTAATCATAATGACTTCAGCAACCTTCCATGGCTCAGGTACATGTTTTAGCATAAATGCAGCATTGATAAGTCTGGTCAGCTTGACTATGGCTTTGCGCGGAAGGTGTTTTAGAATTTCTGCTATCATGAGTTCATAACCCGGAGATTTCTTCGAGCTTATGTTGTTTTGAATTTCTCTCAAAACTTCTTTGGGAGTCACAATCCGAATTCTTTGATTTTGTGATAACTTTTCACTCTCAAGTATTTCTATGGAGCTTTCATTGGGTTGAAAAGTGTCTTCTAAGGTATTGGACAAACCTTAACGCTTTTTGTTCATTGCTTATGTACCATTTTCCTCTCATCTCATTTTGTGAGGTCAAAATGAAAATCCAAGGTGGCGGCTGCGAAAAATTAATATTTTTTTGTCATGGGTGTAATTTTCATGGTTTTTAAGGTCACTGAAAACGATAATGAGGTCAAAATGAAAATCCAAGATGACGGCTGCGACAATTTAAAAATTTTTCGTCATATGTGTCATTTTCACGGTTTTTGAGGTCGCTGAAAACTATAGTAGGGTCAAAATGAAAATCCAAGAAGGCAGCTGCAAAAAATTTCAGACAGCAGCCATCTTGGATTTTCATTTTGACCTCGCTATCGTTATCAGTGTCAGTCAATCGTTTTACGCGAGCAGTCAGTCCTATCCGTAGGGCGGCCAGTGTCTTTCGCGTTCAGTATACAACATAATGCAGTGCATCGCTTATGTTTGCAGAAGCTCGAACGAATGGCTATCCAGCTATGATAAGAAAAACCGGCCAAGCGCGTGTCGAACTACGCTCAACTACGGTTCCGCAGTTGAGATGAAATTATCCCAAGAACAAACATAACATTATAGTTGAAAAACATGTTCTCCCATAAATTCCAACAGTAAATGTAAGTTTGTACTCACAATATTGAGAGATTTACCATATTATTTTTTTCTTGCAAGTGTCCCTTCGCGCAAAAGTCCGTTATCACAAAAGTGCATTCGCTGAAATGTCATTTCGCGCAAGTGGGTTCGCGCAAATGTCTTTCGCGGAAATGTATAATCAGCCTATAATGTTCCCACTGCTGGGACACAGGCCTGTCTGTGAGATGGGAGTGCGCCGTAATCCACCACGCGGGCCCAGTGCAGGTTGGTAGATGACACATGTCTTCGAATTTTGGTTCCAGTCCAAATGGTGGTTGTGCCAGTTTCCTCACGATGTTTTCCTTCACCGTTTTGAGAGTAGTGGTGATGAAATTATTTACACAAAGTAAAGTGCCTGCTTGGGTTCGAACCCACGACCTCAATTCGGTAAGTTGCGGCTGTTACCACTGGACCACCACTACTTATAGATCAATCAATCTGCCTCGCTTTTTCCCAACTATGTTGGGGTCGGCTTCCAGTCTAACCGGATGCAGCTGAATACCAGTATTTTACATGGAGCGACTGCCTATCTGACCTCCACAACCCAGTAACTGGGTAATACGATACCCCTTGGTAAGACTGGTTGTCAAACTTTCGGGCTTCTGACGACTCGTAACGACTGTAAAAGATCCACGAATGACAGCCGGGACCAATGGCTTAACGTGTTTTCCGAGGCACGGAGGAGGAGGAGTAAAGATGGTCACCCATCCATGGACTAACCCCGGCAAGCATAGCTTAACCAGATGGATCGACCCGTGCGGCTGTTATTACTTAGCCCGAGCATCACCATTTCTTATACTATACAGGGTGTTACCACATATTCAGTACATCATTCTGAGCCCCCCCCTATATGTATAGAAATTTTTCATCGGTTATTCAAAAAATGGTAAAGAATGGTGGTATATAAGCTTATATCACATATATATAATCGTAAAAAAACAACATCCCATGGAAAACATATCCTCATCATTAGTTGTGAACCTAAGAGTGTATTCTGCATGGCCCCAAAGTTATACAACAAGGTACCAAAGGCATACAAAGATTTGAATATTAATAGTTTTAATAAAAGCATAAAGAAACTTTTAATAAATAAATGCTACTATAATGTTGACGACTATTTAAATGATGTACTTTAGACATTTGTTACTTTTTTATTTTTACTATTTTTGCTATTATTATTAACATGATGTATTTTATTAACTTATTAACCTTATAAATTTTGGACTTTATTATTATATTATTATTGTATTTGTACGCCTTTCTAGGCAAAACATGTTGAAACTTCTTTTTTTTTTTTTTGTAATCGTTCCAACTGATGTTAAACCTACACATGTTTTTGACAAATAAATATATCTTATCTTATCTTATCTTATCTTATCTTATGGGGTTCGCAACCAACCCCCCACCCCCCCCACCCCCCCACCGCTGGGGTTTTGGGTCTAAAAATAGCCAAACTCAGACACGTGAGGGGAAAGGGGGGGCTAAGAATGATGTATTGAATACGTGGTAACCGTTTGCGCGTCCATGTCCCTTCCACCCTGTAGACTTATAAGTTTTGAAACTGTCATGGTCACTATAGACATATTATTATAATAACCACGCATCAAACCCGTATCCCCCCCAAAGGGACAGGCAGCGCGTTGTATAAATTAATACATGGTGAATGTACTCACAGTGGTTACATTCTTGAAACCGGATTTTTCAATATAAGAATACTGAAGAAAATTACCACAGCTGTAAAAGATTGAATACCATTAATATATCTTAATAAATAAATAAATTAATATATTTATTTTAGGTAATCAGCATAAAATAATACACAATTAATTAAATTAATTCAAACTACTATCTAATATAAAAATCAAAATTAAATTAAATCAAAATAAATGAATCAGATGAAAATACTTAAATATTGTTAATTTTGATTTTAATTTTGTTATTTTTAAATTTGATTTTAATTTTTGATTTTAATTCTATTTTTAATTTTGATTTTAATTTTAATTTTATTTTCAATTTTGTTTTTTAATTTGGTTTTAATTTTGATTTTTAATTCTGAGTTTAATTTTGTTTTTAATGTTGATTTTAATTTCGAGTTAAATTTTATTTTGTATGATACCTATGGATATTTATCTCAAATAAATGATTTGATTTGTTTTGATTTGATTAAATCAAATTAAATAGAATCAAAACAAATTAAATCAGAAAAAAATAAACCTAATAAACTTTGTGAAAAAAATATGGAACTGGAGAAAATTGCAAACAATATAATTGTCTGATACATAGTTTGTCTGATAAATAAATATGAGTTTGAAAGCTGTAGGTACTTACAGTTACTACAGGTTTAGAAAATTCAGAACATAAAAACATAAAAATCAAAGAAAACCAAATTACACACAAAAATTCTAAGAAATATACAAATTCTGAGTTTAAATTATTGTTATTCAGTGATACGTTCCTATGTATCTACAAAACGGAATAAAAAAATAATGAGCTTAACAAGAAATGAAGAACGGAAATGAAGAATGTTGAGTTTATGAATGTTTGTGAGTGTAGTAGTGTAAGTGTAAGTGTGTGGGTGTTAAGACACTGGTTTTGATAAGTTTTCAGTGGCAATAAAGTTCAGATTTAATAGCCAAATGCGTATTTTTTTTTACAAATAGCTTTTGTATGTGTGTAGATAGATATTTTGTTATTGATTGAGTTGTAAAGAAAAGTACCAAGAAAACAAACAAACTTTTGGGAGAAAGCAGTGTTATATCTAGAGATCGGATAATCGGATGCATATTAATTATACTGTGGTACTGTAGGGAACAACATAAGAAGTGATCCGCGACAGTTCTGGCACCATGTCTCGAGCTTGCGATCAAAGGGTGGTTTCGAGCCTAACGTTGTGCACAACGGTGTAGCTTACTCGGGTATCAAAGCTGCGGAAGCGTTCGCTCAGTACTTTTCTAGCGTTTTCTTAACCGATCCTCCTGAGTTAAACCCAAATAACCTCAAGCCGACGTATTGCTCAGGTAATAATATTCCTATCCCCCTTTTGACCCCACAGGACGTAGTTAAAGGTATTGCTAAACTTAAACCGCATAGCTCGATCGGCCCTGACTCCATCCCTGCTTTTATCCTCATGGGATGCCATGATATCCTGGCAACTCCTCTCTGCCATATCTTTAATCTAGCCCTTCAGTCCGGTGTATATCCTGAACAATGGAAAATCTCGCGTGTTATTCCCATCCCAAAGACCGGTAACAAATCATCTGTGGAGGAACACAGGCCTATTGCTGTCCTGCCAACTCTTGCGAAGGTTTTCGAGCACATACTCCACACGTACATCTATAAACGTATAAATGCTTTTCTATCTGATGCCCAGCACGGCTTTCGCAAGGGCCGCTCAGTTCATTCGAATCTGATGACCCACGTTGATTACGTTTCTAGGGTTTTGGACAGTGGGGGGCAAGTGGATGTCCTCTATTTCGATTTTTGCAAAGCGTTCGACAGGGTTGACAATGACGTGCTCTTGTCGAAGTTGGAGGCATCTGGTTTCTCGTCTCAGTTTCTGAACTTTTTTGCGGACTATCTGCGAGGCCGCAGGCAGTTTGTTAGGCATGGTTGCTTTGAGTCTGAACCTTATAATACCCGCTCAGGCGTGAGTCAGGGATCCGTGCTTGGTCCACTGCTTTTCCTTATCATGATCAATGATCTTATAAATAAGGTTAAGTTCGCAAAATGCTTGCTCTACGCCGATGACCTAAAACTAGTTGTTCAAATTGATTCTGTCGCGGATTGTATTCTCCTACAAAGGGACATTGATGCTATAAATGAGTGGAGCATGGTCAATAAACTCTTTTTTAATTCGAGTAAGTGTTACGTCATGACGTACAGTCGAAAACGTCAACCACTCCACTATAGCTATAGATTGGGTAGTGAAGTAATAAGTCGTGTCGCCATAATAAAGGACCTGGGCGTGACCTTTGACACTGGTCTGACATTTAGAGATCATGTCTCCATTCTTGCCAAGGAATCTTTTAGGCGTTTGGGTTTTGTCTTGCGAAATGCCCGTGATTTTCACAACCCAAATGTAATTAAGCTTCTGTACACCACTTTGGTTCGTAGTAAGCTTGAGGCTGGTGCCTGTATCTGGCATCCCTACACAGCGACTCAAACGTTAATGCTGGAAAAGGTACAGAAAACTTTTTTGCGATTTCTGTATAAAAAAATGTATCACTTCTTTCCTTTTATGTACCCTACTAATTACCTCCTAGGAGTTTTGGGCTTTAACTCATTGGAGGTTAGACGAGGCTTTTTACAGCTCACAGTCGCCTGTAAAACTCTTAGAGGACGCATTGACAGTCCCGAACTCCATGATCTTTTCTGTCGGCTATTTGTTCCCGACAAATACATTGGACATCGCCAAAGCCATCGACGCAATCTGTTTGCGCCGCCGTTGTCTAAAACTGTCGCCAGAGCTGAGTCCCCGGTGTGTCGTACTTTAAGGATGCTTAACGCCCTCCTGACCACCAATCCTGAATGTGATCTATTTGCTGATGAATGGAGTAGTATTATGCGTGTATGTCTGATGTTTTGTGAGGGAAAGTATGCTAGGGTGTTCACTATTATATGTTAGTACTTTTATTTCTTTGTGTATCTTTCTATAATTGTCTATGTTAATTAATGTAATTGGTGTTACCGTTTTAATTAACAATAAACAATAATAAACATATTAACCTAAAGTTGAGGTGTTGTATAAGTATGGAGTGGGCTTTTGGATTAAAAAATCCCAGAATAGGGATGATGCCTGGGTAAAAAAAAAATTGTATTTAGTCCGTCAGTCAGATAATAAAAAATATTAGACACGTATTTTTTGCTTTATCATATTAATAAAAAAATACTTATCTATCACGCATTAAAGTTGGGGAGTGGGGGCTCGCTACGTCACTTGTACGTATAAAACCTAGCTACGCGTGACGTCATGCCATATTTTAACTCAATGTATCGCCGTATTTTTTTGATTCCGTAAATAAAGAAAAAATACGTGTCCAATATTTTTTAATAATCTATATGACGGACAAAAAATAAATTTTTAGTCATCATCCCTATACCGGTATCGGCCAATTTTGACTTCTGATTATAGAATCGAATGTATAATTTACTTAAGTTCAGATGTTAGTTAATATGGATTGCACTTAAAAAAAAAAATCCCGGGATTCCGGAACTAAAATTTTTAAGTTCTGATTTTGAAATCGAATGTTTTAGTTAGGTACTTGCGTTCAGGTGTTGGCTAATATGGATTGTACTTTTGTATTAAAAAAATCCCGGGTCAAAATGTCGCGATTCAGGAATTGATAAATTAAGTATTTTTTGAAAGGGTAACTTTTTTATCACTAAATTTTCATGGGGTTTTCTACTCATGAGCAACTTTCACTATGGGATCAACCCGTAAATCACGAAACATAAGTCAGCTGTTTCATACATTTTGGTCGAGTAGGTAGGTATTGAACTTTTGTTTCAAACATCGTATTTTTTTTGTGATTTCAGAGTTGGTCCCATAGTGAAAGCTGCTGAAAATGTAAATCCAAGATGGCGGCTTCAAATATTTTCAAATTCTTCGTCATTCGTACTATTCATGGTTTTCGAGGCTGTTACAGCTGATAGTGACATTAAAATGTAAATCCAAGATGGCGGCTGCGAAAATTTTCTAATTTTTCGTCATGGGTGTCGTTTTATTGGTTTTCGAGGGTGTTAAAGCCGATAGTGACACTAAAATGTAAATCCAAGATGGTGGATGCGAATATTTTTTAATTTTTCGTCATGGGTGTCGTTTTCATGGTTTTCGGGGGTGTTAAAGGTGATAGTAACATTAAAATGTAAATCCAAGATGGCGGCTGCAAAAATTTTCAAATTTTTCGTCATGGGTGTCGTTTTATTGGTTTTCGGGGGTGTTAAAGCTGATAGTAACATTAAAATGTAAATCCAAGATGGCGGCTGCGAACATTTTCAAATTTTTCGTCATGAGTGTCGTTTTATTGGTTTTCGAGGGTGTTAAAGCCGATAGTGACACTAAATTGTAAATCCAAGATGGCGGATGCAATTTTTTTTTTATTTTTCGTCATGAGTGTCGTTTTCATGGTTTTCGGGGCTACTAAAGCTGATAGTGACATTAAATTGTAAATCCAACATGGCGGCTGCGAACATTTTCTAATTTTTCGTCATGGGTGTCGTTTTCATGGTTTTTGAGGGTTTTATGCCGACAGTAATATTAAAATGTAAATCCAAGATGGCGCCTGCGAAAATTTTTAAATTTTTCGTCATGGGTGTCGTTTTGGTTGGTTTTCGAGGGTTGTAAAACCGACCGAAATGTTCGCAGCCGCCATCTTGGATTTACATTTTAATGTCACTATCAGCTCTAATACCCCCCAAAACCATGAAACGATACCAATCACATTTTTTTTTAAATTTTCGCAGCCGCCATCTTGAATTTACATTTTAACGCCACTATCGGCTTTAAACCCTCGGAAACCATGAAAACGGCACCCATGACAAAAAGTTTGAAATTTTTTACAGTCGCCATCTTGGATTTACATTTTAGTGTCACTATCGGCTTTAACACCCTTGAAAACCAATAAAACGACACCCATGACGAAAACTTAGCAAATTTTCACAGCCGCCATCTTGGATTCACATTTTAACGCCATTATCGGCTTTAAAACTCTCAAAAACCATGAAAACGACACCAATGACGAAAAATTAAAAAATATTCGTATCGGCCATCTTGGATTTACATTTTAGTGTCACAATGGGATTTAACACCCTCGAAAACCAATAAAACGACACCCGTGACGAAAAGTTAGAAAACTTTCGCAGCCGCCATCTTGGATTTACATTTTAACGCCACTATCGGCTTTAAAACTCTCAAAAACTATGAAAACGACACCCATGACGAAAAGTTAGAAAATTTAGCAGCCGCCCTCTTGGATTTACATTTTAACGCCACTATCGGTTTTACAACCCTCGCAAACCATGAAAACGTCACCCATGATAAAAAAAATTAAAATGTTGGCAGCCGCCATCTTGGATTTACATTTTAACATCACTATCGGCTTTAACACCCTCGAAAAGCATGAAAACGACACCCATGACGAAAAATTTGAAAATGTTCGCATCCGCAGTCTTGGATTTACATTTTAACATCACTATAGTGCCGTCCGATTACTAAAAGACCGTTAAGTGACATTTTGTCAAATTTGAGTTATATATACTACGTAAAAGAGCAACTTTTTCTCTATCAATGAGTTGGGGTCATATTTTTCTATCTTTATTTACGCTAAAGATATGGAGAGTACTCACACGGCTAACTACATCATTTTTGAGATTGTGCAACACTTAAATGCGGTTATGTCACTTTATAACACTATAATACGGCTAACCGCTCGTAACCGTCTATTGAATATTGATATTAATCCATTAAACAATCGTAGAAAACGGTTACATGAAACTACAATAGTATTAGACCGTTACATCACTTTAGAAGCATTTTAATGATTTATAGTAATATAGACCGAGAGGTGACAGGATTTTTCGTAACGATCATGGATACGGTTAGATTTACTTCGATGGGTTGTAGAGTAGTCCCCTAATGCGAATGACGTCGGTCTGCCTGCTCTGAGTGGTTGCAACTTCGAGTTATAGCGCTTACAAGAGGCGTCATTGTTACGAAAAAAAAAACGATCAGGGAAATGGTCAGTTTTGGTACACATTCAAAGTATGGCGTCTCCGCAGATGAAAAAAGTTGGTCTGCCGGCTCTCACTGGTTGCATTTCAGAGCTATGATGCGCGCAACATTGTTGCAAAAATAAAACGATAAGAGAAATGGTCAGTTTTAGTACCCATTCGAAGTATGGTGTCTCCACAGGTGAAACGAGTTGGTCTGCCAGCTCTCAGTGGTAGTATTTCAGAGCAATCGTTGTGTATGCAAGACGCTTATTTTTGGAGAAAGCCTAAAAAATACATCAAAAAACGGGACAATAGGCGAATTTTTCAAGTGCACGCCGGCCGGTGTCGTACCCCCACCCTACACCTGCGCCCGCTGCGTGACCGTTCCCCCTGTAAAGGAATAGGGAAAAAGCTAGAGGTGTCAAGAGGTGTCAATAAGAGAAATGGTCAGTTTTAGTTCTTATTCAAAGTATGGTGTCTCCACAGGTGAAACGAGTTGGTCTGCCGGCTCTTAGTCGTTGTATTTCAGAGCATTGTTATATGCAAGGCGCTCAGTTATAGAAAAATTAAACTTAACGGTAATCAGTAAAATAAAGAATGAAATCGAACAAATCCAATTTTTAATAATTCAGCTTATTGCTTTGGGTAAATCACAGATAAATAATTTATTTAGATAAATATTTTATTATCCATGATCGTTACGAAAAATCCTGTGACCTCTTAGTCTAATACAAGGCCCATTAGAATTTACGACATCTAAAAGACAGTTTTCTTCAATTACCACTCTACAAAACCGTTACTCACACTTAGCTGGCTAGTCGTTGGTAAGCCAATGTGACTTTGGAGCATATACAATTCTAAAAGACAGTGACCGTTATTTAGTTGTGATTTTTTCAAATAATATGTAAACGAATACAATACAAAAAACGGTTAAGTGACATTCCAACGCTAAAAGACGTCTATGTACATTCTCGGTGTACCCGCCCCGCACCTCGCACACTCCAGGTTATCCGTAACTCCGCAGAGGAGTGACGTGTGTGTGAGCGATTGTGTGAATTCCCGCCAAAAATGGACACGACCGGGAGGACTGTGTTGATCTGATTATGATTCGCGACCGTAACAAATCTGTATTTTTTAATTATAATCATTAAAATCATCAATACAATTTTCTAAGTTCATAGAATCCTAATGAATCATGAAATCATGATATTTAGTATTATATTAAACTTACTTTTTGATTTTAATGATTATAATTTTGTAAATACATAATTATATTTTATGGTCGAAAAACATACTTTAATAAACATACTTGCAAACTGCAAAAAACGTAAGAAAATTTGAATTTCGCGGGCTACCTGGAGTTTCCCCTTAGCAATCTGCATTGCTGTCTGTAAAGCCCCATTTACACGACGCAAGTTTCTTGCCAGTGGCATACAATAACATTGAAGTAACTATGGCTTGCTTCGTATAAACACCGTTGCAGTAGTGCAACTTTTATGTTTCATCAAGTTACGCAGGCTCAGTAACAGAGCAGGCACAGGAAGATGACAAGTAGCGGCGCAGCCGTCAGGCTACGGCAGCTGATGGCAGTGGCCACGTGACACAGGGCCACAGAGTAGACGCTGCGTCCTGGGCACCGCAACGCTCGGCTAGGCTCCGTCAAATCAAGCAGTGCGGCGCGCCAGGTAGCTAAGCGGCCGGTAGAGGATAGGTAGCGGCCACGTGGCTCAGGGCTGTAGTTCGAGGTCAAGAACGCCGTTGTTCCCGCGATTCCAGCTCAGGCTCCGTCAAAGCGGCGGCGCGAGTGTTTAGGCAGTCATGCCCAAGTCGGGACAGGACGACGTGTCGTAGAACTCCTAAACAGAGGGGTTCAACATACTTAGGTTGGCGCTGCCGAGAAAAGGGCAGGCCATGATTCAACCGTGGCTTATATAGCCATTTGGGACGCCGAAGTGAAGTGACAGATTACATGTCATAGATAATTTGATACAGACGGGCACACAAGAACTTGCACATGGTGTTCATTGATCTGGAGAAAGCGTATGATAGGGTACTTCGGGATGTGTTGAAAGAGAAAGGTTTGCCCGGGAAGTATGTAGAGTTAATTCGTGCTATGTACAGTCAATCTCGTACCGACGTCCGGTCGGCTGTTGGCAATATCGACAAGTTTAATGTGGCTGTTGGCTTGCACCAAGGGTCGGCTTTAAGTCCTTGCCTCTTCCTGTTGATTGTGGATGCTCTGACGTCAAATCTACAGGAATTTACAGCATGCACCAGGCGGCCTCACCCTGGTGCATGCTGTTTGCCGATAACATTGTTATTGTCGGTGAAGATGTACCTGAGATTCGAAGCAGATTGGAGAAATGGCAACAGAAGCTGGAGAATGTTGGCTTGAAAATCAGTAGAACCAAAACCGAATATATGTTCTACGATTTCACACAGGATTAACACTGGATTTAATGAAATGGCGGCAGGTCACGGGAGCCATCTGCGATTCCCGCATTCCCCTTAAACTTAAAGGGAAGATAAATATAAAACAATGGTTAGACCTGCTGTTTTGTATGGATCAGAATGCTGGGCCACAAAGGGGATGAATGAAAAGCAATTGCATACAGCTGAGATGAGAATTCTAAGAGGGATGTGTGGTGTTACACGAATGGTTAGAATTAGAAATGAGTACATTCGAGTATGAGGAAGTTTGAAAGTGGCAGCAGTAACTGAAAAGTTGTGCGGAAATCGGTTGTCATGGTATAGGCATGTGATGCGGAAAAAAGTTTTCAGTATGAATGTCGATGGCTATAAGAGTAGGGGAAGACCAAATAAACGATGGATGGACTGTGTGAAAGACGACATGGCTAAAAGGGGGTGAATACCGAGATGACGATTGTTTATATTTTATTTTAATTACCTACCTCGTCAGTCACACTTTACATGCACACAAATTCAAAAACACAAATTTAAAGGCACAAAAAACTAGGGCAAAATCTTACACATAGTTGTCCATTTGACTTTAGAGCATTATGTTTTAGCCAGTAATTCCTGCACTAAAAGACAGTTTTTGTGCACATATTATTCAGAAACTGTATTTTAGATCATATATCTGGATATTATTAGTATATCTAAACAATAAAATAGACAGTTAAAGTCTAAAACGTTTTTTCACAAGAGCAGTTCATTGAGTTTCAATTGATTTACAATTTAAAAAGAAGGTTAAGTGATTTAACTGTTATTTAGCTTTGTACAAAGTAAATGTATGGCGGTTACAATTCCATTACAACTCTATAAGACGGCTGTATAACAGCCAGCCGTTTTTTAGTATTGTAAGAGGTCCCATAATGGAATAGATAAACATGACAAAAACACAAAACCTTAATTTAAAACAATATTATGTCACTTAGCACGCATTAAAACCCATACAATGAAAGCTATCAAGTATTTTGGTATATTAAACATAGCTGTATGTCTAATCAAATTCAAGGGACAGTATTTCCCACCTTTTAGGCCGTAACTCAAAATCAGGTTTAATCACTTAACGGCCTTTTAGTAAGAGGACGGCAGTTAGGCTTTAAAACCCTCGAAAACTATGAAAGCTATCAAGTATTTTGGTATATTAAACATAGCTGTATGTCTAATCAAATTCAAGGGACAGTATTTCCCACCTTTTAGGCCGTAACTCAAAATCAGGTTTAATCACTTAACGGCCTTTTAGTAAGCGGACGGCAGTTAGGCTTTAAAACCCTCGAAAACTATGAAAACGAAACCCATGACGAAAAATTTGAAAATGTTCGCAGCCGTCATCTTGGATTTACATTTTCACGTCACTATCGGCTTTAACATTCTCGAAGCCCATGAAAACAACCCTACCGATATAGTGACGGTACCTTCCGGGGACAACTATTTTAATTCGGTAGCTTTGTATTTCTCGCGGGGATCACGTGTAACAAACGGAATATATACGTGATCCCGATTTCCCGGTATTTCCAAATAAATAAAACCACGTTATTTATGAAGTCGTTTCCATACCATGTATCCGATTAGTTGTGCATTCCCACATTTTCTGGAATCCCGGGATTTATAGTAAGAAAAAAAATGCTAAGAAGCCACTTCCATACTTTGTTAGCGAAATATTAACTTAAGGTTAATATGCATCTGATTATCCGATCTCTAGATATCTGATGATTGAACAAGCATTTGTTGATCGTATAATTTGTGTTAAAAAATCGTGATTCATGGAAAGTTCAGAGCGTTTTCTTAGTACTGTCCTGAGTATGAACAATTGCCGGACCGTCAGCACTTAGCAGTGTTAGTAAAGTTCGAAAGTTGGATAGAGCCTAGGAAAAAAGCAACTAACTTTTAATAGAGCTCTTTGGGCTCTCTCTAAATTGATCACATAAGTTTTAGAAATACCGTTCCATGGTGTAATGCCGTAAACTAGTTAGCAAAGATTGGCATAGTGCAAAGTAAACTGTCAAATGATGTATCAGATATTTAGTTCTTAGATTTTTAAATATGTAGATTAATTTTTGGATTCTTTTAGAGCATTTCTCAAAAAAAATGTACCATTGCTTAGAAAATATGATAAAATGAAAATATTGAAATATAACTGATTTCTTTATTTTAAGATATGGGTAAAGGACTAAAGATTATAAATATCGGGTTTGCTTTCAGATATAAAACGTAAATAAATAGCAAAATCTATTAAAACAAACCCAAGGTACAGAAACATTCTTATTTTGTTACCTTCACTAGATTACGTAAATTTAATGTTGAAATTTTTATTTGATTAAATGGGATAATAAAACAAAATTTCATTTGTTTTTAAAAAATCTGTCTATCAGAAAAATCGTAAAATATAGGCGGTAATGTTTCCTTTACGTTACTGTTCGGCCACAACTCTTGATTAACTTTACATTATTGAGTCTATTTTATTTTGTATTAATTTTTTTATGCATCCATAATGCAAAAACGAAGTATTTATTTTTGTCTTCATCACAAAAATATATTAATATCTTATACATTATTAAAAAAAGAAAAGAAATATGCGCCCGCTTTTATGGGACTATACCAAAAATATAATTCTGGTAACAAAATAGGATTTCTTAAGCCTAGACTTCACAGTAGTAGTATTGATTTAGACTTAATTATATTGATTAAAACATCAATGTCAGGAGACATTTTTTACGATTCTTATTATTAAATATATAATCATTAGGAACGTTAAGAACGTTTAGGCGGTTTTTCATACAAACTTACAAGTTCCAAATTATGGGAATTAATAAACCAAATTTATATTATTAACAAATTTATTAAATATAGGTAATATTACATTTAATTAAAACTTCGTCGTAAAATTATTATAACAAAAATCACATAGTCAATACTCTTCCTAACAATTTCCTATTTTGTTACCTCCTTTTCCATTTATACGTTACCACTCAAAAGTAACAAAAAAGGAGGTAACAAATCAAGTTAAATAAATTATTTAAAATTGTATACGCATACAACTAAAACGAATACTCGTTTATGATTTGACTTACCAAATCAAGATTGAGAGCTTTTATGGTTTTGCGAAATAATAATAATATTAGAGCTTACCTGCGTTTCTTGGGTAACAAAGATTGGATATTTTTTGGACCACAACGCTAAAGGACGACCTTCTGTTCGCGCACGACGTAAAAGAAATGTCAAAACATAAACAAGATGGATGCCGATCTTGCCAATGTTGGCACTATTCTAAAACATGTTTATTACCAAATTGACTCTATAATTTTCAAAAATATGGTCACAAAAAAAGAATTTCAAAGAGGAACTTTTTACGCGATACAATAGAACCATTATTTATTAAATAAATTTGTTCTAATACGACAAAATATTAATTTATAAATGAACTATGGTCTTACAGTTCTAAATAAATCAATAAGTTGTTTCTAAAATTTCCGCAAGGCCTCTCAAATACAATCGATTGTTTGGGAAGATATGAAATTGGGACACTTAATTTTTCATACAACTAGATTTGACCGATTATCTAAATATTTTTATAGTAAATAATTTATTAATATAATTCTAATTTGTAAATGTTTTTTACTTAGTTTATTTAACTTACCACTTATACTACCTAATAGAAACGGGTAATGGTCTGTGTTATATGTATAGAAAAAAATATTTTAAAATGTGGGACAGAGATTTAGACAGAAAGTACATTTTTTTTTAGAAATGCTCTTTAACAGGGTTTAAATGTCTTTTTCGAAGCTGAGACGATAATATATGAATATGCCAAGATATTTAATAGAATTAGTTTTAATTAGCACGGGACAAGAACAATGGTTGATAAAATTACATGAGTGGGCTTTCAAGTTGAAAGGTTGGTCCTGGGGTCTAAGGGAATATGTCATATACTCGTATCTTTTTATTATGTATTTTTCCTTTTGTAATAAAGTTGTAGTAGAAGGCCACGTACTGTGTACAATATCATTATAATACCCAATGGGGACTGGCACTGCACTCCCTTATACAGGTCATTCTGTAACCTAGCTGGGAATGCAGCACCTCACCACCATGTTAGTTGTAGTTTTAGTTGATACACTAATTTGTCAACCCTAAATTACCATGTACTACAATACTGTTTTTATAAATAAAAAAAATATATTATATATAATATTTTGTCTTATCGACATTGGGGGTAAGCAAATTGAAATGTAACCATTTATAAACAGTATCAAAACTTTGTTGAGCATAATTTTTAACCTCTTCCCATGTGTCAGCATCGAATATCAAGGCAGTATCATCGGCAAAAGTGATGATTTTTACCGTTTTGCAGCTTGATTTCACATAAGTCGTTTATATAAACTAAGAATAATGTTGGGCCAAGGATACTACCGTGTGGAACGCCGTACTGATTTGGAAATTCGTTGCTAATCCAACTATCTACTTTAGTAGTTTCTGTTCTGTCAGACAAATAGTCTATGAATAGTTGAAGAGGTAAACTTCTTACTCCCATATTTTCTAATTTATTTATCAAAATGGGAACAGATGCTGTGTCAAATGCTTTAGCTGAATCTAGGAAAATGGCAAAAAAAAGTGTTCTTCATTTACTTACATCAAATGATGGATAACGGAGTTATACTTTGTTATAATGTTGAATTCTTCTCCTTCGAGAACCGTGTATTTGTTTAGTTTTCCTTCGTCA
Organism: Cosmia trapezina; assembly: GCA_905163495.3. Taxonomy (NCBI): domain Eukaryota; kingdom Metazoa; phylum Arthropoda; class Insecta; order Lepidoptera; family Noctuidae; genus Cosmia; species Cosmia trapezina. The sequence goes on from LR991049.1 coordinate 13,534,517, forward strand.
TCAGTGTGGTCACAAATTATATTAACTACACTGTCATTGAATACCTCGGCATGAATATTAAATGTGATTTTCACGGGATCTGCAAACAATTACAAGTTTACTGTCTGCTTAATATATAGAATAGAATATATTTATTTCCCTAAAATGTAGGTATTATAAATCAGAAGTTACAGATAATGTCCTTATACATTCAGCTTTTAAGGCATGTAAAAATAATATTATTAGCAGCTGTACAATAAATTTTAAAACCCCCAACACAAAAAAGCTAAGCGAAATACGAGTAATACCTATCGTTGAGCCATCAAATTCGATTGAGTAATAGCTATTGTATATTTATTACAGAAATTGTGAATGGCACGATAAGGTTTGCTCATTGAAATGGCGCTATAATGTCACGACGGGTTACTGCTGAAGTAAGTCAGACCTTGACTATCTATCTATTTATTCGGTAGCCGGCAGTGACATGATAGCGCCATTTCAATGAGCAAACCTTATCGTGCTATCCATCAATAATCTGTAATTAAAACATTTATACATATATAGGTATTGCGTGAAACAAAGAGGAAGTCGAGGAGGGGCCGCTCGTCAGGGCTTTTGTCGGTAAGCCGACGACGTAGCAGCCAACAAGTAGGTTGCGGTGCCGCTTGGGCGACATCGCAACTGAGGCGAGCCGCCATGTCGTATGGGAGGCATCGCGGCTGAGGGTTGGAGGCCGCGGCGGGAGAAGAGTGTCGGTATTAAAATGGTGGCCCCGGTAGGAAAATGGTCACAGTGTCCCGTCAGAGGGCCACAGGCGAGGTGCGTGAGGTCCGCTGAAGTTGTCCTCGGACGGCTGAAGCGGTAGGTAAAGGTCATGCTGACGGTGTAAGTGAGTTCAGTTCGTTGGTGGTGTGCCTTTCGACCCGCTACGCCAACCCGATCGAGCACCCAATGTCGCACTGTAAACCAGCCTTGCGCCCCTAACACTCAGGCGATGACTGCGGCGAAGACTAATACCACCGCCCGTCAGACACTCTCCACACAGACGCCAGTGCTGGGAAACACAACCACCAAAGGAGGAGGGTGTTTGGCTGTCACCAAACACCCTCCTCCTTCTGAGGCTCCACTAGCCTCCTCCCTTCAGATCCTACAGGGGTTGAAAAAAAAATTGGGATGAAAGTTTAATTTAGTTTAGGGGATGTAATGGCAAAACTAGTTGTAGTCTGCCAACACTAATAAGAGGTTGGCCTCACCGGCACTTCCCCTTCCGGTGAAGCTCGGATTAGATATAAGCAGAGACTATTGTAACTTGATTAAAATATACGAAAGTGTTTAATAAACCAAACCTTGAATGTCTCAAAATATCTTATAATAACAACAATACATGGTGCAGCCGGTTTAAGAACCAACAAAGACCTGTCAAGAGCGAGTCGGACTCGCGCACCGAGGGTTCCGCTCCGATTTCTGAAAGTGTGCTATTTATAGAGACATCGTTTTATTTTTCCTGTAATCTTTAATTAAACTTCTATCACATTGAATAATTTCAGATTTTCTTTGCAAACTTCAAAAAATAAACCGTCCGCGGTTTATTTTTTTACATTTTTTTAGGCCACATAGTTCTTGACTTTTGATGAAAAAATTCAAAAACTATGCGGCCTAAAAAAAAAATAAGTTTGAGAATATGAAACAGCGCTCTTTCATATGATACCCCACGTGCCCTAGTAGCCCCACTTTGAATTTGTAAGAAAAGTGTTGTTCCTTCAGTCCCTGTTGCAAAAAAATATACCTACATAATTATTTTTATTACTTTCTTGTTTGCAAAGTAGTTGGGCAAACGTCATCTAAAACTGTTTCAAATTTCAAGTTGATAGCATTAGTATAGTTCTCGAGATATCCAGCTGTGACAGACAGACAGACAGACTGAGTCGCACCATAAGGGTTCCTTTTTACCATTTTGGTACGGAACCCTAAATAGTATAATAGAAGAAAAGAAAAAGTTCTCTCGTGCACGACGCCGACGGACACATAACAGAAGATGAAGAGTCAGAACACGAAGAAAAGAAAACCTATAACGATGGCGAACATAGAAAACAGGATGCCGGAACCGCTTTTACTAAATTCCGTAGAAGATTTACTGTCTAAATGAGAAAAATACAAGCAACCAGGTATTGTTAACAGCAGCTAAGTTCGAAAGACTTTCACAAGGAAGGCGGCCATTTTGTTAAACTGTATTGGCCAAGAAGGACAAGATTTATATCACAACTTATTAAAAACGGATGAAGATTCCACAACAGTAAAATATGAAACGGTAATCACAGAATTTGATAAATACTTCGAGCCGAAACAAAATGAAATGATAAACACTATCAACTTCCACAGAAGACAACAGAAGAGTTGGAAACTTTTGACAGCTTTTACGCTGATATACGGAAGATAAGCAAAAACCTTTCTTGAACTAAAATTATAGTCTCAATATCACATAAACTTACAAATAATCAACTTTTTGTGGAAACACTAGATTTGTCCAGAGGTTCAACAGATGATTGTATTATGGACCGTAAAATTGTGCCTGGGACGGTGTTACAACTACCCAGGCAGCACACAAGTCATATAACTGGCCAACAATGTAACCTTATGCAGCGTTAAGCTTCATTATTATTATTTATTGACGACACGGTTGGTGCAGTGGTTGAGCGATTGACTGCTGCGCAGCATGTCGCGGGTTCACTTCCCGTACGGAACAAATATTTGTACGACCTGCAAGTATTTGTTCCAAGTCTGGGTGTTTTTCTATCTATAATATGTATGTATTTACAAAAAAAAGTATAAAGTAGTTTATCAGCCATCTCGTTACCATAACACAAGCGAGGTTGCTTAGCTTGGGACTAGATGGCATTGTGTGAAATGTCCAAGGATATTTATTTATTTATTTTTTATTATATATAAGGTGCTCTAAAAATATCTGCCACGGCTGCAATGGGAGACAGTATTGTGGTTATAGATTACAATAGTGAAGATAAATTATAGATCTTATGTCATAAATTTTTTCATACAAAAAATGTGCGTATAAGATTGAATTGTTTTATCAAGTATGAAACCGTCCCGTAGTAGTTAGCCGTTGCCGCGCCGCCATTTCGTTTCCCAAAACGTCAATGAAGCTGTTCATGCACTGTTGCCATTCTTATCAAACAAAAAAGTAGGTACTCTGTGCAAACAATGGATGCACCCCGTCCGCAGGCCACTGGCCTCTACTACCCCCGCACTACCCCGTTCTCTCGCCCAAAATTGCCCTAAACAAAGGCCAGTTCGTTATTATCAGTGGTCACGGACGTGAGTATCGCGCGCGCATTCTTTAAAAATGCCTCCCAGACGACGATATTCCAGTCAACGATATCATGAAATGGTATTGTGCTACCGCGAGTGCAACATACGCGACGCAGGCAGGCCTCGATATTCTGCTGAATTCGAAGAGGAAGTGTTGGACTTCTTCCGGCGTCATCCTCTTGCGAGCACCAGGGACGCTGCTAGAGTCTTCGACGTAAGCGGCAACTGCGTGTGGCGACTTTTAAATCGGGAAGGGCCTTACCACTTTACAACAGTGCAAGAATTGCGTCCAAATGACTACGCGGCTCGCCTCGCGTTCTGTAATTGAATTCGAGCAGAACGCCGCAACATTCTATGGACTGATGAGTCCACGTTCACACGGATAGGTATGTTCAACATACACAATGCGCATTATTGGACTGAGACAAAACCTCGTGTTGTGCAGCTTGACCACTAGGTTTAGTGTTAATGTGTGGCCTATGTGGGCCGGGATACTCAGCAACAGAGTGCTAGGACCAGTGTTCTTGGACAGACTGAACGGGGATACGTATCTTCGTGTTTTGTAAATAACTTTAAATACGGTGCAATTGGTGTAAATAAGGTGATTAACTTTTAAACACGCCAAGTTACTGTAATTTATCATTATTTGATATTGAAGGACCTAATTAGTTTAAAAAATAATAATAAGAAAAAAAATACGATTCTTACACTAACTTGACAGTCCAAAGCCTGTTTTAAGTGTGATGGGGAGTTTACCATCTTATTTACGTCAGTTTTTTTGAAGGAATGTATGTGGTGGTTCCATCCCTAAGTGCCCTTTCACATTAGGACGTTAGCAGCGCGACAGTAGCGCGGCAGAAGCGCATTCCTTCACATTATAAGAACAGCCGCGCGTTAGCAGCGCCGCTGCCGCGCCGCAGTTAAGTTCAGTGTGGCGTACTTCATTTCTAAAATGGATTCCGACGGTGAAACATTGTTGCCGTTGGAGGAGTTACAACTCGAAACCTTTTCGCCGACTATTTTGTATCACCCGAAGGAGAAGTACCGTGGCAGAATAACATGATATAATTAGGTACCTACCTAAATAAAATAATAAAACCTACCTGCTGCATTTTTTTCGGACCCACTTTTATTTTCGAAATCAGGAATAAACAATGCACATAATTCTTGCCAGTTATTCTTTTTTAGGGTCCTGTTGTTGTAATTGTTGCTTCTTGAGTCCCACAAAACAGGACGCATTTGAATTTCAATAATAAATCGTTCGGTATCAAACTCGCTCATTGTTTAGTCTATACGTACGTTTGCAACACTGGCTCATCGCCGACTGAGCGCACGCGGCGGTCGCGGCGGTAGCGCGCGACCGCCGCGCTTCTGTTTAAACTATGAAATTTTGACAGCGCGACAGGCGCGCGTCAGCCGCGCGACTGTCGCGCTGCTAAAGTCGCCTATATGTGAAAGCGGCCTAAGGGAATTAAATAGGGGATGAAAGCTTGTATGAAAAATCTTGTCTCTTGAGTTATTAGACTTGAAACTTAGCACGAATATTCATCTAAGTTAATTTTAAAATTAATCATTTTTAGTTTTCCTAAACTACCCCGTTTTTTTTGTGGATTGGAAATTATCAAATGACTTCTCCCGCTCTGGGTGGAGTGGGAAGGCGTGTCATACTTTTACTGACTAAAACCCACCCGTGTTCCTTCAGTTGCCTATGCCAGGGCCACGGTATCTCTTTCGAACAACCCGCGACCCCAGAAGACTGGATTGGTGGGTGTCAAAGTTTGTATGGAGGAATTTTAACACGCGGTCCGATTTACTCCAAACTCCGTTTTTGTACTTGAGACCAAAAATGAAGACTAACTAACGTGTATCAGGGTTTTCCAAAAATCTACCCCTAAGGAGTGAAAAGGGGTAGTAAATTTTACAGCGGATGATTTTATTGGGGATTGATTAACTCGAAAATTGGTGTAAATAATGTTTGAGCCAAGTTATGGAAACATCCCAGACGATTTTTGAAATTCTACCCCTCGGGGCGTGAAAACAGGGATACAGTTTATATGAAAAATCTTATTAATTTAGTTAATGAGCTTGAAACTTAGCACAAATACTTGCTTATGTAAGTAATAAAGTTTGTCATTATTAGTTTTTCAAAACTACCCCTCAAAGGCGGTTTAGGGATGTGTTAGGTTAGTTAGTAGCTAGTTATAGATATGGTTAAGCGACCTGCGTGTCGCGCGTACGCTTCTAAGTTCAGTGCGATTAAACAGCTTGTTACCGAAGGCCGTGTCTTATTTAATAGTGGCGACGAGTTACGGTTACCCACACACGCTCAGAAAAAAAGATGTCGAATTTTATCGGATCTGTTCCTACTTTTGAGCTCGGCCAGGACTGGAACATCTTTAAAGAAAGGCTTTCTCAATGGTTGACAGCAAATACGTTGTTAATAAAAGCAGAAGGAAAGGAAGATGACCGGCGAAAGGCGGTACTTGTAAGCGCCCTCAACAATGATGCGTATAAGTTGGTACGCGAGTTGATTGCTCCAAATACAGTTGAGGAGATATCTTACAAAGAGTTAACTACGGAGTTAGATAAGCACTTCGTACCAAAGAAGTCAGTGTTAGCTGAAAGATATTTATTTCATATGGCGGCGCAGGACGCAGGCGAAGATTTGACGCAGTGGGCGGCCCGGGTGCGGCGCCTGGCAGTGGACTGCAAGTTCGGAACAGCCATGGACGAAATGTTGCGGGATCGGTTCATCATTGGGATGCTGCCGGGTCCGGAACGGGACAAATTGTTCATGGACGAGAAAGTTTCGATTACATTGCCCAAGGCGTTGGAAATTGCAGTGGCTGTAAATAGTGCAAAACGGGCAGCGCGACAGTCATCATCAGCAGCGACCAGCACGGACGTGTTCAAGATAGCGGCAGGACCATCAAAATCGTCGACAAAGTGTAGTGTGTGCGGCTATAACAATCATACAGCGGACAAGTGTCGTTTTTCTACGTATAAATGTAAAAAATGCGGAATGAAAGGTCATTTAAAAAAAATGTGTAACAAAAAAAGTGGACAAGTTAATTGCGTGTTTGCGTGAACAACATCAGCTACGCTGATGATATGGTGCTACTGAGCCCATCTATCGGTGCTATGAGAAGGCTTCTTAAAATTTGTGAAAATTATGCAGTGGCTCACGGGCTCAAATACAATACCAATAAGAGTGAATGGTTGGTTTTTAAATCGGGTACTTTAACCTACAAACAGCTGCCAGAACTCTCACTCTCTGGTTCTCCTTTATGTCGGGTATCGAAGTTTAAGTATTTGGGTCATTGGGTCACTGATGATTTGAAAGACAATGTAGACATAGACAGGGAGCGCAGGTCGCTGGCTGTCCGTTGCAACATGCTGGCCCGCAGGTTTGCACGCTGTACTGATTCTGTTAAGATAACGCTTTTTAAGGCCTTCTGCCAGTCGTTTTACACGTGCAGCCTGTGGACCAAGTACACCCAGCGGGCATACAGCGACCTGCGCGTACAGTACAATAACGCATTCAGGGTGCTTTTGGGGTTGGCGTGGCGATGTAGCGCGTCAGGAATGTTCGCGGACGCATGCATCGACGGGTTCGCCGCCATCATGCGGAAGCGTTGTGCGTCCATGGTGGTGCGCTTGCGCTCCTCCTCCAATGGCATCCTGAATGTGTTTTCAGACCGGTGGGACTCTCCCCTCTTACAAAGATGGGTAAGAGTGCAGACACACTTGTCCGTGTAGGCTGGTGTACCGTTGAACTATTCGTTCAGCGGTACACTGGTTTATTTGGATAGGTGTGGAGTTCAAGGGTCCTATTATTATTGTAATTTAATTTAATACCTACTAACATTAGGCTAAGTTATATTGCTACTAACATCATATGGATTTTATCCGAAATAAAATATATTTGAATTTGAATTTGAATTTGAATTGCCTACAACCGTCGAATGACGATAGTGATGACGACGCCGACGGTAAGAATATTCTAATTTGTAATATACGAAGTTTCCGCGGCGAGCCTATGACGCTGTCTGTCGACGTAAACGGCCAAATGATATCTTTCGAAGTAGACAGTGGGTCCTGTGCTACTGCCATTCCCCTGAATACATACCAGAAATATTTTAAAGACGTGTTATTAGAGCATCCTAAGTCGGTGTTAAAAGCATACTCGGGTGAGAAATTAGACGTAGTAGGAGTAATGAAGGTTCCGATTACGTATGTGCGAGAAAAAAATATTATTGAAATATATGTCATAAAAGGGGCCGGGCCAGCATTGTTAGGTCGAAATTTTTTATCGTTATTTAAATTACAGTTATCGAGGGTTAATCATTGTTTAGAGTTAACGGAACTTGACTACTATCAAAACAAATATCCTACACTGTTTTCCAATACTTTAGGTAAATTTAACAAACACAAAATAAAACTGTCCTTGAAACCGGACAGTAAACCAAGTTTTTTTCGGGCTAGAACGGTTCCTTTTTCATTAAAAGGTAAGGTGGAGAAGGAATTGAATAGACTGGTTGAAAACGGTGTATTAATTCCTGTCGAACATTCAGAATTTGCGAGCCCAATAGTTCCAATACTAAAAAAAGACGGTGAGATTCGTTTGTGTGCTGATTTTTCCGTGTCATTAAATAAATGTTTACACATTGATAAGTATCCACTACCAAGAACAGAAGAATTATTTTCTAAATTACACGGGGGTATACAATTCTCGCAGTTAGATTTAAGTAGTGCGTATTTACAACTAATGTTGGATGAAGATTCACAAATTTACACCACAATAAATACACACAAGGGTTTATTTAAGTTTACACGTTTGGTTTTCGGGCTAGCCAATGCTCCGGCTATTTTCCAAAAAACCATGGAAAATTTGCTGAATGGTATCGAGGGGGTACTTTGTTTATTGGATGACGTCCTTATAACGGGAAATACAAAAACGGTACATACGGAACGGTTACAACAAGTGTTCCACCGTTTACAAGAAGCTGGGTTGGTTCTGAATAAAAACAAATGTAAATTGTATCAAGATTCAGTGACTTATTTAGGATTTGTCATTGATAAAAAAGGGATTCACACATCGCCGGACAAAGTAACAGCAATGTCTAATACCAAAGCCCCTAGTAATGTGCAGGAATTAAAATCATTTTTAGGGTTTGTTAATTATTACAGGATGTTCATTCCGAATGCGTCGTCAATACTAAGTCCGTTAAATGATTTACTAAAAAAAGGTATTGACTGGTCTTGGTCGGAGATTCATAAGGCTGCTTTCAATCAAATTAAGAAGGAACTGACATCAGCTCAAACACTGGCACATTTTGATCCTTCTTACAAGTTGGTTTTGACAGTGGATGCATCTCCGACAGGTTTAGGTGCGGTTTTAGCTCAAATAGAAGGGAATGGGGTAGAACGTCCCATCGCTTATGCGTCGCGGTCCCTCAGTAGTGCTGAAAAAAATTATAGCCAAATCCAAAGGGAGGCAACAGCGATAGTTTTTGGCATTCGTCGTTTTCATCAATATTTATACGGTGTTGCAGATCCGTTCATATTGCGTACCGATCACAAACCTTTAATGTTTATATTCCATCCCGACAAAGGCATACCAGAAGTGTCCGCGAACCGGTTACAGCGATACGCCTTATTTTTGTCTAGCTATAATTATGAGATACTTACAGTATATTCCGAGCGCAAGTAATTGTGCCGACTACTTCAGTCGGGCTGTCACCAAAGGAGCGTGCGGCAGTATTCATCCGATCACTGATAACAGCGACAACGGATCATTCTCAGAAGTAGGTCAAGTAGGGTTCGTCTCGGATTCACTTGTTTACAATAATAAGTTAGCTGACAAGGCGTCGTATATTAGTTTCGTTACAGATGGGCATTTACCTGTATCATTAGATGAAGTTCGGTTGGAGACTAGTAAAGATAGCATTTTACAGAAGGTTTTACAGTATGTACAACACGGTTGGCCTAAAATAAAATTAGAGGACTTAAGTTTATTTCCTTTCTATAAATGTCGTTTCGATTTAACTAGGGAAGGTGATTGCCTGATTAGGGGGCACAAATTGATAATACCGAAGTCATTGCGGAACAAAATATTAGAAGAACTACATAGACCACATTTAGGTATATTAAAAACAAAGATTGAGGCAAGATCAAGATTCTGGTGGCCTCATATAGATAAGGATATAGAAAACAAGATAGCCAACTGCGGAGTATGTCTAAGTTTACGGCCCACACCCCCACGTGTTCCGTTGACACCTTGGCCTTTTCCACAGCGTCCTTGGCACCGAGTACATTTAGATTTTTTTGGTCCATGGCAAGGAGAAATGTACCTTATCATTATCGATGCATTTACTAAATGGGTAGAATGTTTTCCCCTTAGCAGTGATTACTCGACGGCGGCAGTCGTAGCAAAACTACAAGAAACGATGGCTAGGTTTGGAACAATACATACGATTGTTACCGATAATGGAACCTCTTTCACTAGTAAAACGTTTAAAGATTTCTGCCGTTTAAATGGAATTAAACACATTACTTCGCCAACTTATTCGCCATCTAGTAATGGACAAGCAGAAATATACGTAAAAATAATCAAAAAATTCCTAAAAGGGTTAGCAGCACAGGGCACACCCAAAAACAAAATTAACACGTTCCGGGACACTTGACTATTTGCAAATGTAATGATATGACACTTCAAAATCCCATACATTTTGTCATACCGTCTACAGCCGTACTACCTCATTCGACACGCCGGCGCCGCGTACGCCGTGACACTAAATATCAACATCATTGTACTTGTATGGCTCAGTCTACGCCTGTCGGCGGTGTGCATGTGTTGTTTTGGTGCATAAGCACTGCGTATGTGTGTGTTGAAAAATGACTCGAAAAGAGTTTGCCGTGACACCCACGAACAAATGAAGTCGCGTGATGTGACACTAGATCATGTGCTTCTTAGGAATACTATGGGCAAGCAACGGCTATCGACGGTTTGCCAAATTACATGAAATAAAGTTCACCGCCCTTAGCCGTACTGTCACGTAACGATATACCGACATAACGTCAAGAGGCGGTCTGTCCCGGAAAGTGTTAAGGCACACCTATCAGAATTTTTATTTAGGTATAGGAACACGAAACACACGACGACAGACAGCTCGCCGGCCGAATTAATGCTCGGACGTAAATTGCGTTGCAGGTTTGATCTATTAGACACCACTGAGGAGGTGTCAGCGTCGTCCTCATTATTGTCACAAGACTTACAAACAAAAGTGCGCAAGAAACAGTCTATACAGGCCAAATATTATAAAGGCAGCAGAAACATTGACTTAGGAATAAATGATACAGTACTAGTAAAAGGTAGCTACAATAACAAATGGATACGGGGAACAGTTCTAAATAAAATTGGCAAAAGCCTATACGACGTGAATATACCGGAGAAAAACATTACAATTAAAAAACACAAAAACCAATTATATAAATTAAAAACACACGAGGCACAGCAAGACAACAACATGGATTGGACACCCGCTGACTACGGGACAGACGGAGAACAACAAATGCCACAAGGTGCTCAGTCTTCCGATCAGCAACGCCAAGACTCACCGGGGGAAGAGGAAGAGTGGAGCGAGGCAAGCTCAGACCTCCGAGAAGTAGTCAGGGAGCCAGCAGCTGAGCCAGCCGTTGAACAAGTTCCTAAAGAAGCTGGTTCCAAGCCAAATCACCGAACGGATACGGAAGTTCATCCAAAATTAAGGAATATTGCTCGAGCCAATTACCGGAAATTCTTTTAGTTATATAACGGTGTAGTTAAGAATTTATGGTGGAGGGATGTTAGGTTAGTTAGTAGCTAGTTATAGATATGGTTAAGCGACCTGCGTGTCGCGCGTACGCTTCTAAGTTCAGTGCGATTAAACAGCTTGTTACCGAAGGCCGTGTCTTATTTAATAGGATGTTAAAGTTTGTATGGAAGAATTTTAAAGCGCAGTCCTATTAACTTGAAACTCAGTATTTATACTTTTGATGTAAAATAAACAATAATAAGAAAATTAAAACCCATTGCCAAACCCAAGGCAGTCTAGCTAGTCTCTCAATATTGTGCGTACAAACTTACTAAGCCTCCGCTGTCCGTCCGTCCGTCTGTCACAGGGCTGCATCTCATGAACCTTAATAGGTAGACAGTTGAAATTTTCACAGATTGTGTATTTCTATTACGACTATAACAACAAGTATTAAAAATAAAATAAAGTTAAAATCAAATGGGGCGGTCCCATACAAAAAAGTTTTAATTAAAAAAAAAAATAACCTGTTTGTGGGGTGTTATTGTGTAGAACTCATCGAGTAGAGTACAAAGATATTTTTATTTTTTTTATCTTCTAAAATGAAGAAATAGGGACCGTAAAAGTCGTCAATTTCATAACATTTTTGTACGAGCTCTATTACCTATATAATGTATTTTATACTGTACTTAATCAAGAAATACTAAAAACGGCGATTCATAAGGTATTTTGGCAATTTTCTGCAACAGCAAAAAATAACCTTGTAATTCACAGTATCATTATGAAATACAAAGTTATCTTTGCGATTGTTAAACATATAATATGGTATGGAACCCTTTGAGTGCGAGTCCGTCTCGCACTTGGCCGGTTTTAACCAGAGAACAACTTAATAAGTGGACACGTAAGGTCTGTTAAGCAGACATAAGACGATAAGCCGCTGTGCAATCAGATTTTATTCAGAATGAGCGTCGCCATATCGAATAACATAACCTATTACAATTTTATGGAATTTTATACTCCAATACTCAATTATAATAACGAAATTGGTATAATATTCTTATAAAAGTATTACAAGGTTATTTTTGAACCCTTAAACTGCATCAAACGTGAAAAATATTTCACACGTAAAAACAAACCAATAGACGAAATGTTGTGTATTTCTCCAAAACCCGGCTTATCAGCTAGCGCGTGAAAATTTTATACGAAATGTATATATAAATACACAGTAAAGTTGCATGCGCACCTATAGTTTCCTTCTCTAAGCATAAATAAGGGTAAAATTTACTGACGTTATGTAATATAATTTGGCCATATTTGGATAGATATATCGTAGCGATTTGAGTTTGCACAGTTATATCGGACGGTCCTATGTTTTCCATATGAACGTTCCCATGGGATATCTTGCGTTATCCACGCGGGCGAAGCCGCGGGAAAAAGCGAGTGTTATATAAATGTTCGTTTTGGCAAGTAAAAGGCTTAAATGAATAAAATTAGGCTGATTACTGAAAATAAGCGATAATTTGCATTATTTTATACAATTTGGTTCCAAAAGTTGAGAGGACATCACATTAATCAAAAATCAAAACTTATTACTTACAATTAGGGAAAGAGCCCACAGTAAAGTGAATACTGATTTGTTGTGCACTTGCACCACTGATATAGTTAGAGGCACATATTAATTTCTTATCATCCGTACTATTGAGATAAAAAGACATCTCAGCCTTCTTTGTTGGTATTAGATCTGTAATTTAAAAAATATGTGATAATCATTAATGTATTTATTTATTACTAGCAGACCCGACAAAAACTGTCCTGTCAAAAATCGTGACTTCTGGTCGAAGTGAGAATCACGAGTGGTAAAGTCTCACCAACTACCAGGAGGCCCGAATTAGGAAGCAGTACATCGTCCGTGTACTTCTGATACCTCCTATCTAACATTTTTTACAAAACTTGTTTTTAACGCCATCTCTTGGCTTAAATTGGGACCCGTTGAAAGCATTAACCTTCCAATTTTGTAAAAAATGTTAGATAGGAGGTATCAGAAGTACACGGACGATATATATTATATTATCTTCTTTAAATGCTGCATGTTAAAGTAAAAACATAACATAACATCGTATTTAAAAAAGATAATACTTCTTCCTGATTCTGGCCTCCTGGTAGTTCGTGAGAGTTTACCGCTCGTGATTCTCATCTCGTAGTTGCCTGTGCCAATTTACCACTAGCAAATCCAATGAGGAGTAAAGCACCAGTGCGAGTTTTTCACCGTAAGAGTTGTGACCTGTTTTTTTATTTTTAGTTCCGAGGTGGAAAATTCTCATAAATGTCCCCCGCCCTGGTGTGAGCGGAGGGGTCTGCCAGACTCTTACTGACTAAAAACCACCCCTGTGTTCCCTTCCCAAACCAGGACCGGGGATCATGGGAACTTGTGCGCCTTCCATGATCCCCGGCTAGTGCCGGCCCGCCTCAGACCCGCGAGGGGAGTGAGGTAGTTTAGTAGGGTTGCTAGTTTCGTTGGAATCAATTGTGTCCACAGGTACAGCGTCCATAGGAACAGCACTTGCCCCTTTATTATTCATTAAGGTTTTGAGTAAATTGTCTGAAATATACGACGATGATTGTTGAAGATGTCGGAAAAAATCATGCTGACTGGGAGCCATACACGGCAACGATATATTGTAGCGATTTGAGTTTGCACAGTTATATATCGGACGGCCCTATGTTTTCCTTGTGAACGTTCCAATGGGATATATATTTTCCGACATCCACAAAGCTAGTCTCTTCTCTTTAATCATGTCGGTGGTTACCTGTCTTTTTGTAGCTGCTTACTTGACCAACAATGAAATCATAGTCCACCACCACCAACTTCACGTCTGCTCGCTGAACTTCACACACCACGGTAATGGGATGGAGGCTTTCAAAGTTGTATCGAATTTCATAATTATTGTTCTCAGCAACCTTCAGTTTTGGTCGTAAAGTCATCCCATTAATTCTGACACTGATTATATGATCTACAAAAAAAGTTAATTAATTAGTTTTACAAACCGCTTCTTTAAGGTTGTTGCGCCAGGGTAGCCCGCGAAATTCAAAATTTCTTACGTTTTTTGCAATTTGTAGGTCAGTGTGAGCTTGTATGTTGATTAAAATATGATTCGCGGCCGTAACTAATATGGCTTTACAGAATTATAATCATTAGAATCAGCAATACAACTCCATAAGTTAGCATTTACCTCAAATCTAGCGATTTCATGAAATCATGAGGTTTGAGGTAAATTCTAACTTGTGGAGTTGTATTGCTGATTCTGATGATTATAATTCTGTAAAGCCATATTAGCTACGGCCGCGAATCATATTTTAATTGACATACAAGCTCACACTGACCTACAAATTGCAAAAAACGTAAGAAATTTTGAATTTCGCGGGCTACCCTGGCGCATTCGCCTTAATGCAGCTTTTTTTTAAAATGTTAAATACGAGGTGGAATAAAGAATTATGGAGAGGAAAAACACCTTAAAATTTTATTTTATTAATAATTAAAAAAAAACTATGTTTGCATTTGCGAGATGTTGCCAAATTATAATATTATATCCCTATACTATTAAACGTGCAATATTTGTATATCACTACATATTATAAAACAAAGTCGCTCCGCTGTCTGTCTGTCCCTATGTATGCTTAGATCTTTAAAACCACGCAACGGATTTTGATGCGGTTTTTTTAAATAGATAAAGTGATTCAACAGGAAGGTTTATATGTATAATACATGCATAATATAGTAGAGGAACACTGATAATTTTAGAGGACTCTAATGTGATGTAGTAAATAAACACATTTTTTTGCGCTTACATTGCAAACGCTGGCTGAACCCTACGAGATATATCAAAATATTGTACTACAGTATTGTACACCTTAAAAAGGTCTGCAAAAAAGTCCGCGATAGTACATGTCTATCTCTCAGGGATAACCCACAATAACCATTTTTTATCCTTTACTTTTTACGAGAAATAAGGCCTTATTTACGAAGCGATTTTAAACAATACAGTATTAATCCTTATCCAATTAAGTACCTTAAATACATTGTGCATTTACTATAGATCAATATGGCCCTTTACAGCATGTAATTTAAATGAATATTTTCGAAGATATTACAGATTTAAAAACTTTTTACGAAAAAAAAAACAACCGACTTCCAAAAAAACACTACAAAGTGAAAAATAACTTTAATTTCGGAAGTCGGTGTCTTTGGTTTTTTATTTATTTTCGTATTTTTGCCTCCGACTTCCGAAATTAAAGTTATTTTTCACTTTGTAGTGTTTTTTTGGAAGTAGGTTGTTTTTTTTTTTCACTTTTTAGTGGTACCTATCCTACACAAATCTGAATACCACTCTGCAAAATAAATTAGAGCATCATTCACGTAGACTAAATGGGAAATATACGTATTAAATTATTGAATCTAACTCAAAAGCCACTCATCAGAACTTGAAGATATTTTTATGAGACAGTCTCAGGAGTACCTATACCATTTCAAATAAAAACTTTGCAAAAAGGCAAATACGTCGCGATAGAGTAGTGTCAGAAGTTTGGTAGGCGTAGTTTTAGTTGACAGATAACGAGGCTACCAAATCTGCGTTCTGACAATCAAGGCCACACATAACATACAAGTCAAGTAGCGCAAATTGAAGCGGCATATAGTTACCATTAAATCATTTATAGCCAGAGTGCACCTCATGACAATTCCAATAAGCCCAAACACGGCTAGGATACATTGTTTTATTACTGAGTTCCGATGCCTACCTTCCGGCTTCTTCATCAGATCGGTTTGATGGTACCATTTTCATCAGAATCATTTCGTCATAGTCGCTTAGCTATTTTAATCGAGATATCTTATCGCCACCCGTGAAATAGGTACTTATCGTCGTTGAGGAGTTCCCGTGGCCATCTGTGGTCTTCTTTATCAGTTCCACTTCGCTTGATTTGTTGATGAAAATACTAAAATCGCTATATGTATACCTATAATATTTGAGGAGTTCCCTCGATTCCTCATGGATCCCAGCATCAGAACTGGATTTTGATAAAAATGGGACCAATCTGGATCTTTCAAATAAAAAAAGAATTTTCCGAATCAGTTCATAAATGACGGAGTACTGAGGTAACAAACATACAAAAAAATACAACCGAATTGAGAACCTCCTCCTTTTTTAGAAGTCGGTTAAAAATGCAGGGACATAGCGGGCGGTGGTACTTATATAGCGCGTCGAAGGCCGCGCTTCGCCCTTAGCACTTTATGATTAGCAGAGATCGCACGCGTTTATCGGAGCTCTCTAACAAGGAAAATAACAATTATCCATACTGATATTATAAATTCGAAAGTAACTCTGTCTGTCTGTCTGTACCACCTGTCTGTGTCTACCTTTTCACGCCTAAACCACCGAACAGATTTTGATAAAATTTGGCAAGGGTGGTATCCTAGGGAAGGACGTAAATGCTACTTTTTGTCTCAAAAATAACCCTACAGGGGGTGAAAGTTTGTATGGGAAACCCAGCATTTCTTAAGTTAGGTATATGAATAAGAAATATGTGGTTCAGCGTTTTTGGAAAATCATCCCTTAAGGGTGTAAAATAGGGGTTATTTTAAAATCTACAAAACTGCACGGATATCGATACAATTTGGCAAGGCTACAGATGGCATCCTGGGGAAGGACACAGCCTATTTTTTATCTTAAACAATTATCTAAAGGGGGTGATATGGGGGATGAAAGTTTGTAAGGGAAACCCAGCATTTCTTAAGTTAGGGCTATGAAAATTCAATTTTATGCTTTTGGTAGGAAATAAAGAAATATGTGGTCCAGAATTTTTGAAAAATCATCCCTTAAGGGCGTAAAATAGGGGATTTTAAAATTCACAAAACTGCACGAATATCGATAAAATTTGGCAAGGCTAAGATGGCATCCTGGGGAATGACATAGCCTACTTTTTGTCTTTAAAAAATAATCCTACAGGGGTGAAAGTTTTATGAGAATCCCAGCATTTCTTAAGTTAGGGATATGAAAATTCAAATTTATGGGTTTGATTTATGAAAAATTACCTCTTTTTAAGAGATTGGGTAATTCGTATCTTGAAGTAACATTTAGTCTTAATATTTTTTTAATTCCCACGGTATAGGGAATAAAGAGGATATATTTTCGCTTTAAAGTTGCTTTCAAAGGCATGCATGTTGGTAATTTTCCGTTTACTATTGTTTGGTTTTAAGATTTATTATCCTCCAGCAATCAGTTATGAATCTGCGCGCCGCTCCTCGAGTACTATATAAGTAGTGCGAGAAGATAATTTTTGTCTCTCCGACGTTCGCACGGCCGTAACAATATCACGGCGATTTTTTTAGCGCACTGCATTTTCAACGCTCTGCTTAGCGCTGAGAGTTAAAAATCCAACAGTGTTTTCGTCGCGCTGGGATGCACTCTGTTGTTGTTAGGTTGGATCGGCTCAAAAACGAGAGTTGAAAATCCAGTGCGCGATAAAATCCCACCGCAATATTTTTACGTCCGTGTGAACGTCGGCCTTAGGATACTTTTAATGCCGGTAGTACGTTCCCGTAGGATATTTTCCGACATCCACGCGGGCGAAGCCGCGGGCAAAAGCTAGTATATATATATGTGGGAGATTCAAACGGATTAAATTAGTGTCCACGTGCTCGATGTTGGTGTCCGCCATGTTGCTTCTATAACAATCAGTGCGCACGACCGGCGCAGGCGCTGTCTCAGGAGCAGGGGGGGCACACATAACACTGTCATCAATTTCCATAGATGACAGCGACATCTGGAGTTTGGTGTGATAACAAAACTTGGCAGCCATCTTGTCTTGCTTGTCATAAAAACATTTCGGATTTTCTAGCTATCTAATCTGTGGGATTTTCGGCCATTGTCAACTCGTTCCCGACGTTGTTGATGCGCATTTCGAGTTTATCTCAGTTAATTCTGTTATTTGTTTTGTTGAGTTTTGTTTTTATTATTTCCTATTATTGTTATACTTTGTTTTTCGTTAGCAATGTTCATTAGTCATATTAGTTGTTTTGAACGAACTCCCAAGAATGAGTGAACCCCCAAGAAGATATTGTATTTTTGGCTGTGATGCTTTATGTAAGTGTTTACTACCGTACCGTACCTTTAATAAAAGTAAGAAAAAGTTTTATTTAGCCGTCTGCTATTCATTCATTTCATTCCAATTTCAGTGGCATACGGTGAACCTACCTCTTCACCGGTTCCCAAACCCTGACAACCACTACGAGGCCCGATTTGTTCACTGCTTGGATAGCGGCTGTTGGCGGCGAGGATAGAGAAAGTGATTGTATGAAGATTTTAAAGAACAAAAGCAGTGATCACCATTTTGATCCCACATTCAAGACTGATTGATTGGTAATAATAAACGAACATTTTCCTGAACTGCATACGTGTTTTTAAAATTATATTATATCCCGATTGCCCATAATTTATAAACTCGTACGAGAGTTATATAGATAGGTACCTACCTATAGCTATAGCTGGTATGCATACTATGAGTACCTACTCAGTATGCATAGGTAGGTATGTGTATACATTAGACCCTTAGTTCACCCACCAAACGTATGGTGGCAGCACTTTCCATACATGCAAATTTTACCACAGAGTTGCCACTCTTTCTCTCTATACTTACTTTACTCTTTGCTCAGGAGCAAGAATGCTCGAAAATAGACGTACGCAGTACTGATCGATACAACGTTAACACTGACAATCAAAGTACTCTGTGCTGACAACTTCGACATTGACAACTCCGACTCGAACTAGGTACTGACTCAATGACAGCTGTTATCGATTTGATTAATCGACTATGGTATCTCAAACGCTAATAGATGGCGCTACTAGTACGTAAACAAGCCTTTTACTTTACTCCTCCGACATATAATATAGGTAGTGCTAGTGGCTAGTAATCATAAAAAATATAATAAGATAAAATAATTAATTTTAAAGAAAATAGATTTCAAGAAGTCAAAATGAAAATCCAAGATGGCGGCTTCGAAAATTTTTAAATTTTCCGTCACGGGTGTCGTTTTCTTCATAGGTGTCGTTCCATGGCAGCAAATATGACATTTATGCATACAGCATATTTGCTGGAAATCAAAATTGTGAGCTCCCTAGGAAACCATGGAAACGACACCATATTATTATTTTTCATCATAAATTGGAGCTCGTGGCTAAGTAATAACAGCCGCACGGGTCGATCCGTCAGGTTAAGCTGCGCTTGCCGGGGTTGGTCAGTGGATGGGTGACCATCTTTATATATCGAGATTCCTCCGTGCCTCGGAAAGCACGTTAAGCCGTTGGTCCCAGCTGTTATTCGTGGATCTTTGACAGTCGTTACGGGTCGTCAGAAGCCCGAAAGTCTGACAACCAGTCTTACCAAGGGGTATCGTATTACCCAGTAACTGGGTTGTGGAGGTCAGATAGGCAGTCGCTCCATGTAAAATACTGGTATTCAGCTGCATCCGGTTAGACTGGAAGCCGATCCTAACATAGTTGGGAAAAGGCGAGGCAGATTAATTGATCATAAATTATTAATAGGAACTTGGTTCCAACCGAGTGTTCCACGAGACTCACGCATTTTTGTTTTTCCTTCGTATACTTGTACATAGTATATTATTATAATTACTCATTTTCGTTTATAGATCTCATCGTAGGGTTAAGTACTAAAAGTTTATTATTAAACTGATTTTTGATTATAATATCATTATTTTACTAACGATGTTTTAATTTTGTCATGAAATTAGAACGTCAAATTTGTCCATTAATTTCTCAAAACATTTCAAAGAACTAGATGCTGTTTATGTGGCATAAACTATAATACCTATAACTATCTTTTTTTTTCTGTATGTAATGACCTAAATGATTTGTAAAAGGAGCTTTAATCCTGCCGAGAAACTGTCTTGCAGTTTGGCAGGTTTTAAAAATTTCTAAGTGTATGGTCAAAATAAATGTTTTTTTTTTATATCTGACACGTTAAAAACACTGTAAACATATCCTAAACTTTCATTGTAATATTCTGTAGGAGTGTCTGCAAATGGTGCTCAAGACGCACCACGAGACACATGGAGATCATGCCGCAGTGATGGCTGGCCAGGTAAGAATTCATATTACGGTAAGTGTGATTAATTGAAAATTATTAATAATATTGTCTATCATTATTAATATTTACCGAAAGTCGAGGTAAAAGTAAGAAATTAATCACATTTACCGGTGATTATTATTAACACCGAGCTTCTCGAGTTTATGATTGTACTTATAATTTTTATTTTTAACCAACTTCTAAAAAAGGAGGAGGTTCTCAATTCGGATGTTTGCATTTTTTTTTTATGTTTATTCGCGCATAACTCCGTCGCTTGCCAACCGATTTGAAAAATAATGTTTTGTTGGAAAGGGTATACTTCCCAAATGGTCCCATTTTTTTCAAAATCTAGTTCTGATGATGGGATCCTGGAGAAATCGAAGGAACTCTTCAAATATTATAGGCACATCTATAGCGATTTGGGTATTTTTTATAGTAACTCGTGCATTTGCTCTCGGAAAGCACCACTTGGCGAAGTGGAACTGATGATGAAGACCACAGATGGCTACCGGAACTACTCAATGATAAATATTTCACGGGTTGCGATTCGATTACTTTAATATGGTTGCTAAGCAATTATCGCTCGTCACACAATGCGTGTGGTGAGTGGTTGTTGAGGAGTTCTCCTGGTTCTTACCAGCAGAACTCATCAACAATTTACGTCCCAGCATCGAGAAAAGCAATATTTTGTAACATGTGATGAGCAATTGACATTAGACTATTGTAACTTATACAAACCCACTAAAAAGCGAGAAATAAAAACTTTTTAACAAAAAAAAAACTGACTTCCAAAAATCACTACAAAGTTATATAACTTAGATTTCGGAAGTCGGTGGCAAAAAAAAAAGAAAGTAAATAAAAAACGAAGGACACCGACTTCCGAAATCAAAGTTATTTTTCACTTTGTAGTGATTTTTCAGTTTCTCGGTTTTTTTTTTGTTAAAAAGTTTTTATCTGTTCTTATTTGATTTAAGCAAAACCAAAGAATTTACTATTTTGCACGTAAGTTTCTTTTATGTATTTGTAAGTACTGTAGTATTATTATAAACTAGCTTGTGCCCGCGACTTCACCCGCGTGGATATCGAAAAAATCCCACGGGAACATACTACCGGGAAATCCTTAATTATTCCTTGTCTACATTATAAAGGGAACCTTTGTGCAAAATTTCAGCTTTCTAGGTTCAAGGGTTTTGGCTGGGCGGTTTTGATGAGTCAGGACTTCTCTTTTTATTTATATATAGATAAATACCTACGGGACAAATAACTTCGAGTCTTATTTTATTTTATGTGCGTATGGACTGAGGGCCCGTTTTTTGAACCGTTGCGAAACGAAATAAGACTTATAGGGGATTTAGTTAAAAATAGTAAAAACTTAAAGCAAAGGTCCATAAATTTCTTAAACGTGAATTAAAACTTTTACGATTAAATAACTTGGGCCCTCAGTCCAGACGCTTGCATAAAGTGGCATAGTCTGAATCTCAGTAAGTACTATATCTGGGTTAATAATTTTTATTTAGGAATTTAGTTAAGAATTTCTTAAATATTTTAAGAAATTCCCAAGTCTGTAGAATATGACATTACAGATTTATGGCGATATATCTAGGGCCCTCAATTCATTATTGTTTGAACTGAGGAATCTGCAAAACATGAATTTATCTGAAGAAATACATAAATACGACTTTAACATATTTTACTTAGACATATAGGTGAATTAGTTAAAAAGAAATAATGACACAAAAGTTAATTGTTATGAAGTAAATGAAAATTGAATTTTACTAAAATGTCTGAACTGAGAGCCCAATGTTTTCGGCTTTATTGACTAGGCGCGACCTCATAGATGAACACAAATTAGAATAAGATTTTTAACTATTTCTTAACTAAATTGTAACATATCGTCCGTCCTTCTAAATATTATACTTTAAAAGAAAATTGATTTTTAACTTTTTATATGAGAAAAATTAGTAGGGTGACCATAATGTTCATAGTAAGTACCTGTACATTTTGTAAAGCGCGGTCGGAAAGTCATAATATTTGCAGCTAAAAGTATTATACAACGTGCCGCTGCTTTGACGACATTAATTTGACGTATACGGTTTCGCGTCTTCGTTTTGTAAAGATATTTTAATTTAATTAAACTTTATTATTTATTGATTTATTTACAATTTTCTAAAATAGCATCTTGGAGCAACCTGTTGCGCAGAGATGAAATTAAAACGAACGGGAAAGAAAAGGTCACGCCACTCGAATTTTTCTATGGGGGTTGTGCAAAAGAAATCATTCATGAAGCTACTCACAGCTGGGTCAGAACATTATAGACACACGATGAACCAAAAAAAGGGTCAAAGTCAAAGACCTTACCAGCTGACATAAAACAATAGCTTCATGAATGAGTCTTTTGCCTAGAGTGATCCTAATTTTGGTTATTATTTTATTATTTAGTTTGTTTGAATTTTTTTTTCAATTAATTAATTATTTTATCGTATTATAATTTTTATAATTACTGGCCACCAGCACTACTTGTGTCTTTAGTCAATGTTGTAATTGCGGGAACACGTTGTATACCTACATTTAATTTTTTTTTTAAATATATCTATACTTTGAATTTATTTACTTTAGGCAACTAGGGCCGGTGGCATACTATGATGTTGATGTGTGCGTGAAGCGTGTTTATACATTCGGTCTTACTTACTGTGCTTCACTTTTGATATACGTGGCGCGGAGTCCTCCTTTTTTATAAGTCTATGAATTAACGAAACCATTTGTTATCATCTTTGAAAATGGAGCCATATAGTAGCACTCCTAACTAATAAATAGTTTTATCATCAAGGGTATTTATGTAGCAGTAACAAGAATAAAGTTTAAAAAACTCTAACCCGACTACGGAAAAATAAAATTGATCTAAAAAGTTCAAAATATTTTTTACTTAACTTTAACTTATTTGTAATGTGCTCGTCAAGACCTTTCTTTTGATACCAAACATGTCATGATTATCTCAATTTAATTTTTTCGAGGTCAGAAATTTACGTGCAAAGTCCACCATATTAGATATAGGAAGAATTTATGTAGCCTATGTCACACGGAACATTATTACAAATCTATCGATACCTCATTCATCAAAATCCGTTCAGTAATTTAGGCGCTACGGTGGAACACACGTAAATACATACTTATATACATACTTACATACTTAAATAGACCGCTAAAATAATAACCCTTCCTTTTTGGTTTGCCATAGTCGGGTAAAAATACATACTTACATACATACATAGACTGCTAAAATCATAACAAACAAACAACAACAACAATCACTAACAAACAAACAAACACAACAAACAACAATCATTGTTTCATCATTGTTTTACTAACAATCTTGTTGTGTCTTGGTTACTCCAATAAATACTATTCTATTCTATTCTATAACCCTTCCTTTTGGCTTTGCCGTAGTCGGGTAAAAATAACTTCGCTCACTCGCAATTTTGTATTTTTAGGATATAAGACTATTTTAAGGTTACATTTGTGTGAAGTAAATGGTTTTTTATAATTATACCGACCGTGTTCTATTTATCTTATGACTTTCCTACCGCGCTTTACAAAATGTACAGGTACTTACTATGAAAATTATGGTCACCCTACTAATTTTTCTCATATAAAAAGTTAAAAATCAATTTTCTTTTAAAGTATAATATTTAGAAGGACGGACGATATGTTACAATTTAGTTAAGAAATAGTTAAAAATATTATTCTAATTTGTGTTCATCTATGAGGTCGAGCCTAGTCAATAAAGCCGAAAATATTGGGCTCTCAGTTCAGACATTTTAGTAAAATTAAATTTTCATTTACTTCGTAACAATTAACTTTTGTGTCATTATTTCTTTTTAACTAATTCACCTATATGTCTAAGTAAAATATGTTAAAGTCGTATTTATGTATTTCTTCAGATAAATTCATGTTTTGCAGATTCCTCAGTTCAAACAATAATGAATTGAGGGCCCTAGATATATCGCCATAAATCTGTAATGTCATATTCTACAGACTTGGGAATTTCTTAAAATATTTAAGAAATTCTTAACTAAATTCCTAAATAAAAATTATTAACCCAGATATAGTACTTACTGAGATTCAGACTATGCCACTTTATGCAAGCGTCTGGACTGAGGGCCCCAGTTATTTAATCGTAAAAGTTTTAATTCACGTTTAAGAAATTTATGGACCTTTGCTTTAAGTTTTTACTATTTTTAACTAAATCCCCTATCAGTCTTATTTCGTTTCGCAACGGTTCAAAAAACGGGCCCTCAGTCCATACGCACATTTTTATTTTACCGACGAGAGTAGTGAATTATTAATAACAACTGCTAAAAGTAATGAATTTCAATTCTATTTCACATTTGCCAAATCATGAGGTAATTATTAAAAATGATGGATAATTATTAATAATTTTCAATTAATCACACTTACCGTAACATACATATTTGGTGCCGCAGTGAACGTGTTAATACATGCCAAATAAGAATACGCTAATCCGAGTCTAGCAATCGCAAAAATGCTATAACTGTACATAATAAAATGCTATAACTGTACATAATAAAATGCTATAACTGTACATAATAAAATGCTATAATTGTACATAATAAAATGCTATAACTGTACATAATAAAATGCTATAATTGTACATAATAAAATGCTATAACTGTACATAATAAAATGCTATAATTGTACATAATAAAATGCTATAACTGTACATAATAAAATGCTATAATTGTACATAATAAAATGCTATAACTGTACATAATAAAATGCTATAATTGTACATAATAAAATGCTATAACTGTACATAATAAAATGCTATAATTGTACATAATAAAATGCTATAACTGTACATAATAAAATGCTATAACTGTACATAATAAAATGCTATAACTGTACATAATAAAATGCTATAATTGTACATAATAAAATGCTATAACTGTACATAATAAAATGCTATAATTGTACATAATAAAATGCTATAACTGTACATAATAAAATGCTATAATTGTACATAATAAAATGCTATAACTGTACATAATAAAATGCTATAACTGTACATAATAAAATGCTATAACTGTACATAATAAAATGCTATAATTGTACATAATAAAATGCTATAACTGTACATAATAAAATGCTATAACTGTACATAATAAAATGCTATAACTGTACATAATAAAATGGAAATTAACCAAACAAACTTACTGAAATCTGTCCGCATTACAAATCTCACCATAACTTTGGTGTAGTCAGTTGCTTCCGTATGAGTACATATCATGTAAGTATCGTTATGTCCAGAATGCAATTCTGCAACAAAACCGATCCTATTATCTGTTTTTTTCTTCATGGTAGATTTATCTGAAATAATACGAAATATACATTACACACAAACACACACCCCTACTTACATTATAATTTTATTATACAGACTAGTTGACCCGAAAGACGTTGTTCTTCAGTTTTCCCAAATTTTTCAAGTTTTCCGACAACTTTACAAATTTTCCAAGGTTTCCGACAACTTTTCAAATTTTCCAAGTTTTCCGACAACTTTTTAAATTTTTCTTTTCGTAAGAACCTAATTCGGACTGTTACAAACATTTTTAAAACAAACATTTGCCAAATCGGTCTCGCAATTCTTAAGTGATGCGCTTACCAACGAACAGTATTTAATTTATAACCGACTTCAAAAAAAGGAGGAGGTTCTCAATTCGTCGCGAGTCGCGGATGTTTATTATACACTCTAGCTGTATAACTCTATCGGCTACGATGGTATAGATAGGTAATACCATCGTAGACGACGGCACAGTTATAATTGTCATTGTTGGGCATCTTCCCAAACGCATTCACTGATGGAGACTGTGTCGAAAACTATAGAGCGATATCGGTTCTCACGACCTTGTCCAAAATTATAAATTATTAGAGACTACAGAACTATTTAGAGCACATCATCTGCATCATCTGCCTCGCCTTTTCTCAACTATGTTGGGGTCGGCTTCCAGTCTAACCGGATGCAGCTGAATACCAGTATTTTACATGGAGCGACTGCCTATCAGACCTCCACAATCCAGTAACTGGGTAATACGATACCCCTTGGTAAGACTGGTTGTCAGACTTTCGCGCTTCTGACGACCCGTAACGTCTGTCAAAGATCCACGAATGACAGCCGGGACCAACGGCTTAATGTAATTTCCGAGGCACGGAGGAGTCCTCGGTATGTAAAGATGGTCACCCATCCACGGACGGCAAGCGCAGCTTAACCTAATGGATCGACCTGTGCGGCTGTTATTACTTAGCCGCGAGCTCCTCTCTAATGAATTATTTAGAGCACAATAATGCAATTGCGTCAAACGGCTTCGGGAAAGGCAAATCAACCGAGGTCGATGCTGTGCTTGAGCTATCAAATCACATCACTAAGAATCTCAATACCAGGACTAGAACGATAGGTATATTCTTAGATTTAGCCAAGGCTTTTGACACGGTCTCTACTTCCTTCCTTTTACACGGATTGGAGGCACTAGGAATAAGAGATGCTGTTCTAAAGTTATTTTACTACTAGGTACCACACTAATCGTAGTCAGCAAGTATAGGTAGAGAACTACACTAGCAACGATGAGTAGTTATCTTTCGGAGTCCCGCAAGGCAGTGTGCTGGGTCCTACTCTCTTTCTTGGATACGTGAACAGGCTATACCAACCCACTATACCGGACTGCAAGATCCTTGTAATAAGCTGATGTCACTGCACTTATTATAAGTGGAGATACCTGGGCCTTTGCTCACCGCTCGGCTGAAAATACTCTTTTGGTATAGTGATCGACTGGCTTTCCTGTAATCTACTAACATTAAAATAAATGTCTCTAAAACCCACTATGTTGCTTTCTCAGCAAGTTCTACACAGCCTTTTTTTTTTGGGGATGGGAAATCATCAATGACTTCTCGCGCTCTGGGCGGAGTGGGAGAGCGTGTTAGACTGTTACTGACTAAAACCCACCCATGTTCCTTCAGTTGCCTGTGCCAAGGCCACGGTATCTCTATGGAACAACCCGCGACCCCGGCAGGCATCGGCCCTATCTGACCCCATCACTGCTGACATCTCTTTGAGGCGCGCGTGGAACACAACGCGCCGTCGACCCGAGCCTGGTCCTTATCGGACGGTGAGTTACCCATTGCTCGCCATCCGCAAGCCCGCGTCCACGGTGTCCGGGAATCGGCTATGGATTCCCGCCACCCAGGGCGTCTCCTGCAGCGACCAGGGGCGTGAGGACGCAAAGGTTGCCTCTCCCTCACGCATTCCGCCTCCTTCTTCGTAAGCATTACTACTTTGCAGAAGGAGGTGACGGCCTCTCATGCACTCTCGCTCCGTACCATGGCCTGGACCAGGTTTGGACGCGAAAGATCGCCGCCGCCGATCGCCACCGCGAGGGCTCGGCGGTGCTCCACCCAAGCCGGGCAGATCTCCAATGTATGCTCCACCGTGTCCTACGGGTGATCCGCACAATGGTGACACCCGGGCGTGTCCTACCGCCGTGAGAACGCTGTGGCGGGCTCTCCAACCACTCCTCAAAGAGGAGACGTATCGCCGCAATTATGGCGTGCCCAGCACTGGGTTGCGACAGTCGCACTCTCCATGTCGCCATGAGATCCCGCCGGAGCTCTGTCCTCTGTAACGTGATTTCTCGCGGCAGCGAAGTCACGCCCTCTTAGTTTTGCCTCGTTGCGCCACTCCCATGTGTATGCGAGGACTTTGCCTCCAGTTCCCATGGAGGCAATCTGGCAAGGAGGCTCGCCGCCTTACCAGAGACCGTGTGGTATCCCCGGACTAGCCAGATGGTCATGACTCTCAGGGGTGCGTTCAACCGGTGGGCTGGTCGCCGCCTCAAGAAACGCACCCACACCGGTGTCCTGTAAAGGGCCATGGACCGCACGACCCCCGCGACAAGCTTCCGGCAGGAAGCGTTTGGACCCCCTAGATTTGGCAAGAGCCGCCCCGGCCCACTCCAGTCTGGGAGACAAATGTCGGAAATGCTCCACGAAGTACCACGGGCTGTTGATGACGACTCCCAGACCTTGGACTTGTACAGGGCCACCTCGAGTCCCATCTGCTGGATCCTCTCGACGATTGTTGCAACCCCGCGTGTCACTAGTTCGGAAGCCACCTGGAGCGCCCTCCCGTGCCAGGACCAGCGTGTCGTCAGCGTAGCATACCACGCTGACACCACTAGGGAGGTCGGCGCGCAGCACCCAGTCGTACCCGATGTCCCACAGATGCGGCCCCAGGACCGATCCCTGTGGGACACCACACGACATCTCCCGTCGGTTCGCTCCCTCATGACCGGGGAAGATTACGACCTTGTCCGTCATTTGACGGACAAGGTCGTAATCTCAAGGTCATCAAAGGGGGTCTCAAGGTCTCATTTAAAACAAAAAAATGGTATTACTAATAACATTGACATATTATAAGCTGCAAATTGCTTAACGACAGCAGAGTAAGTACGACCGTGTGTTGACGTGCTGACATTCCATTCTTGTTCATTATACCTACTAGTAGATCAATAAGAACATTATTACGTTAGCATATCTTATTTTAGCAAAATTTTAGTAACTACTCCAAATTATTACTATAGGTTTAACATTAACAGCTACTACGAGTATGTCCGTATTAATAATAATACCAATTTTTTGTTTTAAATTATTGTTTTGTTGTTGTTGCTACGTTCGTTGTTACATTGTTTCGAGGCCGCGTGGTTCGGT
This sequence comes from Cosmia trapezina, assembly GCA_905163495.3. Lineage (NCBI taxonomy): Eukaryota > Metazoa > Arthropoda > Insecta > Lepidoptera > Noctuidae > Cosmia > Cosmia trapezina. The sequence continues at coordinate 13,563,523 of LR991049.1, forward strand.
GTGAAGTTTTTCGTTGTAACGTCCTTTCGTTGTTCCGTGATTCGTTATCACATGCTTTCGTTGTAATGATATTCGTTGCTGCGTGCTTTCGTCATTGTGTTATTCGTTACTGCAAACTTTCGGCGCTGCGTTATTTGGCGTATCATTTTTCGAGGTCACGTAGCGGACTCGGACACATCTGTACTCACTTGCAGGTGACTCTGTTCTCAATATAATCCTACGTAAGCATTCCTCCCTCAATAAATTATGACCCAAAATTGCTAAATAAATAAACGACGTAAAGAACTGGTTTGCCTTTCGGTTAGGTTTTTTAGAAAAGGAACATACATAAATGTAAAAAATTAAATAAAAACTTACCGATTATTGTGCCTACCATCCTAAGCGAATCTGCGTACAAGAAGTTGGCGCAAGTGACGTCGACTACATCGCCGTCTGCGTATTGGTACTCGGCAGTGAAGTCGACGTCCTTCTCCGACAGGTCTGTGCGAACTGCGGGCAGTACCATGTTGTTCACGAGGATCGTCTGAGGCGACTCTGTGGAGTTAATTGCTCTAATTTAGATCAAAATTTGTATTATGTTCTACTAGTTGTTAAGGGGCATTTAGATGGAGAGAGTTTCTCGAACGTTTCTTGTCGAGAAATCGTACGCTACTGTCGCAAGCAATAATAGCCATAAGACTATCGTATCATAATGTTTACATACAGGGAAGAACTAAATTCTCGACTACGATTATGTCATACGAGATTCGCAAGTAATTTATCGCTGGGCGATAAATGACTACGACTGTTTACACAGCGAAATTATTGTAAGAAGATTTTTGCTTACGAGTTCTCGACTTGTCTATACACGATCTCGTATGACATTTTATCAAGTTCATACGAGTATCGTACAAATCGGTTTGAACCGTTTTTGAGTGCGAGATTTGCCATTCGAGTTCAGTGATTACTACGGTATTGTTCTCAAAATGACACAAAAATTATTAAAATTTGGTACTGCCGATATTGTTAAATGATTCTTCTCGCTATCCATTTTTTAACCCAACATCTTTTTTCCGTTTTCGTTTTATTCATTCTTGTCTTAAAAGAGCAGATATAACTAAAACACTCTCGCGCACTGCACTCATAGCAGCGACTGGCACAAAAACTCGAAATACAATTCTCGCTTTTTAGTTCTGTTTACACGGAGACAGATATATTCTATTGCGAGGCAATTGTCGCCCAAGGGGCAGGGCGACAATCGTGAATGTTTACACGAAGAGATTTTTTGAATGTTCTTTCGATAATCGTATCTTCGTGTCGAGAAACTCTCATCTAAATGGCCCTTCGCGGTTTAACCCAAAACCCCAGCGGTGGGGGGGTTGGGGTTACTTGGTTCACAACTACTGATGAGGATTATGTTTTCCATCGGATGGTGTTTTTTACGTTTATATATATGTGATTTAAGCTTATATACCTACTATGTAAAGTTTTGTCCTTATGCACACATGTAGTGCATTCGACACGCTTTAGTTGCGAACTCCATAGGTGCACAACTACTGATGATGATTGGTTTTCTATCGGATGATGTTCTTTACGTTTATACAGGGCTATTTTTAAATGACTAGCTAAATTTTCACAGGGTGTTCTACCCATGAATATGAACAACTTTCACTATGGGACCAACTTTGAAATCGCAAAAAAAAAATCAGCTGTTTCATACATTTTGATTGAGTAGGTATTGAACTTTTGTAGGAAACCGCTGGTTTTTTTTTCGTGATTTCAAAGTTGGTCCCTTAGTGAAAGTTGTTCATATTCATGGGTAGAACACCCTGTGAAAATTTAGCTAGTCATTTAAAAATAGCCCTGTATATGTATATGCGATATTAGTTATTTATGCAACTGACGTATAATAAGGGGTATTAAAATACGTGTGCACGCCATCGTGTGCATCATTAAAGAAGCAAGAAAACCGTATCGTACCGCGTGTCACAGCGCGCGCGGTACACCACTACGACGGCAGCGGGGGTGCGGTGCGCGGGGCGCTCGGCGCCCGCGGTGGAGCACCCGCCGCCTCGACACTACGCATCCGGTCGCGCTAGCGATCACTCGTTGTCATCATTTCAATATATTATATAGATATTCTGTGCCCGCGCATAAATGTACGCGTCTCAAAATGTCTCATTAAAACATTGATACAAGAAGAGGAAGTTCATTTATATTTCGATGTCCAATCCCCTTCATGTGGCGACCGTGAACAAGCAAATATGCTGGATGAAGAACGCGAATAGCTGTTGCCGGTCGGAATTTGAGGAATAAGAAAAAATTCCGTGAGTAACGAAGATGGCGGCGGCGGCGTTAACAGCAATAGAAAGGAAGTAAGCCCGTTCCTAATTCTCTCCTTATCCCTATTTCCCAGCTTTGGATTGCGTTTAATTGCCGAGCTACTTGGAGGCTGTAAGGAGAGGTGCCAAGCTGCGTGTTTTTATGATAAATGGCTACGCATGGTGCCATCTTTTATTTCTATGCAAGGCACTAGCTAGTGTGAGCACGTGCACGCGGCGCTAATAAATAAATAAATTAATCTGTGCTGGTACATAATAACTATAATAACATTAATGTACGTTAAAGGATTCTTGTGCTTATTTCCGAGGTAAAAATTTTTATTTTATTAGTTGTAAACAGTTATTTGCCGAACATTCCAGCCGATCCTGCGGCGCTCGCGCAGGCCTACGTCGGTGCGCGGCGAACGTAACGTGCTGTGCTGTCAGCGTGCTCGGCAACGCGGCCGGCAGCGGCGCCCTGCGGGCGCTGTCCGTGCTGTTGGCGAGCTCGGTGGCAGCTGCAAGGTTTGAGCTGGTTGACTGCTGGATATTTGGTTAGCGTGAACATTTTATTTGACTTTACCTTACTCATTGTTGATATTATTGTTGTTTCCGGGTACGTAACTGTGTTACTTTAATTTTAAACAAAAGGTTCGTGGGTTTACTTATCTGTATCAATTATTACCTATTTAAATATCGTTGAACAAGATGTCGGAAAGTGAACAAGAGAACGATGATATAAATAGCATTCTGGTTAAATTATTTCGTAAACGGTCTGGCATACGTAGTCGTGTGACGTATTTTAAAAATTATATTAGTAAGTTTCAATTAGATAAGTTGGACAGCGTAACTAGTTTGGAAATAAGAGAATTATCGATAAAATTAACACAATTACAAGAATTGGTTCAAAAGTTTGATGTGGTTCAATCAGAAATTGAAGAACTTTCTGTAAATGTAGAAAAACAGTACTCGGAAAGAGACATCACTGAAGGTGAATTTAGTTCTCAAATTGCGTTAGCACAGGAAATAATAGAAGTGTTTTCATCTTTAAATAAAAATTCTATAAATAACGATTCGGTAAAATCTAATTGTCGGGTAAATGCATCCATAAAATTGCCAACTATTAATCTACCAACTTTTGATGGGAACTTTGTGAAATGGTTGGAGTTTCGAGACACGTTTCAATCTCTTATAGATGAAAATGATTCTATACCGATAATAAATAAATATCATTATTTGAGAAATTCTTTAGTTGGAAGCGCTAAGATTGCTATTAGTTCTGTAAATTTTGCGGCTAAGGATTATAAAAGTGCATGGCTGGCTTTATGCAGGAGATATGATAATCCAAATATTCTGATGAACTATCACTTGGACGCATTAATAAGTATTGCTCCTATTCAAAAGGAATCTTTCAAAGCGTTAAGGGATTTAAGTGATACAATTTTTAAGAATCTAAGTGCACTAAATACTTTAGAGATATCTACGGATAGTTGGGATCCTTTAGTAATTCATTTGGTGGCCGCAAAGTTAGATCCCAGGACTAGGAGTAAGTGGGAAGATCTTAAAGGTAGTTTGTCATCCCGTCCATCACTTGGAGAATTTCAAGAATTTTTAATACAAAGAGCTAACATTCTGCAAACAGCTAACCACAGTGAGAGTAATAATGATAGTAAAAACTCTTCTAAAGATAACAATAACAAAGAAAAGAGATGTGTAAAGTCCTTTGCTACCGTTACAGATAATCCTCATAATAAGGCATGTGTTGTGTGTGATAAAAAAAACCATTTTATACATCAGTGTTTTAAATTTAAAGGGATGAAATTAAATGATAGGCTTTCCTTAGTAAATAAACAAAAACTGTGTATCAACTGCCTTCGCAGTGGTCACACACATACGGAATGCACTTTGAAAGGTTTGTGTCGGAAATGTCAGGAGAAACACAATAGTTTATTGCATAAAAACAGTTTGGCTATAAATGTAGCTACTGAAAACACTGAACCTGCAGTTGCATCAGTCCCGGTAAGTTTATCTGCAGTCTCACCAGGACAAGTTTTATTGTGCACTGCTCAGGTTGAAGTGATTAATACAAAAACAAATTGTACTTACCTAGCTCGTGCATTGCTGGATACCGGAAGCCAGTCTTCATTTATTACGGCTAATTTGAGAAAAAAGCTAGGAGTACAGACTGAAAAAATGAATGCCTTTAATGTAGCAGGCATAAACAATGTAGCATGTGAAATCACAGAACGGTGCAGTATTAAATTAAAATCAAGAATAAGCATGTTTAATGTGCATGTCAAATGTTTTATTCTTCCAAACATTACTGGCAATTTACCTAACATTCAAGTTAATGTAGAAAGGTTAGGTTTACCAGATAATATTCAATTAGCAGATCCGTTGTTTTACCAGCCATCTGAAATAGATATTTTGCTGGGAGCAGATCATTTCTTTAATATTATATTGCCAAATAAAATAAGTTTAGGCACTAACAGACCTGTCTTACAAGATAGCATGCTAGGTTGGATAGTGGCTGGCCCCACCGGGGAAGGTCACAATAATAAGAAAATACATTGTAACTTTGCTCAAAAAAGATCAAAGTTTGATCAAGATTTAAATGAATCTTTAATAAAATTCTGGGAAGTTGAAGAGGTACCTTCAGAGGCTAATATTTATTCTGTTGATGAACAGTTTTGTGAGTCTCATTTCAATAAAAATACTTGTCGCTTACCTGATGGTAGATTTTCGGTAATGATGCCATTAAAAGAGGCCCCTGAGCAGGCACTTGGTAATTCATTTCCTTTAGCAATAAAGCGATTTTTTAACTTAGAAAGTAAATTAAATAAAAATCCTAAGTTGAAAGAACAGTATGCAAATTTTATAAATGAATATGCTAAATTAGGACACTTGGTTGAAACTAATAGGCCAGAGTTTGGATGCTTCTTGCCACACCATTGTGTGATACGCGAGCAACATGAAACCACAAAATTAAGGGTGGTCTTTGACGCTTCTGCAAAAACAAGATCAGGCAAATCGCTCAATGATATCCAGGCAGTTGGTCCCGTAATGCAAAATGATTTGTTTTCAATACTTATCCAGTTTAGATTACATAAATGTGTATTAACCGCTGATGTCGAAAAGATGTATCGACAAATCAAATTACATGAGTCGCAGCAGCATCTACAGCTGATATTGTGGAGAGACCAGCCATCGGAGCCTATTAAAATTCTGCAACTAAAAACATTAACATATGGAATGGCATCTGCCCCATTTTTGAGTACCAGGTGTCTGTTTGAAATAGGTAGCCAATGTGGAGATAAGGTTATTGCTGACGTAATTAAGAATAATGTTTATATGGATGACGTAATAACTGGCGCCGCTTCTGAGGACGAATTAAAGCACATATATTTAGGTGTATCACAAGCTTTGAATGCGGCTTGTTTTCCATTAAGAAAGTTTAGAACAAATTGTCCTAAAATACTCAACAATAGTTCAGAGTCTGCTAATTGTCTTGCCTTTAATGATGAAGCCACTGTTTTAGGGTTGAAATGGTCACCCTTGTCAGACGAATTGCATTTTCCTAGTGGCATTGATATTTCTAATAAGGTTACAAAAAGAATAGTTATTTCTACTACATGTAAATTATTTGATCCACTGGGATTGGTTGGTTGTTGCATTATCAAGGCCAAAATATTATTGCAAAAGTTATGGGCGCTCAAATTGGATTGGGATGACACTGTACCAGAAGAGTATACTAAAAAATGGTTTAGTTTTATAAAAAAATTACATTTCTTGTCAGATATAGTTTTGCCTAGAAATGTTTTAAGTGATAATTTAGATGTGCAGTCCGTGGAGATGCACTGCTTTGTTGATGCATCACAACAAGCTTATGGAGCATGTATTTATATGTGCTCCAAGAACATTAAAGATGATGTAGTTACTGTTAGGTTATTATGTGCGAAAACAAGGGTAGCTCCAATTAAAACAGTTACTATACCACGGCTAGAGTTATGTGCCGCCTTAACAGGAGCTGAGTTGTGTACTAAAGTATTAAAGTCTGTTCCATGCAATGTTAAAAAGGTATACATGTGGACTGACTCCACAGTGGTGCTTGGATGGTTAAAAACACAAAATAAAGCCTTGCAAGCATTTGTGCGTAACCGTATAAATAAAATTAATCTACTCACAGAAAATTTTGAATGGAAACATGTTCCAACAAATTTCAACCCTGCAGACTTAGCGTCCAGGGGTATTGATCCACAGCATGTGCATGCATCATCGTTGTGGTGGGGGGGACCTTCGTTCCTTAAGGAAAAATAATGGCCTACCCAGCCACAGCTTAGCCTTAATAACTTACCCGAAACAAAGGTACTTATTGCTGTTGATGAAACATTAGATAATAGTAAGTCATTTATTCAATTCGATAAATATTCTAGTTATATAAGAATAAAAAGATGTTTTGCTTACGTTTTGCGTTTTGTACATAACTGTAAAAAGAATACTGTTAAAGTATTAGGATGTTTGCAAACTGAGGAACTTGATCGCTCATCAACATTATTATTAAAGTTTAGTCAGCTAGAGTCATTTGCAAAGGATATTAAAATAATAAAGTATGGTAAGGCTTTACATCACAAAAGCAAATTGCTGCCTTTAAATCCATTTTGTGATAATAATGGCTTAATTAGAGTAGGAGGTAGGATAAATAAGTCGGATTGTAATTATGATAAGATACATCCAATTCTATTAGATGCTAAGCAACATTTAACTAGGCTTATAATGCGCTGTGAACATTTTAGATTATTTCACGCAGGTCCCCAGTTACTCTTGTCCTCTGTTCGTGAGAGGTTTTGGCCACTGGGTGGCAGAAACTTGGCTCGCTCTATTGTTAGGACTTGTGTTGTTTGTACTCGGTTGCGAGGTCAGCCGATACAGCCGTTAATGGGAGACTTACCTAGTGTGAGAGTTAATCCAGGTTTCCCGTTTGGTACATGTGGGATCGACTTTGCGGGTCCATTTATGATATCCTCTAAAAAGGGTCGAGGTAACCGCGTTACTAAAGCCTACCTCTGCGTTTTTGTATGCCTAGCCACTAAAGCTCTACATCTTGAAGTTGTCAGTGACTTAACCACTGAAGCATTTATATCATGTTTACGCAGGTTTGTATCACGTCGCGGCAAGCCTTGCGCGATTTATTGCGACAATGGGAAAAATTTTGTAGGGGCAAACAATGAGTTGGGGAGAGTTATTAAAGCCAGCCGTCAATCAGTCTCAGATTTCGCGTCAAATGAAGAAATAAAATTTATGTTTTGTCCAGCCTACTCACCACACTTTGGTGGAATATGGGAGGCTGGCGTTAAGTCCGCTAAATATCATTTGAAACGCGTTGCTGGTAGTGCCTCCCTTACATTTGAAGAGTTAGGGACGCTTTTTGCGCAAATTGAAGCTATCCTTAACTCCCGACCCATTTCTCCTCTTTCTTCTGATCCAACTGACACTAATCCCTTGACTCCTGGGCACTTCCTTATAGGCCGCCCGTTGATGTCTGTGCCGTCGTTACCTATGAACTGCATTAGACCGAACAGATACCAGCGCATAGAGCAGATTCGACAGCAATTTTGGGCACGTTGGCGCCAGGAGTTCATGGCAGAATTGCAGAACAGGACTAAATGGAGGAGAGATCAACCATCACTTCAAGTCGGCGACCTGGTCGTGCTACGAGAGGACAACCTGATGCCTCTTGACTGGCGTATGGGGCGCGTGATGAAAGTATACTCGGGCAAAGATGGGATTGCTCGAGTTGCGGACGTCCACACCAACAAAGGCCTTCTAAAACGGGCCGTCCACAAAATGTGTCTGTTGCCCACGACACCATGACAGTTGAAGAAGCTTCAACGCCGCGGAGTATGTGCACGCCATCGTGTGCATCATTAAAGAAGCAAGAAAACCGTATCGTACCGCGTGTCACAGCGCGCGCGGTACACCACTACGACGGCAGCGGGGGTGCGGTGCGCGGGGCGCTCGGCGCCCGCGGTGGAGCACCCGCCGCCTCGACACTACGCATCCGGTCGCGCTAGCGATCACTCGTTGTCATCATTTCAATATATTATATAGATATTCTGTGCCCGCGCATAAATGTACGCGTCTCAAAATGTCTCATTAAAACATTGATACAAGAAGAGGAAGTTCATTTATATTTCGATGTCCAATCCCCTTCAATACGAATGTAGGTTTATCACATGAGTGTAATACCTAATTATGTACAGTTGCATACAAGACTTTATGTACATCCATGTTATGAATCCTCTATAAAAGGTTCTGAAACAGTTTTTTGCAATACTAATACTCGTATCGAACATGGCGGCCGGCGTCATAGTATACGACGTGAATTCGAATAAGTTCTTTTTTAACCGACTTCAAAAAAAGGAGGAAGTTCTCAATTCGGTTGTATGTTTTTTTTTTGTATGTTTGTTACCTCTGTACTCCGTCATTTATAAACCGATTCGATTGAAAGGGTATACTTCCAGATTGGTCCCATTTCTATCAAAATCCAGTTCTGATGACGGGATCCATGAGGAATCGAGGGAACTTCTCAAATATTATAGACATACATATAGCTATTTTAGTATCTTCATCAACAAATCAAGCGTTTGCATTCAGAAAGTATCATCTGGTGAAGTGGAACTGATGAAGAAGACCACAGAAAGCCACGGGAACTCCTCAATCATGATAAGTATTTCACGGGTGGCGATAAGATATCTCGATTAAAATAGTTAAGCGACTAGTACGAAGCTTTAAATAAATGGTTCTGATGAAAATGGTACCATCGAACCGATCTGATGATGAAGAAGCCGGAAGGTAGGCTTCGGAACTCAGTAATAAAACAATGTATCCTAGCCGTGTTTGGGCTTATTGGAATTGTCATGAGGTGTCTCTGGCTGTAATGATTTAATGCTTACTATATGCCGCTTCAAATTGCGCTAGGTACTTGAGTTGTATGTTATGTGTGGCCTTGATTGTCAGAAGGCAGATTTCGTAGCCTCGTTATCTCCGTCAACTAAAACTACGCCTACCAAACACGTCGCGCTAAGTCGTGTCAGAAGACACGACTTAGCGTGACGATTGCCTTTTCGCAAAGTTTTTATTCGAAATGGTACCTATACTCCTGTGATGGTCGCATAAAAATATCTTCAAGTTCTGATGAGTGGCTTTTGAGTTAGCTTCAATAATTTAATACGTATATTTACCATTTAGTCTATGTGGATGATGCTCTAATTTATTTTGCCGAGTGGTATTCAGATTTGTGTGGGGTAGGCACCACTAAAAAGTGAAAAATAACTTTAATTTCGGAAGTCGGTGGCAAAAAAAAACGAAAGTAAATAAAAAACCAAAGACAAGTTAGCATTTACCTCAAATCTAGCGATTTCATGAAATCATGAGGTTTGAGGTAAATGCTAACTTATGGAGTTGTATTGCTGATTCTAATGATTATAATTCTGTAAAGCCATATTAGCTACGGCCGCGAATCATATTTTAATCAACATACAAGCTCACACTGACCTACAAATTGCAAAAAACGTAAGAAATTTTGAATTTCGCGGGCTACCCTCGCGCTTTCGCCTTAAGCGAAAAGATATACTTCATTCATTTCTTTTTACTGACACATTTTGCGCATCTCTAGTTTGGATGATATTATGGTTACTATGACACTGGTTGTTTTAATGTTGGCAATAAGCTAACTGTTTCAGAAACTTTTATAGAGGATTTATAGTATGGGTTAAGGGTGCGTTTCCACTTACGCGGAGCTGGGCGGAGCGGAGCGGAGACGTGCAGGAATCGACCAATCATAATGGTTGAAATCCTCATCGCGTCTCTTGTCTCGTCTGTAATTGGACGATTCCTGCACGTCTCCGCTCCGCTCCGCCCAGCTCCGCAACAGTGGAAACGCACCCTAAAGGTTTTTCCTTATGCACACATGGGGTGCATTCGACACTTGAGGGGTTAACTCGCATCCTAAGCAAACTAGTTCATGTAAAAGTATAAGTCATAAGTCATAAGTCATTTATTTCATAACAAAATACTTACATTGTGTTGAAAAAAAAAAAATAGTAGTAATAAAAATAAATGAAATAATTAAAATAAGAAAATAAAGAAACAAAACAAATAAAAACAAATATTAAGTACATTCATATTTAAGATTCGTTAACCTAATTAATAATCATAACAATGTCATTAATTCAGTAGCAATAAATTGTATAATCACCAACATTGCAATCAAATTTTAAAAATTCATTATCATAAATAAATATTAATAATTGTTGGCTCTTCTTCGATAAAACTCACTTTTAGGCACATGTTGGATTATTAACAATTGTTCGTATTTAAGGAGAATAATTAGGTAATTAAATAAATTATTGATCAACAAGACTAATCCTATTACGGACGTCAGTGTCACTCTGCCAGAATCACAGAATGAAAGATGACAGTGACGTTCGGAAACGTTCCATTTCAATAATATTGTAATAAACGTAAATTAATAGTTCACGAATAGAAATGTTGTATTAATCTATAATATAATAATATGTTATTTGCATTTGTTAGATTGTTAACAATATTGTTCTTAGTGATCTTATTGATTAAATAAAAGTCTCAGAACGACACCTATCACTCGTCAGAATGAGAGATGATAGTGGCGTTCGGAAACGTTTCATTTCAGTAGTATTTTATTAAACTTAAATTAATGTTTTACGAATACAAACTTACTTAGTTTATAATATATGTGATTTGCATTTCTTTAATTGATATCTCATAGACAGATGTATTTTATATTAATTCTTATTATTGTGACTTAAAAGACTGTGTTTCACAACAACGATTTTAGATTAGAAAAATAGTCAAGACCTGTGATTGGTAGACCTGTGATTGGTTGATAATGTTGAACACTAATATCCTATCAGAACTTGCTTATAGATTATAAATAAACAATATCTGTATTTCTAAACTAGCTCTGTGTGTTTCAAAACAGTCTCACAATAAATGATTTGTTAATTAATACCTATTTTATAAGTTATTTGGCAATTATGTATAACCGTCTGTGATTGGTCTAAAAGAGGCGACAGGAGGTGGGAATGGTATTGTAGTACCAGTAATATTTGAAAACTATAAAAGACGGGACTATTGTTAATTAGTCGGACTCGTTATGCTAGCTGTCTACGGTAAAGACCCTCTGGTGTCTGCCGTAAATATTAAGCTGCTAAGGAGATCCTAGCCACAAAGAGACGTACACTAGGTGGAAACCTCTAGCTGGCAAGCCAAAGAGAGCTGGAACGCCGTAAGGCGGAAGCTCTGGCTAAAATCATCCAAGTCTTTTGGTTACAACTGTTAGACGGTACAGACAGACCATGAGTGGTGTCCCATGTCCGTAATATTAAGTTGATAAAAGCCAATGTACATAACTAAAACACCACGCTGCATAGCAGAAGTTCTGTGTAAAATGGATTCTCTTGGATCTCTATAAAAGATCTATCTACCATGTTCATGTAAGTTAATTGATATTATATCTTGATTATTGTTGATAACTATGTTGTCCTGTATGTGTTCTATTAAGACTAATAAGTGTTGCTCATGATACTGTGTTAAGTACATAAATCGAATTATGTATTATTCATGTTCAGTTGTTATAGTTGCTAACTTTGAGAAATGATTTATGATAATAGGTAAAGTGATACCTAACAATGATTTATCCTAATGTTGTACCTATGTAAAGATGTATTGACAAAATACTTTTAAAGATAAGTTTCTGTGGAGTTTCTTGTCCGTTCTTCTCCACAGACCTAGTTTTGAGAACGGACAATAGTTTTCTTACATAAATATTTACTGACAAGCCTGATTGAAATAATAAATGCCTAGTCTTGTCTTTCTGTGCTTTTATTCAACAATCACATTTCCTTATACACCATATTCATACTATGTTCAAACCTTAGGTTCAAACACAGAAAATAACTAATAACCACCCTGACATGCAAAGTCTATATATAAATATCTACTATGTGGATATCTATATTTTTAAAGTTAGTGTACAATCCACTTTCTAACATCAGAAGTGGGATAGTGCCCCGTCTTACATAACAGATTTCTAATGAATTTAATTTTGCTATTTTCATGATCAATGTTGGAGCAATCGGTGATCTGCTGGAAGCCAATGGTGTCTGCGAGTCGTTGACTCAACCCTCACCATAACCATGACAACGTGCTGCCAACTGAGAGCCAGTTTTCAAAAAAAACCATTCCAAGGATTCAATGGAGCAACGGTACCTACAAATTAGATAAAGTCTGTAATGCCTTTAGAGGCTCTGCTTTATTATTACTTATTTTGAATCTGAGACCATCTCCAGCTGATGATGTATCTTTCTGTATAACTAGAATTTTAAAACAAAAGTTTGTCATAAAAAGTTAAGCTTCAACTGGTATTTAAAAAAAAAAAAAACTTTAAAAAGCAGATTTTGTTAACAGAAATTGGCTAAAGTTATTGAAAGACCTAAAATTAACTTGTGAACATTTAATTTGAAGCTTTACTTATTAAACTAATACCTAATGAATATCTTCTGCTTACTGTTAAAACAAGATAAATACATTTTTTTTTACTAAATCAACTTAAAAAAAACAGTTACATGTATTTTTTTTAAGCGCTACCTAGGTAGGTACTGCTACAACCAAATAAATTCAATGTCCAATGGATGTAGAGATAATAAGTTTATAAAAGTGATATCTTCCCACATTGTCACAAAAAAAAAAAAAATACCAGTAAGTATAACATAATAAATAATGTCATGGCTTAAATCAGTTTCAGTTTACACAGTTAAAAAAAAAAGCGATAAATATGGATAAAGCTTTATTTTTTTAACATTTTATAATTTAAATAGTAAAATGATAAGTATTATTCTGAGAAAAGATCATAAACTCACTTATTATTATGAACCTTGTAATAGCTTGCTTATGAAGCTATTACAGCTATTGAATTTAGCAGTTGTGGAGTACAGGTAAAACATTAAATGAGCCTTTCGATTTAAATTAAATTTTATATGGTTTTTACTAATAGCAATAATCTACGAGTACCTAAATCTTAAAAGAATGGATGAGTTTGAAATATATCAAATTAAAACTTAAACTTCGAAAAGTTACTCTAATTGACACTTCACTTATTATTTATTTATTTGCTCTCATGCACATCATACATTTTACAATTTTACTGTCTGTATTTGTATTTTTATGAATCCTGTCAGGGCGCTACAAAACGCAGTCTTGGTTTGCTGCCGAGTTTGTAGACATTAATTAATTAACATAAAAAATAAAATAAGATATTACAAAAAAAAAAAAAAAATAAAAAAAAAAAAATTAAAATAAAATGATTAAATGAGTAGGTAGCATTACCTACCTAATTAACATAATTTCGGAAAAATATTTGGTTAGGTCTAGATGTCGTTAAAATGTCCAAATAACAATAAAAAACAATAGCACAGATACCTACAGTCAGGTGGTATTAATTTAGTAGGTAGGTAGTGGCATTAATAATAATAACAATAGTTGATAGTTACAATCATGTCATTTCAATATTCATTGTTAGTAATAAAATTGAATGATGTCATTTTATAGAGTTCTATCCGTCATATTGTGTTGGTCTACTGTGTGATAACATTTTTATTTATTACTTTTTATCCGTAAGCAGACTATAATTATGTGGTTACTATGTTAGTTACTAGATCATAATTAATTCTAGTTCTCACAAAGATGAGACTGAGAATATAATACAAGTTTTCACACAGGATGAAACTTGGCAAGCAAGTGTTCACATATAGATGAAACTTGGAAAGAAAGATTTGAGATTGTAGTTCTCACTAACATGAGGCTGACAATAAAATGCAAGTGTTCACATAGGATGGAGCTTGACATTACAAAGAGATTCTAGTGCTCACATAGATGGGGCTGAGAATAAAATGCAAGTGTTCACATAGGATGGAGCTTGGCATTACAAAGAGATTCTAGTGCTCACATAGGATGGGGCTGAGAATAAAATGCAAGTGTTCACATAGGATGGAGCTTGACATTACAAAGAGATTCTAGTGCTCACATAGGATGGGGCTGAGAATAAAATGCAAGTGTTCACATAGGATGGAGCTTGGCATTACATAAACAAAATGCAAGTGTTCACATAAGATGAAACATTGCATAATAAAGATTATAATATTGTTTTAAGAATAAATTAGTATGCAGAAACAGAAACTGCAAACATTAAACTGTGTCACGGAAATACTAATTTTAGATTCTGGTGTTCATAAATAAATATTTCTATTTTTTTAACATGAATCACTACATTTCATAATGTAGTAAGTTAGTAATAAAGCCAGAATTTAATTTAGCCGTACTATGTCATAGAGTAAATGAATCATAATTATATTTTTCTTTTGTCCGAACTACTGTACTATATGTAAAAATTAGCAAATATCACATAACTTGTTGATAAACAAACATGAGTAAGGTTGAAGGTTATTAATAATTATCTTTATTTTATTGTTTTTTTCACTTTCAAAGCGCTTACTGATAGTATGTTTAAAATAAATTTATAATTTTGTCGGAACTGATGCTGTGGTTCTTGATTATTTTTGTTTTGGCTTATAACCTTTTACTACAAAACAGAGTACTTAGGTGCCAACTGAGTAATAATGTTATAATTTGGAATTATTTAACAGAAAATGTAATTATGGATGATCAATACAATTTGCAACAATATTATCAGATTGACCGAGCGATTTGTCGTTTGGATTACTTTATAATGAATCCTAGATAAGTGTTTGATTCAATTGTTAGTTAGATGAATATTTGCTTTTTGCTTGTTTTGTTTTGTTTTGTAAAACTAAATATCACTCTGAAATGATTATTCATTTGATAATAATTTTATACCGCTGGTTGACTATTTACTTGATGCTATTCTTCCACACCAGCAGCAGACCAAGTGTCTAGATAAATGATAATTGTTATTGGTTTAGTGTAATCAAATTACGTAACTAGAAAATTAACATAAAAAGTTGGAACTTTTGAATCAGTCACTAACACTTATTGTTGTATTCGGTCTTGATAAGTCTAAGCTTCACCAACGACGTAATGGGTCAGTATAGCTGTGTTGGATTATTCATATTTATTTAATATATTTATCAACTTCACACTAGTGTTTAAAAAAAAAAAAAAAAAAAAAAAAGATGAAACTTGTTATTACTTGGTTAGACTTTAGTGCAGTAAAACGAAGTTTTAAGACTATGATATTGTAAGTGCTTTGAGAGCAAAGTACCAGTCAGTATGGCCGTGTTGGATTATTAACAATTGTTCGTATTTAAGGAGAATAATTAGGTAATTAAATAAATTATTGATCAACAAGACTAATCCTATTACGGACGTCAGTGTCACTCTGCCAGAATCACAGAATGAAAGATGACAGTGACGTTCGGAAACGTTCCATTTCAATAATATTGTAATAAACGTAAATTAATAGTTCACGAATAGAAATGTTGTATTAATCTATAATATAATATATGTTATTTGCATTTGTTAGATTGTTAACAATATTGTTCTTAGTGATCTTATTGATTAAATAAAAGTCTCAGAACGACACCTATCACTCGTCAGAATGAGAGATGATAGTGGCGTTCGGAAACGTTTCATTTCAGTAGTATTTTATTAAACTTAAATTAATGTTTTACGAATACAAACTTACTTAGTTTATAATATATGTGATTTGCATTTCTTTAATTGATATCTCATAGACAGATGTATTTTATATTAATTCTTATTATTGTGACTTAAAAGACTGTGTTTCACAACAACGATTTTAGATTAGAAAAATAGTCAAGACCTGTGATTGGTAGACCTGTGATTGGTTGATAATGTTGAACACTAATATCCTATCAGAACTTGCTTATAGATTATAAATAAACAATATCTGTATTTCTAAACTAGCTCTGTGTGTTTCAAAACAGTCTCACAATAAATGATTTGTTAATTAATACCTATTTTATAAGTTATTTGGCAATTATGTATAACCGTCTGTGATTGGTCTAAAAGAGGCGACAGGAGGTGGGAATGGTATTGTAGTACCAGTAATATTTGAAAACTATAAAAGACGGGACTATTGTTAATTAGTCGGACTCGTTATGCTAGCTGTCTACGGTAAAGACCCTCTGGTGTCTGCCGTAAATATTAAGCTGCTAAGGAGATCCTAGCCACAAAGAGACGTACACTAGGTGGAAACCTCTAGCTGGCAAGCCAAAGAGAGCTGGAACGCCGTAAGGCGGAAGCTCTGGCTAAAATCATCCAAGTCTTTTGGTTACAACTGTTAGACGGTACAGACAGACCATGAGTGGTGTCCCATGTCCGTAATATTAAGTTGATAAAAGCCAATGTACATAACTAAAACACCACGCTGCATAGCAGAAGTTCTGTGTAAAATGGATTCTCTTGGATCTCTATAAAAGATCTATCTACCATGTTCATGTAAGTTAATTGATATTATATCTTGATTATTGTTGATAACTATGTTGTCCTGTATGTGTTCTATTAAGACTAATAAGTGTTGCTCATGATACTGTGTTAAGTACATAAATCGAATTATGTATTATTCATGTTCAGTTGTTATAGTTGCTAACTTTGAGAAATGATTTATGATAATAGGTAAAGTGATACCTAACAATGATTTATCCTAATGTTGTACCTATGTAAAGATGTATTGACAAAATACTTTTAAAGATAAGTTTCTGTGGAGTTTCTTGTCCGTTCTTCTCCACAGACCTAGTTTTGAGAACGGACAATAGTTTTCTTACATAAATATTTACTGACAAGCCTGATTGAAATAATAAATGCCTAGTCTTGTCTTTCTGTGCTTTTATTCAACAATCACATTTCCTTATACACCATATTCATACTATGTTCAAACCTTAGGTTCAAACACAGAAAATAACTAATAACCACCCTGACATGCAAAGTCTATATATAAATATCTACTATGTGGATATCTATATTTTTAAAGTTAGTGTACAATCCACTTTCTAACACACACGTAACACTTAAATTATTTCACTTGCTCGCAACACAGCTAGTAACCGACTGACCCATGAGCTAACGCGCTGCCCCGGCACCCATCAAGAGCGGGGTCCTGAAAATATCGGGGTCAGTATTACGTATATTGCTTACAGTGGGCAAATCTAAATAAAATCTATGAAAAACATCGGGTATTAAGGAGAGTAAAGAAATGAGATCATCTTTTTTTTCTTTTGATATCGGTAAAGGCTGTACCGAGAGGGCGCCACCGTTGTACCGTTAACAGCTGTTTCAAATCGCTCCGTAAAATAAAATCATAAAAAGTGTTTAAAACGTCTATTTCGAAGTGTGTATCGTCTAATAAGTTACAAATACAGTCGAAGCGCACTGTGCAATAAGTGAAGGTGTATAATACTGAAGAAGTCAATAGAAACAAGTCAAAAACCGTAGTGGATAAAAGCAGTGTTATAACGTCAGAAACACAAATCATCTGCTGGAAAACTTTTAAACAAAGCAGTTGATACACTCCGAAGGAATATAAAGAAAAAAAACAGTGAGTAAAGTGAACAAAAACCGCAAGATAGAAATCCTAACCTGCAAAATAAACATTATACGGTAAAAATTAAACCATCGCAGTGACTTGCAGCGACATCTGTTGAGGAGTAGTAGATACGCCATCTATTGTGAAGTAGTGAAACCACCAACTGATAACGTAGTGCGATCGTTCCTCAAACTTGCTAGATAAGCAACGCCATCTATTGTTCAAAAGCCAAAAATTCACTACTACACAAAAACATACTTTTTAATTGAAATACTAATAAATAAGCATGGAAGAAATTAAGGAAATGCTAAAAAATATCCAAGAAGACATAAAACAACAAAAAGCACAGATGGTAGTTATGCAAGAGGAAATAACAAACACTATAAATATCAAGGTCAATGAAAGGTTGGAAAGTATAGAAATAAAACAATCTATTTTGGAAGAGAAAATTGAAGAGCAGAAAAGGAAAATAGACAATTTTGAAAGATACACAAGGAGGAAAAACTTAGTTTTCTTTGGTATTCCAGAGGAAATAGAAGGTGAGAAAAATATTATAGAAAACATCGTCGAAAAAATAAACCGAGATTTAAAGATCACATGCGTAATAGCATCGAGATGGCCAGAAGATTAGGCAAAAAGTATGAAACTGATAGACCTGTCCTAATTAAGTTTGCCACAATAACCAAGAAAACACAGCTCCTTAAAAACAAAAAAACAATTGAAGGTAAATCTTATTATTTCAAAGAAGACTTCCCTAAAGATGTACTCCACAAACGCAAAGAATTACAGGAGCAACTGAAGACAGCAAGGGAAAATGGAAAAAGGGCTATATTAAAATACGACAAATTAATTATTCTGGAAGAAAACGAAAATAAGAAAAATATTAACAAAAAACAGAACAACTCGAATAATAAGAAAAGAAACATGTCTGAATCCCCGGAAAATAGCAAAGCCGTTGACACAGCCTTAACCGAAAATCGGCCAATAAAGAAAAACAAAAGGGGCGATATAACTAATTTCCTTAAACCAAGGCCCACAATTAATCATACCAACAACGAAAATGAACAACAATCCTATAACTATTCAGAATAGCAACTAGCAACACCCCCCTCTTCACTCCCAACACGGCTGGTCCCCGCGGGAGCTGTAGACCAAAACCCTCCAGGGAAGAAAAATTACCCTTCAAGCAACTCTACAATGAACGCATCAATTAATGAGAGTAATGTTTTATACATAGCAACATATAACGTCCGAACTTTATCAACTTGTAGCCGTTTGATAGAGCTAATGGAATCATTAAAAAACATAAAATACGACATTATAGGTCTCTCTGAAATCAGAAGACTTGGAAACTCAATTGAAGAACACAGCGACTTCATCCTTTACTACATAGGGGAAACACCGGGACTATACGGTGTAGGATTCATAGTTAAAAAACACCTGAAGAATTATATTGAAAGTTTCATAGGTCTTTCTGAGAGAGTAGCACTACTTAATGTAAAATTCAATAACTTCGAAACAAGCATAATTCAAGTTTACTCTCCCACTGAGGCGGCAAGTGATGAAGAACTACAATCTTTCTACGACACTGTTGACAGAGCTTTACAACTATCAGGAAGAAATACAATAGTTATGGGTGACTTTAATGCCAAGATTGGCCAACCGAAACCTAATGAAAAATTAGTCACGAGAAGTCACGGCTATGGCAACAGAAACAGTAGAGGAGATAAACTCATTGAGTTTGCTTACGAAAACAACTTATGTATAATGAACACTTTTTTCAAAAAAAAAAACAATCAAAGATGGACTTGGAGATCTCCAGATGGCGCCACGAAAAACGAAATAGACTACATTTTAACTAATAGGCATAGAAATATTCAAAACATGCAAGTTTTAAATGTCACTTTCCCTTCAGATCATAGACTTGTCAGAGCCTCATTGATACTGGAAACGAAAAAGAAAAGTCGGAAAAACTTTGGCAACATTCCAAGAGCTTTACTGAAAAATGATGAAGATGTATCAAGGTACAAAGAATCACTAAGTAGCTGTTCAGAGAACTTACACAACTGTCAAGAAATCGACACTGTTCAAGAATATTATGACAAAATATTAAGCGCCATAGACAGTAGCCTTAAAAAAGCTCACGTACCTCACCCATCGAATAAAATAAGTATACTGTCAGACCACACGAAAAAGTTGATCCAACGAAGACAAATACTACAAACATCCAAACCAAAGACACGTTCTATGAAAAATGAACTTAAAGCTTTGTACAAACTTGTGAGTAAATATATACGTAACGACTATAAGAATCATCGTATACAAACGATTGAAAAACACCTCAATACTACCGGCAGCGTCAAGAGAGCATACAAAGAGTTAAGATCACACAAAACATGGATTGAGGGACTTCGAGGACCATCAAATACAACACAAAATAGGTCAGTAATACTACAAATAGCAACAGCCTTCTACAGGAATTTGTACAGTTCTCAAGATCAAGAGTGCTACCCACTTAACACGCACATACCAGCAGATAGAGATGATATTAGCGAAATGGATGAAGCAGAAGTGATCAGAGGAATTAACTCACTCAAGGAAGAGAAGAGTCCCGGTCCCGATAAGATCACAAATGAAGCATTAAAGAAAGGACTCCCACATCTAGCAACTCCACTAGCGCGACTTTTTAACATGGTATTGCATTCTTCATGTACCCCTAGACAGTGGTCCGAGTCAGACATAATCTTGCTCTACAAAAAAGGTGACTCTAACAACATCAGCAATTACAGACCGATCAGCCTACTGCCATCAATTTATAAATTATTTTCATCCCTTATAGAAAAGAGAATAAGAACATCAATCGAAAAACATCAACCTATTGAACAGGCCGGTTTTCGAAGAGGCTACTCTACTGTGGACCATATCCATTCTCTAGAAATGCTTATTGAGAAGTACCAGGAATTCCAAAAACCATTATACATAGTCTTTATAGATTATCAAAAAGCTTTCGATAGTATTCTCCACTCATCAATATGGGAAGCTCTGCACTCTCATGAAGTAGAGATAGAGTACATAAGAGTTTTAAAACATCTTTATAAAAATAGCACAAGCAGAATAAAGCTGGAAACCACAGGACCACCTATACACATAAAGAGAGGGGTCAGACAAGGGGACCCAGTATCCCCAACGATCTTCATAGCGGTGCTAGAATCAATCATGAGCAAACTAGACTGGAGTAAACTGGGTTTAAATATAAATGGCAAGTACATAAACCATTTACGATTTGCGGACGACATAGTCTTGTTTTCTGAGGATACAAAACAGCTACAGTCGATGTTAAACTCACTATATGAAGAAAGTAAAAAGGCGGGTTTGGAGATAAACCTAAGCAAGACAAACGTCATGACAAATCACATCGAAACACCCATATACGTTGAAAACACACCTTTAAATTATGTCAACAGCTACATTTACCTTGGAAAACAGATTTCATTTGATCGACAAAACAACGATTTGGAAGTTGAAAGAAGAGTAAAAAATACGTGGAGAAAGTTTTGGAGTCTTAAAGAAATACTCAAAGGTGGTATGCCTATTAGAACAAAGAAAAGAGTCATGGACACCTGCCTACTGCCATCATTGACATATGCTTGCCAGACATGGAAATTTACCCGTCGATTAAAAACAAAAATAACATCATGTCAAAGAAGCATGGAAAGGAGTGTCATGAAACTAAGAAAAATTCAAAAGATACCCCATCATCGTATAAGACTCAAAACAAAAGTAATAGATGCTCTCAACTATTCGCAAAAGCTAAAATGGCGATGGGCTGGACATATTGCAAGACTCAAAGACGATCGCTGGACTTTAAGAGTAACGTATTGGCCAGGCCCATCAGGTCATAGAAAAAGAGGTAGGCCCGTAGCTCGCTGGGCCGATGACATTGTGAAAGTCGCTGGCACTCGCTGGATGCGTACAGCAGAAGATAGAGACCGTTGGTCATCTCTGGAGGAGGCCTTCACCTTCTAATAAGAGGGGTTCTTGCTAGTAAAGCTGAAATTGTTAAAATAACTAAAATAATAAAATGTAATAATAATAAATAATAATCATAATAATGTAATAATGAGATTTAATGAGATTGAAATGTACTTAATTAATTATGAATTTTGAAATGTTTTTAAGATTGCATGCAGTATTTTTATTATTTTCCTGTAATATTCAAACAGCAAGAAATAAAAGGCTATTTTATTTATTTATTTTATTTAAAGGCTGTACCGATATAACAGGAATAGTGTCAGGTAAGGTATAAACTCGACGTTTCAAGTTTAATTTGGAAAATTGACATTCCGTGTCCAATGTATCTTTGTAGGAAATTACTCCAAATTCAGAATCATAGCGCAGCCACTTTTTATCGAGCCATTTAAATTGTCGCCCTTCTACATCTTTATTTCTTAATACTAAAGGACCCTTTAACAATGAAGAGAAATCTAAAAAGTCGAAACTGCGCATTTCGACAACTTCAAATTTTTTACTACTCGATCTGATAAGTTGTATCCAGTCGTGAGGGTGATAAATCTGCAAATCCGTTTTCTTTTTCTTTTCTTCAATAATGCTATGATCCGTGTCCACTTCCAAGTGGCTATGACCCGGAACCATGAACTTGTGGTCTATGACATCTATGTCTAATTTCTGCAAAGCCCAGGTCAACATTGAACTGACATGAGAGTTTCGGTTCTGACCGCCACAAGTATCAGAATAAAATATGACATGTTTTGTATTCTCAGGTACGAATGTTTGCAGGTGTTTAAAAAGACATGATGCTATTTGATTAGCTCCTCTAGCAGCTATGGTTTCATACCATATGTAACATACAGCTTTTCCAGTTTTGTTGTCATGGACAGTCAGGTTGAACGTCCACAACTGGCGTTTGTAGAAAGCTACAGAAGAACTGAGAGCTGGAGTGGGTAAACACTGTTGTAAATCAAATGTGTAAACTTGCACAGTACTGTCATCTTTATTCACTTGAGTATCACATTTTTTCATTTCGTATGCTTGATCTGCGGCAATCTTGTGATGTTCATGTTGAGCAATTAATTCAGTTTTGACTTGGTCTTCCTGACATAGTTGAATTTGCATCTTAAATTTATCACAAGTATAACAGGTGTCGGCACGGGGCTTTTTGAAAGATAATCCTAATTTGTGGAATTCTTGGCTATAAATTTTTACTGAAGGTGGATTGTCGCGGTTTTCACAAAATAAATCATACATTTTGTTAATAGTTAGATGAGACGGCAAGTACTTTTTTGATATAGTTTTTCTTGTGTAATGGCTCTCATAGGATGGAAATGACAAAATATGTTCCTTCATTTCTTGTCTTTTGTTATCAGAAATCTTATGTTTGGGTATACTCTTCCCACGGTTATCATCTGTTTGAGTGCCACCTACAGACGACCTTTTTTTCGTGGCAACTGTTTTTATAAAATTATCGCTTTCGCCTAACGTCTTTAAAAGGCATCCCCGACAAATGGTTTCACGCTTCCCGTTAATTAATAAAAAATATTTGTATGTTTTCATGCGAATCTTTTGTTGGTCAGGATCTAGTGAGCGTTGTCTTTGAGCGACCTTGTCGTGTATTTCCATTAAAGATGCCATATAAGTTGATCTCTTGAGATATGTTCCCATTTGCCAATATTCTTTGAAAATAGCTTGTCTATCGTTCAATGATATACGCTCCTTGCATTTCATTCGACACGTCCCTAGCTCTTTCATTGGTCTGCTGGAAACAACTTTACCTTTTAATGTTTTATAAGACTGACCTGTGTTGCGTTTTATTTTCTTTTCCTGTTTCGTAATGCGAATACTTTTCTTTGGAGATGTTTCGACCGCAAGTGGCGTGTCTTCTCTGCGGACAGTATCCGGATGAGTCGATGTATCACTGGATGTCGACGAATCTGCTGCTGTTTCAGGGATTTCGAAATGTGGATCCAGGACAGAATCATCACTTGAGAAATCCATTTCTCGATTCATAAACATGACGCCAGTGTGGCCTGCTGATGTGGAAGGCATTGGTTCTTCTTCCGCCATTGTACCTATAGATTGCTGTTCATTTTGTTCTCCTAAAAATAAAATATAGGTACTGTAGAGGCTAGTAAAGTAATAATTTCAATGATTTATTTATGATTGTTACTAAAATTAACGAATCACTAATGATTTCTAATAAAACCACAAATCAAACATGGCAAACTTACCTTCAACATTTGAGTTTCTCCTCATCACCATCTCAACTAATTTCTTTCCTCGCTGACAATCCATAGTAATTTGGAATATTTTTAACTAAAATATGACACACCACAACCGTTCTTTTAATCAATCTGAGCAAAACTAAGTCTACTAGTGACCCAAATCTTAACACTTCATTTTTTCCTAAGCAATAAATAATA
Organism: Cosmia trapezina; assembly: GCA_905163495.3. NCBI lineage: Eukaryota > Metazoa > Arthropoda > Insecta > Lepidoptera > Noctuidae > Cosmia > Cosmia trapezina. Next base: position 13,587,879 of record LR991049.1, read on the forward strand.
ATTTGAGTACCTACCCTTGAGTTAAACATAGAGATAACGCGATGCACTTAACGTTCCTAATAACATAAGTCACGTTCTGTATTCATGAAGTCCGAGAGCGTCAAGTGTTCCTTTTAACATAACTCAACTTATGTGTTTTATAACGTCGCAAGATTCATGCGAATCAAGAGGTTGAAAAGGGACGCCACTTAGATTCAAGCCCGAACAAGCGAACATGACTTATGTGCTTTAGTCTGCCGATGTATTGATTTAAATTAATAATTTTGGTACAAAGAAAAAATATAGCAATTTTTGACTTATGTGCTTTAGTCCGCCGACCCGACTATTATTAGGTACGCTAAAGGTACGATAAAGGATGTGGGAAAGAGATAAATGTTTTACTCTTTGTTTTACTTTCTTGGCATGGTCACAAGATCAATTGTAATTTGGTTAAAAAAGTTATAATATGACGCGGCCAAATTTGATAGTACTTTGTTTCAATGCCTGACAGTTCGTTCATTGAACTACCTGACTTATTCGCGTGTTCATTGTTTACGTGTTTGTCGTAATCTCCCATGGTTTTGCGATGTTTTAATAATATTTCTACTGTTAGATTGCATGAATTCTTTGTTTAACTACAAATAGTGAGTGTGTGGACGTTGTGGAGCAATTTCTTGTATGGTTGGGGGCTGCAAGTCCCATTCATAGCGAAAATAAAATGAACAATAAATATTGACCTTCCATCGGTAAGTTTTTGCTCAATTTCTTGTTGCATATGATCTGATAAACGAATATAAATAAATACATAACAAATATTGCTGTGTCACTAAATAGCTGAAACCAGTCGTAATATTTATTCCAATAGAAGTTATTAGCGAATATTCTGAAATTGTTTTGGGGTTATCTTGATCAGCCATAGTGACGTAAATAATGTTGTCGATACTTTTCTTTTACAGATTTCCTAGACGATGTGAAAAAAAAATGGATAAATTGTATTGGTAGACGAAATTGGACTCCAAAAAGCACAGCCACATAATATGCTCCAAGCATTTTACTTTGTATTCATTTGGTGATGAACCTATGAAATGGATGAAGCATGTTCTTTAAGTTGTCACTTAGAGAACATGCTGTTCCTACATTATTTGTTATGGATAGAACAGATGAAATGGTCTGATATACAGGATGATTTTTTTATCATGCACCAAATTGAAATGGGAGATTGTACTCCTCATTATGAACAACTTTTACTATGGGACCAAACCTGAAATCGCGAAAAAAAATCAGCTGTTCAGTACATTTTGACGAGTTTGATGTAGATAAATGTACTGAACAGCTGATTTTTTTTTCGCGATTTCTGGTTTGTTCCCATAGTAAAAGTTGTTCATAATGATGATTACAATCTCCCATTTCGATTTGGTGCATGATAAAAAATTCATCCAGTATTATGATATAATTAAGGTATTTTATTGGCAATAAATAGTATCCCGTTCAAATTAAAACTTGATTTATTACATTACAGGAAATACTTATGGAAGTCTGCGAAGAAGGACATAGCGCAGTACTGCAAATTAAAAGAACCGCTCACCATCAACAGCAATCTAACATGAAGACAGGTATAACATTTCAGAAATATGTTCACTTGATATATGCGATACAATGATATTATATTAAAAATATCATTGATGCGATATCATTCTTCTAATTATCCCAGTCGGAAATACAGGGCTATTTTTAAATGACTAGCTAAATTTTCACAGGGTGTTCTACCCATGAATATGAACAACTTTCACTATGGGACCAACTTTGAAATCGCAAAAAAAAATCTGCTGTTTCATACATTTTCATCGAGTAGGTATTGAACTTTTGTAGGAAACCGCTGGTTTTTTTTTCGTGATTTCAAAGTTGGTCCCTTAGTGAAAGTTGTTCATATTCATGGGTAGAACACCCTGTGAAAATTTAGCTAGTCATTTAAAAATAGCCCTGTAGAATCGTGTGCAAATTTATTTATTTATTTATAATAAAAAATACGTAATTGTAGGATCCCGTAGCAATGGAAGTTGAAACAGGACCTAGTACATCGGTACAGATTAATGAATCGCCACTGATCTTGACATCTCGTGAAATCATCTCACATCAGTCAGGTAAGACATACAAATAAAACTATTTACCTAAATAAAAATGTTGATAAAAAATCTTACATAAATTTTATTGAGAACTGTTTGTTTTAGGAATCCTTCACACAGATGACAATAACAAATTCAGAAATAATTGGATTCCATCCCGATTCAAGAAGACTGCGCTTTTGGCGAGTTCCTGGTCGCCAGAGCCGACTCCAGAATCCTCAGGAAGTTCATCCGTACCAGGGCGGAATGATTATGGTGTGGGCTAGAATTCGCCTAACAGATTATTAAAGTTGCTAGGCATTTTATTTTTTTATTTAAAATATTATCTGGTCGTTATTTATTTTTTTTATGTACAAAAAGTTTTTGTCGCTTTGATACCATTTTGAATTTTCATAATAAATTTTATTTTTTCACTAACAACCATTTTATTTAATCAAATAATTCAAATCTCTATTAAATTACGCTTCACTGATTTAAAATAATACATAATTAAAAAGTATTAAAATAAAAATTATTAGGTACTTTGAATACCCTTGTTCCCTAGACTTTGTTGAGTAGTCTATGATGTAATCTAAAATTCAAATAAATATGAGAAAGTAAGTTGCTAAAAACATTTGCAAAACCGAATGTCTCCCACTTGTTTTCAATAAACTCATCAGTTATTATGGCATTTAAATACATTCTGGTTTAGCCGGGTCAGATTTTATACATGAAGAGCTGTCGGGAACCAAGGAAGACTTTGGTGATGATGATGACGAACTATTTAGTTCATACTTAAAGTATTGTTTCATTTTGAACGAATATATTAAGTATTGGGATCATAAGGATGCTTAGTTAATTCAAAATTTTAGGGTGCGTACCTAAAATTTTGAATTAACTAAGCATCCTTAGTCTACTGATCAAGCTATACATTTCCAGTATAAGCTGATCTCGCATTGTATAAGATTTCCTTACAATGAGCGGTCAGTGTAAACTGGAAATGTATAGTTTGATGTGTAGCCGGGTGTACCTACGGTTATTATTCTTGGCAGTATAAGAAAGAATGTCATTGTACATTCTATCGACGTTGAAATTTAGTGGGTACATCACTAGTCAGAATAAAATGAATGACAACCTAAAAAATTTCGAAACGTCTTCTGTATACGTGTCCTTCTTTTACATCATAGCGGCTCCATAAGTCAAAATGAAACAAATATATTGAGTTCAGTTGCTATTTAAGCACTGCTTCTATGCTTGTTGTTCTTCTGAGCCAAATACAAACTGTTTCAACTGTCACAAAATAATATATTATAACCATCACATACGCCTCAAGTAACGCCATCTTTTGACATATTGAAATAGAATACTGAATCAACAGAATACGACCTGCTATTTCGATACATAACATACTGAGGAGATAGCCAGTAGGCCTACACAGGCGACTGTGGCGCAAAGAGCTCTAGTTCGAGTCTCGCCACACGAGATTATTTTTGTAATATCATGAATTTTCTGGAGAATATTACGTTCCGTCGCAGGCGCACCCGCTCAGAACCAGAGAACGACACCGACAGTAATATATCTCAAAATGTAACAATGGGGTTGGCTACTGTCAAAGTGGCGCTAGCATAGCTTTAACCAAAATTATATTCATTTGTATGAAGTATTTGTTTGTTTAAGATTTTACAAAATGCCTAAGAAATGTGAAGTGCCTTATTGCAAAGAAATAGGACCACACCAATTTCCGATAGCTGTAGAATTAAAAATAAAAGGTTAAAAAAAGTAATAAAAAAAGTGGTCTGATTCGGCTTTTTGTAGTATTGTATAATTGGCGAAAAGTATTATGAAATGTATACTTCCTACAAACAAAACCATTTCATAAATAAAATAGCTTGATGTATAATTTTAAGCCTTTATTCTTCATGTTGAGTACATGTTTATCTTATCATCCATCCTGGTATTTTGATGAAAAAATTTACAAAACCGAACACACAAATTGAGTAAACAAATGTGACAGGTGAAAGCTATGCTAGCGTCATCTGCCAAAAGTTTTAAGGAGCCAACCCCATTAACAGCATGCCTGAGCCTGATATGTCTGAGGACGATGACGACTCACAACTCAAAACATTACAAACCACAATCGAACGACTCACATCGCAATTAGATGGTGCGCATGTTGAAATTGAGACGCTGTTACTGGAAAATAGTGAATTGAAGAAACAAAACGACGAACTAGCTAAAAGAAACGAACTCCTTAAAAAAATTAATAGCCCCGCCAAACCAAGATCTACACGAAAGAAAACTACAAGCAGACTTACAAATAGTAAAGAGACCCAAACAGAGAATTTAAATAACGTATCTGAAAACATAAATGTTATGACTAATACGAGTGAGATAACACAAAAACATTATAATACTACTCGAGTCTCACCGCTAAGCGGAACCAACAGCAAGCAGACTATTACTGTAGATAAACCAAAAATATGTTTATTAAGCAGCGAAACTTCAAATAGATTATACACCGCTACAGAGAAAACTAACCTGCGTAACTACGAGATGTGCCACTATCGCAAACCAAAATGTGGACTGAAGCAAATATTTGAGAATATTGACGCAAAAGTCCAAAACTTAACAAGTATCGACTACTGTATTATTTACATCGGCGAAGAGGACTTCCGAAGAACGCAAAATTATGTAGAACTAGTAATGTTTATTCGAGAAAAATTAATTGCATTAACAGTCGCGCGCGCGCACCTAGCGACGAAGGGTGTGCGTACTTTCGACAGCGGATCGGTAGTTTTCGTAAAAATGACTTCGGCGGTGAAGTGCATATCGTGCAATATTGTAATAGACGAGTTGTTAGCATATGTGCAAAACAAAATATCGGTCATTGATGAAGACAGTTTGACGAGAATATGTGTGTCGGCTTTTAAAAGTGAAGAAATTAAACGGTCTAAATCGTTACTTTTTGAATCGCTGCCGTCGGGTAAGCGAAAAATAGTGCGTAAAAGGCAAGGGAAAGAAAATCGAGACGTTGAGGATATCATATCTCTTTTCAAGGGAACTGATCCGGAGGTGATGCCAGTGTTTGTAGCCCGTGATTTGGAAAAACTTCCTCCGGTGACCTTCGACCATCTAGACGTCACGAAATTGTTAAAGGACATTTTGATCCTCCAAACAGAACTGAAAGACATAAAAACTAACTATGTTACATTGGATCAGCTAGACGAAGTTAAGCTGGCAATAGGAAATGTGATTACTACATCGGACCAGTCGACCCCGAATAAATATCAATATCGGAATATGAGGATAAATACAAAGCGTGGTGCGTATCTTGATAGTGGCCCTATGGGACTGACACATCTAGACGCGACAGTTACGGATCATAATAATTCGATATCGTCTTCGCCTAAAGAAACCACAGCACCTATGAGCGCGCGGTTATCACAAAACTACCCGCAAGTTGTGAATGTGAGCTGTGTCAGCGAAGCGGCTACGACGACGCAATCGGCAGGGGCGCCGCAGCCGGGGCCCGCTAGTCAAGATAATGGGTCGCAGGTAGTGACGTCCGCTGATCAGCTGTTAGCTGCTGCTTCAACTAGTACGTACGTAGCTAATGAGAATGTGAGAAACACGAAACAAATAGAAAATAGATCTTTTGCGGACATGGTGAAAACTGGTGTGGATAGTGAATGGAAATTGGTGCAGCATCGAAAGTATAAGGTGAACTATCGATATCTAGGCAAAATGGGAATGTCAAACGATACGGACTGTAAATTCAAAGCCGCAGACAGGCAGGTCCCTATGTTTATCACCAAAGTACACAAAGAGACAACCGAAAGTGATATTACAGATTACATTTACCGGAAAACAAACGATGTGATTAAATTAGAGAAAATATCATTTCTACGAGATAAATATCATAGTGCGTACAAGTTTTTTATCTCGGAAAGAAAGTTGCCTACGTTCTTAGATGATAAACTTTGGCCCCAGGGCATTATATTTAGGCGTTTCACAAACTTCAAGCAAAAGAATGCGAACGGTGGGAGCAACACTGTAAGCGGCCCTGCCACGGAACATTATGATAGTAAACAGTCATAATACATACACATTAGTCAGCTTCAACTGCAAAAATGTGAAACGAGCAGTTCAAAGTATTCAAGAACTGTGCCAGTCCTCGGATATAATTGCGCTACAAGAAACGTGGTTGTTGCCCGGTGACTTACAGTTTCTGAGCGGAATCGACGACAACTTCGGTTGCACCGGTACATCCGCGGTGGATACCACCGCCGGAATGCTTCGCGGCCGGCCCTACGGAGGGGTTGCACTTCTTTGGAACAAAGGAGTTTTTCAAAATGTGTCGGTCTTACAATGTGATAACCCGCGAGTGTGTGCAATTAAAGTAACTATGGGCCTAAAGTCATTCTTAGTGTTCAGTGTTTACATGCCTACAGATAAGTTGACAAACTTAACGGATTTCACGGACTGCCTCAGTTTGGTGAGTGCTATTGTTAGTAATGAGGATACTGAGTCGGTGTACGTAATGGGTGACTTTAACGCTCATCCAAATGAATTATTTTACAACGAGCTTACTTGTTTCTGTAGTGAATTAGAGTGGTCATGTGCGGACGTTGACATATTAGGACTTGATTCGGACACGTTTAGCTTTGTTAGTGAGGCGAACGGTTCTAGACGCTGGCTAGACCATTGTGTGACCACTAACGCCGCCTTGCAATCAATAGTTAATGTTTACATAAAGTATGACGTTTTGTGGTCAGATCATTACCCTCTAATTGTAGAGTGTAATTTTGATGTTATAAAAACAAAGATGTCTTGTAACACCGATTCGTTAGTAAATAAGGTACTATGGGGTGAGCGAAACCCAGACCAAATTTTATTGTATAGTGAGATCTGTCATGAAAGATTGAGATTGATTGATTTTCCTAGTGTGTTTCGCGACTGTAGTGACTATACTTGTAGTAATGTAGATCACAGAAAACACATTGACGAACTTTATGACGAGTTAATTTTTGTTTTAAGCAAGGCTGCCACTGACAGCTTTGCTATCACAACGCGGCGTAACATTAAGAAGCCTGTAGTTGGATGGAACAGACATGTTAGTGATTCTCATAGGGAGGCTAGGTGTAAATTTCAGCTGTGGGTATGGTGTGGAAAACCAAAGTCGGGACGTGTTTTTGAGGAAATGCAAGTTAGTCGAAATATTTTTAAGTCTCGCTTAAAATGGTGTCAGAGTCATAGGGAGCAAATAAAAATGGACATTTTGGCATCGCATCATTCGAAACATAATTTTAAATACTTCTGGAAGTCCACCAAGAAGTTCAATGGCAAGCCTGGCCTCCCAGTGAGCGTTAACGGTATCAATGATCACAGTTGTATAGCTGAAATGTTTAAGGATCACTTCACTATAAAATCACCATTGGGACCATCACGGTTGGTGAACGATGTTGAATCGCATGGTCAGGAGATTGGAGCTATAATTACAGCTAAAGATGTTAAAGAAGCTATTAAGGCTATGTCGCGTGGGAAGTCTCCTGGCCATGACGGCATCAGCATCGAACACTTTAAACACGCAGGTCCTCACCTGTCTAGAGTGCTCGCGATGTTCTATACCCTATGTATAGGACATTCGTACTTACCTACTGCACTAATGAAAACTGTGGTGGTGCCAATTGTGAAGAATAAGACGGGTGATATTTCTGATAAATCCAATTACAGGCCGATTTCACTTGCCACTACGGTAGCGAAAGTGCTTGATAGTTTGCTTAGCAATCAACTGGATAAATACCTGAACATTAGTGATAACCAGTTCGGTTTCAGGCCGAGACTCTCCACAGAGACAGCCATCTTGTGTGTGAAGCAGACTATCAAGTACTACACAGAAAGACGAACGCCCATTTATGCTTGTTTTCTCGACTTATCGAGGGCATTTGACCTGGTCAATTACGATATCCTGTGGCAGAAACTGAAAGATATATCCTTGCCAACAGAACTCAGCAGGATCTTTAAATTTTGGTATCATAACCAGGTCAATGTCGTGCGATGGTCGAGTGCATGTTCCGAGCCGTACAGGTTGGAATGTGGGGTGAGGCAGGGGGGCCTAGCTTCACCTAAACTTTTCAACCTGTACGTCAACGCGCTGATAGAGGAACTCAGCAGCACCCATGTCGGCTGCCATATTGATGATGTATGTCTCAATAATATCAGTTACGCGGATGACATGGTGCTGCTGAGTGCTTCTGTATGTGGGCTTTCCAAACTGTTGGGGATCTGTGAAAACTACGCTCACAGCCATGGCTTGATTTATAATGTCCAAAAAAGTGAATGCATGGTCTTTCAGGCCAGAGGAAAATGTCCGGCAACGATACCTGCCATAAAACTATGCGGAACACCACTGAAGAGGGTGGAACATTTTAAATATCTTGGACATATGATGTCCTCTGATCTGAAGGACGATGCTGACATAGAGAGAGAACGCAGGGCGTTGTCTGTAAGGGCGAATATGATGGCCCGCAGGTTTGCTCGTTGTACCACTGAAGTAAAAATAACATTGTTCAGAGCATATTGTACATCTTTTTACACGAGTAGCCTGTGGGTCTCATACACGCGCGGACAGTACAACGCCTTGCGTGTGCAATATAATAATGCATTCAGGGTGCTTGTGGGGCTGCCCCGATTCTGCAGCGCATCAGGGATGTTCGCCGGGTCGCAAGTAGACTGTTTTTATTCTACTATGCGAAAACGATGCACATCTCTGGTGCGCAGGGTTCGGGCCAGCTCCAACGGCATCCTGAGGGCATTCACGCAGAGGTTCGATTGCCAGTACCTGAACCATTGCTGTATGGTTCACATACTGAGCAATCGAGATTTGTAATGTCGTTGTGTGTGCTTTATTTTATTTCTTTTGTTTTAGTTTTAAGACTATGATCCTTTGTTGGTCGAAATAAACGATAAAAAAAAAAAAAAAAAAAAAAAAAAAAAAATTAACCAATACTAATATCATTGTTTGTCTACCGACTTATAAATTTAAATTTAATAATAACTATTATGTAAAACAGCAAAATTATGGCAATACTCTGTACAATAGTAGAATAGAAACTTTTAATAACCTTTTATATATGGATACACAGACATTTAATTACGCATACCTACTGGACTCTAATCTAAATCTTTTCTATAACTACGATATGTATAATCAGCGCACGGGCGCACTGAATAGTAATGGCACGACTGTTGTGGTATCAGACCTACAGGATCTTGTTATGACAATAAGCAACCTAAACAATGAAGATTTTGAGGTAGAGTATTTACAGTCAGATAAAACAGAAATATCTACGGATTCACAACCACAAACTAGCCCTAAGTTTTTTCTTTAACAACAACACATCAAAAAACAGTACACAAACACATTCATGCAATAATAAAACCATCCTATATCAAAACATACAAAGCCTAAAAAATAAACGTTACCTATTAGAAGCAATCACGAACGAACATAAAATAGAAGCGCTTTGTTTTACGGAAACATGGATTACAGAATTTAAAAAAGACCTACTAAGTTTGGAAGAGTATACTGTAGCCGCGAAATACTGCCGCACAAACTATGCGGGAGGTGGTGTGTGCATTTTCTTAAAGGATGATATTGAATTCAAAGTAAGACAAGATTTAACGGAAATGACTATTGAATATATATTCGAAACATGTGCAGTAGAAATTCCAAAAATGAATCTTTTACTAGTAGTTATCTATTGGCCACAAAAAAATAGGGAAACCGAAATATTTTACACATCCTTGGAAAAACTACTACTTAAAATCAACATAAAGGACAAACATAAACACATAATTATAGGCGGGGATTTCAACGTAAATATCCTCGAGAAAAATCGCAATTCATTTAATCTTCTTAATACTATGACAAAGTACAATTTTCGACAACTAGTGACGGAACCTACCAGAGTAACAACTTCAAGCACCACATGTATTGACCTAATATTCACAAACGCACACGACAAATTCCATTTAGAAGTAGTAGAGCTTGGACTATCTGACCATAGAGGAATATCAATCACTATACCTACTCACGATCCAATAATTAATAAAAAACAAATATTAACTCTGAAGAGGATCTATAATAAACAAAATATAGACTCGTTTAAAAACGAACTAACGAAAAAACTAGACTGGAGTAAAATAATAAATGAAAACCAAAATATGAATGCTAATTATCTGTCATTTCATAACACCTTACAAAACATATTAAATCAGTGTATACCAAAGAAATCCGTAAATATTAAAAAGAAACCATCTAAATCATGGCTAACAACTGGATTAAGAGTAGCATGCAAGCATAAAAGACAACTAAAGGCATTAATGACTACAACTAATAACAATATTTTAGACAAGTACTATAAGCGTTATGAAAAAATTCTTAAGAGAACAGTAGCCCACTCTAAAAAACTAAACTACATAAGAATAATGAGTAAATCTGAAAATAAAACTAAAACTATGTGGCAAATAATAAAAGAGCGTACAAATAAAAATAGCAAAAAACAAATAAAAATATAAAATTGCGTGTACAGAATACTATGACAGAAAACGCGACTGCCGTCGCCAACGCTTTCAATGATTATTTTGTATCAGTGGGCAAAACGGATACTGCAAACGGGAGCGTTTGTCCAACTGGCCGTCCTACTTCCTCCCAAAGCGAAAACTCCATTTACCTAAGACCTGTTGACCCTAACGAAATTAAGTTTATCATAAAAAAATTGAAAAACAAGCGAAGTTATGGGCATGACGAGCTACCGCCTATACTTATAAAAGCATGCGTTGAAGAATTAACGTTACCGCTAACTTATTTAATAAATCGGTCTTTAGATAAAGGCTCAGTCCCCGACCTGCTGAAAATATCGGTAGTGAAACCAGTTCACAAAAAGGGAGACCAGACTGACACTAGTAATTATCGGCCGATAGCATTGCTACCGACCTTCTCAAAAATATTGGAGACTGCGATGTCAAAACGACTTTATTCTTATTGCGAAAAATATAAAATATTCAACGATAGCCAGAATGGGTTCAGGAAAAATAGATCTACGACATTAGCAGTATTTAAGTTTATCCAGGAAGCTTTAAATATAATCAATAACAAAAATTACGCAGTAGGGATTTTACTGGATATGAGCAAAGCCTACGACAGAGTTTCATACAAAATTTTACTTAGTAAATTATATGCAATAGGTGTTAGAGGTACAGCACACAAGTGGTTTTGCTCGTACCTAGAAAATAGGGAACAATTCGTAGAGGTAGAACATAGCGATCCACATACTGGCCAAATAATACGCGTAAGATCTAATAAAACAAAAACAACAATGTCAATACCACAAGGATGCGTTTTGGGATGCTTATTATTTCTAATTTATATTAATGACCTCCCTAAAGAAATTGACGCTCAAAGTATTTTATTTGCTGACGATATTTCTATTATTTTTCCTTACACCAATAAAGATAACCTAAACTTAAGTCTAGACGATAAGCTCTCCAAAATAGTAGCATGGTTAAAAGACCATAACTTAGAATTAAATTTTGACAAAACAAAGCTAATGCAATATAGACCATACCAAAAACGCAAATTGGATATAAATTACTCTTACAACAACATAAAGCTGCAATGCATAAACGAGTTTAAATTGTTAGGTTTGACTGTAGATACGAATATAAATGGAAAGCCCACATAGATACATTGGCAAACAAACTAGCCAGCTTTATATATGCTTTGGGGGAGCTTAAAAAGGCTACTGATTTTAAAACTGCTCTAACAGCATACTATGCCTACGCATATTCCTGGCTAAATTATGGAATCGTAGTGTGGGGAAATGGTGTAGAAAAAGATAGACTTTTTATTCTACAAAAGAAATGTATACGAATTCTTGCCAATATACATAACACAGTCAGCTGCAAACTATTCTTTGTAAAATACAAAGTTCTTACACTAACTGGTATCTACATTTTAGAAGTTAGTAAATTTGTAAGAAAACACCAGTCACTATTCCCACTAACTAAGGACCTTCGTGCACAACATCGCAGTGTTAGACGCCAAAACAAAAATGAATTAGCCTTACCAAGCTCAAAATTAACTATGTTTCATTCAGGACCTTTAGCCATGTGCGTGAAAATATATAATAAGCTTCCAAATTCAATTAAGGACATAGAGTACGAAAATAAATTTAAAAACAGTCTCCAAAAATACCTTATATTAAAATCGTATTACACTCTAAAGGAATTCTTTGACGATAAGTAAATTTTGACATTGATATTCACATAGAACCTACATACTTATAATTTTGACTTATGATTATTATTTTATCGCTATTTGTTTTTAATTTAATTTTTATCTTATTTTAATTTATGAATGGAAATTATGATAATTATGATCTATTAATTGTTCTCACCCTAATTATACCATCATGAGTTCATGACAGTTAGCATGTTACAATTAGTATTAAGTACAGAGGTTTGTCTATTATTGTGAAACTGTAGCACATAACAACCTGTTTATATTGCTGTGCCCTAGCAGGGTTCATGTATGAAACTATAAATACTTGTAAGTCTTGTAACAACTTTATACTACATGAATGCAATAAATGATTATGATTATGATTATGATTAAACCATGGACCCTTTTTTGAATTTCTAACTTTATTCCGACACATTAAGATGTCAGTTTTACAAAACTGACAACTTGTTACCGGACTAAGTTGTCAGTTTTATATAAAGAACTGTATTGCTATCACAGCTAAGTTCTTATTACAAAAACTGGCTCGATGGTTAAAAAGCATGACAGAAGAAAAACCTCGTTTTGTAATAAGACTGAAGAAGTTCTCTGGGTGATAAAACCTTAAATGCCGTCATTTCTGAGATCACATTTTGAAGAAGAAATGTCATATTCGGGACGAAAAGAAATGGTTCGACTTAATTATACATTTAAGTTCTTGAATAATATTTGTTTTTTTAGATCTATTGTATTTATTTTAATAATTCCTTAGAGTATCTACAATTTTAACAAAATATAATCGATTTAAAAAGAAATATGGAAAAAAGTACGTAATTACGGAATTACGGAATTGGAGAAATAAATTGCGTAACTAGTTACGTAATTGACATTTCCGTAATTTTGGAAGCCCTACTCGCAACACAGCTAGTAACTAGGGCTTTCATCCCGGGAATCTCGGTCTCGAAAATTTCGAGAGTCTCGACTCGAGACTGATAGTTTCAGTCTGGGGATCAACGAGACTTTTGAGACTTAGTCACTTGACAGTATTAAATAATTAACAGTAAAAATAAGAAGTAATTTATGAACATGTGATTAATGATGTCCGAAAAGTAGCGAATTTGTTCAGAAATATCACCAACAAAACAAACTATAATAAGAAAATACTTAGAGGAAGAGTTCCACACAGAACTAAAACTAGTAATTAATTGCAAGACGAGATGGTCCAGGTTAGCTGGAATGCATTAATGATTTCTTAAAATAAAGATAATGCGTTCATCCGGAATACAGTTCACTGCATCAAGAAAATAATACATGAAAAGCAATCTCAAATTCACTAGGTATCATTTAAAAGTGACCTTAGAAGCACTGTATCGGCAAAACCAAACTAAAACTAAATTTCTATTTAAAAACAATTAGAATTACAATAAAGTACTTTAAACGTAAGACTTGTCAATTCACTGCGTATCTGATCTGCATTAAGAAAATAGACTTATTGAGGTAATTAACTTACAATACTTGCGCAGTCCTTCTCAGTTTTTTGAAAAAAGCCGGATGCTGGACTGTAATTTCACATTACATTAATGTAATTTGTAATTACAGTCACAATTAATAAAAACGACTGAAAATTATCTCCCTTATTCATAAAAACTAGCGTTTTAGTTTTTATAAATAACGATAGTATCTATCTCTACACTAGCTTATAAGCAGAGAGAACATTTTCTAACGCGGGTTATTTTTGTAATAAAACCAGGTCCTCTCTGTCTGAAACCACATTAGACGCCCTTTTTTTCTTACGTGCTCACTATAAAAAACAAAAAAAAACTTTAAAAAAACTTGATTGAAATATTATGTTGTTTAGACTGCCTAAATGCCTAGCAAAACTACTTTTGAAATAGTCTCGAAAGTCTCGTTTTTCCCGGGAATTTCAAGACCCCATCGAGTCTCTCTCTTTTTTCCCGGGACTCAGAAATGCAGCGAGACTGAAAGCCCTACTAGTAACCGACTGATCCATGAGCTAACGTGCTGCCCCGGCACCCGTCAAGAGCGGGGTCCTGATTTCCGGATGTAGCGCGCCACCTCGTTTGGTAAAACAGTATGATTAATAGATACATTTACTAAAAACCAAAACAATTCTAAAATTCTTTTAATTAAACGATTTAACGTTACATAAAATACAGGAATTAATGAATGCATAACTTTATATGTAAAATCAATGTTTGACAAATTAACTAGCACAAACACACACTAGACAAATTACTGGCTATACCAAAAGTAACGCCATCTAGTGGTATAAGATGACAATCATATCCAACGTAGAAATTAAGTACCTATTATACCCGCACAACAGCCAACAGAATAGTACACTTCAAAATTCAATAGCCTATCTTATTTCAACTAAATTCTAACATTCGGCCATCCGCATAATTGTCCTCGCATACATATACGAATGGTTTTATATTAAAACAACAATTACAACTGTAACTATCCAAATTCTTCACTAGTAGTGGTACAAGTCGCTACTACATTGAAACCATCAACATCTATTCTGTAATGAGACATTTAGTTTACTAGTGGTACAAGTCGCTACTACATTGAAACCATCAACATCTATTCTGTAATGAAACATTTAGTTTACTAGTGGTACAAGTCGCTACAACATTGAAACCATCAACATCTATTCTGTAATGAAACATTTAGTTTACTAGTGGTACAAGTCGCTACTACATTGAAACCATCAACATCTATTCTGTAATGAAACATTTAGTTTACTAGTGGTACAAGTCGCTACTACATTGAAACCATCAACATCTATTCTGTAATGAAACATTTAGTTTACTAGTGGTACAAGTCGCTACTACATTGAAACCATCAACATCTATTCTGTAATGAAACATTTAGTTTACTAGTGGTACAAGTCGCTACTACATTGAAACCATCAACATCTATTCTGTAATGAAACATTTAGTTTACTAGTGGTACAAGTCGCTACTACATTGAAACCATCAACATCTATTCTGTAATGAAACATTTAGTTTACTAGTGGTACAAGTCGCTACTACATTGAAACCATCAACATCTATTCTGTAATGAAACATTTAGTTTACTAGTGGTACAAGTCGCTACTACATTGAAACCATCAACATCTATTCTGTAATGAAACATTTAGTTTACTAGTGGTACAAGTCGCTACAACATTGAAACCATCAACATCTATTCTGTAATGAAACATTTAGTTTACTAGTGGTACAAGTCGCTACAACATTGAAACCATCAACATCTATTCTGTAATGAAACATGTTACGGACGCCGAGCATAGTGTGAATTAAAAGACTATGAAAGTTGTGCAGGATAGCTGCTTCATTAGTTAGCGTGGTAATATCATAGTCTTTAGGCATGTGGTATTTTCAGTTTGTGGAAAATTAGCATTCAGCTTTAAGTCTAACAGATGCTAGAGATTCCCACGGCGCCCGAAATGTTTTGTTTTGCTTATCGCCGGGCGTTTTCGCAGTAAAATGCATTGTTTTATATTCTAAAATGTTTACTAGCGGCACTGTTAAAGGAACTCATTATTGTCGAGACCTTTTGTTGAATAGGTAACAGTTCTGCGTAAATTGTAATCCGCACAAAATATCTTTCTTAGTTTTAGGAAACGAATTATTTGTTGTCGGTGTCTATTGATATGCATTTCTTTAGCCATTTGTAATAATTCTAAGAAAGTTTGTTTTTATGTGTTTACAATAGTTTTAAATAACGTAGCCAGTACTTTGTTAGACCACCCAAAGCGTGGGAAATAGTAGGGATAGAACTAACGCCACTGGGGCATATAAAAAGCCTTACTTGTAAAACCAAAGTAAGTCAGTCGGCCTACAGCTCTACAAGAAGAATAAACTAGAAGACAGCAGCAAGAAGTCTTTTATTACTCCAACCTAATACAGTCCACCACAAAACATTTAGTTTACTAGTGGTACAAGTCGCTACAACATTGAAACCATCAACATCTATTCTGTAATGAAACATTTAGTTTACTAGTGGTACAAGTCGCTACTACATTGAAACCATCAACATCTATTCTGTAATGAAATATTTAGTTTACTAGTGGTACAAGTCGCTACTACATTGAAACCATCAACATCTATTCTGTAATGAAACATTTAGTTTACTAGTGGTACAAGTCGCTACTACATTGAAACCATCAACATCTATTCTGTAATGAAACATTTAGTTTACTAGTGGTACAAGTCGCTACTACATTGAAACCATCAACATCTATTCTGTAATGAAACATTTAGTTTACTAGTGGTACAAGTCGCTACTACATTGAAACCATCAACATCTATTCTGTAATGAAACATTTAGTTTACTAGTGGTACAAGTCGCTACAACATTGAAACCATCAACATCTATTCTGTAATGAAACATTTAGTTTACTAGTGGTACAAGTCGCTACAACATTGAAACCATCAACATCTATTCTGTAATGAAACATTTAGTTTACTAGTGGTACAAGTCGCTACAACATTGAAACCATCAACATCTATTCTGTAATGAAACATTTAGTTTACTAGTGGTACAAGTCGCTACAACATTGAAACCATCATCATCAGAAAATCAAAGAATGGGGGTATTTTATTATACGTGACACGGGCGACGCCGTCTTTGCAGGTACTCAAATCATGCACACATAGATCGGTACGGTGCTTCACTTTCGATATTCGTGGCGCGGAGTCCATCTTTTTTTATAAGTCTATGGATAATTTAATAATAATCAGTAACCCAGATAAGAGAGGATTTAAGGTTTGCGCGAAAAAAAAATGGCTTGCTGACTTTTCGTTTTCTATTATTTTTAAGTAAAGTCGCTTGAAAAACCTGTCCCAAAGAATGACCCATAAATAGTTTATCAGCCATCTCGTTACCATAACACAAGCATTAGGTTGCTTAGCTTGGGACTAGATGGCGTTATGTGAAACATCCAAGGATATTATTTATTATTTATCTAAACTCACAGTCATACAATAATTCAATGGGACCCAATCTCACGGCCTCACGACACGACGCGTCACGTGTGGCTGTGACACCACATCGCAGCTACAAAATATACCACTGTTTTCTGACAGACAGATCGACTCCGGCTTTCTGTGTTTGAGATGTGGCTGGCCCCTAGTGCGCGGTCTCGCTGATGGTTGCGTTGTGGCTGCGACGTGGCCTTGATGTGGTCGGTGTCGCCCACAAAGTTGATTTTGAGGGCCAACTGTTGTCCGTGTAATAAACTATTAATTTTCATACAAATTAGCGCCCGTCCGCCATGCGTCGTTGTGGTGTGATTGTGAGAGTGATCGGATCCTTAGTTGAAAGAATAAAAGCTTGTACATACCCGCTCGTCTCACGTGAACTCTCATATAGCAATAGGCCGCTGCATAGGTGTCGTTGTCGTACTGGACCGCGGGTAAGGCTTTTGTGTTATTTCGATGGACCAACATAGTACAATTCCATAGAGTAGCCATGTCTTTTTGTGCCCAAAACTGTTAAAAGAAGGAAGTAAATTATTGCCATACCGAGTGTACGTTCTTATTTATAAGCATAAGGTTAATCAGCCTATAATGTTCCCACTGCTGGGACACAGGCCTCCTCTCGGTGAGAGGGAGTGGGCCGTAATCCAGCACGCGGGCCCAGTGCGGGTTGGTAGATGTCACATGTCTTCGAATGTTTGGTTCTAGGACATGCCGGTTTCCTCACGATGTTTTCCTTCACCGTTTTGAGAGCAGTGGTGATGCAATAACTTACACAAAGTAAAGTGCCAGCTTGGGTTCGAACCCACGACCTACAAGCTCGCTTGGCCACCACGGCTTTATAGACATATTATTATAATAACCACGCATCAAACCCGTATCCCCCCAAAGGGACAGGCAGCGCGTTGTATAATTAATACATGGTGAATGTACTCACAGTTACAATTTTACTATTGTATCTTTTCAGCACAAAAGAATATGAATAATTGTTGTTATAGTAGTCAGTGCAGCTGTAAAAAATTTAATACCATTAATATCTTAATAAATTCATTTAGTTTTGAGGTAATTATAATTACGTAGCCAAAGCCCCCTTCCCCCTCTCCCTCCAACCCCTCCTCCTCTCCCTCTAACCCCGCCCCCTCCCTTTTTCATCCCTCTCACCCACCCCTATCATCCCATTCACCGCCCCCTCACCACACCCTCTTACCCTCTTAATCCTCCCCTCTCAACCCTTTATTCCCAATTATGTGCCAAGTTTCAAGTTAATTAACCAAATGAATAAGATTTTTCATATAAACTATATTCCCTGTTATCACCCCAATTTTATAAAATCGTTTGGGGTATTTCCGTAACTTGACTGAAAGATTATTTACACCAATTTTCGATTTAATCAAGCCCTGCGGTAGAACCTGCCCTGTAAAATTACCCCCAAGGGTAGATTTTCGAAAAACCCTGATACACATTATTCTTCATTTTTGGTATCAAGTATAAATATAAATAATAATAGTTTCGAGTTAATCAGACCGCGCGTTAAAATTCCTCCATAAAAACTTTTACACACCCCCAATCCTTCCTTATAGGAATTATTTTAGAAAAACTAAAAATGACAAACTGTATAAATGACTCAGATAATTATTCATGCGAAGTTTCAAGTGTATTAACTCAAGGAATAAGATTTTTCATACAAACTTTGGACCCCCGTTTCACACCTTTAGAACGTGAATTTTTAAAAATCCTTTCTTAGTGCACCCCTAGACTTCACATGGAACCTACGATTTGGAATTTGTAGATTTGGGCTGTGCGTTGATATGTTAGTCAGTCACTCAGTCAGTTTCTTGGGTTAATATCTTGTTAATATAGTTTACGTGCATCTTAAGCCGTGTACGCACGTAGGAACAAATTTGTTGCGTTGCATGATACGCAACAACTTGATTCGCTCGTGCGTACCACTAACGAACATCAAACACTCTACTTGTCAAACATGTTTGCGGCGATCTTATTAGTATGTTCTTTAGGTACGGTGTTCGAAGAGCTTTACTAAATGTTACGTAACAAAATTGTTGGTATAGAACTAATCCTACCCGTACCTATTAAGATGGGGTTCACGACTGTTGTGCGCGAACTCGATTCGAACTATGTTCGCGTTCGTGTTCGAACATGCCATCCATACGTACGAACCAAATGTTCAAGTTTGATGTTTGTGTTTGCTATGTTCGTGTTCGTACGTGCGTACACGGCTTTACGGCTTTCACGTGAACAAAGTCGCGGGCAGAATCTAGTTAAAACATACAAATAAACTGTTCTTCATTTAGTACTTACTGCACATGATCGATATCGAAGTTATATTTTATTGTAACGGTGAATGTATCTCCTTCGAGAACCGTATATTTTTTTAGTGTTTCTTCGTCATCAGTGTGGTCACAAATTATATTTACGGCACCTGTGTCATCAAAAACCTCGGCACGGATTTTGAA
This sequence comes from Cosmia trapezina, assembly GCA_905163495.3. Taxonomy (NCBI): domain Eukaryota; kingdom Metazoa; phylum Arthropoda; class Insecta; order Lepidoptera; family Noctuidae; genus Cosmia; species Cosmia trapezina. The sequence goes on from LR991049.1 coordinate 13,607,722, forward strand.
AGTGATATGCACACGACCTGTAAAGAATTAGAAGTTTACTGTGAGCAGAGTTATAGAGGCGGATTTGCAGTGTTGGCCGCCATAGGCCCCAGGCCACGTAGTAAGTACCAGCCGCCCCTTTCTCAGCACCCATCATAATAGACTACATACCGTAAGGGCGGGTTACTTTGACTCTAGGGCATAACTTTGGCTCAAACCGAGACAACTGTTTAAACTGCCCGAAGTGTCGCGACCACACAACCGAACGTCGTATATGCTCCGGTAACTAATAGATGGTAGTATAGACACGTAGGATGGGCTGCATCAATTGGGTACCCCAGTTGTATTAAGGCGAAAGCGCCAGGGTAGCCCGCGAAATTCAAAATTTCTTAGGTTTTTTGCAATTTGTAGGTCAGTGTGAACTTGTATGTTGATTAAAATATGATCATTAGAATCAGCTATACAACTCCATAATGCATTTACCTCAAATCTAGCGATTTCATGAAATCATGAGGTTTGAGGTAAATGCTAACTTATGGAGCTGTATTGCTGATTCTAATAATTATAATTCTGTAAAGCCATATTATCTACGGCCGCGAATCATATTTTAATCAACATACAAGCTCACACTGACCTACAAATTGCAAAAAACCTAAGAAATTTTGAATTTCGTGGGCTACCCTGGCGCATCACCCTTAAGTAACTTTGCTACAACTTTGCAATTCAAACAATACATCCTTAAGGATAATACAAAAAGTGTTCCTAATGCCCGGACGAGATTCGAACCATCACTCATAGGTTATAACAATGATTACCGCTATATCTCAACGAATTATCAATCTACTTGGCGTTATAACTCTGTCTCTGTCTATGAAATCGCAGTGAATGAATAGTTTGTTATTTATTTATTTATTTATTTTAAAGAAGGCTTACAGACTAACAAACCAATAATAAGAATAATGTAATATTTAAAAAATAGCTAATAACAAGCCTCCACATATAGCCATGGAAAAAGTCGATAAAAAGAAAATACATACAAGTTATTATAATTATATAAGATAATAATAGATAAGTAAAGTTAATTATCATTGAAAAAAGACTGTGCCAACAGCCGTCTTAAGGTCGCCACACTGGTGCAGAACAAGTCGACATTAAGGTCCCTAGGAAGTCTATTGAAACTAAGAGCACTTCTAATTGAAAAAACATTTCGCCTATAATTAGTCAACGCGAAAGGTACATTTAACATTGGCCGTTGACGTAATCCCATCAGATTCGTACGTAATGACAAATTAGCAACGAGTTCAGGACAGTCAATGTGGCCATTCGCGATACCCAAAAGTAGACTCATGTCCCCGATATAGCGTCTCATCTCCAGAGGAAGGAAGTGGTACCGTTTGCAGCGGTGTTCATAGTCAACTGAGTATTGCTGAGCCCTATAATCCAGATAGCGTAGAAATTTTCTTTGGACGCCCTCAATACGGGACTTATAAGTCGCATACTGCGGGTTCCAAACCTGAGACGCGTATTCTAAATGGCTGCGCACGAAAGAACAATACAAAATCTTAACCGGTTTAAGAGATCGGAAACAGGCTGTAGTGCGTAGTATAAATCCTAGAGCTTTGGATGCCTTTGCAACTATGCTATTTACATGTTGATCAAATAGAAGCTTGCTGTCTATGATTACTCCTAAATCTCTAATGCTATTTAACCTGCTAATGAGCTGATCGTTCACGGTGTAACTAAAATTGATCAAAGAATTACAACGTGAGAATGTTAGGAGGTAGCATTTAGAGACATTTAATTGGAGTTTGTTACGGATGCAATATGTTTCAAACCTATGCAGGTCGTCTTGCAACTGACATGCATCAGACATGTCACGCACAACTTTATGAATCTTCATATCATCTGCATACAGTAAAATATATGAATGACGAAAGCATTGTTTGATATCCGCAATGAACAGTATAAATAACAGAGGACCCAAAATGGAGCCTTGACGTACGCCTGAAGGGACAGAACTCCAACCAGAGGTGTAGCCCTGAAACACGACTGCCTGTGTTCTGTTCTCTATATAGGAGGAGAACCACCGGTACAGGTCACCATGTATTCCGGCGAGAAACAACTTCTTCAGCAGCATGCAATGATCAATTCGGTCGAAACACTTACTATAATCGGTATAAATTACGTCAACTTGTCGCTGTGCCATGCCATTTGTGATAAACTCTTGCGACAGAAGTAAGTTAGACGTGGTCGAGCGGTTCCTAACAAAACAGTGCTGTTCCTCACCAAGAATTGACTTGAAAGCCGCGTAGACATCGGTATAAACGATACGTTCAAGAATTTTAGAAAAAAGGCAAATCTTTGATATGGGGTGATAGTTATCAATATTAGCCTTGTCGCCCTTTTTAAAAACGGGAGTAACGAAAGCAGACTTCCAAATCTTTGGAACTTTACCCTCGGAAAGAGAGCGCTTGAATAGGATAGAAATGGGTTCCACAAGACTATCAGCACAAGCAACTATAAACGTAGGAGGTATTAAGTCTGGTCCACCTGATTTACTCAGGTCTAAAGATTTCAGCAGTTTCAATATACGTGAGTCGTTTATGTCAACTGTGCTGACAGACATTGCAGTATTACTACATTGTTCACTAGAAGCACGATCATCATCAGCCGTAGATTCAGGTTCTGAAAAGGTGGACTGGAAATAGGTAGCAAAGAGATTGCTAATATCCTGTCATGTATTCACAGAGGTCTCACGGTAGAACATCTCATTAGGAAACGAACCATCCCTCCGCTGACTCTTTACGAACGTCCAGAAAGATTTAGGATTTTTTACAATAGAAGCCTCAATGTTTGTCATATAATTATCATAACAAGTTTTTTCCAGTTCAAAAACTCTGGTACGCAGTAATAAAAATGAGTGATAATCAGATAAGTTACTATATCGTTTATTGTCAGCGCCAAAATCCAAATTCGCGATTTTCCATATTATTTATTTTACGAATTCTTTAAAATACGCAACATTATTTTTCCTAAATATTATTTTTTCAAATTCTTATATTTCCGAATTCTTAGGTTTCTTAATTATTTATTGTCCTAACACCAAAATTTTTCGAATGAGTACAGTTCGATACAAAATGGAAAATAAACGGATTTTAAACATTAAACAATTTAACATTATTTACAGTAGGTACTGTAAATGACTAACTAACTATACAAAAAAAAAAAGGATACTTCGTCATTAAAGTACTCGTCCGTAATATCGTTGATGTTGGCGTGCCGTGCTATGCGACCTGCGCTCCTGCAGCAGGACAGGCCATGGTGCCCAAGACTGTCGACAGCTTGACCGCAGTGACACCGATGCGGAGCAACACAAGGTGCGCCCAAGCGGACACATGTAGCGAGCCGAAACGATGAATCATCCATCATAGTGCCTATGGTGGATGACGGGAGAGCCTGAAGCCACAAGCATGACTCCCATCCTCCCACAGCCAGCAGACGGGCACGCTCAACAGTATTAAATGACGTGTTTATTAGGGTATTCCGTATAATACTGCAGAGCGGCACGTCCCACAGTTTCTGGGAGGACGGGTTGTCGGGCAAAGCCGTATTGGGACAAGCCATTTTCCAAGCGTTCCACGCATCGCTAAAAACGGTACCTCAAAATAAACCAGTGAGGAAGATAAAATTTTCCTGGTTAATTTATCGCTGCATACAACGGATTGTCATATTTTTTTTATCAGATAGTCAAAGTTAAACCATTTATTTCAGCAAAAAAGTCAAAGAAAGAAAAAGAAAGAGGTCTACAGCAAAATATAATAATTCCATCCAAAGAGTTTAGTTGTATTATAAGTTGAATCATGTGTGGAACAAAATCTGTTACATAGTTTTTATTGTGATTGTACTTATATATGGGAAATATAGAATGTGGACTAAAATGGAACATGTAATAATGAGAAAGTGTAAATAAATGAATATGAAAAATTCGGAATATGTAAAAATAAGAATTCGGAAAAATAAGAGTATGAAGTAATAAGAAATTGGACAATTTAGACTTCGGAAAGCATCGCCGACACCATTTCTTATGATACTTATGTTTTTCTCTAATAATTTTAATTAGTGCCGGGGTATACCAAGGAGGGTAAGAGGACTGTTTATATGCGTGTGGTGTGAGGGCCACTTTATTCCAACTCTTTGAAAATATGCTTAGGATTTAGTGAACATTCCGAAAGAATTGTGAAAGTTGGAATCAGATTTTGTAAAAGTCAACTTTGCGAGATATGGACTGTAAAGTGGGGCCCTCAGTTCTCACATAGAGGATTGAGGGCCCACCTGTACCTGATAAACTATGGACACTACAGATAAAGTCTTTATGCCAAAATCTAACCTTATACCAAACAAAATTTGTGAAAACAAGATATTATCGCAAAACACTGTCCTACTTGGTATATTTATTTATTTATTTATTTATTTATAACTATGGATGACTTACAGCTAAACCAAACGGAATAAAAAATAATGTGTGAGACTGACAGCCAATTAAAAGTCATCACTTCTAAAAACAGATTGGAAAAAAAGAGTGTGAACAACACAACACAGCTACCGAAAAAAAAGGGAAGAAATAACATTCAAGCTTAAACTAAATTTACATGTCACATCAATACAAGAATAAAAACCTGAGCATACAAATTCTTATTTAAAAAAGCTAAGGCTCAGGCACTTTCTGGCCGAGGACACACTTGTTAGGAAAAGATCAAAATCATGCTGCTTACACATGTCATTATAGTTTCTACTTGCACGCACAACAAATGAATTTTGCCTGTAATTCGTAGAGGTAAATGGAACACGCAACGGTGCGTTCCATCGCTTCGACCTTCCAGGAACGTTAAAATAAAATTTAGACAGAATATCGGAGTTAATAATAGAGTTATTGAAAATTTTAAATAATGAAATACAGTCAGAGATTGTTCGCCGATTAATTAGGGGTAATATATGATACTTTTTACAGAGTTTGAGGTAATCTTCAGACCGGTAGGGCACTTTCTGATGATAACACAAATACTTTATGAACCTTTTCTGGATGCTCTCTATACGATCAATGTACTTGTGATAACAGGGATTCCAGATTTCAGACGCGTATTCCAGGTGGCTTCTGACGAAAGTACAGTAAAGAATTTTTAAAGTCTTGGCTTGACTGAAGCACCTGGATAGCCGCATTATGAAACCTAGTGCTTTAGATGCTTTGGTGACTATGGCATCGACATGAAATTCAAACGTAAGCTTAGAATCGTGATATACCCCCAGATCTCGGATGCAATTCATTCTAGGTAGTACTTGATCACCTAAGATATACGATGAAGATATAATTGAGCGCTTGCGAGAATATGTTAGAACCGAACATTTAGCAGGGTTAAGATCAAGCTTAATCCCACGGCAATAAGCCTCCAGACGACGTAAATCATCCTGAAGCGCAAGTACGTCCTCATGGGATGATATTGTGGCATAGATTTTCATATCGTCAGCAAAACATAACAGTTTGGATGAAATCAAGCAAGAGTTGATGTCGTTTATATAGATAATGAAAAGTAATGGGCCGAGCAATGAACCCTGGGGGACTCCACTGGGGACAGGCACCCAACCAGACATGTAATTGCTTAGTACTACTGCTTGGGACCTGTTCTCCAGATATGAAGAAAACCATCTGAGTAAATCACCTCGTATTCCCATACCATATAACTTTGATAGTAAGATCTCATGGTCAATCCGATCAAAAGCTTTACTGTAATCAGTATAAACGACATCAACCTGCTTACCGTTCGTTATCCATGGCGTCAGTAACAAAATCATTGAGCAGAATTAAGTTGGTGACGGTAGACCTTCCCTTTAAAAAACCATGTTGAAAGGAACTAAACGAATTTTTTAGAGCACTATACACCTGATTATAGATGATCCTTTCAAAGATTTTTGCCACAATACAGAGCTTGGATATCGGCCTGTAGTTTACGACTTCGGTTTTGACTCCTTTCTTGTGAATAGGCGTTATGAAAGCCGATTTCCAAAGTTCAGGTACAACACAAGTATCCAAGGATTTCCTGAAGAGAATCGAGATAGGTTGGGCAATCGAAGTCGAACAGCGTACAAGAAATTTTGGTGAAATGTTATCAGGCCCCGCCGCTTTAGAAGTATCTAACTTGCGAAGCAAGTTAGAAACTTCCTCAACGTTCACTTCGATGCTACATATATCAGATAAGCTGGAAGAATCAGTGAAACGAGGGGTTGAAGAAATTCCATGACTATGGCTAGTATCTAGAAATGTAGAATGAAAGTACGAAGAAAACGCTTGACATATTGTTTCTCCGGTACGTAACACTTCACTATTATAGTTTAAAGTGCTTGGAACCGCATTTGAGTTGTGACGTTTTTTAACGAAGGTCCAGAAATATTTGGGGTTTTCTTTAATAGATTTTTCAGTTAAATTCAAATAGTTTTCATAACATTGCGATTCTAATACCTTTACCCTTTCACGAAGAAGCTTAAACGTTGACTCATCAGCTATATTGCCATACGTCTTAAATTTTTTAAAATATTTGTATTTTTCTTTAATTGTTTTAATTAATGCAGAATTGTACCAAGCTGGATAAGTTTTGTTACGATTTACTTTTTGTGGAATGTATTTTATGTGTAAATTGAGAATAAATTGATTGAAACAGTTTAATGATTCATCAATTGATCGTGTCGCAAACTCAGATTCCCAGTCAGTCATGGAGATTTCTTTGTTGATAGATTCATAGTCACCCTTGTCGAACAGATACTGCATCCGTGGCGCGCACTCTAATAGAGGAGCCTCAACGAAATCCATATTAATTAAAAGTGCTGGATGGTAGGCGTCAATGGGAACCAGCGGACTTGAACATTCAACCACATTAACTAATTGGTTTGAAAGTACCAAATCTAAAATTTTACCTTACCCATTAAGAACACCATTGTATTGACCTAAATCTAGGGTACATAATTCGTCACAAAGGGAAACTTCGTCAGGACCATTAGGGTTCATTGGGACGAGCGATAGACTGTCAGATAGAACCCAATTAATACCGCTCATGTTAAAATCACCAATGATGAGAAAGGTATCTGAAGAATTACTTATAACTATTTGATTTAATTTTGTGAGGTAATTGCGAAGTTGCAAAGAAAAAGAAAGGCCTAAGTTTTGCTGACATAAATAAAGATCACAAATATGTAAGGTCATATATTTACGCGTATTAGAATTTTTTAGTCGTATGCTGAGCCATAAATCCTCTGCTGTAGAATGGAAGGTAGGTTGGTATATAACTGAAAGTTCCCTACGTGTAGCAATAAGCACACCCCCACCACGGGACTGCCCGGTCAAAACATAATCTCGATCACGACGCCACACAATGTACCGCTCATCAAAAAATTCGGAATTTAAAACTCCATCTAATAACCACGTCTCTGTAAGAACAACAATATCATAAGAGTTTATTGACATTTGACGATAGAAAGCATCACTTTTAGTTCTAAGACCGCGAACGTTTTGATAAAATATATTTAACCTATGAGCCATTAAAAACCAAGACTAATAATTGTGTATAAATAAGTATAATCCATTAAAATAAAGCATTTCATTAAATAATATTGTAGAATAAGGTATAATAAAATTAAATAAGTATAATGAAGGTAAAAGTCAATAAGATTAGCGCGAGCGCAAGAATCATACGATGTTAAATAGGTAACAGCTGTGCGAAAAGGCAAGCAACAGTGTGTGGTGCGTGCAAGTGCGAGCGAGTAGAACATATTGTAGTGCAGTAAAGCTTTAAAGTAAACAGCGCGATAACGAACACAAAGTATACAAGTAGCTAAACAAAAGAGATGTGACGAAGTCATTAGTACGGCAGAGGTGTTAAACATTTTGCAAATAGTTATTGTTAATGTTAATGTGACACAAGCGGTATTAAATACTTGGAGCCATTGAAGTAAAATATAATAGCAAGGTAGGAAAGTATGACTAAAAATTAAGAGGCACATTAGACAATCTTGTTTAAATCTGACTCCTTCCTTATAATAAAAACTTTCGAATTGTTATTTTTAAGAACATGAATTTTACCATGTTTAACCCATACGTACTCATAATGTTTATCTTTGGCAATGTTTTTAACTTTGGTTAAAAGCTTTTTGGACTCCACGCTTAGGTGATCGTTAACATACACATATCATCGTTCAAAATGGGCCCTCAATCCTCACACACGTAAAAGTTTATCACGCAAATAAAATGAAACCATTAACTTAAAGCTACTCTTTGTAATCCTATAAGATACTAAATAAATTGTGAAAATTTGTGAAAGCAAGAGCAGGTCACCATTTCTTGTTGTTTGAAAGTTATGACCTTGACAAAATTCGGGCCCTCAATCCTCCATTTATTTTGTTTTCCGTTTTAATACGCCTATCGTATGAAAGATTAGACAAATACAAAATAGTCTCTTTTTGTGAAAAAAAAATGTGCAACAAATTCGATACTAGAAAGAAATTAAAAGACCCTTTATTGTAAATAAAAATAGAGTTTTATTTTTGTTCCCTGAATTAGGAAATAGGGTGACCACAATACGGTATTTTACTCTATATGAGAAAAAATCTAAAAATATATTATTTAGACAGATTAGGCCAAAAGCAGTCGGAAAATATTAGTTTTAGTTCAATAACAATATAAATATTAAAATTAAATTCAAAGTTTTCAGGTTTTTTTAATGTTTTCTCAAACCATGAAATAGTAGCCGCCATTTTATGACGTCATTCAGCTGTGTAAATTAAAAAAGGGTCAAATATTAATTGATCAGCGTAAATAACTTATGAATAGATACAAAATTGACAATATTACTGATATAATAAAGTGCCGGTCATTATCTGGGCCTTTATAATGCTTAATGCGGGTAGGAGTCCAAAAAAATAATAGACACAGCAATACACAGCGAGCAGTAGAAATAACATTATAAAAACGGTTCCTACAAAAAGAAACAAAAGACGACGACAGAGATAAGAGTACCTCGGAGTGAATTGTCATAACTGGGGACGGTCCATAAAGGAAATTGTACCTTAATACACGACAGAAATGGTTTAAATTAGCGTAACAAAAAGTGACAGTGCAAAAATAATATTCAATAGACTTACCTGGGCACACCGTGTAATGACACAAAACTAATAGGAAAACGCAACTAGCACATTTATGAATAAGATTCTCAAACAACTTTGTTTCGCACCTAAAAAACACAGACTTATATAAACATAGTATTCTAATAGCTGTTGTAATATGACATCGTGAGTAATTTAGACAATTTTCTGCAGATCTTTCTCCGATTTGACAACCAGCGATGGCGATGTATCGTTTTTTTTTACGTGTATCTTCGCATGATTGACCCAAACGTACTTGAAGTCCATTTCTGCTGAGGTTTTCTTAGTTTTAGACAGCAACATTTTGTTTCTTATAGTAAGGTGATCATTTATGAAGATTTTATGGTTGCCACTTAATCCAATTTTATCTGGCGTCATTTTATTAGAGGGTAGTTTTACTTCACGGCGATCTGAAATATAGTTGATTAAACAGAGTAGTATTTCTAATACACACTATTAACATCGCGTTTTTTAGAGAATAAAATAATGTAATATTTTATTAAATAGAATTGTTCCAGTTCGGTGTTGGCAACACCATGACTGTCACTTTTCTTTCGCGCGCTTTCTTGACATCGCAAGAAAATTTTCTTTCTCGACAAATTAATCATTTAAAATAAGTTTACGCTGTAGTTGACTGAAATAACAGAATGTTAACTATGCTAGGTGTTAGAAAGTGTATCGAGTGTATCGTCGGTGGATCTGAGACGCAAAATCTGGGCAAGTACAACTCACGCTTGCACAGCCCCGGCGTTCATCAACCACATCTACGGGAAGCCGATAAATACATCAGAAGCAGACGCAGACCCTTGGAGCTGACCACAAACCGAATGATCCGGACGCATCCCACAACCTTGAGGTGCAGGAATGCCTGGCTTTAACTGATCACCTAGAACGTGATTCTGACAGTGCTTTTGAGAGTACTATGGTGGTCATTAGCACTGCATTTTACATGTATGCTGTAAACTTATTAAAGCATTGCCTCTCCAGTGTGCACGAGATGCCGTCAGTAACATTACCTTCATGTTACTAGCTGGATGAGAAGATACCAGTGTGGCACGTATGTGATGCCCATAGCGATGCTACTCTACACAGCTAACGCTAGTATGTGCCCGTCATAACAGGTGAGTCCCATTCCTATGAACTAGGTTAAGAAAATATAAAAAATGTGCTTTGATATATTTTAAACTTATGAGTATAAAAGCTGCGAGACAGCCTTGCTCAACCCTGCACATTGTCTGTGCCGTACATTTGCAAAAGCACTATACTTCCCCAGCGTGGAGCTATATCACCCTGCTAACTGGATTGTTACCAGCGAGTACGAGATACTCTTAGCAACATTAATTCTATGTTGCTAGCTGGTACACATTTGTCATAATGTGCACATGCTTAGCATGAGACGCTCATAGCAAGCTATCACAACACTAAGTGATCTAGCCCCGCATCGAGGATGATATTATGGTCACCTCGCCTTGACAGATTATCTTTTATCAGCTAATGTTACACATCCCTGCAACAAATGCTAACATAAAGATAAAGATAAATTTATTTGCTCATATTTCTTTTGCCATATTTCTGTTTATAGCTATGCTGCCCAGTTGCCAATAAATCACCATGTACGAGATACTCAGTGCCCTATATAAGCACTAGGTGATTTAATTATCCTGACACAAATTGATAAATAACATCTATTTTGTAAATTATAATAATAAAGCAAAATTGTGTAATTTTTACACACATACATTTTTAAATACTTTGTTAACATGATTCTGTGATACATTGGCTGATGACAAATGCCTCAGATAACTATGGTAACTCTTAAACTTGATTTGAGATACAACTTAAATGGACCAAACAAATACAAAGTAATATTCTATGCTTCCCTATTTACTCATAAGGATATCTATAGGCCTTACTCCCAGATTCCTCTAAACTGAGGGAACAAGGGATTGAGATATTCCAGAGCCAAATTGGACTGGTTACCCCTACCATAGGGAAAGCAATGACTGACCCATGCTAATGAAGAACGTTAAGACAAACACAACTTGTTGACTGATTTGGCTGATGCAACAAAACACCTGCCAATGTTCAATACCAAACAAAAGTTCAAAAGTAATGCCATCTGTAATGGCCATGATTTCTAATTTATTATATTTGGTAAACAAACAGATTCTGGTACAATGACAAACCTGAGTATACAATCTTATAGCCACAAACAATAACAATTAATCAAATAATATTAAAACCACAAGACAATCACTCATATGATAATAGAGAAAACTTACCAGTCCTATTGAAAAAAATGTAAAACAAGCACAGAAGGAGTTGATTTGTTACAGTAAATAACAAATTAAAACATCATACAACCGGGTCAATAACAGGAATCAATCAATATTGAAAACAAAAATGAATATTTGTGGTGGACCTCAACAACAACCCGGCTTATATCTATACTCCAAAATAACAATTCAAAAAGACTGATACTGGAATGCACCAACTGAATGCTGACAAAACAGTTACATGCTGCTGCGGCATGGCTGCGGGTACAAAGTTACTATTAGTTAAATAACTATCAAAATTCAAGGTCAACTTCTCAATACCATTACAGTCAGTAAATACTGAGATGAATTAAATTGCAACTGACCTACAAAGAATTTATGGAAATATAGATTTTCAAACCCAAACAAAATAGCAAATTCAGTTTCAGTCTGAACCTAAAACTGTTAATTAATCCCTTCTAGGGCAGTGAGAATTCCGCCATATTTTATTGAACGAAAATGACAAATAAAATTCCCAGTAAAAACAATTGTTTTATACTGACACTGACCCCAATATAGTTGGGAAAAGGTTTGGCAGATTGACTGATAACTTGTATACTACCCAATTACTATTCAATATATCAAAATATAGGTATAGGATTTAACCCCATAGGTACCCCTATCAGTTCCCAATACCAGACACCTAATAATGGGTTAAGCATAATTATGTACATGCTCTAATAACTTCCTTAAGTACTAGAACTTACATTCTTCCACTGTAGGTAGGTACCTTATAGAGATGATGTGTTTACTACATTACCAGTAGTGAATGACACCTACCGAAACAAGCCTACCATGACTAGGTATTTACTTGTCAAAGTATCAAGACTGCCATAAAACATAATACTTACCTATAAATACCACTTTAAGTAGGTAAGTATATTTAAATGTTTGGACTTCAAAATTAACCATGGAAACAATGGAACCATGGAACCTGACAAACATAATGTGAATTGTTAAGCTAGATTGTTAAGCTCTAGGTAGGTACTTGAAGCAATACCTATACTTACTTATTAGCTCACAAGTTAAAGTATTAGTGACCTTAGTGACATTACATAATATCAGACCTGTACTTCCTGAAGGACTGCGCAGAGATAGCGATCTTATTCAAAGGATATAAAATTAAAATACCTAATTAAACATTCAATCATTTCAACTACTAGTCTAAATAGGTACTTAGCAGTATACGTCAATGATAATTACAAGCCATCACTAAAGTTAAATTGTCAAGGAAAAGGGGGGGGGGCACAAAGTATTGATGGATGGTAGGTAGGTATGTCCATACAATCAATGTAGGGAATATGAATTAATAGTAGGCAAAATATAAAAAAAAAATAAAAAAAACTAATTATACAACCCCCTCACTTAAACTAAAACTCATCCCATAGGTAATCTAACTGTGGAAATGTGAGGTCAGGGAAAAGAGCTTCATACTTTTATGCTAAAGAAGCATGCTTACATGCTTTGCTGCTTTTTTTTCTAAAGAATAATTAATCTACCTTTTTCTTGTTTAGTTCTTGACCTGACAATCTTATTATGCATTATTAGTCAACTAGGAAATTAACTAAATTAGTTAGTCCAAATTTTTCTTTTATCCAGGGAACAAGTCATAAAATGGTGCTTACAAAACTTAAAATTGATAAAGTTAAAAGCTTCTTCTGCTTACAAAACTTAAAATTGATCAAGTTAAAAGCTTCTTCTGCTTACAAAACTTAAAATTGATCAAGTTAAACTCAACTCAAACTCAAACTCAAAGCATTTATTTCAATTAAACCAATTACAGGCACTTTTGAATTGTCAAAGAGTCGGTCAGTAGGTAAGTCAGAAAGTTGAAGCTAGTTGCCCATTCCAAAACGTAGATCTATGGAGAAGAACGGGCAAGAAACTCCACGGACACTCTTTTAAATCAAAATATGGTTACAAAATATTGGTTACATCATTCATGTTGAAATTATACATGTGAGAACGATGAACGTTAAAAGCGTCCTTAATAAAAAAATTAAAAAAAAACAATTCAAAATTAAAATTAAAATAAGCCGTGGCAGCTAAGGTATGACCGGCCTCCACCAACAGCGCCCGTTGACGAACCTGACGTATGGATTCGTTAAATGATCCAACACGCGTGTGTGTGCCACCATCAGCGAGGCATTAGAGTGAGCATGACACACTCTCAGCCGCCAGGGCACATCCAAGTCAAATAAAGACGTACCCAGTAAATGGTAGCTTTAGAGTAGGTACATACATAGTACTCACACATGTGCTAAGCAATTATACAATACAATGGTGATTGAGTCTACACAATGCAAAGCTATTCTTACAATCTTCAGCAGTTCCAACAGTATCTTCAAATGTTAATTAATTAGTTGAGGTTGTGGAGCAGGACCAGCATGGAGCCAAGCATTTTTATCATTTATGTAATCCCGCAACTTATAATATGCCTGCCTGCATAGTGTGCGTTTTATACAAGTTTTAAATTTCGTCTCATTTAGTTGAAGTATGTGTGGAGGTATTTTATTGTAACATTTTAAACAGTACCCCATGAACGATGAGTCTACTTTAGCCAGCCTGAAACCTGGTTGAGCTAATAGGTCCTTATTTCTAGTATTATAATTATGCCTTTCACCTCTTTTATTAAAAAGATGTAAATTTTTTCTTACGTACATGATGTTTTCGTAGATATATTGACAAGGTACCGTCATGATGTTAATATCCTTAAACAGTTCCCTTAGAGAATCGCGCCTGCGAAGATTATATATGGCTCTGATGGCTCGTTTCTGCAGAATAAAAATGGACTCGATATCTGCAGCCCGTCCCCAAAGTAAAATACCGTAAGACATGATACTATGAAAGTAACTAAAATAGACTAGCCTCGCGGTATCTACATCAGTAAATTGACGGATTTTTCTGACAGCATAAGCTGCTGAACTTAGCCGTCCTGCAAGTGATATTAAATGAGGACCCCATTGTAGCCTTGAGTCGAGCGTAATCCCCAGGAAAACGGTTTTATCGACGAATTCTAGTTTCTCTTGATTCAATACTATCTCACAATCACTACTTTTGACATTTGGTAAAGAAAATCTGATGCACTTAGTTTTTTTCCCATTTAATACTAAATTATTAGCAGTGAACCAATTTTGGATCTGCAGTAGGGCATTATTAACGTCGTCAAAATTTGTAGCACGTCTATCTACCTTAAAAATTAATGAAGTATCATCAGCAAATAGCACCATTTGTGGTTGATTTTTTAATAAATGGAGTAAATCATTAATATACACTAAAAAGAGGAAAGGACCCAATATCGAGCCTTGTGGAACACCCATTTTAACTTTTAAACAGAGTGAATTGACACCATTTATTTGAACTTGCTGTTGTCTATCATTTAAATAAGATTTTACTAAACTGAGGGCAAGTTTTCCAAGTCCGTAATGCTCAAGTCTCAAGAGTAAGGTTTCATGATCGACGCAATCAAATGCCTTGGAGAGGTCACAAAAAATGCCTATGGCGTCTTGGGCCTCTTCCCACGCGTTAAAAATGTGTTTTAATAAGGTTACACCGGCGTCGGTCGTACAACGTCCTTTGGTGAAACCAAACTGTTGATCGTGAAGTATTTTATTCGTGTTAAAGTGATTGAGCATTTGATTAAGCATTACCTTTTCAAACACCTTGCTGAAAACCGGCAACACGGATACTGGTCTATAATTATTTTTGTCTTTACTGTCTCCGGATTTAAAAAGTGGAATTACCTTACTGTATTTCATTAAATCCGGGAAAACTCCTTGATCTACACAAAAATTAAATATTAAGGCTAAGTAAGGCGCTATAGTCTCAATTATGGAGGTACAGACTTTAATGGACATTCCCCAAAGATCTTTGGTCAGTTTGATCTTAATTTGCTTAAAAGCTTTTATTACTGTTATGGGGTTAATATGCTTAAAGTTAAATTCAAAATCAAAAGAGAGCGAGGGCGAGGAGTTTAAGACCTCAGTAGTTTTAAGTGGGATACTGGTAAAGAAATTTACAAATTCTTGAGCAACTTCTTTGCTATCGGAAATGAGACCACATGACGACTCCAGTGTGTAATCAATATTATGCTTTCTGTTCCTGTTCGTTTCATTGTTGATAATTTTCCAAACTGTCTTTATTTTATTATCTGCTGATTTAACCTTGTTGCTAATGTATAAGGCTTTAGCTGCCTTACAAGTGTTCTTAAAAATTCTAGAGTAAGTAGCAACATACTTAATAAAAGTTTCCGTGTTAATATAAGGCTTAAGGCCATACAGCTCGAAAAGTCTTTCCCTACTTTTCCTGAGTCCTTTAGTTGCCCAGTCACTAAATAGAAACTTAGGGCTGATGGTTTTTGTGATCTTCTTAAATGAATTATCGAACTCTGTTTGGACTACCGAAAAGAATTCTTTATACAAAATATTAACATTGTTCATTTTCAGTTCTTGATCATTTAACTTACAAATTAAAGTGTTATTAAATTTATTTAAATTAACAGATGTTATTGGTCTGGATTGTATCTTGGTGTCTATTTGATGTCTAAAACTACTGGGCAGATACACCGTATCCCTAGTCGAGCTTAGCTTATCAACAAAAATGTTGGTGTCAAAAAATATAAACTTGTCACTATGGTGACTAACTAAGAATTGCATGTAATTATTTAACATGTGAATGTAGTTGTTTTGTCTGTTTGACAAGTACTTAAAGTATGGAAAAGCACACAAAATTATTTTCTTACAATTTAACTTCAATAGCTCGGTGACACTATCAGTAATATCATCTTTTTTAACATTAAGGCTGCTACCTATAAGTATAGTAATAATGGCATTAGGATCATATTTATTCTTAGTTATTGAAGCCATTATTTGTTTGTAGGAAGACTGAGGCATACAATAGTTTAGAGAAGAATGACTCAGGTTGTTGCTAAGTAATTTTCCTAACCCTTTTCCAAAACTATCAGAAAACATAATGGAATTATAACATACTTCACTACTACAAGGAACAGCACTAGCATCTGTCTGAACTACTTGCAATGGACCTAGTTCAATATCTGGTGTATCTTGACAAGACATAGATACCTGAGCACTTCCTGACTGGGACGGGTCCTCCGTTACCTCGGGTTGAAAAGTGCCAAGATTGGATTTTCTATGCAATGAACATTGAGGGCTGCTAAGAGTCAGCGGGTCCACTTTGTCTGCATTAGAGTTGCACATGTCCACTAACTCCCTTGTAGCAAGTATGTGCTCCTGAATTTGTTTTTCAGACCTCACATACTTATTGTACAGTGAATGAATTGACTCTT
This sequence comes from Cosmia trapezina, assembly GCA_905163495.3. NCBI lineage: Eukaryota > Metazoa > Arthropoda > Insecta > Lepidoptera > Noctuidae > Cosmia > Cosmia trapezina. The sequence goes on from LR991049.1 coordinate 13,624,504, forward strand.
CCAGTACCTGAATTTCAGACTGTAATCGTTGAGTGTCAATCTCATAAATGTTCTTACTGTCTTCTAATTTAATTTGATAGTTTTTTAATTTATTTATAAGAAAAACACGCTCTTTCCTTAGTTTAATATTATTGGAACTGTGTCTTTGTTGTTTCCTAAATTTAATGCACTTATTTACCATTCTATTTAGTTTTGCATATTAAAAGCTATAAAAAAGCTTCTTCTGCTTACAAAACTTAAAATTGGTAAAGTTAAAAACTTCTTCTGCACTTGACACCCTAGTTTCCAAAATAACTATCTAACTCATAAAACAGATAGAGGTGTAAAAATCTTGTGAATACAAGGATTTGAATTGCAGGACGCCACTAAGTTCTTGTGGCGCGTGACCAAAGTCGGAACTGACGTCGCCACTTTCTTTGATTTATCTGCAATTTATGTGAAAATTCCGTAGGTACCTCTTGACTCTCTGCAATCTTCCAAGTGTCGCGGAGATTGTCTCTTACCTTGACAGCAGTAGTCTTTCCATTGGAAGAAACCTGCTGTCTGAGTGACTAAATACATATAATGTGCAATTCAACTTAATCATACAGTATAGGTACGCTTATTGTCAACTCACGCACTGCAGTTCACACTGAATCTCAAATAAGACAGTGACTGTTTAAGTTTACGGAGACAATATACAATTGCTATTCTCAATCATGGAAACATTCTAAACTTACAATTCAATATAACAATTAATATCTTCCTGATTAGATTACAGAAACAGAACAAACCAGGAAAACCTACAAAGAACTTGGCTGCCCCTTTAGCTCTAATGTCAACTCTTTGGACTAATAAAACAAATACCTACTGAGACTGATTTAAAGTTTTCATCTGTAAGCTGTGGTAAGTGAGAGAGAAATTAATTCTTCAACTCTCACAGTACAACACAAAGCAGCTCAACCTATAGCTGGCATCAATTGAGAAAACAATGTGGATTAATAAGACTTGCTGTTGATAATGCCTCTTTGCTGGTTAACAATAGTTTCTTATCTTTAAATAAGCAATGCTAATGAAGAAAAATAAAAGTACCTATCTACATAAAAACTAGAATACTTTTAACCAGATAACTTATTAACTAACTGAATTATTGCAGACAACTCTAAACATCTACTCTGTTTAATCAATTATATTTCAGATCGCCGTGAAGTAAAATTGTGAATCAAACGAGCTTACCTGTTAAGCGAAGTCTTGATTCTAATTTTATGAACGGCGATCTGAAATATAATTACCCACCCGCCACCTAACAGCCCCAAAGCTGCAATAATTAGTCTACTTAAATATTCACATATCCTTTCAGGAAAACGTAGTGAATGTAAGTATATGGAACCACTCTGTACAGAAAACAGAGCTTGTTCCTTATCTCAAGGATCTCTAAAATAAGTGACAGTCATGGTGTTGCCAACAACGAACTGGAACAATTCTATTTAATAAAATATTACATTATTTTATTCTCTAAAAAACGCGATGTTAATAGTATGTATTAGAAATACTACTCTGTTTAATCAATTATGTTTCAGATCGCCGTGAAGTAAAATAAGAATCAAGACTTCGCTTAACAGGTAAGCTCGTTTAATTCACAATTATGCATACATTTTACTAATCTATAATGAAGTTACCGTCTGATGAGTCTAGTTTTGCTTCACTTTTCGCATTTGTCTTGGAACCCATTTGTCTCAGTCGGCAAAATATGTCTAATAAAGTAACTGTAAATTATCAAATTATTGTAAAATATAAATCTTTGTAGTTTTGTTACATAATATCAATAAAAAATATTATTAAATGATTATTAAAAGTATTTTATTTTTCTTGATTTTTAAATTCTTTAGAAATATTACTAAAATAAAAAAAAAAACAAAATAAAAAATACAATTAAAGAATACAAAAAAAAAAACTTACTTAAAATGGAAAAATACTTTATATTAAAAAAAATATATTATGCATGACAAAAACAATTCGTGCTTAAGATTTCCTTTTTTTGTGACTCCTAAGTCACAGGAACTTACACCTAGTTTAGGAGTCAGAGTATTTTTAAACTTTGAACTTTGTAATAAGCCTAATAAGTGTTAGTCTTAAGGATATTTGTTATGAGCTTTTGGTGAAATAAAGAATTTATTAATTAATTTTTAATTAAATTTTATTTGAACCTCCAACCTTATGCACGGCAAGCGGTCATGAAACCTCTGGTCTATTTAGACGTTGAATAACTCTTCTTAAATGTCAACCCTATTATTGCTTGTCGTTATACGCAATATTAGAAGTATTAAAGTTTTATTGAAAAAGACAATAATAAAAACAGACCTAAGTAAAAATAAATAGTAACATAAACTTATTTATTCACAAAAACAATACATTAATTATAATAAAATATTTTTGCAAAATACAAAAACCAACTTCGGACTATCGCGGATTTGAACCCACATGTCTTTTGAGGGGTACCCAATTGATGCAGCCGACTGTACTTGTGGGACTTTGCGTAGATATAATGACGCTAAACATCTGTTTAGATTTGGGACAAAGTTATGCCCTAGAGTCAAAGTGACCCGCCCTTATGGTAATAAATTTGAGTGGTTACCGGTGGTCCCGGTGGGTCGACCCATTACCGGGTCTATGGGTAATTTTAATGTGTTCGTTTCAACCGCGTGGCCATGGCGTTAAAAAAAAAAACTATGCCAACATTTTGTAACAATTTGTAAAAGTTGACTCCCAAAACCACAAATTTGTCAAAGCTAGGTTAAAAAGTTAGAAGGGTTTGAACGTGGCCGCGCCATCGAAACGCGGAGAACCGCGCGGCCACGGAGATATCAGAAACTAAGCGTTGCACAGACCTGAAATTTTGGTAAATAACAGATTCAATTTGTAAACAATTTGTAAAAATATAGAAAAAAATCCTAGGTTAATATTTTAGGAGCTGTGAGACTAAAACCCCGTGGCCGCGCCATCGAAACGGTGACAAAAACGTGGTAGCCGATATCTCGCTGAAAAAGCATCGCAGACGTCTAGAGTTTTTTGTAAAACCCAGATTTGAATTTGTCAAAACTTACAAAAATGCAACAAAAAATACTAGGTTTATATTTCACGAGCTGTAAGACTAGAACCTCATGGCCGCGCCATTGAAACGGTGAAAAATACGTTATCACCGATATCTCACTGAAAAAGCATCGCAGAGGTCTGAAGTTTTTTGTAAAACCTAGATTTGAATTTGTCAAAACTTGTAAAAATACAACAAAAAATCCTAGGTTTATATTTCAGGACCCGCGCCATAGAAACGGTGAAAAACACGTTATCGCCGATATCTCACTGAAAAAGCATCGCAGAGGTTTGAAATTGTTTGTAAACCTAGATTTGAATTTGTCAAAATTTGTAAAAATATAACAAAAAATCCTAGGTTTATATTTCAGGAGCTGTAAGACTAAAACCCCGTGGCCGCGCCATCCATACTATCCATACTAATATTATAAATTCGAAAGTAACTCTGTCTGTCTGTCTGTCTGTCTGTCTGTCTGTCTGTCTGTCTGTCTGTCTGTCTGTCTGTCTGTCTGTCTGTTACCTTTTCACGCCTAAACCACTGAACGGATTTCGATAAAATTTGGCAAGGCTATAGATGGTATCCTGGGGACGGACATAGGCTACTTTTTTTTTCAAAAATAATCCTACAGGGGGTGATATAGGGGATGAAAGTTTGTATGGGAAACTCAGTATTTCTTATGTTAGGGATAACAAATTTATTCTATTGGTAGGAAATTAAGAAATATGCGGTTCAACGTTTTTGAAAAATCATCCCCTAAGGGGGTAAAATAGGGGTTGATTTTAAAATTTACAAAATTGCACGGATTTCGATAAAATTTAGCAAGGCTTTATATAGCATCCTGGGAAAGGACATAGGATACTTTAAAAAACAATACTACAGGGGGTGATTTAGGGGATGAAAGTTTGTAAGGGAAACCCAGTATTTCTTAAGTTAGGGATAACAAATTTATGCTATTGGTAGGAAATAAAGAAATATATGGTACAGCGTTTTTGAGGGGGTAAATAGGGGTTGACAAATGTTTGTGTACCTACCTCTTTTTAAGAGATTTAAGGGATTGGAAATGTAGTCATAGTTCGAATCTTGAGGTAACATTTAGTCTTTATTTCATTCGGCGTTTTTACGAGGAAATTATTTGAAGGAGTGGACACTCGGACAAAAGTTATTTGTTATTAGAGCGTGACTGGCATAATACATTTTAAGTAATTAACAAAGTCCCCCCGCCGCGTAAGTCTGTTTGTTTGAATGCGATAATGTCAAAAAGTACCGAACGGATTTTCATACGGTTTTCTCCAATGAACGGAGTGATTCAGGGTAATTCATTATAGTTTTGTGTAAATTGGCTGAAATATGACGACGACTGTTGAAGATGTCGGAAAAAATCATGCCGACTGGTAGCTTTATGCCTACTATACACGGTAACGATATATCGTAGCGATTTGAGTTTGCACAGTTATATCGGACGGCGATATGCGTGTGGTGTGAGGGCCACTTTATTGAAACTCTTTGAAAATATGCTTAGGATTTAGTGAACATTCCCAAAGAATTGTGAAAGTTGGAATCAGATTTTGTGAAAGTCAACTTTGCGAGATATGGACTGTAAAGTGGGGCCCTCAGTTCTCACATAGAGGATTGAGGGCCCGCCTGTACCTGATAAACTATGGACACTACAGATAAAGTCTTTATGCCAAAATCTAAGCTTATACCAAACAAAATTTGTGAAAACAAGATATTATCGCAAAACACTGTCCTACTTGGTATATCTTCGTTCAAAATGGGCCCTCAATCCTCACACACGTAAAAGTTTATCACGCAAATAAAATGAAACCATTAACTTAAAGCTACTGTTTGTAATCCTATAAGATACTAAATAAATTGTGAAAATTTGTGAAAGCAAGAGCAGGTCACCATTTCTTGTTGTTTGAAAGGTATGACCTTGACAAAATTCGGGCCCTCAATCCTCCATTTATTTTGTTTTCCATTTTAATACGCCTATCGTATGACAGATTAGACAAATACAAAATAGTCTCTTTTTGTGAAAAAAATTGTGCAACAAATTGGTGTTATTTGTTACTAATAAGAATAACGATTAAACTAAAAATCTTAATAGATACCGAAATCGACTATTTTTGAATTGTGTAGTAGGGTAGGGTGACAATAATTTTTGACATAAGGTGCTCAGAGAACAATGTAAAGCATATATTATAATACACATAGTTGTATGGGTAATTATCTTGGAGTAGTGAATGTTGATATTTTATTTTATTTAACGATTATTATGTTCCAAACATTTTCACATAAAATCGAGGAGGAGTTTTGGAGTTCAACCTCATTAGTTTGTCTATGCGACTACTACAAAGAAAAAGTACAGTGATGTTCTTTGTATTACAATAATATGTCATGTCAATTGATTGAGAAAACTACGAAAATAGTTACTGAAATATTATTATAGTCATACAAATAAGTACATGTAAGTTTGTTTTGATACATACTCATCTACCTATATGTTACTGTAAAAGCCCGAACTGTGGTAAATATTAGGATTTACCCGTAAATTCTAATATTTACCAAATCTCACCGGTAAAACCCCGAATTATTCTAAAACTGTCTTTAATTTCATTGGCATTCAGTCGGTAAACCCTAGATTTTACCGCAGACACCAGTAAGGCCCTGCGCGCACTGCCGTGCCGTGTGTGAGTGGCGCGAGGAAGCGAAACGGCGGGGCGTAACTCCGCTGCCGCGAGAAATCACGGCACAGCGGACAGAGCTCCGGCGGGATCGTGCCGACATGGAGAGTGCGACTGTCGCAACCCAGCGCTGGGCACGCCACAATTGCGACGATAAGTCCCCTCTTTGAGGAGTGGTTAGAGAGGCGCCACGGCGTCCTCACATTCCGCCTGACGCAGGTCCTCAGGCGCGGGCGGGCGTGTATACTCCCGTTGCCGCGCTTAAGAGCGTAGACGGGCTGCATTTTTCCATACAAATGTATTCCCCTATTCTCTTCCTGGATAATGCCTCTAGAGTAATCGTTTTTATTTATAAAAATCCAGGTCTATTGAAGGCATGCCCCTGTCATTTTTTTTTTTCAAAAAATTTATTACAAAAATAAATATGGCTTACCAAAAACCTAAAAAAATACCCCGTTTTTACCTACGTAATCAGACGACTACCAAAGAAAATTGAAAAGTTTTTAAAATAAAAACAAGTAATAGGGGCATAGATCTATTCTTCCTTTAAATTTTGATACCAAATATAATTTAATTGGTTTAGGTTTCGAGGAGAAAACAGGAGAATACGAAACGTCGATCGGTCAAGGTTTTTTATAGGTAAAATCGTTCTGAGCTGCAGTTGTCTCTATCGCACTCTACGGGGGGAGACGAGAGGTGAGGGAGGGTTAGACTAATACGTACACAATTAGGGAAGTGACTAGTGTCGAAGTTTTTATCGAAATCATAGTGATGTCAGTCGATATCGACGTTTATCCTATACTGATTTACTGAATAGTGTTTGATGCTCATTTTGTTTTTTTTTAAGAGACAACGAAGTAACAATTCAATGACATTTTTAGGGTTTATAATTAACTAATAATTGAAATGAACTTTAGCGAAGTGTCTCTTACAAAAATACAAACCGTAAGCATTAGGTATAATACGTAACTAAAGTTTGCACTATACTGCTTGGTGTGATAATTCTGCTTTTGACTTGACATAAATATTTACAGGGGAGTTTATAAAATAATGACTGCTCTTATCAAGTAAATCTATATAATAGGTCTTTACCTATGAAATTGCCGTTTTGTATGAAAAAATTTAAACGAATTTTTTTCATGTATTTTTTATTTGTATTAATCGAAGTAATCACCCATGCAATCAATGCATCTTTGCCAACGCAGTGGCAGTTTATTGATGCCCTTCTTAAAGAAATCAGCTGGTCGGGAGGCAACAAATTCTTCAAAGGCATTTTGTACTGCCTCTCGGGTATTGAATTTTTTTCCCGCCAAGAAGTTATCCAAATTCTGGAAAAGTAGTAGTCTGTAGGCGCAAGGTCTGGTGAGTAGGGCGGATGACGGAGAGCTTCCAACCCCAGTTCTTGCAACTTGGAGACCGTCTGCTGTGCAGTATGAGGTCGCGCGTTGTCGTGCAGGAGCAGCGGAGACGAGCGATTGACCAATGCTGGTTGGAGATGTGCCAGCTTCTCCATCATTGTGTTCAGTTCTTCACAGTACACAGCTGCAGTAATGCTCACCCCGTTTGGTAAGAAGCTGTGATGAATCACACCGGCGCTAGACCACCAAACAGTGACCATCACTTTTCTAGGAGTAAGTTTTCGTTTAGGGCATTGTTTAGGTGCTGAACCAGGATCCAACCAACTTGCTGAGCGCTTGCGGTTATCGAACAGAAACCATTTTTCATCGCAGGTAACAATGCGGTTCAAAATTCCTTCATTACTGTGTCTGTTGAGCAGTGCAAGGCACGTCTCGACGCGTACTTCGCGCTGGCGATCATTGAGTTCGTGGGGCACCCATTTGTCAAGCTTTTTTACCTTGCCAATTTGACGCAAATGGACCAAGTTTGTTTTGACGCTAACGTCGAAAGCTGCTGCTAATTCAGCCGTAGATTGTGTATCATCAGCTTCCACAATCGCCTTTAATTCGTAATTGTCGACCAAAGTCTTCGGACGACCGCGAGGTTCATTTTTCAGGTCGAAATTTCCAGAACGGAAGTGAGCAAACCAATAACAGGTGGTGCGTTGGTTTGTAGTGTTAGCTCCGTAAACGTCGTTGATGTTGCGTGCAGCTTGTGCCGCGTTGCTGCCACGACGGTACTCATATTCCATAATTACTCGAATTTTTAACGTATCCATGATGACGAAAAAGATTGAAATGCGATGAAAATGTAACACTAATCAATAAAGACCTAATATTAGGTCTTTACCTATGAAATTGCCGTTCTTCAGTACTGGCCATTTCAAATCAAAATAATTTTTGTTTGGCTAAGAATTCTAATTTCAAATTAATTTTATTTTAATAACATGGATTTTTTTTCCAAAAGTAGTCATTTGTTTATTGATATAAAAGGAAGTCGACAATCGTGTTAATTACACCGATTTTTATATTTTTTGCGTTTTTGGATTAGCCGACGCCGTCGTCCGAAATAGGATAATAAGTTTTTTTAATTATTTTTTTAGGTAAGTAGGGTAGTAGTCAGTTGTCGGGAGCGAAGCCGTGGGCAAAAGCTAGTTCTTAATATTTATGCAGAAGACGCAGAAAAGGTGCTTGTGGGTATTTTAAATAATACAAAAGTTATATATATGTACATTTATTCTGTCGTCATTTCCATCCTTTCTCTTACAGGTAAATTTCTTGGTATCCGACCGTCAATTATTTCAGGGAGAAGGCATTCATGGAAAAATTTAGTATAAATAGCACGATCACACGAAACACTGCGCACGCCGATATTTTCAATCCGACTGAGACAGAAACGAACGCAACGTAGGTAGTTTGGTTGGCGCGAGCGGGCGGGAGATGCGCGCTACTGAGCTACGCACACAAATACAGACTTCACTCACATATTGATACCGCCCGGTTGCTAGAGCGCAGCGCGACGGCAATAGTTTCTTCAAATACCTATTTTTCAATTCCCGCGCAGCCCGTCTACGCTCTTAAGGGCACGTTCTCACACATTATAAAAGGCTGCGTTACATAGGTAATTAATGATTTTATTGTTAAAATTATGTAAATACATAATTATTAATGTCGCGAATCATATTTTGATTAAGATACAACCTTACACTGACCTGTAAATTGTAAAAAACGCAAGAAAATATGAATTTCGCGGGCTACCACAGCGCAATTACCTTAACGTGTTACCACGAGGGCCCAAAAAAAGAATGTTATTTTTTTATTAGGGTTTTAGGATTTTAATTTTTTTTATCTGGTAATTTATAAATAGTGATTAAAAAGTTTCATTTTCACATTTGTTGTTTTAATCCTTGTAACATCTCCATTCTAGCCTGTTACTTCTTGTAATACACATGTGGTGGCATCTACATCGCCACATACAAACTACGCATCACAAGGACATGACGTCCCGCAACCTGCATTGCGCAATGAGAGTTTACCGCGCGACTAGCATATAGGTATACAACAACCCGACATTAACCGTGGGGCAGTTGCCCACCAGACAACACCCATCTGGTCGGAGGGTCCTCCCTTTTCAATAGAGGATGAGTGAACTTTACCCTCTGTTCCTCATGACTCTATACACACAATACGTATGGACGGTAAAGATTTTGATTTTTAAGGGAAAGCTATACCTACTGTAAGAGATACGCTAATCAATTAATATTTGACACTTTTTTAATTTACACAGCCGAATGACGTCATAAAATGGCGGCTAATATTTCATGGTTTGAGAAAACATTAAAAAAACCTGAAAACTTTGAATTTAATTTTAATATTTATATTGTTATTGAACTAAAACTAATATTTTCCGACTGCTTTTGGCCTAATCTATCTAAATAATATATTTTTAGATTTTTGCTCATATAGAGTAAAATACCGTATTGTGGTCACCCTATTTCCTAATTCAGGGAACAAAAATAAAACTCGATTTTTATTTACAATAAAGGGTCTTTTAATTTCTTTCTGGTATCGAATTTGTTGCACAATTTTATTCACAAAAAGAGACTATTTTGTATTTGTCTAATCTTTCATACGATAGGCGTATTAAAACGGAAAACAAAATAAATGGAGGATTGAGGGCCCGAATTTTGTCAAGGTCATAACTTTCAAACAACAAGAAATGGTGACCTGCTCTTGCTTTCACAAATTTTCACAATTTATTTAGTATCTTATAGGATTACAAACAGTAGCTTTAAGTTAATGGTTTCATTTTATTTGCGTGATAAACTTTTACGTGTGTGAGGATTGAGGGCCCATTTTGAACGAAGATATACCAAGTAGGACAGTGTTTTGCGATAATATCTTGTTTTCACAAATTTTGTTTGGTATAAGCTTAGATTTTGGCATAAAGACTTTATCTGTAGTGTCCATAGTTTATCAGGTACAGGCGGGCCCTCAATCCTCTATGTGAGAACTGAGGGCCCCACTTTACAGTCCATATCTCGCAAAGTTGACTTTCACAAAATCTGATTCCAACTTTCACAATTCTTTGGGAATGTTCACTAAATCCTAAGCATATTTTCAAAGAGTTTCAATAAAGTGGCCCTCACACCACACGCATATGGACGGCGCTATGTTTTCCACATGAACATTCCCATGAGATATTTTCAGACATCCACGCGGGCGAAGCCGCGGGCAAAAGCTAGTCGATTATATGATTCAAAATGAGGAGCTGAATGCACCCTGTTAGTTTGCGGAGGGCTGTCCCTTACACCCTGTATAACTAAATATTCTGTGAATATTTTAAGCGTCTACTTTGCCGTTATCATATTGATTGAGTAAAAACGAGCAAAAAAATCACGTTTGTTGTATGGGAGCCCCCTTAAATATTTATTTTATTCTGTTTTTAGTATTTTTTGGGTTCCGTATCTCAAAAGGAAAAAACGGAACCCTTATAGGATCACTTGTTTGTCCGTCTGTCTGTCTGTCTGTCAGTCTGTCAAGACCGTTTTTCTCAGGAACGCGTGAAGGTATCAAGCTGACATAAATATTAAATACGTAGGTCTATGGTCCCTTTTCTAAAAAAATCAAACTTCTAAGTCGACGCAATAAAAAAATACGGCCATTTATGCGACATTTTTTGATACTCGCAAGTAAATCAAAACCTATAGGGTACTTCCTGTCGTCCTAGAATCATGAAATTTGGTAAGAAGCAAGGTCTAACAACACAAGTAAAGGAAAAAGTCCAAAAATTGTTAATTTGTATTTCTATCACATAAAAAAATATTTTGAAAGTTGTCAGTCTGTCAAGACCCTTTTTCTCTGGAACTCGTAGAGATATCAAGTTGACATTAATATCAAATACGTAGGTCTATGGTCTCCTGAAGTCCTAAAAAACTCAAGCTTCTAAGTTTTGACACATTTTGATACTCGCAACTGTCGCAAGTAAATCAAAACCTGTAGGGTACTTCCCATTGACCTAGAATAATGAAATTTGGCAAGAAGCAAGGTCTCCCAGCACAAGTAAAGGAAAAAGTCCGAAAATTGTGAATTTGTAATTTTATGACGTAATTTTTTTTTTTTGATATCCAAAGTTAAGTTTGTTTTTGGGATAAATTCTTTTCAACTACGGAACACTTCATTGTGCGTGGTCCGACATGCACTTGGCCGGGTTTTTGATAATGCAGCAACTAAAATACCTACATCATCTGTGAAAATTTTAACTGTCTAACTATCACGGTTCATGAGATACAGCCTGGTTACAGACGCACAGACGGACGGACAACGGAGTCTTAGTAATAGGGTCCCGTTTTACCCTTTGAGTACGGAACCCTAAAAATTGTATTACGAACATACCCCGGAGATCGGGCTAAATGTTACATTATTGCTTCATTGGAATTTCTCAGTAGCCGTAGCCCGGAGTACCTATCTGTTTCCGGTAGATGGCAATAGAGTCGCCACGCTATACGTAAACTTAAGGGGCGAAATCGTGGTGTACTATACGTAGGTACACCTCTGCACAACCCTTCATGAAAGTAGCCGTGATGATATGTAATAACTAATTCCAATTGGAATGTCTGAGGTCGTAAGCAGTTAGATAAGTCAATAGTTCTTACCATTGTGCGGGCTCAGAGCTTCAGCTTTAAATATTATAATTATGAAAAGTATAAATAAACTCAACATTTTATTTGGTACTGAATAATACTTTAATAATGAACAGTTGATAAGTCCTAATTGTTACAAGTCTTCTAATGTAATGAGCACAAACTAAAATAGCTGTGCATAATTTTGATTTAGGTCTAATTTTGTTTCACAGTGCAACACCTTGATATTCATAAGGATAACTCTATATAATTATAATTAGGTGATTTCCTGTACAAACGATTCCGCCCGTCTGGTTTTTGCATATTTTCTTCCTCAGATGTAAAATTCCTACCGAGGTGTAAAGATACGCCTAACAAAGTCGAGAGTCACTTGTCGAAAGTCTAAATGGGAACTGTTTAAAGATACATATTAACATCATGACCATGACGATACCTTGTCAATATATATCTACAAATTTTCTGTTTCTTAACATTTACTATTGTAATTGGCCTTTTTTCCTAATACAAATAAAATAAAATAAATAAAACCATCATGTAGGTACGTAAGGAAAAATCTTTTCGGTAAAAGACGTGACAGACATAATTGTAAGACTAGAAATAGGGACCAATTAATTAGTTGAACCAGGTTTCAGACTGGATAAAGTAGACTCATCCTTCATGAGGTAATGTTTAAAATGTTATAATAAAATACCTCCCCACATTCTCCAACTGAATGAAACGAAATTTAAATCTTGTTTATAACGCACACTATGCAGCCAGGCATTTATTATAAGTTAAATTGGGAGATTAGATCGTTTACAAAAATGCTTGGCTGAATGCTGGTCCTGCTCCACAAGGTAGGTACCCATAAACATGGGGTCCTTGTGGAGCGGGATCAATTATTGATCGAAAATATTGTTGGAGCTGCTGAAGATTAAGAAAAGAGAGAAAACTTTCTTTTCAATGTTTAAATTCAATCTCTTATTATTGTTTAATTGCATAGCACATGTGTGAGCACTATGTAGCTACTATAGAGCTACCATTTACTGGGTACGTCTTTCACTGACTTGAATGTGCCCTGGCGGTTGAGAGTATGGACTGCATGGTATGGCCGTTTGCTGTCCCGGACAACATGTTGCGCAAAGATATTGTTGGCGGTATCTGCTCTAATTTACATTGAACTTCAATGAGTGTCACTTAATACTACTTACTTTGGTTTTGAAAATGTATGTGAAAAATATATTAATCAATCAATCTGCCTAGCCTTTTTCCAATTATATTGGGATCGGCTTCCAGTGTAACGGGATGCAGCTGAATACTAAGAAGACAGCCTATCTGATCTCCACAACCTACTTAGTTACTGGATAACACGATATACCTTGGTAAGACTGGTTATCTGACTTTTTGGTCTTCTAACTACCCGTAACGACTGTCAAAGATCTACGAATTACGAATGACGTGCTTTGAAGCGTGAAGGCACGGAGGCAAGTGAAAAAAATTATAACCAATGATATTCTAGGATCCCCTCCCCCCCTCTTACGAAGATGGGTATGATGGGTACACACTTGTCCGGGTAGGCTGGTGTACCGTTGAACTATTCGTTCAGCGGTACACTGGTTTATTGCTCTAAGGGTTTATTTGGATAGGTGTGGAGTTCATTGGTTATAATATTATTGTTAATTTAATTTAATACTGACATTAGGCTAAGTTATATTACTACTAACATCATATGGATTTTATCTGAAATAAAATATTTGAATTTGAATTTTAATAATCCTGTTTCGTGTCGTTGCACTTGCGGTTTCAGGAAAAATTCGGTAATTATCCTTGAGTTGAAGATCAAGTCATGTATTATAATTAGAACATTGATAATTGAAAACTGAAATAGGGTTGTCAGTTTTCCTGTTTGTCCTTACTGTGACACCATCCTTAGTGTTCAAGACAACGGTGTGCGTCTATCTGACAGGCCCCAACGAGATTCATCAACAGATGATAGCTTGTCATAAAGACATTATTTTGTACCTAAAGAAAATAAATAAGATATATTTAGTACCTCGACAGTTTTTGATTAAATGACGTTTTTATGAAGTGTCTTGCTAGCGGGCCCTTTATGGTTATTTTATTGTTATTATACTTACAGATCGCACAATAGTGTTAGGAGCTTGATACTATTATGTACCTTACAAATCCAAAATTTCGACTTTCTGTGAGCTACACTTCAGAAGATATTCGTTATTTAAGCAAGCGTCCAGCCAGCGGGCCCCTTTTTAAAAACAACTATTTTATATTATACAATAGTGTTAGGAGCTTGATACTATTATGTACCTTACAAATCCAAAATTTCGACTTTCTGTGAGCTATACTTCAGAAGATATTCGTTATTTAAACAAGCGTCCAGCCAGCGGGCCCCTTTTTAAATACAACTATTTAATATCATACAATAGTAATAGGAGCTTGATACTATTATGTACCTTACAAATCCAAAATTTTGACTTTCTGTGAGCTATACTTCAGAAGATATTCGATCAAACGATCGATAATTAAACGATCGTCTAGCTAGCAAACCCCTTTTCAAACATTATACCTACGTTCATAATCCAATAGGGCTATAACACCAAAACTGGGATTAAGAAAAAGAGTAAGAGAGTTAAGTACGACGCTAATGATGACGATGTAAATTAAAAGAGAAAATGTAATAGTAATTATAATCTTTAATCTGTTTAAATTGTTAGGAACAAAAGATGTCTAAACATGTCGACAATAATTTTAAATAATTTTAAAATTTCAGACAACGCGTACCAAATGTCAATTTAGAACTTAGAAATTTAAAGAACATCAAAAACCTTATACAACATCCCTATACTATTAAACGAGTAATATTTGTACTCACGTTCACGAAAACGGCTCTAACGATTTTGATGAAACTTGCAATATAGGGGTTTACGGGTGCAAAAAATTGATCTAGCTAGGTCTCATACTTGGGGAAAAAAAAATAAAAATAAAAATTCGTTTTCTCTACTTTCACCCGAGCAGAGCCCAGTCGAACAGATACTGTAACATAATAATAACTGAAGAGCTAAAGCAAATAAAAAATCACAATTAATTAACGAATATCTTCTAAAGTATAGCTCGCAGAAAGTCGAAATTTTGGATTTGTAAGGTACATAATAGTATCAAGCTCCTATCACTATTGTATGATATAAAATCGTTGTATTTAAAAAGGGGCCCGCTGGCTGGACGCTTGTTTAAATAACGAATATCTTCTGAAGTATAGCTCACAGAAAGTCGAAATTTTGGATTTGTAAGGTACATAATAGTATCAAGCTCCTAACACTATTGTATGATATAAAATAGTAGTATTTAAAAAGGGGCCCGCTGGCTGGACGCTTGCTTAAATAACGAATATCTTCTGAAGTGTAGCTCACAGAAAGTCGAGATTTTGGATTTGTAAGGTACATAATAGTATCAAGCTCCTAACACTATTGTGCGATCTGAAAGTATAATAACAATAAAAATAACCATAAAGGGCCCGCTAGCAAGACACTTCATAAAAACGTCATTTAATCAAAAACTGTCGAGGTACAAAATATATCTTATTTATTTTCTTTAGGTACAAAATAATGTCTTTATGACAAGCTATCACCTGTTGATGAATCTCGTTGGGGCCTGTCAGATAGACGCACACAAGACAACGCCCTGTTGACTCAGCAACCGATTATTTTTAGCTTAGAAGTACTTTTTAGGTTTCCGTAGCTATCTGCAAAGGTTTACCTCGTCGGGAAATAAAGCGTTGTAACACCTCACGTGTCTGAGTTTGGGCTATTTTTAGATCTTCGGGGCCATACTTTTTCTTTTCTGTGCGAACGAAGATTCACGATGCGTTTGGGCAAGTTCCGCCCTCTGAGAGGCCACCAAACTAGAGTTAAATCAGAATCGATACCAACGTTCGAACATTCGAATTACCGACATAGCTTGCAGAGTAAGCAAACTGAAGTGGCAGTCGGCATGTTTGTCGAAGGACCGACGGCCGGTGGAGCAGACGAGTCCTGGAATGGAGACCGCGTATCAGCAAGCGTAACCGACGACTTTAAAAAGTGGCTGGGACAGACTGGATGCGAAAGGCGGAGGACGGGGTGCTGTGTCGCAGCCTGCGAGAGACCTATGTCCAGCAGTGTACTGCAATGTAACTTAAATAAACCTGCAGCGTAATAAAACCACGGTTGGAGTCTAACTGACTTTATTCAGGTCTACCTACATCTCACAATAAGTACCATATTAATGTACCTACATTACACATCCCCCCAATAAATCAAAAGTATACAGTTACAAAAATATACACTTAACAATAACTAAATCTACACAAAATAATAGGTAAGCATGTATTGTAATAACACGTAGACAAAGTTTAATATTTATTCTTAGACCTGTTGTACGCTCTCTTGGCACGGGCGGAGGCGTCTGGCGGTGGCGATGGAAGAAGTTCCGACTGAACCCGACCGAAATCATTACCATCAAACGCATCTCTAAACTCATCTCCTGAATCTACTACTTCCGACACTGCCTGCTCAGTACACCTACCCGTCGCGCCAGTCGCCTCCGCTTCAGTAGGTGGCTCTTGACCGTCAGACCCCTCGGTTTCTTCCACTATCGGCTGCGTGCTTGTCCGCGATAGTGAATAGCGACTTGGTCCACGAAGCGGGACAAGTTGGTCGTGGTGTCTACGCCATTCTACCCCTTCCCTTATGTTTATTTTACAAGAAACTGGGCCAGTTACCTCTGATACGTAACCCTTCGCCCACTTGTCCCCTTTCTTGGAATAATCTCTCGCAAGTACATGGTCGCCCACCGCGAGTGGTTTGTGACGACCGCCGGCGGCCGCCACCTGCCTGTCCTGCGCGGCGCGTACAACAGTCGGCCCGTCCGGACGTAGCACATCGAGGCGCCCGCGCAAGCGACGTCCGAAAAGTGCGACAGCCGGCGACACCCCCGTGGTGGCGTGCTCACAATTTCTATACTGAAATAAGAAACGATACAAAGCGGCTGACATATCCTCTTTTTGAAATATAGCTCGTTTAATCGCTTTCTTTACAGTTTTTACGGCATTCTCTGCCTCGCCATTACCTTGGGGTCTGTACGGCGCCGATGTCGAATGTCTTATTCTATTTTTATGACAATATTGTTTGAATTCTTCCGAGAAAAAAGGCGGACCATTATCGGTCACTAGTTGTGATGGAAGACCGAACCGAGCAAAAATAGACCGTAAAGTGGTAATAGTGGCACTAGCTGATGTACTTCCCATGACCACTGTCTCTATCCACTTTGAGTGGGCATCTATTATTATTAAAAATCGTTTACCCGCACAATCAAAAAAATCAGCATGAACGCGCTGCCACGGGTGTAACGGGTACTCCCATGGGTGTAGCGGAGCGCGCGTGGGCGCGTCTCGCACTGATCTACACGCGTCACAAGCCCGACAAGCGTCCTCTATATCCCTATCAATATTGGGCCAGTAAACGTAATTACGGGCAATGTTTTTCATTTTATTCATGCCTAAATGGCCACTATGGATCTCTTTTAAAATATCAGGTCGTAACTTTTGTGGAATTACCACTCTATATTGATAAATAATACAACCTCGATCTGTGAATAAATGTTCTTTTCGAGCAAAAAATACCTTTTCTTCATCACAACTAGGCGAGGCCGGCCACCCAAACAACAGGTAACCTATCACTTTACAAAGCAGCGGGTCCCGCTGGGTCTCTTGAGCTACATCCTTAAAATCTAAAGGTAATGATTCTTCGACAAAATGTAAATAATCTATGTGAGTGGTGGGTTGCCGCTCGTGTGCCATGGGCAGACGTGACAAACTGTCAGCCGGACCATTATCCGCCGACTTCACAAATTCTATAGAAAAATCGTAACCCGCCAGTCGTGCGGCCCATCGCTGCAGGCGACTGGCTGCCGTCTGCGGAATACCCTTCCTTTCATGAAAAATATATGTCAGGGGCTTGTGATCGGAACGCAAAGTAAACCGCCTACCAAAGAGATATTGATGGTGTTTTATAATGCCAAAATAAATTGCTAAAGCCTCTTTATCTAGTTGACTGTAGTTGCGCTCCGCACCGTTTAGCGTGCGCGAGGCGCAACTGACTGGCCGCTCGCTACCGTCCTCATACCGATGTGCCAGGACCGCCCCCACACCGTACGCACTGCTGTCCACCGACAACACGAGCGGCCGCCCCTCCTCATAATGAGCCAACACCTTATCGCTTAACAATATCTTCTTTGCTTTCTCCATTGCTTGTGCACAACGCGAATCCCAATTCCACATCACACCTTTACCTAAAAGATAGTGCAACGGGTGAAGCAATGAACTTAAGTTAGGGATAAATTTCCCGTAGTAATTTAAAAGACCGAGAAAGCTTTTTAATTGTGTCACATCAGTAGGTGTGGGTATTTTGGCAATCGCGTCGAGCTTAGCGGGGTCGGGATGCAACCCGTCTCTATTGATAATAAACCCTAAATAAGTTACACTTTTTTGTAAAAAAGTACATTTTTCCAACTTGACAGTGAGGCCCATCTGACGTAATCGTTCGAGGACAGCCCGTAAACTGCGCATGTGTGAGTGTCTATCTTTGCCCGTTATGCAGATATCGTCGAGAAATACTACCGTGCCCGGAATGCCGCGTAGTGTCTCCTCCATCATTTTCTGAAATTGTTCTGGTACACAAGATAAACCATACGGCGTTCTCCTATAAGCAAACGTCCCTACATGTGTTGTAATCGCCGTAAATTTTTGTGATTCCGGTTCTAAAAGCACCTGTTCATAAGCATGTCGTAAATCAACTTTAGTAAATTCCTCCCCGTTACTTAAGTTCGCAAATAACTCTTCTATACGGGGAAGTGGATAAAAATCACGTTTCAACTTGGGATTAATGGTGATTTTATAGTCACCACAAATCCTGAGTTCCCCATTACTTTTGACTACAGGTACTATAGGGGTCCCAAAATCTGAGTGCTCTACGCGGTATATGGAGCCGTCCTGCTGGAGACGCTCCAGCTCGCGCTCCACCCGCGCCCGCAGCGCCAGCGGCACGGGCCGCGCGCGCACGTATACCCCGCTGCTGTCTACGAGCTGTAACCGTAACGATTTCTTACAAGTGCCTAATTGATTTGTAAACACTTCAGGAAATTCTTTAACCAATTGACTGATTAATTTATCCTCTTCAATTAATTTATTAATGTTTATTTGTGTTACATTTAAAGCAGCGAGCCAGTCTCGACCTAGTAACGGCCTACTGCCGCCTTTTATTACATACAATCGAACATTGGTAGCCATTACCTTATTAAATTTAATATTTACTGAAATATATCCGAGTGGTTCGATCTTGGAGCCTGAATAGCTGCGCAAAATCAAATTATCGGTTTGCAAGGGTCTGTCACTAAATAACAACTCATAACAATTATCATTGATTGCAGAAATACGGCTACCGGTATCAACCTCGCACTCTAACAGTTCTGAGTCCACCTGCACATTTATAAAATAAGGTTGGTTACCTTGAGCCGAGGATACCACCATGTTGAAAAAGTCATCGTCTTCGGAATCATCACCAACAAAATTTTGACGTTGAACATCAACACTTTTACGATTACGCACTTTCTCACACATAACACGTAAATGGCCGCGTTGATTACAATTATCGCAATTGTAATTCGTGTAACGGCACCTATTAGCCGAATGACCTTTACCGCACCGCCAACATGCCGTGCCTCCGCGGGCTCCGCCACCGCCTGCGCCTGCGGGCGCCGCGGGCCCCCCCGCGCTCTGTTGGCGCGCGCCGCGCGCGCTCGGCCGGGCGCGCACCGCGTGCAGGCCCTCGCCCGCCTCGCTGCCGCCCGCGCCGCTGCCCGCGTCCATGCTCCCCGTCGCGGCCGCCGGGCCGCCGCCGCTTATCTCGGCGTGCCGGTCCGCCGCCTCCAGAGCCAGAGCTAGCTCCACCGCTTTCTGGTAGTCGATTGTCCTCTCAACGAATATTCTAGATCTCATCACGTCACTCGCAAGCCCTGATACAAATTGATCTCTGAGATCCTCCTCTAGTCGGTTGCCAAAATTACAAGTGACCGCGAGATGCTTTAAACTTTGTAAATATGCGGTCAACGATTCGCCTGATCGTTGTCTCCTTTGTCGAAAAATATGGCGTTCGGCAATATCCGACCGTTGTGGCTCGAGGTGAGCTCGCACTAACTCAATTAGCTCATTAAATGTTTTATCCTCCGGATTAGCTGGAGCGCATAAGTCACACATCAAACTATAAGTCGCATCACCGACCACTGTAATTAACATCGACACTTTCAATTCCGGTTTGATCTCGTTAAGTTTTATGAACTGATTGACACGTCGTACGTACGCCGGCCATTGCTTGGAAGTTAAATCAAATGGTTCGATTTTACCGATGGGCATCGCGAAAATACTTAATTTCGCGACAACACAACACAACGAGCGATCTTAAACAATATTTGGTGCACAGTACGCGTAGATTCTTCGTAAAAATATATTTTACGCCGGACTCGTCGCCAGTGCAGCGTAATAAAACCACGGTTGGAGTCTAACTGACTTTATTCAGGTCTACCTACATCTCACAATAAGTACCATATTAATGTACCTACATTAATCCATGTTTTGTTGTTCAGGTGTAACGACCACCAGAAGTACCGCTCTGGTGTACTGTGTGTCCGCTGTGGGCGTCGCAGTCATTGCAGTCTTGGCGGCTGCTGGCTACTGGGCTGCCAAGAAGCGTTGTTGCTGTGGATCTACTCCGCAAGAATTGCCGCAAATACCTGCCCCAAAGCCAGATGTAGGTTTGACGTTTTTTTTGTACTTATTGTTCGTTATGCTCCCTGGCGCAACCACCTCTGCTTTAACAAGTATAAGTTACATAAAAAATTCTATGGAATGTCTATAAAATTCTAGTCCTATTAAAAAAAAGTCTATATCTGTAGTTTCGACGTAAACTTGTATTTAAAGTGGTTGCGCTAGGAAGCATCCTTCCCGGCGCAACCACCTTGATATATATCTATTACTATACACAGTATAAGCAAGTTTATAGTATCAAATAATTCTATAACAATTCTATATTGAACTAGTACCACCAAATCATCAATCTAATTTAAATATACGAAGAAAACGGTGCCTCAAACTTTCTCTTCGAAATAGTTGCTAAGCGCCTAGATTAAAGTTCTAAGCAAATAACGTTTACGTGAAATATCATACAATGTTCTTCCAGGCGTTTAGTTTATTAGCTTACTAGCTGACCCGACATCCTGTCCCAATTTCAATAATTCAAAATTCTCATAGAAAATCCACTTTCACTTTTCCCGAATTTTCCAATTTTCCCAGCAACTTTTCCTAAAAAAACATACAGAAATTCATGTGCAGAAACCAAAACATCGTACTGCTCAGCAGGCATCATGCAGTAGCTACAAGCGTGGAAACACACGACAGATACTTGTTGGTGCTACTCCAGGAGGCCTTAATGTCCTATTGCTCTCCTGCATATTGTAGTGAAATAAAAATGAAAATTAACCAGTTTAACAAATAATTTCACTTTTAATTGTTAAACACTCCAACATTATAGATATAAAATTATTCGAAAACAGCAATAACAAATTCACCTAAACTTCCAACACAAACTCTACAAGGCAGAGTCGATGCTAGTGACATCTATGTCGACCTTTGAGTTTTTCTCCCCATTGCATATTTATTTTTACATTTGTTTTTGAAACTTTGCTTGAAGAATCATCATAACGATACCATGTGGCGCCACTTTTGCAGTGTGCTATAGTGTCCTAAGCCACATGGTAATCCTTGCACATATTCTATGGCGGCAGCGATACTGTATTTTTATTCTCGACCAGAACTATATTGTTTGGTATTTCGGTAACATTTATGCTGTCAGCAAAATCAAAAACTATTAAATGATCACTTAATTTGTATTTTTCAGTCATCACTCCCTTTTTATTATTGCACTTATGATTGGACGAGCTCTTTTTTCAATCAACATTGAATTATCAGACTTTTCCAAACCAGTTGCCAGGCCATCTTCTGCCAAAATCAAAATATCGAGTGACAGTAAAGGACAAGTTCTTTCGTTTTGAAGCCACAAATGAGGCATATCTTTTCATGTTTCGCACAGTAAAATTCATTCAATAATAGTCCCTCAAAAATTGTAATGACGTTACAGCTGTTATGTTAATTATTATGGTAATTTGTAATTATAGCACATAATAATGAAATTTGACAAGAAGCAAGGTCTCACAGCACAAGTAAAGGAAACATTCTGAAAAGTTAATTTGTAATTTTATTAAGTACATAATTTTTTTTTTTGGGATTACTAACTATGTTAAGTTTGTTTTTGGTATAAATTCTTTTCAACTACGGAACCCTTCATTGTACGTGGTCCGACACGTACTTGGCAGGTTTTTCAGTTGACATGACATGTTATAATTAAAAGCACCCTGTACTTTTTCTTTGTAGTCGTCGTATTGAGAATGTGAAGACTACGTGGATCATTTATTTATTTCAAAACATTTTTCTTTTTGTTTAGATATAGATCCCCATCACGTCTGCGCAGTTTATCGTGTTTAGATATAGATCCCCATCACGTCTGCGCAGTTTATCGTGTTTAGATAGAGATGGCCATCACATCTGCGCAGTTTATCGTGTTTAGATATAGATCCCATCACGTTTGCGCAGTTTATCGTGTTTAGATATAGATCCCCATCACGTCTGCGCAGTTTATCGTGTTTAGATATAGATCCCATCACGTTTGCGCAGTTTATCGTGTTTAGACATAGATTCCATCACGTTTGCGCAGTTTATCGTGTTTAGATATAGATCCCCATCACGTCCGCGCAGTTTATCGTGTTTAGATATAGATCCCATCACGTTTGCGCAGTTTATCGTGTTTAGATATAGATCCCATCACGTTTGCGCAGTTTATCGTGTTTAGATATAGATCCCCATCACGTCTGCGCAGTTTATCGTGTTTAGATATAGATCCCATCACGTTTGCGCAGTTTATCGTGTTTAGATATAGATCCCCATCACGTCTGCGCAGTTTCTCTACTTAATTTAATTTGACTCTATAGACTTTTAAAGACACTTCACTTCAACGAGATTGAATTAATAAATAATTATAATATTGATTGCATTAAATCATAATCATAATAATCATAATCATCATAATCATAGGTATACGAGTATCATATCACAGTTGATTGAATGTCTGTTTTCAGCCAGCAAGCGTGTTTTACCTGAACCTCCTGTCGGTCTTTCGGCCGATCAACGAGCGCGAGGCAGCGGAGCTAGAGAATCACTATGAAGAGGTTGAGTAGGCAAGTAATGGTCGGCGCACACCTTAACGACTCGACACCAACTCAACTCAAAGCAAAGCAAAGCGTTGACATGCGAGCTTCGTATCGCGTCACGTACAGCGACATCTCTAGTGTACTACGACGCGTCGACAACAGAACTAGCTACTGTCACATAGTTTGGGTATGTAAGGTATGTGAGTTGATATTCATTTCACGATCCAAAGTTTTACTTTGAGTCGAGTTGGTGATGAGTTGTTTCAGTGCAACGGCCATTCTCTAAACATATGACGTATTACTGCTGTCTATGTTTGTTTGACTATCTGAAGCTCGTCATAATGATTCTACTCCTCTGGCTTCTACAATCGCTGCGGAGGACAGGAACACGCGCGGGCAGTGAGGAAGATTCCCCGCAGTCTGGATCGGGTCTGGTCAATCTGGTCTGGAGAGACCTTTAGTTTAGTTACTTTATCGATTTGTATTTGATGTATAATCTGTATAATAAATTAATAATTAGTGTAAAGTCTAAAATATATTTTAGAGAATTTGAACCTAGGTATATATACCTAGGTCCTGTTGTAATAAATCAAATTCTCCAAGTAGAAAAAATAATTGTTTATATGGGCGGTACAGGAGCGTGGGGGTGGGCACCAGCATAGAGGAGCCTGTGCCCAGCAGTGGGGGAGTCGGCTGTGGATGATGAGGAGATGGCTGAGGCAGTAGGTGTTGATAAGTACCCAATTATGTAAATGATGATTGTATAATTTGATGTAACTTCCAAGTTTTGTTATTTTAATTTTAATAATGAAATCTTAAGTATTAATATTTTTGTGTTGATGTCTAACGTTATTACTGAATGTGTACTGCATGCTCTAATCTAAATATTTGTATGGCTGAAATGCCGAGTATAGTGAAACCCATGACAGATGATAATAACATATGTACCTACCTATATTCTTGCAAATAAATATCATTCATTCATTCATTCATTCAATGTATTTATAAAAACATGTAAACATATGAATAATATAGCAGCTCACTGGTATCGGGAGCAGGGTCCCAGCTAGCTACCGGCAGCGAGGGCTCCAGAGAGAGGAACCTCCTAACAATACCAGCCGTGTCCAGAAGTACCGCTTTCTGAATCAATCCCTTAATCCAGCTGCCCAACGAGAGCCTCTTCAGGTGTTGGTCGAGGCTCTTGGCTATTAAGCCATTGGCCGTCACGACTGTCGGCACAATGATCTCTGAGTCCACATCCTACATGTCGACAAATTCGCGAATCAAGACACTTTATTTGTTTATCTTTCTCGGCTTCCACGAGGTTCCCGTTATGCGGGAATAATTATTTTATTTTGGTAAGTCTATGGACTAGGCATGGCTTTTGTATATTTATAATTCTGTGATTAATGTATTTAAAAAATAATGTGTATAGGTAGGTACTTATAGAATTTTTTTTTTTAGATTTTTTTTTTAGTTTTATTAAAAAAATATATACCTAGTAAACTTTTTTTTTAAATTAACCTACCAGCACTAGACACTCGTACTTAAAGGATTTATTTATGTCATATTCACCAGGAACTTTGGATTCTCATGAGGTTGGTCAGTCAGAATGGTGAAGCTACCATTCCAAAGCGTAGTAGGTTACTATAGAGAAGAAATTCCACGGAAACTCTTTTAAGTTATACTAGCTGAACCGACAGACGTTGTCCTGTCCCAGTTTCAATATTCCCATATAGAATCCACTTTCAGTTTTCCAGAATTTTCCAATTTTCTCGTCAACTTTTCCAATTCTTCTCATCGTTTAAAGCTTCCCTGGACTACGTCAAACATTTCAAAACCAAAATCAGCTAAATCGGCCCAGCCGTTCTTGAGTTATAAAAAGTTATTCCAAGTTTAAACCTATGAAAATGTATGGTTATTCCTTTGTTATTCCTGATATAACTTTGTTCCGTGTTTTATTTGTAAGAGGGCTAGCCTATAAATTCTGTTTAACCCAATAGGTCTAAGTGGAATTATCGGACATACGTTTCCGCGTATCCACCTAAGGATGGATTTTTTGGGGGTGATAAACGGAGTAACCCGGATGTTTTGGGATGAAAATGACACATTTTTGATTACCTAATCCCCCCGGACAACACATCGAAGCAGACAGTCTGTCAACGTGTGTAAGATAAACAATAGTTCAGTTCAACAAAGATTTTAATTCAAAAATTTAAAAGCTATTTCGCCCTCCCGGCCTTCAAAGCTTCTTTAAACGCCTGAAGCCCTATTATGGCTGCATCGATAATCTTCGGCCCCTCAGCAGCTAGTTGCTTCGACACTTGCTCGAAGGTTTTGGACTGTTCTGCAGCTAACTTTGCGACGATTTCTTTGAACTTCTCAAGCTCTATACGCTGTTGGTTGGCGGCGTCTTTGAACAGCTTGCGAACCTTCTCATCCTTTGCAGTTTCAATTAGCTTCGCTGGAAGGTGTTGGAAAGTAGATTGAAGAGGTGGCAATAATGAATGCTTTAGGCTTTAGGGGAAGCGCCAGGGTTGCCCGCAAATTCAAACCTTTCTTGCAATTTGCAAGTCAGTATTTGATGAAGTAAAATTTTGACGAAAACGACTTTACCCCGAACTCATTAGATTGTATATTACGTACTAAATATATTAACCATTAGCTTTTGCCAACCGCCTTCGCCCGCGTGGATGTCGGAAAATATCCCACGGGAACGTACTGCTGGGATTAAAAGTCCCTGTGTTAATCCAAGTTAACAATGTCTTCTCGCACTGCTTATACAGTGTGAGTCTTCATAAAGTGCACAAACTTAAGGATGTCGTGCAGACCATGAAACTGAACAACTTTTTCCCGGGGACCAACATCGTAATCGTAAAAAAAAAACAGTCGTCCCATACATTTGGTCCAGAAGGCATTGAAATTTAGTAAGGGACGACTGTTTTGTTTTCACGATTACGATGTTGGTCCCCGGGAAAAAGTTGTTCAGTTTGATGGTCTGCACCACATCCTTAAGTTTGTGCACTTTATGAAGACTCACACTGTATAGTATCCGAGGACCGGTGCGCGGATTCCTAAATATGATTGCTGGAGGATAAAACATTCTAAAACCTAATAATAGTAACGGATTATTATAACAGAACGTAAAATTACCAACTTGCATGCCTGTAAAGGCAATTTTAAAGCGAAAACATAATCCTCTTTATTCCTTATCCCGTGGGAATTTCGAAAAAAAATGTTAACGACTAATGTTACTTCAAGATACGAAATATGACTACATATCCAATCAAAGTGAAAAGTAACAGACAGACAGGCGGATAGAGTTACTTTCGAATTTGCGCCGTTTGTATTTTCTGCTCCTGCAGCAGCCGCCCCAGAACAGCCCGCCCAGGAAGATGGGATGGCGAGAGGGTCTCGACACAGGTTTCTTCCCACACCAACTTCCAAGGCATTATGGTACCGTCTGGCCTCTTCCTATCGTTGCGTGCCAAAGCCATTGAGTTCTAAAACAGCTGGCACCCCGGTAGTGACAAGATATCTGACCAGTGCTCCTGCTGCAGGATAGGCCTTGGTGTCCGAGTTCACCGCATTAAAAGCGATGTGTGACCCCGCAGGGAGTGCCCAGACGCAAACATGTAGCGAGTCCGAATGTACAGGCGCTACCGTCACCCAGCATAGTGCCTATTGTTACGTAGACGCTAACGCCATCTATTATCGAGTAGGAGAACTACACGATATGTCGATTCGTGACAGATATTTCTAGAACATTCTACACCCTTCCAGAACCTTCCTTCTTCCTTTAGATCTTTTTATTAAGTGCTAGAATGTTCTCGAATTATGTCCTCGATACGAAGGGTTAAGTACCTACTAGAATGTTCTCGAATTATGTCCTCGATACGAAGGGTTAAGTACTAGAATGTTCTCGAATTATGTCCTCGATACGAAGGGTTAAGTACTAGAATGTTCTCGAATTATGTCCTCGATACGAAGGGTTAAGTACTAGAATGTTCTCGAATTATGTCCTCGAACTTTCTAGAACTTACACTCGTCATATAAATAGAGGTTTGCCAGCGGTGTACGGCAGTTCAGTTTGGAACGCGATACAATGAACCCCAGTGAACGATAGCGAACTAATAGTGAGCTACATACAAGTGATTCTAATTAAAGTTTTTGATTACTGTATTTGTGATTATATCAATATTTTATAGTGTGTTTTTGGTGTAAATTGGTATAAATTTATTCATTTCGAACCCCAGCTCGTAACACTATGTCTGGTGACGGTAGCGCCCGGAGCCAGAGGCTCGACTGCCATTCACCCACAGCCAGCAGGCGGGCATTCTCAGCATTGGTGGACGTATTAATAAGTTAGGTAATTTCGTACCAACCTGCAGAGCGGCTCATCCCACTGTCTGGGAAGATAGGTTCTCGGGCTCCGTATTTAGATAATAGATTTATTTAGTTTATGCATAAATGTTTTTAATAAACAAGACTACTTCTGACTACTTCCTTACTTTATTTTTTTATCTACACCCATGCTATAAATTCTCTATAAAAGTTTCTGAAACAGTTAGCTTATTGCCAACGTTAAAACAGCCCGTGTCATAGTAACCATAATAGCATCCAAACGGGTGCTTTAATGTTGTACTAAATTTCATAATGCAACTCGTTTTCAAAAAAAGAACATTGTAATGCACGCGCGTTTCACTACAACAGCGCCGTAATTTAAAAAAAGAACTTATTCGAATTCACGTCGTACACTATGACGCCGGCCGCCTTGTTCGATACGAGTATTAGTATTGCAAAAAACTGTTTCAGAACCTTTTATAGAGGATTGATAATGTCATGGATGTAGATAAAGTCTTGTATGCAACTTCACATAGTTAGGTATTATAACACTCATGTGATACTATGTTGGTTTATCGGGTTTATAATGGTTTTTCGGGGGTAGGTGTTGAAAAAGTTAACACACAACTTTGTAAATCTATTTTAATTAAAATTATTATTAAGTATTTTTATTTGCTTTTGAGTTCAATATTTGTTGCATAAACTACTAAATAAGCAACACTTACATTGGTGAAACATTCCATGTAACTTAAGCACTTAAAACTTTTCCACCTGCCAGCTTCTCACTGTCATATTCACTGCAAATTCTACACACTTCATCATGTCATCTCAACTGGATGATATCCAATCGGCCCAGAAGAATCTCGAGGAGTGCTTCCTTAAAAAGATGGGTGAGCTTGAGGCACAGATCCAAAGTGCTGGACCAGCAAAGGACACCGTGGCAAAGATTGCTGAGGAGTTCCGGTCATTTCGTGAGCTTATGTTCGGCATGCTGGGACTTCTTAGGAAGCAGATCATAGAGTGCACTAGGTTGGTTGATGGATTGGAGACAAGATCTCGTCGGAAAGCTCTCATTTTCACGGGGTTTGTTGAAGCGGACAAAGAGGATTGCAAGTCTCTAGTGTTAGATGTCCTGAAAAACAAACTGGCGCTGCCTGATATCACCGCTTCTTCCATCAAAGTGTGTCACAGACTTGGAACAGCTAACAAAGGACCAACAACTAGCAGACCGATATTGGTGAGGTTCTCCAGTGTTGACCTGAAATCCACTGTTTGGAAGGCAAAGTCTGCATTGAAGGGTTCCACGGTCACTGTCAAGGAGTTTTTGACCCGGTCCAGGCAGACGGTTTTCAGCAGGGCGCGCCTGCACTTCGGTATACCAGCATGCTGGACTCAGGACGGGGTTATTGCAATCAGATCCCCCGATGGACAACGGTATAAGATTTGTTCTTTAGAGGAACTCAATCCCTTGTTGGCTAAGTACCCTAAGAAGGCCGGGGAGTCATCTGCTGGTTCCGGAGGCAAGCCTGTTAGTGGAGCGCGTAAAAACTAACTGTTAACAACATTATTGTGTTTGTGGTTCTCCAATTTATCAGTTTTGTTTTTGTTAGTGACGTCAGTTCACATAACCGGCATAGTTGTTGTTCACGTCTACCTGCATACATTTTCTTATTTTCACCTCAAAACTACTTAGATTTCATTGTGTCGGTAATTTATTATTTTTGTGTTAGTAAACTAATGTTGCTCTGTTTCTGTCATTAATTGTCACTGTCACCTGTCAATCTTGAAATGTTTGACGTCCGTTCCACGTTTCTGTTGTTTCGTAAAGTGCGTTCTGTTTTTGCTCTTGTAAATTTGTCATGTATTCTTTTGTTCTTTGATTGTTCATAATATTTTGTGTTTGCTTGTGATACTGTCAGTTTCCTGTTTTGATTGATGTTTTTTTTTCTGGTTATGTATTACTTATATCAATGACATATTATCTAAGACTTATATACTGTACAGGGATCTTTTGGCGCTTGAATAACTTGTAAGATTTGGAAAACAAAACGCGTTAGTTCCGATTTTGGCCACGCGTCAAAGGATCCTTATATATACTGGTGGGTGGTGCACAGATAGTGGTGTTGCACCTAGAGCGAAAGCAATTTTACTTAGTTAAAGTACCTATATATTTAGTAGATATTTATATTTATTTTATTTATATTTTATGTTATCTGATGATGATTCTTTTTACTCTGCCATTGATTCCTCTAGCTCATTCGCTAATGCAAGTTTCAGCTCCTTGACTGACACACTTGGTGACTTTGTGCATCGGTGCTTCAGTCAACAAAAAGGTCATTTGTTTAATGTCTGCCATATAAATGCGCAAAGTATCCCAAGTCACCACAGTGATCTGTTGGACACCTTTGCCGACGCCAATGTCCATGCCGTTCTGGTTTCTGAGAGTTGGCTTAAACCTCATCTTCTTTCCACTACTTACTCTCTCCCAGGTTTCACTCTTATTCGCAATGATAGAATTGGTAAGGGTGGGGGTGGTGTAGCTATCTATCTTCGTAGCGATTTTCCTTTCAAAATCATTGCTTCATCTCCTTCACAATACCATGCTACTGCTGAGTACCTCTTTTTAGAGGTCTGCGTCAAAGGTGTCAAGACCCTTCTTGGTGTTGTCTATTGTCCACCCGCCGTTGATTATTTTTCTAATCTCGAACTGGCGCTGGAATCCGTAGGGTCAGAGTATGCACATTGCGTCATCATGGGCGATTTCAACACTGACCTTGCACACCACACTCCTCGATCCCATAAGCTCCTTCACATAATTGATTCGGTTAGTCTCCATGTACTTCCACTGCAACCTACCCATTTTAATATCTCAGGCGATGACACATGGCTCGACTTAATCCTTACATCCACTCCCTCCCTCGTTCCCTCTCATGGTCAGTGTCCCGCTCCTGGATTTTCCCATCATGACCTCATTTTCCTCTCCTATGTCCTAAAACCGCCTAAACCTGTCCCAAAAGTTCTGCACATGCGGTGTTTTGCACGCATGAATGTTGATAAGCTTCGTCAGGATGCTTCAGACCTCAGTTGGGATCTCCTTGCAGCGGCCACAGCTGTTGATGAAAAATTGCGCATTTTTAATCAGACTGTTCTTGGTCTCTACGACAAACACGCTCCTGTTAAGAAGATCAAACTTCGGCGTCCTCCTGCTCCTTGGATGACGACAGGGGTTCGAATGGCGATGAGGCGCAGGGATCGGGCCTTTCGCAAATTTAAAAAGGATCGCAGTGAAGAAAATCGGAGCTTTTTCAAAGCTGCTAGAAATCGGTGTAATCAGATGATACGCAACGCTAAACGCCGCCATATTCTCGAGAACATATCTTCTTCTTCACCTGCTGATATCTGGAAGTTCCTTGGTACTCTTGGTATCGGCAGACCACGTCATGTGGGTTTTCCTAATACAATTGGCCTTGATGATATCAACCGTCACTTCACAACCTCCTGTCATTTGGATTCCCAAATGTTGTCCCAGACGGTTGATTTCATCACTGGCCTAGCTAGTCCCATCATAGAACCATTTCGCTTCTCTCCGGTCTCCTTGGACGAAATTAGAAAGATCATCCTGTCCATAAAATCCAAAGCTGTGGGCTATGACGGCATCAGTCGTAATATGATCCTTTGGATCCTTGATAGCCTTCTCCCTCCCATTGCCCACATCATCAACTTCTCTCTTGATTCCGGACAATTCCCATCCCTGTGGCGTATGGCCTATGTCCGCCCACTCCCTAAAATTTCTAATCCCTCCCTACCCTGTCACTATCGACCCATTTCCATTCTACCATTCTTGTCTAAAGTGCTTGAGGCCTGCGTACACAAGCAGTTTGCAGGGTTTGTTCACCGGAACAAACTTGTCAGCTCTTTTCAGTCTGGATTCAGGCCTGGGCACAGTACAGCCTCCGCTCTCCTCAAAGTGACTGGTGACGTTAGAGAAGCGATGGAGGATACCAAGGTTACCGTATTGGTATTAATTGATTTCTCTAACGCCTTTAATGCCGTCAGTCACGATATTCTCCTTTCTATGCTCTCTCATCTTATGGTTTCGTCCGAGGCTTTGGAATGGTTCTCTTCTTATCTTCGGGAACGTCAGCAATCAGTTCGCGTTGATGAGAGCTCGTCGAGTTGGCGTGACTTGGATGCTGGTGTTCCACAAGGCGGTATTCTTTCTCCATTGCTATTTTCCATCTTCATTAATTTTATAACTCACTGTCTTCGGTGTTCGTATCATCTTTATGCTGATGATCTTCAATTGTATGCAGCTGCGCGGGTAGAGGGTTTGTCGGACGCTATAGCGGATGTAAACCGAGACTTAGAGGCTATCAGGAAGTGGTCTGATAGTTTTGGGGTGTCAGTAAACCCCTTAAAGTGTCAGGCCATTGTAATTGGAAGCTCGCGCATGTTGGGTAGGGTGACGCTTAGCTCTCTTCCTCCTCTTACTTTCAATGGTACCGTCATACCCATTACCCCTAGTGTGAAAGATCTCGGTTTACATCTTGACTCGACACTTAGCTGGCAACGTCAGGTCTCCAGTGTTAGTCAAAGGGTGAACGGTACTCTGCGGTCACTGTATCGTCTGAGAAACTTTTTGCCTGCTAAGACGAAAACTATGCTTGTGCAGACTTTGATTTACCCTATCATCGACTATGGTGACGTGTGCTACTTTGACTTGAATGCGGTTTTGCTCAATAAGCTTGACAGACTGCTCAATAATTGTATCCGGTTCATATTCAACCTCAGAAAATATGACCATGTGTCGAGCTATAGATCTGAGCTCAAATGGATGTCCATTCGTCAAAGAAGAAGTTTACGTGCTTTGACCACGCTTTTCTCCCTTCTTAACTCTCCCACTCCTCCTTCTTATCTTGTGTCTCACTTCCAATATCTATGTTCTTCACACGCTAGGAATCTGCGTTCTTCTAACAATCTTCTTCTACTTTGTCCTTCTCACACTTCTGACTTTGTTCATTCTTCCTTTCATATTCAGTCCATTCTTCTTTGGAATGCGCTTCCTCCTGATATCAGGACGGCCACCAGTCGGTATGCATTTAAGCGAAAATTGCAGAGTTATTTTCTTAACCAATAGTGTAGAGTTATTGCAACATCTCTCTCTCTTGAATTTGTATATAATATGTATTGTATATATATATATATATATATATATAATATAGGTATATTTTATAGTAAGTAGGTATGTATGTTTATTATTAGTTTATAACCTATTTATGTATCTGTTTATGTAGTCTATTTATAATTAATTAAGATATATTTTTAGTGTTCTTTCTATTTATGCCTCTCATACTGAGCACCTGCCATAATTCTCTTCACCACCCTTGGTTGACTGGTAGAGAATGCCTAAGGCATTAAGTCCGCCTTTGTACAAATTTAAGTGCGAAAAGTTTAAATAAATAAATAAATAAATAAATACTATTATCACACTCGGCTTTGCCTCGTGTGATAAACCCACATTCGTGTTTTAATACCCCTTATTATTCGTCAGTTGCATAAATAACTATTATTAAACTATAATTTTCTACGGATACAACTTTATTATATCGTTGCCTTAGTTCCACAGATACGCACGAAGCGCTAGTGTCGCAAAGCTGGTAACGTTTGCAGCAAAAAAACAGTTGTCGTATCGATTTCGTGCTGGTAGTGATGTAACAATTCTCGATAAAGAAATCGATGTAAGATTTTCAGTTACATTTAGTTTTATACAACGTGTAACGTTAAATGCGCAAAACCTCTTAAGGGGTCATTGTACTCATCATTATGAACAACTTTTACTATGGGACCAAAATAGAAATCACGAAAAAAAATCAGCTGTTCAGTACAATTCGTCAAAATGTACTGAACAGCTGATTTTATTTTTCGCGATTTCAGGTTTGGTCCCATACTAAAAGTTGTTCATAATAATGAGTACAATGACGCCTTAAGAGGTTTTGCGCATTTAACGTTACACGTTGTATATTCGAAAAGAAAAAAAAACGGATGATTACACACACAACGGAGAAATGATTTGATTTATGGTATGTTTGTTTCTAATGAATAAACTTAAAAAATAATTGACCGATTTAAAAAATTCTTTAACTTATGGAAAGCTACATTATCAGCCAGTAACATAGGCTGTATTTTATAATTTCCACGCGAACCAAGTCGCAGGCAGAAGCTAGTAATAAAATAAATGCAGAGTCAGACGCGTCTGTGAGTAGACACGGGTGCACTCTCTCATAGTCTTCAGGGACGGCAATCCGACACGACCGGAGAGAGATCAGGCGCAGGGCTAACGACAGCACGGGGGAACACCGCCAACTTCCAAACTCCGGGTTGTTACTAAGAAATTCCTAATGGAAAAACCCTGTGACACTGCTCGACCTGGCCATTCAACCCAGGACGTCACACTCAGTCGTCACACTTGTGACCAGGAGACCCAACGGAGCAGTAAACTACTGTGTAAGACTAAGCCGACGCACATTGAATTTTCAACGCTCTGCTAGCCGCTCGCCTAGAGTTCAAAATCCGACAGTGTGTTTTTTAAACGCGCTGGGATGCACTCTGTTGTTGGGGAGTGATACGTAGGTTCGAATGTCGTTTTTAAGAAGGTCGCCATTTCGAAAAAATTTGCGAGTGGTACGCCATTTCGAAAACTCATTCAATCGCCATTTCGAAAAATTCGGCGAGCATTAAGCCAGTTCGAAAGTCATGGTAGGTAATCGAAATACGATGTTGAGTTAATATGTCTGGGAATCGAACTCACGACCCCAATAAGACGAGACACAGAGAGCATGGTCTTTTGATTTGGTTTAGGAAAAAAAAAAAAAAAGAAACTCAACATCGGACTTCGATATACCATGACTTCCGAACTGGCGTAATGCTCGCAAATTTTTTCGAAATGGCGACCTTCGCGATAACGTCATTCGATATAGCGGTTTTCGATTTAATGAGTTTTCGAACTGGCATACCACTCGCAAAATTTGTCGAAATGGCGACCTTCGTGAAAACGACATTCGAACCCAATGACGTAAGGTAATATTTCATTGTTCGAACCTACGTATCACTCCCCTGTTGTTGTTAGGTTGGAATTTCCGTTCCTTCCTCGTGGTCAAACTCAATGGTCAAACTGATTTGACCACGAGGAATTCTGTTCCGGTTAGTCAAACTACTTATTTTAACGAAAAATATCCACCCTTTGTTTCTTAAATATACTTGTACAGTCATTAACAAAAATAATGTTCAAACTGATTTGACCACGAGGAATTCTGTTCCGGATAGTCAAACTGAGTGGCTATTTAAACTTTTTATCAAGCTCTATACATTGCAGTCATAATGTACAATTATAAATAAAACATTATGTCAATTTGATGACACATGCCACATGACTACTCAAATTATTATCCTGTTCTTTGCTGTTTTATTGCGATTTTCATTTTGTAATAATTTGGTTAAAATATGGATTTAAATACAAAATACATTCATCGTAAAGGGGGAAGGGTAGTGCTTTTCAAGGGTCGGCAGTACTACAAATTGCGTACGTACAGAAATGGGAACATTTTCTGGACTTGCAGTCATCTCAAAAAAGAAAAATGTCGGGGCTCAATTACTCTGAAGGTATGCTCATAAATTAAAACATATTTATACATGGTTTTTAATTACATATTAATACATAGGTACCCATCATTTTAACCATACTATATTTTTTTTTGTTTAGGATGACAATGTGGTGAAATGTAATGACCACTCATGTAACGCTGATTACTATAAAAATGAAGTTGATTTTGCTATTGACGAATTAAAACAAAAAGTTAAAGACAATGATGTCCCCATACCAGAGGCGTTTCAAGATATGAAAACGTCGCTAGAAAAACGAGACGAGAATATTGAACTTAAAATTCCATCATTTGATAGCGTCAAAACGGTTTTATATAGCAACAGGCAAAAAACTTGTTTTAACGATTTCACACAAGTAAATATTCCTGAGAAATATCAGTCCTTTCTTTTCGCTGATTATAATACTGAGAAATGTCGCATTATGGTTTTCTGCTCCAAACAGAATATGGCAATAATAGAGAAATCCGATGAGTTTTTCGGTGACGGAACATTCTTTAGTTGTCCAATTCCGTTTAGTCAATTATACTGCATCCATGTCAATTTGACAAAATCCATCACAACCACAAATGCGGTTCCTGTGGCGTATGTTTTGATGACAGACAAAAAAGAAGAATCATATTTTATTTTATTTTCAATGATAAAGTCAAGATTGAAGAATTGGTCACCGAAAATTTTCCATTTAGATTTTGAATTAGCTGCAAGCAATGCATTAATAACTATTTTTCCGGACATTCAAATTGTAAAATGTTTTTATCATTTTACAAATAGCCAATGGCGTAAGGCAAAACAAATGAAAATTAAATCTAAAGATGACAGGAGAGTAGTGGGATTGTGTGCAGCACTCGCTTTATTACCTGAAAATAAAATTGAAGAAGGGTGGGAGTATATAAATACTGATACTCCCAATACTACCAAAACTCAAAAATTTCTTAAATATTTTGAAACAACGTGGCTTAAGAAAAAAATATTCAGAAAACAATGGTCCGTTTATGGCCAGAGACATCGCACAAATGTGGTCGAAAGTTGGAACGGCCAACTAAACAAATCCATGAAACGTCATAATCCAATAACAGTTGCTCGTTTACTTGAAACCTTAATACAAAAAGAAAAAGCTTCTAATGAAAAAGTATCTCTCCGCCGCCAGGACCAAATATGTCGAGATGATTTCATAATGAAGTGTCAGCTGCAATTAATGCATGGCGATATAAGTGTTGGGTATTTTTTAAATAAACTAAGATAATTATTTTTGTTAATGACTGTACAAGTATATTTACGAACTATAACAAATGGTGATTATTTTTCATTAAACTAAGTAGTTTGACTATCCGGAACAGAATTCCTCGTGGTTAAATCAGTTTGACCATTGAGTTTGACCACGAGGAAGGAACGGGAATTTCGAAGCTCGGTTCAACACCGAGAGTTGAAAATCTAGTGCGTGATAAAATCCCGCCGCGGTTATTTTACGTTCGTGCGAATGTCTGCTTAGTCTTAAATTTATATAAAAAGTGTAAAAAATATTATAATTACAGGCTTTCATCCATTGTATTAAATTTTCGACATCAGTCTTGCCGGCCTTTTCGAGATCTTTAAATACTTCGTCCATGTTTGCCATATTTTTATATTATTTTGGTTTTTTTATTACAAAATCGATGTTTTTAAAAAAAATATTGGCTAAGAATTAGCACAATTGACATCTTTCAAATCACCAACAAATTATGTCATTAGTTTATGGTCTAAAACATATAGGTTTTAATAGAAAAAGAAGAACCCTTCATTGTGTGGTCCGACACGCACTTGGTCGGTTTTTTTAAAGATATTTCATCTTTTTAGGGTTCCGTGCCTGTTAGATACGGGAACAAGTGAAACCACGGCTGCCTGTGAACGCACTAAAGCTTTATTTTACAACAAGCGTGTGCGAGTTCGCGGCTGGGCGCGGGGTGCGGGGCGCTGCGCGGCGTCGTCTGCGCATGCAATACAAAGGCCGCGCATCGCTACGAACATACATGTTTGTTTGTATACAACAGTACCAAAATGGTAAAAAGGAACCCTTAGGGTGTGACTCTGTCTGTCACAGCTGGATATCTCAAGAACTACTAATGCTATCAACTTGAAATTTGGACCAGGTTCAGATGACCCAACCAAAATAGTTGGGCAACCCAACTATTTTGCAAATAAGAAAGAAATAAAAATAGATATTTTTTTTGGCAAGAGGGACTGAAAGGGGGTCTTAAAAAATCGAAGTGAAGCTACTAGGGCATGTATCTTATGAAAGAGCGCTGTTTGCACATTCTCAAACATTTTTTTTTTTTAGGCCGCATAGTTTTCGACATTTGATGAAAAATTTTAATAAAAATCCCGTTCCCCCGCCCCCTCCCCCTTATCTCAGAAAATTGCAGAGAAAAAATCTGAAATTATTGTATGTGATAGAAGTTTGTGTATAGATTTCCGGAAAAATAAAATTATGTCTCTAAATAGCATAGTTTTTCAGAAACCATAAATAAAAATTACATAGAAATGATGTTACGGAACCCTCGGTGCGCGAGTCCGACTCGCTCTTGACCGGTTTTTTGTTTACTGTGGCTTAAATTTTTTCTAGGTTTCGAACGTAGGTTTCGAAAGATCGAATCAAATACATCTAGTCAAATCAGTCAAATACCCACTGACACTTTCATACCTTTCAAACCAGGGGCCGTACTATGACGTGAAAATAGATCATGGATCCATCATGGTCTTATATAGCTCCATCTCTCTCTCACACTGGAACCATGATCTTTTTTCACGTCAACTTAAGGCCTTCGTACACCTCCGCCGCGAAACCATAGCAGCGAAACCGCAGTATAGTTCAATTCAACTGACTCGCATGATGCTCTGCTATTCGAATTGCAATTTGAGTAGCGGAACATCTTTAAAGCACTCTTTCTTTTGTTCTTTAAAAGAATTCACAGTTATTTTACTTCTGACAGCAGCGACCAAATTGCAACCTTATCGCAACGAAAATAAAGACCACTGTGGTTTTGACAGACTTGTTAATGGCAGCAACCCAACAGCAACCTTCAAGCTCAAACTCAAACACAAGCATTTATTTTTATAATAATTATAGGTAGACAAGAGCGAGCGAAGCTCAAGCGAGCTCAGAAATTTTAGCACCCTACATTTATATTTTGCATAATATGTAAGAGGCCTCCAAATGCTTCTTACTAAACATATTTTGGCCTTGTTTGGAATTTTATTAACTCTCAAGAAATGGCGGCCCCGCTGGGGCCGGGGGTCCGGGGCGTATCGCTCATGCCGCCCTTAGTCCGCCCACAAAACAGTCATGTTCTGTCAGTCCGCCAGTACTTGCGACAACTGTCTACGAACGAGGCAAAATAAGAATAAAAGAAAATATCAATAAAAAAAAACAGAAATATTTTACATATTGAAGAAAAAAGATTATTGTTATTGTTTCGGAAGAACATCTTTCACAGCACTAGCTAAGGTACTAGTGGCGCCATCTACAGCGTCTCGCAGCAACTTGGGACCAGTTTCAGTCAGATGTTTTGCTAACGAATCGAACTGCGTTTTAAATTCATCAGCTGCTTTATTGACGACTGCTTTAAACTCGTCTATGTTCACTTTGGTTCTGTCATTGACATCGTTAAAAAAGCTGCAAATTTTATCTTCCTGGTCCTTTGTCTGAACTTCTTTTGCTGTAACAAAAGATAATAATCATCATCAGCACTGCCTTTTCTCAACATGTAGGGTCGGTTTCCAATCTGACCGGAAACAGATGATTACATACGTGACGATTGGTATTTTTTTTTTATAGGACTGAGTGACCGCCTATCTGACCTCCACAACCCAGTTACTGGATAACACAATACCTCAAGGTATGACTGGTTGTTTAGGCAAACTAAAAATCATAAAATACTAGCTGACCCGCCAGACGTGCTCCTGTCAAAAGTTCGATTTCATTGTTTCCTATTTTGTTTTCTTTAAAAACTCTTTAAAAAGTAGAATAAAACAAAAAAAAATATATACTAATCGGTCAAGCCGTTTTTGAGTTTTAGCGAGACTAATGAACAACAATTGATTTTTTTTTATATAAGCAGTAGAAGATAAGAAGAATAAGCACTATTTTTTTTTAATTTATGCTGACTCCTCTAGTCAGATTCATATTATTTAAAAGCACTTCTAAGTAACAAAAAACTTATGAAATAAATATTAAGGCGAAAGCGCCAGGGTATCCGCAAAATTCTATTTTTCTTACGTTCTTTGCAATTTACCGGTTGTATGTTCATCAAAGTATAATCACAAAAATATCTTTACACAATAATTATAATCATTAAATTCATCGAAACAACTCTTTTTATCGAGCATTGTACATCACTATCAGGACGAAATCGATACAACATCCATTTTTTGCTGCAAACACTATCAGTTTTGCGACACTAGCGTTTCGTGGACATTTAAGGAACTAGGACAACGATTGAGTAGCTGCCCTCTCTGCACCTAGTTTACAGTAATCTGTGGCCTGTATGGCTGCACCCTTGCGGAGCGAATGTCTGCGAAATCCGTGAAAAGCGAGTGTAGATGGTTTCGCAGTACTTAGCGTCTTGCTATTTTCGTAGTAGCGTGAGAGACATAATAGTGACGAGCGAATGTTTTAAAATAATGAGTTCGTGGAAGAATGACCGTGAGTTAGCACTGTTTGAATGTTATCAAGCAGATCCCGTGCTTTGGCAGTCTAAACACAAAAAAGTGCTACATTTATTTTTGAAGATAATTTTTCACGCGTTTGACAGAACATGGACTTCGTTGGTTTCGTTCGTTCTTCACAGCAGCAGCAACTGCAATGTCCATTTGGGTGTACATCATAGTTGCGAAGTTCATTACCGCGATGTACGTTACTGCGAAAGTTCATTGTTTCTATCAATCGCGATTCGCGGGCGAATGTACAGCCCGCTTAATATCTCGACGTCTATTAGAAAACATTCAACATGATATTATGTTTCGATACTTGTCATGTCAAACTAATCTCACAATTTGTTTTGTTGAATTTGCGTTCGCACTGCACGAAACATGGAGTAGGTACCTAAGTATTAAGACAGATGTTAAGATTTGTTGTGAAAATGTGGTAGAAACATGTTGTGATATGAAATGTGAAACAAATGCATCAACAAGTTGTATGACAGTGCGAAAGCAAGTTGATACATTGATAGGAAACCATGGAAACGGAGTTTGCAACATGTGTTTATGGAATGTTTGTGTCATTGAGTTAATATTTCATTTTCATATCATTTTGAACAGTCTATTCTTCCCGATATTATTGACGCTGACTGTACCAAACACAGTTCAGAAGGTTTTACCCTTAGTTTTACCGTAATTTATTGAATGTTCAGAGAATTCATAATGTTCAGAGTGCTCAGAATGTTCAGAGCGCTCAGAGAGTCTTGCAAGGTTATGGGTTCCTGGGTTGCCTCTGGCTCTGTGGTTTTCGCTGCAACAATAAGAGTGTTCAGGGTCTTGTCTTCCAAGGTTATGGGTTCCTGGGTTGCCTCTGGCTCTGTGGTTTTCGCTGCAACAATAAGAGTGTTCAGGGTCTTGTCTTCCAAGGTTATGGGTTCCTGGGTTGCCTCTGGCTCTGTGGTTTTCGCTGCAACAATAAGAGTGTTCAGGGTCTTGTCTTCCAAGGTTATGGGTTCCTGGGTTGCCTCTGGCTCTGTGGTTTTCGCTGCAACAATAAGAGTGTTCAGGGTCTTGTCTTCCAAGGTTATGGGTTCCTGGGTTGCCTCTGGCTCTGTGGTTTTCGCTGCAACAATAAGAGTATTCAGGGTCTTGTCTTCCAAGGTTATGGGTTCCTGGGTTGCCTCTGGCTCTGTGGTTTTCGCTGCAACAATAAGAGTGTTCAGGGTCTTGTCTTCCAAGGTTATGGGTTCCTGGGTTGCCTCTGGCTCTGTGGTTTTCGCTGCAACAATAAGAGTGTTCAGGGTCTTGTCTTCCAAGGTTAGGGGTTCCTGGGTTGCCTCTGGCTCTGTGGTTTTCCCTGCAACAATAAGAGTGTTCAGGGTCTTGTCTTCCAAGGTTATGGGTTCCTGGGTTGTCTGCGCAATCTCTGACGACTTCCCTAGAACATTTTTTTCAAGACGCCACAGGTAACGGTAGAGACGGCACCATTTACAGTGTCTTGCAAAAACTGGGGACAATTTTCAGTCCATGCCAATCCTTCGAAATTAGTTTTAAGATCACCACCTAAACTATTATGTATAGACTGCTTTAAACTCGTCTAAGGATACGTTGTTCGGATCAGCGACATCCGGAATGACTGCCAATTTTATCTTCGTCTTCCTTTACAGCTCCTGGTAATCATCTTTGCTGTAACAAAAGTTAATAGTCAACATCTGCCGAACCTATTCTCAACTACGTTGGGGGTCAGCTTTCAGTTTAATGGGAAGCAGATGAATACCCGTACATTTTGGAGTTTACTCCTTAAGAATTGAATTATGAGGAGCTCACAGCCGCACGGGTCGATCCATCAGGTTAAGCTACGCTTGCCGGGGTTGGTCTGACCATCTTTACATACCGAGACTCCTCCGTGCCTCGAAAAGCACGTTAAGCCGTTGGTCCCGGCTGTCATTCGTGGATCTTTGACAGTCGTTACAATACAACCTGAAAGTCTGACAACCAGTCTCACTCGTATTACCAAGTTACTGGGTATCGTATTACCAAGTTACTGGGTTGTGGAGGTCAGATAGGCAGTCGCTCCATGTAAAATACTGGTATTCAGCTGCATCCGGTTAGATCGGAAGCCGACTCCAACATAGTTGGGAAAAGGCTAGGCAGATTGAGTAAGACCTGTAAAAGTGATTCCGATATCCTTTTTACAGAATAAACAATTTCATTTCATCAATGTTTCTGCTTTACTGACATGGGACTTCCATCTATCTACAGTACCTTTCATGAGCTAGAAAATCATCGATAGTCACTCCCTCGACAGTGGCGGGACAGGGGGCCTACTTCCTAAGCACGAAGCCCGTAGTTTAGGGCTTCGTTACGGGCGTTTCCTACTCCGTATCACCTACGGATGGATGATTGGTTCGGGGCCCGAACGAAGTATGAATGACAACATTATTTGCCCGCTGTCCCTACTCCCGATGTGTTTTTGCCCGTCCGAAAAATTTGACTTTTACACATGTTTTGATGGATCGTAATGTCAGACGGACAGATGAACGGACGGACGGACTTAGGGAGTAGGCCCCCAGGTGCTTTAGAGATACTCTTAGTTTTTAGGGTTCTGTACCTCAAAAGGAAAAATACGGAGGAACCCTTATAGGATCACATCCTTGTCCGTCTGTCTGTCAAACAGTCTGTAAAGACCCTTTTTCTCAAGAGCGCGTGGAGGTATCAAGTTGAAATTAATATCAAATAAGTAGGTCTATGGTCCCTTGGAGTTCGAAAAAAATTAATCTTCTAAGTCAGCACTATGAAAAAGACGGCCATTTATATGCGACAAATTTTTTATACTCGCAAGTAAATCAAAACCTATAAATTTAAATAAACGATTTGATTTGATTTGATTTGATTTGATTTGATTCATGATTCTAGGACAGCGGGAAATACCTTATTCCGAACCTGGAGGCCAATTCCGGTGGCATGGAAATTATCTCCATGGTCGAAATATCAGTCGAGAAACTGCTTATCTCCGTCGAAAACGAAAAAATGCTATTCTAACGATCTCCATTCATAAATTTTTCGATCGCAAACCAGCGAGATATCACGGCTGGTCCTAAAGTATGGAGATATGAAATCTCCGTTGGAACATCTGTCAAAATTTACATTCGTAGGTTTACATTCGTTTTTTTTTTGGTACCTACATGTAGAGGCTTCGGGGTTTATGGGTTTCATAAAGGGGAGCCTTTTCATTATTTTTGCGATTGGACACACCGTTTTCGAGATATAAGCAAAAGAAAGAAAAAAAATACAGTACTGTTTTTGCACTTGAAGTCAAGGTGTTATGTTGGTGTGAATTTTAGATCATGACAACTAATTTTATTCCACACCTTTATCGCGATTAAAAATAGTTTTATTTAGTTTGAAAATTAAAACCTACCTACGTCAGAAAAAGGACACAAATCACAGAGCACTAGGGGCCGAAGCCAACTTGCAGAGGCCCCTTAGACAATTTTAAATGACGAGAAGTCACCAGCCGACGATTATCCCTGTATGCACTATGCAATTGCACCCAAGGACAACGCACGGTTGGTGCAGGACTATTGCAGAACATGGAAACAAAATATTTTGGGCTACCTATCTATATCGCAATTCGGGTTATGATAGGAACGATACCTACGTCGGTCGCGTCAGGGGGCCTACTCCCTAAGTCCGTCCGTCTTTCCGTCCGTCCGTTCATCCGTCCGTCTGACTTAACGATCCATCAAAACAAGTGTAAAAGTTAAATTTTTCAGACGGGCTAAAACACATCGGGAGTAGGGACAACTGTCGTATCGTGTTGTCATTCATACTTCGTTCGGGCCCCGAACCAATCATACGTCCGTAGGTGATACGGAGTAGGAAACGCCCGTAACGAAGGCCGTAACTACGGGCTTCGTGCTTAGGGAGTAGGCCCCCTGGTTAGGAAGAGGGTTACGTTCGGAACAAATATTATAATTTTTTTTCAAGTTCCTAACCTAACCCG
The DNA here is from genome assembly GCA_905163495.3 of Cosmia trapezina. NCBI lineage: Eukaryota > Metazoa > Arthropoda > Insecta > Lepidoptera > Noctuidae > Cosmia > Cosmia trapezina. The sequence continues at coordinate 13,668,321 of LR991049.1, forward strand.
CGACTGGGTTAGGATTTCGGGTCGTTCGGAATAAACCTTATTTCCTCCTAGAATCATGAAATTTTGCAAGAAGCAAGGTCTCCCAGTTTTTTCTACCTAGGGATATGATTGTTTTACTTGGTTGTGGAGGTAATACAGGCAGTGGCTCCATGTAAAAAAAAAGTGTGTGTGTGTGTGTCAGCTCCAACGCACGACTGAAGTTTACTCCCTAAGTACACATGCACATTTCATCCTTCTGGTCTTTGAAAACAATGGATAGATTGAAAACGTGACACAAAAACATGACAAGACTGGTTGGTAGACTTTCAGGCTTCTGACGACCCGTAACGACTGTCAAAGTTCCACGAATGACAGCCGGGACCAACGGCTTAACGTGTTTTCTGAGGCACGGAGGGGTCTCGGTATGTAAAGATGGTCACCCATCCACGGATCAACCCCGTCAAGCGTAGCTTAACCTGACGGATCGACCCGTGAGGCTGTTATTACTTAGCCACGAGCTCCTCTCTTTATTTTACAGGTCTTACTAAAAAAAAATGTTTAAAAAATAAGCTAGATGAAGTCGACATTTCCTACCCTGAGAAGAAAGGCTGAAACAAACTCCTCAAAAAAGTCCAGAAAAAGTCCTCTTTTAAAGTCTAGACATACCTAATCTTGGTCAGATCATGTGAAGACCATGTAGATCCATGTCTGAAATGGTCTTTTGAGGAAAGAACCATACAAAGAGTGGACCTGTCCAGTCAGTGCAAGCATATGTCAACAATCGAACGCTGACTGTTCACACTGCTGGCGAGAACTCTATTGTACGTTTTTTGAGCGAGAAAATAGTCGATAGCTTCCCTCGCGGGCTTAAGGAGACCCGCAAAGGCGGGCCGACCAGCTGGGGAACTTGAAAGGCGCATAACTTCCCATGATCCCCGGTCCAGCTGTAGGAAGAGAACACCGGGGTGGTTGTTGTTGTTAGTCAGTAAGAGTCTGACAGACCCCCCACCCCAGGGCGGGGGTCATCCATGACGATTTTCCAGCCCGGAACAAAAAAAAAGTAGGTTTCCAAGTTCCGAGCTCGCTCTTGCATCCTAAGTTCTCCTAGTAACATCATCTTTTTTACTAAGTCAAAATACTTCCACTTCTTCTCCAACTCGATAAGCTTTGATGTCATTGTGGTAGTCATCAGTTTACTTTTAATATCATTGGCAGTGATTCTATTTTTAACACACTTTTTTATTAGATTCACCTGTTATATTATGTATGTTTGTATGTAACGGAATCTTTGAACTCGATTTTTGCCCACTTTAAATGGTCAGATTAATTCGAAATTTTGCACACATATCAGGGCCCGATGACAATACAATAATTTAAAATTTTTGTCCCATTATCCTGACCTGGATCATCAGGATTAACGATTTCCTTCCGGAGAGCCTGGAGCCTGAGAAACAGCTACCAAATCCAACTTTTTACTGAATTACTTACTTAAATATTTAATTATGGATAACAAACAATAACATATGACTTTAATTTGACGTGACAACTATTTAGTTATCATGACATTAAAAAATCAGCACCTACGGCATCAGCCATGCATTCCGTTTCTAAGGTTGTAGCAAATATGTAGTACTAAGGAGACTTTATTTAATTCTGATAAAAAAAACCGGTCAAGAGCGAGATGGATGGACTGTGTGAAAGATGACATGGCTAGAAAGGGAGTGACTACCGAGATCTCAGAATAACGACTAAAGCATAGAAGGAAGGCTAAAAACAGAATTCTGTAACTACCTTTATTCCCGTTCTATTATTAGGTACGTTAAAGGTACGATAAAGGATGTGGGAAAGAGATGAATGTTTTACTCTTTGTTTTACTTTCTTGGCATGGTCACAAGATCAATTGTCATTTGGTGAAAAAAGTTAAAGTATGACGCGGCCAAATTTGATAGTACTTTGTTTCAATGTCTGACAGTTCGTTCATTGAACTACCTGACTTATTCGCGTGTTCATTGTTTACGTGTTAGTCGTAATCTTCCATGGTTTTGCGATGTTTTAATAATATTTCTACTGTTAGATTGCATGAATTCTTTGTTTAACTACAAACAGTGAGTGTGTGGACGCTGTGGAGCAATTTCTTGTGTGGTTGGGGGCTGCCAGTCCCATTCATAGCGAAAATAAAATGAACAATAAATATTGACCTTCCATCGGTAAGTTTTTGCTTAATTTCTTGTTGCATATGATCTGATAAACGAATATAAATACATAACAAATATTGCTGTGTCACTATATAGCTGAAACCAGTCGTAATATTTATTCCAATAGAAGTTATTAGCGAATATTCGGAAATTGTTTTGGGGTTATCTTGATCAGCCATAGTGACGGAAATAATGTTGTCGATACTTTTCTTTTACAGATTTCCTAGACGATGTGAAAAAAAAATGGATAAATTGTATTGGTAGACGAAATTGGACTCAGCCACATAATATGCTCCAAGCATTTAAAAAAAAAAACATCCAGTATTATGATATAATTAAGGTATTTTATTGGCAATAAATAGTATCCCGTTCAAATTAAAACTTGATTTATTACATTACAGGAAATACTTATGGAAGTCTGCGAAGAAGGACATAGCGCAGTACTGCAAATTAAAAGAACCGCTCACCATCAACAGCAATCTAACATGAAGACAGGTATAACATTTCAGAAATATGTTCACTTGATATATGCGATACAATGATATTATATTAAAAATATCATTGATGCGATATTATTCTTCTAATTATCCCAGTCGGAAATATAATCGTGTGCAAATTTATTTATTTATTTTTAATAAAAAATACGTAATTGTAGGATCCCGTAGCAATGGAAGTTGAAACAGGACCTAGTACATCGGTACAGATTAATGAATCGCCACTGATATTGACATCTCGTGAAATCATCTCACATCAGTCAGGTAAGACATACAAATAAAACTATATAACTAAATAAAAATGATGATAAAAAATCTTACATAAATTTTATTGAGAACTGTTCGTTTTAGGAATCCTTGACACAGATGACAATAAAAAATTCAGAAATAATTGGATTCCATCCCGATTCAAGAAGACTGCGCTTTTGGCGAGTTCCTGGTCGCCAGAGCCGACTCCAGAATCCTTAGGAAGTTCATCCGTATTATGGTGTGGGCTGGAATTCGCGTAACAGATTATTAAAGTTGCTAGGCATTTTATTTTTTTATTTAAAATATTATCTGGTCGTTATTTATTTTTTTATGTGCGAAAAGTTTTTGTCGCTTTGGTACCATTTTGAATTTTCATAATAAATTTTATTTTTTCACTAACAACAATTTTATTTAATGAAATAATTCAAATCTCTATTAAATTACGCTTCACTGATTTAAAATAATATGTTACATAATTAAAAAGTATTAAAATAAAAATTATTAGGTACTTTGAATACCCTTGTTCCCTAGATTTTGTTGAGTAGTCTATGATGTAAAATTCAAAAAATTATGAGAAAGTAAGTTGCTAAAAACATTTGCAAAACCGAATGTCTCCCACTTGTTTTCAATAAACTCATCAGTTATTATGGCAATTAAATACATTCTGGTTTAGCCGGGTCAGATTTAATACATGAAGAGCTGTCGGGAACCAAGGAAGACTATTTAGTTCATACTTTAAGTATTGTTTCATTTTGAACGAATATATTAAGTATTGGGATCATAAGGATGCCTAGTTAATTCAAAATTTTAGGTACGCACGGCTACAGATCAAGCTATACATTTCCAGTATAAGCTGATCTCGCATTGTATTTCCTTACAATGAGCGGTCAGTGTAAACTAGAAATGTATAGCTTGATGTGTAGCCGTGTGTACCTATATTATTCTTGGCAGTATAAGAAAGAATGTCATTGTAAATTCTATCGACGTTGAAATTGAGTGGGTACATCACTAGTCAGAATAAAATTAATGACAACCTACAAAATTTCGAAACGTCTTCTGTATACGTGTCCTTCTTTTACATCATAGCGGCTCCATAAGTCAAAATGAAACAAATATATTGAGTTCAGTTGCTATTTAAATACTACTTCTATGCTTGTTGTTCTTCTGAGACCGAGATCTCAGAATAACCGAGATGACGACTAATACATAGAGAAGTATGGAAGAAAAAGACAGGGTGCGCCGCCCCCACGTACATTGTGATAAGGGCAGGAGGGTGATGAATTTAGTGAGATTTGTTTTACGTGACACGAAACATCTACATCATTGATCTACATGTTGAATGTTTTCTGGTGCAAACGCATACTACATGATTCTGAATAATGATACGCGCCTTTTTACGTGAAATCCATGGCGTCATAGATGTTCTATCTTTTTTAAATTTACTGTCAATACCGTAGTCCCATAGATGCACTGACCTCTATTGTACAAGTGTACAATAGAGGTCAGTGCATAGATGTAAACAATATTTTCGACATTGGAGAATGCCAAGCAAAAAATTGTCATTTTGTTTTTTTCTACAAATGTAATTTTCTGGTAAAAAACAAAAAGGCAAGAAGAAATAGCAGAAAATCATGGAGGCCATTTTCGCCAGTCTCCAGCAAGGCGGACAAAATTCTGTGGACGGTTTAGTGAATTGGATAATGAACTGTAAGTACTTAACTCTTTATAAACCAAGATTTTGTAGGGTCGGCTGCAGTGGTGTCCCAGTGGAAACGACCGGGACTTAGGAGTTAGCTCAGGGGATTCAAATCCAGGCAGGCACTTTCCAGTATAAATTATTTCATCACCACTGCTTTCAAAACGGTGAAGGAAAACATTGAAACAAAAAGTGCTGATTCTCAGGTTGAGAATTAGCACTTTTTGAACGTAAGTAAATTATCTACATAGTATCTACGTCATACCTAAGTCCCTCGTTCAACCTAACATCCCGTAAGTCAACATTTATAGGCGTCGTCCTCCTAATATAAAGCGATGGTCGCACAAATACGCGATTGCAATCACTTCTTGTTCGGTGAACCGGAAGGCGCCCTCTGTCGGCGCGTTCCGGTTCACCGAACAAAAAGTGATCGCGATCGCATATTCGTGCAACCATCGCTTTATATTAGGACGACGCCATAGACATTTCACCCATGCGAAGCAGGGGCAGGGCGGTTGTCATTAAGCCAACGTTCGCACGGACGTAAAAAAATCGCGGCGGGATTTTATCACGCACTGGATTTTCAAGTCTCGGTGTTGAGCTGAGCTTCGAGAATCCAACCTAACAAAAACAGAGTGCATCCCAGCGCGACGAAAAACATACTGTTGGATTTTCAACTCCCGGCGCTAAGCAGAGCGTTGAAAATGCAGTGCGCGAAAAAATATCGCCGGGATTTTTTTACGCCCGTGCGAACGTCGGCGTAGTGATTACACAGGGTCAAATTATATTAGCTAGCAAAACTCCGCAGTCGTGACGGGTAAAAAAAACAAAGATTTGATTGTTACTTGAAGTTGATAAAATCTGTTTTATCGTGTTCAGATATCGATACCGATCACGTCTGTGAGTTTACACAAAAATAAACTGATTTTAAGTCGAAAGCGCCAGGGTAGCCCGCGTTACTCAAAATTTCTTACGTTTTTTGCAATTTACAAGTCAGTATTATGTAATGTTGATCTACTTATATATTATGATTCGCGGCCATATCAAATATTTATTTATAGAATTAAGTATAACCATAAAAAATCATCAATACAACTTTCTAAGTTCATATTACCCTATTGAATGACTATTTCATGAAAACATGAGATTTGAAGCCAATTCTAACTTATGGAATTGTATTGCTGATTCTAATGATTATAGTTCTGTAAAGCCATATTAGTTACGGGGGCTAATCATATTTTAATCAACATACAACCTCACACTGACCTGCAAACTGCAAAAAAAAAAAAAAAATTGAATTTTGCGGGCTAATTTCGTACGCCATAAATGGCAAAACATGTAGATACTTCATATTAAGACCTGTATATTTTTACTCATGTTTCACAAAATAAATATATCTTGTCTTATCTTATCTTCCCCAGTAACGTATTTACACTTAAAATACGCATTTTGATCACGTGAGATTTGTCGAGCCAAATCTCATGTCATCTCACCAAGGAAGTGGCGGGCGGGGTCAAAAAATCGCCAAAATCGCCTCACGTAATTAATGAACGCCCCCTAACTAACGCCTTGTTTTGTGAATGCGTTTTCGAGAAATAAATTAATTTACAACTTATTTACGTAATAAAATTGTCATTTTTGATTTTGCCACAGATAATGTACGAATTTCATTCAAAGGTTGTTTCGTTTTACGCTCAGACAAAGTGACAGCGGATTTTAATGGCTTTTAATAAAAATATTGTGTTTAAAAACTTTAATTTATTTTTAAAAATAGCTGTTCTACAACTAACTCAAATATGAAGCAAATAATATATTAACGAGATTAAACACTGAAAGGTTTATTTGTACTCTTATAAAAATCATGGGTAACAAAACGTAATTTTTGGCATCTGATTCAACAGTCGACAAGTCATTCTACGTATGTATTTTTTTTTTTATGTTTGTTGTTTATCTAGATTACAGTACACACCACACCTATACATACTACAGTCGAACCTGCACCCTAAAACACACACAGACAGCCTCACACATACACACGCAACCATAATCAATCGGAATCGTAAGTAGTTTACCCAACATATCTGACGATTTATGTGACGAAACTGAAGCTTTAAAATGTCAAATAGAAAAATTAAAATTGGAGCTATTATCAGCCCATGAAGAAATAGACACACTGTCCATTGAGAACAGTAATTTAAAATCAAAACTGTCTGAAGTCACTAATAAATGTGAGCTCTTGAAAAAAACAGCTAAAATGTTAACAACTGGCGTGGGCTCACCAAATCCAAAGTCAAGGAAGTTATCAACTCAGTTAAAGCAATCAACTCAACAAAGGGCTGTTGAAGATATAAGTTCCCTGAGAAAGTCTATGTCTGATTCGGGAAGACAGGCTACAACAAATAATGACACAAATTTAAAAACCACTCAAACACCTTTACCAGAACCAAACAGTCACACGGTTAAGACTAGGCCGAAAATATGCATAATAAGTAGTAATAATAAACAAAATGTATGGCTAACTGCTGATAATGCATTTCAGAATAGCTATAATCTAATTCATTATTTAAAATCAAATGGAAATACAAAACAGCTTCTGGATGGACTGTGTACCAAATTAAAAAATTATACTATGGAAGATTACTGCATCATACTTCTTGGGCAAGAAGACTTCAAAAAAACTAATGACTATTATGATATTATCTTCCATTTGAGGAGTATAGTTCAAGATCTAAGAAATACTAACATAATTATTTGTTTGCCTACATATAAGTATCCCTTTGACGCTACTTTGTTCAACTGTCGAGTAGAGACATTCAATAATCTCTTATATTTGGACATAATAACGCATGGACATGCATACCTTTTAGACAGCAACCTCAATCTGAAATATGACGACAGCATGTTTAATATATACACAGGGAATATCAATAATCTTGGACTACGTACAATATTTAACGATTTATGGCAATTATTTGCTGAAATTACTCATAACTACGCTGACATGCAACACAATAGTATCGACAAAAACGATGGAACTGCAACAGATGACAATTTTTTTCGTGACTAAACATCTACATATCCTGCACCAAAACATCGCAGGCCTGCTGGCGAAATGTGACGCCCTTGCAGTCAGCTTGAATGAGTTGTTAGATAGAAACATAAACGTGGACGTTCTATGCATTACGGAGCATTTCATGATGGAAGGCTATGACAAACACCTTAACTTAAAGAATTACTGCTTGGCGGCTTCTTTCAGTAGAAAAGAAAGCAAGAGACGTGGTGCATGCATACTGGTGAAGTCAGGCCATCAATGGAGAGAGTTGCCAAAAATATCAAAAATATCATCAACGGGTATCTTTGAATGCTGTGCCATTGAACTTGTTACTCATAGAATTGTTTGTGTTTGTATTTATAGAGTGCCTAATGCTAAAAATTTCAACGAATGTATGAATAAATTAGAAATAATATTACAGACTATAGTGAAAAATAATTATAAAAATATTGTTTTAGTAGGTGATTTTAATATAGATGTTCTTAAGAGAAATAAGCAATCAACAGAATTTGAAAATTTGTTTTTGTGCTATAACTTAAAACTAGCTCTTCATCAACCGACGCGTCTTAAGAGCCAAACATGTATAGATAATTTTGCGCATAATTTTAAAAAGTCCTGTAAAGCCACAGTATTGGAGTTAGCGTTGTCTGACCATACTGCGCAGTTATTGAAATGTCCAATCAGTAACGTGTGCGCTTTTGAACGGTGGACTAAGAGAAGACGTGACTACAATACCGACAACATCAATAAGTTTAAAGGCTATCTGCAAACTCTAACTTTTTCTGACGTCTATGCAGCTAGGGACCCAAATGTAGCATACAAGGAGTTCGTAGATATGTTTATTTTATTATACGATCAGTGCTTCCCCGTAAATCTTATTTCAGTTAATATCCACAATAAACAAAAATGGGTATCCCGCGGTATTAAAAAATGCAGTGAAAAGAAACGTCAGTTATTGTGGCAGTATCGAATAAAAACTACTCAACAGAATAAAACGCGATTTAAGAATTACTCAAAACTATTTAAAAGAATAATAAATTTAACTCAGAAAGCACAAAACAATTACAAAATAAAGACATCAATAAATAAATCCAAAACTACATGGCAAATTATAAATCAAACTAAGTTAAATATACCAAAGAATAATATTAATAAACTTAGAATTAATAACGAAATTATCTCAGATCCAAAATGTATTTCTAAAGTATTTAATAATTATTTCATTGATAAAATTCAGCCAATTATTAATTCGGGACACAGAGTTACAAAACATATTTTAAACAGGAAGGATTCTATGTTCATGGCTCCAAGTTTGCCAAATGACGTATTAAAGATTATTTTAGCCCTAAAAAACACAAATAGCGTAGGTTATGATGGTGTTAGTACAAAAATACTCAAAGCAGTAGCCGAGGAAATTTGTTGCCCTTTAAGTTATATTATAAATTTGTGTATAAGCGAAGGTATATTTCCAGATGCCCTGAAAAAATCTGTGATAAAGCCATTGTTCAAAAAACAAGATGGAGAGTTAATGGAATACTACAGGCCGATTTCATTGATACCAATTTTCTCAAAAATAATTGAAAACTATATTTATAAAGAACTCAATTTATATTTAGAAGCGAACAATATTCTTTGCAACGAACAAAAAGGATTTAGAAAAAACAAGACAATAAACATGGCTATTTATGACTTTTTACAGACTGTTATGACAAATATGGATAAAACCACACCAGTGTGTGCCATATTTTGTGACATGACCCAGGCGTTTGATTATGTGCAACATAATATTTTACTAAAAAAGCTTGATGCTTACGGTGTAAGAGGTAATGTCCTTGAGCTCATAAAATCGTACTTACACGATAGAAAACAAATAACGGAAATAAGTAGAATTAATGTAAGTACCAAAAGAGAAGAAACCTTTCTATCTGAGGAACGTAACGTTATCTACGGAGTTCCACAAGGAAGTATACTAGGACCACCGCTTTTTACACTTTATGTTAATGACTTTCCAATGGCAATCAAACATCCTATGACGCTATTTGCGGATGACAGTACAATCACTATACCTTGTAATCAAAGGGACTTGTATAAAGATGACATAAATAATACACTAAAAGAAACTATAGAATGGTTGGACAATAATAATTTAAAAATAAATTTAAAAAAGACTGTAATCATGCATTTCAGCCAACGCGCATTGACTCTTTCCAATTTTGACATAACATACAATGACATTACAATTGACACAGTTAATACAACTAAATTTCTAGGACTTACAATAGATCGCAACTTAAATTGGAAAGCGCATGTAGAGGCCCCGACTAAAAGGATAAGTAGTAGTGCATACGCCTTGTACATCCTGTCACGCTCTGTTAACATAGATGCGTTACTTACAGTTTACTACGGGCTAACTGAATCTGTTCTCAGATACGGTGTTATATTTTGGGGTAACTCAACTAACAAAGAAATTGTATTTAAATCACAAAAGAGATGCCTCAGAGGCATGTTTCAGTTGAAGATTACAGATAGTTGTAAGCCCTATTTCATACGCTACAAAATATTGACATTAGCTTCGCTTTATATTCTTGAATCAGTAATGTTCGTTAGAAATAATAGTATTTTATATTCGCGAATGGCAGATAAATTTCCCAGAAACAGGCGTGATCAAAGTCAGCTCTGTCTGCATAGTAGTAGGACTGCACTTATGCGCAAGAGTGTTTTCTGCATGGCTCCAATTATTTATAATAAGTTACCGAAAAGTTGGAGGGAGCTTAATAATGTACAATTGAAGAAACAACTTAAGTCATTTCTAACTGACAAAGCATATTATAATATTAAGGAATTTCTGACAGAAGCATTTATTTTGACATAGATTTTATTAATTATTTTTATTTACTGTTGACATTTATGATATAATTTCGTTACTGTATGCTAAATTCAAGGTAAATTAATGATATTTTCGCTATTACTTAAATTATTAACAAACATAAACTATTTATATTTGCACGCCATATTAAGTGGCAAACATGTCTGAACCTATTGTTTTTATTGTTATCCTGCATGCACGTTTTTATTCTTGTATGTGTACACATGTTTGAGCAAATAAATTTATCTTTATCTTTATCTTTATCTTTATCGGTTTCATTTTGACAGAATGTTGTTGAACATTCATTGCGTTATTTACGTTATCAAGAGACAAATTTTTCGAACATTGAAGCAATGGATTAGAAATTTGCTTCAAAATGATTCAGATTCCGATTGATAATTTGATAATGGGATAAGCGAGAGTTCAAGGGACCGCAATCTCGTTTTCGCTTATAAAGGTTTTTTACTATAGTAGTCCATTCGCGTTAAGAAAATAGTGAGTCATCGCTGTCATAATTTTGTTCGACCAATCGGTTCTCCAGCGCAACGCAACAATTATAAAGCTTTCTAATTTGTTGCGACCCCATTGGTCGAGGGGCCGAGGTAGGGCTTATGTTCGCATAACTCGTCAAAATGTTGGGAATGGGAACAGCAGATTTTTTTTCGAGATTAAGTATCGGTCACTAATAATATTTCCCTGTATTTATGTATAGTTGAACGCTGATTATTTATACTGCTGGTGAGAACTCTCTTTTGATGTTTCTAATAATCTAGTGTCAGTTCCATTCTACGCCTCGCCTTTTCTCTTTCCGCACAGACTTAAGCCGAAGTTCGCAGGGACGGTAAAAATATCGCGGCGGGATTTTATCCTGCACTTGATTTTCAACTCTCGTTGTTGAGCCGAGCATGGAGAATCGAAAAAACACACTGTTGGATTATCAACTCTCGGCGCTAAGCAGAGCGTTAAAAATCCAGTGAGTGAAAAAAAATCACCGCGATATTTTTACGTCCGTGCGAACGTCGACTAACTGAAAATTGTCCTCAGTTTTTGCAAGACGCTGTAGATGGTGCTGTTTCTAACGTTACCGGTGGCGTCTTGAAAAATATTGTTCCAAGGAAGTCCGCGGGGACCTCGCATAGCCATGAACAGTCTGTGCACTTTGAACCTTCTGTACCTACACTCTGAACATTCTAAACACTGGACACTCTCCATACTGAACGAATTCGTGTAAAATAGTTTGTGTTTGTTATATGAAATACTATTTTTTTTATTTTTCAGTAAAATTAATTTTTGTGCCGTTACTAGGGCGGTGCCAGCGGTGCCCAGACTCTGGAGGGAGCCAGAAATGACCAGACCAGGATCGAGTTTTGAGTCATGCATGGTAGTTCGTAGCATAGTAGATTTATTTTACATTATTTTTAATTATGAATTTGAATAGAGGTGTCAGCATAGATATTCGTAAATCAGAAAGCACGCTAAGCCGTTGCTCCCGGCTGTCATTTGTAGATCTTTGACAGTCGTTTCGGGTAGTAGCTCGAAAGTCTGACAACCACTTTTACCAAGGGATATCGCGTCACTAAGTAACAGTAACTGGTCTGTGGAGGTCAGATAGACAGTCGCTTCATGTAAAATACTGGTATTCAGCTGCACCCGGTTAGACTGGAGGGCGACCCCAATATAGTTGGGAAAAGGCTAGGCAGATTGATTGATATTTTTTTAGCGTTGTGAGTTTAAAAAATATTTTACAAAATATATAAATTTTGCCGTAAACAACCACTCTTGTCTAGAGATATCGTGTACCTATAGTCGGACTTTTAATAAGCTGCATTAAAGGACACTTCTAATGTCATTTTTACTGTCATTTCGCTGTCAAATGGAAATATTTTTTTATCGAAATGACAGTTAAGAAGTGTCATTTTACTGCAGCTAATTAAAATTCCGAGCATAGTAACTGGGTTGTGGACGTAGACATATATAGAATTATCTGTCTACGGTTGTGGAGGTCAGCTAGGCAGTCGTTTCTTGAAAAAGAATACCATTTATTATTTATCTGCTTCTGGTTAGACTGGAAGCGGACCCTGATGTACACTTGGAAAAGCAGATGATGATTATTAACTATTGTTACAGCAAATATACCAGAAGCAGTAAAGGAAAACGAAGCTAAAATTCGCAGTTGCTTTAACGATGTTGTTGACAAAAACAAAGTAACCATAGACGAGTTTAAAGAAGTCATGAATAAAGTAGCTGCTGAGTTTAAAATGAATTGCGATGGCTTAGTAAAAAAGCTAACTGAAACTGGTCCCAAGCTGCTGCGAGACGCTGTAGGTGGCGCCGCTAGTACCTTTACTAGTGCTGTGAAAGATCTTATTCCGAAAAAAAACGAATAATATTTTTTCTTCAATAAAATATTTTTGGAATTAACGATATTTTCTTTAATTGATTAGTGCCGAGCGTTAAGTCTTCGATTCGCTTCCCAGGTCGAGCAGTGTAAGTCGACGTTCGCACGGACGTAAAAATATCGCGGCGATTTTATTTCGCGTACTGGATTTTAACGCTCTGCTTAGCGCCGAGAGTGTTGTTGTTAAGTTGGATTCTCAATGCTCGGCTCAACAACGAGAGTTGAAAATCCAGTACGCGATAAAATCCCGCCGCGATATTTTTACGTCCGTGCGAACGTCGGCTTACCTAGAGGTATCGTGTTACCCAGGTACCTAAGCCGACGTTCGCACGGACGTAAAAATATTGCGGCGGGATTTTATCAAGCACTGGAGAATCCAACAGAGTGCATCCCAGCGCGTCGAAAAAACATTTTCAACTCTCGGCGCTAAGTAGCGCGTTGAAAATCCAGTGCGCGAAAAAAAATCGCCGCGATGTTTTTACGTTCGTGCGAATGCGAACGTCGGCTAACTCGGTTGCAATTGCGAAGGTCAGATTCTCCTGGTAAAATAAATACTCGCTGGTATTCATCTGCTTCTGATTACACTGGAAGTCGACCTCAACATGATGAGAAATGGCAAGGCAGATGATGATTATTATTTTTTGTTGCAGCAGTTACAGGTCTGTCAAAGGAACAGATAGATACAATTCGCGGCTTTTTTAGCGCGGTCACTGACCAAAAGAACGTAACTTTAGACGAGTTGAAAGGGGTCGTTGATAAGACAGCTGAGGAGTTTAATATGAACTCCGATGGGATAGTGAAACAGCTGGCTGAATCTGGTCCCAAGTTGATGCAAGACTCTGCAGATGGCGCTGCTAGCGCTGCGACTAGTGCCGTCAAAGATTTGGTGCCGAAGCTTTAACAAAATATCGTAATAATTTTACGCCAAATAAATAAATATTTCTGGTTTTTTTTTGTTTTTTTCTTATAAATTTCTTTTGGTTCAGCAACACTTGCCGAGGTCAGTCCGTGGATGGGTCGATGGGTGGTGCATGCCTCGGAAAGCACGGGTCCCAGCTGTCATTTGTACATATCTGACAGTCGTTACAGGTACAGAACAGAAGCTCGAAAGTCTGACAACCAGTCTTACCAAGAGGTATCGTGTTACCCAGTAACTGGGTCGTGGAGGTCCGACAGGCAGTCGCTCCATGTTAATTCAGCTGCATCCAATTAAACTGGAAGCTGACAGCTACGACTGGGTTTTTTAACTAGCAATTTCTCAGTAACAGATCGGTGCCTACATGGGCATTTTCGTCAAAATGTCTACCAACCCACTTATGGGATGTCCCATACATACAAGTTGCAAATAATTAACATTTTTATAACATAGAAGTGTCGAGTAATTATTAAATAGTTTCAAAAGACTAGTTTTTGTTTTTACTTAAATTGCCAAATGAAATTTAAAAAAAAAAGTAACAAAATGAAATCCTGAAATGTGTCATCTTACGTCTTGCAGTACTGTCCTTATTATTTGGTAACGGTCATGACCAAAACGTATCTAAGTTACTATTTATTTACATATATTATTTGAAATAAGCTCCATATAATAAAAATAAAAACATACCTAGCAAAATTCGTAAAATTTATCATTCGACTAAATAAAGAATTTGCTAAAATATCCAAAACAATATTAGTAAGCTGTTTTCAAAGTAGGTAGCAGTTTAAAAAAAAATGCCAAGATTCGTTCCTGGTTTTGGCTGGCTGATGTAATATAGACCCAAGGGGGGTGTAGGGGCTTGGTTGACTAATGCCTAAGGCATTAAGTCCACCTTTGTACAGCTCTTAGTGCGAAAACTTTAAATAAATAGAGGCGAGGGTCGTCTCAAATTGCTGGCAATTGTGGGTGCACCGGTGTACAGCTTTAGCATTAGCTGACCCACCCTTACATAAATGGGTGAGATTGTTTAGAAGGCTCTATCTCAGAATACCAGATTCTCAAAATACCAGATTCTCAATATAACAGATTCTCAAAATACCAGATTCGCAATATATCAGATTTCGTACAGTCGAACTCAAAATATTAATCTTAATAAGTAAGTACCTCTGGTCCTGGGGTACTGGACCTTTGGCAGGCGTACGAGGGACCGAAGCCAACTCGCAGATGCCCCTTAGACAATTTTAAATTAGGAGGAGACACCAACCGACGATTTTCCCTGTATGCACTATGCAAGCGCACCCAAGGACAACCCCCGCTTGGTGGGGACTATTGCAGAACATGGAAACAAAATTGTTTACCCTAGAACTATGGAAAAAGTTTTATATATAATACACAGATAAAATGGCAGGGAGTGACTTGCACACTCAATAATGGGCCCCCGCAAACGGTCGCTAGCACAGTTTCGTAGTGACAAGAGGGCAACATGTCCCGAGGTGCTTATGAGGAGTAGAGATGTATTCGGCGGCTGGTCGTCTCTTTTCTGCCAGGGCTTATTTTTACCTAATTTTATATTTTGACTTCTTTTTAAGTATTTTTATTAATTTTTTTCATTGTTCTCACATGTAGAAGCAACAAAAATAATGTACCCAGGACCCAGGTGTATTACCTTATCTTGATTTAAAAGAGTGTCCGTAAAGTTTCTTGTCCATTCTTCTCTATAGAGATCTACGTTTTGGAATGGGCAACTAGCATCAACTTTCTGACTAGCTAACCGACTCTTTGACAGTTCAAAAGTGCGTGTCATTGGTTTAATTGAAATAAATTGAATTATTTAATTGAGTTTCAGTTTGAGCTATCAGGACAATCTCGGATTTTAAGTGATTGTCAAGATCCTAGTACCAGCATATTACTGGAATACTTCCTTCGTCCGACCACTTTTGCTTTTGCGAATCTCCACTCAAGCCAGCCATTATAGGCAAAAAAGCGGTAGGAGCACTATTCTTCGTCAATGTTCACTCCAGCCGGCCAATACAGGCAGGCCAGAAGTGAGGAACAAGACTTCTCCCGGGAGATAGGGTCCGTGGGGTCGCTACTGCCCAACAGCTCGCCACATGCTGTCCTGCGGGTTTCTGTATCTCTTAGTCTGACTCCTCATCCTAGACTTGTTCTGGCAAAGTAAACTCTGCCGGCACAGACCTATAGTTCACAGCGCGCAAGCCCCACCACGAAGTCAAAGTAGAGATATAGCAATAGTATATCTATCTATATAAATAAAAAGAGAAGTCCTGCTGACTGACTGACTCATCAACGCTGAAATACTAATAATTATAATACTTATTATATACTATTTGTTTTAAATCAAATGACATCTTAACTTATTGTTTTTCACGATTTATTGTGTAAAATAAATACAGCTACACATAATTTGATGTTTTTTTTCTTTATTTTTAGTACCTATGTGATGTACATAATTGCCTGAAACAAATTTTGTGTTTAACTGTACTTCGGGTATATTGCGAATCTGGTATTTTGAGAATCTGTTATATTGAGAATCTGGTATTTTGAGAATCTGGTATTCTAAATTGAGCCGTTTAGAATACGAGTCGATAGAATTTTATAATTCTTTTATATTTTATTTATTATAGGTATTTAAATAAAATATAAAAGAATTATAAGATTCTTTCGATTAGTATTCTAAAAAATCTCAACCATTTATGCAAGGGTGGGTCAGCTAATGCTATACAATGACAGGTGACTGTACAATTAAATAGGTACTTACACCTCTGCAGCTGCCTATATTCTTTAGGGAACTACCAGGCGTGATGTTATGGGGCGTTCATTAATTTACGTGGGGCATTTAGGGGCAGGAGGGGGTCGAGGCGAATCTCACCTAATCTCACGTGGAGGAGAGAGGGTCTCGGCAAATATCAGGTTTTTTTGCCAAGAAACAATGTAGAATTGCAAGAAAACTGGGTAATTATTATAAAAAATAATTAAGCAAATTATGTGTTTATTTTAAAAATAAATCCAACGCAATCAAGCCAGATACATAATATATTTACACTAAAAACACATTTTGAAAAATCTCACGTGAGATTAGGGGGTAGGGAACCAAGTCCCGTGACATCTCACCAAGGAGGGTGGGGTATCGAAAAATCGCCAAAATCGCCTCACGTAATTAATGAGCGCCCCCTTACGAAATAAACATCACATCATCACATTTTGTATGAAATAAAAAATCTCTTATATTTTTCATAATAATTATATTTACATCCTTGACTAGAAGTACAATGCTAATATACAAACACAAATAATAATTATTAACTATTTATTTAATAACAATTGGTTTAATAATACTGATTATTTAACATTATTTTCGGATACACACATCCGAAAAAACCTACCGTAAAATTCAGTAAAGCTACAATTTCCTAGAAGGGCTGTGGCCGCACATAACATCCGTAGTGACAGTTGTCATGAAAATGATGACAGCGGCAAAGATTTAAATCGTTAGACGCCCTACCACGTCAAAAGATAGTCGCACTGGCTGGTGAAAATGTCAGATTTTCATGACGGCCGTTTTAATTTCACGGCCACCGCTCTTCTAGAAAACCGTAGCTTTATTTTTCGAAAGGTTCAATTTTAAAAAAAATGGTTTTAAAATGTAACCGTATTTATCAACATGTAGTTTCATGATAACACACTTAAATTCTGCTTAGACGAAAAAATAGTAGCGTGAAGCAATGATCAATGTTCGTGACTTCTCTATATGAGAAGCCTTAGCCGAAGTTCGCACAGACGTAAAAATATCGCGGCGGGATTTTATCGCGCATTGGATTTTCAACTCTCGGTGTTGAGCCGAGCTTCGAGAATCCAACCTAACAACAACAGAGTGCATTCTAGCGCGTCGAAAAAACACACTGTTGGATTCAACTCTCAGCGCTAAACACAGCGTTGAAAATCCAGTGCGCGAAAAAAATCGCCACGATATTTTTACGTCCGTGCGAACGTCGGCTAAAGGTCGTAGCTCACACGACCCGGTCCAACACTGCACCCGCACAACACCGCCGACCGACATCGAAGACAGTACACTCACTGAGAGATTCATATATGAAATATGAATCTCTCAGCGAGTGTACTGTCTTCGATGTCGTACATCTCCGTTCATTTAATATTCACTATCAAATAAAATTGTGTTGAATATTACAATATTATTACATATTAAATAAAATTATCACATGCAGAAAAGTACATTTAAAAGACTAATTAAAATTGATGTGAAATGTTTAGTCAGACAATTTAAAATATGTCAACAAAGAAATATAATGTCATGATATTAATCAATCAATCTGCCTAGCCTTTTCCCAACTATGTTGGGGTCGGCTTCCAGTCTAACCGGATGCAGCTGAATACCAGTATTTTACATGGAGCGACTGCCTATCTGACCTCCACAACCCAGTTACTGGGTAATACGATACCCCTTGGTAAGACTGGTTGTCAGACTTTTGGGCTTCTGACGACCCGTAACGACTGTCAAAGATCCACGAATAACAGCCGGGACCAACGGCTTAACGTGCTTTCCGAGGCACGGAGGAATCTCGGTATCTAAAGATGGTTACCCATCCACTGACCAACCCCGGCAAGCGTAGCTTAACCTGACGGATCGACCCGTGCGGCTGTTATTACTTAGCCACGAGCTCCTCATAATGTCATGATATTAATGGCAGGTAAATGTTAAATGTCAAAATATTTAGAGTAACTTCATCAAGATCATAATGATGAGAACAGTGTTAGGTCAAAAATAATTCATTTTAAAGCTGCTATTTTAAAAGTGACTATTTTTTATCATTTGACATAAATTCATACCAGGGAGCATTCACTGGTCGCTGTCGCGCACTCGCTGACCGTTGCTAGTCCACTCGTTTTTAATTGCTAGCTTGCTACAAGCTAGTAAAGACTCGCTTCTCGCTTGGACATGTGCCTAAAGTTCATATTGTAAGCAGAATTCCAAGTGTACCACCATAATTTAAAGTGAAAGCGGCAGGGTAGCCGGCGTAATTCAAATTTTCTTACGTTTTTTTGCAATTTGCAAGTCAATATTAGGTTGTATGTTGATTAAAGTATGATTCGCGTCCGTAACAAATATGTATTTACAGAATTATAATCATTAAAGTCATCAATACAACTGTTTAATTATAGTTATTTATGCAACTGACGTATAATAAGGGGTATTAAAACATGAATGCGGTGATAATAGTATCACATGAGTGTTTTAATACCTAATTATGTACAGTTGCATACAAGACTTTATCTACATCCATGTTATCAATCCTCTGTAAAAGGTTCTGAAACAGTTTTTTGCAATAGTAATACTCGTATCGAACATGGCGGCCGGCGTCATAGTATACGACGTGAATTCGAATAAGTTCTTTTTTAAATTACGGCGCTGTTGTAGTGAAACGCGCGTGCATTACAATGTTCTTTTTTTTAAAACGAGTTGCATTATGAAATTCAGTACAACATTAGAGCACCCGTTTGGATGCTATTATGGTTACCATGGTTACTATGACACTGGCTGTTTTAATGTTGGCAATAAGCTAACTGTTTCAGAAACTTTTATAGAGGATTTATAGCATGGGTGTAGATAAAAGTAATTATTGAATGAGGATTATACTAACTGAAGGAGTTGTATTACTGGTTCATGGTCGCGAATCGTACTTTAATCAACATACAAAAATACTGACTTGCAAATTGCAAAAAACGTACTTAATAAAATTTGAATTTCGCAAGATACCTTGGCGCTTTCGACTTAAATAAAATTACTAAAAAAATACATAAAAAATAACTAACTTATAGGAACATAGTGCAAATGTTATAGTATTAACAAATTATTATAAAACACTACTTAAGATTTAGTTTTAATAAGAAAGTGGTTCCGTCATATTAAAACAGCTGTCATGAAAATCTGTAATTTTCACCAGTATTTGACATTAAAGGGAATAAAAAAAAAATATATATATATATAACAATAATTTTGAGATTTTAATGTACATCGTTAAATTATTTGCATTTTCCATATGAATGTAATAGACTATATTTTCTACTGTTGTACATTAGTACAACAGTAGAAAATATTTTAACCGAAACCAACCGAAACACAATTACATTAGAAAAAAAAATCTATTTTCTGTTTTATACGATTATATGTAAACAGTTCCATAATCTGCAGTATATGTTAAGAACTTACTAAGCTAAAAATTGATTTAAGTATAGCATTTTGTCATAAATCTACATTTAAACGAAGCGCGTTTATTCCGGTGCGCGCGAGTCTTCTATCTCGCGCGTCAAACTAGACAGCCTCAGTGTTTCCAGAGCCTTATTTATTTTATAAAAATAATTTCATTACAAGAAACTATTTAGCTGTGTATGAGCTAAGAAACATTAACTTTTGTTGCGCAATTCTTTTTTTCACAAAACACTTTTTACATTTTGCAATATAACCTTGTGTTGATTACAAAATCGTTCTATCAGATGACATCGTGACTTTTGCAAGACTTTGAAACGTGTTTTTGCATAGTGTTAAAGAATTTAAGATCTTACTCCACAGTATGTCAAGGATAAGACAGTCAAGAGGTATCGTGGCTAAATGAGGGTCAATCGAAAGTTAAGCTACACATGCTGCGGTCGATTTGTAATTGGGTGACAATCCATTACATACCGACACAACTCTAGATCTTTGACAGTCGTTACGGATCGTCAGAAGCCCGAAAGTCTGACAACCAGCCTTACCAAGAGGTACTGTGTTACCCAGTACGGGTACAACAACGTTCATATTGGTTTATATTCAGAAAAACTGATGAAAAAGTAATTTTTTCACGGTGTACAGGCCTAAAACGGCCACATTAAGCAATTCCTCTAAAAGCGATTCATTTCCTGAATTCCCAGCAATTTATTGCGATTGTGCTATTTGACAGTAAACTTCAATATAGCAATTCATAATTTATGGACAATTTTACGAATCTCCATACAAAACTGTCAAACAGATGAATTGCGTGCTATGAATTGTACGCAGATAAATTATGAATTATTATTATCAGTGTCACACGTTTTACGATTTCAAATATGATTCATAATACCTATTATCCTATTATGATTCTGCCAAAGTGGCCGTTTTAGCCCCCCAGATGTTCGTAGGTACATAAAAGTGTTGCCACTCATACAGAAAATCCACTGACCCATCCATATATCAAAATATCACCCGTCTTTCCACAATTCCATTGCCTATAGGATGGGTACGGCTCTAATAACACTTCCATATCCTAAGGGCACGTCTTCGCCACCATTACCGCGCCCCCCAGTCTACTGCTTGATATACAATGGTCTCTGTAGCACCATGTAACATGAGGCTACAGGGGCTATAGTATAGTTAAAATCTCGCTGCAGACTTGGTCATAAATCATAATCGGAGTAGGGATGTGCGCTAGTTGCGCGCGCTCAAGGCCCTTATCGATAACAGAATCATTAAGGTTATCACGTAAACATACTGCATTCATTAATAAATTTTCTATTTTTAGTTTTATATATACGTTCTTTTGTTTATACATATATTGAATATGCTTTGTAGTAAATATGTGTATTTATTTCTATCACCCATTTATAAATATATAAAACTATCGATATCACTCATCGACTGCAGTAATGCACAGGACTACGTGGGCGTGGCCTGCCCATAAGGCCCGTGAGTGGGAAAGAGAGCGAAACACTCGAATGATTTATGACCGAGTCTGCAGCGAGATTTTAACTATACTATAGTGTGAATCTTTGGGTTCATTCCAGTAATCGAGTCTGGTCAAACCACGCGAGGGGCGGTGCATTTCATTCATTCATTCATTCAGATCTTAATGCTGGAAATCCGATGAAAAGCGCTGGCTCTGTCTCGCACAGGGTGCGTGGACGCATGTTTTTCCCTATTCTTTTTTTATTTGTGTTCTTTGTTTCCGATGTTTATCCGCAAATAAACGTACTTTTTCTTTTTAATGATAGTCTAAAAGTTTAAATTACTTCTTGAAGTCAGTGTGAAGACATCTTCTCAATTAATTCTTGTAGTGCTAGGGCCTTTGCTAATCTTCTTCTGAAATCCTGTAACAAATTAAAGTTTATGTTAGATTTTTTAATATTTTTTTTTTTTGTAAATGTAGGGATGATCAATCTGCCTGCAACTATGTTGGGGTCGACTTCCAGTCTAATCGGATGCAGCTGAATACCAGTATTTTATATGGAGCGACTGCCTATCTGACCTCCACAACCCAGTTACTGAGTAATACGATACCCCTTCGTAACACTGGTTGTCAGACTTTCGCGCTTCTGACGACTCGTAACGGCTGTCAAAGATCCACGAATGACAACCGGGACCAACGCCTTAACGTGCTTTCCGAGGCACGGAGGGGTCTCCTACCCTTCGAGGATTAAGGCATAATATTTGTCAACTATAAAAGCATCTACCAACCTGATGTAAGGCATGGCCGCTATGAGGCACTCGGGAGGCGAACATGTCCTTAGACATGAGACACAGCGCCTTTCCATTCATAGGGAACCTTTCGGGCAGACCTCCACGACGAGCCACCCAGGTGCCCACCTCAGCGCGACCCCAGGATCGAGGGTCTGTGGAAACAAAGAGATAAAGTATGTTAATAAAGAGGTGCACCAAAATAGGCGCTTAAGGCGCAGATTACCTGGAAACGATCAAAAAGGTGGTTTTTTAAAGCTGTGTATCTCATAAACCGTAAATAATTTTGACATGTAAAAAAAATATGATATTTTCAAGTCTTTTCGCATACAGTGATGGAAGCCAAAACATAATTAAACATACTATAATGCACCAAAAAAATCTTTAAACATACCTCCTAATAATCTTTAAAAGCTGTTTATCCCTTCATTAGCAATTATAATTATAATTAAAAAATATACCATGAAATGTCAATTTCCAAACTGCATCCAGTGATGGATTACTTTTATTAAATAGTTAATTTCTAATTTTATACGATTTTATTTGCACTTTTACGACATAATTCCGGTGCGCGTGAGAATCTTCTATCTCGTGCGTCAAACTAGACAGCCATAACGCCATTTCACTTACACACCGAGCTAAACCAAGCTTGGAACCAGGGCCTTAATGAGCAATGGAAAGGGAAATTATGTTTGAATTTGAACTCATCGTTTTCCCAACTATGTTGGGGTCGGCTTCCAGTCTAACCAGATGCAGCTGAATACCAGTATTTTACATATTATAGCGACTGTAAAATAGTGGACATTACCCATAGAATAACTAAGCCGTAGCAGCACTTTCTCCTTGGCACCAAACCAGGCCCAGGTTCCAAGCTTGGTTTAGCTCGTTGTGTAAGTAAAATGGCGTTATGGCTGTCTAGTTTGACGCACGAGATAGAAGATTCTCACGCGCACCGGAATTATGTGCTTCCCCAAAATTCACTCTTTACACCAAACTTGAACCAAATCGGTCCATTTTGATGCTTGAACAGACAAACCTACAAACAGACAAAAATGTTAAAATCACCTATTTTGGGTAATATAATACTGGTATTCAGCTACATCCGACCCCAACATAGCTGGGAAAAGGCTAGGCAGATGACGATGATGAATGATGATGTATCCAGTCATTCTGATATCAACCCTGTGTAGGTGCCTACACAACTGTTCGGACTTTTCGCGATGTAGTCATTTTGCGAGTTAGGTATTTTGAGATTTAGATATTTTGAGATATGGACTAAGAGCGACGTGGTCAATTTGCGATCCAGTCATTCTGATACCAACCCGATTCTAGGTCAACGGGAAGTACCATTTACAGGTTTTGATTTGCTTGCGAATGTCAAAATATTTCACACAAATTATTTTTTTTTTGCGTTAACTTAATAACTTGATTTTTTTAGAGCTCTAAGGGACCATAATAGACCTACGTATTTGATATTAATTTCAACTTGATACCTCCACGTGTTCCTAACAAAAAGGGTCTTGACAAACTGACAGACGCTTTGACGGACAACGGAGTGATCTTATAAGGGCAGTTAGGCTTCTGTTTTTCTTTTTTAGGTACGGAACCAAGTAAATAAGTAAGTCAAAACTACTTACCAAGAGGAAGGTCATCTTCTTGCAGTACTCTGAGGTCTAAGACATCCCATTTGGCGTGAGGAGGAGGAACTCTGTCGCAACGTGCTTGAGTAGGCATTGTTGAAGTTGAAGATCTGGAAATAAGAGAAAAAGATGGTTTATAGTATAGTTAAAATCTCGCTGCAGACTCGGTCATAAATCATTCGAGTGTTTCGCTCTCTTTCCCACTCATCGGCCTTATGGGCAGGCCACGCCCACACGTAGTCCTGTGCATTACTGCAGTCGATGAGTGATATCGTTAGTTTTATATATTTATAAATGGGTGATAGAAATAAATACACATTTTTTTTTATTTTATTACCAAATTTACTACAAAGCATATTAAATATATAAACAAAAGAACGTATATATAAAACTAAAAATAGAAAATGAAAATTCTTCGTCTGAGTCATCGTCATCATCTGTTATCGATAATGGCCTTGAGCGCGCGCAACTAGCGCACATCCCTATTCCGATTATGATTTATGACCAAGTCTGCAGCGAGATTTTAACTATACTATAGTTTAAATTCTACTGACATCACATCAATCGTATTGACTGATCAGGGGGCCTAGACAAAATCCCTTTTCTGTAAGCATTAACACCAACGGAAAGATCAAATAGTATGTAGTTGACAGCAGCAGTCACGTGACATAGATAGATAGATAGAAAAAAAAAAAGAAAAAAAAAGAAAAAAATAATAAAAAAAAGGAAAAAAAAATTAAAAAAAAAAAAATATAAAATATATATTATAAAATATATATTTTATAAAATAATAAAGAGTATTCTATCTATCGATAGAATACTCTTTATTATGCACACCATAAAAATTACAGATATAAATGTTGAAATTTTACATAGGGTGACACAATGGGCGGTCTTATCGCTAAAAGACACCTCTCAACATCACATCATCACACATCACACATCACACAACACACACACATCACACATCACACATCTCTGAAGCTAATGTCAACTGCATACAAATTGATCTCTCCGCTGGCGTTAAGAGGGGAGGTGGCCTGCGATTCCCCGTTATTCTTCCTGAATAATGGCTCTAGAGCAATTATTTTTTAGGTCCGTACCAAAATGGTATAAAGGAACCCTTACGGTGCGACTCAGTCTGTCTGTCTGTCACAGCTGAATATCTCAAGAACTACTAATGCTATCAACTTGAAATTTGAAACAGTTTTAGATGACGTTTGCCCAACTATTTTGCAAATAAGAAAGAATTTATTTTTTATTTTTTGCAACAAGGAATGAAAGGGCGTCGAAGTGGGCTACTAGGGGATGTATCCTATGAAAGAGCGCTGTTTACACATTCTCAAACATTTTTTTTTCTTTTTTTTTAGGCCGCATAGTTTATGTGACAGAATTTATATAAAGATTACAGGAAAAATAAAACGATGTCTCTAAATAGGACACTTTTTCAGAAATCGGAACGGAACCCTCGGTGCGCGACTCCGACTCGCTCTTGACCGGTTTTTTTTAGACATAACA
Source organism: Cosmia trapezina (assembly GCA_905163495.3). Lineage (NCBI taxonomy): Eukaryota > Metazoa > Arthropoda > Insecta > Lepidoptera > Noctuidae > Cosmia > Cosmia trapezina. The sequence continues at coordinate 13,693,830 of LR991049.1, forward strand.
GCCTGGGACCAACGGCTTAAAGTGCTTTCAGAGTCACGGAGGAGTCTCGGTATGTAAAGATGGTCACCCATTCACTGACCAACCCCGGCAAGCGTAGCTTAACCTGATGGATCGACCCGTCCGGCCGTTATTACCAGTGATCGGAGTAGGTAGATTGATTTTTGGTACTTGTATCATAAATGCCCACAGAAAGAAGAACATGGATAAACCATTTTCCCGGAAAGTAATTCCGGTAATTCCGGTATTTCCGGATCCAATTAAATATTGTTAGTGTTGGTAGTGATATTATTAATTCAAAATTTAAAGGAAGGTATCAAAACTAAATTAATTTATTATTTATCTGTTGAATAATAAAAACAATTGAATTCCGACGAAGCTTTGAATACACATTTTTAATATTTTATTTTTAGCCTTTAATTATTGCCACAAATTTTTATAAATTGTTTTCATAGTGGACACGGTCATTGACATTAAGGGTGGAATGAATAACAATAAGGATAAATGTTTATTGTTAAATATGTACATTTTACATGCAATTTTTATCAAAACTAAAATTACTACAATTTCTACATAAGTTCCGGTTTTTTTTAAATAATCAACCATAATTTCGAAATTCCGGAGGAATGTCCATATTAATATATACGTTTCGGATCAATGATCCCAATTCAATCTACCTACTCCGATCATTGGTTATTACTTAGCCACGAGCTCCTTCCGAGCTACTACCAACTGAGAAATTCGAATCAGGGAATCGAATCCAGGAACTCATACTCCGCAGTCGCAATTCCAACCACTAGACCAACGAGGCAGTGAAATAACGGTCACCCATCCAACAATTAACCGTACCACCCGCAGCTGAACTCTGCACAAATCACAATCGATCCATCCGTTCTTTTATTTATTTAATTCGTAATGTTACAATAACCCGCATCCTTCTAATTATGTAACACACAAAAATGTCGCCATTACTACTATTAGCGTTCACCACATCCGTTTCCGGTAGCAAAATGCCCGCCATAGCCATATCCGCCATCTTGAATAGGTTTTGTTATTTATTCAGCCTATTGTGGGTTATTTCCCGATTTTTGTCCTATATCCGCCTGGGTTCGGCTATTATTTGGTGAATTTGACCAATTGTGTGTTTAATAATAATATTTGATGTTGTTGAACACGATTTCGTGAATATTATGAGGAGCCAAGTAGTATTAGCCGCTTTTTAATTTAGTTGTTTTTAGTTTTTATCTTTTCATTACGGACGCTTTTAACGTGCACGTCTTTCTACATTGTTCTCACATATATATTTTCAATATGAACGATGTAACCAATATTTTGTTAAATATTTGATTTAAAAGAGTGTCCGTGGAGTTTCTTGCCCGTTCTTCTCCAGGGTCTACGCTTTGGAATGGACAACTAGCTTCATCTTTCTGACTGACCGACCCAAGGCCGACCCCTTGACAATTCAAAAGTGCCTGTAATTGGTTTATTTGAAATAATTGCTTTGAGTTTGAGTTGAGTTTGAGCTTGGGTGTTGAGTATTGTGTAAATCTTTTTCTTTGCACGGTTTGTTCCAAACATTTGAAACAGACCTATGTCCTACGTTAAAAACTTCTTGATACAAATAAATGTGTTACTGCCTGCCACCTGCCTAGCCTTTTCCTAACTATGTTGGTGTCGGCTTCCAGTCTAACCGGATGCAGCTGAATACCAGTATTTTACATGGAGCGACTGCCTATCTGACCTCCACAACCCAGTAACTAGGTAATACGATACCCCTTGGTAAGACTAGTTGTCAGACTTTCGGTCTTCTGACGACCCGTAACGACTGGCAAAGATTCACGAATGACAGCCGAGCTTAACGAGCTTTCCGAGGCACGGAGGGGTCTTATGGTATGTAAAGATGGTCACCCATCAACGGAGCAACCGCCGTTTTAGCGTGAAAGCGTAGGTAAAACAAACTCACTTTTGCATTTCTTGACCGAGCGAGCGAAGCGTCTGCTTCAAGTCTGGCGACATTCGCTTTCCTCTGTCAGTTTGTCGCTACTCCTCTACAGGTCGTATTTTACAACTGATGACGAAATTTGGTATAGGTACAGGTTTTACGACTTTAGAGAATTTTTTTTTCGTCGGTGATTTTTGATTGGAGGACAACTTCCTCCAAAAAGGGACAAAAAGGGGGCTACTGGATATCTCCGTCTTATGAGATCCAATTTCGATGGTTCTTTTTAGAGTTCCGTACCAAAATGGTAAAAAGGAATCCTTATGGTGTGGCTCAGTCTGTCTGTCACAGCGGGATATCTCAAGAACTACTAATGCTAGCAACTTGAAATTTGCAACAGTTTTAGATGACGTTTACCCAACTATTTTGCAAATAAGAAATAAATAAAAATACATACTTATGGTTTTTTTTAACAGGGACTGAAAGGGGGTCTTAAAAATTCGAAGTGGGGCTACTAGGGCATGTGGGGTATCATATGAAAGAACGCTGTTTGCACATTCTCAATTTTTTTTTTCTTTTTTTTTAAACCGCATGAGTGTGTTAGTAAACAACATTAATTTTTGTTTACACTAAACCCAAAAAGCGGTCATTGTACTCATCATTTTGAACAACTTTTTCTATGGGACCAACCTTGAAATCGCGAAAAAAAATTAGATGTTCCATATTGTGTTCACATGAATCGAACAAATTTTTGGAACAGCTGATTTTCAAGGTTGGTCCCATAGAAAAAGTTGTTCAAAATGATGAGTACAATGACCCCTTTTTGGGTTTAGTGTAAACAAAAACTAATGTTGTTTACTAACACACTCATCAGCATCACACGCCGTAGCCAAATAATAACCAATAAAATAACCCAAATCGATCCAACAGTTTCAGAAATAACACACAAACAATTACATAATTGGTGGCCCATTAATTAAATAAAGGGGCCATTCAAAACGAGGATGCAACAAGGCAGACAAACGTAATATCTTTGCCAGCGGATAATAAAAAAAAACCGACAATACGTTCCTTTTTTGAAACGAGCGGAAGTGTCGATTTCGATTATGGCGCGTCCGTCCGTTTGGCGGGAAGACGGTGGCGCGCGCGCTTCCGCTCAATACATTGACTTTTTTAATAAAAAAATCATTTATTAAACCCTTAATTATTGTTTATTTATTTGACAGATGTTTAGACTCGCTGTGGGCCGTTACTTGGTATCAGCTGTGGTCCCAGCTCAGAATGTTTTGTTTTTATTTTTCCAGGATTTCTCGTTCAGTAATTAATCACACTATCACACTAATTTTATAAAGGCGAAAGTTTGTGAGTGTGTGTGTGTTTGTTACTTCTTCATGCTCAAACGGCTGGACTGATTTGGATGAAATTTGGTATGTAGATAGCTTATACCCTGGATTAACACATAGGCTACCTACTTTTTATCTCGGTCTACGCAGGTGAAACCGCGGGGCAGTGGCGTAACTATACCGTTCGAGGCCCGTGGCAAATTCGTCGGTTTTTTACTAAATGGGTAATAATAAATGTTGGGAGTTGAGATTCTCCTCTGACCGGGAGCCCCTTCTGGCTGGGGGCCCGTGGCATTTTGCCGACTTGCCACCCTGTAGTTACGCCACTGCCGCGGGGTGCTGCTAGTTTAGAAGTAAATTATGCATTTATTAAAATTTCTATAGATTTAGCAGGATGTTTAACGCTTATGTTCCAATGTAAGATACTGGTATTCAGCTGCATCTGGTTAGACTGGAAGCCGACCCCAACATAGTTGGGAAAAGGCTAGGCAAATGATGAATCACGGGAAATACTCCTTAGGTACCTAAAGCTTTCGTTTCTTAGAAAAGCGATGACAAATTATCGGCTGTCCGGTTTAACTAGAGAGCGGTTTTTGACACCTTAAGGGGGTACCTAGTACCTACATAGATAATTTTGTGTTTTTAAAATTCCTATAAAACCAATTGTTTAATGGTTAAATCATTTGCATTTTCCTTAAGTGTTATTTGACTAAATTGTCTACTGCTGTACGAAAACCGAAACATGATTACGTTGAAATTTTTTCGATAGAAAAAAAACCAAAGTAGCACCGTATATTTTCTGTTTTATACGATTATACGTAAACAGTTCCTTATTGTGCAGTAAAATTTGCTTTAAATCGAAGATATTTAAATATATTAAGAACTTACTAAGCTGAAAATTGATTTAAGTATAGCATTTTGTCATAAATCTACATTTAACAAGCTCGTTTAAATTCCGGTGCGCGTGAGAGTCTAGCTCGCGCGTCAAATGCCATAATACCATTTCACTTACACACAGAGCTAATCCACGCTTCGATTTATAATTCAAATTCAAATTCAAAACGTTTATTGCGAACTAAGTGTACAATAATGGTGTTACGATATGTTAGTAGGTACTTATGACTTAGCAGCCTTTTACAAGCATTGCAATTTATTATCATTCGCCTGCCTTTATAAATTAGCATGCATTTTACATCATTATTATTTAATTTTTATTTAGTACAATCATTACAATTAAATTAAGAAATTATAGTTACATATGTCAAGATTAAATGTCAATATTAATAAATTTATTCAGCAATATTAATGTCATCCTTTTCAGCTAGTACACATTATTAAAATACGTTGCGTAGTTTTAAAGATCTAAGCATAGGGACAGCCAGACAGCGGCAAGCGACTTTGTTTTATAGTATGAGTGATATAGGACAGATCGCCACTTGTGTACATGAGAGACAATCGTTATTTTAAGCTAGACTCTAAAAATTCTTTTACCGAGTAGAAACATTTTTGAATTAGGTATAGTTTTAACCTTTTTTGGAATATTGTTATTGATTTTTCAGTTTTAAACATGTTGGGCAACTTATTGTATATTTTTATTGCCATATAATATGGGCTATCACTTAACATTTTAATTCTTGAGGATGGAGCGCACAACCTCTTTTTATGCCGAGTGTTCATATTATGGATATCTTCTATTTTAGTGAACTTATCGATATTTTTAAAAACAAATACGCAAATGTCAAGTATGTATATTGACGGCAGAGTTAGAATCTGATATTTTATAAAGTATGGTTTGCAGCTCTCCGTATTATCTATTTGGGCTAGAATTCTTACACACTTCTTTTGCATTATGAATAGTTCATCTACATTTACACTATTTCCCCATAGCATGACGCCATATCGCAGCCACGAGTATGCGTATGCGTAGTAAGCAGCCATAGCTGTTTGTGTGTTAGTGCTTTGTTTAATTTGAAAAAGGGCATAAGAGAATCTAGAGAGTTTAGTTTTTATATGTTCTATGTGTGACTTCCAGTTGATGTGTGTGTCAATATTTATGCCAAGTAGGCTAAACGTATTAACTTCTTCTATTTGCGTGTTTCTGAATGTTATTTTTAGATTAAGTGGAGGTTTTTTGTATGATCTAAATTGTATTATTTTAGTTTTATTACTATTAATTTCCAAGTTGTGCATCTGGAGCCAAGTCTCTACAGTTTGGAGGGTATCTTGTATTTGTAGACCAGGGTTATTAACATTTCCACATTTGATTAATATTGAAATATCGTCTGCAAATAATACTGGTAAAGCGTTTTCTTTATCCAATATTTTGGGAAGGTCATTAATATAAATTAAAAATAGTGGGCATCCTAGCACACTTCCTTGTGGGATTGAGCAAGTAATTTGTTTTACTTGTGATCTAATGGTTTTGATCTCATTTTTTCCATGGTCGTAATTTTCAATTTGTACTATTTGTGTCCTATTATGTAAATATGATTTGAACCATGAATAAGCTGGTCCTCGTACGCCGCAGCCATATAGTTTAGTGAGTAAGATGTCATAAAGTACCTTGTCGTATGCTTTTGTCATGTCCAGCAGTAGCCCAATTACATGTTGTTTGTCGTTTATATGTTGTAGCGCTTGTTGAACATATTTATAAACTGCTAATGTTGTTGATCTACATTTCCTAAATCCATTTTGTGCATCGTCGAGAATTTTAAACTTTTCCAAGAATATATAAAGCTGATTACACATAGCTTTTTCAAATATTTTGGAAAAGGTTGGTAGCAGTGCTATGGGTCTATAATTACTAGCGTTATGCTTGTCACCTTTTTTATGTACGGGTTTTACTAAAGCTACTTTAAGTGCATCTGGAAATTGGCCGTCTTGGAAACTTTGATTGATTAAAAACATTAGAGGAAGGGAAAGTTCTATTGCGCATTGCTTTAATAAACTTGGTGGAATGTCATCGATACCGCAGCTATGTTTATTTTTAGTTGACCTTATTATGTTAACCTCTTAATGTCAAATACTGGTGGAAATGACAGATTTTTATGACGGAACCGCTTTCCTTTATATGAAACCATATCTTTATCAGTAATGACGTTACAATGAGTCACGGTTAAACACTGTAATGACTAATCAAAGTTGTGATTACTTATTAGTAATTGCAATTGTTTGATAAAACAGTCTGTGTTTTGTTCTGGTTCAAATATTATAGGCTGGTTGTCATCTGTGGGTGTTTGTGCGATTAGTCAAGATTTAAAGCCCGAGCCTTGCCCGAGCACAGATAAAAAAATATTATTTAGACGCGTGGCCAAAATCGGAACTAACGTCGCCATTTTGTTTTTCAAAAAAATCGGGGTAGTGCGTGTTGGATCACGCATAATGAAGGATTCCGTAGTTGGGATGAATTTATCCCAGAAACAGTTAAAAAACATGTTCCCATACGTCGAAATACGTATGTAACATTGTATTTTCGGACTTTTTCCTTTACTTGTGCTATCAGGCCTTGCTTCTTGCCAAATTTTATGATTCTAGGTCAACGGGAATTATGCTTGGACTTTTAATTAGCTGCGTAAAATGACACTTCTTATCTGTCATTTCGTTAAAAAATGTTTCCATTTAATAGCGACTGACAGTAGAATTGTCATTTTACTGCATCTAACTAAAAGTCCTACCATAAGGTTTTGAGAATTTGGCTTAGGAAAATATGGTTGACTTATGAAATTAGACTGAAAAAAGGAGATTTTACTATAAAGCAAACTATTTTTTTTAAATCTTTATCGCAATCGAGGCCCTCCGGGACGTGTAGGTAGGCTGAGGTATTGGGGCCCTCAGCCACTAACCCAAAAAATACTACCCTGAGGCACGGGGCAGATCCGCTTTCTACAAAAAATATGATTGAATGGTTGATTTGAATTAATTGACTGATTATTATTTTTATAATTTTAAGTACCTATTTAAAGTTAAGAGGCTCGCCTAGGAAATCACTCAATTATTGACAGATGATGAATGTCATGTTTAAAAAAATGGCGGATGACAACCTCCACAAACAATACCTTGTCAAATTAAAACATCTACAGGAAATATACCTTCCCATCCGTTACGCCACGCTGTTTATAAAACAGAACTATCATTATTCTACTTTCTAATCTGCCATCTTACCAAAATGGAGGCAATTTAGAGTAATTACGCCATTGTTGCTTCGTCTTCCCGCTATTATTTCGCTTTCCCGCGCTTTCCGACTTCCTGTGTGAATATGTGTCAAAAACAATGGCGGGAATTGTTTTTTTTTTACGTGAATAATGATGAGCCATGAGATACCTGTGTGTGTCTGGGTATTTGTTTTTCTTGTTGTTAGTTTCGTGAGACATAGGTATTCATTGTACGATTTTGTTCACGTATTTCGCCTAATTATTTCCGAATTCAAAAGGAGGTTTTAATTAAATTCATGTGTCACCTCTTCTGACTTCAAAACTAGGCGGGAAAACTCGGATAAAACCATAAACATCAAGAATGAGAACTATCGTCAACATTATGCATTCAATCACTAGTTAAATGAGGGAAATGGGTAATAATAGTAACTGCTTGCCCAGAAATGAACACGGATGGCGATTAACGCGACCAAGAATGTGTTACGTAGTGCATTGTGCGAAAAGCGTGAACGCGTTCAAATATGAAAGTTGGAATAGAAAAGTCTTTTGATGATTCTTTGGTTATGGCGGTAAATAAACCACAGGCTAGTTAGAGAGATATACGTAGGTAGTTAAAGCAATTCGTAAGACTCGTTACTGTTTTTTTTTGTGTTTTTTTTTCTGTATTTTGTTAATGTAAGTTGTTGTTATTGTTTCTTGTAATTATGTGCCCAATAATGAGTCTATTGTTACTTGATGAAAATAATAAATTGGAAATACATATTAATGGGTTAATTTTTCTAAAACTTAAAGCATCGCCGATCAGGATTGGCAAAAACCACGGATATCTATGGCAAAAACTAACAAGTTGTTTCGAAACACGTATTGTAAACAATGTTTTAAAACAGTTTTGAAATAAAACAATGTTTTTTGTTAAGTATTTAAAATCACAGTTTAAAACAAGTTTCAAACAATGTTATATTGAAAAAAACATGTTTTTAAATCAAATTTTAATAGTGAATGAATGGAAATAAATGAAAATTTATAAATGTTTAGGAATTGAAATAGCTCGAAAAGAAATTAATTAATGAATTCATTAATTGATGACATACTTACGGTGAGTTACTTTAAATTGATGCTGTCACTGTTTCTTATTCTATTCTATTCTATTTCTTGTTGTGGCAAGCAAAGCCGATATCGACCATTCTGCCAATATCAGAAGTGAGATGGAAATCAAGTGTGCATTGAAATAAAAATCAATCTGCCTAGAAATAAAAAAGAAATAAAAAGTGTCACTTTCTTTTTGATACTTAATATAAGTGATGGAATGTTGGCATGAATTTAAAGGCTAAAGTTCATTTCTGCAAGTGGCTGTTATTAGGTCCAACCATGGTCCAACCTAATAAACTTCGTCGCCGATATATCGGAACCGGTATCAGTACTTACCCTAGTTTTTGCCAACCCACGAAAAAACCGTAATGTTTTTGGGTGTAATATTTAAGTACTTATTCAATTCATCGCTTTGCGACATAGCACAGCTTTTATGAAGCATTTTTACAACACTTTTCGAGGTTAACTTAAAAAATAATTAAAACAAAATTGCAATTCATCTTAGGAAACATCAAACAGTTATCAAAGAATTGATGAAATAATTGGCTGCGAGATTCACACTCTATTTTCAACGCTCCGCTTAGCGACAAGAGTTGAAAATCCAACACAATGTTTTCTTGACGCGCTGGGATACGCTCTGTTGGATTCTAAATGCTCGACTCAGTACCGAAAGTTGAAAATCGAGTGCGCGAAAAATTATCGTCCCGTAATAAAATCCTCTGTGCGAATATGACAAATCTTTGCAGAATTTATTGCGGTATCGAATTAAGCTAAACGTTACGCTCTGAATATTTTCTAGAGTTTGATTTTATTACGCCACTTCTTCTTCCCAGATACAGCACTAGGAAATGGTGAAGGGCGAGCGTGCGGGGGACTGTCTGACTGTCATGTTGATGTTCTAAAAGTGCTGATTCTCAGCCTAGTTTGAGTAAATTACTTTTGATTTGTTTTATTGGAAATGTAGTGATGAAAGTATTTTTTTTTTATATTTTGTTGACAAAGGGACTTAATTACCTACTTACGTAGTCTAGGTACTTTATTTAACTTTTTAATAATAAAAATGACGTTGTTTTATGAATTGGTTTAGTTTTTAGTTACAATAAATAATTTGTTTAGTTTAATTTTTACTCGAATATTTTACAGTAGGTAAGTACACAAATATATTTTTAAATAAGTATTGCAAAATATATTAAAAACTTTATTAAATTAGGTACCTACCTAAGTACACTACTTACCTAATTACTTAATTTGCTAATTATTAATAATTAATTTACCTACTTTAAAAAAAACAACGTGATGTCGTTAATCTTGTAGCTTAAATTTATCCTTTTATCCCCAAGAAAATAAAATAAACAGTTATTTTTAAAAAGAAGAGATACTTACCTAAAATATTTATAAAGTAGGTGCTTTATAAATATTTTAGGTAACTTAAGTCATTAGTTTTACTGTTTACGCTTTTTTGCCAAAAAAAATAGAAAACCATATCTAAATTAATATTTAGATAAGTACGGTTTTCTATTCTTTTGGCAAAAATGCGTAAATTATTTTAACACATTAAAATAATTGATTTTTTTCAGCAACTAGCAAAGTAAATAATAAATTAAATATCATCCAACTTACCACAGACGCGTTAACAAAATAGCGGAAGCAATCCTTTTGTCACCAAAAAATATTTTAATCACAAAATCACCACTATCAATACAGTTTGACACAACACAATATCGTCAATAAAAATAATTATCGTAAATGTTTACGGTTTTTCTCTACGAAACACCACTGCTCGCGACCAGCGTCGAACATTGAATGAATGATGTTCACGGGCATTCGTTCCTCAACCTTTGAATGAATGCAGATGTCTGACGCAAGTTAAACATGAGACCACAGACGGTCTTTCGTTCAATTAAATTCAGACGATTGTAAACTGTAATGAATGGAGATAAGGTCAGATTTTGATTGAACTGGTTGTGCATTTATGACGTTTCTGATTCTGAGTGATATTTGCAAGCATGCGCCACTACGGCTGGATACGAAACTCTCTCTCGCTCTCACATACTTTTACAGTTATTAGCGTGAAAGAGATATAAAGTTTTGCTTTTAAAAATCGATAATGAATTTCTCGCATCCTGCCTGTCAGCATGTGCCTCTGAAACTAATCGTTTCCGCATAATTGGCGTATTCGATAACAGCTTAACTCCACACCATTTTGATCAGAAAATAAACTCTATGCTTTTTACATTAAGGTCGAAATTTGCAAGTGGTTTATGTGCAAAATACATTTAAAATGATTAAGTTAATATAATTAGGGATGCGCGTTTCCGACGCAGACGCTATTTTCGGTTTCCCGCGCAAATATGTTTCGTCGAATACCGGATGGCGGCCGCAATTTAGAACGACCTTTTTTCATGATACTTTTTATGCTAATTATGTCGTCTTTTTTCGTTGAGCTTTCATTAGTAAAGATTATACACTTACGGCCGAACCTAATAACCTACTGTCATTAAAAGACAGATCGCTTTAACTGATGATAGACAACATTCTATCTGTCCTTACGTTCCTTTCGTTCGTTCGTGTTCTTTTGTTTCATCTGTCTTAGATTATTGGGACGTTAATAATAATAATATAGTGCATACAGGGATAATCGTCGGTTGGTGACTCCTCATAATTTAAAATTGTCTAAGGAGCCTCTGCGAGTTGGCTTCGACCTCTCGTACGCCTTTCAAAGGTCCGAGACCCCAGGGTCTCGAAATAAAAAAACTTTATTTCATAAAAAATACAGATGAACATGTTTTTAAATAAAAAAGACAATTTAAATGAGCTAGGTATGACATCTGAAGACAAAATGGGAAACCCTGCCTCTCAAAGTAGGTAACCCTGTATCTTGAGAGACAGTGATTCAACTTAAAATGTGATGCTACAAGTATAAAGACCATAAGTTAAGACCATAGATAGATAGGTTTTTCTAAATCCAGTATTCCAAAATTAGTGACAGATAGGTTATTGGGTTCGGCCGTTAGCCGTTTCCCCAAAGAGTTAGAGATATCTAAGCAAACCCACATTTCCCCAGTTACCTACCTATGTAGATATCTAACAGGGGGCGAACTTATTGCCATCAACCAGGCACTATTCCAGATGGAAAAACCCAATAACACTTTGCTTGACCTGGGAATTGAAACCAGGACCGAACCGACCGCTCAACAGTACCGCTAGGCCAAAGAAATAAAAAACAACTCGAAAACCAATAATTATTCATTTCATAGGACTCATCCCACGGAGGAGCTCGTGGCTAATTAATAACAGCCACACTGGTCGATCCATCAGGTTAAGCTACGCTTGCTTGGGCAAGCGTAGCTTGGTCCGTGGATGGGTGACCACCTTTACATACCGAGACTCCTCCGTACCTCGCAAAGCACGTTAAGCCGTTGCTCCCAGCTGACATTCGTGGATCTTTGACAGTCGTTACGGGTCGTCAGAAGCCCGAAAGCCTGACAACCAGTCTTACCAAGGGGTGTCGTATCACCCAGTTACTGGGTTGTGGAGGTCAGGTAAAATACTGGTATTCAGCTGTATCCGGTTAGACTGGAAGGCGACCCCAACATAGTTGGGAAAAGGCTGGGCAGATGATGATGATGACTCATCCCACGACCTAAAACGACGCCTTAAAGCACTTATCCACAGAATGTATCCAGAGCAGGTTGGAAGACTTCACAATCATGTCCTAAGATTTTTTGTTCTACGCCATACCTGGTTCCTCAAGATGTTTTCCTTCACCATTTTAGTCACACTTCTTTTAAATACTCGTTCAACCTCAAGCGTATGCAAGCCCGTGTCGATCCATATGTCGCTATAACACCTGTCTTTTAATTGAAAAAATTCACACCTTGTGCTGTTACTCACACATACACAGACACACCTTCCTTAGCCAAGCGATCGAGTTACAAACTCAAGATGGTTTATTAGACAACGGCACACTCTATACGGAGGTTTGCACGTAGAAATGTCATGTTACGGTAAATTGGAATTCATTTAGGAGTTCGGAACCCTAATAACATTGTAGTTGAAAAACATTCCAACTGTAAATGTATGTTTGTATTCACAATATTGAGAGATTTACCATGTTATTTTAAGACCACAGACTTCTTATAGGTTTTCCTGTAATCTACATGTAAACATTTTAGGCTCAGTAGTTTGGTGATATGGGGAGAGAATGGTCAATTTCGTCTATTTTCATAAAATAACATTAAAACAATTTAGATATTCTAAAATTATTTTTTTTAAATATATTTTTGAGACCCTCATTGATATGTCACACGGTACAGTTTGGAAAACTTTTTTTTTAACTTTCTTATTTGCCCAAGTGACCCCCATATTCAAAATTAATTTATTTAATTTACCCGTCCAAGTTTGGGTCACAGAAATTCATATGAGTACCTAATTTCAACTTATTCGGTCCTTTAGATTCGGAGCAAATTGGCTGTGACAGACGGACAGACAGACACACGAGTAATCCCTTAATGGTTCCGTTTTTTCCTTTTGAGGTACGGAACCCTAAAAAGGCTATTTTTTAATTAGTAAAATGGAAAAACCTCACGTAGAAAAAGATTTGAATACTGACATAATTTGTCACACAAAGCCATTTCTCAAAAGCATCTAAATACAAATAATTTAAACAACAACACGGAAGGAAGCCTCATCCCTCAGGAAACTATAAAAACTCCTTTTTATAACGCTTATTATATAACAAAAGTCTTAACAAATATGGCCCAGCATTGTTTACAGTGGACATCCGTCTCTCAAATGGTTTCCGGAGGACAGACAGACAAACGATCTTATAATAAAATGGTTTAACTTTTATAACGGTGGCGGCGTCCGTTCGTCTGTTAAAGATGTTTATAACTTTTTTTACGGTTTTTTTTTATTTGCGTTTTATTGTTTTGGAATAAGAAAGGTGTTTGGTAGAGTACTCAGCAAGTCAGGATACATAATTTACGACCCTATTAAAAATGATAAAGGTGTTTAGATTACAAGATCATTTTCGGAAAGAATAAATGAGTAATAAATTGACTACCTACGCAGTTATTCGACCAGCCACAATTTTTAATTAATCTAAAAGAGGGAATCCCTTCCCTCCCCTTTGCCGTGCACTTGAAGAACACCGGATTATAATAATAATATCCGTGTATACAACATTGTGAGGCAGGGGACATATTTCTTCCCTAGTTCAAGTTATCCAATCCACCCAAACCCATAACCCAATATGTTTTATTTCCATGTTCTGCGATAGTCCTGCACCAAGGTTGTATGCATAGTGCATCAGGGATAATCGTCAGCTAGTGCCTCCTCATTATTTAAAATTGTCTAAGGGGCTTCTGCGAGTTGGCTTCGGCCCCTTGTACGACTCCAGGGCCCTGAGATGTCAAGTCGAAGACATTTTTAAAATAATAATTGTAATTGGTAAACACACTAACATTTATGATGACACGGAGGCACTTTTGGAGCACATAAAGTAGCAGATACACTCACACATACACTCACATATACACCCTCGCATACACTCTCAAATGCAGACACACTACGCACAGGTAATCATACTCTCACTCATATTTTTTTGTATTTGATATTTTAATTGTAAATGCTGTACTATCGAAGAGCTGCGTCTCCTCACACAGGCATTATTTGCATATAAGGAGGCTCCAAACACTAATACCACAGTATAAAAACATACAGTAGGACGACGCCTTTGATGTCGTGGTAAATGCCGACAACGTCTAGACATTGTCGCAACAGCAAGGGTTGTCCCAACTCCCAAGTTTGTAAACGATATTAATTAATTACTTTGTTTATTTGAGATCAACATTATTATACATTAACGACGTTTGAGTGCCTGCTTATTTTTTAAGTTTTTTTTTTCTAATAATTTTATTATTTTTCTTTTTAGTTTTTTTTTCGACATAGATGTCATTCTCATGGTTTTTGATATCGCTGATAACGATAACGAGGTTAAAATCAAAATTCAACATGGCGGCTGCGAAAATTTTAAAATTTTTCGTCATGGGTATCGTTTCCATGGTTTTAGAGGACGGTAAAGCCGATAGTGAAGTCAAAATGAAAATCCAACATGGCGACTGCGAAAATTTTCAAGTTTTTTGTCATGAGCGTTATTTTCAAAAAGGATGGCTTTTTCGTAACAAGCACCCCAATTATACTCAAAATTGACACCCATATCAAATTATAAAAAAAATACGTCGTCCGCCATCTTGGATTCCAAACAGGAGGCCTTTTTCGTAACAAGCACCCCAATTATACTCAAAATTGACACCCATATCAAATTATAAAAAAATGACGTCCGCCATCTTGGATTTAAAAAAGGAAGACTTTTTCGTAACAAGCACCCCAATTAAACTCAAAATTGACACCCATATCAAATTATAAAAAATTACGTCCACCATCTCGAAATTCACCCTTAGTAAATAATAAAAAAGTCCACCATCTTGACACGGAACATACAAACAAACACTTTAACAATTATAATATAAGTAGGATTTCCAAACAGATGGATGCCCTGTCCGATAACCTTTACATTTTTTTTACAATATATTTATATAAATAAACAAATAAAAAATAAACACGCGTTAGCCCTGAATAACATATCCCGAACTACTAACATCGTTTTGTTCGCAGTTCGGGATCGGCTTACCCGCGTCTAGCCCCTCACACCCCGCACGATTGCCCTGTCTAGACGTCTTCGTTGGACGACTGTATGATTTTTAGACTGTGCTAATACCCTGTTTTATAAACTGAAGCATTGCATTAATTAAATTATAACGTCTTAAAATGAGTAGGTACAGACGCGAGCAGGTCAAGCCACCCAAAACTGTCAAATATTCCCAATCAACCTTGAACCTACTGTTATAGCGATAAAGATGAAAATCTATTAGAGAAATTTGACAGATTGTAGTAGCTTGATGTGCTGGCGTCTGTACTTACTACTTACGTAAGACTGACTTCGTGACTTGTTGACTTCAAATAAATGCTGCAAATTTCAATTATATAAGTAATTGTCTCGGTTTCAATATCAGTAGGTACCTACCTAGCTTACTTCTAAACAGTTTCTCATGATAAAATAATAACATCATCTACGTGACTTTTAAACTAAATAAAGTAATCATAATTACCACTGAGAATTCGCATGTCCCTTGTTAGTAAGAAAACGTGATCTCAAACAATCACATAAAACATTAGTCAAATAACAAAAACTTGCGTCTGTCGATTCATCTTGTAATACAGGGTGAGGGTGTACAATGCAATGCAATATTGTGAAGATTTAGCAAAATAGCATCTCGTTTACACATTTGCAAAGTCAGTGACATATTTTAACAAAAACAAATTCCAAAAACAGAACTAAAATGAATAAGGATAACACTACAAAACTTTGCAAGTCTTAGATTTCTAGCTTCAGTTGACAGTTAGAGGACTTTCCTATTCTTAGTTGAAACGCATTGTACCTAAAGGCACTCCCTCATCGGGAGCAACACTATATCGGCTAGGGCAGGCTGCTCTAGTAGACTGCGCTGACCGTCAGCTGTCACTTAGCTAGTGTAGATAGATAATTTAATCCAGCAGGATAGGTTTAATCTATCTATATCTGAAGTTTTTTTTTGTTTGAACGCGCTAATCTCTTGAACTAACAGTCGGATTTAAAAAAATCTTTTAACATTTGTGAGCCCAATTCTTGAGAAAGTCTATAGGTTATTTATCATCACGCTACAACCCTTAGGAGTCGAGCAAAATGAAAAAAAAAGTCGGAAAGAACGCTAAGAGAAAACGTAGTAATAGCGCGAGGGCCCCAAGCATAGATAATACACTATAAGTCTGCTATTTTTTACATTCCAACACGATCCCATTGTCACTGCATTGTCATTTTGCTAAAAGTTCGTAATCTGCTAAATTCATAATTTCATACAATGGAGTGTCAGTGGTTGACCATTGGAAAGTCATAATGACGCCATGCATTATGACGCCATTATATTAGTAGATTACCAAACTTGTCAAAATCAACAATTATGAAATCAATGATAGACCATTCTGACACTATTGTAATAGCAGACTTGAGGCCGCCGGGGTGGATCAGGGTTAAGAAGCTAGTGTATGCATAACAGTCTACGCGTCGGCATTCCTTACAAAGTTACAACCCTGTATTTGAACCTGAGTCCTAAATAAATACTTACAAAAAATATACGAAAATTACGTGCCTTAACAATGGCTACTACTACTACCTTATTTTTACTATAATATTTGACAATATAACGCGGCCATTGTCCAACCGGACGTCCGGACAGGATATCGTCCACAAACAACTTTACCGGTTTTTTTTTTCGATATAATTCGGTTTTGGACCTCACGTGTGAGTGAATGATTTGTAGTCTGTGGCTGCAGGCGATTTTGAAGATTTTGAATAAAGTTATTTATTAGTTTGTGATGGTTTGTTCCGGTTTGGGGTAGGTAGAGGTCTGAGGTGTATTATTACCTTATTATATTACCTTACCAATAAGGTCGAAAAGTATTTCACCGCAAATGTCCGCGTACCTAAGAATAGTTTCAATCAAGCCTCAGACCAAGAAAAAAAGATAGACGGCGCGCCGCGAACATCAAAAGTGAAGCCATAAAACCGTGCTCCTGCAAGTAAACATACCGCTCACGCACACACCTACACTAAAACCATGCTCATCGCTCTTAGTACGTCACGAGCTGTCGTCAAGTAAACTTAAATTAAAAAAATAGAATTATGCCTTCCTGTGTAGTGAAAAGTTGCAAAAACAACAGCAAATCACATAAAAAGTCTCACGGAATCACTTTTCACTTGTAAGTACTTGAAATAACATCGTTTCTCTATTATTAAACTGTGAATTTTAGTTTACTTGGAACAAAAAACCACAACAAACGAAAGCAGCGACGTAAAGTATGGGTGTTGCCATAATACGATTTAAAATTTTCCATTCGATTAATATATTTTAAATAAATATGATTTATTACTTCCAGTTATATTCCTATTTTCTTTTTAACCGACTTCTAAAAAAGGAGGAGGTTCTCAATTCGGATGTTTGTATTTTTTTTTATGTTTGTTCGCGCATAACTCCGTCGCTTGCCAACCGATTTCAAAAAATATTTTTTTGTTGGAAATGGTATACTTCCCAAATGGTCCCATTTTTGTCAAAATCCAGTTCTGATGATGGTATCCTGGAGAAATCGAAGGAACTCTTCAAATATTATAGGCACACCTATAGCGATTTGGGTATTTTTTTTATAGTAACTCGTGCATTTGCTCTCGGAAAACACCATTTGCTGAAGTGGAACTGATGATGAAGACCACAGATGGCCATCGGAACTACTCAATTTATAAGTATTTCACGGGTTGCGATTCGATTGCTTTAATATGGTTGCTAAGTAATTTATGCTCGTCAAAATGCATAATGGTGATGATGACTTCACCATGGAGCTCCAGTTCTCTTGGTTCTTACTAGGAGAACTCCTCAACAATTAACGTCCCTGCATCGGGAAAAGCAATATTTTGTAAAAAGTGATGAGCAGTTGCCATTGGGCTATTGTAACTTAGATAAATTACAAACTGACCCACTAAAAAGTGAAAAATAAAAACTTTTTACAAAAAAAAACACTACAAAGTGAAAAATAACTTTAATTTTGCAAGTCGGTGTCAAAAAACTAAAATACAGATCCAAAGACACCGACTTCCAAAATTAAAGTTATTTTTCACTTTGTAGTGTTGTTTTTTGGAAGTCGGTTGTTTTTTTTTGTAAAAAGTTTTTAATATTTTAAGTATTCTTTCTTTTGGTATTTTTATTTAATATTTTAGGTTTCCAACTAATAATGAAATAAAAAATAAATGGATAGTAGCTATAAGAAATAGTCGGAATGATCCGGAATGGTTGCCATCGAAAACCAGCGTGGTTTGTTCTGATCATTTTGATGATAACAATCTCTATAGGAAAGAGATAGATGTATGGATGAATAGGCAAATTTAGGCAGTTAATGGACAGTCCATGCTCTATGTCTATGGTCATACTAAGTTTATTGTATACATGTCAATAGTTGTTTTTCTCTCTTTCTAGATAGTGGACAATTTCATACAGGTATCGCAGTCCATCCTCTATGCCTACTTTCCTACCCACACAAATATCCCCAAATTATAGGGAAAAAATTTAATAAATGGCAACCCTTCGATGCACACATAGAAAAAAAAGTGGCTTCAGTTTTAATGTTCGCGGCGCGCTGTCTATCTTTTTTTCTTGGTCTGAGAATCAAGCATAGATTATATTTTTAAGGTTCCGTACCAAAATGGTGAAAAGGAACCCTTATGGTGTGACTCAGTCTGTCTGTCTGTCTGTCTGTCTGTCACAGCTGGATATCTCAAGAACTACTCATGCTATCAACTTGAAATTTGGAACCGTTTCAGATGACGTTTGCCCAACTATTTTGCAAGTAGAAAGAAATAAAAATATACATTTTTTTTTGCAATAGGGACTGAAAGGCGTCCTTAAAAAATCGAAGTGGGGCTACTAGGGCATGTTGGCATATGAAAGAGCGCTGTTTGCACATTCTCAAACGTTTTTTTTGTTATTTTTAGGCAGCATAGTTTTCGACTTTTGATGAAAAATTTAAAAAAACAAACTGTTCCCCCCCTTATCTCCGAAGTTTGCATAGAATTTTTTTTTTAATATTCAATGTGATAGAAGTTTATGTAAGTATAGATTACAGGAAAAATAAAACAATGTCTCTAAATAGCACAGTTTTTCAGAAATCATCAACAAACATTACATATAATGATGTTACGGAACCCTCGCTCGCGCTCTTGACCGGTTTTTTTTTTATTGCTGAGTAGCTTTTGCCCGCGGCTTCGCCCGCGTGGTTGTCGGAAAATATCCCACGGGAACATCCTACCGGGAATTCCTTCCTTATTCGTTGTCTGTTATAAAGGGAACCTCTGTGCAAAATTTCAGCTTTCTAGGTCCAAGGGTTGGGGCTGGGCGTTGATGAGTCAGTCAATCAGTCAGTCAGTCAGGACTTCTCTTTTTATTTATACAACGTGTAACGTTAAATGCGCAAAACCTCTGAAGGGGTCATTGTACTCATTATTATGAACAACTTTTAGTATGGGACCAAACCTGAAATCGCGAAAAAAAAATCAGCTGTACAGTACATTTTGACGAATTATGCGAACAGAAATGTACTGAACAGCTGATTTTTTTTTCGCGATTTCAGTTTTGGTCCCATAGTAAAAGTTGTTCATAATGATGAGTACAATGACCCCTTAAGAGGTTTTGCGCATTTAACGTTACACGTTGTATATAAATTGGGCCTGCTCTTACCTCGACCACGCCTGATGGAAAGCGGCGGATGAGGTCTATGATGGAACGAGCGTGCGCAAAGATGCCTGTTCACTGTTGCTTTGAAGGCAGACGGGTTATATGTGGAGGGGAACACAGACCGGCAGAGAGTTCCACACTTTGGTTGTGACCATAATAAGTAGGCAAATGTGGAGAAGGCCAAGTACGACTGGTCGGGATATCTGGGGGCTTAACTACTATGAGCTCTTATAGCAGGGCAGAAGTTGAAGGTTCCAGTGAGAGAGAGAGTGACGGTGCTATAGGTCGTATATAGCTCCGTCTCTATACAGTATGGAACCAACACCATGTGCAATGAATCAAACTATTGGAAATACCCGTCCACAGAAGTAAAGCAAAATTAAATGTTATATTAAAAACCGTAAATTGAAAAAGTTATTTTTTTCAAACAAAATAAATTCAGTAAAAGTAATCACTCTGTTTAGACAACCGAGCTGGCCACCTGCGGACACCACAGTGCCCAATCCATTGTTTGCCGAACATGGTTTTTTCGTTTGCACACATGTTCAAGGATTCAAGTTCATTGACTCACTGACCTAGTGGCCCAATTCTACAGAGTGTTCAAATTTACTCAAAATTATATCTCTACTTTTTGACCTAATTACTTGACCGATTTTGTTAATTTTTTGTATATAGTCAGCAAAGGCGATATCAAGTATGTGGTTGGATTTATTGCATAGATGTGAGCTCCATACCGTATATATTCAGGGTTACTGGTAACTCGAGCACTACCTTGCAGGACGTAATAGTAGGGTTCAAATGCATCAAATTAAGCCACCAAATGTTCTACCGTAATTCAGTTTTTTTTCGTAATTTTTATTTTTGTCAGACCAAAATTACGAAAAATAAAATGTTTAATTAGTGATTTTAGCCAAAGTTTTAGGCATTTTTGAACTTTTAATTATAAGCAAAAATCTGCTACGGCATCAGCTATATTACTAACTTAAATTCCACTATAGTCGCGCCGTAAATCATTATTTTATTAAATTGGATTTTTCATATTAAAACTAAAAATCGAAGTAACTCAAAAATTACTGAATTTCGGTAGAACATTTGGTGGCTTAATTTGTTGCATTTTAACCCTACTATGACATCCTGCAAGGAAGTGGTCGAGTTACCAGTAACCCTGTATATACATAATAGCTCATAGTAAGCCCCAGATCATAGAAATATTGTGGCTTGTCGACGCTATATTGACAGTGTGGAATTCAGCGCCAGGTGGCAGAAAATTGAACTAAATTTAAATTAAAATGTCGGGATATGCAAGTAGTTGAACGCTGTCGATCCAATAATTTGCCTAGCCGTTTCATTGAATGGCTAAATATCGGCCTGCATGTTCCCACGTCCCCCCGGGCGTAAAATTATCGCGGCGATTTTTTTTCGCGTATTCGATTTTCAACGTTCTGCTTAGCGCCGAGAGTTGAAAATCCAACAGTGTGTTTTTTCGTCGCGCTAGAATGCATTATGTTGTTGTTAGGTTAGATTCTCAAAGCTTGGCTCAACAACGAGAGTTGAAAATCCAGTGCGCGATATTTTTACGTCCGTGCGAACGTCGGCTTAGTGAAATGGCTAGGTGGTTGGCCAAACGGCTAATTCAGCCAGTTGGCTGCGACATATCAACCCCTTAACTTTGGACCACTATTTTCGCCACACCCTGTATAAGAACCTCCTCCTTTTTTTTCGTCCGTTAAAAAAACGTGTCCATTATCATTACTTATGCTTAGGTTGATTCAATATTATCAGCACTAAATAACTACCAACCTCAGGAAAAAAATGTATGTAGAATAAACTGCAGCTACTGTACCTACATTTCAACTAAGTAGCTACTCTGATTCTAACTAGCGTAAACATACACCAGATGACCGTAAAATCATTTCCGGTTTCGAAAAAAAAGCCATAATAACCATGATCATTGCCGACACACGTTCAATAAAAAAAGAAAGAAGAATGTCATAACGGAAACGGCGGGAAAGTATAGAATGACAGATGAAAAAATCTTTTATTGTCGGGACAATAAGCCCTAAATAGGATCTTATTTTCGTCACAAATCTTGCGTAAAGCCGGATTTAGGGACAACAGCTTATTTTCGGAGTTATAAATGAGAAATTGCACGCATCCGTTGAAGCTGGCTGTCAAAGTTTGACAGGTTGTCGGTCAGTGCAAAAAATGTGGGTGTCGTCAACATTTTATGTCAGTCAGTACATTATTAATAGTTTTGTAGGTTTATAAAAAAGCGTAGCGTATTATTATGATGATATTAATAGAATAAATCCAATAAGTAGCTGTGCTGTGTCCTACTTAATGGGGTTGTTTATCGGAAGCTGTTTGTCACTTGTCAAAGTCATTTATAAGACAAAGTGACCAATAGGCGAAAAGAAAAAACACTAATATTAGAAACGTCTTGCGGCAAAGTTTTAGCAAGGAACTCCATTCGCAGCTGAATGAAAGAAACAAACACTTAGCGCCATCTACGCGGAACTAACTCGACAGTTTTCTTCCCTATTCCCCCAATTTTAATTCACTGAAATTCCAGTCCAATCACAAGTTTTTTGATACTACTAAAGCAGACATTTTGAAGGAGTTGCTTGTGCACTTTTTATGGGCTTTTACTACGCTTGCACACAACTGTAGTAAAAGCCTGCCCTCCACCTCCTCCCCACTCCTCCCCTCCTCCTGCTATATTGTAAATTACAAAGAACAATATTATCTACATCTTCCTGCAGTAATCGTCTGTTAAAGAAATCAGTAACGCATCCAAGGATGTTCGAAGCGTATCACCATAATTTCATAAAAAACATTAAATAAAGTACCCTATTCCATCCAAACCACATGCATAATGAGTACATCTGTACATTATAAAAATAATAGACTATACCAACAAAAGTAGTATCATTCATAGTCACACCTATGAATGATGTGATAAGGCAAAGGTGCGGTTTAAACAAAGATTTAGTGACAAAAATTGAAAAGAGTATGCTTAGATGGTTAGGTCATGTTGAGAGGATGAATGAAAGGCGAGTAACAAAAGGTATTTACAAGGCAGATGTGAGTGGAAACGCCGGGAGGGGACGCCCTAGGAAGACTTATAGTGACCTTATTGGTGATGCTCTTCAGAAAGGTCAGGTGCGTGGTACTCGCTACCGGCGTGCGTGTGTGACCAGATGTATGAACGTAAATGAGGAAAAAGGAGTATGTAAGGATCATAGCAGGTGGCGTTTTAATTTCGCCTACCCCCATGGGAAGGTTTATTTTATATGTGTATGTATGTATACCAACAAAAGGTTACACACCCCTGAACATCCTATATTTTTTTTCGACATAGGAGGCACAGGCGTGTGGCGTGCAGCCTACACGTGGCAGCCATTTACGAAACAACCTTTTTTATCTGTGCATGTCGAACCTTCCGCCTTAATGTTGCATTTGCATGCAGCGTTAATGCATTTTACGTCTTAACGCTTTCAAAATAAAGTCTTTTCTTTTTTATTCAATATTTTGTTAAACACTAATGATATGTTTTGTAACGATGTTAGATTTATGGAGTTCAAAATTATGTATTTGTTATTTCCTGCTTTTCGTATTGTCTTAAAATAATAAATTTAAAAAATTTAAAAAATTGCTTTATTTTCATGCAATTACGGCCCTTATATAAAATACACAAAATCTAATCTTCGAAAAAAAATAAACTAATAAGTAAATAAATTTTAATAATAGGGTAAGTATCTAATCCTAATTTTTTATAAAATTTATTAAATCATACATCAATCTGCCTAGCCTCTTCCCAACTATGTTGGGGTCGGCTTCCAGTCTAACCGGATGCAGCTGAATACCAGTATTTTACATGGAGCGAGTGCCTATCTGACCTCCACAACCCAGTAACTGGGTAATACGATACCCCTTGGTAAGACTGATTGTCAAACTTTCGGTCATCTGACGACCCGTAACGACTGTCAAAGATCCGCGAATGACAGCTGGGACCAACGGCTTAACGTGCTTTCCGAGGCACGGAGGAGTCTCGGTATGTAAAGATGGTTCCTTATCCACGGACCAACCCCGGCAAGCGTAGCCTGACGGATCGACCCCTTTTTTTTTTTTTTTGTTTTTTGAGGGTGGGAAATCATCAAATAACTTCTCCCGCTCTGGGTGGAGCGGGAGGGCGTGTCAGACTTTTACTGACTAAAACCCACCCGTGTTCCTTCAGTTGCCTATGCCAGGGCCGCGGTAACCCCTTCAGACAACCCGCGACCCCAGCGGCGTCGGCCCTATTGGGCCCCGTCACTTGCTGACATCTCTTTGAGGCGCGCGTGGAACACAACGCGCCGTCGACTCGGGCCTGGTCCTTACCGGACGGCGAGCTACCCGCTGCTCACCGTCCGCAGGCCCGCGCCTACGGTGGCCGGAAATCGCCCCGCGATTCCCGCCGCCCAGGGCGTCTCCTGCGGCGACTGAGGGCGTGAGGCTGCCTCTCCCTCACGCGTTCCGCCTCCTCCTTCGCGAGCATCACTGCTTCGCAGAAGGAGGTGACGGCCTCCCATGCACTCTCGCTCCGCACTATGGCCTGGACCAGGCTCGGACGCGAGAGATCGCCTCCGCCGATCGCCTCCGTGAGAACACGGCGGTGCTCTGCCCAAGCCGGGCAGACCTCCACTGTATGCTCCACCGTGTCCTCCGGGCGATCCACACAATGGTAACACAATGGCGTTTCCTCCCGCCTTATGCGAAACAGGAACCTCCCGAAACAACCGTGTCCGGTGAGGACCTGCGTCAGGCGGAAGGTGAGGACGCCGTGGCGCCTCTCTAACCACTCCTCAAAGAGGGGACTTATCGCCGCTATTGTGGCGTGCCCAAACGACCCCTGCAGCTGTTATTACCCACGAGCTCCTCCCTTGGTAACGGCCTAAATATAATGTAGGTGTAGAGATCTACCTACCTCTTCGAGATAACAAGCGTGATGGTAAAGTATGTCATTATATTTTTGTTGTTTCCTGCTTTTCGTATTGTCAAAATAATACGTTATTTCCGCTTTTTTATTTGATTGAAATCTTAAGACGGAAAGCCTTTTCCTGTCGTTGCATTTCAGAATGTTGGTATTAAGGAAGTGATAAGGTTTATGTATTTTTGTTATCAAATTACATCAAGCTATTATTTTTATTCGAACTTGGTTTATTGTGTGTCCTGTTGTTCTGATAACGTTCGTTTAGGCGAGCCCATTAGGACCAAAGAGCGTGTAAATAGGACTTACCGAGCGATTTCAAGTCGTTATGCTTGCCTTCACGAATAATTACATGCTATGTGGTCTACTGGTCTGATAAATTTCATTCTTCATTTTTTCATTTGACGACACGGTTGGCGCAGTGGTTGAGCGATTGACTGCTGCGCAGCATGTCGCGGGTTCGATTCCCGCACGGGACAAATATTTGTACGACCTACAAGTATTTGTTTCGAGTCTGGGTGTTTTTCTATTTATAATATGTATGTATTTACAAAAAAAAAAAAATGTATATAAGTAGTTTATCAGCCATCTCGTTACCATAACACAAGCATTAGGTTGCTTAGCTTGGGACTAGATGGCGTTGTGTGAAATGTCCAAGGATATTTATTATTTATTTATTTATTCTTAATTCGTTGAGGGGAGCCCATTAGGATCACAGAGACAATAATAATGGGGTAATTAGGACTTACCGAGCGATATCAAGTCGTTATGGCAACGTAACGACTGTCGAGACTGCCGGCTGGTATTAAAATGGTTATTAATGTAGGCACTAGTGTATAGAGTGTAGAATACAGGGTGTAAGGGACAGCCCTCCGCAAACTGATAGGGTGAATTCAGTATGTCTTACTAAGATGACTGCTACATGAAATTTTTTCAGGAACGTTAAGGGAATCCGATAAACCTGATTTGTTAGTGTTTTTGTGCACAAATCGGAACGTCTATTACTGGTTGGGAGGGGTAGGTAATAGGTCTGCGGTGAGTTCGATGAACTCTGTAGCTGGACAGAAAGTGAACAGCTGATTACTCGCGTCGTTGGTTAGAGTATTTCAACAACCATTGCTGGTTTTTTTTTTTGCTGTTTTTTTTGCAGTTTTTTTACATAAATGCTGCGAACACACAATGCAATTTTACATTGAAATAATGATAATGAAAACTGAAAAAAATTTTGAAAAAATGAAAATTTTCCTGAGAAAATTTCCGGTGGAACATGATTCAAGATGAGGAGCTGAATGCACCCTGTTAGTTTGCGGAGGGCTGTCCCTTACACCCTGTATGTATATCCATTTCAAATTATAGCTTTCTAGTACTAACAGTCTCTGAGCTAAGCTGCAGACGGACGGACAGACGGACGGACATAGCGAAATTAAAAGGGTTCCTTGTTGACTACGGAACACTAAAAATCAGTGCCAAAAAGTTTAACCTACCTACATAGGTATACGTGCATTGCCAATGTCAAAACTTGTTTCGGCAACTCGACTCCGGAAATGACGACACACTACTTTCTTCATCCCACGTACGGAAATGGGGCAAACACGATATAATGGGATATCCTTTTTATTGTTCAGAGGAACCGGAAGTGCACGGCGGCAACTGACGGAGGATATTATACCATGTTTTGCATACACATCCCGTCAACTGAGCGACTGTTAATTGTCTTTGTTTAATTTTTCAGTTAATTATTTTGTTATTATGATCTTGAGATGTACCTAAAAGGAATTTTAAATATGTTTGTTTTAAGTAGTGTTCTCTGGCTATTTTATAGCCAAATTAATAGCCCCAGTGGTAATGGCTGCGACTTACATACGAGTTGTAGTGGCTTCGAACCCAGGCATGATTCGTATACCTACCTACTTTACTTTGTGTAGAAAGTAATGCTCGGCGCTATGGTGACCTAACACACCTTTCTCGTATTGATATGTAGGTATTATATCGTAAAAGTTAAAGTCTTGGAATTTATTATACAGGGTGGCCGGAACATTGACGTCCAAAAATAAAATTTCGGTCCCTCGTATCGTGGGGTATTCGAATCACCCCCATGTATGTTCCGCGACTTTTCATAGTTTTCGAGTTATGAATTTTTTTCTGAATGTTTGAAAATTTTCGACCTGACCAACCTAAAAAAATTCTAAAAAAAAAGTAGAGAGTTTTATCGAGTTTCTTTTTTTGCAACTGAATTTTCATAAGTAGTACTTTTACGCATAAAATAATCAGCTTCGTAACTGTGATGAAAGTTATGAAAATGTTGATCTAAAGTGAAAAATTTACGTTCGGTAAATTATGACTCAAATTTTCAACTTTAAATTAAAAATCTTAACAGGTGACTTCATAATTCTTAAGTAGGCTTCAAGAATGCGCCAGACTCTCAGCTTTCATAATCATAAAAAAAATGAAGTACTTAATAGGGCTACTTTGTTTAAAATCGGCCTTCAAAGACAGCGAGGTGGAAAAATTCTTAAAATTACCCATCTGAGTAATTATTTTTTTTTGGCTATTTTCTCGTTCCTAAGGTTAATTAATGATAAGAATACTGAAAACTAACCAACAAATAGTTTCAGAGTTGGGTAAGAAAAGTTTTACGTAAAAAGTGGTTTTGAATAAAACACAGATGATAATGTGAAAAAAGTACTTAATTTATTTTTAACATTTACAAAAGGTTTTCAAAGTGGCCACCACCAGCAGCAATACACATTCTACACCTACGTAAGAAATTGTCTGGCAATCGTCTAAAAGCGTCTCTGTTCTCTCTCACAACACGTTCAGCTTCTGCAATCAACTGCCTCAGCTCTTGTTCACTTGAACAGTCTCGGGCGTATGCTATTTCCTTGTAATAGCCCCAAATAAAGAAATCGATGGGGTTGAGATCAGGTGAGCGTGGAGGCCACCTAATTGGTCCGCTGCGTCCGATCCATCTGTTGGGGTATGTTTCATCTAAGTAATTTCGGACCTGGGTTGCATAGTGACACGGGGCGCCGTCATTTTGCAACACCATGGTTCGTCTGAGTTCGAGATTCACATCTGCCAGCAACAATGGAAGTTCATTTTCCAAAAAGTTTTTGTATGTTTCTCCATCAAGTCTGGACGGCAGTTCAAACGGACCAATTAGTTCGCCATTGAGGATACCAGACCACAAGTTAACGCTGAAGCGATGTTGAAATGTCGAAGCTCTCACTTCGAGTGGATTTTCATTCGCCCACGTGTGGTAATTATGAATATTGAATATAATGTGGTTAGTTTTCAGTATTCTTATCATTAATTAACCTTAGGAACGAGAAAATAGCCAAAAAAAAAAAAATTACTCAGATGGGTAATTTTAAGAATTTATCCACCTCGCTGTCTTTGAAGGCCGATTTTAAACAAAGTAGCCCTATTAAGTACTTCATTTTTTTTATGATTATGAAAGCTGAGAGTCTGGCGCATTCTTGAAGCCTACTTAGGAATTATGAAGTCACCTGTTAAGATTTTTAATTTAAAGTTGAAAATTTGAGTCATAATTTACCGAACGTAAATTTTTCACTTTAGATCAACATTTTCATAACTTTCATCACAGTTAAGAAGCTGATTATTTTGTGCATAAAAGCACTACTTATGAAAATTCAGTTGCAAAAAAAGAAACTCGATAAAACCCTCTACTTTTTTTTTTAGAATTTTTTTAGGTTGGTCAGGTCGAAAATTTTCAAACATTCAGAAAAAAATTCATAACTCGAAAACTATGAAAAGTCGCGGAACATACATGGGGGTGATTCGAATACCCCACGACACGAGGGACCGAAATTTTATTTTTGGACGTCAATGTTCCGGCCACCCTGTATACTAGCTGACCCGGCGAACTTCGTACCGCCTAACAGTCAATGAATGTCGTGTTACCTTTTAGCTGAACTAATTTAGGCTTTGATGAACGTAATACAATGATACAAAATAAAAGTACAGATAGACATAAAAAAGTATTTTATTATGATAAATAATACATACAGAAAGAGAATTTAAAAAAAAAATTAAGTACTTCAAACACGTGTCAGCAAAAATGACTGAATTAAACGATTAACTCTTTTCATTCCCACTTCCCGTTCCCCTTCTCTCCCTCACCACCCCGACCCTCCCTCTCCCCCTCACCAACCCCTTTCCTCCCCCTCACACCTCACCAGGTCTTCCTCCTCTCCTCACCAACTCCTGCCCCTTTCTCCTTCTTCCAGCATCCTCCCCTCTCCCTCCTCACCATACCTCCCCTTCCTCTCCCCTTCATTCACTCTCTAATTACAACCTATTCAAATCTGCTTAATACAACCTTCAACCTTTCAACCTTTTTAATTCTTTAAAAAAAATACAGACAAAAGTTTATTCACCCTTTTTAAATAGTTTACACAAAATACATTTCTGAACGCATGCATAAATGTCAATCACAGTATTTGACAGGATGACAGGAGGAAAACAAATGTTTGACAGGTACGAAACAAAGGAACATAATTAAATGGAAAATGATTCATTTTCATAATTATGTATTCGTTAAGTTTTCATTGTTTTTAAAATGTATTCTGCTATTCAGGGCGGAGACAAATCCAACGAAACAAAAACCATGAAAATTGATCCAGCCGATCTCGAGTTATAAGTGTTGTAACAAACCCGTCTTTGTTTTATATATATAAGATAACTAATTAATTAATTGGTAAAATGG
Source organism: Cosmia trapezina (assembly GCA_905163495.3). Classification (NCBI taxonomy): domain Eukaryota; kingdom Metazoa; phylum Arthropoda; class Insecta; order Lepidoptera; family Noctuidae; genus Cosmia; species Cosmia trapezina. The sequence goes on from LR991049.1 coordinate 13,723,425, forward strand.
TAAGTACTTAATGGTTTTGAGGGTTCCGTACCAAAATGGTAAAAAAGGGACCCTTATGGTGTGACTCAGTGTCTGTCTGTCTGTCTGTCTGTCACAGCTGGATATCTCAAGAACTACTAACGCTATCTTGCAACTAACCTAACCTACCTACCTAACCTATCTTGATGCTAACTTGAAATTTGGAACAGTTTTAGATGATGTTTACCCAACTATTTTGAAAATAAGAAAGGTATAACTAGAAATATTTATATTTTTTTTGCAACATTGACTGAAAGGGTGTCTTAAAAATTCAAAGTGGGGCTACTAGGGCATGTGGGGTATCATATGAAAGAGCACTATTTGCACATTCTCAAACATTTTTTTTATTTTTTTTTAGGCCGCATAGTTTTCGAATTTTGATAAAAAATGTAAATAAATTTACCGTCCCCCCGCCTCCCCCCCTTATCTCCGAAGTTTGCAGAGCGAAAAATGAGAAATTATTCTACAGGGTGTAAGGGACAGCCCTCCGCAAACTGATAGGGTGAATTCAGTATGTCATACTAAGATGACCGGTACATGAAATTTTTTCAGGAACGGTAAGGGAATCCAATAAACCTGATTTGATTGTGTTTTTGTGCACAAATCGAAGCGTCTATTACTGGTTGCGAGGGGTAGGTAATAGGTATGCGGTGAGTTCGATGAACTCTGTAGCTAGACAGAAAGTGAACAGCTGATTTCACGCGTCGTTGGTTAGATTATAAATTTAAATTAAATTTTTCAAATTAAAATTTCAATTTTTTTAAATTAAATTATTTCAACATCCATTGCTGGTTTTTTTTTTGCTGTTTTTTTTTCAGTTTTTTTTTACATAAATGGAGTGCTGCGAACACACAATGCAATTTTACATTGAAATAATGAAAATGTAACTGAAAATAAAATTGAAAAAATGAAAATTTTCCTGAGAAAATTTCCGATGGAATATGATTCAATATGAGGAGCTGAATACACCCTGTTAGTTTGCGGAGGTCTGTCCCTTACACCCTGTATATAATAGAAGTTTATGTAAAGATTACAGGAAAAATAAAACGATGTCTCTAAATATCACACTTTTTCAGAAATCGGAACGGAACCCTCGGTGCGCGAGTCCGACTCGCTCTTGACCGGTTTTTTTGAGTACGGTGTCTCTAATGAGATCTGAACGCGAACTGGCCCACATTTAGGTGAACGAGCGAATGTGCATGCTTGCATTCGATGCAATTATGCATTTTCGCTGTGTGTTCGATGAAAACTCGAACACTTCGTGAAATTTATTTCATCAATATACTCTCAAAACAGTAAAGGAAAACATCGCGAGGAAACCGGGGCATGTTGTAGAACCAAAAATTAGAAATATGTGACATCTACAAACCCGCACTGGGCCCGCGTGGTGGATTACGGCCATATTACGCTAGATCTCTCTCACAGAGAGGAGGCCTGTGTCCCAGCAGTGGGAACATTAGGTTAAGACATAATTTTAAGCTATGCTTACGAATGTGGATGGCTATAAGAGTAGGGGAAGACCAAAGAAACGATGGGTGTGAAAGATGACATGGCTAGAAAGGGGGTGACTACCGAGATGACGACTGATAGAGAAGTGTATGGATATGGACAGAGAATGAAGATGATATGTTATATGCATATGCAGACGTATTGAGAAGCATAGTTGAAGTAAATGTAGAAACTTAAAAAAAACCGGTCTAGAGCGAGTCGGAGTCGTGCACCGTGAGGGTTGCGTACCATCTTAATTATGTAATTTTTGTAGATGGTTTCTGAAAAACTATGCTATTTCGAGAAATCGTTTTATTTTTCCTGTAATCTTTACATAAACTTCTATCACATAGAATCATTACAGATATGTCTTGCAAACTTCGGCGATAGGGGGAGGAACAGGGAGCGGCCTAAAAAATAGAAAAAAAATTGTTTGAGAATGTGTAAACAGCGCTCTTTCTTAGGATACCTCACATGCCCTAGTCGCCCCACTTCGAATTTTTAAGACCGCCTTTCAGTCCCTGTTGCAAAAAAAAATATAAATATTTTTATATTTTTCTTATTTGCAAAATAGTTGGGTAAACGTCATCTAAAACTGTTCCAAATTTCAAGTTGATAAGCATTAGTAGTTCTTGAGATATCCAGCTGTGACAGACGGACAGACAAGACAGAGTCTCACCATAAGGGTTTCTTTTTACCATTTCGGTGCGGAACCCTAAAAATGATTGATGATTTTATTTTTGGGGTCAATGACCGCTGCTAGTGTTGTTACTTAAGAGGAAACGTGGGTGCTCTTTTCTCCATACAAAAAGATACAAACGCTCTCGCTTGTTTTCTTTCTGGTTAATGACCATAAAGCAATGATTTTTTACAGAAATATAAATATCAGTTACTTGTATGCCCCTATGTTTTCCTTTTTGATGATATATTATTTTTATAAGAACTAGAACCCTCCAAAAATGCTCAAAATTGCCTATTCAGACCGCTGTCAACAGACGCCTAGTGTACCAATTTCACAACTATTAACGAAAAAAGAAAAACAGGGGCATAGTATATATCCTTCTTATTCAGTTTATGAAATATCTTTTAAATTGGTCCAATATTGGAGGAGGAAATAGGCGAGAGCCAAACCTCGAAATGTGACTTTTTACATAGGCTATTTAGTCGGATCTGCAGTTGTCCTTATCGCACGAATTCGAGGGCGGAGCGCTCGCAGAGCGACAGCAATACCTTCTTAAAATACCTAATTTTCAAAAGTCTGGCCACCCGCCTTTCCTCTGATAAAATCTGTTTTATCGTGTGTTAGATATCGATAGCCATGTGATGGATACCTACCTGTGAAGTTTATCGGGAAATGTGTGTGGGTGGTGTGGCTGACACTGGCTTGGCCACGTGTGGCTGACACTGGCTTGGCCACCATCAGGAATTTTACTTTTGATAACACAAAGATTTAGTCGTTAATTAGTCGAAATTTGTCGCCAAATATCAGAATTTGTCGGTCACTGGTTCAAAAGTTATAAGGGGTCATTGGTGGCCGATCTGGAGAGAGTCTCCCCAGCTTGGCCACCTTTATATCTCAAAAACTAGGGCACCTAGCGAAGATCTGTTTTCTCCCAGATTTAGTCTCTAATTAGTCGAAATTAGTCGCCAAGTCACAGATTTAGTCGTGTCTTAGTTTAGAAGATATAATGAGTTCAATTTTTAAGTATAGACCAAGAGCTAGATTGAAGAGTTTACGATAAAATCTTTGATCTAGCTCTAGCTCTCTTAACGTGCTTTCCGAGGCACGGAAGAGTCTCGGTATGTAAGGATGGTCACCCATCCACAGACCAACCTGGGGTTGGTCTGTGGATGGGTGACCATCCGTAGCTTAACTTGATTGATCGACCCGTGCGGCTGTTATTACTTAGCCACGAGCTCCTTGTGGTTTATTTGATTATCTTTATTTAATTACTTACCGATGGAGTATAGTTCAATATTATTTACGTGACATTAGAGAATACCGTATCTTCCCTATTTTATAAATCACTGCTCACTCCCTATTAAATGGACATAAAGATACCTGGCTAATTGTGGGTGTGGGGTGCGGACACCTCTGCCCAACCCTTCGTGAACAGCGGCGTGAAGTTACGTAGAAATAAAACCATCTCAAAAACATTATGGAATCGGAATTTATTAAAATAATATTTACAGTTTGATTTTAACTTACTTACATATAGTTTCTATTACTTATGGCAATATGTCACTTAAAGCTAATAAATATTAGATCTATAATCGTATGGTAGATGATTTTAAGAAGTTACAGACTGGGCCAGTAAGGTTCATTATTGTGTATTGCATGCTTCGATCAATAATAGTATTGATCGAAGATTGCATGGCTCTTCACAAAATGGGTCACTTTGGCCTATTAACATACCATTTATTATTTTAAATAACCCATTTTGTATATCAAAAAATCTATTGTTTTCATCTTTCTTATAAAATACATCTCTCATTCGATTGAATAGAAAATTCATTGCTTTTTGAAAATATATCGGAGTTTTGTAATACGAAATCCATTTTGCGAAACGTATGCCCGCCCCCTTGGAACAATATCTATAGGCCATACAAATATGTCTTCCTTTCGAACCTAAGACCCGTAGCGCAACAGCCAATCTTTCAACCACTGCGTCAGTGGGTATAAGTGTTCATAAAACACAATCAAATACATTTTCAATTATATTTAATCTTAGGTCTATATACTATTTACACTTATGTATAGGAAAAATTGTTGCGTTGAATTGAAATTTTACATACTTTTGATACGTATTTATATACTTTACAAAAATAGACAAAAATGGTAGTCTATTTAGATTTTTCTCAACTACGTCGTCAGCTTCCAGTTTAACCGGATGCACCTTTTAAAGCAAAAATAAGATATTTCATAAGGCATAAGTAGTAACTTTGCAGTTTTATGAAATAACAATTTAATTTATTTTAGACTTTAAAAATAGTTGTTTAACTTTTCTTTTTCAATTCAACGCAACAATCATATTATTTTCTCAAATGGAATTTTTAATTCTAGGAGAAAAAGGATTTTTTTATAATTATATAATTAATTATATGGAATAATAAATAAATTTTACGTAATATACAAATATGTGCAAAATTTCTCATTTTTTGGATACAATACGGGCTTATTTAAAATTAATTATTGATTTATTAAAATTTTCCGATTTTATTTGACAATCGTTCAAAAAACCGTAACTAATTTTAAATAAACCGTAACCTAATCTAGTATGTACATTATGTATTATGCGTAATTCCGGTGTTCGTAATCTTTATTAATTAATTCGTCAATTTCATTAAAAGCTATAATATTTTGTATCTTTAGGAACAACTGAATAAACTGCAATTTTAAAATCAATTAAATCTGTTGCCAAATCTCCTGTAGACTCTAGGTAAGTATGTTATGTTACAATTGTTAATTTCTGTCAAACAATTATGGCAACAGCTAGCATAAAATTTAAGGCGAAATGGTATCGTAACGTGGTTTGGAGCATTGGTATGGCTGAACGGAGCATATATAATTTAAAAATATTTATTTTTAAAAATATATATGCTCTGTTACATTAAAATAAACCCATCATCCAAATTTTATTGAAATTGCTCAAATTATACAAATTCCAGATCAAGTAAGAAGTAACTTAATCAGGCTTTTAAAAACAAGGGAATAGACATTTATTTAATTTCATCAGTGAAAACAGCATTCTACATTATTATAGAACGTTCAAAGAATTTTTTAAGCGAACTGTCAAATTTGACAAAAGAATGACGTTTTAGTGACACTCAAATTGGCGCCAATTTTTGACATTAGAATGACAGCCATGACAGTCTATCGAATGAATGAGCCCTAAAATGTTGCTGTAAGTTTTAATATAGAAAAGATTAGACGGAATGTAATATCCCAAGAAATAGGAAGAATTATTATTACTTTAAATATCCAATAGTTTTTTTGGTACAGTCAGCAAATTGATTTGGGAAATGTACTTTTTTAATGTATGATAGGGAGTCGTAAGTATTTTTACATAATGTAATTTATATCTTCAGATAATTTGTTAAGTATTAAAGGCAATTTGCACGATATTTTACATAGAATTTCCCTAAGAAGAATGGCAAAAACCACATGACAGCGTTTCCTCTTATATCAAATCTAGAAAATACGTACTTTATGACTATTTTTGTTACTTTCTGGGTTTAGCCTATAACATAATACTTTTTGTGAAGATAAAAAAACGCGGTTCTTCGCTAACTGTACTCAAATTGTTCCATAACTAATATTGCACAAGTATCACTTATTTTATCGCTTTGCTTCGCTCGTATCCAAGACCAGAAAGAAATAATTATAAAAAAACCTCATTAAATACATAACCTTTTTTGAATTCGGTGAAATTAAAAAAGGCGTTGATTATTTTTTCAATATTGTTATTTAAAAGACTATACCAGAAAGGTTTAGGTAGTAAAAAAAACGTAAACAATCTTGATGTGTCTTTTATCTTATTTTATTTCAAAACCTCGGTTTAAAAATAAAATGCAACTAAAAACCAATGTAAATACAACAATAATGATTACTAAATCAATTGAACCATTAGTTGAAGCAGTAGTTCATTTGTTTAGTATGTGTTTGTGTAAAAAGTCACATCAAGAGTTTACCTTTATTTCACCACCTAAACCTTTCTGGTATAGTTTTGTTTTTAAAAACATTTTCATTAAGGAATTTAACAGTCTGATACAACGCCTTGGGCGAGCGAAACATTTATTTTCCAAATTTTATTTGTCACAAAATTTTCGACATACCGAATATACTTTTACATCAGAAATTTACACTTCAGGAATGGAAAGGCAATCATTAAGTGCATTAAACAAACGGAAAAAACCGTTACAACAAAATGACAGCAGCTGTCAAAATTGTACTTTGAAAACGTCACTTTGACAGGTGACACTTTAGATAAGAAAAAGTCTACCAAAAGGTAATGCCACTTTTGACAGTAGAGATTAGTATTTTTTTTTTGTGTTGTTATACCGGAAGGTACTTTAAAAATTATATTATACAGTCAGACTGGTAATCAATTGCTCGCACAGTTTCCCATACTCCCTTTGGTCGCCAGATATTCTTCGCATTTTCAAACCCTTCTTCTCCATTGCTTTATTTTCACACAACACCAACTCAATTTGAATCCCTCCCGAGTATTCTAAATTCAAATATCCAGTTAAGGTCCCATCTCCATCTTTTTGGTCAGTTTCAACAAATATACTCTGTGGTGGAACCCTAGTATTAATCGCCTCTTTTAGTAATTCAACAATTCTTTGCGAATCTAGTTTCGAACACATTGTAGATAATGTTACTTCGTAGTATTCTTGAACACACGAAACTTTTTGGGGACTTAAAAGTATAGGGATTTTTTGACTTTCTTCTGGCCTACAGATTTCTGTTAGTCTTAAATCCATTGTAGATCTTTGTAGTTTCTCTATTTCCTCGCTAGGTGGCGGCGTCCCTTCTTCGTCACATTTCTCTAGACATAGTCTACTATTGTCTCTGGACATGTAAACATCTTCGTAATATTCTTTGACTTCTCCAAGTGTCCCTTGTGCGGAGAATGAAGATCTTGGTGTTTCTCCTTTTTCTGAAAAGCTACCTCTTCCGAAGTCGCTTTTTTCAGAGAACGATGACCGTCCGAAGTCTCCCCTTTCAGAGAAACTCCCTCTATCAGAAAAAGAGAACGATTCTCTATGCTCAGAGAAACTTCCTCGGTTTTCACTAAACCCCGAACTTATAGAGACTATATTAGAGTATATAGATTGTACGTTTTGTTCACAGTTTGGGGAGACATTAGCCGAATCATTGCTTAAAGAATCGTCGCTAAACCCGAGCGACTTATCGCTCCCTCGTCTCGGATACTTGATTTCCTCACTCAGAAATTTCGCCGTTTCGTCAACACTTTCCTTTGGAGACTGCATTTCAGAGTCCTTATCCGAAATTATTTCTTCTTTCGGCTCTGGAGGTGGCTCCGTTTCTTGACTAACTTTTCGCCCTATACCTTTGGTGATAGAAGGCCTGTCATCCAAGTCCGACGGTTCAGATATCACGAATTGAGGTAAAGAATATTTCGTGTTCTCTAAACTATCCATACTGTCCTCGGATGAGGACGCTACAAGAGTAATTTCTGAGCCTAAACAATCTGTTAGACTTATCTGTGGATGTGTTGGCGCAAAAGAAGGGATAAACCTCATATTTTCTTGAAAGGCCTTATCCAAATGCGTCCCATTCCCAATTTCTTCCTGTATCATATCTAAAGGGGACCCAGGATTTGATATAGGGGAGTTGTTTAGCGATCTATGTGTGACCATGTGTATTTGAGAGTGGACTAAGGGATGTAACTGTGCGTATTGTCCTGTGTCCATATCGACATTACTTCTAAGGTCTAAAGGCGTAGCGGACGCTTGGGGAGTACCTCTAGTTATCGAACCTGTGTGGAGATAACTTAAGCCTTCAGTAATTTGGTGTAGAGGTGAGCCAGGGCTCGCTGGCGACGTATGACCAGATATAAGAGCGAAGTTGTTGTATGAATGGATTGATTTGATAATTTCTTGAGATATGTTGACGTGTTGAGAGTATAAGGCGTGGAGGTTGATTCCGATTTTGAGCGCTATGTCCTGTGGAAGAGAAGAGATTTTGAGTTAGTTGTGTTGGGGTTCGGAGGCTTAAGTAACCCGCGAAGTAAGCAGTGGTAACCCGGGAGGTTCAATTTTTTTTTTTTGGGTTTTTTGCAATTTGCAGGTCCGTGTCAGGTTGTATAATTATATTGATCAAAATATCTCTCTAAGTTAGATTTCGTTCCTTCGACGAATCTGCACGAAATTTGACTTAGAGAGATGTATTGATGATTTTTATGGTTAAATTTATGTAAATACATATGTTTTATTGCCGCGTATCATATTTTGATCAAGATACAACCTGACACGGACCTGCAAATTGCAAAAAAAAAACAAAAAAAAAATGAATTTCGCGGGCTAACACATCAACCTTAAGTTTGAGGGATAGAGTTTAGTTTTCATTGCCAGTAAAAATACACTTGGGAGAAAAAGAATCTACACAGGTTACAAAGATTAAGTCTTAGGGCGGAGTTCACCAACTTTTGAAAGGGCTGTTTGGATAATCAGTTCTTTCCTTAGGAAGTTTGACATAAGCCAACTGTTTCAATACCTAACCGGTGCGGTGGTTTGAATGTTGGTGAAACCAGCCTGTAATATCTCTGAAAAATGGCGCAAAACTGTATTTTTTTCTGGTGTCTGTCAGATTTAGTGTCCCCTGACTTGACTTCACATGCCATCAAGAATTAATATGATATCTCTCAGGCACGGGTTTCCTCACGATGTTTTCCTTCACCGTTTTTTTTTTATATCGGTAAGACTAAAATAAAACCGATCATAATTTTAATTTAAAAACAGATGCTGAACGCTCTCTTGTCGCACGTAGTGTATTTGAAATTTTGATTTTATTTAAAACAAAAATGGAAAAAAAAGTTTTGACGATTAAAAGAATGAAAAAAAAAACAAATAATTTTTTATTTAAGTATCGGTCACTAATTACCAGTCACCATATATCTAAGGTCCCATTAAAATAGATGGAAAAATTTTCACAGGATGTTCTACCCTTGATTATGAACAACTGTTACTATGGGACCAAACCTGAAATCGCGAAAAAAAAAAAACATTTTGACGAGTTTGGTGTAGATAAATGTACTCAATACTCAATATCTTTATTGCTTTACCATAATGTGTACTTAGATAGTATATCTATACAGGGTGGAAGGGCCATCGACGCGCAAACTGTTCCCACGTATTCAGTACATCATTCTGAGCCCCCCTATATAGAAATTTTTCATCGGTTATTGCAACAAAAATCTGCAGTTTCCTACAATAGTGCAATACCTACACTGTCAAAATGTATGGAAGAGCAGATTATTTTTTCAATAACCGATGAAAAATTTCTATATAGGGGGGCACAGAATGATGTACTGATTTAACCGTTTGCCCGTCGATGTTCCTTCCACCCTGTATAATTGAGATCGTTATGGACCCTGTAGGGCACAGCAAAAGGGTAGGAGAGAGAAAACCCTGTTTTAGGAGATCATGAATAATTATTATTGTTATTTAATTTATTATTATTGCTAAGTATTTTAATTGCAAATGTACTGAACAGCTAATTTTTCTTTCGCCATTTCAGACTTAGTCCCATAGTGAAAGTTGTTCATAATGATGAGTACAATGACCCCTTAGAAGCCTGCCACACTTACACCCTGTATTTGTTACATACCTGGGTGAGTACTAGTGTGGTGTGCAGCTCCAGCGCGGCGGGGTCCGTGATGATGTTCCTGACGGCCAGCAGAACTGCGCGCGCCGCCTCCGGGGACACCGTGTTTAGATCCAGTGCGGACGCGCCGTGTTGGTGTATCGGTGAGCCTGTTGAGCGTACAGTTACCAATAACAAGACATTTTGAAACGATTATTTGGGTAATACTCTGTGGTAATACCCCGTTTCCATTCAGCCCATTCCCACGGCAACTTGCCAGGAAATGGGAAATAAAATGGGCAACGAGAATGTGTAAACAGGCGTCCACAAATTGGCTGTTTTTTGGCGGACATCAGAGGGCCGGCAACGCGAGCGCGAATTAGTGTTTATGTACTATCAACGACTTTTGTCCGTCACCCCCATAAAGGGCGCTTTTCGTATGCACGGTCCAGTGGCTAGTTGCCTGCATTGTTTTCGTCCACCAATTATTAGTGGACGAAAACAATGCAGGCCAACAGTGTGCGCTGAAGCGCTATTATAGCGCTTCAGCGCACATTATAAAAGAAAAGGTTAGAACGAAACGTTTAAGAAAAGGGACATTGTTTATTTTAGGTTCATCCTTCTTAAATAAATAAATATCCTTGGACATTTCACACAACGCCATCTAGTCCTAAGCTAAGCAACCTAATGCTTGTGTTATGGTAACGAGATGGCTGATAAACTACTTATATACATTTTTTTTTGTAAATACATACATATTATAGATAGAAAAACACCCAGACTCGGAACAAATACTTGTAGGTCGTACAAACATTTGTTCCGTGCGGGAATCGAACCCGCGACATGCTGCGCAGCAGTCAATCGCTCAACCACTGCGCCAACCGTGTCGTGTCGTGTTCTTAGGCGACATTCTTCGTTCATTGGTCAAACAAAAACAATTAACTTAAAAAAAAAGCTCATCTTTCATTCATTGGTCAAACTAAAAAAGGGCGTTGCAAACTACAATTACAACGTGCAACCGAAAAAGTTTTGAAAATGGTGAGGTGCAACGCCAGCCCATAGTACCTTATTTATTAAGGTACATAGCACATAGTTTCTTTATTTTTTGTCTTATAGCCATATTATGATAAAATGTTAATATGAATTGCAGTGCTTACCAGGCATGGAAGTTCCGGGCGTGTGCAACCTGACGTCAGCGTGGGGGGGCGAAGCCCCCGGGCCTCCGCTACGACGCTCCAAGCCGCGCTGTGACAGATAAACACCTCTATTAGTGGTAGGTACTATCGACAATACTAATGCCTTACCACCTTAGTTGCCTTTTGTGTTCACTGCTTACTTTGATATTGTTTATTTATTTATTTATTTATCTACACAGGGTGGTAGGTTAAACGACGGACGTAGGTACTTTAACGGAGTGTAGTGCTCATGAAAATAATCAACTTTTACCATGGAACCAACCCTGAAATATGAAAAAGAAAATCAGCTGTTCTCTACAAAATGCGAAACCTACGCGATCAAAATGTACGAGGCAGCTGTATTTTTTCATATTTCAGGGTTAGTGTAGTACCCAACTGATAAGGCGCGTCGTGAATCTTCGTTCGCACAGAAAAGAAAGTATGGCCCCGAAGATTAACGAGAATGTTTCAAACTTACAATCAACCTTAGATCACTACTATAAGGTTCATAATACACTGCAGCTGTTAGTTCCGTCTCACTCGCAAGTATGGCGGCTGTCAAGCGGCGCGCGCTAACATGGCGGCAGCTGCCGACCAATAGCGGGTGCCGATTGGTCAATTGCATTTCCCGCGCTTTGAAAATTCATCTTCTGCGGAGGTACATCGGTAAGCCATATTAGTTGGGTACTACCTGTACCATGGTAAAAGTTGTTCATTTTCAGGACGTACTTTAACGGAGTGTAGTACCACTCCGAAAGTACGTCCCTCGTTTGCGTAAGTAAGGTCAAAGATATGTCCCCAACGAACCTGTAACTGCTGATACTCCAGCCTGGCGGACGCTATGTCGTGCGCGACTCTCGGGGGCGAGCATTCGGCGCGACGCACCGGCGAGTAGCGCTCCGCGTGTTCACGCGCTGGAAGTGACGTTTTAGTTGTAGTGACGATAACATCATACAGCGTGTAAGGGACAGCCCTCCGCAAACTGATAGGGTGAATTCAGTATGTCATACTAAGATGACCGGTACATGAAATTTTTTCAGGAACGTTAAGGGACTCCAATAAACCTGATTTGTTTGTGTTTTTGTGCACAAATCGGAGCGTCTATTACTGGTTGGGAGGGGTAGGTAATAGGTGCGGTGAGTTCGATGAACTCTGTAGCTAGACAGAAAGAGAACAGCTGATTTCACGCGTCGTTGGTTAGAGTATTTCAACATCCATTGCTGGTTTTTTTTTTTGCAGTTTTTTTTTACATAAATGGAGTGCTGCGAACACACAATGCAATTTTACATTGAAATAATGAAAATGTATCTGAAAAAAAATTTGAAAAAATGAAAATTTTCCGGAGAAAATTTCCGGTGGAATATGATTCAGAATGAGGAGCTGAATGCACCCTGTTAGTTTGCGGAGGGCTGTCCCTTACACCCTGTACAGTTTATAGTGATGTCTAATGGAAGAAAAATGCCTTTTGCCAATTATGTTGCGGTCGGCTTCGAGGAGGAGGAGCTAATGGCTAAGTAATAACAGCCGCACGGGTCGATCCATCAGGTTGAGCTACGCTTGCCGGGGTCCGTGGATGGGTGACCATCTTTACATACTGACTTTACATATTTCAATGAGATTTAATCAAAATAAATTCAAAAAAGTATTCAATTTAAAAAATCGTAAGTTTAGTGCAAAAAAAACAACAACTACAAACAAAACAGTGCACACACAACTACATAAAACGCACACACATACAACAAAATACACACAAATTACACTCCCATGCAAAAAAACTGCACACACACTACAAAAAGTTGAAACAATTACCTTCGTCGATATTGTACCTACTGAAAATAATTAATTTAGTTTAAATGTTTAAACAACCCGCACAATGTTAATATAGGGTGCCTGGTAATTAGTGACCGATACCTAAACCCATGATTGTGCTCATGATAACAAACAACTTTTACTATGGGACCAAACCTGAAATCGCGAAAACAAAAAATCTGCTGCACCCTATATTTTGACGAGTTATGCGAACATGAATGTATGGGGCAGCGGACTTTTTTTCGCGATTTCAGGTTTGGTCCCATAGTAAAAGTTGTTTGTTATCATGAGTATAATCATGTGTTTAAGTATCGGTACACTAATTACCAGTCACCCTATACAGGGTGAAATTGAATAGATACGACAAAATTTAAGGGGGTGTTCTACGCATCAATATGAACAACTTTTACTATGGGACCAAACCTGAAATCGCGAAAAAAAAAATCTGCTGCACCCTATATTTTGACGAGTTATGCGAACATGAATGTATGGGGCAGCGGACTTTTTTTCGCTATTTCAGGTTTGGTCCCATAGTAAAAGTTGTTTGTTATCATGAGTATAATCATGTGTTTAAGTATCGGTACACTAATGACCAGTCACCCTATATACCGGGTGTAAAAAGACACTTCCCGAAGCCGAAAGCCACATATTCTACCCATTATTTGGATCGTTTTTTTCTACTAGACCATACCTGGGAATCCACTGGTTCTGGAGATATTGAAGGTCAAAGTCGCATTTTTTTTTACTAAATCTTATTCCAAGTGTTACTACTAAACGTTTTCCGACAAGTACCTACGGGTACCGTAGAGCGAAGGGGCGGGGCTTAACTCCGTTTGCCTGCGCTCGCGTTACATTGCGCGTAATAAAAATTGCTTTTTTTATACTTAAAAATAAAAGTCATTTCCCAGCAATAATTTTTCCGCAAAGCTACTTAGTTAGATGTACAGTATGATAGTTGACGGCTTTGTGATGTGTCTTTTTACACCCTGTATGATATACGTGACTATTGTTATACTTTTTTTGTCCCTATTCTGTAGTCAAAAGGGGTCATCCTTTAACCACGTGAGGTTCGAAAGGGAGGGCTCAGAAAAAATCACGATGAGATAATGTTAAAAAAAAAAAAAAAAAAAAAAAAAAAAAATTATTAACAAATGTGGGTACAACTCATCTATCCTAAACAAAAACACAATATACAAAGTTTTGAGTATTTTAAAGATAGAGTAAACGACGATGTCTGTGTTAGTATTAACTGTGTGACAGACACCGGCGCCTTCCTCATACAACCTAAAGTAACAAGCTTTACCGTGACATACTGACTTGTTATAGTGTTACAATGTGACAATCACGTGTATTGGAGCGAAGTTCGGTATGAACGATCACGTAACGAAAAAGCGTTTATGCCAGCAAAAGTCAGTCAGAAACTTTCGACACTAAACTTAATTGAAACTGTGTAGGTATACAGTTTTTGGCACGCGAGTTTTTGTCATTACTACTTTTAGTAAACTAACTAAAATTTTTTTGTAAGTAGCAATTTTGTAAATGTCGCAGCCGTTAATTAGCCTTTAATTTAACAGCCTAGCCTTTTAACTAAACGGCGGCGATCAACTAGCGACCAGAATTATATTCATTATAGGTTAGGTTGGAGCTGTGACCAACCACGCGCCAGCCGAATTGGTTTCAGTACCTTTGCCAGGGTCCCCCGACCTATCTTTCTTTTTTAAATACGACACAATTTTACAATGAAAATTTTTATTATGTTATGTTCTAGAAACTTTAGTAGCTCCAATACAATAAAAAATTGTTCCGTTTTATCCAAAAAACCCTAAGCCCCCCTTACCATTATAAAAACGACCCGTCACCTGTAAATAAAGTACAAAAAAAGTAAAAAAAAATTACCCATTTCCTGCACAGTAGCTAACATTTGTAATTTAACCCGCTGTGGCCCGGAGTACTTTCTCTGCTTCGTATTATACTGATTAGGGTTGAAATTACCGGTAGCAACCGGTAACGGTGTTCCCGCAGTTATCGATCCGGTTTGCATCGCAACACCGGTCATACCTCCCTGGGTATTTTGAAATTGGTTCATTTGTGCACCCTGATTTATATGTGTACCAGTTGAAATTGATCCCTGATTGGGTTGTGATGAAAAAGGGGCGTTTCCAGTAATTGGGCTCACAGTTGGGTTCGGGAAAGAAGATTGATTCATTAAGGACCCTTGGTTCGGTGGGGGTGTTTGGTATGCTTGGTTCAGGGGGGTGATACTAATAGGGGGCTGATTTGATGGGGTAGTACCCATCGGTGTGTTTTGGTATGAATTTAAAGAGTCTTGGTTGGCAAAGAAGACTTGCCCCTGAATAGGGGTACCTTCAGTAATGGACCCCTTTTTAATAGGGGTTGAAATAAAGGAATCTGAAGTGAAATTGCTTTGGTATATTGGTGTGCTCTCAAAAGGCTGATTTATTGCAGGATTTGAGAAAGATCCTGTCATTGGACATTGATTTGGTGGATTTTGGAATGATCCCTGATTCATAGGTGGATTTTGAAAGGGGATTGTAATAGGGGTACCATCAGTAATTGATCCCTTTTTGTTAGGGGTATTTGAAAATGGAGTTTGATTCATAGGGGCGTTTTGATATGACCTCTGATTCATTTGTGTAGTTTGGAACTGATTCTGGTTAATAGGTGTACCATCAATAATAGATCCCTTTTTGTTGATGGGGGTGCTAGAAAATGAGGACTCATATTGATCCATATTTTGATATGAACCCTGATTAATTTGGGTAGTTTGGTACGAATTCTGATTAATAGGTGTACCATCAGTAATAGAACCTTTTTTGATAGGAGTGCTTGAAAACGAGGAATCGTACTGATCCATAGTTGGATATGACCCCTGGTTCATAGGTGTACCACCAGATAATGAGCCTTGGGGCATAGGGGCGTTTTGATAACCCCCTTGGTTCATAGGCATACCACTTATAATAGAACCAAAAGAATTCACATTCGGGCCATTGTAGGAACCACTAGAGACGCTCCCAAAGGTATTATTGGTACCGAAAGTAAAAGTCTTCGGTGAATCATAACTTGGTGTACCAGACATTATCGATCCTTGATTTAGAGGTGTACCACTAGTTATTGACCCGACATTTTGTACCACACTACCATGACTTGGGGAATATTGTACCATAGTTGGGGTAAATGGGGCCACCGCTTGACTTATGGGTGTCCCAGACATAATAGAGCCTTTTGTACCCATAATACTGCCTTGTGGTATTGTTTGAAGTGATGGTTTCATTGATTTCTGGTTTCCTGTGTTTTGGGAGTAATTAGGGGTGCCTGCAGTAATTGAACCCTGAGTTGGGGACTGGGGGACAGGATTTGGGGGACCAGTGGGTGTTGGAGGACTTTGGTATCCACTTTGATACTGCATTGAAGGCGGTAAATAATTCCTCTTCATTCTTGCTTCGACCTCCATGACTAATTCTGGGCTAATTACTAAAAAAATAATAATAAAAAGAAAAATAAAGTAAAAAAAATAGCAAAAAATATGAAAAATAATTAGCGAAAATAAAGATGCAATTTACTAGCGCCATGCTTACATTAACTACTTTGTTCAAACTTTTAATAAAATAAAAAAAATGGAGTTGCTGGGATTTTTTTCAGTCATTTAAAAAAGTTATATGTAGTTGATGTTTTTCTAATATAAAGAAAAGCTCATTAAATAGGCATTTTAAGTATTATCACAGATTAATACAGATGGGACACTCCGCAGTTTAGGTATGAAGCTACAAGTACGCGGCGGGCCCCGTCCGCGGGGCTAATTCAGTAGGTCAGAAGGTATAAGAGTTACGCGATAGAAAGAGAGGCAACTTGTAGTTGAATGTAACCGTAGGTAATAAGCGGTGTGCGACCTGAATTGCACTTTATTGTGTCGTAGCAAGAGTCGCTTTTTATTTAAATGATTTTGCGGAGTGTCCCATCTGTATTAATCTGTGGTAATGGTGTGAAAAATCTCAACAATCCATCGAACCAACATATAACAACATTATTAAAAACACTAACATTGCATTATACAGAATGGTCACGAGTTTATTAGTATTCTAAGGAAATAATACACTTATAGATAACATGAAATTAAAATTCTGCCGTTTTCTTATCATTATTATACAGGGGCAAATTGAATTAGCTATTATATACAGGGTGACTTTGAAAACATGCGACAAAATTTAGGGGGGTGTTCTACGCATCAATATGAACAACTTTTACTATGTGAACAATTTCGAATTCGCAAAAAAAAATCCGACCTTCTTTTACAAAAGGGTCCAATACCTTTAACTATAATATGGGAAGGTAATTTTTTTTTTGCGAATTCGATGTTGGTCCCTTAGTAAAAGTTGTTCATATTGATGCGTAGAACACCCCCTTAAATTTTGTCGCATGTTTTCAAAGTCACCCTGTATAATAATTGATTAATAATTAAATTTCGTAAAATACAAGGTTCGGCGAAGCTACACAAACGGGCATCGAAATCTAATAAGTAGACAATTTTATAACAAACAATTAAAAAAAAATAATTTCCCTATGGATGATGCACAGTGGTAGACCGCGAAATTATTTTTTTTTTGCGTTTTTTTGCAATTTGCAGGTCAGTGTCAGGTTGTATCTTGATCAAAATGTGATTCACGACAATCCTACTAATATTAGGTCGGGGAAAAAGTTCCTTCGTATTTTATATACAAATTCAAGACACTTTTTTTTCATAGTTTATTATTTAGTTATGTGTCATTTGCCAAATGGGTCAAAACTGTTTTGTGGTCAATTCCCAGTTCTTCAGCTACGTCGTAACTACTGATATGCCGATTTTGCTCCACTTTTTAAAAAATGGCATCCATTTTATCCGTAATAGGGCGACCAGAGCGACGTGCATCTTTGACGTCAAAATTTCCGGATTGAAAACGCTTAACCCCTCAAGTGTCGAATGCACCCCATGTGTGCATAAGAAAAACGCTTTTTTTGTTCGGTACATAAGCTTATATCACATATATATAAATGTAAAAAAACATCATCCGATGGAAAACCAATCAAATCATTAGTTGTGAACTTATGGAGTTCGCAGCTAACCTCCCCTCCCCCCCCGCGTGTCAAATGCACCCCAAGTGTGCAAAAGGACAAAACTTTACATAATAGGTATATAAGCTTAGATCACGTATATATAAACGTAAAAAAAACATCATCCGATGGAAAACATATCATTATCAGTAGTTGTGAACCTATGGGGTTCGCAACTAACCCCCAACCCTCCCCACTCGCTGGGGTTTTGGGTCTAAAATCAGCCAAACTCAGACACTTGAGGGGTTAAACCAAATTTGTGCTACTCTCACAGACACTGCACTAGGTCCATAAACATCGCAAATTTCTTCATTAGATTCACTCATCTTGACAGTACGAAAAACAAATGAAAATCACACATTTTCCTAATTTGAATTTGGAATTATGTTCTTTAAAATTTAAACTTTCAATGATATCAAAACCAGCCAGATACAAACAGTAGAGCCAAAGCATTGATATATATGTTACACTAGATTAGCGATTGCCGCGCCAAGGCGTTGCCACTTAACATACGGCCACGGCCGTATGCGTAACTAACGTCAGTTCAGTGCTCTTTACGACGGCAGCCGAAGTGAACCGAGTGACACGCGACAAAAAATATCGCCAAAATGGGTAAATGCGTAATGAAAGAATGCGATTCTAGATCACAAAAACTACCGGAATTACTTTCCACGCGTAAGTTTATTGTTTCTGTGTTTATATCATCGTAAAAACGCAGGAAAATAAATAAAATGTAGATTTTTTTTTAATTATGATCAATGTTACAACTAAAAACTATGTTTTAGTTTCCCACATTTGTGGGAGTTTTTAATTTATGGAATAAGCGATTTTAAATATTTTTTAATAATGATTAACAATGTTCCAGAATACCTAAAGATGCTTCTCAATCAATAATCCGATTGCTGAGAAAAGATACTGACTGGCTACCTACTAAATCTACTGTCATTTGTTCGAAGCACTTCCGTGATCAAGATAAAATAGGACCAAAAAGCGAATGTGGCCGTGTTTATTTGTGCAATCAAGGAATTCTAATGCTTATTGTAAAAGTAATGATTTTTTGCGGCAATTAATATTATCAAATTATAGGTAGTGCCAACAAAAAATGCCTTCCCATTAAACTCCCCCAGCAACAAATTAGTTTATATCGACTCAAACTTAGTTTTTAGTTTGTAAAGAGTTGTTTTGCCTACAGTAAATTGTATATTTTTCAGGACAACCGTTATTCTAATAGCAGGTGGAGCTTTCAGAAGAAGAAAATATGGATGTGGATGCTGTGGAAACCGACGAAGAGATAGACGAATTAACTGAAACGCCCCGAAAGCACAAAATGAGGAAAATAATTCACCGGTTGAAAAATGTATCGGCTAAAAGACTAAGAAAAAAAAATATCACAAAAAAATAAAAGACTAGAAATAAAAAAAATAAACGATGTTATTAGAGGAACTAAGTTGAGCGAAGAAGACGAAATGCAGCTAAATGTAAATGATAAAACAGTGCAATTCATGGAACAATTAAAAAACCTTCAAAAAGAAAAGGACGTACTGACTCTTTGGGGAAACCGAAGGTTTTGTTTTTGCGATTATGGACGAAGTTATGATGACGAACAACTACTGGAAATATATTGTGAAGGACGGCACGGTTGACATCTGTCGGGCATTCCACCGTCCGGGGGAATCAGTCCGTCAATTATTTCTGGCTGTTCTCGTCTGGCTAACGGAGACTACTTGCAGAGGCACAACCTTGTAGCCAGGATTATCCACCAGCAACTTACTCTGAAATTCAGTCTTGTGGAATTGGAAGTACCGTACTATAGGTATATGCCCGACCCAGTTCTCGAAAATGGCAATATCACGTTGTATTGGTATCGATCTATCATCACTGATAGGACTATTGTTGCCAATAAGACAAACATAGTGGTGATAGATCGATTAGAGCGTCGCCCGATGATTATTGAAATAGCAGTCCCGCATGACGAGAACCTCGTGAAAGCTGAAAAAGATAAGCAGATTAAGTATCTCGACCTGGCTCGCGAGGTTGTCGACATGTGGGATGTCGATACAGCAATCGTTGTGCCGATAGTCGTGACGGCCAATGCCATAATAGCCAAGAGCCTCGATCAACACCTGAAGAGGCTCTCGTTAGGCAGCTGGATTAAGGAAGATTGCTCCAGAAAGCGGTACTTCTGGACACGGCGCGTCTCGTTAGGAGGTTCCTCTCTCAGCAGCCCTGACCACCGGTACCCTGGACCCTGTTCCCGATACCGGTGGGCTACTATTTTTTATATTCTTAAATGTTTTTTATATTCTAATATTTATAAATGTAAATTATATGTATGGAAATGTACTAAAGGAAATAAAAAATGTTCAAAAAGAAAATGTCTTGATTATTTTCATTAGTTATAAACTTCTAATACACATCCAATAAGAAATACATAATTCACATATTTAAAAAATAACTTAACGTTTAACGTTTAAACGTTACGTTTTTTTTTCAACGTTTAAAAACTTGGGTAAAATTTCGCATGGGTAGGCAACCCCATCCCGCCATTCACCGCCATTGCATGTTTATATTGCGATCTTTGTCTAATCTAAGCGACAGTATTGTTCTTGCGACTTGTGTAAGTGAGAAAGATATATGTTTACTTTTAAATGTTTAGTGGTTTCAAAGCTACGTCGTCGCGTTTAAATAGTGGTTAGACTTTTTTTACACATTTTAATGAGGTTTGCTTCTCTAGTTATATAACTCAATGAGCCAAAGGGATTTTATTATAACTTTATACCTCTAAAATACGAAAAAACTTTTTCCCCGACCGACTATTATTATAAATGTGAAAGTTTGTGAAGATGTTTGTTACAATCACGCAAAAACGGCTGAACGGATTTGTATGTTTGGCACACAGATAGATTATAACCTGGATTAACACATAGGATAGTTTTTATCCCGGTAGTAGGTTCCCGTGGGATAATTACCGACATCCACGCGGGCGAAGCCGCGGGCAACGGCAAGTAACAAATATGTATTTACATAATTATAACCCTAAAGAATCATCAATACATCTCTCTTAAGTTAGATTTGCCCCGGATTGATCTGATTTTGGAAATCAGATCAATCCGGGGCAAATCTATACATAAATAGTTTTTGTTATTGTAGCGAATCATATTTTGATCAACATACAACCTGACACTGACTTACAAATTGCAAAAAAATAAAATTCGAAGTTTCTTGAAATTATGATTGAAACTTTTTTTTTTTTTTTTGTTTTTTTTGTTTCGGTACAATGAAGTCTGTGATATTTCGCCAATTAATTTAAAAAAAAACCCCGTATTCTTCTAGAATACATAGATAAATATAATTATCGATATTACGAGCACTACTAACATTCCTATAGGATACTAACAAACTCGCACACTTTTGTCATAATTACAAAGCATAATGTTTAAGATACCACTTACCCGGAGGTCGCTCCGTGACGGTCAGTAAACCTGTTCTTCTGACGCGAATGCTGGTTGTTGACGAGGGGGATGCACTTTGCTGTAAGAGAAAATACAGAAAATGTTATGCTGATCAACTTTATTACAGTAAAGAGATTTAAGGGACTCGTGGCTAAGTAATAACAGCCGCACGGGTCGATCTATCAGGTTAAGCTACGCTTGCCGGGGTTGGTCAGTGGATGAGTGACCATCTTTTCCGAGACTCCTCCGTGCCTCGGAAAGCACGTTAAGCCGTTGGTCCCGGCTGTCATTCGTGGATCTTTGACAGTCGTTACGGGTCGTCAGAAGCCCGAAAGTCTGACAACCAGTCTTACCAAGGGCTATCGTATTACCCAGTTACTGGGTTGTGGAAGTCAGATAGGCAGTCGCTGCATGTAAAATACTGGTATTCAGCTTCATCCGGTTAGACTGGAAGCCGACCCCAACATAGTTGGGAAAAGGTTAGGCAGATTGATTTCAACTTAGTGGCTATTGGTTTAAGATACATTTTTGTATCTCTTGAAAAAATTGAGTGGATATGAAAGTGCGATATTTACTTAATAACTTGGACTCGCCAAAATATGTCAGCCGTATTGTACTATCGACAAAACGGACGCCTTTTCACCTTATTAATAATATACATCGATAAATGTTGTGTTTTTAAAATTCCTATAAAACCAAATGTATATGGTTATAGTGTCATAGACAACTTGCCATAGAGCCAGTGCTGGATGTGACGACGTTCGCGGCGTCTTCCGGTGTCGCCATTGTATGTCGCTTACTGCTGCCTCGGTTCATCATGTACCTGACATTAAGATATTATTTAATACACAATTAAAAAAAAAAAAAAAAAAAAAAAAAAAATAATAATAATAATAATAAGAATCTGTGGCCCGACTGTCAAGCTGACGGTTGTAAAAATATTTTCTCCGTGTATTTTCTATTAGATTTTTAAACTATTAATGCAACAATCTTGCAACAATGATAAATTATGTGCAATATGGTGTTCCTTCATCATTCCTTCCAACCCGAAATTAACATAAACCAAAAAATACTGTATCACATTACAAGAAGAACTTACAATAATACTAGAATGAGAATGGAATAATAAATCAAATAAATATGGAGAATAGAATAGCAGTACAATGCTGACGAGAAGTCGGGCGCAACACCTAAAAAACACACACCCAACATCTTCGGGTTCGTCGCTAAGCTCCGCCTCGCAGTTGCCGGAACCTGCTCCAGACGTGAGTCAAGTGATACCGGCCGCTGCAGTTGCGTCGAGCTCGAGCGACGAATACTTCTCACCGCCGACGACACCACCACCAGTACGTCGACGTGGAAGAGGCCGACCACCGGCCAGTTTAGGACCCCGAGGCCCACCGGCCTCTGATAGGGTCCCCGCTCCCGGTGGAAGTGTGCAGCGCATGAGGTGGACACAAACTGTCAACGAAAATGTCATGCGCGCATACTTTGGGGCTACAGAGGGGGGAAGTAACTTGACTGCGTACCGTGGTCGGATGCTCTCTCTGTTTCAGGTGCTTGAGCCAGCTGTCAACGTGTCGGCGCAACGACTGTCGGATCAGGTGCGGGTCATCCAGCGTAACCATATGCTGGATGACGTCGTACTTGATCGACTACGTCTCGAATCACGGAGTAGCCGTGTTACATCTGATTCACCTATGGTCGCGGTGCAACTGCAAAATTTACCAAGTGCTTCACCACGACCCGACCGCGTTGGTGAAGAGGATGATAGCGGGGCTATATCCGTGAGTTCCCAATGCAATGTACAGTTGAGGAGCGCTTTGGAGGATGCTTTCCGGGAGTACCGTTCCACTCCGCCTGGACTTAGACCACGTTTACCTCGTTTGCCCATGCACAAGAAAAACAAGGCGCTGGTGTGTGCTCTAGACTCGCAGCTGTCAAATTGTTTTGATGGCAGCAAAGACCTCGCCGATACCCACTCGATCCTGTACTGTGCAGCTGTAGCGGCATGTCGTGTAGCTCATGTTAAATTTCATAATAATGACAGAGTTACTCGACCAAAACCAGCTGTACCAACTTGGCAGTGCAGGATTGAGCGTCGTATAGGTGAGGCTAGAGCACTCATCGGCAAGCTAATCTGTTTCAGGGAGGGCAATACTCGCCCTAGAGTGATGCGCTTTGTGAGGCGGGCGTTCTCGGGGATGGATATTAGTCCTCGAGATTATTTGACCTGCGTCACAGAGCGTATCGACTTCCTGAAGCAGAAGATCTGTGCATGGGCAAACCGTATTCGTCGGTACAGGCGGAGGGTGGAGCGGTACACTCAGAATCGCACATTCCAGAGCGATGAAAGGTGGGTCTATAGGGCTTGGGAGCGACCTGACCAAGGTGTGGCTGACACGCAGCTACCGGATGATGACGCCATGTGTTCATTCTGGCGAAGCATCTGGTCGGTGCCTGTCAGTCACACTGAGGGTGATTGGACTAGGGAGGTCGAGCGAGCGTGTGATCACATACCACAAATGGGGGCACTTACCATCAGCCCCCAAGATGTAGCTCGTGCAGTCCGTCCGTTACCTAACTGGAAATCTCCAGGGCCGGACGGGCTGCACAACTTTTGGATAAAGTGGTTCCAAAGGTCGCACGCCCGCTTGGCATCCCAGTTCCAGTCAGCCTTACAGTCAGGATCACTGCCCCAGTTCCTAACGACAGGAATAACCCACCTGCTCCATAAATCAGGTAGTACTGCGGAACCCAGAAATTATAGACCGATCACTTGTCTACCGACGGTCTATAAGGTTCTTACATCCATTTTGAGAGCTAAAATTAACAAACACATAGACACCAACTCCATCATGTCTGCCTCTCAAAATGGATGTGGGAACGGGTCCCGCGGTACTAAGGAGCTGCTCCTCATCGATATGACCATTAGCCAGCAGGTTCGTCGTTCCCGAAAGGATCTGTCGACATGTTGGATAGATTATAAGAAGGCCTATGACTCGGTGCCACATACATGGCTCATGAGGGTGCTGGAGTTGTATAAAATAGATGCAACTCTACGCACCTTCCTGATGTCGTGTATGGGGCAGTGGAGAACGGTCCTTCGCTATCCAGGATGTCGAAATATCCAGAGGAATAGCGAACCGATAAGGATCGAGCGAGGTATATTTCAGGGCGACAGTTTGAGTCCACTTTGGTTCTGCTTAGCCTTGAATCCTCTAAGCACACCGCTGGAGGATTCAGGTCTAGGCTATCGATTGAGGAGAGGTGGTCAGGTTATATCTCACCTCCTTTACATGGATGACTTAAAACTCTTTGCACCCAACAATTTGCAACTGATGGAGCTACTGAAGGTAACGGAAACTTTCAGTAGCGCCATCAGGATGGAATTTGGTGTGGACAAATGTGCGGTCATGCATGTAAAGCGAGGGGAGATTGTGGAATCCGTGAGAACCCAACTTTCGGATTCCATACACCTAAGATCTCTCTCCTCACTCGAAACCTACAAGTATTTGGGTATGTCGGAAGCGTTAGGCATCAACGCTGCTGACATGAAACAATCGCTGAAGGAACGTTTCTTTGGCCGCCTGAATAAAGTTTTAAATAGTCTTTTATCAGGCGGAAACAAGGTGCGTGCCTTCAACGGTTGGGTCATGCCGGTTTTGATGTACTCTTTCGGCATACTCAAATGGACTCAGACGGAACTTGACGCCCTGGATAGGAGGGTCCGCACACTGCTGACCGCAAATCGGATGCATCACCCACGGTCATCGGTGATGAGACTGTATATCCCGCGGAAGTGCGGAGGTCGTGGCTTCTTAAATGCTAAGACCCTGCACAACCGTGAGGTATGCAGTCTCAGGGAATACTTCCTAGAAGCCGACGTGGGGATGCACCGAGAAGTGGTCTCAGTAGATAAGGGCCTCACCCCGCTCTCCTTAGCTAACGAGAACTGGCGCAAACCTATAGTATTAGATACTAATGACCGCAGGGAGGTATGGCAGAGCAAAGAGCTTCACGGACGCTTTTACCGGGTCCTCCATGGACCCGATGTAGACTTTTTAGCGTCCGTATCCTGGTTGCGATTCGGTGATCTGTTTGGGGAAACCGAAGGTTTTGTCTTTGCGATTATGGACGAAGTTATGATGACGAACAACTACCGGAAGTATATTGTGAAGGACGGCACGGTTGACATCTGTCGGGCATGCCACCGTCCGGGGGAATCAATCCGTCACATTATTTCTGGCTGTTCTCGTCTGGCTAACGGAGACTACTTGCATAGGCACAACCTTGTAGCCAGGATTATCCATCAGCAACTTGCTCTGAAATACAGTCTTGTTGAATCGGAAGTACCATACTATAGGTATGTGCCCGACCCAGTTCTCGAAAATGGCAATATCACGTTGTATTGGGATCGGTCTATCATCACTGACAGGACTATTGTTGCCAATAAGCCTGACATAGTGGTGATAGATCGATTAGAGCGTCGCACGGTGATTGTTGATATAGCGGTCCCGCATGACGAGAACCTCGTGAAAGCCGAAAAAGATAAGCAAATTAAGTATCTTGACCTGGCTCGCGAGGTTGTCGACATGTGGGATGTGGATACAGCAATCATTGTGCCGATAGTCGTGACGGCCAATGGCATAATAGCCAAGAGCCTCGACCAACACCTGAGGAGGCTCTCGTTAGGCGGCTGGATCAAGGGCTTGATCCAGAAAGCGGTACTTCTGGACACGGCGCGTATCGTTAGGAGGTTCCTCTCTCAGCAGCCCTGACCGCCGGTAGCTTGGACCCTGTTCCCGATACCGGTGGGCTACTATTTTTTATATTTTTAAATGTTTTTATACTTTTTATATTTCAACATTTAAAAATGTAATTTATATGTATATACAAATGAAATAAAGGAAATAATAATAAATAATATAATATATATGTTAATTCCTAGCACGGAACTGGGTTTTGCTTCGCTATCCATTATGACGTTCCTAACTCTCACTCGTGATGTAGTATTTAAGTTAACCTGTACTCAAAGTTTTGAAAATAAAGATTTTATTATTAATTATTAATTACATACATACATATGACCCTTACATACTCCTTCTGCCTCGTTTACATTCATACATCTGCTCACACGCACGCCGGTAGCGAGTACCACGCACCTGACCTTTCTGAAGAGCACCAATAAGGTCACTATAAGTCTTCCTAGGGCGCCCCATCCCGGCGTTTCCACTCACATCTGCCTTGTAAATACCCTTTGTTAGTCGCCTTTCATTCATCCTTTCAACATGATCTATAATATACCGGATGACTTTTTAGTCTTGAAAAAAATAGGGTATATTACATGAACGGAGTAGAAGCCTATGGCATACCTAGTTTTTTTTTATAGCTTAGACAGAAAAATTGATCTAAATATCAATAAATACTACAAATTCGATGTAAACTTTTAATACAAGAGAAATTATGAAAAAAATTAATAAATCGTTAAAAAGTATCGAAATTCAAATCATAGGCAGTATAATTACTTCTTTGTTTTATTTTTTTTCTCAAGACGGTAAAAAGAGTCAACCAGTATAATTACTTGTTTATTCTTTTTTTTTTCAAGACGGTAAAAAGAATCAACCAGTATAATTACTTGTTTATTCTTTTTTGTTTTTTCAAGACGGTAAAAAGAGTCAACCAGTATAATTACTTGTTTATTGTATTTTTTTTTTCAAGACGGTAAAAAGAGTCAACCAGTATAATAATTACTTGTTTATTCTATTTTTTTTTTCAAGACGGTAAAATAGTCAACCAGTATAATTACTTGTTTATTCTGTTTTTTCTTTTTGTCAAGACGGTAAAAAGAGTCAACCAGTATAATTACTTGTTTATTCTATTTTTTTTTTTCAAGACGGTAAAAAGAGTCAAACAGTATAATTACTTGTTTATTCTATTTTTTTTTTCAAGACAGTAAAAAAGTTATCTAATATAATTACTTGTTTATTCTATTTTTGTGGGTGTAAACTACTACAGGTACACCTCTGCGTAATTCAACAATATTACGGCTGATTTTACAATAGCCGTAATAATACTGTAGCTCCCAGTAGCATGACGATTATGGAATGCTGTGTCGTCGCAAGAACATGAAAATATCGCGGCGACTTTTTTTCGCGCACTGGAGTTTCAACGCTCTGCTTAGCGCCAAGAGTTGAAAATCCAACAGCGTGTTTTTTCGACGCGCTAGAGTGCGCTCTGTTGTTGTCAGGTTGGATTCTCGAAGCTCAGCTCAACACCGAGAGTTGAAAATCCAATGCGCGATAAAATCCCGCCGCGATATTTTTACGTCCGTACGAACCTCGGCTTAATTAGTGCTAATTTAACCAAAGTCGGATATCTTTCATCCGTGGAGTAAAATTGACGACTGACAGGTTTTGTATCTATATTGAGAAACTGTCAAAAATTCAAAATTTATTCGAAGATGATTTGGTCGAATTCGGTCGTCCTTAATCGTATAGCTCTTATTCGAGAGGAAGTTAGTGGACTACCTCACCTGCATAAATTAGTGTTATAAGCAGAGTCGGTGTTCTGTTCTTCGGATTGCTCCGAGTCCTCAGCGCGAGCGGGGCTGCCGCTGTCTGATACCTGTGGGACACACAGATTGAATATATTATTAAAAAAGGTAGTATACCAAAATTTAATATACAGGGTCAAAGGGACAACAGCTCTCCGCAAACTAACAGGGTGCATTCAGCTCCACATTTTGAATTTCTGAGAAATATTCCGCTGGAAAATTTTTCACAAAATTTTTCATATTTTTAATCGTTTTTACAGTTACATTTTCTTTATTTCAATGTAAAATTACATTTTGTGTTCCATTTATATAAAACAAACCAGCAATGGATGTTGAAATACTCTAACGAACGACGCGTGAAATCAGCTGTTCACTTTCTGCCTAGCTACAGAGTTCATCGAACTCACCGCATACCTATTACCTACCCCTCAAAACCAGTAACTGACGCTCCGATTTGTGCACACAAACACAAACAAATCAGGTTTATTGGATTCCCATAACGTTCTTGTAATAATTTCATGTACCGGTCATCTTAGTATGATATACTGAATTTACCCCCATCAGTCTGCGGAGGGCTGTCCCTTACACCCTGTATTATTAAACCTGCAAATAATAATTCACATTCACTGAAAGCACTTACTTAAAATAGTAAGTCAAATTACAGTCTGTGAATCCTGCCCTTAGCGCTAAGGTAATACTATCTCGTACGGTCAAGGTTCTGGTGATGAAAGAAGTAGAAGTGTTTCTTCAATTAACCCAAAAATCCCTGTATATTGTTACTGAAGCTACTCACATGGTGCGTGGGCGCAGAGTGGCAGCAGGCGCGCTCGCGCCCGCGCGGCACGTGCGCGCCGCCGTCCGACGCGCGCCGACCGAACGTGGACGCTGCAGAGGGAGAAGAAAACTGTCAAATTAGTTCCGCGTAGATGGCGCTGTGATTGTTACTTTTATTCAGGTGTCAGTGGAGTTTCTTGCTGGAAACTTTGCCGCGAGATGGCGCTAAGTGTTAGTTACTTTCATTTAGCTGTCAATGCAGTTGCTTGCTGGAAACTTTGCCGCGAGATGGCGCTAAGTTTCTGTTAGTTTCATTTAGGTGTCAATGGAGTTTCTTGCTGGAAACTTTGCCGCGAGATGGCGCTAAGTGTTTGTTACTTTCATTTAGCTGTCAATGCAGTTCCTTGCTTGGAAACTTTGCCGTGAGATAGCGCTAAGTGTCTGTTAGTTTCATTTAGCTGTCAGTGCAGTTCCTTGCTTGGAAATTTTGCCACGAGATGGCGCTAAGTGTTTGTTACTTTCATTTAGGTGTCATTGCAGTTCCTTGCTGGAAACTTTGCCGCGAGATGGCGCTAAGTGTTTGTTACTTTCATTTAGCTATCAATGCAGTTCCTTGCTGGAAACTTTGCCGCGAGATGGCGCTAAGTGTTTGTTACTTTCATTTAGCTATCAATGGAGTTCCTTGCTGGAAACTTTGCCGCGAGATGGCGCTAAGTGTTGTTACTTTCATTTAGCTATCAATGGAGTTCCTTGCTGGAAACTTTGCCGCGAGATGGCGCTAACTGTTTGTTACTTTCATTTAGCTATCAATGGAGTTCCTTGCTGGAAACTTTGCCGCGAGATGGCGCTAAGTGTTTGTTACTTTCATTTAGCTATCAATGGAGTTCCTTGCTGGAAACTTTGCCGCGAGATGGCGCTAAGTGTTTGTTACTTTCATTTAGCTATCAATGGAGTTCTTTGCAGGAAACTTTGCCGCGAGATGGCGCTAAGTGTTTTTTACCTTGTGTCTGCATGGCGTGCGGTGGCTTCAGTAGGTGCTGGTCCTTGACGCTGAAGTAGCGCGGAGGCTGGTGCTGCACGGCCGGTAGCTTGGCTGCCAGGTTCGTGTTCGGTAGCATGGATACGTTGGGGGACGCTTGTTGCTGTTAAAGGAAAAAAAATATATATTACACAAGTTAAAAGTATTAAAAAACCGGTCCAGAGCGAGTCGGACTCGCGCACCGAGGCCGCGAGGGTTCCGTTGAGATTTCTGAAAAACTGTGCTATTTAGAGATATCGTTTTATTTTTCCTGTAATCTTTACATAAACTCACATCTAAGAATATTTTCAGATGTTTCTCTATGCAAACTTCGGAGATAACGGGCAGTGGGCACGGTTTTTTTATTTTAGATTTTACATCAAAAGTCGAAAATTATGTGGCCTAAAAAAATATTTAAAAAATGTTTTTTAAATTGACATTTTGAGATCAATCTATCATCTAAGATTGGAGATATGGAGTCACCTAAGATTTGGTATGTTAAAATTGTGTCCAAGTCTGCTACACAAAAGCCGCTAGTGAAAAGTTGAACTTCAGATGTTGACATTCTGCGATTTTTTTCCTGTAATTTTGATAGGTTATTCCAAAAATTCAACATCTGCTATTTTGACAGTGTGGAAACCACATTTTAACATCCTGTAATTTTAAAATTCTGCGATTTTGACATTTTATGATAAGTAATAACAGCCGCACGGGTCGATCGATCAGGTTAAGCTACGCTTGCCGGGGTTGGTCCGTGGATGGGTGACCTTCTTTACATACCGAGACCTCTCCGTGCCTCGGAAAGCACGTTAAGCCGTTGGTCCCGGTTGTCATTCGTGGATCTTTGACAATTGTTACGGGCCGTCAGAAGCCCGAAAGTCTGACAACCAGTCTTACCAAGAAGTATCGTATTATTGTGGAGGTCAGATAGGCAGTCTCTCCATGTAAAATACTGGTATTCAACTGCATCCGGTTAGACTGGAAGCCGACCCCTAGAGGGAAAAGGCTAGGCAGATGATGATCTCGATTATTGTACTTTCTGTGATTGTACTTACGTTAAAATGCGCAGATACATAAAGCGGTGACGGACGTAGATCTGCGGACGCGGCCCCACACACTCCCAACTCACCGCCCTGTAATAAATAATTCGTATACTTACTGGTTCTATCAAAGAACTCCACGCTGATTTTAGTTTCATACGAATACGAACCTTATTCATATTTGGATAAGGTTCATATTCGCTTGAACCTTGTTCACGTTCACTTTTACGAAACGGTTGGCTACATTTTAATCATACCACAGATTAATACAGATGGGACACTCCGCAGTTTAGGTATGAAGCTACAAGTACGCGGCGGGCTCATCTCACTGGGGCAATTCAGTGTGGGCTGCCGCGCACCGGCCGGGGAGCACGTCAGTTCGATACTCACTCACGCGCCGCGTCGTAAAAGAAGACAACCCTAACGAGGCAGAAGGTATAAGAGTTACGCGATAGAAAGAGAGGCAACTTGTAGGTGAATATAACTGCAGGTAATAAGCGTTGTGCGACCTGAATTGCACTTTATTTTGTCGTAGCAAGAGTCGCTTTTTATTTAAATGATTTTGCGGAGTGTCCCATCTGTATTAATCTGTGATCATGTTGCTATGTTTGCTTGGAACAGCTGTATTTTTTTATATTTCAGAGTTGGTCCAAACCAGTCACCAGTTCAGTCGGTGTCTAAGAGTCCTCCTAGATGAAATTAAAAATCGCCCCCTAAGCCTGTACCAACGCCCCCATTTTTTTTTCTGGGTCTCTTACTGCCCCCCTTTAGACCTGCAGCGCCCACAAGGTAGCGTTATCGTCCACTTTGGGAAACACTACGATATCGATTCCCATCACGTGTATGTAGTTTCGCTAGCTAATCCCGTAGACTCCTGGAAGCTGTCCATCATTACCTGCGTATGCCTACAGTCTCCAGGACCGACCGTGTGTCTCCTGGTGGCGTGAGTCTCCACCGAGCTGGTCAGCACTGGTTGAGAAGGTGGCTCCTCTATCACTGGGGTTACTGTGGAGCCGAACTGGAAGGGAGAAATTAAATTTATTTATCTCCTACTAAATAAAATGTCATAAATTCACTCGCTAATACGGCAAAAGGAACGATTTTAGGAAATTCACCCCCTAAAGGGTATGAAAGTTTGATACAGTGATAAGATGAGAAAATTTGGGATTTGCAGGCAGGATTTAGAGAGGGAATGGGCTGTATATATCAGATCTTCTCCCTAAGGTGCCTAGTCGAAAAACATCTGGCACAGCACAAGTCTATTTACTGTGCTTTCGTTGACTTGGAGAAAGCCTATGACAATGTGTGTAGAGAAGAACTGTGGTCGACACTATCCATGTACGTGTGGACTGGCGCTTGTTACGGGCATCGAAATCTTTACACAAGGATTTCAGTTCATGTGTTAGGATAAATAGGGCATAAACCAACTAGTTCTGCATCTCGGGGGGTTTAGACAGGGTTGTATAGCGTCACCGTGGCTGTTCAAATTATACATGGATAGTTGTCTGACATATTTGAAAGAGGATGAATGCGGATTGAGGATGAATGAGTTGCCTGTCTAATGTCTTCTCTACGCAGATGATCAAGTTCTACTTTCATGGTCAGCAGAACAGTTGCAAGACATGGTCTGGCTGTGATGGATGAAGGATATAAGATGAAATGAATGAATATAAATGTGAATAAGACGAAGACAAGGGAAGGAAGGGACCCCAGACACAGTTAATTGCGTCTGTGATACATCCCCAAGACGCAATTAACTATGTCTGGAGGATGTTTGACCGCTACGATTGATCTGGCTGCTTACAAATAGTAATGAAATAGTTCCGTAGTATAATGAGTTGAGTATAATTATATAATAATTTAAGATGGCGTCTGGCGCCAAAAACCGCCGACGGAAACTGTCTGGCAGTACTGGCAGTATTGATTATAAATTATTAACAATATTCTGTAAAACTACTTGAGAAAATTGAGTAATATTTTTACGTAACTTTGATAAATAAATAAAATAAAATAAATAAATATCCTTGGACATTTCACACAACGCCATCTAGTCCCAAGCTAAGCAACCTAATGCTTGTATTATGGTAACGAGATGGCTGATAAACTACTTATATACATTTTTTTTTTGTAAATACATACATATTATAGATAGAAAAGCACCCAGACTCGGAACAAATACTTGTAGGTCGTACAAATATTTGTTCCGTGCGGGAATCGAACCCGCGACATGCTGGGCAGCAGTCAATCGCTCAACCACTGCGCCAACCGTGTCGTCAATACCTAAAAATAGGCCGTCAGCCCAAGCAAGCAGGTATACGTTCAAAGTACATACTAACACTACTCTATCCTATACATTTTGTTAGTCAGAAAATAAGTAAGGTCTGCCGGCCCTGGGATCTTGAACTAGTACGTACCTGTTATGTTGTACAATGCGATGCAAATAAGAATAGGAACGTCAATGACCTCTATCTATCAAATGTTGATTCAAAAGTACGGTTTGCAAAGAAAACTTATTTGCGTATTAATAACGTTTCTTTTTGTTTAAGAGTCTTAGTTCAATCAAAGTGAAAAAAAAAACATCAAAAAATTAGTCATAATTAGTTTAAAAAAATTATACTAGTTTCATTCATACATGTATTTTCATTGTTGGCAACAATTTTTTCATGATTCGTAAATAAATGTTATTTAAAAAATATCTTGTTTTGCTCACCCTACCCAATTTCTTCGATTTGACAGGTATGACGTCACAACATGGCGCTAATGCGATCCTATTCTTATTTGAAACGCATTGTATACCTTTTATTCTGTGCTTAATAAATGTATTCTCTTCATTTGTTACCTTCTCCAAGTTGTCGGGCTGGTCAGTCAGATAGTCCACTGGTTCACACGGAACCGTGACGAGGCAGTCTTGTGCTGTGGACTCTTCAGCGTCCATTTGTTCTTCTTCTACATTCTAGAAGGAGAGAGAAGGTCAGTTTAGTTGCGAGGGCTTTGAGATTTATAACGGGCAACTAATATTACTACTATTACTGAAACCCATGTACATTCACATGGATTTCAGTCCAAAATATGGAAGATTTTGAAAAAAAAAAAAAAAAATGAAAAAGTGTTTATTCACAGAAACAATTTTTTACATATTATATTTACCTCCGCCAAACTGCAAAACAGTTTGTTGACAGACGTACGTTTACGTTACGTTAAACTTCATTTCTCATACCACATAACCTAGAAAAAGTATTATATTGCTGTCTCATGACCAGCCACGCGGTGGCTCGATCTAGATGTCTATTATCTAAGCCCCACATGATAGACATCATGATACACTTGTAGACATCGATCAAGAAATATTAAAATCATAGAAGTTTGTGGATATTTACCTTACAGCTAGTGAGGTCCAGAGGTTGGCCAGTCGTTGAGTCTAATGAATCTGAAACAACAACATTACTTCCTGAATTTCATACAAAATCTAGTTCATAAAAAAAAAACCCGTTAAGAGCGAGTCGGACTAGCGCACCAAGGGTTCCGTTCCGATTTCTGAAAAAGTGTGCTATTTGGAGACATTGTTTTATTTTTCCTGTAATCTTTACATAAACTTCTATCACATAGAATATTTTCAGATGGTTCGCTATGCAAACTTCGGAGATCCGGGAGGGGTGGGTTATTTTTTTTTTCATTTTTCACTTTCTTCAAGTCTAAAACCATGCCGCCTAAAAAAAAGAAAAAAAAAATGCTTGAGAGCATTCTCAAGCATTTTTTTGAGCTTTCATATATGTTGCCCCACATGCCCTAGTAGCCCCACTTCGAATTTTTGAAACCCCCTTTCAATCCTTGTTGCAAAAAAAAAATCAAAATTTTGGAAATTGTCAGAGTCGCGTCGCACCGACACGTCAAGCCTGTCTGCGGGAGCCTTTATTCTTCTGCCCTTATAACAATTAACTTCGAGTCAATGATTTCTCTTGAGTCGGTACGAGCTCAAAGTATTGGTTGGTGTGTATGATCATTTTAGTAACCATACGTCAAATAAAACAGTTGCCGCGGATGGTCCGTGGATGGGTGACCGTCTTTATATACCAAGACCTCTCCATGCCTCGGAAAGTACGTTAAGCCGTTGGTCCCGGCTGTCATTCGTGGATCTTTGACAGTCGTTACGGGTCGTCAGAAGCCCGAAAGTCTGACAACCAGTCTTACCAAGGGGTATCGTGTTGCCCAGTAACGAGAATCGGTTCGACCCCTTCCCCCCACCCCTAAACGCCTCACGTAATTAATGAACGCCCCCTTTTCTACTACATTACGACATTTCCCTATGTAACGAACTTTCGATCGATCCATGCGGCTGTTATTACTTAGCCACGAGCCCCTCAAATACCAGTAAAATTGCAAAAAAAAACAACAAAAGAAATTATTATTCAAAAATGTCTTTGACATTTCTCGGGACCCTGGGTCCCGGACCTTTGGAAGGCGTACTAGGAGCCGAAGCTTACTCGCAGAGGCCAATTAGACAATATTAAATTATGAGGAGGCACCAACCGACGATTATTACCCCTGTACGCACTATGCAAGTGCACCCAAGGACAACCCCCGGTTGCTGCAAGACTATTATTTTTATTATTATTGTTTTGTCTTTGACATATCTCGGGACCCTGGGGTACCGGACCTTTGGAAGGCATACGAGGGGCCGAAGCCAACTCGCAGAGGCCCCATAAACAACTTTTAAATATCGAAAAGGCACCAACCGACGATTATCCCTGTATGCAGTATGCAAGTGCACCTAAGGACAACCCCCGGTTGGTGCAGGACTATTGCAGAACATGGAAACAAAACATATTAGGTTATGGGTTTCGGTGGCTATAGTGGATTAAGTACCTTGAACTATGGTAGAACTATGTCCCCTGCCTGACTAATGTTATTTATTATACACAGATAAATGGCAGGGGGTGACTTGCACACTCAATAATGGGCCTCCGAAAACGACCGCTACCACATAGGTAGTGACGTAGCGACAAGGGGGCAACATGTCCTGAGGTGCTTGAGGAGTGGAGAGGTATTCCACGGTTCTCAGAACAATCCCAGAGCCCGGAAGATAGTCAAGATCCCTTATTCATAACAATTTTTACATTGTGTCGAATTTTAAACACGATGTACGGAACCGTACATTACTTTAGCGACTTACGCGCCGTGCATTCTGCACTCGCAGCATTTGTACATAAATATTGTGTAAAAATATATTTCATTAAATCAGTGTTTTACGAACATTCAAAGCGGTCGGTTTTATTTCATCATCCCGATAGAATCGCCCGTTATCATATCGCTAAGTGTAGGGATCCCTTACATTTGTTTTGGTCCTTCGAACATTACAGGACCTCGTCGCGGTACTTTGCCGCAGCGCGCGTGCTGGTCAGAGGCACGGTTCGGACTCAAGGTTCTGTGATCAAACCAGTGTGGACTCATACAGTGAACACACACTTCATCCTTGACTTGAGCAAATACAGCTCAGGTCAACGCACGGTCGTGGTAAGCATATCACGCCGTGACATCAGCGTCATCAGGCTCTGTGGAGCTCATCATCGGGCGGCGCGAGGGTTCAGCGTCCGCTAACAACTTCATCGGGAGCAACATCAGGTGCAGACAGCTACGTGGATCATCATTACCAAGTAAGACTGTTTCTTTACCTACATCATGGAAGCTCTTTTTGCCCGTCAATCGGAAATCATCACCAATATCACTACAATCAACGTGAACTTCAATAAGGACTCGGATTCTCGCAAAAATGCCGAATACTTGAGGAAACGGTTAGAGACGTTAGACAACCTCTGGGGAGAGTTCGAGCTAAATCACCAAACAATATCTGAGCATGGAAATGTGGCGTCTGAGTATTTCCTTGACAACACATATCAAAAGGGTAAAGACTATTATCAATCAACTCGTAATCTTATATCGACTTACGGCAAATCATCAAAATCTACTCAACCAGATGGACAGTTAGACGAATTGTTATCATTGCAACGCACTAATTTTAGGGCTTTTAATCGGCTAATCAAGGGCATCCAAGTTGATCAAATAACAGATAAATGGGAACTAGAAGATGAGCTCAGAAACGTTCAAGCTAGGTGGACAATTATTCATTCTCAACATTTGCAAATCGATCATATACTTGCTGGTGGAGATATATCATACGAGGAGGAGTTCAATCATCATGAATTGGCCTACAAAACTATCAAACGTGAGTTAAATAGGAAAATCTCATCAACGACTCACTTAGAAAAATCAACTCCGCACATCGAAATACCATCGTTCAGCGGGAACTACACACAGTGGCCAACCTTTCATGACTTGTACACGGAGACGATTCATAACAATAACTCTATCACTAAATCTCAGAAGATGCAGCACCTAAAGGGAAAACTTAAGGGTGAAGCAGAACGCCTCATCTATCATCTCCATATTTCATCAGAGAATTATGATACTGCGTGGGATATCTTATTACATCGGTACAACAATTCTCAAGTTCTTTTTACGAATCAAATCGAAATGTTCCTCAATCAACCAAACATTCAGAAGCAATCATCATCAGAAATCAAACGGTTGTATGATACCTCAACCGAATGTATCCACGCGATTCACAATCTCGGCGTTGATACAAATACGTGGGATCCGTTGTTGGTTCATTTATTGTGCAAAAAACTGGACCCCGAAACTTATGCTGACTACAAGGAAGCACGTAGGACACCTCGTGATTTACCAAGGTTGGACGAGTTAATGGAATTCCTCGAGAGTAAGTTTACCGCTCTTGAACCCATTCATAAAAACGATAAGGAACCCTCACCATCAAACAAACGGAACCCAAATCAATCAAAGAACACAAATAATTTTAATAAGCAAAATAATTATAAAGGTAACATTAACAAAAATTATCATATTACTCAAACTTCAAAATGCTCTGTATGCAAATCAAATCACGCTCGCAATTTGTTTTCGTGCAAAAAATTCGTGAATATGACACCAGACGTGCAATTGAAGACGGTGACGAACTCAAATATTTGTCGAAATTGCCTATTCAGCCACGATGGAAGTCAATGCACTTCGACAAAACGTTGCAAAACCTGTCAAGGTGATCATCATACAACCCTCCATGAAGCGTGTGTCCCATCATCAAAATCAGATTCTCAAGCATCATCATCAACTGCAACGACCGCTTCGTCATCAAAATCATCAAACAAGCAACCTAATGTTAATCATGTCGCAGGAGATGACGAAGAGTTATTGTTGACCACGCTATCGATCAATGTCAGGTGTTCTGATGGCAGCTATGTGACCCTTAGGGCACTCTTAGACCAGGGATCACAAATATCATTAATCTCGGAAAACGCTGTACAGCGGTTAGGGTTGCAGCGGCGAAGATACAACGCATCAGTATCAGGAATAGGTGCCGGTGCTAGGCAAAGCAAAGGACGGGTATCAATCGACTGTCAATCTATCTATGGTGACTATCAATTTACTACAGAAGCACTGGTTCTGTCAAAGGTCGCTAACTGCTTGCCTGCTATAGCATGCAAAAAACAATCATGGTCTCATATCCAGCATCTTCAATTAGCAGATCCAGAATACAACGTGTCGAAGCCAATTGACATTCTCTTGGATGTGAGTATCTATTCTCAAATCATCATGGACGGTCTCATCAAAGGACCAGCGCAGGCTCCGATTGCGCAACAAACGACACTCGGATGGATCCTGTCTGGCAACGTTCGCACATTTAATTGTCATATCGTAACGAATGACTTATCAGATCTATCAAAATGTTGGGAGATAGAGGACGTTGAAACATCATTATCATCTCTTACCAGTGAAGAGCAGTATTGTGAAGAGTTTTATCAGCAATCTACTCGTCGTTTGGACACTGGTAGATACGAGGTTGGCATACCCATGAAACCCGAATATGAAAATCAGCTTGGATCATCTAAATCAAAGGCTATTGCACAATTTAAACAGTTAGATAGAAAAATGTGCAATAACGAATCGTTTTCAGAAAATTATAAATCATTTATGTCTGAATATCAACAACTGGGTCACATGTGTATTGCCAATAATGTCGACGAATCAAAACGTGCCTTCTACCTACCACATCACGGCGTAATGAAATTAGATTCAACAACAACCAAACTTAGAGTTGTTTTTAATGCGTCGGCAAAATCTACATCAGGCAAAAGCCTAAATGATATCATGTGTTGCGGACCGAATCTTCAAAAGGACCTCATGACACTCATCTTAAACTGGAGAACCTATAGTTATGTTATCACGGCGGACATAGAAAAAATGTTTCGGCAAATCTTTATCAGACAATCAGATCGTCATCTCCAATCAATCATTTGGCGGCAATCATCTCAGGAGCTACTCAATGAATATCATCTTACTACCGTGACGTACGGTACTAAGGCCGCTCCATACTTAGCTATGAGAACGCTCAAACAGATGGCCATAGACGATGCGGACAAGTATCCACTAGCTGCGTCGGCATTAAATCAATCATTCTATATGGATGATTTGTTTAGTGGAGCAAATACCATTCATGACGCCAGGGAGCTCCAGCATCAACTCATTCAGATGCTGAAGGGTGCTGGTATGAACCTCCGAAAATGGTCCAGTAACGTACCGGACCTACTGGTAGATCTATCACCTGACCAACTCAATAATCCATTAGACTTCAAGTGTTCGGAAACCAGAAAAACACTTGGATTGAGATGGAACCAATCAACGGATAGCTTCAGCTTTCAAAATCAATTACAGCATCATGATAAACGCGTCACAAAGAGACAGCTACTTTCGGAAATTTCAAAGCTATTTGACCCCTTAGGCTGGCTGTCACCATTATCAATCAGAGCAAAACTGCTTTTTCAAAATGCGTGGTCATCACATTTATCGTGGGACGAAGAAGTTTCACAATCGGTTCAAGATGATTGGATTCAGCTTAAGAATGATTTCAATGTCATAGATCAATTTATCATACCACGTTATCTTGGAAACACAAACCAATCATATCAAATCCTTGGATTTTGTGACGCTTCCGACAAAGCATACGCATGTGTTATATAGTAACTAAAGACACTAAGGGCGAGTACACTTCAACGATCGCTGTAGCAAAAACAAAGTTAGCACCTTTGGCAAAAAAGGTATCATTGCCACGACTTGAGTTATGTGGTGCGCTACTGCTATCTCAACTTATCAAGAAGGTCATGGAATCTTTATCAAATCAGGATGTCGAGATTTATGCCTGGACAGACTCCATGATAGTTTTAGGATGGATCAAAGGTGACGTGAAGAAGTGGAAGCAGTTCGTAGCTAACAGAGTTATCAAAATCATTAGCATCATTCCATCATCATGTTGGCATCATGTGAGGTCAGAAGAGAATGCTGCAGATTGTGCTACTCGGGGTCTGACGTCACAGAAGTTATCATGCCATCCGTTGTGGTGGCAGGGTCCGAAATGGATAACCAAATTCGAACACACTACCCTTCCTATCACCTCATATCAATCACCAGATCTGGAGACCAAGAAGCTTAGTGTAAACACGGCCTTATATCAAAATCATATTTCATTCATACACGAGTTATTACAGAATTACCGTTCATTAACTCGCATTGTAAAAATTGTCGCTTGGATATCGCGTTTCATTACGCAATCACGAGGCAAACACACATCAAGAACGGATGTATTGACGTCATCAGAGATGGCCAATGCATTGAATATCATTATTAAAGATGATCAATTACAGCAATTTCATGAAGATATTTCATTCATCAATCAAAAGGGGCACGTGCACCCTAGAAGCAAAATATCATGTCTTAATCCTTTCATAGACGAGCACGGGATCCTTAGAGTGGGTGGACGACTCAAAAACGCATGCATCAGCGAATCATCAAAGCACCCTATCATATTATCAAGTCATAGTCGTCTCACCGATTTAATCATTGATCAGGCTCACTTTACCACATTACATGGAGGCACACGACTGACACTTTCATACATCAGAGACAGATATTGGATAATCAGTGGAATTCGTACTGTCAAGAGAAAGTTGAGATCATGCGTTAAGTGTCAGCGCTTCAGTCAAACAAAATATCAACAAATCATGGCCGATCTTCCACAGCCACGAGTCACCCCATCACGACCCTTCTCTCACACCGGTGTCGATTTTACCGGACACGTCGAGTTGAAGGCCAATAAGGGACGTGGAATCAAAACAGTCAAGGGGTATATTGCAGTATTTGTCTGTTTGTCTACCAAGGCTGTTCATCTGGAACTAGTTTCCGATCTGAGTACTCCAGCATTTTTAGCAGCCTTTCGTAGGTTTTCAGCCCGACGTGGAACGCCAAGTCACGTATACAGTGACAATGGCACGAATTTCGTAGGTGCCAATCGTATCATTAAGAAGGAGTACCAAGAGATTATAGCCACCATCAATACCGATTTCTTCAATAACATCAATGACATGAACATAGAGTGGCACTTCAATGCTCCTGCGTGGCCAAGTGCAGGCGGTCTTTGGGAAGCTGCGGTGAAAAGCCTCAAATATCACCTAAAGCATATCATTGGCGATCAGAAACTCACTTACGAGGAGTTTACTACGCTACTACATCAAATCGAGGCATGTCTGAACTCAAGGCCTCTCTGTCAGTTGACAGAGAGCTCTGACGACGACGTTCTTACACCAGGACACTTCTTGGTCGGTGGCCCTCTTCTATCTAGACCACAGACGGATCCAGATCACATGAATCAATCAACAAGGTGGCAACTCATTCAATCAATGAATAAACAGCTCTGGAAAATATGGTCAAGCGAATATCTTCAGCAACTGCAGGCTAGATCAAAATGGCGTAAGCCAAACAGAAACTTCGAAATCGATGACGTCGTTCTTATCAAGGACGAAAACTTGCCACCGGGCAAGTGGGCGTTAGGACGTATCCAAGAGGTTCATCCTGGAAAGGATGGCTACGTAAGGGTAGTCAGTTTAAAAACGAAGAATCATATCATTCAACGCCCTGTCACCAGACTTGTGTTGCTGCCAGTAAAGGACACAACACAGGATCAAAATTACAGTTCAGACGAGCGAAGCAAGAGAAAGCGACTTCCTCAGAACAACGTATCATTAAAAAGCCTGTTCACTAGTTTCTTATTACTATTGTTTATGTTATTATCATCTACTTCAGCGCAAAATATACCAAATCAGGAATCGTATAATGTGACATCATTAGAAGAGAATCAAGCTATTTACTTCGATAGAATATCCAATCTACAGTACATCAAGGACGAATGGCGTCTAGTTGTCTACTACAACATGACGACCTATTGGAAAGGCTTATCCGATATCAAAGGTTACGTCAACCATATCAAGTCATTATGCAACACCCATGCAAGTAAACAATATCAAAGTATCATTCTTCAGTTAGAGCACGAGATTAGCGAAATTGAACACTATGATATGTTACTTAAATATCAAAGTCCGAAGAGGCTAAAAAGAGGCCTAGTAAACGGGTTGGGTTATATTGCTAATTCATTATTCGGTGTACTGGACGAAAGGTTTGCCGAAAAATACAAGAGCGACATCGAGCAGATCAGTCATAATGAAGAACATCTTCAAAAACTTATCAAAAATCAGACAAGTATTTTAGAATCTGAATTTAATATCATACGTCGTAATGAAAACATCATGAATCAACAATTTTCATTCATCAAGCAACGCCTTCAAAATCTATCGACTGAGGTGAATAAAATACGTTTGGATAATGAAGATGACCTTTATGTCACATCATCATCACTAGCAGCATCAATAATTCTATCAAATATTCGTTGGATTCAGCAAACGTTGATTGGCACG
Source organism: Cosmia trapezina (assembly GCA_905163495.3). NCBI lineage: Eukaryota > Metazoa > Arthropoda > Insecta > Lepidoptera > Noctuidae > Cosmia > Cosmia trapezina. The sequence goes on from LR991049.1 coordinate 13,766,063, forward strand.
GTTACAGATATTTCACACGGGCGCATCGACACTCATTTGTTGTCACCGGAGCAGTTATCGCATCAGCTGAGCATCATCACCAGCCAACTTAATGGTAAACTGACGTTACCAGTGGATTTTAAAAATATCAAAGACTTGTATCGTTTACTTAAAGTGTCAGCTAGAGTCTTCTCAAACTACTTAATCATCGAAATCAAGGTTCCACTCCTAAGCAATGAATTGTTTGAGTTAAACAAAATCATATCTATTTCGCAAAAGAGAGGACTACAGTATTATCATCTCATTCCATCGGTACCATTCATAGCGTACAATCTACGCAAGGATACAGCATTTCTTCTATCAGAAGCAGACCTACAATCATGTACTCATGTTCCCAACGATATCTTGTTATGCTCATTAAACATGCCCATTTACGATCTAAACATAAAGCAGTCTATCTGTGAAATCAAAATCTTTAATCAAAAACAACTATGCCACTCCGCAAAATCGTCATGTGAAGAGCAATGGATCAAATTGCACAGGCCAAACACCTGGTTGTATACATGTTGCTCGGAATGCCAAGTGCGCATAATTTGCGCCAACGGAGTCACAATGGTCAACCTTGTCGGCAACGCGATTATTAGCCTAGGTCAAGGTTGCACATTGAAAGGGGATACGTTTAGTATTTATGCTCATAATAATTTCATCAATCATTTAAATATTTATCATCACGTCGAAGTCCCAGAGGTGTCTGTGCTAAACAAAATCATGAAAACGTCTGCACCAGAGAACTTCAGCGTGACCGAAGATCATCATATCATTTGGAATCAATTAAGGGCTCAGATTGACGAGGTTAAGGAACAGTCGTCTACAGATCTGAGCATTCACGACATTCATCACTATACTGTGTTGTACATCAGCATAGCTTTGGTTATCATCTTGGGTGGAGTCGTCGTGTGTTTCATCAGAAAACATCGAAGTACGGACAGAGTACCAGCGTCGCCGGCCCCCCAGGGCCAGGAGGCTGTCTGGGTGGGGCCAGTGACGGCCGCGCCAGCCGCGGACCCAGTGCCGGTAGCATCACGTTTAGCGGCATCAGTGCAAAAGTGTAGTGAAGTGTTTACGATTAGTGGTGTAGATAGGGCTACCTCGCCAACGTTTCTGCGTTCAGTACACTTACAAGACTGCGATAATTAAGGACATGTGTATCTTAGAATAGTCATTTAAATTAATGTTTTATCGAATTTGTATCATTATCAGTCTATTATCATTTTCTTATTTAATCATATCAACTTATTGTAACTTCAATTATCTGCCTATGTATCAATCATTTCAGTTGCCCTATTTGGGCCGGCAGGATGTACGGAACCGTACATTACTTTAGCGACTTACGCGCCGTGCATTCTGCACTCGCAGCATTTGTACATAAATATTGTGTAAAAATATATTTCATTAAATCAGTGTTTTACGAACATTCAAAGCGGTCGGTTTTATTTCATCATCCCGATAGAATCGCCCGTTATCATATCGCTAAGTGTAGGGATCCCCTACACACGATATTGCAGAACATGGAAACACAACATATTGGGCTATGGGTTTGGGTGGCTGTGGACTGGTTACATATTAAGTATGGAAACACTATGGCCCCTGCCTGACTAATGTTTTGTATACAATACACACAAAATGGCTTATTTTATTATTATTGTCAATCTTACCTCTATGCTGCAAGCTATTTCTAGCACTTGTCCTCTGTTGTAACTTGTCCATTAATAAATGGTAGATGGCAGATATGTGGTCGAAACGATCTTCTTGGATTGCCTGTGAAATTAAAACTGATTTTAAGATTTATACATAGGAGTAGCTTCTGGCCGCGACTTCGTCCTCGACCAACCGCGTCGCGTCGCAACGCCCGGCCTCGCTATTACTTCGTTTTCGGTTAGCGTTCTTTCAGTTCAAATCAAATCATTTATTGGTTTGCAAACATGGGTAATTAACACATTATGTAAATGTTTTATAGTAAAAGTCCTCTAAATAAATTTTCTACTGTCACATGGGCATGCAAATCTTATTATTATGTGTAATTGACACGAATGTAAAGATATAAAAATTTTAAATATTTTTTTTTGCATCTAAATTGTATTTATATATTTGTATATATGTATTTGTGTATATTTATACCTAATTATATATAAATATAAGCACAAATATATAATTATCTTTATAGTTTGTAATAGGTATGTGGGTATCTTTATATTTAAATTAAATAAATATTTATTCCTTAATTTTTCGAAAATGCACCTGCCACTGCTTGTCTCTGCATCACCCAAAGGTTGACTGGTATAAAATGCCTATGGCATTAAGTCCGCCTCTGTACATTTGTGCTTGAAGTGTTAAATATATAAATTAATTAATTAATTAATTTAATTGATAGAACCTATTTAAATTACAAAAAAAATAAAAAAAAATAATAAGAAATAAATTAATTAATTGACTCTGCAATTATTGTACCGATAATCGTTACGATTAATGGCCTAATAGCGGAGAGCCTCGACCAACACCTCAGGAGGCTCTCATTGCGCGGCTGGATCAAGGGCTTGATTCAGAAAGCAGTACTCCTGGACACGGTACGCGTAGTGAGGAGGTTCCTCTCTCTAGAGCCCTGACCACCGGTAACCTGGACCCTGTTCCCGATATCGGTGGGCTACTATTTTTTATATTTTTAAATGTTTTTTTTTTATTTTATGTTTTTATAAAAATATAAAATGTAAATGAAATAAAGTAGGTACATAAATTAATTTAATTTATAGAATCTATAAATTAAATTACTTTAGCTGTAAAAAAGTTATACTTGAATATTTACTAACTTATTGCCTGCAAATAGAACCGCTAACATGCTATTTTACTTTTATTTACTTACATAAGTTTTAAGTTAAGTATTTCTGCACTTTCTAGCCTGAAGCACAATTTCAACCTATTTCAGGCAAATAAGCAACTGTGTTCTACTTTAATTTTAAGGTATTTATTGTAAATGTGCCTGTTATTATAAATAAAAGATTTTATAAAAAAAATGTTTTATCATCGATACGAGTTTCGCTAGCTAATTTAATTTGACCCTTTACACTAAGGAGTATTTCCTCCTTTTCCCCTTTTTCCTTTCTTTTTTTTTGCTTTCTTTTTTTCTTTCCCTCCTTTTCCTCCCTTTTTGCTTTCTTTTTTTTCTTTCCCTCCTTTTCCTCCCTTTTTGCTTTCTTTTTTTCTTTCCCTCCTTTTCCTCCCTTTTTTTTCCCTCCCTTTTTCCCTGTGTATACTTATTATCTCTTCCTCACCTGTTCTATATGCTGATGCGTCAATCCCGGCAGTGTGAGCATGTGCGCCATGACGGTATCTCTCTGCGCCGCGTCGATCCTCTCCGCGCCGTTCACGTGGCACGAGCACGCCCCGCCCCACGCGTCTGTGCGACAATATACATGTTATCGTGTGGCTAACTAGTGTATAGGCTCGTGGCTGTCATTTAGAGAGGCTCGTGGCTAAGTGCTTTGGAGGGATCGTGGATAAGAAATTTAGAGGGGGCTCGTGGATAAGAAATTTAGAGAGGCTCGTGGATAAAAAATTTAGAGGGGCTCGTGGATAAGAAATTTAGAGGGGCTCAGGGCTGAGTAATTTAGAGGGACTCATGGCTAAGTAATTTATATGGGCTCGTAGATAAGTAATTTAGAGAGTCTCGTGGATAAGAAATTTAGAGGGGGCTCGTGGATAAGAAATTTAGAGGGGCTCGTGGCTAAGTTATTAAATGGGCTCGTGGCTAAGTCATTTAGAGGGTATCGTGTTAAATGAAGAGGGCCTCGTGGCTAAGTATGTCGAGGGGCTATGTACTATGACGTGAAAAACGATCATGGATCCGTTGAGAAAAAAGGATGGTGCTATAGGTTGTATATAGCTCAGTCTCTCTCTCACACTGGAACCTTTCAACTTCTGCCCTGCTATAAGAGCTCATAGTAAGCCCCCTGATCGGCTCGAACGTACACGAGGCAAAAGTAGTATGTAAGGATCGTATTAGGTGGCGTTCTGTAGTTTCTGCCTACCCCCGTGGGGAGCAGGCGTCAGTTTATGTATGTACAGTGCGTTTCAAATAAGAATAGGATCGACTCAGCGCCATGTTGTGACGTCATAGCTGTCAAATCGACTGAATTGGGTAGGGTGAGCAAAACAAGATATTTTTTAGTTAACATTTATTTACGAATCGCGAATGAAGAATTTGAAAAAAATGAAAAAAATTGTTACCAACAATGAAAATATGAAAGAAAGAAGCATAATTTATAAAAAACTAATTATGAATAATTTTTTGATGTCTGTTTTCACTTTGATTTAGCTAAGACAAAACAAAACGTTATTGATACGCAAATAAGTTTTCTTTGTAAACCGTACTTTTCAATCAACATTTGACAGATAGAGGTCATTGACGTTCCTATTCTTATTTGAAACGCATTGTATGTCTATAATGTATAACTCACCATAATGGCCGGGCCCCGGGCCGGGCTGGTGCGCCGCCAGCCACCTGTGCCGCACCACGCTGCGGAGGGAGAGCCTCTTCTCGGGCTCCACTACCAGCATGTGACGGATTAGGTGCTCGCAGTCTGTTGGAAAGAGAAGACAGGTGAGAAAGAGAAGGTGGCGGCAAAAGAACAACTGTACTATTTAAAGTTTTTTTTTTTATATATACAAGGTGTAAGGGACAGCCCTCCGCAAACTAATTTCTCCGGAAAATTTAATTTTTTTTTATAAGTTTTTTCAGTTACATTTTCATTATTTCAATGCAAAATTACATTGTGTTCGCAGCACTCCATTTATATGAAAAAAAAAAACAGCAAAAAAAACCAGCAATGGATATTGAAATACTCTAACGAACGACGCGTGAAATCAGCTGTTCACTTTCTGTCTAGCTACAGAGTTCATCGAACTCACCGCATACCTATTACCTACCCCTCCCAACCACTAACAGACGCTCCGATTTGTGCACAAAAATACAAACAAACCAGGTTTATTGGATTCCCATGACGTTCCTGAAATAATTTCATGCACCGGTCATCTTAGTATGATATACTGAATTCACCCCGTCAGTCTGCGGAGGGCTGTCCCTTACACGCTGTGCAAGCTTTTATTGGTCTGAATATCATCTAGGCCTTTTCAAGACAAATCAAACAATAGGGATGCGTCGTTTTATTACTGAGATCCCATGTCCACCTTCCGGCTCCATCATCAGGTCAGCTCCATGTCATAATAATATTCGATTGTCATCCGATTTACATATGCATGTGAAATTTCAGCTCAATCGGAAACCGGGAAGTGGGTCAAATTTAACTTACAAGATTTGATCACAGACAGACAAGACACCGGTACAGGTGAAACTAAATAAAAGCTTGTAAAAAAAATAGTCATCGTTCGTGAAAACCGATGCGACGGGATTTATAACATTTTAGAGGCATGAGGAACAGGGTGTTCATACTCGGGGTCACCAGTTTAGAGGCATGAGGAACAGGGTGTAAAGTTCACTCATCCTCCATAGAAAAGGGAGGATCCTCCGACCAGACGGGTGTTGTGTCTGGTGGGCTACTGCCCGACGGTTGATGTCGGGACGTTGTATATATGCTAATCGCGTGGTAAACTCTAATTGCGCGATGCAGGTTTGCGTGACGTCATGTCATTGATGCGTAGTTCGTATGTGGCGATGTAGATGCCGCCACAACATAATCGTAACTATTCGTGGTTAATGAAAAAGAGGTCAAAATCAAAATTCAAAATGGCGGCTGTAACATTGTTGTAATTTTTCTCATAGAATAGATCTTCCAAGGATTTATTCGAAATCCAAGATCACGGCTATTAAAATTGCAGAGTTCATAGATATAATTTTCATGGTTTTCGGGATAGTAACTCCCTTATTTTGCTGTGACCGACAGGGTTCACGTGATCTAATAATAACTTTACCACCTAAGAATACCTACATGTGGAATGCAATAAAAGTATTGAGTATGATCCCGAAAATCTCAAGTTCTCAAGTTTATGACGACATCTTGGATTTCAAAAGGACCTCCCATTTTGAAATCCAAGATGGCATCGAAAAACTTGAGACACTTTGGTTTTTTTTTCATTTACTTGGTTTTTGAGAATGCTAATGTCGAAGACGATTCTTCTTTCTATAAATGATTGTCATTGCGACATAAAGTAGGGTATCCTAAACTTTCCGCTCAGCACAACGCTTCTTAACTCATGCAATGTGCTCCCATCCAATGCTAGAGCTCCACATATACAAGTATAGGACTACAACTACACTAAAACTCACCTTGTGACATAAAGTAGGGTATCCTAAACTTTCCGCTCAGCACAACGCTTCTTAACTCATGCAATGTGCTCCCATCCAATGCTAGGGCTCCACATATACAAGTATAGGACTACAACTACACTAAAACTCACCTTGTGACATAAAGTAGGGTATCCTAAACTTTCCGCTCAGCACAACCGCTTTTAACTCATGTAGTGTACTGCCGTCGAACGGTAGGGCTCCACATACTAACACGTATAGGACTACTCCGAGTGACTGAAAAAGAAAGAGAAAACATTTGAAATTATTACTAGCACTAATTACTAGCAGCGCCCCGCGGTTTCACCCCTGTAAGCCGACGTTCGCACGGACGTAAAAATATCGTGGCGGGATTTTATAGCGCACTGAATTTTCAACGCTCTACTTAGCGCCGAGAGTTTACAATCCAACAGTGTGATTTTTGACGCGCTAGAATGCATTCTGTTATTGTCATGTTGGATTCTCGAAGCTCGGCTCAACACCAAGAGTTAAAAATCCAGTGCGCGAAAAAAAATCGCCGCGATATTTTTACGTCCGTACGAACGTCGGCTAAGTCTCGAACCCGTAAGAATATCGGGATAAAAAGTATCATATGTGTTAATCCAGGTTATAAACTATATGTGTGTCAAATCTCATCAAAACCTTTTCAGTAGTTTTTGTGTGAAAGAGTAACCAAACATCCATCCATCCATTCATCCTCACAAAATTTCGCGCTTATAATGTTACTAGCTGCGCCACGCGGTTTCACCCGCGTAGACCGGGATAAAAAGCAGCCTGTGTTTTAATCCAGGGTATAAGCTATATACATACCAAATTTCATTCAAATCTCCCCAGCCGTTTGAGCGTGAACAAGTGACAAACAAACAAACAAACACACACACACACTCACTCACTCACAAACTTTCACCTTTATAATATTAGTGTGATAAGTGTGATAAATCTAAAACATTACCTCTTCCTTTTTGGAAGTCGGTTAAAAGGGACAGAAGAAGCAGCTAGACTTTTTTATACAGTTAAGGCCCCTCGCCCACGGCGACTTTTTGTAGCGATGCTGTCGCGCGTTTATGAAATGCGCGACTGCATCGCTACTAACGCGCGTTAGTCGCATTTGCAACGCGCTACAGAAACGATGCCAACGCGCTACTAACGCGCTACAGTATCGCGACTGTATCGATGCAAACGCTCGACCGTGTCGGACGACATCGGGGAGAGAACAGAGGGAGGGTGGCGCGTGAGTGGAGAACCGAGCTTTCGTTGCCTACGCTTCGGCTGCTTACGTAAAAGCAGCACCAAAGACAACGTGACGAATGTTGCCTCAACGGAGTCCATCTTGCAACTGTAGCGATCGCAGGTATTTTTGTGCCGTTACTGAATCGCGTCTGCATCGCGACAGAAGCGCGCCAGTATCGCGTTTGCATCGCGACTGAATCTGGGCCCGTGGACGAGGGCACACAGCTAGCGACCGCTTCGCGACTGTATCGATGCGGACGCGCGACAGCATCGCAACTGCATCGCTACAAAAAGTCGCCGTGAGCGAGGGCCCTAACCAACCACACGTTAGTGGAACCACAGATTAATACATTAGATGGGACACTCCGCAAAATCATTTAAATAAAAAGCGACTCTTGCTACGGCACAATAAAGTGCAATTCAGGTCGCACAACGCTTATTACCTACAGTTATATTCAACTACAAGTTGCCTCTCTTTCTATCGCGTAACTCTTATACCTTCTGCCCTACTGAATTCGCCCCGCGGACGGGGCCCGCCGCGTACTTGTAGCTTCATAGCTAAACTGCGGAGTGTCCCATCTGTAGGTATATACTTGCGGTGGAACGACAAACACCGCCGTTACTGCTAAGTCATAAAGGCAGAGCAGAGAGAAGAAAGGAGAGGAAAGGAAAAGGAGGTGGAGGAAAGGAGGGAGAGGGAAGGAGTGAGAGCAGTGGTGGACATGTGGTAACGGCCCCGACTTAAGGATGATGCGCAGAGGTAGCCCGCGAAATTCATTTTTTTTTAGTTTTTTGCAATTTGCAGCACCCTAATTGCGTATCACTTTATCAATCGGAGTTTGAATCATTTTGAAACAAATTGCTAATCCATTGCTTCATATGTTCGAAAGATGTCTGCTCGGCAATGTAAATAACGCAATGAATGTTGCTAAACTGTCAAAATGAAACCAACTCCGATTGATAATGTGTTACGCAATTAGCGTGCTGGTCCGTGTCAGGTTGTATCTTGATCAAAGTATGATACGCGGCAATAAAACATTTGTATTTACATAATTTTAACCATAAAAATCATTAATACATCTCTCCAAGTTAGATTTCGTGCAGATTCGTCAGATTTCGTTCATTCGAAGAATCTGCACGAAAATTGAATAAAACGCAAGAAAATTTGAATTTCGCGGGCTACCCAGCGCAATCACCTTAAGAAAACCATGCAGTCTTTACTTGGCTTCGAAGAGTATGCTCTATACTTAATTTTAACAGTTCTGATTAATAGATTGCTTACCCAAATATCGGCCTTAGGTCCGTCATACTGTCTGCCCTCGAACAGCTCGGGGGCCGCATACGGGGGGCTGCCGCACCACGTGGCGAGGGGGGATCCTGCTGTGTACTCGTTACTGAAGCCAAAGTCTGCCAGCTGGGGAGACAAAAGGGGGATTAGTGTAGAAAACTTACGATGTCAATTACCTGGTACTTGCCGCCGGGGTCGCGGGTTGTTCGAAAGAGATACCGTGGCCCTGACACAGACAACTGAAGGAACACGGGTGGGTTTTAGTCAGTAAAAGTCTGATACACCTTCCCGCTCCACCCAGAGCGGGAGAAGTCATTTGATGATTTCCAAACCACAAAAAAAATCCAATCCCAAGAACAAACTTAACATTATAGTTGAAAAACATATTCTCCCATACATTCCAACAGTAAATGTAAGTTTGTACTCACAATATTGAGAGATTTAGCATGTTATTTTAAGACCACAGACTTCTTATAGGTTTTCCTTTAATGGAATGTCAGGTAAAGAACTATTTTCTGTATTTTTTTTCAAAATTTTAGGCTCAGTAGTTTCGAAGATAAGGGTAATGGTGGTCAATTCTCGTCTATTTTCTTAACTAACTTTAAAAATTATTATTTTAAAATCGTTACAAATCTATTTAAGATCCTTACAGTAAGCCCTTTCATTTGACATATCACACGGTACTGTTTACAAAACTTTTTTTTTTAATTTCTTATTTCCCCCTAAAAAGGACCCCCATGTTCCAAATTCATTTATTTACTTTAGCCGTACGTGTTTGGGTCACAGAAATCCATATGTGTACCAAATTTCAACTTAATCGGTCCATTAGATTCGGAGCAAATAGCCTGTGACAGACGGACAGACAGACGAGTGATCCTATAAGGGTTCCGTTTTTTCCTTTTTGGGTACGGAACCCTAAAAAGTACTTAGTACTTTTTGACAGGCCTCCCATCACAAAGCACACGCTGTGAACATTTGCGTGAAGACGAGTAGCGTCAGCACATAACACACACACACGATATGTAAAGGTTACCCATCCACGGACAACCCCGGCAAGCGTAGCTTAACCTGATGGATCGACCAGTGCGGCTGTTATTACTTAGCCACAAGCCCTTTAAAGCCTATAAATACTCAATCTGCCTAGCCTTTTCCCAACTATGTTGGGGTCGGCTTCCAGCCTAACCGGATGCAGCTGAATACCAGTATTTTACATGGAGCGACTGCCTATCTGACCTCCACAACCCAGTAACTGGTAATACGATACCGCTTGGTAAGACTGGTTGTCAGACTTTCGGGCTTCTGACGACCCGTAACGACTGTCAAAGATCCACGAATGACAGCCGGGACCAACGGCTTAACGTGCTTTCCGAGGCACGGAGGTATCTCCCATCAACTGACCAACCCCGGCAAGCGTAGCTTAACCTGATGGATCGACCCGTGCGGCTGTTATTACTTAGCCACGAGCCCCTTAAAGCCTATAAATACTATTATATGAATAGTAATTACGCTGCAAGATTCAAGACACATTCTTCGTAACTATAAAAACAATGTTTCACATGCTAGACTGTATTTCAGAGATTTCTTTCATAATCGAAGCGTTAAGGAATGTTTAAGTGAGAGTTTTGTAAGAGAAATACTTATTTAAAAAGCCAGACAAGTGCGTGTCGGACCACGCACAATGAAGGGTTCCGTAGTTGAAAAGAATTTATCCAAAAAACAAACTTAACATTTGTAATCCCAAAAAAATTTTTTTTTTTAAATAAAATAACAAATTAACAATTTTCAGACTTTTTCTTTTACTTGCGCTGTGAGACCTTGCTTCTCATTATTGTAGGTCAACGGGAAGTGCCCTATAGGTTTTGATTTACCTGCGAGTATCAAAATATGTCCCATCTATAATCTGCGTTTATTGTATCTGGTGATCTAATGCCCCACGATTGATATCAGGGCATTAGTTTACCCTAAACCCGAAAAGGGGTCATTGTACCCATCATTTTCAACAACTTTTTCTATGGGACCAACCTTGAAATCGCCAAAAAAAAATCTGCTGTTCCCCATACATTTTGTCGATTTAAGTGAACACAAATGTATGGAACAGCTTATTATTAACCCCTTTTCGGGTTTAGTGTAAACAAAAACTAATGTTGCATATGATAGTCGCGCGGAACTCTGCTTGCGCGATGCAGAATTTTACGTGACGTCAGTGTGATGCGTATAAGGTTGCCAGATGTCCGGGATGTCCCGAAATTTTACGTCTTGTCCCGTGTCCAGTAATTCGATATATCTATTGTCCCGGATTCCGAAAAGAATAATAATTTTAAGAAAATAGTTTATAAGATAACATGAACTTGTTGATACTATAAAAAAAGGTTCCGACGAATTGAGAACCTCCTCCTTTTTGAAGTCGGTTAAAAAGCAAAGTTCTCAATTTTACATATTTTATAATGTTGGTTTTCTACCAAACTTCTTTTATCTGGACTAATACAAGTATAAATTTAAAAAATTAAATATATTTTCCTTTAAAAATAAATGCAAATATAAAATTGGATATCCCGTAATTTATATTTATAATTTACATTTATAATTATACATGGCATTGGAAACTCGGTAAGTTCCAATCTGGCAACCCTGGATGCGTAGTTCGCATGTGGCGATGTAGATGCCGCCACATGTTGTTAATTAATATAAAAAATAAATATAAAAATATAATATAATAATAAATATATTATATATATTATATTATTTATATTAATATATATTACTAACCTTAATATTCATATTCTTATCCAGCAGCAAATTCTCAGCCTTAAGGTCCCTGTGCACGACCCCGTTCGCGTGGCAGTAGCCCACCGCGGCCACCATCTGCGCGAACGCACGCGCCGCCTCCGACTCCGTCATGCGGCCTCGGGACACTAGGTGGTCTGTGGATTGACGAATTATTCATGAATATGACAGAAAAACAACTATACTAGAAAGATTTAAGTAGTAAAATAAAGGTAAACAATCTTGTTGTGACTTTTTAAACAAACACATAACTATTGCTTAAACTAATGGTTCGATTGATTTAGTAATCATTATTGTAGTAGTGTTGTGTTGTGTGTTTGTTGTGTTGTTGTTGTTATTACTGTAGTGTTATTGTTGTAGTGTCATTATTGTGTTGTGTTGTTTGTTGTTGTTATTGTGTTTTATTTATTTATTTATTTAAAACTCTTACACTATCATTACAGGTTATAAACCTAATGCGACAGCTAAGACTACTTGTAATAATTATTATTTATTTAAAATAACCTTACATTACTAACAATTACACACTAGTACATTAATACAAAATTACTGATAACTAAAAGGATACCAGTAACCTTATACAAAATTAACTTAAATATGTTTAACAGTCAAAAATTAAAAAGTAAACAATAAAAGAAACATTAAACACAAAATGAACAATAAACCTAAAATTACACTAATTAATGTTAGTTTTAGTTGTCATTGTTGTGTTTGTTGTTGTATTATTGTATTGTTATTGTGTTTGTTGTTGTTGTTGTATACATTGGTTTTTAGTTGCATTTTATTTTTAAACTGAGGTTTTAAAATAAAAAGATAAAAGACTCATGAAGATTGTTTACCTTTATTTAACTACCTAAATCTTTCTAGTATATCTAGGCTTATGCGTGACAAGGTTTTGTCTTCGCATCATCTTGTGCCGAAGCGAGAACAGCAGTGCGATTCTGTAACCATTTCACCTTGAAAACTTAGGTGAAGTGAGCGTGAAGTGAGCTGTCAATAGTGTCAATTCCTAGCAAAAACAAACTCACTTCACCTAAGTTTTCACGGTGAGATTTTTACTGAATCGACCGGCTGGATTAATGCGTAAACGTATTTATATTCCGTGTCGGCACGAGATGATGCGACAACAGGAGTCAGTCGGACTGCGCATTTTAATTTGTATACATACAAAAAACTGTGGGTTGGTATCAGAATGACTGGATCGCAAATTGACCACGTCGCTCTTAGTCCAAATCTCAAAATACCTAACTCGCAAAATGACTACATCGCAAAAAGTCCGAACAGTTGTGTAGGCACCTATACACAGGGTTGATATCAGAATGACTGGATACATCATAATTCATCATCATCATCTGCCCTGCCTTTTCCCAGCTATGTTGGGGTCGGCTTCCAGTCTAACCGGATGCAGCTGAATACCAGTACATGGAGCGACTGCCTATCTAACCTCCAGAACCCAGTAACTGGGTAACACGATACCCCTTGGTAAGACTGGTTGTCAGACCTACCTACGGGCTTCTGACGACCCGTAACGACTGTCAAAGATCCACGAATGATAGCCGGGACCAACGGCTTAACGTGCTTTCCGAAGCACGGAGGGGTGTTGGTATTTAAAGATCCGGACCACCCATCCACGGACCAACCGCGGCAAGCGTAGCTTAACCTGATCCATTGACCCGTCCGGCTGTTACTTAGCCACAAGCCCTTTAATTTTTTTTTAAGTATAATACACTACCCAAAATAGGTGATTTTATAACATTTTTGTCTGTTTGTAGGTTTGTCTGTTTGTTCAAGCATCAAAATGGATCGATTTGGTTCAAGTTTGGTTTAAAGAGTGAATTTTGGGGAAGCACATAGTCTAGGGAAAGTAAGAAAAAAAGTCACAATAAGAACCAAAGAGATTAATGTATAGGTGCCTACACAACTGTTCGGACTTTTTGCGATGTAGTAATTTTGCGAGTTAGGCATTTTGAGATTTAGACATTTTGAGATTTGGACTAAGAGCGACGTGGTCAATTTGCGATCCAGTCATTCTGATACCAACCCAAAACTGTAGGAGATAATGACAGAATAAATAAAAAACGGGCCAAGTGCGGTATTTAGGGTTCCTTACCAAATCTGATTTATCAATATATTGGTATTTCTTAGTAAAATAAAGCATTTATCACCTTCATAGGTCAAGTTAAAAAATTCTTCGGAACAAAATTCTGTAAAAAAAAAAAACCGGTCAAGAGCGAGTCGGACTCGCGCACCGAGGGTTCCGTTCCTATTTCTGAAAAAGTGTGCTATTTAGAGACATCGTTTTATATTTCCTGTAATCTTTACATAAACTTCTATCACACAGAATAATTTCAGATTTTTCTCTTTGCAAACTTCGGAGATAAGGGGGGGTAACGGTATTTTTTTTTTACATTTTTCATCAGAAGTCGAAAACTATGCGGCCTAAAAAAAAGAAAAAAAAATGTTTGAGAATGTGCAAACAGCGCTCTTTCATATGATACCCCACATGCCCTAGTAGCCCCACTTTGAATTTTTAAGACCCCCTTTCAGTCCCTGTTGCAAAAAAATATAAATAATAATAATAATAAAATAATAAAATTTATTCAAAAATAAAAATTGGTAAAATAAAGTACAGTATAAATCTTAGAAATAATGTAGGTATTACAAAGTATGGTGCCTGTACTAGGATAAACCTGTATCACAGGCGGCAAGAGTTCTTAGAATTACTATTTGGACTACTAATTTTTTAACAATATTTAACAGTTACATATAATAGTGACATAGTTATTTAATTTATTATTTAAAATTTACTTATACACTAATCATTACTTAAACATAAAGATAATTGCTATATTATTTACGGAAAATAGTTCCTATCACTTAGTTACACGATTATGATTGCATATGCAGTAGGTATTATTAATTAGGTTGCAACAAATATTGATGAAGGCTACATTAGATTTTTGAAGCGGTCGGTTAATGTGCTTAGACAGCGACAAATCGATGGTAAGTAGGACAGCGCAGTGGTCAGGTATATTGTTGAGTCAGCAACAAGCGATACGGAAGTCTGGCCTTGGGTATGACGCACTAGGTGCCCTCATAATCTATGGAGTTAATATATCTGTATTCTGCTATTTTCCTAGCAGGGCATTCAGAGTCTCCCGTCTTGTGATTACTGGGCTTTTTAAAGCGTGAGCAAGTTGCACATTTCGGAAGGTCGCCTTTCTTCGCGCATTCGGACATCGAATGGCCTGCTTCACCACACTGACCACACGTAGTGACGATCTCTCGGCAAGTTTTTGCTGCATGGCCATATTGTTGGCATTTGTAACACCTTGTCACCAATGTAAAGTCCCTGACGGGACAAGACGTCCAGTTTATAAAAAGCCTTGATTGAGGGATTAGGGCTTTACGAATGTCGGCTGAAACTTCAACAACATAGTTGCAGGTCGTAGCATCTCTCTTCCCGGATTTGTGGCTTAATTTGATCAAGGTCAAGAAGGATTCCAAGGACATCGCTGGTAATTTGTCAGCTACGTTTTGTTCGAAAATAAACCTGAACACCTCATTTTCAGCCAAGGAATTCGGCACTCCTACAATCACGATCCGTGGTTTGCGCTTGCTGGGTTCGTCGGCGGTAAGTCCAGATGTAGAGAGCTGAACTGCGTGCTTCAGTTTATCAGCGTCGTGTTTGGTCTCTGTACTGATAATTACGCCTCCATTTTTTGTTTTTCTGACACCACGAACGTGCAGCTTCATTTGTTCAGGCCGTATGATTTTTTGCACGAGTTCTTTCGTTTCGTCACTAGATTTAAATTTGTCATTGGGATAAATGGCAACAGAGCTTAGGTTATTGGGTCGAACGAAATCATTTGATCCCTTTTTCACCATATCGGCAAAAGAAGCATTTCCCGCTGAACCAGAGTCCTTTATCGTCTGCTTGAGCTCCGAAATATGTTCCGTCAGGTCACGCTTTTCTTGAAGGGCGTCAACCATGTTATACGCGTGAATGGCTTTCTGCTTGAGCGACTGATATAGGACTGCCATTTGTGAGGTGCCAGATCCTACTTTACGGCACAGGGTAGAAATTTTCATTTTCTGCTCCGAGTTCAGTTTTCCATCCGCGGCAATAGAGCAAACTTCATTTAGGTGCTGCTCGATGGCTGACATCCATTTTTGTATTTCGGGCGTCGAAACAATATCAGCCGTGGCCGACTCGAGGGCTGGATTTTGCGTCGTCGTCTTCGACGGCGAGGTGGAGGATGGCACTGGGCCCCTTGGGTTAAAGGGGCTGTTTTCCATTTTGTTTTAATAAAAGTTCACTATTTTGTGTCCATTATTAACAAAACTACACACTTCAGCAAAAGTTTTACAGATGCATTACGATAGTAATGCACTAAAGGAGGTCACTATTATTAAATAAATTATTTATTAAATACTGCTAACGAGCACGTCTGTGCACTGCCGGCGTTAATAATACAATAGCCAAATATTTTTATATCTTTCTTATTTGCAAAAAAGTTGGGTAAACGTCATCTAAAACTATTCTAAATTTCAAATTGATAGCATTAGTAGTTCTTGAGATATCCAGCTGTGACAGACAGACAGACAGACAGACTGAGTGACACCATAAGGGTTCCTTTTTTACCATTTTGGTACGGAACCATAAAACGCTGACTTTAGTGGCTTTAGTTCTTTCAAGTTAGATTTGTTTGATCGAAACACGTCAAATCTAACTTAGAAAGATGTATTGATGATTCTTATGGTTATAATTATGTAAATACATATTTGTTATTGTCGCGAATCACATTTTAATCAACATACAACCTGACACTGACCAAATTGCAAAAAACGTAAGAAAATTTGAATTTGCACTCCACCACTGCGGATCCCCCTTAAGATCGACTTAAGTACGCACGGCTACAGATCAAGCTATACATTTCCAGTATTAGCTGATCTCGCATTCTATAGGATTTCCTTACAAAGAGAGGTCAGTGTAAACTGGAAATGTATAGCTTGATGTGTAGCCGTGTGTACATACAACGATAGGCCATCGATTATTTTAGAGGCGATCAATATCGACTATCAACGCCAATCGATCGCAATAATTTAGTTGCACCTAAAAACGACCCTGCTTCGCAAATAAATAATAACTTACCAAAAATTTCTCCATTCGGAGCATATTCTGTTACTAAATATATTGTGTGACTGCTTTCCATAACCTGAAAGATTAAAAATATATAATTAATTTAAAACAAAGAGATTTAAGATACTATAGAGAGGCTATCAGAAGAAATGTCATACAAAAACTGTTATCCCATGTCTCAGTGACGCCATCTAGCGTAATATAGCAAAATTACATAATAGCCAAGTATGACATGTCAGTCGCTCCATGTAAAATACTGGTATTCAGCTGCATCCGGGAGACTGGAGCCGACCCCAACATAATTGTCAGCTCATAGAATAAGTAAGCTGAAGTGGCAATGGGCCGGCCATATTAGCCGTGGAACCGATGACCGTTGGGGTGGAGGAGTTCTGGAGTGGAGACCGCGAATCGGCAAACGTAAGGTAGGACGCGAGGATCTGCGCAGGGTCTGGTAGTAGCTGGATGAGAGTTACCGAGAATGGAGCTGAATGAAGTGCGATTGGAGAGATCTATGTCCAGCAGTGGGCTCCACTTTACTTTAACACCCGCGCGTTCGAAACTTCACAATTTTATAGCGTGTTGATGTCTTCGAGTAAAACATTTTCGCAAAATATTACACTGCGCAAATGACTAGTTTTTGAGAAAAAAAAAACGAAAGTTTATCTACACAATAAATACTTAGGATGCAAGAGCGAGCGAAGCGAGCTCGGGACTTGGGGCACCCCGACTCGGACAAGTTATTTTTTTTTTACACCTCTAGTATTGAAATAGAAATAGGATACTACAAAAATTTTATATATTTGATCTTGACCTTCGAGACGATTGACAATGACTTGGAAAAAAATTTTTTTTTTCTCGGCCCCTTAGATTATTTTGCGCACTTTGGGGTTTTAAAAAAACATTAAAATGGGTCTATTCTACCCAAAAAAAATAGCTACTATACAAAAGCGACGGGTGTTAAAGTACAGTGGTTCCGTGGACTGCTAAAGGCTGATGCTGTTGATACTAATAAAAGGAGTATTCTTACCTGATACAATCTAACTATATGTGGGTGTCTTAATTTCTTCATAATGGCTATTTCTCTGAACGTTTTCTTTAAATTATCTTCATCTAATCTTGATTTGTCTATGATTTTTATTGCTACCTGAAAAATATAGAAAAAATTCTTTTTAAATCATTAGTTTAGGACAGTAATATCTACCAAACCGCACTGGGCCCGTGTGTTGCACTTGCTCTCACAGAGAGGAGGCCGCAGTCCCAGCAGTGGGAACATTATAGATAGACTATGCTAATACAGTACAGTCCGCGAGGTCTAAGCTGAGCTTTGCATTTGTGTGAGTGCACATGGTGTAGGTGTGACGTCCGTCATAGAGCGCGATTCGTCCTTTGTTTGGTTTAAAACCGGTTTATACTGCTTTTTGGCAATCGGTTTTTGTTCTTTTAGTACGAGAGGCCATGACCAAAACAATGTCGCATCACGATAAGACGATTGAAGATTTGGTCTTACGTAAAACGAAAGACAAAAATTTTAGTCATGGGCTCTCGTACCATTTTGGTGATCACTCACACAAATGCAAAGCTCAGCTTAGGCCTCGCGGAGTGTACATGGGCTGCCATACCACGGCATCCACCTTAAGGAACCGTTGCCGACATACATGGTGCGAATGGTGCGATCTCAGTCAGTGGTTTAGTTCCGTACAACTTATTAATTTTTGGATAAAAGACAAATAATGTTGCCTTTTAACCGTTGCCTTCCCCAAATTTTGAAAACCAGGATTTAGAAGGTGAAAATCACACTAATATTATAAATGCGAAAGTTTGTGAGTGTGTGTATGTATGTTTGTTACTTCTTCACGCTCAAACGGCTGAACCGATTTGGATGTTTGGTATGTAGATAGCTTATACCCTGGATTAACACGTAGGTTACTTTTTATCACGGTCTACGCGGGTGAAACCGCAGGGCGCTGCTAGTAATAAATAGGACGTAGTAGGTACATTATAAGAGCAGTACAATGCGTTTCAACTAAGAATAGGAATGACCTTGCGCCATCTCGTTTACACATTTGCAAAGTCACTCATATTCAGTCATATTTTAACAAAAACAAATTCCAAAAACAGAACTAAAATGGATAAGGATAACACTACAAAACTTTGCAAGCCTTAGATTTCTAGCTTCACTTGACAGTTAGAGGTCATTGACGTTCCTATTCTTAGTTGAAACGCATTGTAGTTTAATAGCAATACGCAATGAAAACAGGGTTTTTTTTGTCTTTATTTATTTATAGGGGCTTTTACACTGGTTTATTTGCATAGGTGTGGAGTTCAAGGGTCCTATTATTATTTTAATTTAATTTAATACCTACTAACATTAGGCTAAGTTTTATTGCTACTAACATCATATGGATTTTATCCGAAATAAAATATTTGAATTTGAATTTGAATTTACGCATAGCGTATGTCAGTCCCATCTCGTGGCTAAGTAATAACAGCCGCACAGGTCGATCCATCAGGTTAAGCTACGCTTGCCGGGGTTGGTCCGTGGATGGGTGACCATCTTTACATACCGAGACTCCTCCGTGCCTCGGAATGCACGTTAAGCTTTGGTCCCGGCTGTCATCCGTGGATCTTTGATAGTCGTTACAGGTCGTCAGAAGCCCGAAAGTCTGACAACCAGTCTTACCAAGGGGTATCGTATTACCCAGTACTGGGTTGTGGAGGTCAGATAGGCAGTCGCTCCATGTCAAATACTGGTATTCAGCTGCATCTGGTTAGACTGGAAACCGACCCCAAGATAGTTGGGAAAAGGCTAGGCAGATTGTATGTCAGTCCCATCGTACCCTAAACAATTGTACGTTCACAAGACGTGGGCCATGAATTTGAACAAAGAAAACAGGGTTAATAAAACTCAATTACTTTATTTAAACTATTTTTAATGAAAGTATCTTCCATTAAAAATAAGATGTGGAAAACGCCTTATTCATCAATTCCCGGTTCCCAGGATTTAGAGGCAACAACGAACTTTTATTAAAATGGCAAAAGCACATCAAAAATGTTTTTTTTTTAAACGGTCAAGGGCGAGTCGGACTCGCGGACCTATTGTTCCGTTCCGATTTCTGAAAAAGTGTGCTATTTAGAGACATCGTTTCATTTTTCCTGTAATCTTTACATAAACTTCTATCACAAAGAATAATTTCAGATTTTTCTCTTTGCGAACTTCGGAGATAAGGAGGGGAACGGTATTTTTTTTTACATTTTTCATCAAAAGTCGAAAACTATGCGGCCAAAAAAAAGAAAAAAAAAATGTTTGAGAATGTGCAAACAGCGCTCTTTCATGATACCCCACATGCCCTAGTAGCCCCACTTCAAATTTTTAAGACACCCTTTCAGGCCCTGTTGCAAAAAAAAAAAAAATTTTATTTCTTTCTTATTTGCAAAATAGTGGCAAACGTCATCTAAAACTGTTCCAAACAAGTTGATAGCATTAGTAGTTCTTGAGATATCCAGCTTGACAGACGGACAGATAGACAGACTGAGTCGCACTATAAGGGTTCCTTTTTACCATTTTGGTACGGAACCCTAGAAATCTGATTCATGATTTAAAAAAATTAAATTACAAGTTGTGTCTATCTACAAGGTGTAACATAAATAACCCACAACCTCTTAAGGGGTCATTGTACTCATCATTATGAACAACTTTTACTATGGGACCAAACCTGGAATCGCGAAAAAAAAATCAGCTGCTCCCTACATTTTGACGAGTTTGATGTAGATAAATGTACTGGTCAGCTGATTTTTTTTTTTTTTTCATGCTAGATGAAAGTTACCTGTTTATAAGCTACTGGTTAATATTATAATTACAACAGTCAGTGGGTTAGAAGAAGTCAGACATAATCTAATTTTATAACATAATTTATTTCCGATTAAGTGGACCAATTTGCATAATAAGCATTTATCATCAAGTTTGAGAAACGCGGAAGAATTATAATATAATTATAATATATTCGACGACACGGTTGGCGCAATGGTTGAAAGAGCGATTGACTGCTGCATGTCGCGGGTTCGATTCCCGCACGAAACAAATATTTGTACGACCTACAAGTATTTGTTCCGAGTCTGGGTGTTTTTCTATCTATAATATGTATGTATTTACAAAAAAAATGTATATAAGTAGTTTATCAGCCATCTCTTTACCATAACACAAGCATTAGGTTGCTTAGCTTGAGACTAGATGGCGTTGTGTGAAATGTCCAAGGATATTTATTTATTTATTATAATTCTTCCGCCTTTCTCAAACTTAGAAATAAATCAATTAAATCTTCGATTAAGCTTCACGAATGGAAGCAATAAATACAAAAAAAGATTGAGTTACTTTTTTAATATATTACTAAATAAATTATAGCTTAATTTATTTTTAAACAATTTTTATTTGATTTGGCGTTTTTATTTTGTTTGCGCTCTCTTTTTTTCGCATGTGGAAGTAATTGCCTCTGTCACTTTCTCGCCTAGTTCGCTTTTTACATAACTTAAGTCCAATGGGACATAGCATCATGAAAAGGATTCCCAGGAGATCAGAATTGCCAGGAGAGCTGCCTGGCGGAAATTCTGTGAATCCATTGAAACGAACAATGAAGCCGCAAGGGTAAGGAAGATCCTATCAACCGATCAGGACCGAACTCTTGGCGCTCTGAAAAAACCTGACAACTCATACACACTGACCGACCAAGAAACCAGTAAGGTCCTTCTCGAAACTCACTTCCCAGACTGCAAACTCCTAGAGGACAGGACGTGGGAGGTTGAACCAGGATGGACCCCAACGGAGCACGACTGGTCAAGAGCACACAACATAGTAACAGGAGACCGAATAAAGTGGGCTATAGATTCCTTTCAGCCATATAAGTCCGCAGGGCTAGACGGCATCTTTCCAGCCCTACTGCAGTGGGGAGCGGATCTTTTGACACCATGGCTGGTGGAGATCTATAGAGCCTGCATAGCACTCAGATACATACCTCTCCTGTGGCGGGAAGTAAAAGTCATTTTTATACCCAAACCTGGAAAACCAGATTACACTCAGCCTAAGGCTTACAGGCCTATAAGCCTCACATCATTTCTACTGAAAACCCTTGAGAGACTCTGTGATAGACACATCCGTGACGGACCTCTTCGGGTAAAACCTCTTCACAAACAACAGCACGCATACTCCACTGGCAGATCAACGGAATCTGCACTGCACAGTGTAGTTTCCAAAATTGAATGCGCGGTGGACCACAAGTGCTTATCACTGGCCGCCTTCATTGATATAGAGGGCGCCTTTGACAAAACCATGTTCAACAGCATCAACATGGCACTCGACAGACATGGCATAGATTCTACCCTGAGAGGCTGGATCACCAACATGCTCAAAATGAGAGCTGTGCAAGTGACAGTAAACGACACCACAAGGGCAATCGTGGCAAAGGGCTGCCCGCAAGGGGGCGTCCTCTCTCCGCTGCTATGGAACCTGGTCGTAAACAGCCTCATCAAAACCCTCAATGACAAAGGATACTTCACCGTGGGCTACGCCGACGACTTAACCATAATAATAAACGGTACCCATGAAAACACCATATGCAACCTCATGCGCCAAGCTTTGAAAATAGTAGAAGATTGGTGCAACAAACACCAACTATCAGTGAACCCTACAAAGACCGAGCTGGTTCTCTTTACAAAAAAGAGGAAGCTGGCTACATTACAACTACCGCGTTTCTTTGGAACAACCCTAAGTCTATCGACTGAAACCAAATACCTGGGCATCTTTTTGGATAAACAGTTGAATTGGGCGAAACATCTCAACTACATCACCACAAAAGCCAGTATATCCCTGTGGCAGTGCAAGCGACTGCTTGGCAGGAACTGGGGGATTAGCCCCAAGGTTACCTACTGGCTATACACCACAGTAATCCGACCAATCATCACATATGGCTCGCTAGTCTGGTGGCCCAGGACAGACCTGAGCACAGCCCAAAAAGATCTCGAGAAACTGCAACGGTTCGCTTGCGTAGCGGTAACTAGCTGCATGAAAACTACGCCTACTGCTGCTCTACAGGCAATACGTGAAGAGGCGGCCCTAGCCGCCTTTAGGCTCAATCTGCAAGGAACCCTGAGCAAGGACTCTAGAGTTAAGCACACTCGCATAAAAGAGGATGCGATCAGACGACACCCAATGATGGCATCACCATGCGACAGAGCCCCGAAACAGCACTACTTTCTGAAGCATTATGATATAATACTCACAGAAGAACGGTGTGATTACTCAGGCCCGCAAGAGTTGAGAGTATACACCGATGGATCAAAGACTGACTCCGGAACCGGGGTCGGAGTCTTCTCACACGATCTTAACATTAACATATCCAGCCCGCTTGGGCAATTTAACACTGTCTACCAGGCGGAGTGTGTAGGCATCATACAAGCGTGTAATGCCATAGAAGCCAGGAGAGTCACGGATACGAATATACGTATACTCTCAGACAGTGCCTCGGTGCTCCAATCATTACGGAAAAGTTACATTACCTCGAGATTAATACTAGAATGTCACGACGCACTCGAACGAGTAACGGTTGCTAACCGGAACACAGTGACACTGCAATGGATAAAAGGACACAGTGGATCACTGGGTAACGACGCAGCTGACGAACTAGCTAGGAGAGCATCCAGCACGTCCGTCTGTGGAGCTGAGCCAATCGCGCCCATTCCCTTCAACCAGTTACGCAGGTGGCTAAAGGAGTTCACCCACACACAAGCAGAGAGTTGGTGGTCCTCGACACCAGGCTGCAGGCAATCCAGGGAGGCTATGCCATCCCTGGACGGTACGCTTACCAGGCGGTTATTGCGTCTGGACAGAAACGAGCTGCGCCTGGTGACGGGGACCATCACAGGACACTGCTCATTAAACAAACACTTCCACACAATAGGAATAACGGACAGTCCTCTGTGCAGGGCCTGCATGGAGGCTGAGGAGACCGTTGCGCATGTGCTCTTTGAATGCATAGGCGTTGCCCAGATTAGAACAGAAACTCTTGGAATACCCCGATCTTTCACAGATGTTATTAACAGACCCAGAGATTTGATTAACTTCTGGAGGGAGGTGGGCTGGTTGGAATAACCCCCGAAGGCAGCCATGGCTCACGCACAATGGTCCACATGAAGGACTAAGTGCGGAAACCAAATCCTTAACATAGAACATAGAACATAGAAGGATTCCCAGGTCGGGCAGTCTTATTGGGATTTCCATTATGAATTGCTCAGTCTTAGCCCGGAGTCAGGACTTTTAACCATTCAATGGTAACAGTATAGGCTCGCCCCCTTTTACATGAGACTTAAGAGGATATATTGAAGCGTGGTTTAGCTCGGTGTATACGGTATGGGGCTCACATATGTGCAATAAATTCTACCGGATACTTGATATCGCCTCTGCTGACGATAGACAAAAAATAAACGAAATCGGTGCAGTAATTAGGTCAAAAAGTAGAGTTTTAATTTTGAGTAAATTTAAACACTGTAGAATTGGGCCACTAGGTCAATGAGTGAATGAACTTGAATCCTTGAACATGTGTGCAAACAAAAAAAAAACATGTATGGCGAACAATGGATTGGGACCGGTTGTCTAAACAGAGTGATTTCTTTTACTGAATTTATTTTGATATTTATTTTGTTTGAAAAATTTACTTTTTTTATTTTAGGTTTTGAATTTAATATTTAATTTTGATATACTCCTGTGGACTAGTAATAATTATAGTTTGATTTATTGCACATGTTCCAGTCCCATACTGTATGTGAAATGGCGTTATGGCTGTCTAGTTTGACGTGCGAGATAGAAGACTCTCACACGCACCGGAATTAAACGCGCTCCGTTTAAAATTAAATGTAGATTTATGATGAAATACTACTTATACTTAGCTCTTTCCGGTTTAGTGGTTTGTGTTATTAACTACTTACCTCTTTCAATTTTTTTTTTATTAAGATTGCGCCATCTAATATGAACGGTTGAAGTACCATAAACAAACGTAATTTGCTTGAGATATTGCAACCGATCGGCGATATTTTGAATGAATGACATTTCATTTTACTTGAATTTTAAGCCGTAAATATATATATTTTTTTCTATTTTTCTATGCTACTGAAATGATAATTAATACGAGAATAAATTTAAAAAACTCAAAATCTTTGTTTACCTACAAGTGTGACTCAAAGAGTTAAATCAATTTTTAGCTTATTAAGTTCTTAACATATTTAAATACCTTCGATTTAAAGCACATTTTACTGCATAATAAGGAATTGTTTACGTATAATCGTATAAAACAGTAAATAGACGGTGCTACTTTGGTTTTTTTTTTGTATCGAAATTTTTTAAAGTAATATCATGTTTAGGTTTAGTACAACAGTAGACAAATCCCCTTAACACCTCTGCTGACCCTTCCAGGTATACAGGCGTACCTAATCTTTTAGAGCAGAATGAGAGAAGATGCCTTTGTACCACAGAATAACAAAAACAATACAAGTTGCGATCTCTCCAAGCCTTTATTTGTATGATAACATGTCACTGATAACAAAATCGGATACAACAACCTAATCTTCGAGATAACAATTATATAACGTACAACGTGACATTCGTACAAGTTTGTAATAAAAAAAAATTGTGACAGACAAGTTTTTCACGAGACAAAAGAAATTGAAAAGTGTATGCTTAGACCATAGATCTTTCATATGATACCCCCCATGCCCTAGTAGCCCGACTTCGAAGTTTTAAGAAGCCCTTTCAAGCTCTGTTGCAAAAAAAAGTTAATACTTTTATGTATATTTTTATTTCTTTCTTATTTGCAAACGTTATCTAAAACTGTTCCAAATTTCAAGTTTAATATAATATAATAATATATATAATATAATATAATAATATAATATCCTTGGACATTTCACACAACGCCATCTAGTCCCAAGCTAAGCAACCTAATGCTTGTGTTATGGTAACGAGATGGCTGATAAACTACTTATATACATTGGTCCCGGCTGTCATTCGTGGAACTTTGACAGTCGTTTCGGGTCGTCAGAAGCCCGAAAGTCTGACAACCAGTCTTACCAAGGGGTATCATACCTATAAATAAAATAAATAAATATTCTTGGACATTTCACACAACGCCATCTAGTCCCAAGCTAAGCAACCTAATGCTTGTGTATGGTAACGAGATGGCTGATAAACTACATACATACATTTTTTTTTTTTTTTGTAAATACATACATATTATAGATAGAAAAACACTCAGACTCAGAACAAATGCTTGTAGGTCGTACAAATATTTGTTCCGTGCGGGAATCGAACCTTATTACCTTATTACCTAGTCACTGTGTTGTGGAGGTCAGATAGGCTGTCGCTCCATGTAAGATACTGGTATTCAGCTGCATCCAGTTAGAATGGAAGCCGACCCCAACATAGTTGGGGAAAGGCGTCGATTAGGTTACCCATCGTTATCATTTTATTCCGATTTATTTGATGTCGTTGGTCCATACTTCTGTATTAATTATTCTCTATTCGTATCGTTTCTTAGGTCTTCCCAAAGAAACTATGGATGGACTGGTTCTGGTTAAAAATCAACAAAACCTCGTACTTGTGTCGTAAATCAATCCGCCTAGCCTTTTCCCAACTATGGTGAGGTCAGTTTCCAGTTAACCGGATGCAGCTGAATACCAGTATCTTACATGGAGCGACTGCCTATCGGACCTCCACAACCCAGTAACTGGTAACACGATACCCCTTGGTAAAACTGGTTGTCAGATTTACTGCCTTCTGACGACCCATAACGACTGTCAAAGATCCACGAATGACAGCCGGGACCAACGGCTTAACGTGCTTTCCGGGGCACGGAGGAGTCTCGGTATGTTAAGATGGTGACCCATCCACGGACCAACCCCGGCAAGCGTAGCTTAACCTGGTGGATTGACCCGTGCGGCTGTTGTTACTTAGCCACGAGCGCTTACTTGTGACGTAAATATATGTTGCTATACATATACATTTTGACGACACGGTTGGCGCAGTGGTTGAGCGATTGACTGCTGCGCAGCATGTCGCGGGTTCGATTCCCGCACGGAACAAATATTTGTACGACCTACAAGTATTTGTTTCGAGTCTGGGTGTTTTTCTATCTATAATATGTATATATTTACAAAAAAAAAATGTATATAAGTAGTTTATCAGCCATCTCGTTACCATAACACAAGCATTAGGTTGCTTAGCTTGGGACTAGATGGCGTTGTGTGAAAATGTCCAAGGATATTATTTATTATTTATTTTATTTATTTATATAAGTGCCTACACACTCACAGTAGGTACGATACTAAAGATTTTCTTTCACTGCTGAACATATCCTTGACCTGGAAGGTCGTGTCGCGAACTCGCGAGACGCGACTTGTTGTATAATATTATCGACACACGTGTCGAGAGATGGCGAGATAAGGATTCAAGGAAGTCAGCTTTTATGAATTTGTGGGAGCGTAGCTCGGAAACTGTTGGAACGTAATCGATGCAATTTTAAATAGAAATACTAACACCACAACCACACCTGTAATCCCCGAAAGGGAAAGCAGAGGAGTAAGTATAGAACATTTACCTTTCATCATCTGCCTTTTCTCAACTATGCTGGAGAAGAAACGACGATGGATAGACTGTGTGAAAGATGATTATGATCTTTCACACAATTCATCCATCGCTTCTTTCCACGCGAGCGAAGCCGCGGGCAAATGCTAGTTTGAAATAAATGATTTTGGTTTGAGTGTCATGGCTAGAAAGGGCATGACTACCGAGATGACGACTAATAGAGAAGTATGGAAGAAAAAGACAGGGTGCGCCAGCCCCACGTACTTAGATAGTACATTGGGATAAGGGCAGGAGAATGATGATGTGGGGTCGACTTCTAGTGTAACAGACGCAGCCGAATACCAGTATTTTGTATGGAGCGACTGCCTATCGGACCTCCACAACCCAGTAACTGGTTAACACGATACCCCTTGGTAAGACTGGTTGTCAAACTTTCGGGCTTCTGACGACCGTAGTGACTGTCAAAGATCCACGTATTACAGCCGGGACCAACGGCTTAACGTGCTTTCCGAGGCACGGAGGAGTCTCGGTATGCATGTAAAGATGGTCCTCTACGGACCAACCCCGGCAAGCGTAGCTTAACCTGATAGATCGACCCGTGCGGCTGTTATTACTTAGCCACGAGCTCCTCCACGTCACATGTAATGGGGGGAGGTTATTGCCAGCAACTGGACACGAAACCAAATTCCTCGTGCTGCTAACAAGGTACTTTGAAAAAATGAGGAAATTAATGAAATGGACGCGGAAGAAAGTTTGATTTTTTATGAGTTCTTTTTGTATAAAAGTTTAACTTTTCAAAGTTATCGCATACAAAAGATGTCGGGACCCCAAAAACACTTTCTTCTAACAGTTCAAACCTACTTTTTTAACGAAAAACATTGCATATTTCGTGCAGATTCGTCAAACGAACGAAATCTAACGACTCTGCACGAAATCAAACTTAGAGAGATGTATTGATGATTTTTATGGTTAAAATTATATAAATACATATGTTTTATTGCCGCGTATCATATTTTGATCAAGATACAATCTGACACGGACCTGCAAATTGCAAAAAACCCAAAAAAAGTCGAATTTCGCGGGCTACACAGCGCAATCACCTTAACAGTATTATTCTTATTTGGCTAATATTGTTGTTAGGTCCCCTGAGAGTGTATACTCAAGTTTGCAACACTGAAAACCCTGTGCTACTCCCATGGTGCTCGGAAAACTGCGAAATTCTGGCACTTGTTTCAGTTTTTGAAAAATATACCTTAAGGTTGAACTCTCCGACTCCTCCCAGGTGGAGGCCAGCAGGCAACAGGCGTGGGGGCACCCTTCCCTGTATTGCACAGGCCTCCACCAGTGTCGGACGGGAATGGCCAGGTGTTCCCGGCCATTGACGACACGGTTGGCGCAGTGGTTGAGCGATTGACTGCTGCTCAGCATGTCGCGGATTCCCGCACAGAACAAACATTTGTACGACCTACAAGTATTTGTTTCGAGTCTGGGTGTTTTTCTATCTATAATATGTATGTATTTACAAAAAAAAAAAATGTATATAAGTAGTTTATCAGCCATCTCGTTACCATAACACAAGCATTAGGTTGCTTAGCTTGGGACTAGATGGCGTTGTGTGAAATGTCCAAAAATATTTATTTATTCCCGTAGCCCCCCAGCCTGGGGGCATGCGGGGCCCGCAGGCTGAGCCGGTTTCCCATGGCCCTCCCATGACGGCGATGTGGGAACACCGCTGAGTTTTAGTGGGTATACTGTCATTCCGACAGGAGTCCCACATACCCCGTCTCGTCCCCCACGAGCGGGGATGCGTAACGCATTTCTCAGCGTCAAAAAAAGAAAAGGTGGGGTTGGCCAAAAAGCACGCTGTCTCACCTGGCATCGTTTCCGACAGAGGTATTATCATTGATGAGCAGTTAGACACTAGTAAAATAATAAATAGTTAGTAGTAGTAAAGTGAAACTAGTAATAGTGAATCGAGCGCGTAAAAATTTACCAAAAGTCACTTTGGAAGATCGAGTTTCATGAAAAAACCTCTGCATAAATAAATTACAAATAAAGTTTATTTAACTTTTCGATAATTGAGCTTTGTCGGTACCGACTTTGTTTTGGAGATTTTACACTTCTTTTGTTACTTATTTATGCCCAAAGTTGCGTTAAATTAACAAGAAAAAAGAAAAAATTCCGCACAGACAACATTAATAGAGACAAAACGATATCAGGTTTAACTTTGGATTACATGTCAAACAGTGGAGCAATACCCCCCCAAATTTGTATGGAAAAAATATCGTCTACTTCCACCGGACGTGTTTTTAAGTTTCTTTGTTCTATATTTTGGTGAAGCAAACTAAAAAATATATTATATTTAAAAAAATCCAAAGTGGCAACGTCTACTTTCTGTTTTATAAAATACGATTATACGTAAACAGTTCCTTATTGTAAATCGAAGAAATTTAAATATGTTAAGAACTTACTAAGCTAAAAATTGATTTAAATATTGCATTTTGTCATAAATCTACATATATTATAAACGAAGCGCGTTTAGTTCCGGTGCACGTCTTCTATCTCTCTCGCGTCAAACTAGACAGCCATAACGCCATTTCACTTACACACAGAGCTAAACCACGCTTCGATGTAATGTATCCTCTTAAAACCCAACTATCCAAAAACAATCGTATTTTTTTTTATATATTTTTTTTTATTAGCTTAGCCTATATTGTATCCCACTGTTGGGCAAAGGACCTCGCCTTTTTCTTTCTAAACCTCCCTGTCTTGTGCGATCTCTGGCCATGTTGGCCCTGCGACCCTATCACCACCATCGCCGTGGCCTGCCTCGACGGCAATGTCCTCCCCCACCCCCCACTACCTTTTCGCGTAAAAAGCGCGGTCACTGTCGGACTGCATAGAAAAGAAAGAGAAGCCGGATGACACAACGCTTGCAAAAAGTAATTATTGATTTACAAAAAATCTATTGATTGGACTAAAAAAATAATCACATGAAATCATTCCTTATTATTTTGTAGAGAACTGTATGTAAACACTTTTAATGAAAATTATAGGAGTAATATGTTAAAAACTAGAAAAATTAGACAGAAATAGACCTGGGTTTAGATTTCTTTTTTCCCTTAGTTCTACAAACTAAAATAGATTTCATGACAGATGAAATCACTTCTTATGTATTGTAGATTACTGTGCATTTTTTCCTATCAAAAAGATGCTATAGTTACTGTAAAAGATGGATACAAAGTTAATGGTAAAAACTAGAAAAAATTGACAGAAATAGACCTGGGTTTAGATTTTTTTTTTCCCTTAGTTCTACAAACTAAAATAGATTTCAGGACAGATGAAATCACTTCTTATGTATTGTAGATTGTTGTGTATTTTTTCCTATCAGAAAGATGCTATAGTTACTGTAAAAGATGGATACAAAGTTACTTAGTTTCGCCGTATTTTAGGAAGGAGGAGCCTTAAAACTCGCGTGTGGGTAGACAGCGCTATAACCTTAGCACAGTTCGTACCAAGACCTTGAAGCTCAAGGATTTTGCTGTGAACCTTGTACGGAGGCAGTAGCCCAGGGTCTGGTGGGTATCCGGTGTCGTTAGATAGAGATACAGGCAAGGACTGGTGAAGAAAGGTCGGTGTGGTATATGGCCTTCTTACACTGACTGTTTTTGGGAAGTAAAGATAATTAAGATTATTAAGAGAATAATAGATAATTAAAATATAATAGATAATAGATAATTAAGATAATAAGATAATTAAGAGAATCGATTTTTAGGGTTCCGTATCAAAATGGTAAAAAGGAACCTTTATGGTGTGACTCAGTCTGTCTGTCACAGCTGGATATCTCAAGAACTACCTACTAATGCTATCAACTTGAAATTTGGAATAGTTTCAGATGACGTTTGCCCAACTATTTTGCAAATAAGAAAAAAATTTTTTTTTTCTTTTTTGCAACAGGAACTGACAGGGGGTTTTAAAAATTCGAAATGGGGCTTTTAGGGAAACGGGGGGGGGTATCATATGAAAGAGCGCTGTTTGCACATTCTCAAATGTTTTTTTTTTCTTTTTTTTTAGGCAGCATAGTTTTCGACTTTTGATGAAAAATGTTTAAAAAAATACGGTCACCCCCCCCCCCCCCATAACTCCGAAGTTTGCATAAAGAAAAATCTGAAATTATTATACCTGTGATAGGAGTTTGTATCTAGATTACAGGAAAAATAAAACGATGTCTCTAAATAGCACACTTTTTCAGAAATCATCAACAAACATTACATTGATGGTACGGAACGCTCGGTGCGCGAGTTTTTTGTTCAACCTTATTACTAGGGGCGTAAGGGTGAAAAGTGGGCAACCGCCATGGTCCGCGGTGGTACCCAGAGTGCTACAATACAATAATCTATCGGGGTCTGAATGACAGTGGGGCTCCCCTGTCAATGGTAAACATTTTGTGAAATATACTGTCTTCGTTCAGAGCTTAGATAATATACATCTAGATCGAGCCACCGCGTGGCCGGTCATGAGACAGCAATATAACACTTTTTCTAGGTTATGTGGTAGTTTATCAGCCATCTCGTTACCATAACACAAGCATTAGGTTGCTTAGCTTGGGACTAGATGGCGTTGTGTGAAATGTCCAAGGATATTTATTTGTCATTCAATCATTTAAAAAGCTTACGTTTAAACCATGTTTAAACTCATGAAATTCATGTTGCTGCTTGATACAATCTTATTTGTTATTAAATTAATTTATTTTATTTTAATGCGCTGACGAAATGTATAAAACTTCTGACGAGCTCAAGTTCAAAATTCGAGATCACCGTACTGCTGTAGGGGGCAGATCAAAATTTCATACAATCTGCGTTCTAATCTAATAGCAGGACTGGCGGCAGTTTTCAGCAGGACAAGTCACAACAAGTCAACGATTTTTAGTCATGCAATGGTTTTTCAACTCTCGGTGTTGAGCCGAAGCATTGAGAATCCAACACAGCATTATCAGCGCGTCAAAAAAACACACTGTTGGATTTTCAACTCTCAGCGCTAAGCAGTGCGTTGAAAATCCAATGCGCAATAAAAAAAATCGCCAGTGTCTACGAGGGCTGAATGATAGAAATTGACGCAGCAAGAAATTAAAAAGTAAAGTCAACGACTCTCCTTGCGTTCAACCTTGAGGGCACAAAAAGCCTCTGAGTCTGAGGTCGCAGTTTTTATCGTGTAATACCGCTCACTAGAGATGAACCGACTATTTGGGAAAGCCGACGGCCATATTTGTAGCCAAACTACTTTTAAATGGTCTAGGCTTAGGGTCTAGGCATAGAAATATAAAAAACAGGAGAAGTGGCAAGCGGGCGAATCTGTGTCCGCGCGACATGCTCAGTATGAGCCGTAAGTACATAGTACAAATTCCGTCTCCGCGAACTAGTGCGCTTTCGACTGTGACCGTGACAATTTATAAGAATGCCGTGTTGTTCAGTGGTTTCTTGTAAAAACCGAAGCCATGTAAATCATGGAATCACTTTCCATATGTAAGTACAAGTATTTTACCTTATTTGTCTTTAAAATCATGAAAGTGACAAAGAGAAAAAGTGGAGACACAAGGTTCCGATACATTTTAAGATACTGGGCACATCTCATTCTTTCTTAATACTATGGGTCTAGGAGTCGGTCATTCAGATAGATGAAGCTATTTGCCTATTCCAAAGCGTAGTAGGTTCCTATGGAGAAGAACGGGCAAGAAACTCCACGGACATTAGTCGGAAAAAACTCTCGACTGTTTTTACTAAAGTAAAAACTTTATCATAATACTAGCTTTCGCCCGCGTGGTATGTCGATACAAAGTAGCCTGATGTCCTTTACCAGGTCATGGTCTACCCGTGTGCCAAATTTCATCCAAATCGGTCCAGCCGTTTGAGCGTGAAGAAGTAACAAACATACAAACACACACAAACCACTCACAAACTTTGGCTTTTATAATACGCGCGGGGGCCGGTCGCGTTAGTGGCTATACTCTAAAGCGCGCTCGCATACGGTAAACTTTTTGTAGCTCCGTTTTGTAGGTTTTGTAGCCACGAAAAGCGACTTTAATTTATATTATATTACAGATAATATTATAGATTTCAAATTTTAGTCACAGTTTCGGTTTAGAACTCAACTCGAACCTAAACTTCGCCGAAATGATCAGCTTGACCGACTAGTCGGTCTTTTTGCAACCGAAAAGTCGGCCAGTCGGCTAGTCGGCCCATCTCTAGTTCACATAGATGTAATTGTTTACGTTCTGAAGTAAAATTCCATGATTATGTAACAAAGTAAATGTTAGGTAAGTCGAAACTTTTGTGAAGTAATGGGCTTTGTTACAACTATTATGGAGGGTGAAATGAGGGCTTTCTTTGGTAATTAATTCTGTGTTCTTGTTTGATAATCAGCAGGTAAACCACTTGGTTTCTTACTTTGCCAATAATCAATCTGCCTAGCCTTTTCCCAACTATGTTGGGGTCGGCTTCCAGTCTAACCGGATACAGCTGAATACCAGTATTTTACACGGAGCGACTCCACAACCCAGTAACTGGGTAACACGATACCTCTTGGTAAGACTGGTTGTCAGACTTTCGGGCTTCTGACGACCCGTAACGACTGTCAAAGGTCCACGAATGACAGCCGGGACCAACGGCTTAAGGCCCAGGTTCCAAGATTGGTTTAGCTCGGTGTGTAAGTGAAATGGCGTTATGGCTGTCTAGTTTGACGCACGAGATAGAAGATTCTCACGCGCACCGGAATTATGTCGTAAAAATGCAAATAAAATCGTATAAAATTAGAAATTAACTATTTAATAAAAAGTAATCCATCACTGGATGCAGTTTGGAATTTGACATTTCATGTTATATTTTTAATTATAATTATAATTGTTAATGAAGGGATAAACTGCTTTTAAAGATTATTAGGAGGTATGTTTAAAGATTTTTTTGGTGCATTAAAATATGTATAATTATGTTTTGGCTTCCATCACTGTATGCGAAAAAGACTTGAAAATATCATATTTTTTTTACATGTCAAAATTATTTACGGTTTATGAGATACACTGCTTTAAAAAACCACCTTTTTGATCGTTTTCAGGAAATCTGGGCCTTAACGTGCTTTCCGAAGGCACGGAGGAGTCTCGGTATGTAAAGATGGTCCAACCCATCCACGCAGCAACCCCAGCAAGCGTAGCTTAACATGATGGATCGATCCGTGCCGCCAGCCTTTTCCCAACTATGTTGGGGTCGGCTTCCAGTCTAACCGGATGCAGCTGAGTACCAGTATTAGGGTTTCGTACCAAAATGGTAAAAAGTAACCCTTATGGTGCGATTCAGTCTGTTTGTCACAGCTGGATATCTCAAGAACTACTAATGCTATCAACTTGAACGTTTTAGATGACGTTTGCCCAACTATCTTGCATTATAAGTTTTTTTTTTTTTTTTGCAACTGGTACTGAAAGGGGGTCTTAAAAATTCGAAGTGGGGCTAATAGCTAATAGCATGTGAGGTATCTTAGGAAAGAGCGCTGTTGGCACATTCTCAATTTTTTTTTCTTTTGGAACGAAGTTCCTTATCGCGCGTTGTGAAAGGGGGCTAGACGGAAAAAACTCTCACGAAAAGTTGTCACGACACTTTTTGCTATAGGTAGCTATTGTAAGCCGTGCGGCGTGCGCATGTTTCTCTGTCTGTCTCTCTCTCTCTCTCTCTTATAGAAAGCAAGCCAGATATTTTCATTTCTATTTCGCATTGAACAGTGTGGTGTCGCGATGATGATGATGATGATGATGATGATGGTGATGATGATGATGATGATGATGGTGATGATGATGATGATGATGATGATGATGATGATGATGATGATGGTGGTGGTGGTGGTGATGATGATGATGATGATGGTGATGATGATGATGATGGTAATGATGATGATGATTATAAAAATAAAATTTTGTTACAATTCCTTCACTAATTAATCGAAAGGAACTTCGTTCCATCCGGGTGTCCCTTGACACCTCTCAAGTTTTTTTTTGACTTGACCTATCTCCAAAGTTTTGCATAGAGAAAAATCTGAAATTATTCTATGTGATAGAAGTTTATGTAAAGATCACAGGAAAAATAAAACGTTGTCTTTATATTAGCACACTTTTTCAGAAATCATCAACAAAAATACAATAATATTTATGATGGTACGGAACCCTCGGACGTGCGCGAGTCCGACTCGCTCTTGACCGGTTTTTTTCCTATATTATGCTCTTTTACAGCTTCTATCATCTCCATCCCAATTTATTAGTTGCCCCGAAGGGGTAGACAGACCCATAGTAAATCCACATTGTATTCACCAGGGGGCTTACTATCTCTCGCGTCCGAGCCTGGTTCAGGCCATGGTGCGGAGCGAGAGTGCATAGGAGGCCGTCACCTCCTTCTGCGAAGCAATGATGCTCGCGAAGGAGGAGGCGGAACGCGTGAGGGAGAGGCAGCCTCACGCCCTCAGTTGCCGCAGGAGACGCCCAGGGCGGCGGGAATCGCGAGACGATTTCCGGCCACCGTAGGCGCGGGCCTGCGGACGGTGAGTAGCGGGTAGCTCGCCGTCCGGTAAGGACCAGGCCCGAGTCGACGGCGCGTTGTGTTCCACGCGCGCCTCAAAGAGATGTCAGCAAATGATAGGGTCCAATAGGGCCGACGCCGCTGGGGTCGCGGGTTGTTTGAAGGAGATACCGCGGCCCTGGCATAGGCAACTGAAGGAACACGGGTGGGTTTTAGTCAGTAAAAGTCTGACACGCCCTTCCGCTCCACCCAGAGCGGGAGAAGTTATTTGGTGATTTCCCACCCTCAAAAAAAAAAGAAAAAAAAAAGGGGCTTGAGAGAGAGAGACGGAGCTATATATATATAGCTCCGTCTCTCTCTCACTGGAAACGTTCAACTTCTGCCCTGCTATAAGAACTCATAGTAATAACTGAATGGAAAAGTTTCACATAATGTTTGTGACAAAATAATTACTCAAGATTCTTGACCTCACACGTGCATCCGAAGCTGTCACCCATCATAACAATAAAAATAAACACTTTCCACAGAAGTGATGCCAATAATAATATTTCTTCCTAATAATTTTGAAAATCAATATTTTCCTATCGATTTTAATAGGAGGCCAAAGGAAAATATTTTCGCTTTCAATCGATTTATTAATTATAAATGTTGTTTTTGAGAATATTGCTTTAAGAAACGCTTCAAAATAACTTTTGGAGTATAATTTTGAAGGTATTTTTTCCTTAACCGAGCTCTTTTGAAGGTCGCTTGTCCAAGGGGATGGCGAAGTAGACCGAGACGTAACACACCGGATTGACTCAGGATGGATGAAATGGCGACAGGTTACAGGAACAACTTGCGACCCACGGATGCCCCTCAAGTTAAAGGGGAAAAACTACAATTCCGTGATAAGGCCTGTCGCACTTTATGGATCGGAATGCTGGGCAGTGAACGCTTTTAACGTTCATCGTTCTCACATGTATGAATGATGTAACCAATATTTTGTAACCATATTTTGATTTAAAAGAGTGTCCGTGGAGTTTCTTGCCCGTTCTTCTCCATAGATCTACGTTTTGGAATGGGCAACTAGCTTCAACTTTCTGACTTACCTACTGACCGACTCTTTGACAATTCAAAAGTGCCTGTAATTGGTTTAATTGAAATAAATGCTTTGAGTTTGAGTTTGAAGAAGAAGGATGAAAAAAGGTTGCATGCAGCGGAGATGAGAATGTTGAGATGGATGTGTGGAGTGACGAGAATGGAAAAAGTGAAAGTAAGAAATGGGTACATACAGGATAAGTTTTTAAGCAATGCGCAAATTTTCACAGACTGTTCTACCCATGAATATGAACAACTTTTACTATGGGACCAAACCTGAAATCACGAAAGAAAAATCAGCTGCTCCCTACATTTTGACGTATTTGGTGTACCTACAGCTGATTTTTTTTTCGCGATTTCAGAGTAAGTCCCTTAATGAAAGTTGTTAATATTCATGGGTAGAACTAGAAACATCCCGTTAAAATTTGCGCACTGATTATATTAAGGGGAAGCTTGAAACCAGAATACCATGTAAGTAACCATCTTTTCTTTGGTCTACTACAGGGTTAAATTAAATTAGTTAGGGAAACTGAAACAAAAAAAGAGCGAGTCGGACTCTTGCACCGAGTGTTCCGTACCATCATTTAATATGTAATTTTTGTTGGTAATTTCTGAAAAACTGTGCTATTTAGAGACATCGTTTTATTTTTCCTGTAATATTTACATAAACTTCTATCACATACAATAATTTCAGATTTTTATTTAAGCATACTTCGATGATAAGGCGGGGAACGGTTTTTTTTTACATTTTTCATCAAAAGTTGAAAACTATGCGGCCTAAAAAAAGAAAAAAAAAAAGGTTTGAGAATGTGCAAACAGCGCTTTTTCCATATGCCCTACACACCCCACATAGTAGCCCCACTTCGAATTTTTAAGACCCTGTGGCAAAAAAAAATACATTTTTATTTTTTTCTTATTTGCAAAATAGTTGGATAAACGTCATCTAAAACTGTTCCAAATTTCAAGTTGATAGCATTAGTAGTTCTTGAGATATCCAGCTGTGACAGACAGACAGATAGACTGAGTCGCACCATAAAGGTTCCTTTTTACCATTTTGGTACGGAACCCTAAAAATATCTAGTGGTATGCAGTAGGTACGCACCCCAGACCCATCCCAACCGAGTATGTCATCGCCGATTTAGAGCCAGGCTAGATAAACAGTTTAACACCTAGGATTTCCTGTTCACTTTCCTGGATAAATCCAGACTGAACTGAATTATTAAACGTAAGTACTATCATTATTTATACCTATCTGTTTACACTTGAGCGACACACAGGAGCTCGTGGCTAAGTAATAACAGCCGCACGGGTCGATCCATCAGGTTAAGCTACGCTTGCTGGGGTTGGTCCGTGGATGGGTAACCATCTTTACACACCGAGACCACAGAATAAATAATAGTACTAACGTACAGAAGTTGCACTCCTTTGATCTTGAAGAAAGCCGCTTTTATAATAGCCTACAAAATCTTTTCCTCCCCATGCGCAAGCTAAATTGCTCTTAATCGCCGCGCTTGAGAGTTGTTCTTACTTTGTGTTGTTACTCGTCCGTAACATACCTACGCCGCTTAGCCGAGTACTAGGGCTGTCCGCAAAGAAAAATAAAATATGGTACCATAGCACCATATACCATACCATACATACCATATGGTATGGTGGTAGTGGTGGTGGTGGGGTATATGGTACCTTTTTATACTTTTATTGTATTTATGAGTAGTCTATCTAGAGTTGTTTCACTTTAATGTAATGTCTTATAATTTTCAAACGTTATTTTTTTAGTAATCAATCAAACAATCATTATTAAATCATCATCATCAATTATTTTTAATACACCATCAACTTGTATAATATTTAGAAGTGTTCTAAAGTAAACAAGGTACAAACACGTCTTAAATTGAAAGTGACATTTGGGCCACTTTAGTCGCCTGAACATGGTCATAAAACAACTAAAGATGCCTCAACGCACCAGTGGCTAAGTTTGTGCGATCGTACGATCGCGGGTAGGTACAGTTGCTTGTTAATTCTAAGTTAATCCTTAATTACTTTAAGCGATTTTGGACCTTACTCCTGAAACAATACGACGCGCATACAAACCCCCACCACTCCGCCGAGAGCTCAAGTTAAATGTCGGCAACTATAGTAAGTAGGTAGGTAGGTAAAAAAAGGTAGCAACAAGACTCGACATTTCGTAATGGATTTTCGTCATTAAAAAAGTAAGTATATCACTAATTTATACATAGTATAGTGATAATGAATAGTATACTTCAATTTAAAATCTAAGATTTAATTTTTTCATGGGCGGCCGTACGTGACTCGCTCGCTGAGCGCGTAATACACCCTGACTGACTTGAAACCCAGAGTTGCCGCGAGCTGTAGGTACTTATCTCGAGCGGAATGTACCAGTGCAAGAGGCCTGCCGAGACTCCTACGTCAAACTCAAACTCAAAGCATTTATTTCAAATAAACCAATTACAGGCACTTTTGAATTGAAAAAGGGTCGGTCTTGGGTCGGTCAGTCAGAAAAATGAAGCTAGTTGCCCATTCCAAAGCGTAGATCCTGGAGAAGAACGGGCAAGAAACTCCACGGACACTCTTTTAAATCAAATATTTTACATAATATTGGTTACATCGCATCGTTCATATTGAAAACATAGATGTGAGGACAATGTAGAAAGACGTGCACGTTAAAAGCGTCCGTAATGAAAAAGATAAAAACTAAAAACAACTAAATTAAAAATAAGCCGTGGCAGCTAAGAGACGACCAGTCCCAACTGACGGCGCCCGTTTACGAACATGACGCATGGATCAGCACCAATTAGCTCAACCATTTTGAAGGGAACTTAATGATCCAACACACACGCCACCACCAGCGAGACATTTGAGTGAGCATGACATACTCTCAACCGCCGTGCCTCGGAAAGCACGTTAAGCCGTTGGTTCTTTCCTCAAAAGACCATTTCAGACTGGATCTACATGGTCCTCACATGATCTGACCAAGATTATGTCTGGACTTTAAAAGAGACTTTGACCCCTTTTTTTTTTTTTTTTTTTTTGAGGGTGGGAAATCATCAAATAACTTCTCCCGCTCTGAGTGGAGCGGAAGGGCGTGTCAGACTTTTACTGACTAAAACCCACCCGTGTTCCTTCAGTTGCCTATGCCAGGGCCGCGGTAACCTCTTCAGACAACCCGCGACCCCAGCGGCAAGTACCAGGTAATAAACATCGTAAGTTTTCTACACTAATCCCCCTTTGACCCCTGAGTTTGTTTCGCCATTTCTTCTCAGGGTAGTCAGATAGGAAATGTCGACTTCATCTAGCTTATTTAAAAAAAAAAAAAATTATGACGTGTAAAAGTGATTTCGATATCCTATTTACAGAATAAACAATTTCATTTCATTTCAAACAATTTCATTTCATTTCATTTGTTCCGGCTGTCATTCGTGGATCTTTGACAGTCGTTACGGGTCATCAGAAGCCCGAAAGTCTGACAACCAGTCTTACCAAGGGGTATCGTATTATCCAGTTACTGTGTTGTGGAGGTCAGATAGGCAGTCGCTCCATGTAAAATGCTGGTATTTAGCTGCATCAGGTTAGACTGAAAGCTGACCCCAACATAGTTCGGAAAAGGCTAAGCAGATTGATTGGAACTATAGTAAACAGAGTCATAATTTATGTTCAAAGAATGTTTTAAGGGAGTAGAAGTTGTGGGCTTTAGGAACCCAAAATGGAAATTATTAGAGATTAGATACGTGCCCCTATTTAAGTACCGCAGTACTTACGTAGTATAGGTACCTACTTACTAACATTTTTAGGGTTCCGTACCAAAATGGTAAAAAAGGAACCCTTATGGTGTGACTCAGTCTGTCTGTCTGTCACAGCTGGATATCTCAAGAACTACTAATGCTATCAACTTGAAATTTGGAACAGTTTTAGATGACGTTTACCCAACTATTTTGCAAATATGAAAGAAATAGAAATATTTATATTTTTTTTGCAACATTGACTGAAAGGGGGTCTTAAAATTCAAAGTGGGGCTACTAGGGCATGTGGGGTATCATATAAAAGAGCGCTGTTTGCACATTCTGAAACATTTTTTTTCTTTTTTTCAGGCCGCATAGTTTTCGACTATTGATGAAAAATGTAAAAAAAAATACCCCCCCCTTATCTCTGAACTTTGCAAAGCGAAAAATCTGAAATTATTCTATATGATAGAAGTTTATGTAAAGATTACAGGAAAAATAAAACGATGTCTCTAAATAGCACACTTTTTCAGAAATCGGAACGGAACCCTCGGTGCGCGAGTCCGACTCGCTCTTGGCCGGTTTTTATATAAAATTAGCGACATTATCAATCAACTCGGATTTCCCCTTTACGTAATAAATAATCTAAGCTTCACGACTTTGTATACCTAACAATTGTAATTGATTGTAACATTCAAATTTAATTGAATAATTCAATTGTTTTACTTTCATACCATTATAGTTTTTTTCAATAGGAGGAGCTCGTGGCTAAGTAATTACAGCCGCACGGGTCGATCCATCAGGTTAAGCTACGCTTGCCGGGGTTGGTCCGTGGATGGGCGACCATCTTTACACACCGAGACTCCTCCGTGCGTAGATAGAGTTCGCCTCCGTGCCTCGGAAAGCACGTTAAGCCGTAATTGGTACCGGCTGTCATTCGTGGATCTTTGACAATCGTTACGGGTCGTCAGA
Organism: Cosmia trapezina; assembly: GCA_905163495.3. Taxonomy (NCBI): domain Eukaryota; kingdom Metazoa; phylum Arthropoda; class Insecta; order Lepidoptera; family Noctuidae; genus Cosmia; species Cosmia trapezina. The sequence continues at coordinate 13,807,801 of LR991049.1, forward strand.
AGCCCGAAAGTTTGACAACCAGTCTTACCAAGGGGTATCAATTACCCCGTAACTGGGTTGTGGAGGTCAGATAGGCAGTCGCTCCATGTAAAATACTGGGTTGTGGACGTCAGATAGGCAGTCGCTCCATGCAAAATACTGGTATTCAGCTGCATCCGGTTAGACTGGAAGCCGACCCCAACATAGTTGGGAAAAGGATAGGCAGATTGATTGATAGTTTTTTTCAATACTGCGAATCTTTTCGCTTTTTTTTCTAGAAGTAAATCGATTCCAGTTCGAATTCCAGCAGGGCTAACATGGCAAGCACGAGAACACGAGATATCACGATTTGTCGAAATTTGTCGTCGATTCTGACGTTAGAAAAGCGTTATTGGGTTTAAATAACAGGAATTTGTCAGAAGCAGTCTGGAGTTGTGCCCTAAGCATAACTGGCCCAGTATAACAGCTGCCCCGACTTACGAGTTGCAGGTCGTTGGTCCGAACCCAGAAAGCGCTTTACTTTGTATTACATAGATATATTTCATCACCACTGCTCTCAAAACGTTGAAGGAAAACATCGTGAGGAAACCGGCATCTCCTAGAACCAAACATTCGAAGACAACATCTACCAATCCGCACTGGGCCCGCGTGGTGGATTACAGCCCACTCTCTCTCACAGAGAGGCGTGTGTCCCAGCAGTGGGAACATTATAGGCTGATTATGAAGCATAAATGGCGAAATGTTGGAGTACACTTCTCATCATGACCATTTCAGCCGAAAGACGTCCACTGCTGGACATAGACCTGCCCCAAGCACCGCCACTTCGACCGGTTCTGGCTTCCCGCATCCAGCGGATTCCTGCGCCCTTCACAAGGTCATCGGTCTACTTTGTGGGAGGCCTTCCAACGCTAAGTCTTCCGGTACGCGGTCGCCCCTCCAGAACCTTTCGGCCCCATCGGCCATCTGTTCTGCGAGCAATGTGCCTTGCCCACTGCCACTTAAGTTTGGCAATTCTTCGGGCTATGTCGGTTACCTTGGTTCTCCTGCGGATCTCTTCATTTCTGATTCGAGGCCTCTCCATTGCCCTTTGGGTGACTTTTAGCCTTCTAGTGAGGCCCATTGTGAGCTACCACATTTCAGTGCCGTAGGTCATCACTGGAAGGAAACACGCACTGGTCAAAGACTTTCTTCTTGAAACACAGCGGTATGTGAGACGAGAAGATATTGCTAGCTTCCCGAACGCTGCCGAGCCGAATCGGATTCGACGATTGACCTCTTTCTCTAAGTTGAACCTACCTAACTGGACAGTTTGTCCTAGATAAACATACTCGTTCACAACTTCGAGTTTGTCTCCGATCTTCATGAGAGTGGGTGCTACATGGGCATTTGACATGACCTTTGTCTTATCCATGTTCATTTTTAGACCCACTCGGTATACCTTCGGGGGATAGAGGCGGGATTTGCATTCATTACTTTACTATCCTTGTAAAATACTGGTATTCAGATGTGGGAAAAAGCTAGGCAGATGATGATGACTATCATTGAAGGCATGTTACATTCTTAGATCAACAGATTCTGTATGTAATTTGTTTATCAGCCTTATTATGTATGTTTTACAGGATTTTCTCATTAAGGTCAATTCACATTACCTTTGTAAATCATAATAATATGTATATTTTCTTTTTTTATGTATTCAGAGCATGTGTACTCGATAATGTGTAAGCTGTGGTTACCTGTAATTGAGTACGCATTACAGGATAACGTATTTATTACGCATGTTTGTTACTGTAGAAGTTAATTGTAAAGTATCTAAATATAACTTTATTCCGTGTTTTATTTGTAAGACTACTACAAACTGGGTGACTGTTGGGTTACTGTTCCATTTTACTATTATGCACTTACTTTAGTAAGATACATGCATATAAAACAAATTATGTTGTTTGTCAAAAAAGTTCTCCCGATTTATTAAACAAACAAACAACGGACAGTGGACAGGACACAAGTGACAAAATACACCTCTACCACGGGTGCAATAATACCTTTACTATTAGCCGACGTTCACACGGGCGTAAAAAAATCGCGGCGATTTTTTTTCGTCAGTCAGACACTAAACTGCACATCAATAAATCCAACTTATTTGTTTTCATGCCACTCCTAAAGTTACAGATGACTCGGACCAATTTCACCAATGAAACTGAATGCCAATTCTCGTACCTAAAAGCATTCAAATTCAAGTCGCAATCTCATGCCAGCGACAGTCAAATTTCAAAAATGTAGGTAAACGCTATACAATTTTTGACAGATTGAGACTGAGATAAGATTTCGAATCAATCAATCAATCATAAAAATCTTTATTTTTCTCATTTAGTATTACAGGCACTAGATATTATATGCACAATCTTATATAGAGAAAGGTGTCTGAAGTAGGAGGGCCCGGAGTTACAGATCACCCGGCTCTTTTGTTACACAAGTTACATTACCAAATGGTTAGTCAAGATATACTTTCAATGAAAAGTACAAATTATAAGTAGATATATTAATATTAATGATACCTTTTTAGACAAAACAAAATAAAATAGAAATGAGATAACGAAAAATGAAGAATAAAATGAATGAGTGTATGAATGAGAGTAAGGGTGAGTGTATGGATGATTGTAAGTGTAGGAGTGTGAGTGTAAATGCGTGGGTGTTAAGACACTGGTTTTAATAAGTTTTCAGTGGCCGTGTAGTCGAGATTTAAAAGCCAAATGCGTAAATTTCTTTTACAAATAGCTTTTGTATCTGTGTAAATATGTATTTTGCTATTGATAGAGTTGTATAGAAAAGTGCCAAGAAAACAGAAAAACTTATGGGAGAAAGCAGTGTTAAATCGGATGATAGAACAAACATTTGATGATCGTCTATTTAGTGAAAGGAAATCGTGAATCATGGGAAGTTCAGAGTGTTTTTTTAATACTGTAATGAATATGAACAACTGCCGGACCGTTAACACTTGGCAGTGTTGGTAAAGTTGCATAGTTGGATATAGCCTTGGAAAAAAGCAACAAACTTTTAATACAGCTCTTTGGGCTCTCTCTAAATTTATCATATAAGTTTTAGAACTACCGCCCCATGTGGTAATGCAATATACTAGCAAAGATTGGCATAGTGCAAAGTAAACTGTCTTAATAACTGATGTATCAGTTAAATGTCTTATATTTTTAAAAATGTAGATTAATTTTCTGATTCTTTTAACTAATGTTTCAATGTGTTGTTGGAAGTTGAGACGATAATCTATGATTAAGCCAAGATATTTAATAGAATTAGTTTTAATTAACACGGGACAAGAACAATGGTTAGTAAAATTGCATGAGTGGGCTTTCAAGTTGAAATTTGGTTGGTCCGGGGGTCTAAGGGAATATGTCATGTATTTCGTCTTATCGACATTGAGGGTAAGCAAATTGGAATGTAGCCATTTATAAACAGTATCAAAACCTTGTTGAGCATAATTTTTAACATCTTCCCATGTGAAAGCAACGAATATCAAGGCAGTGTCATCGGCGAAAGTGATGATTTTACCGTTTTGCAGCTTGATTTCACATAAGTCGTTTATGTAAACTAAGAATAATGTTGGGCCAAGGATACTGCCCTGTGGAACGCCGTACTGATTAGGAAGCTCGTCGCTAATCCAACTATCTATTTTGGTAGTTTGTGTTCTGTCAGACAAATAGTCTATGAATAGTTGAAGTGGTAAACTTCTTACTCCCATATTCTCTAATTTATTTATCAAAATGGGAACAGATACTGTGTCAAATGCTTTAGCCAAATCTAGGTAAATGGCTAAGGTCTTTTTTTTATTGTCTAGTTTGTTGACTATGTGATCTGAATGTAGTTAAAATACGGGAATTGCCCCTCAGCACACTTAGCCCCCGTTCCCACGAGCGTAATAAAATCGTGCCGGGATTTTATCGCGCACTGGATTTTCAAGTCTCGTTGTTGAGCCGAGCGTTGAAAATCCAACCTAATAAAAACAGAGTACATCCGGCGAAAAACACACTGTTGAATTTTCAACGCTAAGCAGTGAGTTGAAAATCCAGTGCGCGATAAAATCCCGGCGCGATTTTATTACGCTCGTGGAAACGCCGACTTACGGCCGGTACACATGTCTCCGTTTTAGTGTTCCGTTTTATCGTGTACGTTTTTTTTCGTCGATGGCGTATGTAGTTGTATGAGCGACTTCACACATGACACAGTATTCTGTATACAGTAAAAAATATCGTTCCGTAAAAAAATGACATTCCGTTTTGTCATCGAATACTGGACGACGGAACAGTAAAAATATTCGGATACGTAGAATTTTAACGGATAGATACTGTGTGCGTGGCGGGCGGTGTGTGCCTGGTGTGCGGGGTGTGACCGTTTTAGCCCCACAGTTTTAACATATTTAAAAATCACTAATCAGTCTGTGTTTTGAAGAAAGGATTCTTTCAAAACACTTCGAACATGTCATTGTTACCGAGTTTTTTTTTAAAATCTCCTTTTATTTAATGCAATGTGCTGGAACTTTCAGCAATAAGTAGATGATGGTTACTGATCTTGCACGGTATCACAGATTAATACAGATGGGACACTCCGCAGTTTAGGTATGAAGCTACAAGTATGCGGCGGGCCCCGTCTGCGGGGCTAATTCAGTAGGTCAGAAGGTATAAGAGTTACGCAATAGAAAGAGAGGCAACTTGTAGTTGAATATAACTGTAGGTAATAAGCGTTATGCGACCTGAATTGCACTTTATTGTGTCGTAGCAAGAGTTCCTTTTTATTTGAATGAATTTGCGGAGTGTCCCATGTGTGTTCATCTATGACGGTATGAAGCTACATGCTATCGATGCTACAGATCATTCATGCTCGTTGTATTTAGTAAGTCTTTTGGTGCCCTTCTTTTCAGTCTTGTGAAGGTTACCAGGTTTGAAGTTCCATTGCCAGTAGATCTGGTTGGTTTTTTAACCCTTTGTACGCCAGAACGCAGATCTACACGAGACACAATGGTTTTTTAATTGTTTCTGTAATTACCACATACAAAAGGTTAATCTGGTGCAGTATGTGGTAATATTTTCTTTGATTTCCTCATTCAACAGTTTTGATCCTTGATATTGCGATACACAGAAAAGTGGTAAGTACATCCTTGTGATCTAACGAAGAACCAATGTTGACCATAACATGAAGATTCCAATAAGAAACCGGTTGTAATTTGTTTCATTGACTAATTACCATTTATTATGTAATAACAACATCATAAAACAGTTTAATAGGTTTGTTTATTAGTTTGTTCATGTTCTGATCATTCTTTGAAACTGCTGCACAGATTTTGATATGTCTATTTAGGAAGAATATTTATTGGTTCACAAAAGAAAATAGTTATCATTGTAGTAATTAATAACACTTTGTAAAATTTAAATGAAAGGCGGGCCAGCACACAGATAAGACCCCATATTTTTGTTGTGTGGCTAAAACCAAATTGTATTAAGCTAAGGGTTTTCTATGTAAATAAATATTAATAATAATTACCTACTTAGTCTGTTTTTACCAGTGAGTTTGTATCTCAAGAATGTTTAGTGTTTTGTTTCTAACCAATATGTTATCGACAACTGGCTTTGTTCTTCCAAAATCGATTTCGAAACAAAAGTTTTTGCAATGTAAGCAATCAATGCAATGTGGGCGAGAATAACGCTCTGTCTCATAGTACGCATTTGAACGAAATAGTAGCAGTAACGAGACACTACATAATTGATCAAAGTGACCACTGAATGAAGACATCAATTGGTCATAATTGACGCAAAAACAATGAAAAAGGTCGCTGAAAAATAAATGACCAATTCGCGCCATTTTGTACATGAAAGATGAATTAAAAAGTTGAACAAGGCAAAGGCAGAAAAACAAAAATTCTCTGCATTCGAACTTTTTTCTACAAAATTTTCTAAAGTAAGTACCTACCTATAAACCGACTGATTGGAAAAGTGTCGACTATGTTAGCCAGTTTATAGTCAACAATGTACAATCAAACTGGTTTGTTTAATGTTATTTTTTTATAACAAACACGTTCTCGCCCTAGTACATCAGCTAGTTGTAGATTAAAACGGGTTATATTGTAATGTTTGGCAAACCTGACCGCTGCCGACGGAAGGCTTCGGATGAATGGAAAAAAACCACTTATCACAACACGAGAATCGCTCACTACACTGCTGAGATCGCACTGACACCTCCAAATACACTTTATAAACGAGTAATACAGGAATGAAACACTAAAACCACAGCGATACGCGACATTACGACAAAAGGGTACGCACCTTACTCTTAGTTATAATGTGTGTAGCGAGTTTTACAACAGCGAAATTTCCCGTGCCAATCGTTTTCTCCAGCTCGTAATTGCCGACACACACGAGCTGGTCTATTGGGAAATGTTTGCTTTTGTGCATTGGCTTCATATTGCTGGCCATTTCGTGAGAAACTTGAAATAATTCACTCGACCTCTCATTACCCACCGAGCGAAATTCGTCTACTGGCGCTAGTTCGCGCCGACTGCCGCAATGGCGCCAGTGTAACTCACGTCATTCGCTTTGGGATGTTCATGTGCGCCCCTCGATGTTTCATTAACAAACACTATTTAATTTATATTACATTCACATTTACACGCACAATGCAATACGAAATCATGATGATTTTAATTCGCGATCATTACGATCTCACTACGAACGTCAAACAGGTGTTGACAGACTTTCTTATCAGTGTTTCTCTTATCAATACGTAGGGATTCAATTGAACAACACAGGCTTACGAAAATAAGAACTCGATTCACAACCTTTACGAGACTCGCGCCGTCTCTTTCTGTCTGATTCATGTGTCCAACGTTTGAGGGAGATAGATAGAATGATCACCGTCAGTCGGGAGACCTAGTGACGTCATTGGGCCCGGGTGACGTCACACGCGGCAATTTCAAACTAGGAGACGGTGTGGGGTGTACGTCAGTAGAAAATATCGATTTTTCTTATCGTTAAGTGCAACTTTTAATAAAAATGATAAGTTGACATCATTAAAGAATGTCGTTCAGTTTGTCTATTTACCGTTACCCATAAAAGAAACGGAGTAAGTACTTATTCATAGAAATTATTAATGTTCATTCAACTGAGTCTGATTATTATTGAACGTTGATTCATACTCTCCGTGGTCACGAGACGAACTTTTTCTTCTCGAATAATACTGAATCCAATTAATGGTATTACTTACCTACGTTTTTTGTAAGTATTGGAAATCTGTACAAAACTCGTGTTTTTGCTTAGAGGACGCCTTTTAAAATTCAAGGTCTTTCCTTATCGACGTTATATGTGTTGCGTAGTAGATATGAGCTATGAGATTATGTATTCGGGAAGAGATAACTGGGTTTATAATATAGGAGCCATTCATTCATTGATGATACTATCTTCATTGTGAATCTGTATTGATTAAAATACATACGTTAGCTGAGAACAGCGTCATCTATTGAGACGATGTTTGTAATCATTACTCAACGTAGTGTTGTGCCTTGTTACTAGATGGCGCTGCCACCAATTTTAAATTAAAATGAGTGACAAAGTGGTAAAATTATATAGTGTGAGTTGTGAGTGTTGTGACCAGGGACTGTATACCTACCGATATAATTTTGGTATCGATATAAATACCGGTATTTTTATTCAGTATAATAATATCGATACTTTAATGTACCTTTATCAGTATCGACACCGATACTAAAATACCGATTTATTACCAATAAATACCTTTACCTGCGGCTGCGATATCTTTTCGATTTCTTTTGCCCCCCGGCCCATCTAGTAACGGTCGTGTGTGTGGTACCTACGTGAATTTTGGTTTCTAGTGATTGGTATATCATGATTGCTGGTTTGTATTTTTACCTTTAAGTTTATGTTTTCGTTTGTTTCTAGACATTTAGGTCCTTTGTACTGTCGGCTGTCGGCGTGTCGGCTACATATCATGCTATACATTTCCTGATAATATCAGTATTGAGTATCGATATACCTAATTATAGATAGTTTTTTACCGCCACTTAAATTACTGAGACAAAATATTGGTATCTATCCCAGTTATCGCTTCTGTTATCGGTATTTTCTTTGAAATATCGGTTTAAGTCCCTAGTTCTGACTGACACTCCGCTAGGAGTAATAGCTTTATGGTCGATATTTTTTATAGACCAAACGAGCGAATGCTCATTCTATCCCCACTCTACCAAATTCTTTTTGTGTAAACAGGGATAGAGCACTCCTTCGTTGGTCTCTCCGTACTAAAATGTCAAGAATATCGACAAAGGAATGCTCTAGTTCTGGTTCCATGTTCGTTTAATCTAAATCGGGCTTTAGAATAGTGTTCTGTCACAGATTAATACAGGGACACTCCGCTAAATCATTTAAATAAAAAGCGACTCTTGCTACCACACAATAAAGTGCAATTCAGGTCGCACAACGCTTTATTACCTACAGTTATATTCAACTACAAGTTGCCTCTCTTTCTATCGCGTAACTCTTATACCTTCTGACCTACTGAATTAGCACCGCGGACGGGGCCCGCCGCGTACTTGTAGCTTCATACCTAAACTGCGGAATGTCCCATCTGTATTAATCTGTGGTTCTGTGGACTGACACTGGCATGGCCACTTTAACACACACAGACTACTTAAGGTTGATGCGCCAGGGTAGCCCGCGAAATTCAAAATTTCTTACGTTTTTTTCAATTTGTAGGTCAGTGTGAGCTTGTATGTTGATTAAAATATGATTCGCGGCCGTAGCTAATATGGATTTACAGAATTATAATCATTAGAATCAGCAATACAACTCCATAAGTTAGCATTTACCTCATATCTAGCGATTTCATGAAATCATGAGGTTTGAGGTAAATGCTAACTTATGGAGTTGTATTGCTGATTCTAATGATTATAACTCTGTAAAGCCATACTAGCTACGGCCGCGAATCATATTTTAATCAACATACAAGCGCACACTGAACTACAAATTGCAAAAAACGTAAGAAATTTTGAATTTCGCGGGCTACCCTGGCGCTTTCACCTTAAGGTTGATGCGCCACGGTAGCCCGCGAAATTCAAAATTTCTTTAGTTTTTTGCAATTTGTAGGTCAGTGTGACCTTGTATGTTGATTAAAATATGATTCGCGGCCGTAGCTAATACAACAATGTATTTCAACATTTATACCTGTAATTTTTAATAATAATATGTCTTTACCTATGAAATTGCCGTTTTGTATGAAAAAATTTAAACGAATTTTTTTCATGTATTTTTTATTTGTATTAATCGAAGTAATCACCCATGCAATCAATGCATCTTTGCCAACGCAGTGGCAGTTTATTGATGCCCTTCTTAAAGAAATCAGCTGGTCGGGATGCAACAAATTCTTCAAAGGCATTTTCTACTGCCTCTCGGGTATTGAATTTTTTTCCCGCCAAGAAGTTATCCAAATTCTGGAAAAAGTAGTAGTCTGTAGGCGCAAAGTCTGGTGAGTAGGGCGGATGACGGAGAGCTTCCAACCCCAGTTCTTGCAACTTGGAGACCGTCTGCTGTGCAGTATGAGGTCGCGCGTTGTCGCGCAGGAGCAGCGGAGACGAGCGATTGACCAATGCTGGTTGGAGATGTGCCAGCTTCTCCATCATTGTGTTCAGTTCTTCACAGTATACATCTGCAGTAATGCTCACCCCGTTTGGTAAGAAGCTGTGATGAATCACACCGGCGCTAGACCACCAAACAGTGACCATCACTTTTCTAGGGGTAAGTTTTCGTTTAGGGCATTGTTTAGGTGCTGAACCAGGATCCAACCAACTTGCTGAGCGCTTGCGGTTATCAAACAGAATCCATTTTTCATCGCAGGTAACAATGCGGTTCAAAATTCCTTCATTTGTGTGTCTGTTGAGCAGTGCAAGGCACGTCTCGACGCGTACTTCGCGCAGGCGATCATTGAGTTCGTGGGGCACCCATTTGTCAAGCCACCTTTTTTACCTTGCCAATTTGACGCAAATGGACCAATATTGTTTTGACGCTAACGTCGAAAGCTGCTGCTAATTCAGCCGTAGATTGTGTATCATCAGCTTCCACAATCGCCTTTAATTCGTAATTGTCGACCAAAGTCTTCGGATTACCGCGAGGTTCATTTTTCAGGTCGAAATTTCCAGAACGGAAGCGAGCAAACCAATAACAGGTGGTGCGTTGGTTTGTAGTGTTAGCTCCGTAAACGTCGTTGATGTTGCGTGCCGCTTGTGCCGCGTTGCTGCCACGACGGTACTCATATTCCATAATTACTCGAATTTTTAACGTATCCATGATGACGAAAAAGATTGAAATGCGATGAAAATGTAACACTAATCAATAAACAAATGACTACTTTTGGAAAAAAAAATACATGTTTTTAAAATTAAATTAATTTGAAATTAGAATTCTTAGCCAAACAAAAATTATTTTGATTTGAAATGGCCAGTACTGCAGAACGGCAATTTCATAGGTAAAGACCTAATAATAAAGAGTATTCTATCTATCTAATATGGCTTTACAGAATTATAATCATTAGAATCAGCAATACTCCATAAGTTACCATTTACCTCAAACCTCATGATTTCATGAAATTGCTAGATTTGAGGTAAATGCTAACAACTTATGGAGTTGTATTGCTGATTCTAATGGTTATAATTCTGTAAAGCCATATTAGCTACGGCCGCGAATCATATTTTAATCAACATACAAGCTCACACTGACCTACAAATTGCAAAAAACGTAAGAAATTTTGAATTTCGCGGGCTACCCGGGCGCATCAACCTTAAGCGGAAAAACGTATAATTTTTGTATTAATGATTTTAATTTAGAAATTTAAAGAAATAATAAAACTTTAGCTATTAAAATTTCAACACAAAACCATGGACCTAAAAAAAAAGGCGGACGCCGCCGTCTCCTTTAACAATAACTGAAGCACCCATAGTAAGTCAGTGCGCTAATGTCTACAAGCCAGCATGCACACATTCACACCATAGTAAGTCTACCGGCCGCCATTACGTTACACGAGCGACGGCGTCTTTGCAGGTACTCAAATCACGCACACATAGATCGGTAGGGTGCTTCACTTTCGATATGCGTGGTGCGGAGTCCATCTTTTTTTATAAGTCTATGCACAAAACTTGTCTAAATATCTTCTATAATTACTAGTAACTCGTACAAAAAAAAAGTAGGTTTGTTCGCTATAACGCCCTGACATGGATAATGCCGAGGTCGTGGGGAATAACTTGCACATATTTTAAAATAACTAAATGACAATTGAAATCAATTTGACACATTGTACTAGCACAGATATCACATTATGTGCCTTAAATAGCCTTTTAGCCTACTGTTAAGTAATTATGCGTATCTAGTCATTGGTATTTCTTATTTTAGTTACAAAAATCACAAATACAGCCCACCGCAGAATCCCATCCTGAGCACATGGTACGGGACCACATCCCACATGCTGTACAGCGATACCATTATCTCGTCGTGCCTTCCAAACTCTTCACTTGTTAGACTGTTCGTCCACCGCCATATCCCCGTTTCCCCCCGGGCAGTGTTCGGCATAACCCCAAACGACCGTTTTGAAATTGAGGCATTTTTTTTAAGTATAAAAATGAATAGATAAAAATACATTGCAATAAAGTTAAATGATAGGGTTGTCTAGAAAAATTAATTAATTGTTTATTGAAAAACTAACAGATGAACAATTGATTAATTGTTAATTGTGAAATATCAATTAACAATTATTAATTAATTGTTAACTGTTAGTTTTTAATTGTTCCTGCAAGTAAACTTTAGTTCAATTAAAACAATGTTAATAAAAATAATATAAGATGGAGGCCACTCCTCCATTTTATATTATTTCTATTTACATTGTTCATTACACAGGTTAGGACTATCACAAGGTTGACTGATGATCTTGCAAAGAAGTTCCAGGCCGCGCTAAATCGTTCTTCGTGGGCCAGGACCTTAGGTCCTCTGTTTTCGTCTTTCTTTTCGAAAACCACTCGTCGGACAGGACGGGCAGTTTTCAAAAAGAAAGACGAAAATACGAAAACCTGTAGTACCTGAGGTCCTGGTCCTTTGTTTTCTCCCTCGTCGGACAGGACGGGTCGTTTTCGAAAAGACAAAAACAAAGGACCTAAGATCCTAGTCCTTTGTTTTCGTCCCTTGTAGGACAGACAGGTCGTGCGGTTTTCGAAAAGAAAGACGAAAACAGGACCTAAGGTCCTGGTCCTTTGTTTTCGTCCCGCGTCGGACAGAACGGGCAGTTTTCAAAAAGAAAGACGAAAACAAAGGACCTAAGGTCCAGTGGGCCTACTCCCTAAGCACGAAGCCCGTAGTTTCGGCCTTCGTTACGGGCGTTTCTTACTCCGTATCACCTACGGATGGATGATTGGTTCGGGGCCCAAACGAAGTATGAATGAAAACATGATTTGCCAGTTGTCCCTACTCCCGATGTGTTGTTGCCCGTCCGAAAAATTTAACTTTTACACTTGTTTTAATAGATCGTAATGTCAGACGGACGGATAAACGGACGGACGGGAAGACGGACGGACTTAGGGAGTAGGCCCCCTGGTCTTTTGTTTTCTCCCTCGTCGGACAGGACGGGTGGTTTTCGAAAAGACAAAAAAGTTTTCGTCCCTCGTAGGACAGGTCGGGCGGTTTTTGAAAAGAAAGACGAAAACAGAGGACCTAAGGTCCTGGTCCTTTGTTTTCGTCCCGCGTCAGACAGGACGGCCAGTTTTCAAAAAGAAAGACGAAATCAAAGGACCTTAGGTCATGGTACTATGTTTTCTCCCTCTTCGGACAAGACGGGTGGTTTTCGAAAAGAAAGACGAAAATACAAAAACAAAGGACCTAAGGTCCTAGTCCTTTGTTTTCCTCTCTCGTAGGACAGACAGGTAGGTGCAGTAAGAGAAACATGATTATTGTTAATTTTAATCGTTTCTGCCAACAATTAAAAATATTATTTGATTTTTTTAAAATTGTATCTTGCAATTAACATGACTTAATTTAAATAAATTACTTATAGATATATCGATGCCTTCCACGTAAGTTGTTGTAAGCCACAAAATTGCGATTTTGTGTTTTTCACGCAAAAGTGTCTAATTATATATTTATATATTATCGTATTCAAAATAAATCAAATGCAAAAAACTATAATTTTAGGTAGTTTTGAGATGTATAATGTCGTAAGTTCCAAACTATTCCGGCGCAGATTACTGTATTATTACTTGCAATGGCTTACGGCGGGCGGTGGGAGGGCTGAAGAGCGCGCACGCACCGCGTATGTGTCACATAAAACAGACTACGCTGGGCTGGAACTCGCTGTCGGCTGTACTTCACGCGCGTTTTTTTTTTTTTGTTTATATAATATTTGCATAATAACACTATCACTTAAATATTTTCTTATAGTAGCATAATGAAACGTTATCAGATACAATTCAGAGGACGGAAACTATATGCTATGGTCAAAAATGTCAACCCACAAAAAAGATACATTGAGGAAATCCATCGAAAATGACGATATCACAATAAATCAAATTGAACATTTATCGATTTCCATGATTCATTTTTCAGAAGTATTGAAGGTATCTTAAAATTTTGTGTCTTTATGGCAATACTTTTAGTAGGTAATTATAGTGATGGTGATTTAAAATGTGGTATAGAATACATAGGTACAGCAATATACGTTGCTGAATTTAGATGTATTTTATGTTAAGTAATACATACAACATTTTACTTTGGAATTAGTTGTACTAAACTAAATTGTAAAATGACATACAATGATTTACGTTGCCATATTAACTGTTTCATGGTTAATAAGTAATACATACAACAATCAACGTCGCCAATCACAGACACACCTATGTTGTATTGTAAGTAATATTTGCGATTTCCAGATGTAATCAAACTTACGCATAATAATCATTGAGCTTCGTGGGTGTTTTAAGGATGATTATGAGATTTTCTATTCTATTGGCATTATTCACATCTTATTTAGGGCGAGCGCGCATTGCGGTGCGTTTTTCTACCGCATAATCTGTGAAGTATGGAATGTCTTTGAAGTGCGCGCACTGCGGTCATGCGTTTTGTTACTGTAGGCCCCGCCCCGTGCGGCAGAACTACCGGAAACGCACCGCAGTGCGCGCTCGCTCTTAAACGCAATATTGCGTTGTTTCAGAATCACCCTTACCAGTAAATTTTAATGAATCTGAGATCTTTGTAGTTGAATTTTAACCAATTAATATTAACCACTTCAAAAATCTCAGTTTCATTAATAGGTGATGACTTTTTCGCAACAACTATAGAAACTGATACTACAGATCACTCTTATCATGAAACTGCTCACCCATCTCCTAACTGTAGTCTTAACCACGACTGTGACATCCGTTTTTATCCGTATGACTTTGATAAAGAAAATGAACCCATATTAGATCAAAGACTAATATGGGTCCATCTGAGAACTGAGTCAAAATCTGAGCCTGAGAACTGCGCAAGTGATTGCTGAGCTAGTGGTCAGCAATCACTTGCGCAGTTCTCAGACTGTTCCACTCCTCAATAAGCAATTGTAGCAACGTTCATTTTGAGTGTTTTATTCTATTTTTTTTGTTTAAAGTTTGAAATTTTAATTTATTATGAACTAACGTTTATTCTGGAATAAATTTTACGTAATAATATTAATGTAATAGGTACAGGAGAAATTTACAGTTCATTTCTGAGCGTTTTTAGTGGGTTTGGTTTTGAATGGGATTTTTTTATAGCTATTCCATACATATTTCAAAAATTCTGAGGCCGCTATGAACTAAACCATAATTACAGAGATATTTATATAAATAAAAAGAGAAGTCCTGACTGACTGACTGACTGATTGACTGACTCATCAACGCCCAGCCCAAACCCTTGGACCTAGAAAGCTGAAATTTTGCACAGAGGTTCCCATTATAATGTAGACAAGGAATAAGGAAGGAATTCCTGGTAGCAGGTTCCCTTGGGATAGTTCCCGACATACACGCGGGCGAAGCCGCGGGAAAAGCTAGTTATTATATATTTTTCATTTCACAGTAGTCAATCCACGTGCTCGAAAAAACATTTTTTCTTAAAATGTAAACATAAATAGTACATACGGCTGCATCGGCTTTATTTATATAGATAAGAAAGTTGCGAAAAGCGAGACAGCTACAAACTATACTAATAACTATTCCCCACCACTCAATAAGTCAAAGTGGTCAGAGTATTTCAGTTTCTCCGAATAAAAACGCCACAGTTGGCCATTTTACTCAAAAATCATGGTCGAAATGTATGATGCCTCTCAATAATTTCGACAGTAAGTTTTTAGTTATTTAACTATTTTTTATTGGTTTAGTAACGTATGCACGAAACAGTTTTGTAGGTAGGGACAATTAACTAAATTTCGCAGAAAAAAAGGTTATATTTTTATTTTATAATATCTAAAAATGCTATACGTACGGTACATACCAGACCCTTTTATTTTTTTCATTCGGAGTAAATTGTTGTAACTAGCCTATACGTCTAAATGCGACTCTTGTGTTCCAGTGTAAATTAATGTAAGTGACAAATACAACAATTTGCAAGCGCCATAAGCCGCGGTAAAGTGTTGTAACAGCAAAATCTCTGAAACCTTTGGTATTTTTATATGAAGCCATGCAGTAAACGCTAAAGTATTGCTAACTATATTCACATACTGAATTTTATAAAGATTACTTGAAAAATGCAGTTTTTATTGCCAATAGTATCTTTGAAACGCTCTCCTGTAAAATTGCAGTTTATGGGTTACAACAACGTACGTGGGAGGCATCGATATTATGTCAATGGTTAAATATTACTCACAAAATTACATTTATAGAACATAACCTATAAACAACAAAATTATATCCTGACTAAAACTATTAAAAAACTAAAATATGGCGTCGAAAAATTCCTCCGCATCGCTGTCGACTGGTAGAGTACCCAAGAGACTGGCGGCATTGCCACGTTGTATGGCAATGCTAAGCCTCTGGCCAAAGTAAAAGCCAGCCCTCGGGTCACGGGAAGTGTCGACCAGCCGTTTGGAGATTTCGTTGAATAAAACAAGAGCACTTGGACCCCACGGCCCAAGGGTTTCAACCCCAAACGGCTCGAAAATATAATTACCGATAAGGTTATTATATTTCCGCCGCTTGAGGTTTTCCGCAGCCGCAGCAGCAGTGCCAGTGCCATTTAAATAAATTAATTGCAATATGCAACTAACAGATTAATTGCAATAAAATTAATTTTTCAATCAATTACTACGATTATTAAAATATTAATTGATTCACCCAACACTGCCGCATGGGACGTGGCCGCGTGGGTTATACCAGTAGGACAAGGTAAAAAAATAAATGTCACAATATTAGAATTAGTTTTTATTGTTATTGTAAATAAAAGGTATCGGGAGGAAGATTTGACGAATACGTTCCGTTGCTTGCATTGCCTACTGCGCCCTGTGGGCACTGGTGCCTGAAACAAAGAACATACAAGTTATTTACTGAAAATATGTTCAATTTGGGTCAATAATTAACACGGTGTAAACTGAAGTCATGATAATATACTAGCTTCTCATAATATCCTAGCTTCTGATAATATACTAGCTCCTCCTAATATCCTAGCTTCTGATAATACACTAGCTTCTGATAATATACTAGCTCCTCCTAATATCCTAGCTTCTGATAATACACTAGCTTCTCATAATATCCTAACTTCTGATAATATACTAGCTCCTCCTAATATCCTAGCTTCTGATAATACACTAGCTTCTGATAATATACTAGCTCCTCCTAATATCCTAGCTTCTGATAATACACTAGCTTCTCATAATATCCTAGCTTCTGATAATATACTAGCTCCTCCTAATATCCTAGCTTCTGATAATACACTAGCTTCTCATAATATCCTAGCTTCTGATAATATACTAGCTTCTGATAATATCCTAGCTTCTCATAATATACTACCTTCTGATAATATACTAGCACCTTCTGATAATATACTACCTTCTGATAATATACTAGCACCTTCTGATAATATACTAGCTTCTGATAATATACTGGCTTCTGCCCGCGACTTCGTCCGCGTGACATTTCTTGTTTTAAAAGCGTTAACGTCGCGCGCGCTGGCGACGTCGCATTTGTAAAAGTTTTTCGTGATTATTTTAATAAATTTAACTTAATACTCAATATATTTATTTGCATTCCACAATGCTAACGTAGGTGGTAGGTATTTAAATCAAATTACAATTTCCTCTCTCAAATTCTTAGATCGTTGGTATTTATAATTATGTATACTTACTATTTTTTGACAGTTATTTTGGTATTTACTCTAAAAAAACCAAAAAACTGACAAAAAATAGCAAACTTATAAATACTAACGATCTAAGAATTAGAAAGAAGAAATTGCTTGGCTTAGTATTATTTAAATTTATTAAAATAATCACGAAAAACCTACAAATGCGACGTTAACGCTCGTGATATGAAAATACTGTAGTGTTACAATAACTCACCATCACATACAACTAAGCAGTGAGTATATCAGGGGCTGCATTGGCCAGCAGGTCAGCTGCCCCGGCCACGGCACCGCACCACACGTCGAGCCGGGCCGCCAGCGCGGCCGCCCCGCCGCGCGGGAGGGCGCGCGGCCGCACCCAGCCGATGTGTGCTGTACTGTTCACCTGAAGACAAATAAACACTGGTTATTAGTATCCGCACCACATAATATAAAAGTATTTACCTAAAGTTGAGGTGTATCACGGAGGAGCAAATACAAAGAGATGTTGTAATTAGATTTCCTTATGAAACAACGCGTGACACTGCGGGGTGAGGGGGTGTTAGATCCCGCCCACTTCTTTATTTTCCATCTACCGGTCAATAGCCAAACTATTTGCTCGTTCTGTCAATTTTACTTTGATCTCACACTAGATGTCACTAAGTGCAGGATGCAACAGTGTCGTATTCAGAAAATGATCACAAAATTATATAAAAACTACAAAAATAACATTTTGGGCATTAAAAGGTCTTTAGGAATGAATGTTGAACAAATTTCAGTACATATGATCATTAAAATATGTTAGTACTGCGCTCTATGTGGCTAAATATTTTTAGTTCTCATGGCACCAAGTGTCGCCATCTAATGTCGGGTAGAATCATGTTTGGAAAGTAGGAACGTTTACAGAGTTGTGCACAGGACGAACGCCAACAATACACTGACTAAGGCCACGCCTACATGATGACGTCAGGGCCTAGTTGAGAATCACTGTGCACAGTTGCACAGTCGTCTCCTCTTTGTATTTGCTCCGTGAGGTGTTGGCTATTATGGAATGCACTTTTGTATGTAAAGACGGGCGCGGTAATGGTGGGGAAGACGCGCCCTTAGGATATGGAAGGAGAAATCGCCCAGATAGACCTTTATTTCTACTAATATGTTTATCTGATTAAAAAAAGAAAGATGTTGCGCGTGCGCCGATCACAAATAAATTGCGATAATGCTTTGGTTTCCTAGGAAAGCGGTTCCGTCATATTATAACGTCCATCGTGAAAACCTGTAATTTTCAAACCCAGGCGGGGTTTGAAAATTACAGGTTTTAAATAGCTAGATTTGCCCTCACCTTACTTACCCAAAGATTTAAATCGCTAGATTTGTCCTCACCGTACTTAGTCATGCGAAAAAGCGTCCCTGAGATGAGTGAGCTCATACATTTATTAACAAACTTTTCCATAATAATCAAGTAAAGTCACTGCGTCATTGTGTGTCAGAGGTGTCAAACCGGAACAGAAACGCGACTATCTTTTGACGCGGTAGGGCGAATCTAACGATATAAATCTTAGCCGCTGTCATCATTTTCATGACAGCCGTCACTGTCAAGTGCGGCCGCTGCTTTTCTAGGATACCGTAGCTTTATGGCAAGAGAATAATGATGGTGCTATTTACCTGATCAGGAGCTTGTGGCTAAATAATAACAGCCGGACGGGTCGGATCTTTACATACCAAGACCCCTCCGTGCCTCGGAAAGCACGTTAAGCCGTTGGTTCCGGCTGTCATTCGTGGATCTTTGACACTCGTTACGGGTCGTCAGAATCCCGAAAGTCTGACAACCAGTCTACCAAGGGGTTTCGTATTACCCAGTTATTGAGTTGTGGAAGTTAGATAGTCGCTCCATGTAAAACACTGGTATTCAGCTGCATCCGGTTAGACTGGAAGCCGACCCCAACGTAGTTGGGAAAAGGCTAGGCAGATGATGTTATTTACCTGATCAATGTGTCCCCTGATAAGTTTCTCAGCTAGAGCCTTCATAACCAGTAATTCCACCTCATCTATGGGTACTCTCGCTTCACGAGCTATCTCAGCGAAGGTCAGCTTGCGTTGGGCTGAGGTACGGTTGAAAGCCATCTGGAAAATAATAAATTTAAAGTTTAGTATATTTAAAACTATATTTGTGTACACAGAGTTATTGGAGAAACACTAACAACCTCTAACCTCTTAAATGATAAATGATTTATTTTCTGTAAGTAGGTTTGTACAGACACTTTTACACGTCAAACATATTTTTTTTTAAACTAGATGAGATCGACGTTTCCTATCTGACTACTCTGAGAAGAAAGGCCGAAACAAACTCAGAGGTCACAGTCTCTTTTAAAGTCCAGACATAGTCTTGGTCAGATCATGTGAAGACCATGTAGATTGCAGTCTGAAATGGTCTTAAGGGGTCATTGTACTCATCATTGTGAAGAACTATTACTATGGGCCAAATCTGAAATGTCTGAGATGGGCTAATTTTAGACCCAAAACCCCACCGGGTTGGGTTAGTTGCGAAGATGATTTGTTTTCCATCGGATGATGTTTTCTTACGTTTATATATATTATATATGTGATATAAGTTTATATACCTACTATGTAAAGTTTTGTCCTTATGCACACATGGGGTGCATTCGACATGCTTTAGTTGCGAACTCCATAGGTTCACAACTACTGATGATGATTGGTTTTCCATCGGATGATGTTTTCTACGTTTATATACAGGGTGTAAGGGACAGCCCTCCGCAAACTGATAGGGTGAATTCAGTATGTCACACTAAGATGACCGGTACATGAAATTATTTCAGGAACTTTAAGGGACTCCAATAAACCTGATTTGTTTGTGTTTTTGTGCACAAATCGGAGCGTCTGTTACTGGTTGGGAGGGGTAGGTAATAGGTATGCGGTGAGTTCGATGAACTCTGTAGCTAGACAGAAAGTGAACAGCTGATTTCAAGCGTTGTTGGTTAGAGTATTTCAACATCCATTGCTAGTTCTTTTTTTTTTGCTGTTTTATTTTGCAGTTTTTTTTACATAAATGGAGTGCTGCGAACACACAATGCAATTTTACATTGAAATAATAAAAATGTAACTGAATTTTTTTTTTAAAAAATGAAATTTTCCTGAGAAAATTTCCGGTGGAATATGATTCAGAATGAGGAGCTGAATGCACCCTGTGAGTTTGCGGAGGGCTGTCCCTTACACCCTGTATATGTGATATAAGCTTATATACCTATTATGTCAATGTTTTTCGTTATGCATTTGACACTTGAGGGGTTAACCGGGGTTGTACTTTCCCTGCTATAGATACGTAAACACTTCTCACCTCCATAAGGCACAGAATGGCAATCTTCTGGCGGAGTTGTCTATCAGTCCGCTGTAGATCAGGGTGGTGAGCAGAGGCCTTCACTTTCTCGAACAGCGCCACATCTCCTGAGGCTACGGCACGTACCAGCTCGCAGGCCCAGGCGTCTGGTGTGCCGTGCAGGGATTCCAGGATTGGGTGTGCTAGCTGCAGAGAGAGAGGAAGTGGGTTATTTTATTAGTATATCGTCAGTCAGTCTTAGCAAAGGGTTACCCAGTAGCTGGGTTATGGTGGTCAGATAGAAGAAAAGAACAGGATTGATAAAAATCATGATTAATTAAAAAAAAAAACAAAATAATCCGACTTATTTAAGTACATATTTCAATATTTTTGCATTTGGGACTTCCAAATGCAAAAATATTGAAAGTTATTATAAAAAAAAACATGTTTTTGTTTATTTTAATTATAAAATAAAAAAGAACGTCGTTAGAATCTAGTTCTGATTGCGATACTTTTCTGCCACACATGTTTCCGAATATTTTTTTCAACTTTTTTAGAGCGAGCGCGCACAGCGGTGCGTTTCCGTTAGTTCTGCCGCACTGGGCGGGGCCTACAGTAACAAAACGCATGACCGCAGTGCGCGCACTTCAAAGACATTCCATACTTCACAGATTATGCGGTAGAAAAACGCACCGCAATGCGCGCTCGCCCTTAAAGCACTTTCCGCAAGCAGACATTTTTTTTATACTTTTTTGCATCGCACGTATGTGTGCGCCGTAGTTCATGTCGGGGAAGTCCCTTGACGCTTTTTAGTTGATTTTGTTGCATTAATTTTATTTATTTATTTATGGAAAAACAAACAGTTACACATTAAGAAATAGTCATATTAAAATTTAAATTAAATTTTTTAGTCTTTGATTTTTTTGGATTTGTCCCTGCCCCAAATAGAAGAATTCACAAAAAAAAATGACGAAAATTAATTTTCTCATACATTTGCATTTGTTTTTTTTTTTTATAATAAATTAGCTTCTTCCCGCGACTTCGCCCGCGTTGATGTCGGATAATATCCCACGGGAACGTACTACCGGGAATTCCTTCCTTATTCCTTGTCTACATTATAAAGGGAACCTCTGTTTCAGTTTTCTAGGTCCAAGGGTTTGGGCTGGGCGTTGATGAGTCAGTCAGTCAGTCAGGACTTCTCTTTTTATTTATATAGATTATTCTTCTTTATTTGGACACAACAACGTCTCCGGGTCAGCTAGTTTTGTATAAAATATCCTGTTTACTCACCAGTTCTCCCAAGTCATAAACAGTAGGCGCTATGACGGCCGCCAGCGCCAGCCGCAGCGCGATGGCGCGCCGCTCGGCCGGCTCCAGGTCCGCGCCGCCGCCCGCGCAGCCCACGTAGCGCAGCGCCGAGCGGTAGTAGCGCGCCATGGGCCCGCGCACTCTGGGGACGAGCGATGGAAACAGTGAGTTGGACACTACATCATGGACACTTGGGGACGGACGATGCAAACAGTGAGTTGGACACTAAACTACATCACGGACACTTGGGGACGGACGATGCAAACAGTGAGTTGGACACTAAACTACATCACGGACACTTGGGGACGGACGATGCAAACAGTGAGTTGGACACTAAACTACATCACGGACACTTGGGGACGGACGATGCAAACAGTGAGTTGGACACTAAACTACATCACGGACACTTGGGGACGGACGATGCAAACAGTGAGTTGGACACTAAACTACATCACGGACACTTGGGGACGGACGATGCAAACAGTGAGTTGGACACTTAACTACATCACGGACACTTGGGGACGGACGATGCAAACAGTGAGTTGGACACTAAACTACATCACGGACACTTGGGGACGGACGATGCAAACAGTGAGTTGGACACTAAACTACATCACGGACACTTGGGGACGGACGATGCAAACAGTGAGTTGGACACTAAACTACATCACGGACACTTGGGGACGGACGATGCAAACAGTGAGTTGGACACTAATCTACATCATCGACACTTTGGGACGGACGATGCAAACAGTGAGTTGGACACTAAACAACATCATGGACACTTCTGTTAAGGTGATATGTAAAAAACGAACTGGGCGGGAATCAGAAAGTGACAGAGTCAATTACTTCCACATGCGAAAAAAAGAGAGCGCAACAATAAGCTGGCACCAAATTAAAGCGCCCCATGAAATAAAAATTGTTTAAAAATAAATTAATCTATCTCAGCCAGAGTTTTCAATTACCTAATTCGCACGTTTTGAACGCAATTTTGCAATTAAATTACTTAGGATTTTAGAATTAAAGAAAAAAACATAAAACAGTAGTCTAGGTCTTTTCGGAATTAAATTCTATCGAGGAAATTTAACCCAATTGTGTTTTCCTTCAGTCAAAGTATTAATCAAATAGTCAATAAACATATATCCAAAAATTAAATCCATACATGCTGCAATAGTGAAATAAATGGTTACGAAAAATCCTCCAATTTATTTGGAGCCCATACTGTCTCGCTCGCACGATACTGCTCGCGGTCTGAGTGCGGTGCTGAGCGCCAGTAGTTTAGGTGGCTTTTTACGGTGAACATAATGGTAATTAGAACAAAAAAAAAAAAAACATAAGAGCTGCTTTATAGTTAGTTCAGTTAGTAGATATAATTTGAAGTATTTTTTTAATACCAGCGGTTTATTGTTAGTAATTAACGACTGTCAAAGATCCACGACTGACAGCCGGGACCAACGGCTTAAGGCGAAAGCGCCAGGGTAGCCCGCGAAATTCAAAATTTCTTACGTTTTTTGCAATTTGTAGGTCAGTGTGAGCTTGTATGTTGATTAAAATATGATTCGCGGCCGTAGCTAATATGACACCCGTGAGTGTTGTCATTTTCACTTAAATGTCTCGCTGATGGTGGCGTGTGTGTTGGATCATTCGGTTCCCTACAAAATGGTTGAGCTGGATGGTGCTGATCCACGCGTCATGTTCGTGAACGGGCGCCGTCAGTTGAAACTGGTCATCTCTTATCTGCCAGGCCTTATTTTTAATTTTATATTTTAACTTGGTTTTTATCTTGATTCAAAAGAGTGTCCGTGGAGTTTCTTACCCATTCTTCTCCATAGATCTACGTTTTGGAATGGGCAACTAGCTTCAACTTTCTGACTAACTGACCGACTCTTGGACAATTCAAAAGTTTTTTTTTTTTTTTTATCCTTTATTAAAAAGAACCAGGTTCTTAATAATTCATTACAATCTAGCCTACAAGACTAATAAGCAATTTTAATCTAACTTAATTTTTTAATTCAAAAGTGCCAGTAATTGGTTTAATTGAAATAAATGCTTTGAGTTTGAGTTTTGACCCATATTCATTATGTTTATGTTACACAAGCATGTTTGGGTCACAGAAATTCATGTGTATACCAAATTTTAACTTAATCGGTCCAGTAGATTCGGACTTCGGAGCAAATTGGCTGACAGACAGACACACGGGTGATCCTATAAGGGTTCCCTTTTTTCACTCGGACGTACGGAACCCTAAAAACGGCCATGTGAGTCTCCGGATGTAAAATAAATAAAAATAGCATAACCTCTTGCTTTTTAGAACTCAATTCAAAATACACAAATCAACTTTGATGAACAGATTAATGCAATATTCACCTGTAGTACTCAGAAGCCAGTTTATAAAACCTGCCATGCACTGGGGTGACACCGTCGGCATCCTCCAGCGTGCCCTCCAGCTGTTCAATGATCTTCTCCGTGGAGTCCAGGTCATTTAGCTGTTCTAGGTAGATCTGGCCTTGGAGCACCTGGAACATTAGGGGTCAAACGCAAAACATTTATCACTACATAGTATAAAACAAAGTCGCTTCCTGCTGTCTGTCTGTCCCTATATATGCTTAGATCTCTAAAACTATGCAACGGATTTTGGTGCGGTTTTTTTTAATAGATTGAGTAATTCAAAAGGAAGGTTTATATGTAGAATAAACGCTGGCGAAGCCGCGGGCAAAAGTTAGTAATATATATAATTCTTCTGTATGTGTTTGTCACACATCTCCTTCTAAACGTCTGGACCGATTTAAATTAAATTTTGTGTGTATATTTCAATGGGTTCCTGGATGGTTTAAAAACACAATTGGACCCAACAACAAATAAAAATGATATGATAAGACCCGGTAGGTGGCGCTGCAGTCGGGTTCTAGTATCGTTCAGACAGGACAATGTCTGTCGGGTCCGCTAGTTTCAAAGCGTAGTAGGTATCTATGGAGAAGAATGGGCAAGAAACTCCATAGAAACTATTTTAAATCAAAATATGGTAACAAAATATTGGTTACATCATTCATGTTGAAATTATACATGTGAGAACGATGCAGAATGTTAAAAGCGTTCGTAATAAAAACAAATAAAAATTTTGATGATCGTAACTTACAAACCAATATTTTTTTTCAGATTCTGTTTCCATACAGGGCTAGTGACGAGTTAGTTTTGCACGTACACTGTCAAACAGGCGACTCACCAAATTACGTTTGCATGGAAGAATGAAGCGATTAGAGTGCCTTTAATGTCTATAAAAAAAGCCATCTAGTTTGAAGAACTTCTCACCTTACAAAGAGCCAGCGCCTCATCATTAGCCTTGACCTTGACCTCAATCTTCTCCAGGAACGCGATGGCATCCTTCTTGTTGGTGTACTGCTTTATCACGTGCGCTATTATCTCCACCAGGGATAGCGGGTTTATCCTGGAATGAGAGAAAAATGTCATTTGAATGTGATTTAATCTGAAATGACATACACTTTATTTTCGACTAGCTGTATGCCCACGGCTTCGCCCGCGTGGGTGTCAGTACTTCGAATCGTACTTGAACCCGGTTTTGGTCACAATTTCATGTTTTATTTTTTTTGCGCGAACTCTAATTCTTTTTCTAAAATAAAAGAAATAAAATTTATCATTACATTTTGAACGTCAATCAGCCGTAATAGAAAACAGCACCGTTATGTATTTCGGCTAGCCGTTATGTATAAAGCCATATTCTTCAATTTGGCTGCAACACAGATATGTACTTACTTGTTCTCAAAAAAACTAAGAAAATTGGTGTAGAGGGTGATGAGGTTATCTCCACTCTGCATTGAGGGCACCTCCACCAACTCCTGGATCTTGAGCGTCAGCTGGTGCCATAGTCTGGAAACCGTGAGGAAATAAACATGAGTAAATTGAATGATGGGAAATCGCTAGCCTCATAATGTGGCTCAATTATTATTTATGATGTAATGTAGCTTAGGACAGTTTCTACCCGTGACTTCGTACACATGAAATTTTGTTGTCCCCTGTCAACCGTCACGCTATCATTCACTCCCTTCTCTTTCATATCATTCCGCACACAATCCATCCATCTTTTCCATGGCCTTCCTCTCCCTCTCATTCCCTCAAAATATTTTATATTCATCACTCTTTTAGTCACATGCATTTCCTCCCTTCTCATCACATGCCCATACCAAGCCAAACGATTTCCTTTCAACTTTTCTGTCACTGGCGCCACTTTCAAACTTCCCAAATTTAAGGAGGATGCGCTTGGTAGCGCGCAAATTGAAATTATTTTCTTGCGTTTTATGCAAAAGATTCGGTAGAGTTCGTTTGTTCGAAGAATCTGCACAAAATCTAACAGAGAGATGTGTTGATGATTTTAATGGTTAAAATTATGTAAATACATATGTTTTATTTCCGTGTATCATATTTTAATCAAGATACAACCCGACACGGACCTGCAAATTGGAAAAAACCCAAAAAAAAAAACTTTTGCAGGCTACCACAGCACATTCCCCTTAAAGAGTATGATTGTGAAATTACAGGCACTTATAAAAAACTTAGTTATGTTGTTTCTGGATGGTTGATACAAGATCCAAATGGATCAGAGGATTATTGTGGGGGGGATATGAGGTATTGTATTGTACCTATGAGGTATGAGGGTCAGAGGGTCATCTTGTGCATTAAGAACAGGCTGTAGAGGTTAGGCCGTTGGAGGGTCTACATAAAATGAACTGTAAACTCTGTCAGTCACAACAAAAAGTAGGGCAAGTTTAGTAAATCTACTATTATGGTGCTGAACAAAACACCTCTTAGTATATTCCTTTGTTTAGATCGTAGAGACATGTTGATGTTTATTTGAATGAATTATTGATTCCCCAATGGCAGGAGTGGACAATTATTGATAAATAGAGGCAAGGGAAGTGGCAGCTGTTCATAATACAGCATAATTAGTATTTACGTGAAATAAAGCGTGGCGGAGTACTAACTAGCTGAGTTTACTACAGGAAATCGAGGAGAAACAGAGGGCTTAGTGCGAGTTTTTATACTTACTCGATCACGTTAACGTAAACGTCAGTTTGTACTGAAAATAAATAAGCGCCGCCTGGTGACTATAATGGGAAACACAATTATTCCATATGAATTGACATACGTCAACTTTAACGTAAACGCTATCGAGTAAGTTTAAAAAACTCGCACTAAGCCCTCAGGACACAAAGAGGGAAACAATACTAGTTGCCGCGTTTCTAGTCGGAAATCTTTTATTTTGGCTGTGGGTACAAATTATTTGTTGAATAACCAGGAACGAATGCTCCTGAGGAGTTTAAAAGGAAGCAAGCAGGTTTAATTAATTGAATTTATATTAAAACACACTTTTTACGAGAACTATGATAATGACACAATGACACGGTGACTTTACAAGTTAGTTATCGCAAGAAATATATCAGTAAGAAGCCGTAATACTCACTTTTTGTTGTACAATTCTTCTAATTTAAGCCATTCTGCAGACAATTCCGGGTGAGTTGTCTGTTTATTAGCAATAAAATCGTTTACTTCAACGTTGTAAAACTTTACGCCAGCCGCCATCTTTCAGATTTACTTGTAATGATATGAAGTTGGTTGAGAGTTGCGAACTTGTCGTCAAGTTTTTCGGTTGTCAAGCACAGAAATTCACATTCAGCCTTACTGAAGTTAGCTGCGTGTGCTGCCATCTAGTAACGAATAGCAGTAACTTTTTGTTGCTTTTCGATAATAGATGGAGTATTCTTACGAAAAATGTTGAATACTATAATCTAGCTTACAAGTCTAGACATGGGCGATGGACTTAATACCTGAACCTGTATTTTGCACACTGATTTTGTGACCTAACAAGTTTCTAATGCCTGCAGCTATTGTAGAAAGAAGAAACTCGCACTTGAAACTCTCTCGCCCAGTAGAAAATCGTGATTTATTGAAGAATACTTACCTAATTCATTTCATTGATTTATTTTGTGCCCAATGACAAAATTATGCCTAGAGCGTCATTCTGGTTCAGTTTTACTTTATGAAATAAATCTTAGAACATACTTATATCGTTTATTAACAGTTAGAAAGACAAAATTTCTAGTCAGTCTAGCAATTTCCCAATTTTTGAAGTGGTCGCCTTGCATTGCAATTTAAATTAAATCCAGGTTCAAATTTAGTATCACTAAGGTATATTTTGTCTGCCTTTTTGACTCTTGACGGCGGTGTAGTACCTAACTATCCATCTTCATTGTAATTCCTAGGTGCATACACATAATTAGATAAAGTAGGTAATTTTTAAACCAGTAAAAACCTAATACAAGTAGGTACCTAGTACCTTAGTACCTAGTGCATTTTATTAAGTACCTAAATGTTTTGTTGTCTCTGGTTAGTATAAAGCACGATTCATGATAACTAGTGAAAGGCCTCTAAATAGGTACCTACTCTAATAGAAGAGTAACCGTGGAGTTTTTTGTCGGCTCTTCGCCATAGGAAAGACCAATTGGAACCGTGCATCTAGAAATAAAATGTGTGTGTGACATAAAATATTTTGAATTTTATTTAAGTAGATAGGTACCTACCTAAAGATGATGGAGAAAATGGATCCTAGAACTAACAAATCGTTGCTGTAGACTATTATTTCATATATTCCTAATTGTTTAATTGATTAGTGATTTTGGGTAACTTATCACAAATTCACAACACACAATCTGCTCCTCCTTTTTTTTAAACTCTTTTTTTTCGTATTTATACAGGGTTATTTTTAAAACATCAGTAACCTCTTAGGGGGTCATTGTATTCATCATTATGAACAACTTTTACTATGGGACCAAACCTGAAATCGCGAAAATAAATCAGCTGTTCAGTACATTTCGACGAGTTTGATGTAGATAAATGTACAGTGTTTTAAAAATAACCCTGTATAATGATCATACCTAGCTGCCTCTTATGTAGGTAATCATGGGATGACCTTTTAGCCTTTTCCAAACTATGTTGATGTCGGCTTCCAGTCTAACAGGATGCGGCCGGTAGTCTCGACATTATTAACGTTGCCCTAACGATCGTTACGTTGCTCTGTGGTCTGATAAATTTTAAGGAACGGGCTCGAAGATGTGTCTGTGTCATCTGTGTGTCTTTAATAAAATCGAACTATTACCATTTGCCCGTCTCGAGGGTCGAGGGGAGCCCATTAGGACCACAGAGCATGTAATTAGTTAACGAATGTCGTAACGAAAATCGTTAACAATGTCGAGACTACCGGCCCTGCTTAGTAGGTACCAGTATTTTACATGGAGCGACTGCCTATCTGACCTCCACAACCCAGTAACTTAGTATTTGAGTAATACGCCCTTTGGTAAGACTGATTGTCAGACTTTCGGGCTTCTGACGACCCGTGACGACTGTCACAGATTCATGTGCCTTCCGAGTAGGGTTGCCATACGTCCGGAATTTTCCGGACATGTCCGGTAATTTATGTCTATGTCCGGCATGTGGGGGAATTCTAAGCCGTCCGGAATTTCTATAATTTTATTTGTGTAAAAATAAAATAAAAATTCAATATTAACTGTGAGCGAGCGTGGGCGGAGAAAGGGCACTTACCTCTCCACCGCTCGCCCCTCGTCGAGAATATTCGCAAAAACGTGAATTGCATTATATAGTTCACTCTCACATAAATATAACGAAAACCAGCATGAAACAACTCGACGTTAACTTATTATACCTAAGTACTTATTTACAAAAAGTCAGGAATTTTCTTAAAATGTCCGGAATTTACTCCGGAATTTTATTTTTTTTATCTGGTAAGCCTACTTCCGAGGCACCGAAGAGTCACGACTCTTGGTTCTTGGTTCTACTTATTTTAAGTACTTATTAGACTTACGTATCATCCCATAGCTGTTCTAAGGCAATAAATTCTTAATTTAATGTATGGCTAAGTCGACTGTTGCTTAATTTTGAACAAGTAATCTTCTATTTTAATGATTTTTAGAAAAAGGGTCTTGACAGACTGGCAAACAGACAGACAGACGGAAAACGAGGTGATCCTACTAGGGTTCCTTTTTTTTCTTTTGAGGTACGGAACCCTTGTAGGATCACTTCGTTTTCCGTATGTCTGTCTGTATGTCTGTTTGTCAGTCTGTCAAGAGTTAAGACCCTTTTTCTCAGTAATCGTGGAAGTATCCAGTAAAAATTAATATCAAATACGTAGGTCTATGGTCTCTTGGAGCTCTAAAAAAATCAAGCTTCAAGTCAACGCAATAACAAAATACGGCTATTTGAGCGATATATTTTGATACTTGCAAGTAAATCAAAACCTGTAAGGTAGGTACTTCCCGTTGACCTAGAATCATGAAATTTGGCAAGCACTTTCTGCTGTTTTTTTAGGGTTCCGTACCTCAAAAGGAAAAAACGGAACCCTTATAGGATCACTTCGTTGTCCGTCTGTCTGTCTGTCTGTCTGTCTGTCTGTCAGTCTGTCAAGATCCTTTTTCTCAGGAACGCGTGGAGGTATCAAGTTGAAATTAATATCAAATACGGTCTATGGTCTCTTGGAGCTCTAAAAAATCAAGCTTCAAGTCAATGCAATAACAAAATACGGCTATTTGAGCGACATATTTTGATACTCGCAAGTAAATCAAAACCTGTAAGGTACTTCCCGTTGACCTAGAATCATGAAATTTGGCAAGAAGCAAGGTCTCACAGCACAACTAAAGAAAAAAATCCGAAAATTTTTAATTTGTATTTTTATCACAAAAAAAAATCTTTTGTACAATGTTAAAAGTTTGTTACATATTGTGTTAAATTCTTTTCAACTACGGAACTCTTCATTCTGCGTGGTCTGACAGTCTGACACGGCTTGGCCGGTTTTTAATTAAATAGTTTAAGTAGGAATGTATACATAAGCTATTAGGTTAGTAAAAATCGCACGTGGAGTTCTGTAAAAACCTTTATCTACACCCATGCTATAAATCCTCTATAAAAGTTTCTGAAACAGTTAGCTTATTGCCAACATTAAAACAACCAGTGTCATAGTAACCCTTATATCATCCAAACGGGTGTTATAATGTTGTACTCAATTTCATAATGCAACTCGTTTTAAAAAAAAAGAACATTGTAATGCACGCGCGTTTCACTACAACAGCGCCGTAATTTAAAAAAATAACTTATTCGAATTCACGTCGTATACTATGACGCCGGCCGCCATGTTCGATACGAGTATTAGTATTGCAAACAACTGTTTCAGAACCTTTTATAGAGGATTCATAACATGGATGTAGATAAAGTCTTGTATGCAACTGTTGTAACAAATCTACTAGCCTACAGAAATAAAAGGGGGCTAAAGTAAGACTTGAAACAATATATATTAAATATTAAAAGATAAAAAATACAGACCGGTTTTTAAAAAAACACATCCTACCTAACACACACAGTTATATAAGAAGATAGAAGTTAGCTTGAAGTAGTAGTTTGAGTAAGTCCAGGTTAGGCAAACACGCACGGATAGTTTGGAAGAGGAAGATTTTGAATTGAACCGCTCCGATAAATTAATGGTTATTTTCTATAACCCTCCTTTAGGGATCGACCGCAGTCGGGTAAGTTTTAGTCACGGAATCAGTTTTCCCGGTCGAAGAATACTTTTAGGAGATGTTTCGTTTATAGCTTCCGGAGCAGAACTGACTTGTCTCCGAGTCTTCCATACATCGGTTCATCAGCGTTTTTCAAAAACGTCTTCCAATTTCAGATCCTTTCCACATTTGAAGCTTTCCGTCATCAGAATACCAAACGCCACAGTCAATGCTTGAATCTGCCAGTAATATACGTTGAAAAACCTCTGACCTCTTCGATGAATTTCAAGTGTGTGTGGATTAATTTTATAAAAGTAATTTATGATACAGCTATTCAATAATAAATCAAAATTATCTATAAAATACAATATTTGACCTAACATATTGATAAAAAGAATTTAGATTACATAATTCAAAAGAAACGTTCATAGTCTATGCCATTATGAAACTCTATGAAAGATAGTTAGAAGAAAAAGTAAAGACAGCCTGACATAAGTGTCATAACAATGAAAAATACCTATAGGTGTTTTTATTTCAGATTTTAAAGAAAACGAATTGTTTTAGACCAATTCACAAGTTACAATGTAAATCTTTATAAAAGATAAATAAAAATGGATGCAGTGTAAGAAATTGTAGTAAGTGATGTAGTGAAATAAATAGATACTATACTGTACATAATTAAGTATTAAAACACTCATGTGATAAACCCACATTCGTGTTTTAATACCCCTTATTATACGTCAGTTGCATAAATAACTATTAAGGTATTTAGATGGTTTAAGGTTTATTTTTATAGGTTTTCTAATGGCATGGTAATAGGTAAGTTAGGTAGGTTAAGTACCTTCTTACGTATTGTATTAAAGGTTGGAAATTAGTGTCTATTATTTCACATGTCATGTTAAAACTTATTTGTCAGAAAGTGGTTATTTTTTATTACAAAGAGGTTATAGGTAGGCTTACAAAACGTTGGAAACGAAAATGTTGCATAAAGTCTTCTTTAATAATAATAGTCCTGCACCAACCGGGGGTTGTCCTTGGGTGCACTTGCATAGTGCATACAGGGATAATCGTCGGTTGGTGCCTCCTCGTCATATAAAATTGTCTAAGGAGCCCGTCTCGTACGCCTTCCAACGGTCTGGGACCCCAGGGCCCCGAGATATGTCAAAGACATTTTAAAATAATAATAATAAAACGTTTAATTCAGAATCAATAGCAAAATATAAAAAAAAAAACAAATAAAGCAAATCAAGTAAGTACTTAAATCAATCAATAGCAAATTAAGTTTTATTTTAAATGTATTAGTCATATTGCCCAAGACACCGGCTGCGCCTAGGTTGGGTGGGACCAACGAAACACGTAAGGCAAAGTAAATAAATGAAATTTGAATATGGGGGTCACTGTTATAGGGGGCAAATAAGAAAAAAAAAGAAGTTTTGCAAACTGTACCGTGTGACATATCAAATGAAAGGGTATGAGGGTCTCTAACGTATTTTTTTTATAATTTTAAAATAAATCGTTTTAAAGTTATTTAAGAAAATTGACGAAATTGACCATTCCCCCCTTATCTCCGAAATTACTGAGCCTAAAATTTTGAAAAAAATACAGAAAATAGTTCTATACCTGTAGATTACAGGAAAACCTATAAGAAGTTGGTGGTCTTAAAATAACATGCTAAATCTATGAATATTCTGAGTGTCAAGTGCCAACTTACATTTACTGTTGGAATGTATGGGAGACCATGTTTTTCAACTATAATGTTAAGTTTGTTCTTGGGATAATTTCATCCCAACTACGGAACCCTTCATTGTGCGTAGTCCGACACGCACTTGGCCGGTTTTTTCAATTTATTTCAATACTTACAAAAACAGTAAAAATAACGTCGGTAACCGATAGGACCACCTGGGGTCCGATTCACAGACAGAACGATTTTGACATCGGACCTTCGTGGTTCCTCTCGCAGTTGGAAGGTTAAACAGGGTAAAACACTCATTACCAAGATAGGAAGTTTTTGGTGGCCATAGACTATTATTGTTTTAATTGTCTACAAGTTTCTTATATCCAAGACCCAAAAAAACACCAGCAAGATAATTTGGAATAGGAGGAATTGTGATTCTAGACTTGGTGACGATCTTGGTCTTTTTAAGTATTAGGTAGGTACCTGGGTCGTTCTTTTGTTTCATCTACAATGAACTGTCCCCTCCGAAAAAAAAAAACCGACCAAGTGCGTGTCGGACCACGCACAATGAAGGGTTCCGTAGTTGAAAAGAATTTATCCCAATGACAAAATTAACATTAAATTGAAAAACATGCTCTCCCATACATTTATATACGTCACGGACAATTCTCCAAATACATATTTAAGTTTGTATTCGCAAAAAGCTATTCTTAAACATAACATCACGCCTTGTTTCCCCAAAGGGTTGGGCAGAGGGGTACACCCACATTTTGCCAGAAAAAGAAAACGAAAAACTATTTTTTTATGTGATAAAACTACAAATAATCAATTTTCAGACTTTTTCCTTTACTTACTTGTGCTGTGAGACCTTGCTTCTTGCCCAATTTCATGATTCTAGGTCAACGGGAAGTACCCTATAGGTTTTGATTAACTTGCAAGTATCAAAATATGTTGCATAAATGGCCGTATTTTTTTATTGCGTTGACTTAGAAGCTTGATTTTTTTAGAAACCTAAGGATCATAATTAATTGATATTAATTATTTCAACTTGATACCTCTACGAATTCCTGAGAAAAAGGGCCTTAAAAGATGACCCACTTATTTTTTTTTTTTGTGATAAAATTATAAATTACCAATTTTCGGACTTTTTCCATTAATTGTGCTGTAAAACCTTGCTTCTTACCAAATTTCATGATTCTAGGTCAACGGCAAGTACCCTATAGGTTTTGATTTACTTGCGAGTGTCAAAATATGTCGCATAAATGGCCGTATTTTTTTATTGTGTTAATTTAGAAGCTTTATTTTTTTAGAACTTTTAGGTTTTATAGACTTACGTATTCGATATTAATTTCAACTTGATACCTCTACATGTTCCTGAGAAAAAGGGCCTTGACAGATGACCTACTTAATTTTTTTTTATGTCATAAAATTATAAATTACCAATTTTCGGACTTTTTCCATTACTTGTGCTGTAAAACCTTGCTTCTTACCAAATTTCATGATTCTAGGTCAACGGCAAGTACCCTATAGGTTTTGATTTACTTGCGAGTGTCAAAATATGTCACATAAATGGCCGTATTTTTTTATTGTGTTAATTTAGAAGCTTTATTTTTTTAGAACTTTTAGGTTTTATAGACTTACGTATTCGATATTAATTTCAACTTGATACCTCTACATGTTCCTGAGAAAAAGGGCCTTGACAGATGACCTACTTATTTTTTTTTTATGTCATAAAATTATAAATTACCAATTTTCGGACTTTTTCCATTACTTGTGCTGTAAGACCTTGCTTCTTACCAAATTTCATGATTGTAGGTCAACGACAAGTATCCTATAGGTTTTGATTTACTTGCGAGTATCAAAATATCTCGCATAAATGGCAGTATTTTTTTATTATGATGACTTAGAAGCTTTATTTTTTTAGAACTTTTAGGTACCATATACTTACGTATTTGATATTAATTTCAACTTCATACCTCTTCATGTTCCTGAGAAAAAGGGCCTTGACAGATGGCATACTTAAAATATTTTTTTATGTGATAAAATTATAAATTAACAATTTTCAGACTTTTTCCATTACTTGTGCTGTAAAACCTTACTTCTTGCCAAATTTCATGATTCTAGGTCAACGGGAAGTACCCTATAGGTTTTGATTTACTTGCGAGCATCAAAATATGTCGCATAAATGGCCGTATTTTTTTATTTCGTTGACTTAGAAGCTTGATTTTTTTAGAACTCCAAGGGACCGTAGATCTACGATTTGATTTTAATTTCAACTTGATACCTCCACGCGTTCCAGAGAAAAGGGGTCTTGACAGACAGACAGACAGACGGACAGACATACAGACAGACAGACAGACGGACAACGAAGTGATCCTATAAGGGTTCCGTTTTTTCCTTTTGAGGTACGGAACCCTAAAAACGTTTTTCTTCCTAAATAATCAGTTTCACAAAAATTCTTTTTACCTGCAATTCTTGAGCACTTTTCCGTTTTTATTATTAATTACTGCTTTTTACAAAATAATTGTGCCATAATAATCAAAAGTGTAACGGAGGTTTTGTTGGGAGAAAAGAAGAACGAACCACCTATAGCCCTACCTTTTATTTTCGTAATAAAAAAAAATGTTAAAGCACTCTGGTGACTTCACCATAATAGCCATTTTAGAAAACAATGAACGAAACACAATACTATAGATAATGTCCATTTGATCGCCAATAAACTATTAAAATTTTATATTTATTTAAGTATCTAAAATTCTAAATAAACCAATTTAAGAAAATGTTATCTTGATCTTTCTACCTATTTAAGACCGTATGTGCACATTTTTGAACATAACTCAAAAACTACTGAACCGTTTTCGTCAAATTTTTCACTTTTGTATAGCTTGATAGAGCATCAAAAAATCTTGGGAAAAATGATTTTTCATACGGTCTAAAACATCAAGGTTATTTAATAAAATCTATAGGCCTGTCAAAATAATGGATTGAAAATATCGTAAGTCATAAAATTATTCATTCATAATATTGCTATTAACTTTTAATATTTAATAATACCAACAAACTTTAATGTTTAAATATTATTTGAAACACTTTATTTCCAAATAAAGCTGTTTTATTGCAAAATTAATTTCTCATAATTCTTTTAATGTTATTTAGGAGGAGCTCGTGGCTAAGTAATAACAGCCGCACGGGTCGATCCGTCAGGTTAAGCTGCGCTTGCCGGGGTTGGTCTGTGAATGCGTGACCATCTTTACATATCGAGATTCCTCCGTGCCTCGGAAAGCACGTTAAGCCGTTGGTCCCGGCTGTTATTCGTGGATCTTTGACAGTCGTTACGGGTCGTCAGAAGCCCGAAAGTCTGACAACCAGTCTTACCAAGGGGTATCGTATTACCCAGTTACTGAGTTGTGGAGGTCAGATAGGCAGTCGCTCCATGTAAAATATTGGCATTCAGCTGCCTCCGGTTAAACTGGAAGCCGACCCCAACATAGTTGGGAAAAGGCTAGGCAGATTGATTCTTTTAATGTTATTTTAATAATGGGACAGGATAAAAAAGTTACAGACAATCTGCTTAGCCTTTTCCCAAGATTCCCAACTATGTTGATGAGGAAAAAAGTAGGCGGTTATCAATTCGGATGTTTCTATTTTTTTTAATGTATGTTCTGTTGGAGTATAGCAAAACAAATGACCCTACTTCAACACTATTAATCTTTCTGTTTGTAACTCATAAATATTAGTTTTATGTCCGCGCCCGCCCTCAACACTTGACTGAAATCCTGACTTTCTCATAGCGTCTGTACTCTTCTATAAGCCTTGCATGAGACCACACGTCTCACGTAATATTAGTAAATCACACCTTCCAATATATAAAGTAAAGGATAATAAACATACTATTGAAATCCTTTAGAACGGTCTTTCCTTTGGCTTTCCCCTTTAACCCTAACATGTTCGGGCATAACTTCCTCATAATATTGACGGATCTGCAAATTTATTTATTTTTTGAAAGGGTATACTCTCGAGGTAGTCCCATTGTCACCAAGTCAGAATCTGATGAGGGGATCCCATGGAAATCGAGGCGAACCCTCAAATTTTATAGGCACACTTGTTTTTTTTTGTAAAAAAGTTTTTTTGTTGACTATTTTCTAGATCTCTGGCCACGGGAGACTAATTTTAAGTAGATATACCGTCTTCCTCGTCAGGTTGTGGTCAAATTTAAGGGTGTAGTACATACCTTCAAGTGGCAGCTAGCCCACCAGACACAACACCCGTCTGGTCGGAGGATCCTCCCTTTTCTACGGAGGATGAGTGAACTTCACACCCTGTTCCTCATGCCTCTACAGCAGAACTACTAGTATTTGCACATGGTTATCAGTAAACTGTTACTGGACAAGCATACATCTAAAAACTAATCCATACTATCCTGGATACTTCCATAATAATATTACAAATTCGAAAGTAACTCTATCTGTCTGTCTGTCTGTTACCTTGTCACGCCTAAACTACTGAACGGATTTCTTTAACATTCGGCAAAAATTCTAAAAAACATTGTTTTGGGTTCTATTGTGTTAATAAGGATCCCCAATAATAGTTTTTCTCAAATATCTTCCATGTTCCTTCACAGACAGCGATCAGATACACTTAGTATATACTAGCTTTTGCCCGCGGCTTCGCCCGCGTGGATGTCGGAAAATATAAAAAATAAATAAATAAAGATTTATTGAACAAAAATGGTTGAACAATCAAACACAAACAACACCACGAGTATACAATAATAGCGTATTACAATTACATAACCACTAGCCCACCCCCCTAACCACCACCCCCCTACCCCCTAACACCCTACCCTTTAATATCCCACGGGAACGTATCTACCGGGAAATCCTTCCATAATTTGGTTTGTCCCACTGCTGGGAAAAGGCTTCCTTACTACCACATTCTGTACACTTGCAGTAAGCCCGGCTACCAACCGAATCTATCAACTCCACAGCTGGGCCTCTCCCAGGCTGGGCTACGACACCCTGTCTTCTGCCTTCCGCAACTAGTCTGTCCCAACGGTCCCAGGACCACTCCAGGACTCGTCTGCTCCACCGGCCATCGGTCCTTCGACAAACATGGCCAGCCCACTGCCACTTCTGCTTGCTTACTCTGTAAGCTATGTCGGTTACTCCTGTTCTTTTGCAACCGAAGCTGACCGGTAAACCTGAACAGCTTAACATGAGCTGTTCCCAAATAGCTGAGCGTGCTGGAACTAGAGAAGATCTAGCAGACAGGATGACAGTAAAAAGAAAGAAAATAAGTTTATTTAGCACAGACTATAAGACACACAAAATACTATAGTACTGACCATCCTCTTTATGCCCATGGAAAGAGAAGGGTTGTCTAATAAATTCTTTTTATAGGTACTGTTTACAAATAAATAAAAGGGCTGGCCTAATTTTTTGGCCAAAGAATTATCATTGCCATACAACGTGGCAATGCTGCTATATTTAAGTCTTTTAACACGCCATAAAATGACTATTAGACTCCTTGGTATTAATTTCTAAATTGTTACAGAAATAGCAACACAAAAGTTAAATAAGTACTTAGCCATTTATCGATATAGCTAGACAAATAGATAGACAGATTGTATGGTCACAGTATTTCGTCATGCCTCTTATGGTTGAAATATACAGAAAAATGTAGTTAGGTTACTCTACCGGTTTTTAAAAACGGAAGATCTGATTTGAAAAATGAAATGAAATTTAATTACATTAAATACAGAATAAATATTTTAAAAAGAGTTTTTAATTTATATTTAAAAAAAAAGATAATTTAAAATAAAATTCAAAAAAATAAATATAAGTAGGTAGATTCTATTTAAAACTTTTTTTAAAGATAATTTTTATAGTATGGTTGTTTAAAAGGTAGGTAGTTAGCTGTGATATGTATACCTACGGATATTGATGCCTCTTTTAGGCGTAACTCGTAGCTAGCAGCGTGGTACAAGGTTACCGTACGCTGGCGCGTCGGCTCGCCATTTCTGCCAAGCAAGCCGCGCGCGCGCCACATCCCGCCACCGATAACCACAAGCTCCCGTCACCCCATCCCTAAACAACCCTTAAAAACCACCCACAAACCGAGCAATCGTCCCAAAAAATAAGACAAATTTTTAAAAAAATATTTAAAAAATAGCCCTTCATTCGAACCAAACCCTTCGAAATTTAAAATTCAAAATAAACCGTGTTTTCGAAAGTTATTTTTCTTTTAAATTCGCTCGTTTGCCTCGAGATTATAACCACGTGTTTCGATCAGTTTTGTATTATGTTTCTGATACACGAAATGACTTTTCGGTACCTTATCTAGGTAGTGATCCTTATTTATCGTATGTTTTATTATCATTTGAGTGTTAAAAGTGTTTTGGTATAGGTGGCAGGGCGCGCGTGTACAGGCCCGGTTGTCTGTAGGCCTAAATTGGCGGCTAGCGCGCCGATCCGCGAAAATTTTGCACAAATAGCCAAGGTTTGATCCCAATAAGATTCTTATAGGCCTATTTGGAAAATTGTCGTTTTGTGCTCCAAATTCATTCCAGTTTATGATTAAAAGACATTTTTGATGGATTTTCAAGTGTTTATATGTTTTTTTTACGATTATGTGAAGTGACTGTGTGCCCACGCGCGGAGGCGTGATTTCAAGTTCATGTGACTCTTTCAAATGGATTTTTCTTCACGGTTCCAGTTGAAAATGTGAGTATTAGTGTTATTTTATCTTTATTGACATTTATTAATATGAAAACAAAACATTTTAAAGGATTTTTGACCGATTCCTAGCTTAGAATTGTTTTGGCGCGCGAACTCACGAAAAAGTTCCTAAAACCGCGAAAAACTTTTAAATATCGCTTAAAAATAGTTTAATATAAGTTAGTCTATGTGTATTCTACCCGAATTATAAAGAATTGATTTATTTAGTTATTATTTTGAGAGAGAAAATGTATCACAAAGTTCGCGTCCCTATCAAAGTCACTTCCGCGCGGTATTTCATTGTTTTAAGGCTTAATATCGTTTAAAAAGTCCTTAAACCCCGTAGAATAAGAATTAATTGTAAATAATAATAATTAATTTAACTTTTACTAGACTAATATTCAGAGCTATATCAATTTAGTGTAATAAAATAGCTAAGTCAAAGATAAATCTTGTTTTGATAGTTTTTCGGCTTTGCCGTAGTCTTTTAAGTATAAAACGGACAAAAAATAATGTTAAATATCCAAAAAATTCAATAATAATGAATTCCTTGACAGACTCTTTATTATTTTTTAGAAAAAATCGTTTAAACGATTGTCAGTGCTTTAGAATAAAGCTTAAAGCATTGCAAAGTAGAGTCTGCAACTTCTTTAGGCTAATACAACTTTTAAAAACCATAAACAATTACATATACAAGTGTAATTTTAAATTTACAAATGTTTAAGTCTTTAGTCGTATTTAAAATAATAGGTTTTCTTTTAAATTATTTTTAAAATCCCATAAATGCTATAAGAATGGATTTCACAAGATACATTGAAGAACTTTTTTATCTCTCCTTAGCAAGACTTTAGGCCTAAAGTTTTAGACCACATTTTGAACATTTAAAATTATACTAGGGCACAAATTTGAAAAAAATGTGTAAATATATAATTAAATATCAATTATATGCAATTATAAA
Organism: Cosmia trapezina; assembly: GCA_905163495.3. NCBI lineage: Eukaryota > Metazoa > Arthropoda > Insecta > Lepidoptera > Noctuidae > Cosmia > Cosmia trapezina. Next base: position 13,848,703 of record LR991049.1, read on the forward strand.
CATAGCATATAAGCTCAAAATTTCAAATATATAATATCTCATCCCATTTCTGGCCCCTACCGGGACCAGGACATTTGGGGAGATAATTTTAAAATACTTACGCCTTTTTAAAACCTTCATTTTATGAAGATTCTTTTGTTAATATTTGCCAAAATTGCATTATGTTGAGTCATTAATACCAGTTTGTGATTAAGACTATAGAGTCTTTTCTATCTATAGAGTTCTAGGACTTAAATGGGAATGATTGAGACCAAGGAGGTTAAATTAATTCCAATTTTACTACTATCAAACTATTCGTCATAACTTGGGACTTTTTAAAATATTAAGAGTCTTTTTGCATAGCAACTACGTGTTACCCAGTAACTGGGTTGTGAAAGTCAGATAGGCAGTCGCTCCATGTAAAGTACTGGTGTTCAGCTGCATCCGTTTAGACGGGAAGCCGATCCCAACATAGTTATGGAAAGGCTAAGCATATAGCAACCAAGAGTAGAGAAGCTTTGATGCTTGTCTGGCTGCCACTGACTGGATAATATTATTACCTTATTCTTCATAAACAAGGTGTCCCGTAAATAATGGATCAAACGTAACTTAGAATAAGTAGTTTTTTAACCCCCGACGCAAAAAGATGGGTTATAAGTTTTTTCAATGTTGGTCATTTCATCGTAAAATAAAAACCTTTCAATTCAAGATTTTTTTTCTAAGGCAAATAAAACGTTATTTACAAAACTGGTATCTTATTAAATTATTTAGCTATTCATTAATTTAAAAAAACTGAATTCTGCTAGAGAAAATGGTAAAATTCGAAAAAAAAATGTAAGTACCGTTGCGGTTTTTTAAAACTACTCAAATTAGTTGATTTGAAAACTCATATTAAAAGTAGGTACACTTTGTATGCAAGCTTAGATTACAAAATTAGACGGTTCTATCCAAGATAATAATGCTGGTCCTGCTCCATAGGATAATCTAGAGCAGGGATTCCCAAAGTGGTCGATATTTACGTCTTGGGGTCGAAATCGGTTAACCAGTGGTCGACATAAACGAAAATTGATTTTGGGGGTCGAAGAGGTCTAAAAATCGACCCCTATTAATGAACACAAGTTCTTATCAAACTTTCAAGATACTGTAAGTTCTGTTACGTGTAGCAACTTGTTATAAAAATGACTAATATTTTAGTAGGAAGTCTATTTAATTTGATGTTAAAATGATGTCAAGTTTACTCACTTAACCGCAGTTTTTAAATTGGTAAGTATTTTGTATCAATAGGAAAAAAACTAGAGATAGGATTTTTAAAGTAATCCTATCTGAGGTATCAGTTCATTTTGGAAAAGGGGTCTCTTGCCCAAAATAGTTTGGAAATCCCTAATCTACAGTCTAGACAAATTCAAACTGCTTTAATTGTATAATTTATTATTTTTATGACACACTGACTTCTTACTTGTTAAAATTTTAAGAAAATCGTAGATAGACTTTTACAATATCTGTCAATAAATGTGAGCACCATGTATCTATCACATAATTAATTTATCTGTCATTGCTTAATTTTTAATTACCTTTAAGTAGTAATTTTATTCAAGGTGCATCATCTTCACATATAAATTATATACAAAATACTAGCTTTTCCCAGCGATTTCGCCCGCGTGGATGTCGGAAATTATCCCACGGGAACCGTACATTTTTCGTAATAAAAAGTAACTTATGTGCTATTTCAGACTATAATCTATCTCTGTGCCAAATTTCATCCAGATCTGTTCAGCCGTTCTGGCGTGATTAAGTAACATATATCTATACAAACTTTCGCATTTATAATATTAGTAATAAAATAAGTTTGTTAAACAATTTTAAAAGAGTAACAGTGTAGTTTCTTGCCCATTCTTCTCCAATACGAAACTACCTTTTGGAAGGGTTGACTAGATTCAATTTTTTTTGTAAATTTGTTGTTCAAAGGTGATAACTATCAGAACTTGGTGATCTTGGCCCTTAAGGTGCTAAATAGCGTATTAGTAAAAGACTATGATTGACTTCAAGTAATTTGTGTGCTGGTAAATCTACGCTTATGCTTAGATAATACTTAGATGCTTACTTTAGGATAATTTGTTATCTTTGTTGCTAAGCCATCATAGATTTTAATTTCTATGATTTAATTTACAGTTTTAGAAATACAATCTTATGTATTGGACTAGGCAAGGTATTAATCTTGTAAAACGGGGTTACTTTGATAGTACGGGATTACTTTGATAACAACTTTCGCCTTATGAAAAAAATCTCTAGGTATAGATTTTTGGAAGAGTCAAAAGTTTTTGTTCCCTTAAAAATACTCAGTAACCGGTGCACCATCAAAACCTTATTCACACATCGAATAAAATTCGTTTTTATAAGTCAAAAGTAGTTATCAAAGTAAACCCGTAGTGTCAAAGTAACCCCGGTTTACCGGTATTTAAAAAGCCGAATACATAACAATTTATTTCACAGATATATTTTACGTGGAAATAAGTAAAGAAATTAATAATAAAAAATGTATTATAGAAACGTACAATAATAATAGTACAATTAATAAAACAAAACATCTGAACTGCTGTTGTTGAACAGCCTAGCAACAAGCCAAGTACCTACTTAGTAGGTATAGCAAGTAGTACCTATGTACTTATTTTGATATAAAATGCACCAGTTAATTTTTCAGTGTAGGTAGGTAAATAGATGACAGCTAAATCCCTGTATTTTATACCGAAACATTAAAGGTTTGTCAAGAATTTTATTAAAATTATACTTTTTATTTAAAAAATCGTGGTGGGGCGAATTTTAAATTTAAAAAAATAAATTTAAAAAATCTATTCGGTAACCATAAAATGATTATGTATTTATTGCTTTATCCTGAAGAGTAGTTACTTAAGTTGCTTTCATAAAAGTCCACGAATTAGAAATCATTGTCTTCTGAAAAATTTAAACCAGTGCCATTATTAATTTTGCTAAATATTTTAATGGAACGTTGTTTTTCAATAAAGACTAAGGAAATTAAATGTTTATTTCTGTAATTAGATCTTTTAGGACGCATCAATTTTTGGGTCAATATTTTAAAACTAGGTTTTAAAAGTAGGTAGGTATATGGCGTTCGCGTTTCCTAGCTGACTGATCCCCGAGATAAAATGCCGAAACAAAGTCAGGGGTCATGGTCTCTCTAGAGTCCAAATTAGGATTTTTTGTGAGACAAGGCTAAATACATTGACAGTTTGAGATGCCTACCTACGATATATTTTAAAGTTAGGTTATGTTGAACCTTCCACTTACAAAGAACTAAAAATAACCTTCAAATTGAAATACATAAAGCAATCTTAAAAAAAAAATTAAATTAATGCGCTTGTAGATGTAACTAAGTGTTAGATTGTCGTGTGTCTAAGATGTAGACTTTTTGGGGTTATAAATAGCACGTGCTCGTTCTAGACTCAATTCTAGCCGCTACTAGGCAGACGTGATGTTGTATTAAAAAGAAACAAGAATACAAAATGAGGTTGGACCAAATGCCAACCTCCTTACTTTAAAAAAATGATTCCTGTCATTTGTTTTGAAAGACGATGTTTAATAGGAATTTGTGAAGTCTATAATATTATAGCCTACAGTAACTCAAAATCTTAAACATAGTTTGTATACTATTAAACCTACTTAGATGTCATTTAAAATTTTAACAATTAATTATATCTACCGTAGGTCATGAAAAATTTGGGTAAGTATCTTTCACAATAATTAGGGTTCCTTACCTCAAAAGGAAAAAACGGAATCCATAAAGGATCACTTCGTCGTCCGTCTGTCTGTCTGTCAAGATCCTTTTTATCAGGAACGCGTGGAAGTATCAAGTTGAAATTAATATCAAATACAATAATTTAGACTTAAAAAATCAAGCTTATTTTCCTTCTCACAAGTAAATCAAAACCTACAGGTTACTTCCCGTTGACCTAGAATCATGAAATTTAGCAAGAAGCAAGGTCTCACAGCACAAGTAAAGAAAAAGTCTGAAAATCGTTCATTTGTAATTTTATCACATAAAAAAATGTTTTTAACTACAATGTTAAGTTTGGTATAAATTATTTTCGGAATCCTTCATTGTGCGTGGTCCAACACACACTTGGCCGGTTTTTTTTTTGAAAATAAATACCAATTAAGTAAGTACCTACCTAGAATTGCAATAAAAAATAATTCGTGATTTTTGAAGTTTTGAGTTAAGTAGTTAATTTAATATACCTACTTATCTATTAATCACAACTTAAATCGTAAATTGTACCTAATCTAAGCCTGAATAGAAATTCCATAAAAAAAAACATTCAATATAAAAAATACACCATTGAAAAATCTACAACAAAATTTTGGAATGCAATTTCATTGACATTGAAACATTATTGTTAGGACGGGCCGTTTTGATACTAAAATGGTATTTGATACGCAATGGCCTATAAAGTGTACATAAGTGGTAGCTGATATCCTACACTTGGTCACCTACATCCTACACTTAATCAATTATTATAATTACGACACTTTGGATATAGGATTCCTTATGTCATTGTTACAAACGGACACGTGTCGCTTCAGACGAAGGAGGGGCTCGTGGCTAATTAATAACTGCCGCACGGGTCGACCGAAGGTTAAGCTACGCTTGCCGCGGCCGGTCCATGGATGGGTGACCATTGATTATCGAGACCCCTCCGTGCCTCGGATAGTCCCGGCTGTCATTCGTAGATCTTTGACAGACGTTAGGGGTAGTCAAGAAGACCAAAAGTCTGACAACCAGTCTAACAATATTTACATGATTCGAAAACAATTTCTAAAATCAAATATAAATCTTATACTACTTATAAGAATCTTGTCACTTTTTAGGTTATTTTTTAAAGTTTTATTTATGCACAATCTATTTTTATACACGTGCTTTTTAAACTCACTGAAAAGTGTGAGAACCTAAATATTATGCATCTTACGTAAATATGATGACGTAAAAGCCTAAGATTTAACCTAACGGTATATACAAAAGATACGTACATTAGTATAGGTATAGAGTATATAGTAGTTCTGTCTCCTTCTCTCTGAAACTAAACACTTTTTGGCAAAAATGGTTTCGTCTCTTTTATTGTGTATTTAATAATTTGAAATGGCTGGTAAAATCTAAGAGTATGTAAATCAAAAGTGCTTAAATTGTGTTTTTTTTTTGTCTTTGTTGCAACACAGCACACTAGTACTGCTTTTAAACCTACCAAATGCAGTTTTTATTCTTAATTATACTTTTTCTTTAAAAAAAAAACAAAAATCACCGATAGGCTAGTGGTGATTTAAACGAATATTCTATAGAGATTTTTTTTTTTTGTTACGCTTTCACGGCTAAACGGCTGAACCGATTTTGATGAGATTTGGTGTGGAGATACTCTGAACCGTGGGAAATACAAGTTACTTTTTACACCAGGCGGAAGCTAGTTTTAAATAAAAAAACCGGGCAAGAGCGAGTCGGACTCGCGCACCGAGGGTTCCGTTCCGATTTCTGAAAAAGTGTGCTATTTAGAGACATCGTTTTATTTTTCCTGTAATCTTTACATAAACTTCTATCACATAGAATATTTTCAGATTTTTCTCTTTGCAAACTTCGGAGATAAGGGGGGGAACAGTATTTTTTTTTTACATTTTTCATCAAAAGTCAAACACTGTGCGGCCTAAAAAAAAAATATGTTTGAGAATGTGCAAACAGCGCTCTTTCATATAATACCCCACATTACCTAGTAGCTCCACTTTGAATTTTTAAGACCCCCTTTCACCCCATGTTGCAAAAAAAATACGTATATTTTTATTTCTTTCTTATTTGCAAAATAGTTGGGTAAACGTCATCTAAAACTATTCCAAATTTCAAGTTGATAGCACTAGTAGTTCTTGAGATATCCAGCTGTGACAGACAGACAGACAGACAGACAGACAGACTGAGTCACACCATAAGGGTTCTTTTTTTACCATTTTGGTACGGAACCCTAATAAAGAAACATATTAAAATATATTCTGTCTGTTCAGTCACTATTTCTGTCTCACTTTGACACTATTTTCTTTTTCCTTTTTTGAAAGAAGAAAAAGAGAAATAGAATTGGCTGTTAGCAGCTTCGTGGTGTAACGGTTGATTGAGGAGATCAATCAACAAATAGTTTGTCTCATAGTTATTCGAATTAGGTGTCGCTGAACCAGTCACAGGGGACAAGAAAAGAAGAAATGAAAATTACCACTTTTTGCATTCACATTCCATTACAAAAATAAAAAAGTATACTTACTTAGACAAAGAAAGTTAATGAGTTAGAGTAAAGTATTTTTAATCATGAGGATTTTAAGTGCGTGTCGTACCACGCACAATGAAGGGTTCCGTAGTTGCAAGGAATTTATAGGTACCAATTAATGTGATATAATTACAAATTAACAATTTTTGGACTTTTTCCTTTACTTGTGCTGTGAGACCTTGCTTTTGCCAAATTTCATAATTCTAGGTCAACGGGAACTACCTTAGAGGTTTTGATTTACTTGCGAGTATCAAAATATTGTCCCATAAATGGCCGTATTTTTTTATTGCGATGATTTAGATCTCGAAGGTTTATTTTTTTGGAGCTGCAAGGGAAATATATAGGTACCTACGTATTTGATATTAATTTGAATTAAAAATTGAACTTGATACCTCCACGCGTTCCTGAGAAAAAGGATCTTGACAGACACACAGACATACAGACAGACGGACATCAAAGTGATCGTATAATAAAGTTTCCGTTTTTTCGTTTCGAGGTACGGAACCCCAAAAATAGTTAAAACGACTGTTGTAGATTTCATGCCGATTAAAAAAATGTGTATTGTAAAATATTATGTCGTGGGCTTTGAAAGTAAAGATGGGATGAAGAATAAAATCAAATGTAAGTAAAAAAAGTTTCTTTTTTGTTAATCATCATAATATCACTCGCTCTCCCCAAAAGGTTAAACTGAGGTATATCTATAGTACACCACATTTCACCAGATATGTCTAAGCCCCTCGTAATAGGGGACGAGCCTATTGCCATCTACAGACTGCTGTTGAGAAATCCCTGACCTTGGAATTGAACCTAGGAGCAATAATAATGCCGCTGGGGTCGCGGGTAGTTTGAAGAAGATACCGCGGCCACAGGCAACTGAAGGAACACGGGTGGGTTTTAGTCAGTAGAAGTCTGACACGCCCTTCCACTACACCCAGAGCGGGAGAAGTTATTTGATGATTTCCCACACTAAAAAAAAAAAAAAAAAAGGAGCAATAATAATAATAATGCAATTTCTTTAATTCAAGTTGTGTTAACTATTCTATAAAGTTTAAATTTTATAGAATAGTTAATATAACCTAGAAGCACGTGCCTTTTTAGAGGAGCTCGTGGCTAAGTAATAACAGCCGCACGGGTCAATCCATCAGGTTAAGCTACGCTTGCCGGGGTTGGTCAGCTGATGAGTGCCCATCTTTACATACCGAGACTCCTCCGTGCCTCGGAAAGCTCGTTAAGCCGTTGGTCCCGGCTGTTATTCGTAGATCTTTGACAGTCGTTACGGGTCGTCAGAATCCCGAAAGTCTGACAACCAGTCTTATCAAGGTGTATCGTATTACCCAGTTACTGGGTTGTGGAGGTCAGATAGGCAGTCGCTCCATGAAATATATTGATATTCAGCTGCATCCGGTTAGACTGGAAGGCGACCCCTACATAGTTGGGAAAAGGCAGGCAGATTGATTTAAGCACGTGCCGTTTTAACCACAAAACTATGTGAATAAAATTATACTAATTAGCTATAAAATATTTGATTACTTAATTAGCATAAATGCCTCACTGTATAGTCCTTAGAACCGGGCCGTTTATTTTTGTCTTTGGTCTTAGGAGTAAAAATACCATAGACAATAATGTTCCCGCCTTTTTCATAGCATTAAACTTCTATGATTGTTTTTATTTGTAAAAATTATGTCATTAATAATTATGTTTCCTGGGTACAAAAAAAAGAAAAGAAATTCTATTTAGTCCGTCAGTCAGATAATAAAAAAATATTAGACACGTATTTTGTATCATATTCATAAAAAATACTTAGACAAAACTGACTACGTCACAACTATAACAAACTCGTATAAAATCTAGAAAGCAGTGACGTCATGCAACAGTTTAACTCAATGTATCTCCGTAATCTTTTGATTAAGTACGTAAAAAAAGAAAAAAACCTGTCGAATATGTTTTAACCGCTGGGTGCCGGCTGTCAAATCTCGACTGTCAATAAAGAACCCGAACGCTCACGCTGCGATGACGTCAGCAGGCGTGACACGCTCGTGGGCCGTGTTCACTTAGAATCTAATTAGACTTAAAAGTTAATTATTATCCCTTTTTTTTTAAATTAAGTTTTTTTTCTAATTAGGTATCTTCTTATTTTTTTTTTGTATTTGATGACGCTGAAAACGATAGTGCGGTCAAAATGAAAATCCAAGATGGCGGCTGCGAAAATTTCCTAATTTTTCGTCATGGGTGTCATTTTCGTGATATTTTAGGTTGCTGAAAACGATAGTGGGGTCAAAATGAAAATCCAAGATGGCGGCTGCGAAAATTTTCGAATTTTTCGACATGGGTGTCATTTTCGTGATATTTGAGGTCGCTGAAAACGATAGTGGGGTCTAAATGAAAATCCAAGATGGCGGCTGCGAAAATTTTCGAATTTTTCGACATGGGTGTCATTTTCGTGATATTTGAGGTCGCTAAAAACGATAGTGGGGTCAAAATGAAAATCCAAGATGGCGGCTGCGAAAATTTCCTAATTTTTCGTCATGGGTGTCATTTTCGTGATATTTTAGGTCGCTGATAACGATAGTGGGGTCAAAATGAAAATCCAAGATGGCGGCTGCGAAAATATCCTAATTTTTCGTCATGGGTGTCATTTTCGTGATATTTTAGGTCGCTGAAAACGATAGTGGGGTCAAAATGAAAATTCAAGATGGCGGCTGCAAATATTTCCTAATTTTTCGTCATGGGTGTCGTGTTCGTGATATTTTAGGTCGCTGAAAACGATAGTGGGGTCTAAGTTAATAATTAATCTTGTTAGAATCTAATGTTTTTATGAAAGCTAGATAACAGGACTATAACGTACCTACTTTTAGTTTCATTTGAAAATATCTTTCTGTTACAATCACAGAAATAGGTTTGTAAACAAATTACGTTCAGATTTCCAGATTCTCGATGTCTAGATTTTCTAGAAATAAAAAAATACTTATGACCTAAATGTTTTATGGTTTAAAATGCATGGTGTGTTAATGTTTAACGTGAAACATAAATAAAATCACTTAGCACAGTACAATATTAATTAATTACAGGCATCCTAAGTTGTGACCTAAAATGTTTGACGGGCGGAACTTTTACGCCCCGTCTCACCACTCACATACCTCAGGCGGTGACTAGCACTTGCGCGCTCACTATAAACACCACTGCCTACCCCTTCAGGGTATACTGGCGTGATATTTTGTTATGCTTTGTTATATATCATGCACTATTTATCTTAATTTCAGACACGGACCTCTTAATGATCCCCACAATGAACGGTCTAAGGTGAAACTGACAAAAATCGGACAAGTGCAAGTCAGAATATTAGTGATGGTTCCGTACCAACTCAATCAATCAATCTGCCTAGCCTTTTCCCAACTATGTTGGGGTCGGCTTCCAGTCTAACCGGATGCAGCTGAATACCGGTATTTTACATGGAGCGACTGCCTATCTGACCTTCACAACCCAGTTTCTGGGTAATACGATACCCCTTGGTAAGACTGGTTGTCAGACTTTCGGGCTTCTGACGACCCGTAACGACTGTCAAAGATCCACGAATGACAGCCGGGACCAACGGCGTAACGTGCTTTCCGAGGCACGGAGGAATCTCGGTATGTAAAGATGGTCACCCATCCACTGACCAACCCCGGCAAGCGTAGCTTAACCTGATGGATCGACCCGTGCGGCTGTTATTACTTAGCCACGAGCTCCATTTTTATTTAACAAAGATTGTTGCTACAACTCTAAAAGAGGGGCTTCTGGCTACGTAATAAAAGCCGCAGGGATCGATCAGGTTAGGTAAGCTACGCTTGCCGCGGTCGGTCCGTAGATGGGTGACCATCTTTACATACCGAGAACCATCTGTGCCTCGGAAAGCACGTTAAGCCGTTGGTCCCGGCTGTCATTCGTGGATGTTTGACAGTCGTCACGGGTCGAAAGAAAACGCAACGGGGCTCCGTGGACCTTCTGACGAAAACCCTAACCCAAGCCTAATCTAGGTGTTTTGAGGTTAGTTAGTTTGACTGGTCAAACCCCGATTTCATTAAATTGAGTTTCGTCGACGTTTGCCTGACCAAATTAAAATAAATAAATAAATATCCTTGGACATTTCACACAACGCCATCTAGTCCCAAGCTAAGCAACGTAATGCTTGTGTTATGGTAACGAGATGGCTGATAAACTACTTATATACATTTTTTTTTTTGTAAATACATACATATTATTATTAAATTAGGTAATTTCTCATATGTTTGACTTCTTTAGTCAGAGGCCGAAAAACTTCATTTGTTTGGGCTTTGACTGAGACTTCAGTTCAGATCTGATGATTGACTAGCCAAACCTAGGAGCGCCGGAGCTTCGAGGTTTGACTATAACATATACTTTATATCCCCCGAAAGTTAAGGCAATTGTTTTTAGAAGACCAAAATTTTGCCAGATTTTTTTTCATTGTGGCGGCATCTACATCGCCACATACGAACTACGCATCAATGACATGACGTCACGCAAAACCTGCATCGCGCAATTAGAGTTTACCACGTGATTAGCATATATACAACGTCCCAACATCAACCGTTGGGCAGTGGCCCACCAGACACAACACCCGTCTGGTCGGAGGATCCTCCCTTTTCAATAGAGGATGAGTGAACTTTACACCCTGTTCCTCATGCCTCTAAAACCCATAGGGTCCCATGTTAACGGGACCCTTTTATGAAGGTACTCTTAAAGTAGCTACGGACCCCTAAAACCAAACGTGAATACAGATTACTATAGGCACTATTTAAATTGATCTAAAAAGTATACGGATGTTAGTGTTAAGAGAAAAAACATCGACGATTCGGTGACGTCATAGTGATGTCATAGTCAGGTTCAATGGACCGAACTGTTAGTAGAAGGTGTGCGTTAGAATAGCCTTCGCGAGTGGTCATACTTAACGTGTGATACCTGGAGACTGATTAGGTTGCTCCGTGTATGGGTGACCATCCTTACATACCGAGACTCCTCCGTGCCTCGGAAAGCACGTTAAGCCGTTGGTCCCGGCTGTCATTCGTGGATCTTTGATAGTCATTACGGGTCGTCAGAAGCCCGAAAGTCTGACAACCAGTCTTACCAAAGGGTATCGTATTACCCAGGTACTGGGTTGTGGAGGTCAGATAGGCGGTCGCTCCATGTAAAATACTGGTATTCAGCTGCATCCAGTTAGAATGGAAGCCAACTCCAACATAGTTGGGAAAAGGCTGGGCAGATTGAGACTTAGCCTCGTTACCGTCTTGCCGACTTGCATGACTGGGAATGACACAGAAAAGAATAGAATACTCTTTACTATGTAGGTATATGAATGAATGAATGGTTTGCCCAGACTCGATGACTGGAATGAACCCAAAGATTCAGATTAGCCCCTGTGGCCTCATGTCACATGGTGCCACAGAGACCATTGCATATAATATCAAGGAGTAGCCCGGGGCGCGGTAATGGCGGGGAAGACCAACTATGCGGCCTAAAAAAAAGAAAAAAAAAATTGAGAATGTGCAAACAGCGCTCCTTCCTTCTTTTCTTTCTTATTTGCAAAATAGTTGGGCAAACGTCATCTAAAACTGTTTCCAAGTTGATAGCATTAGTAGTTCTGTGACAGACGGACAGACAGACCTAGACTGAGTCGCACCATAAGGGTTCCTTTTTATTACTATTTTAATACGGAACCCTAAAAATATAGTAAACGGTCTTTGGTCTAAATGTGGGTGTAGTATAGGTACCTACTGCTCTGATTAACCCTTCAGGAAATACCGCCGTGATGTTACATTGTGTTATATCTAATAGTTAAATAGAAATAAATTATAATTCACCCTTTAATACTTTAGTCTCTAATAGGGCAAGCCATATAATTTTTCCCAAAAAAGGGTCTCATAAAATACCTTATTTAATATGACCCTATCTATTAAGAAATAGACAAATAGAGATATATGTTGATAGGCCAACCCTAATTTATAACACAAAATAATATTCAAATTAGAAAAAAGTTCACATGTACTTCACCCCAATCTACATTTAAATGTAAATCATACCTGTTTGCTTGTACAAGTTTTATTTAAAGTATGGGAGTGACCTTAGAGATGTATAAGGTCAAGTTTTAGTCCTTTTGATAAGGATTAGGGTGGTGTAAGGTCATCAAGGTTAGATTCTCACTTTCTCAAAAAGGGTTGCATAGAATGAAAATAAAATATTCATTTATTAAAATGATTATTAAAGCGATTTTTTTGCACGATGACATGGCAGTTTTTGTTCGCGTTTTGTATTAGATACAGATAATAATAATATCTTAGACTAGCACTTCCCGCGCGGCTTCGCCCGCGTGGATGTCGGAAAATATGCCTCGGGAACGTACTACCGGGAATTCCTTCCTTATTCTTTGTGTACATTATGAAGGGAACCTCTGTGCAAAATTTCAACTTTCTAGGTCCATGGGTTTGAGCTGGGCGTTGATGAGTCAGTCAATCAGTCAGCCAGTCAATCAGGACTTCTCTTTTTATTTATATAGATTAGTTTGAGACTGTATTCTGTGATTCTCCGTAAATAATAATTAATAGTAACTAGGGTATTATATGAAGAGCATAAAGCTGTCTTACTTTGAACTAACAGCATCAGTCTATGATTATTTATTTGTCTGCCAAGCCTGGAGGTGCACTGCCAATACTCTAAATATAAGTAACTTTTAAATAGCAACTTCGCTAGAACCCTCTTTGATAAAAACCGGTCAAGAGCGAGTCGGCATCGCGCACCGAGGGTTCCGTTCCGATTTCTGAAAAAGTGTGCTACTTAGAGACATCGTTTTATTTTTCCTGTAATCTTTACATAAACTTCTATCACATAAAATAATTTCAGATTTTTCTCTTTGCAAACTTCGGAGATAAGGGGGTTTTTTTTTTTACATTTTTCATCAAAAGTCGAAAACTATGCGGCCTAAAAAAAATAATAAATAGTTTGAGAATGTGCAAACAGCGTTCTTTCATATGATACCCCACATGTCCTTGTAGCCCCACTTTGAATTTTTAAGGACAACAGGGACTGAAAGGGGTCTTTCAGTCCCTGTTGCAAAAAAAAATATAAATATTTTTATTTCTTTCTTATTTGGAAAATAGTTTGGTAAACGTCATCTAAAACTATTCTAAATTTCAAGTTGATAGCATTAGTAGTTCTTGAGATATCCAGCTGTGACAGACAGACAGACAGACAGACTGAGTCACACCATAAGGGTTCCTTTTTTACCATTTTGGTACGGAACCCTATAAATATATGCCAACGGCCTTGAGTGCACAGATTGCGTGTTCTGTGTGAGCTCACGCAACGCGTCGTACGTCCAGCCAGCAATAGGACTCCCCCATCAAGGAGCGCTGTCCCTAATTAGACGCATTATTAATTTATTATACATAAAACTAAAGGTATTACATTAAACCACGCACACTAAAAGATAAATAATTAAATTATCTTTAAAATGGTGAAGGTTTCATAAAAATACGCGTGATAGTTTTTGCGTGATTCTCAGTTTTTTATCCGCGTTAGACATCTTTACAAATTAATTACACTATGTAATATAAACATAATCTAAAATATTCACATATTAAGTTATTAAAAAAATGCTCTAATTTAACATATATTTTGTCCAAATTATTAACATTATTCATTTAGACGTGGTCTTCAGTTTAAAATATCATTAAAAGTCGTTTATAGTCGCCTTAGGGTGATATTATAGTTCTATGGGATGTCGACTGATAAAATTACGTATTGAAGAAGACAAGCTGCGCTGATGCTGCGGATGATGAAGACTTGAAAGGACCAACCTTGTACAGTAGACACACATCAGGTACCACGTTGGGGTAGTACGGAGTTTCAATATAATGCGAGGCCAGCTTATACTGCGTTACCATTGATGTGTGGCGTACTATAATAGTTCAGTATTTCTCTCAATCCCAGATTACGGGAAGCGATGGATAACTTAGCTAGGTACACGTGGAAAGACACAGACATTAGGGTAAATACATATAAATAATATTATAACACTTTACATTCAAATGTAAATAAAAAAGGGTGAATTTAAATGAACTTCATGTGAACTAATTTTTATATTAACATAATTATTTTTATTTAAAGAGGAACCAATGGGGTTGGCTATTTCTTATGTAATTATTAGATAAATCATAGATTGTAATAGATAGGGGAATAGATATAATAGAGTATACATTGTGGGGTTATATAATAGAGAAGTATAGAAGAAAAATACATGTTGCGCCGACCCCAATAAATTGGGATAAGGGCAGGAGAATGATTAAATTGCACTGTTTAATAGAATAGAATAGAATATATTTATTTGCATAAAGGAGCAGTGGTGGCCCAGTGGTACCGGCCTTGACTTACCGAGTTGTAGGTCGTGGGTTCGAACTCAGACAGCTTTACTTTGTGTAAATAATTTCATCACCACTGCTCTCAAAATGGTGAAGGATAACATCGTGAGGAAACCGGCATGTCCTAGAACCAAACATTCGAAGACATGTGACATCTACCAACCCGCACTGGGCCCGCGTGGTGGAGTACAGCCCACTCCCTCTCACCGAGAGGAGGCCTGTGTCCAGTGGGAACATTATAGGCTGATTATGCTAACAGGCAGCTGAAATTTTAAAAAAAAAACCGGATAAGTGCGTGGCGTGTCAGACCACGCACAATGAAGGGTTCCGTAGTTGGGTATGTTTCAGTGATACAAAAATGATAACTGTAAGAACTATTTTCACCTGTGACAAACAATTAATAAATGAATTATGAATTATTATAATAATAATACATAATTGAAAAAAATATATTAAAAAGAGACCATACACTACCAAAATGAAATAGAAATTTAATAAAAACTGCAGAATCGGAGGTGACATGACAGATGTCACCTCCGATAAAACAATGAATTGAAGAAAATAATCAGGAAAACGAATGAAGATAAATGTTGACGAGATCAGCCGCACGAAAAGCACGCCTACCACCTCCGGACTCGTCGCTCAGCTCCGCCTCGCCGCCGCCGGCACCCAGCCTCACTGTGAGCGCTGTGTCGACACCGGCCGCGGTAGTTGCGTCGAGCTCGAGTGACGAGTATTTCTCTCCGCCCACGACGCCACCACCTGCTCGTCGACGGGGAGGACGCCGGCCGCCGGACGGCTTAGGACCTCGAGGCCCACCGGCCTCTGATAGGGTCCCAGCTCCCGGCGGAAGTGTGCAGCGCATGAGATGGACGCGAGCCATTAATGAGAATGTCATGCGCTCATACTATGGGGCTACAGAGGGAGGAAACAATCTGACCGCGTACCGTGTTCGGATGCACTCTCTTTTTCAGGTGCTTGAGCCAGCTCTCAACGTGTCGGCACAACGACTGTCGGATCAGGTGCGGGTCATCCAGCGTAACCATATGTTGGATGACACTGTACTTGATCGCCTGCGAAATGAAATGCAGAGTAGCCGTGTGATCGCCCCCCTGTCGCAGACTATTGTTGCACCACCACCACCACAGTGCAACACAACTCAAGCTGACGAGGGGAGTGATGGCACGGCTGCAAACGTAAGTACCCAGTGCAATGAGGAATTGAGGAGTGCTTTGGAGGGTGCGATTCAGGAATATCGGTTCGTATCACCCGAACTTAGGCCACGCTTACCTCGATTGCCCATGCATAACAAAAATAGGGCGCTGGTGGCGGCTCTGGATTCGCAGTTGTCAAACTATTTTGATGACTGCGAAGACCTCACCGATACTCATTCGATTCTGTACTGCGCGGCTGTAGCGGCATGTCGTGTAGCTCACGTCAAATTTGCTAATGACTCTAGAGCTACACGACCGAAACCAGCCGTACCAGCTTGGCAGTGCAGGATTGAGCGCCGTATTGGTGGGGCCAGAGCGCTCATCGGCAAACTAATCTGCTTCAGGGAGGGCAATACTCGCCCCAGAGTGATGCGCTTTGTGAAACGGGCGTTCTCAGGGACTGATGTCAGCCCTCAGGACTATATGTCCCGTGTCACAGAGCGCATCGACTTCCTGAGGCAGAAAGTGTATGCATGGGCAAACCGTATTCGTAGGTATAAGCGGCGAGTGGACCGATACACTCAGAATCGCACCTTCCAGAGCGATGAAAGGTGGGTTTATAGGGGTTGGGAGCGACCGGACCAAGGTGTGACTGACACGCGCCTGCCGGATGATGATGCCATGTGTTCTTTCTGGCGCAGTATCTGGTCGGTGCCTGTCAGTCACACCGAGGGTGATTGGGCTCGGGAAGTCAGGCGAGCCTGCGATCCAATACCAGAAATGGGGGCTATTACCATCTGTCCCCAAGATGTAGCTCGTGCAGTCCGTCCGTTGCCAAATTGGAAGTCTCCAGGCCCGGATGGACTGCATAACTTCTGGATCAAATGGTTTCTCGGGTCGCACGCTCGCTTGGCGGCTCAGTACCAGTCAGCCTTACAGTCAGGGTCGCTACCCCAGTTCCTAACGACAGGAATAACCCACCTGCTCCATAAATCAGGTAGTACTACGGAGCCCAAAAATTATAGACCGATCACTTGTCTACCGACGGTCTATAAGGTTCTTACATCCATTTTGAGAGCTAAAATTAACGAACATATAGACACCAACTCCATCATGTCTGCCTCTCAAAATGGATCTAGGAACGGGTCCCGTGGTACTAAGGAGCTACTCCTCATTGATATGGCCATTAGCCAACAGGTTCGTCGTTCCCGTAGGGATCTGTCGACATGTTGGATAGACTATAAGAAGGCCTATGACTCGGTGCCACATACATGGCTCATGAGGGTGCTGGAGTTGTATAAAGTAGATGCAACTCTGCGCACCTTCCTGATGTCGTGTATGGGGCAATGGAGGACGGTCCTTCGCTATCCAGGATGTCGAAATATCCAGAGGAATAGCGAACCGATAAGGATTGAGCGAGGCATATTTCAGGGCGATAGTTTGAGTCCACTTTGGTTCTGCTTAGCCTTGAATCCTCTAAGCACACTGCTGGAGAATTCAGGTCTAGGCTATCGGCTGAGGAGAGGTGGTCAGGTTATATCCCACCTCCTCTACATGGATGACCTAAAACTCTTTGCCCCCAGCAATTTGCAACTGATGGAGCTATTGAAAGTAACTGAAACTTTCAGTAGCGCCATCAGGATGGAATTTGGTGTGGACAAATGTGCGGTCATGCATGTAAAGCGAGGGGAGATTGTGGAATCCGTGGGAACCCAACTCCCGGATTCCATAAACCTTAGAACCCTCTCCGCAGCCGAAACCTATAAGTATTTGGGTATGTCGGAAGCGTTAGGCATCAATGTTGCTGACATGAAGCAATCGTTGAGGGAGCGCTTCTTTGGCCGCCTGAAAAAAGTATTTAATAGTCTTCTATCAGGCGGAAACAAGGTGCGCGCCTTCAACGGTTGGGTCATGCCGGTTTTGATGTACTCTTTCGGCATACTCAAATGGACTCAGACTGAACTCGATGCCCTGGATCGGAGGGTCCGTACGCTGTTGACTGCATATCGAATGCATCACCCACGGTCATCGGTAATGAGACTGTATATCCCGCGAAAGTGTGGAGGCCGAGGCTTTTTAAACGCTAAGACCCTCCACAATCGCGAGATATGCAGTCTCAGGGAATATTTCCTAGAAACCGACGTGGGGATGCATCGAGATGTGGTCGCGGTGGACAAGGGCCTCACCCCGCTCTCCTTGGCTAAAGAGAACTGGCGCAAGCCTGTAGTGCTTGATGCTAACGACCGCATGGAAGTATGGCAGAGTAAGGAGCTCCACGGACGCTTTTTCCGGGCCCTACATGGACCCGATGTAAATTTGCTAGCGTCCGTAGCCTGGCTGCGTTCCGGTGACCTCTTTGGGGAAACCGAAGGTTTTGTCTGTGCAATTATGGACGAAGTTATCATGACGAACAATTACCGGAGATTTATTGTGAAAGACGGAACGGTTGACATCTGTCGGGCATGCCACCGACCGGGAGAATCAATTCGACACATTATCTCCGGGTGTTCTCGTCTAGCTAACGAAGAGTACTTGCATAGACACAACCTTGTAGCCAGGATAATCCATCAGCAACTTGCTCTGAAATACAGCCTTGTGGAATCGGAAGTGCCGTACTATAGGTATGTGCCCGACCCAGTTCTCGAAAATGGACATATCACATTGTACTGGGACCGATCCATCATCACTGACAGGACTATTGTTGCCAATAAGCCTGATATAGTGGTGGTGGATCGAACAGAGCGGCGCGCAATGATTGTTGACATAACAGTCCCGCATGACGGGAACCTCGTGAAAGCCGAGAAAGATAAACAAATCAAGTATATTGACTTGGCTCGCGAGGTTGTCGACATGTGGGATGTGGACTCAGCAGTCATTGTGCCGATAGTCGTATCAGCCAATGGCTTAATTGCCAAGAGCCTCGACCAACACCTAAGGAGGCTCTCGTTGGGCAGCTGGATCAAGGGCTTGATTCAGAAAGCGGTGCTTCTGGACACGGCCCGCATTGTTAGGAGGTTCCTCTCTCTGGAGCCCTGACCGCCGGTAGCTTGGACCCTGTTCCCGATACCGGTGGGGTACTATTTTTATATTTTTAAATGTTTTTATTATTCTTTTTATACTAATATTTAAAAATGTAACAAATATGTGAAAAGTAAAATAAAAGAAATAATAATAATAAAACGTTTATTGATCCAAGATACATAGACACATTTTGTATTCATGTTACATGCTAAGACTTAGTAAACTAACAGTGGACATAGGGGGTGAAAAATAATTGTCTATAATACAAAAATTAAATCCTATCTCCTAAACTAGGGATGCCCTGTATCTTAGGAGACAGTGATTCGACCAAGCTGAACTGCACTTAATGAAGGGCCTTAGGTTTCGAGTGTCGGTGTTAATCTACCACAAGACAAAAATTTGAATGTGAGTTTGCTTAGTAACAGAGGAGAAAGAGTGGGGTTGTGAAAGGGAGAGGGGTGTGTGAGTGAGTGTAATGTTACTTGTAGTGTATGGGTGTGAGTGTGTTGTGTTATGAGGTGGATTATGGGATGAATTTATCCCAAGAATCAACTTAATTTTGTAGTTGAAAAAAAAAAATGTTCTCCCTTATATCGATAAACGAGTACGTCACCGTCAATTCTCTCTGTAAAATAATGTAAGTTTGATAATAAAAATTAGAAATTAACAATTTTCAGACTTTTTCCTTTACTTGTGCTGTGAGACCTGACCATGATTCTATGAGAGCGGGAAGTAGGTACTCTATAAGTTTTGATTTATTCGCGAGTATCAAATAAAGTCTCATATATGGCCGTACTTTTTTTTAATGCGTTGACTTAAAAGCTTGATTTTTAAAGAGCTCCAAAGGACAGCAGGTCTACATATTTAATATTGATTTCAACTTGATACCTCCACGCCTTCCTGACAAAAAGGGTCTGAACAGACAGACGGACAACGAAGTGGTGCCATAGGGGTTCCGGTTTTTCGTTTTGAGGTAAGGAACCATTATTATAGCTACGTCTGAGGTCGCTGAAAGTTTACTATGGAAAATGTATCGTAATATGTCTTGCTATGTCTTGCTATGTCTTGCTATAATAATTTTGACGACAAGGTTGGCGCAGTGGTTGAGCGATTGACTGCAGCGCAGCATGTCGCGGGTTCGATTCCCGCACGGAACAAATATTTGTACGACCTACAAGTATTTGTTCCGAGTCTGGGTGTTTTTATATCTATAATATGTACTTATGTATTTACAAAAAAAAAAAAAAATGTATATAAGTAGTTTATCAGCCATCTCGTTACCATAACACAAGCATTAGCTTGGGACTAGATGGCGTTGTGTGAAATGTCCAAGGATATTTATATATATTACGGGCTTTAAAATGACCACCTGTCTCTCCAAGAGTTCAAGGTCTTACCCAACTAGACAGGTCAATGGACTCAGGTTCAAACATGATACAACATGTTCTATAATAACTGTGGTAAACCTGCCCAGACGATATGGCACCTTGTGGCATAGATAGCACAGTCACAGATTAACACAGATGGGACACTCCGCAGTTTAGGTATGAAGCTACAAGTACGCGGCGGGCCCCGTCCGCGGGGCGAATTCAGTAGGTCAGAAGGTATAAGAGTTACGCGATAGAAAGAGAGGCAACTTGTAGTTGAATATAACTGTAGGTAATAAACGTTGTGCGACCTGAGTTGCACTTTATTGTGTCGTAGCAAGAGTCGCTTTTTAGGGTTCCGTATCTTAAAAGGAAAAAACGGAACCGTTATAGGATCACTCGTGTGTCTGTCTGTCTGTCTGTCCATCTGTCACAGCTAATTTGCTCCGAATCTAATGGACCGATTAAGTTGAAATTTGGTACACATAATTATGGATTTCTGTGACCAAATCACGTACGGCTAGAGTATAAATGAATTTTGAAAATGGGGGTCACTTTTAGGGCGCAAATAAGAAGATTAAAAAAAAAGTTGTGCTAACTCTACCGAGTGACATATGAAATGAAAGGGCTTACTATGAGGGTCTCAAATATATTTTTTTAATAATTTTAAAATACATTGTTTTAATTTAAGAAAATTGACGAAAATTGACCATTCCCCCCCTTATCTCCGAAACTACTGAGCCTAAAATTTTGAAACAAATACGAAAAATAGTACCTGTACATTACAGCAAAACCTATAAGAAGTTTGTGGTCTTAAAATAACATGGTCAATCTCTCAATATTGTGAGTACAAACTTACATTTACTGTTGTAAGAATGTATGGGAGCACGTTTTTCAACTATAATGTTAAATTTGTTCTGGGGATAATTTCATCCCAACCACAGAACCCTTCATTGTGCGTAGTCCGACACGCACTTGGCCGGTTTTTATTTAAATGATTTTGCGGAGTGTCCCATCTGTGTTAATCTGTGGCACATTTCACAAGGTAACGAGTAAGTACGTGGGTAGACAGGTCGCTTGTGACGACAAATTATTAATAGTGTCTGACGAGAATGGTACGATGTTTTGTGAGAATCGTTTTAATGAAGGCCTTATTTTTGGTGATGATGATTTTAATGATAATAAAAATAAAAATAAAATAATGTTTAATTCGGATAAGCAACATCCTTAAGGGTTAGTAAGCAAAAAGATAACAAAAAGTAAACTTATAAACTATTTAGCGACGAGGCTGTTGTTCGAAATGCATCTTCGAACAACATCACCTAACAAAGGAGAATCGTACCTCCCCGCTATGGTCTCCAGGATGGAGTTGGAGCTCTCCCGCACTCTGCAGAGCAAAGAGGCAGATTTCTGTCTGACGATGGCGTAGAAGTCATGGAGTCCCTTTAGGCAAGGTTCCGAAGATACTGGCAGCGTTCCCCCTTTGAATAGCTAGACTAATTCTTTGTCCGAGGTAGCTGCCAGCTCGTCGGTGTCCTGTGACGTCGACCAACCTTTTCGTAATTTCCTTAAAAAGCCTTATAGCGGTAGGACCCCACGGACCAAGGGTCTCGACACCGAATGGGACAAAATCATATTCGGAGCCTAGACCCCTGTATTTTGATACTTTACCTTTTTCAGCCGCTTCACAAGCTGGTATTATTTATTATAATTTTATACTATACATATAGGTAGGTATCAATATTTTTTACACATTTTTCCGATCTCAATCATTTTGGTCATTCTCACTCACCAAAATGTGCCAACATAATTATTCTTTAAGTGTTTTCTCTCTTTTTCTGTTTTATTTTAGCCCTGCTCAACTTATAGTATCCACTATCTGAGAGTATCTAAAAAAGCCTGTGTAAATTTAAAAAACCGGTCAAGAGAGAGTCGGACTCGCGCACCGAGGGTTCCGTTCCGATTTCTGAAAAAGTTTGCTTAGAGACATCGTTTTATTTTTCCTGTAATCTTTACATAAACTTCTATGACCTACATAGAATAATTTCAGATTTTTCTTTTAGCAAACTTCGGAGATAAGGAGGAACGGTATTTTTTTTTTACATTTTTCATCAATAGTCGAAAATTATGCGGCATAAAAAATATTAAAATTTTTTGAGAATGTTCTAACAGCGCATTTTCATATATCCTCATGCCCTAGTAGCTCCACTTTGAATTTTTAAGACCCCCTTTCAGTGTCTGTTGCAAAAAAAAATCTAAATATTTTAATTTCATTCTTTGCAAAATTGTTGAGTAAACGTCATCTAAAAGTGTTCTAAATTTCAAGTTGATAGCATTAGTAGTTCTTGACATGACAGTCAGACAGACTGAGTCACACCATAAGGGTTCCTTTTTACCATTTTGGTACGGAACCCTAAAAATTAATCTGTCAAACTTGTACAGACGCCAGCACAACAAGCTACTACAAACTGTCAAATTTCTTTAATAGATTTTCATCTTTATCGCTAAAGTATTAGGTTCAAGGTTGATTGGGAAAATTTTGACAGTTTCGGGTGGCTTGACCTGCTGGCGTCTGTACCTGGGGCCCTACTCCCTAAGCACGAAGCCCGTAGTTTCGGCCTTCGTTACGGGCGTTTCTTACTCCGTATCACCTACGGATGGATGATTGGTTCGGCCCCCGAACGAAGTATGAATGACAACATGATTTGCCAGTTGTCCCTACTTCCGACGTGTTGTTGCCCGTCCGAAAAAAATAACTTTTACACTTGTTTTAATGGATCGTAATGTCAGACGGACGAATAAACGGACGGACGGAATGACGGACGGACTTAGGGAGTAGGCCCCCTGAGACAGACAGCATCACTTTACTAATTTTCTGTAATCTGAACACTTTTTGTCAGTCACACTGTCAGTCATGAACTCATGACCGTGAAATTAGGCACTAACATTTTAAAATTCAACTCAGGAATGAGACAGTGAACTATTTGAAATTAACATATTATTTTTAAAGTTTAGGATTTATCTTTGAGAACGAATTCAGAATATTTCAAATGTTTATTTTGTGTAATAAATCTGCCTAGCCATTTCCCAACTATGTTGGGGTCGGCTTCCAGTCTAACCGGTTGCATCTGAATACCAGTATTTTACATGGAGCGACTGCCTATCTGACCTCCACAATCCAGTAACAGGGTAATACGATACCCCTTGGTAAGACTGGTTGTCAGACTTTCGGGCTTCTGACGACCCGTAACGACTGTCAAAGATCCACGAATGACAGCCGGGACCAACGGCTTAACGTGCTTTCCGAGGCACGGAGGAGTCTCGGTGTGTAAAGATGGTCACCCATCCACGGACCAACCCCGGCAAGCGTAGCTTAACCTGATGGATCGACCCGTGCGGCTGTTATTATTTAGCCACGAGCTCCTCATTTTTTATTTTGTGTAATAGGTAATCAGCCTATATTGGTCTCACTGCTGGGACACAGGCCTCCTCTCGGTGAGAGGCAGTGGGCTGTAATCCACCACGCGGGCCCAGTGCGGGTTGCTAGATGTCACATGTCTTCGAAGGTTTGGTTCTAGGACATGCCGGTTTCATCATCAACCATAATTATGTAGTACAGAAACGGACATTCGGTCATCACCTTTCAACCCAAAAAAAAGTACTGGGCGTCAAGTCTGCTATTACAATAGTGTCAGAATGGTCCATCATTGATTTCATAATTGTTCATTTTGACAAGTTTGGTAATCTACTAATACAGGGTGACTTTGAAAACATGCGACAAAATTTAAGGGGACTACGCATCAATATGAACAACTTTTACTAAGGGACCAACATCGAATTCGCAAAAAAAAAATCCGACCTTTTACAAAAGGGTCCAATACCTTTAAGTATAATATGGGAAGGTAATTTTTTTTTTGCGAATTCGATGTTGGTCCCTTAGTAAAAGTTGTTCATATTGATGCGTAGAACACCCCCTTAAATTTTGTCGCATGTTTTCAAAGTCACCCTGTATAATGGCGTCATAATGACTTTCCAATGGTCAACCACTGACACTCCATTGTAAGAAATGGCATAGAATGGTAATCTCGTACTAATGTTAATGACAAATGAATGACTGACGTATGCAGTAATCTGCTAAAATTTTGACAGTTCGTTGTTCAGTGACCTTGAGTTTTTCGAAAATCATTTCTACTAACGGGTTTTATAATAATGGCAATACGACAATGTCATTCTACCACGATTCAGGGGGCCTACTCCCTAAGCACGAAGTCCGTAGTTTCGGCCTTCGTTACGGGCGTTTCTTACTCCGTATCACCTACGGATGGATGATTGGTTCGGGGCCCGAACGAAGTATGAATGACAACATGATTTGCCAGTTGTCCCTACTTCCGACGTGTTGTTGCCCGTCCGAAAAATTTAACTTTTACACTTGATCAGACGGACGGATAAACGGACGGACGGAAAGACGGACGACTTAGGGAGTATGCCCCCTGTTACGAGACCACTGACCGACCATTGATCGACCATTATGAATTTAGCAGATTACGAACTTTTAGCAAAATGACAATGCAGTGACAATGGGATCGTGTTGGAATGACAAATTTCTAAAAAATAGCAGACTTGGGGCCCTGTTCCCGAGGAAAACAACCATAAAATTCTTATGATAATAGATGGCGCCACGTGTCTTTCGAATCATCATTGAATTATATTATTACAAGCAGAGTACAACCTGAATTGATTATCAAATTATAAATTAACGCGAGCGAAGCCACGGGAACAAGCTAGCAAAATTATAAATGCGAATGTGAGTTTGTTTGTTACGCTTTCACGGTAAAACGGCTGAACGGATTTGCATGAAATTTTTTACATGGGTAGACTATAAACTGCTTCTCCAGGTCATAGTCTAGTAGTCTACCCATGTAAAAAATTTTAACATAGGCTACGTTCATAGAAATATAAAAAAAACAGGAGAAGTGGCAAGCGGGCGAATCTGTGTCCGCGCGACATGCTCAGTATGAGCCGCTCATAGTACAAATTCCGTCTCCGCGAACTAGTGCGCTTTCGACTGTGACCGTGACAATTTATAAGAATGCCGTGTTGTTCAGTGGTTTCTTGTAAAAACCGAAGCCATGTAAATCATGGAATCACTTTCCATATGTTCCAAAAGGACAAAGTGGAGACACAGGGTTCCGATACATTTTAACATACTGGCCACATCTCCTTCTTTATTATATCTATGGCTACTTTCATCCTGGATCGCAGACGAAGTCGTGGGCCACAGCTAGTATTAACTACAAGCTCAGGTTTTCTTTCACCGATCTCAGTAATGTCCAAGATAAACTCAGAAGTAACATAATGAATTAAAAAACCGGTCAAGAGCGAGTCGGACTCGCGCACCGAGGGTTCCGTTCCGATTTCTGAAAAAGTGTGCTATTTAGAGACATCGTTTTATTTTTCCTGTAATCTTTACATAAACTTCTATCACATAGAATTATTTCAGATTTTTCTCTATGCAAACTTCGGAGAATAGGGGGGGGGGAACGGTATTTTTTTTTACATTTTTCATCAAAAGTCGAAAACTATGCGGACTAAAAAAAAAAAATAAAAAACTGTGTGAGAAAGTGCAAACAGCGCTCTTTCATATGATACCCCACATGCCCTAGTAGCCCCACTTTGAATTTTGAAGACAATTCAGCACCTGTTGCAAGAAAAACATAAATAATATTTTATTTCTTTCTTATATGCGAAATAGTTGGGTAAACGTCATCTAAAACTATTCCAAATTTCAAGTTGATAGCATTCCTAGTTCTTGAGATATCCAGCTGTGACAGACAGACAGACCATTTTGGTACGGAACCCTAAAAAGTAACATTGGCCCGGATTTGAACCTAACCTCGTACACACGGCTACAGATCAAGCTATACATTTCCAGTTTCCACTGACCTCTCATTGTAAGAAAATCCTACACAATGCGAGATCAGCTTATACTGGAAAGGTATAGCCTGATGTGCAGCCGTGCGTACATGCATGAGAGTCATCTCTTAACCACGGGCCCTCAACTAACGTGTTACCCAGTTACTGGGTTGTGGAGGTGACATAGGCGTCGCTCTATGTAAAATACTGGTATGACTGCATCTGGTTAGACTGGAAGCTGACCCCAACATGATTGGGAAAAGGCAGTCAGATTGATTGCTGTCTGCCTATCTCCCCTACCTTGACAGCGTGAAGTTCCCGGTAGGTGGGTGACGCAATAACCACGCCCTTCAGACGTCAACCGATTGAATAATATCAGCAACCATAATTTTGTAACCATGTCTGTGTCGCGGTTTGGAGTGAGTTTTGACTTTTTGGTAAATGTCTAGATTGAGTAGGTATAGGGATTTTTTGACGGCTCAACGTTTAGCTTATCTCCATGACGGATTATTATTTAGATTTTCTGATAATGAATTAATCGGTTATCCTTCACGCTATACAAATTCGTAACTGAGAGACTGCAGTCTTGCACAATTGCTAAATATAGGTAGTTAGATTCATATAATTTTGGCAATCATACACAAATACACATATCTTCGACCGTAGAAGTGCCTGCTTTTATTATACTGTTTTAGTTAATGCCAACAGTTAAACCCAAATATAGAAAAAACGGAATGAAAAATTCGTCTTCTTTGAAATTGAGAGAGAGATTTCTTTTCTTTCTTTCTAAACCCAAAATATGAAACTTAAAACTTATTTATGTAGGTAATAGACTTCACGTAAATGTTTCTTCTCACCAAATCTTATAGTTTCGTCTACAAGTTGACAGTAACAATTACATAGATAAACAATAAATATTTCACTCACTCGACTTTCCTGGCTAGGTGACATATAGCGTCGAACGTCGATACGTTAGCAGCGTTCTTAGACAACGTTTCAATCAACAATCGATAGGGAAAGGAGACTTTAATCTGAAATACATGAAGGACGTTTCCTGACGGTCTCGTGATCTATGAATTAGGTACCTATGCATGTTTGTCAAAAAGTTTTTGCATTTCAACAAAATAAAAAGTCATAATATTTATTGTAGACTAGCATTTGCCTGCGGCTTCGCCCGCGTGGATTTCGGAAAATATCCCAAGGGAACCTGCTACTGGGAATTCCTTCCTTATTCCTTGTCTACATTATAAAGGGAACCTCTGTGCAAAAATTCAGCTTTCTAGGTCCAAGGGTTTGGGCTGGGCGTTGATGAGTCAGTCAATCAGTCAGCCAGTCAGTCAGGACTTCTCTTTTTGTTTATATAGAAGATTTTTATTATTTAATAAAACAGGTTATAAATACAAACAATAAGCAGAGAGGGGTAAAGTAAAGTAATCTCGGGGTTATCCACTACTTTTAAGACCGTAACTTTCTGAAAAAAACCGGCCAAGTGCGTGTCGGACCACGCACAATGAAGGGTTCCGTAGTTGGGATGACTTTATCCCAAGAACAAAATTAACATTGTAGTTGAAATACATGTTCTCCCATACATTCCAACAGTAAATGTAAGTTTGTACTAACAATATTGAGACATTTACTATGTTATTTTGAGACCACAGACTTCATAAAGGTTTTCCTGTAATCTACAGGTAAAGAACTATTTTCTGTACTTTTTTTCAAAATTTTAGGTTCAGTAGTTTCGGAGAGGGGGGGGGGGGGGGAATGGTCAATTTTCGTCTATTTTCTTAAATAACTTTAAAACAATTTATTTTAAAATTATACAAAAAATATGTTTGAGACCCTCATAATAAGCCCTTTAATTTTATATGTCATACAGTACAGTTTGCAAAACTTTTTTTTTAAATTTTCATATTTGCCCCCTAAAAATGGCCCCCATATTCAAAATTCATTTATTTACTTTAGCCCTACGTGTTTGGGTCACAGAATTCCATATGTGTACCAAATTTCAACTTAATCGGTCTAATAGATTCGGAGCAATTTGGCTGTGACAGACGGACAGACAGACACACGAGTGATCCTATAAGAGTTCCGTTTTTTCCTTTTGTGGTACGGAACGCTAAAAAGTAAGAAAACAGCATAAAACATGTCACGTTGAATAAGTTGAATTACCAAAACTGAATAGTAAGATAATATATTCCAATAGAAGAACGAGCTTATTCTGTAGCAAATTCCTGAGAAGAGAGTCAATGGTGCAAATTAAAACTCAATTTAGTAAAAAAAAAAACTATCACAAAATCAGTTTATCACGAAACCTAGTAACTTCACCAAACAGCAAACTCCCCTCATCCACTGCCACATAACATAAGACCATGTGTACACTACACTAAGCTAACAATAAGAGCCGGCGCACACAGCCAGACTGGTTTTTGTCGCAGACGTTAAAAAAATCGTCTACGAACGATAATGTGTGCGCGCCGTTATTATTACTATGCTTACGAGTACTTTGCATGTGTCTGGTATTATTATGGAGTTGAGGATGAGTACAAAATGTTGGATTGAGTTATTTGGAGTGTAGGGATGGTTGGAATGATTTTTTAATTATTAGGCGACGATAAACGACTTTCATGATTTTTTTAAATGAAAGTTCATGATTTGGAAAAAATATATGTTAAATTAGAGCATTTTCTTAATAACTTAATATTTGAATATTTTAGATTATGTTTATATTACATAGTGTAATTAATTTGTAAAGTTATGTCTAACGCGGATAAAAAACTGAGAATCACGCAAAAACTATCACGCGTATTTTTATGAAACCTTCACTATTTTTTAAGTAATTATTAATCTTTTAGTATAAGTACGTGTTTTTTGGTTTTATGTATATAAGCGGCGCCCCGCGGTTTCACCCGCATGACCGGGATAAAAAGTAGCCTATGTATTAATCCAGGGTATAAGCTATCTACATACCAAATTTCATCCAAATCGGTCCAGCCGTTTGAGCGTGAAGAAGTATCAAACACACACTCACAAAATTTCGCCTTCATAATATTATATTAGTGTGATAAATAATGCGTCTAATTAGGAACAGCGCTCCTTGATGGGCGAGTCCTATTACTGGCTGGACGTACGACGCGTTGCGTGAGCTCAGCACAGAACGCGCGAGCTAACCATTCAAGGCCGTTAACATAATATACAGGGTGGGATATTTCAGCGGGGCAGTAAGGGGAAGTACCTTATCCGTTGCAGCTACGCGAAAATGTTCTTAGGAGACTATACATAATTTTTTATGGAATTTTCATCCCCATTCACAGATTTTCAAAAAAAATTACAGTTAGCAAGAAAATAGCCATTTTACACAAAAAAAAATTTTTGATGCCAATCGATCCTGTTTCTAATACTGATCAAAAACTTCTATTGGATTAACCATCGTTGGACCTACTCAAAAAGTCAGAAATCGCAAAAAACTTTTCCTTTACATTTTGTATGAAAATTTTACGCAAAAGCTTTTTTAGTGACGGTTGATATCTTTTTGTTGACTGAATAAAAAGATAACTTTAAAAACAATTCAAATTTCGAACTAATAGTAGTCGTAGTCCAGATCTGACGTCTCTAGATTTCTTTTTGTGGGGCTACCTGAAAACTGAGTTTTACAAAAAGCAATAGGATAGTGTTCAAGAACTTAAAGACTCACTAACCTCAATTTTGTATGGAATTCATACAAATAAATTGTCAGCAGCCACTAGGTCGGTACAGAAACGAATCAATTTATGTATTCGTCAAAATGGCGGTCACTTCGAGCACTTGATATCGTAGGGCAAGCAACAGCAAGATTTTAAATAAGAATATTTTTTAAATAAGACCATTTTCGTGTAGCTGCAACGGATAACCTACTTCCCCTTACTGCCCCGCTGAAAGATTCCACCCTGTATACTAAAGGGAACAGACTTCTCTTACAAACCGGTCAAGAGCGAGTCGGACTCGTCTGTTCCGATTTCTGAAAAAGTGTCCTATCTAGAGACATCGTTTTATTTTTCCTGTAATCTTTAACATAAATTTCTACCACATAGAATAATTTCAGATTTTTTTCTTTGAAAACTTGGGATATAAGTGGGGGGAACGGTATTTTTTTTTACATTTTTCTTCAGAAGAGCGAAAACTATGCGGCCTAAAAAAATAAAAAAACAGTTTGAGAATGTGCAAACAGCGTTCTTTCATATGATACCCCACATGCCCTATTAGCTCCACTTTGAATTTTTAAGACCCCCCTTCAGTCCCTGTTGCAAAAAAAATATAAATATTTTTATTACTTTCTTATTTGCAAAACAGTTGGGTAAACGTCATCTAAAACTGTTCCAAATTTCAAGTTGATTAGCATTAGTAGTTCTTGAGATATCCAGCTGTGACAGACAGACAGACTGAGTCGCACCATAAGGGTTCCTTTTTTATTACCATTTTGGTACGGAACCCTAAAAATGAATGTGTTGAATCTGCTAAGGCTAAGAGGCAGTTATTAACTTGACTGTACCCTTTTTTTGTAAAAAAACTAGGTGTGTCCAGTTGGCGAAAACATAAAAGTGATCATTTAATTTAAGTTTCACTATGTGGACACGCGTAAAAATTTTGGCGTGTCCAGATGACGAAATGATAAGTGATACTAACTTTGAGTTTCACCAACTGGACACATGTGTGTCCAGTCTCTCGTCATCTCGTGTCCAGTTAGTGACTAACCCAATGTAAGATTTTATTTCCATAAAGTTTATATACTTAATGTTATATTATGAAAGAGTGCATTGACCTTGAAGACTTCAGTGTTAAGTAGGTAGGTACTGAGTGACACATTTTGTAGTGCATGAAAATATCTTTTGCTCTTTTTTTTTTTGTTTTTTTTTTTGCTCGTGGCTAAGTAATTCCAGCCGCACGGGTCGATCCATTAAGTTAAGCTATGCTTGCCGGGATTGGTTTGTGGATGGGTGACCATCTTTACATACCGAGACTCATCCGTGCCTCGGAAATTACGGTGACATTCGTTACGGGTCGTCAGAAGCCCGAAAGTTTGATTTCCAGTCTTACCAAGAGGTATAGTATTATGTACCCAGTAACTGGGTTGTGCATGTCAGATAGGCAGTCGCTTCATGTAAAATACTGGTATTCAGCTGCATCCGGTTAGACTGGAAGCCAACCCCATTCATTTTCGTCAGAAGTAGGTAATGTAATTTAGATTTAAATGAAAACATCAAAACAGACCCAGGGCCAGAAGTTTCAACACACAACTTACAAACACACACATACACACAAAATTCCTCCAACTTCTAATAAACATTCCGCATACATAGACCCAGAAACCCATAACCACATACAAATAGATAAGATATAGAAAAAATATGCCCAAAAAATACCGGTCTCTGATTGGCTGACCCTTTTTTTCCACTACTTGAACTATTTCTAGGATAGTACGGGAATGTTCAACCAATCGTGAATGATTATTTTATTTACTTGTTGAAACAAATGTTTACTTAACTTTGTTGTGTGTTATCTGTGTGTTCTTGAGGTTCTATTTATGAACTATTTTTAACCAACTTTGAAGAAAGAGGTTATGTTTTTGACGGGTTTTTTTTTTTTTGTTATTTTCATGTAGGTTTGAAATCTTTTTGTCTTTCTTATAATCGATTTTGTTTTATATGTTCTGAAATATGATTTAATTATAATTTAACCTAATTTTTCAAGTCAGATAACTTTTATCTGAAGAAAAATATGACAGTTTGACATATTTTCTATACAAAAGCTGTCAAACCGCCATATTTATTTCTTATATAAAAGTTATCTGACGATTGAAAAATTGTCCCACATAGGACGCCCCGAGGATCGGTTTGGTTAGGTTCCTTCAAAGCCTGTAGGCAGAAATAGGAGCCCCGCTCAACGGGGCTCCGATTTAGGCCTGCAAATTTTGATGTGCATACAGTATTTTTGCACGTATTCTTTTGGAAAAAATTGGTAATTTTTGATATGCGTTTAAATACCTACTACTCTTTTCTTTATTATTTTCCTGGCACACAGTTCCGATATTTTTTTTTTATTAAATTCGTTTTTTTTTTCTTTGCGCTGTATTTGTAAACGAAGTTTTAAGTGCCAAGTTTGCAGCCGTAAAAAGGAATTAAATGTAGATTGAGTTGGCAGAATGTCAAAGTCATTTATTTGTTACATAGTATTCGTATAGGTAAGTACAATAGGTATTACTACATCCTCAAATGAGTTATGTCAATAACCAATCAATTAATTAACTGTGGCTAAGTAGACCAGAGGTTAAGCTACGCTTGCCGCGGTTGCTCCATGGATGGGTGACCATCTTTATATACCAAGACTCCTCCATTCATCGGAAAGCATGTTAAGCCGATGGACTTTTAATGATTTTAAACTGAAGATCACGTCTAAACGAGTAGTGTTAATGATTTGGAAGAACTATATGTTAAATTAGAGCATTTTACAAGTTAATATGTGAATATTTTAGATTATGTTTATATTACATAGTGTAATTAATTTGTAAAGTTGTGTCTAACGCGGATAAAAAACTGAGAATTACGCAAAAACTATCACGCGTATTTTTATGAAACCTTCACCATTTTAAAGATAATTTAATTATTTATCTTTTAGTATACGTGTTTTAATAAAATTCATTTTATTTTACGGCGTCTAATTTGGGACAGCGCTCCTTGATGGGCGAGTCCTATTACTGGCTGGACGTACGACGCGTTGCGTGAGCTCACACAGAACACGCAATCTGTGCACTCAAGGCCGTTGGCGTATATCTGCGTCTTTACAAAATTGTAACCAAACTGGGTTGTGGAGATCTAGGCAGTCGCTCCATGTAAAATACTGGACTAATTACACAAAACTTATGTGTCAATACCTACCGTGTCTTATGTGTTAGTGTGCAGATACTACCTACATATTTCATGTGTCTATGTCAATTATTAATGTAATTGATGTTGTACCATTTTAATGAACTATAATTATATAATAAATAAAATAAATAAAGGTGCACACACACTACACAACTCATGTGAGAGTGACATATCGCGACACGTGCTTCTATTGTCTGTACCTGCCCTTACACTACACGTGTCGCAGCCTATTTTGGGAACGTTCAGCCTCATTTCTATTTAGAGGCGTAATAAAAACTTGTTACTATTAGCATGTCAAAGTACTTGTTATTTTATTACTCAATCACGAAAAAACGGCTGAACGGATTTGGATGACATTTGGCACACATATTATAACCTGGATTAACACAAGATATTTTTAATACCTGTAGTACGTTCCCGTGGGATATTTTCCGAAAACCACGCGGGCGAAGCCACAGCCAAAAGTTAGTCTGAAATAAATTAAGATTCTATAGGTACTACCTCAAATGGCTTAGCATGATCCTCCGTTCTGTCGAAAATACTGCAGCATTAATTTTAAAATAAATATATGGTAAAGTTGAGGATTAATTTTAAGAACTATGTTTGACGAAAAATTTTCTCGATAGAAAACTAATCCAAAGTTACCTCCAAACCGAACAACAAACCGCTGGTATTCAAAAAATACTTCAAATTAGATCATGAAACTTTGCATACTAACTGAAGTAACTTTATAGCAGGTCTAATATGTTTTATATTTTTCAATTAGCATTATTTTCACCGTAAAAAGCAATTACCTAAACTATCGGCGCCCAGCACAACACTCAGTCTCGCTCTCACTCAGTCCGCGAGCATTATCGTGCGAGCGAGATAAAAGCTGAGGTAGTATGGGCTACTTATTATTATTATTTTGTCAGTATCATAAAGGTGCACACACACTGCACAAGTCCGAACTAAGCGTGACACGAGCCGTTTCGCGCGTTAGTGACGCATATTTCCATCTAATATAGGATATTGTTCTTTTTATAGGTAGAGAATAAGTACCCATTAGTTTTGTTTTAGTTTTTAGACATATCGCCTAAGTTATAAAACAAAGAGATTTAAGATACTATAGAGAGGCTATCAGAAGAAATGTCATACAAAAACTGTTATCCCATGTCTCAGTGACGCCATCTAGCGTAATAAATCAAAATTACATAATAGCCAAGTATGACATGAATACCCGATACACTTTTACCGACACCAACCTTTGATTTAGCAACAGTCAGACAGTTTGACATATCGAAGAATTTTTTTTATTTTATCTGAAAACTAGATAAATTATAAAATAGTAACGAAAATAATCCGCAGTTGAATCGAGTCTTTTTATCACTACTAGGTCTGCAATACCACAATGTACAATTCGGCATATTTTCTTCGAAAATATTTTTCATTTGGTGGACACGAATGTGTCGGGACATGCAGGCGTACCACACAAGACTGAGCGACTTTTGACCACTAGGACATAAGTATAAGATTACGATTTTGTTCGCTATGTCCCATCTATTGTTAAGTAATATATAATGTCTTTGTTATAAAACAATTTCATGTATCAATGTGCGTCACTTTCTCGTGATTAAACAGTTTCTCTTTCTTCTTACACGTGTCTCATAATGTCAGTACCTACACGTGTCGTGGCCTATTTCGGGCACGTTCAGCCTCATTTCTATTTAGAGGCGTAATAAAACAGAAACAGGCCGCTATTAGCATGTCAAAGTACTTGTTATCAGTACTGATAAGAGCTTATCATTTGGGGCGCCGGATCGTCTAACGTTAGTTTGGGTTGTTACGGCGGTTGTTGGAAAGCGGGTAGGCAGAGGAATAGGAATGGGTTTTTTTGTGGGTTCCGTAACCGAAGGTTGACAAACGGAACCCTATTAGGTACTGCTTGATCTTATGAACTGTAATATTTGTAAAGTTGAAATTTTTACAGATTGTGTAAGAATTTCTATTGCCACTTTAACAAATGTAACAAATATAAAAAAATATTTTTTATTGCTATCCATAATGTCCTTTTTTAAATTGAAGTATTTTTTAGGGTTCGTTGGATCATTTCGTTGTCCGTCTGTCTGTCAGTCGGTCATGAACCTTTTTCTCAGGAGAGCGAAAAGGTATCAAGTTGAAATTAATATCTAATACGTAGGTCTATGGTCCCTTGGAGTTCTAAAAAATCAAGCTTCTAAGTCAACGCTGTAAAAAAATAAATACGGTAATTTCGTCGCTAATTAAACTAAATGACGTATCTGACATTTTGGACTAAGCCGATAGCCGACCTAACTATAGTAATTTGATACATTTTCCAAGTCGAATCGATCTGTCTAATCGCCGTATCTGTACCTATGCCTTACGGTCCCCATGATAATGCAAAAATCGAGACCAATATATCTAAAGTTTACAAAAAAAAAAGAAGAAAAATAGCTTGCTCTGTAAAATTTTCTTCGAATCAGTTACGTCACTTAGATTAGCGCCGATTATTTTATGCAACATATTTTGATTTTCGCATAAGTAAATCAAAACCTGTATGGTAGGTACTCACTGGCCAAAAATGTTCTTAGGAGAGCAGCCTTTCCTGCCGGAGGCTCTACGCGGGGGTCGTGCGGTCCATGGCCCTTTACGGGGCACCGGTGTGGGCGCGTTCCCTAAGGCTGCGGCCAGCCCAACGGTTGAACGCGTCCCAGAGGGTCATGGCCATCCGGCTAGTCCGGGGATACCGCACGGTCTCCCGTGAAGCGGCGAGCCTCCTTGCCGGATTGCCGCCGTGGGATCTGGAGGCAAAAAGTCCTCGCGCACATGTGGGAGTGGCGCGAGGAGGCGAAACGCCGGGGCGTAACTCCGCTGCCGCGAGAAATCACGGTACAGCGGACAGAGCTCCGGCGGGATCTCATGGCGACATGGAGACCGCGACTGTCGCAACCCAGCGCTGGGCACGCCACAATTGCGGCGATAAGTCCCCTCTTTGAGGAGTGGTTAGAGAGGCGCCACGGCGTCCTCACTTTCCGCCTGACGCAGGTCCTCACCGGACACGGTTGTTTCGGGAGGTTCCTGTTTCGCATAAGGCGGGGGAAACGCCCGGGTGTCACCATTGTGTGGATCGCCCGGAGGACTGGAGGAGTGGAGGTCTGCCCGGCTTGGGCAGAGCACCGCCGTGTTCTCACGGAGGCGATAGGCGGCGGCGATCTCTCGCGTCCGAGCCTGGTCCAGGCCATGGTGCGGAGCAAGAGTGCATGGGAGGCCGTCACCTCCTTCTGCGAAGCAGCAATGTTCGCGAAGGAGGAGGTGGAACGCGTGAGGGAGAGGCAGCCTCACGCCCTCAGTCGCCGCAGGAGACGCCCTGGGCGGCGGGAATCGCGAGGCGATTTCCGGCCACCGTAAGCGCGGGCTTGCGGACGGTGAGTAGCGGGTAGCTCGCCGTCCGGTAAGGACCAGGCCCGAGTCGACGGCGCGTTGTGTTCCACGCGCGCCTCAAAGAGATGTCAGCAAAAGATGGGGTCCAATGCGACGCCGCTGGGGTCGCGGGTAGTTTAAAAAAGATACCGTGGCCCTGGCATAGGCAACTGAAGGAACACGGGTGGGTTTTAGTCAGTAAAAGTCTGACACGCCGTTCCGCTCCACCCAGAGCGGGAGAAGTTATTTGGCTTCTTCGTCCCAGACAATTACTGCCGCGGCAGAAAACACAGGCTGTTTGCTGTGCCCCCATGTCGCACTGTTGCGCGTGCTCAGTCCCCAGTACCTCGCACTCTGGCCGCACTTAATGATCTCTTGGATTCTAATCCAACAAACGATCTGTTTGCGGATGAATGGACGAAGATATTATTGGCATGTCAGAAGTACTGTGAGAGGGATTCATGAAAGGTACTATTGCAAATTTTTTGATTGTTTTTTATTTTTACAAATTTTGTTTTCTGTGTATATGTGTCTTTAATTATTGTAATTGGTTTTTAACCGTGCTAATTAAAGTTAAATAAATAAATAAATAAATGATTTCCCATCCTCAAAAAAAAAAAACAAAAGGAGAGCAGCCTTAAGTTTTTGAGTAGGTACCTAATTGCCAAGTGCTTTCACAGATTTTGAAAATATTAAACAGTCGGCCTCAACCCTCACGTTTTATTTTATTATGCCATTCGATTGAATTTCGTGTGAGGATTGTACTGGACTGCAAGAAACTACCCAGCAACTCACTACGGAGTGTCATTTATGATAACACGGGTTAGTCACCAACTGGACACGAGAGACTGGACACACGTGTGTCTAGTTGGTGAAACTCAAAATTAGTATCACTTATTATTTCGTCATCTGGACACGCCAAGATTTTTACGCGTGTCCACATAGTGAAACATAGGTTCATAAGAAAGAACCGGTCAAGAGCGAGTCGGACTCGCGCACCGAGGATTCCGTTCCGATTTCTGAAAAAGTGTGCTATTTAGAGACATCGTTTTATTTTTCCTGTAATTTTTACATAGACTTCCTATCACATAGAATATTTTCAGATTTTTCTCTATGCAAACTTCGGAGATAAGGGACGGTATTTTGTATCAAAAGTCGAAAACTATGCGGCCTGAAAAAAAGAAAAAAATGTTTGAGAATTTGCAAACAGCGCTCTTTCATATGATACCCCACATGCCCTAGTAGCCCTACTTCGAAATTTTAAGCTCCCTTTCAGTCACTGTGTTTGCAAATATGATAGAAATAAAACTATATATTTGTTTTTTTGCAACAGGGACTGAAAGGGGTCTTAAAAAATCGAAATGGGGCATGTTGGGTATCATATGAAACAACGCTGTTTGGGTATTCTCAAACATTTTTTTCGGTTTATTTTTAGGACATTATCTCCGAAGTTTGCATAGAGAAAAATCGGAAATTATTCTATGTGATAGGAGTTTATGTACAGATTACTTATAGGAAAAATAAAACGATGTCTCTAAATAGCACACTTTTCAATCATCAACAAAAATTACATGGTACGGAACCGCCGGTGCACGAGTCCGACTCGCTCTTGACCGGTTTTTTACTTATCATTTTTCTTTTTTTGCTAAGAGTCAAAGAAAGGTTACTGCGTCTAGAAGGTTAGATTAAAATCATTATCTATGCTGTTCCCCTAACATACTTAGCTTGAAGATACGAATCTGCACCAAAAAGTCTATAATCTATGACCAAAAAGGCTTGAGCTGTCAGGGGGGCGCTGCTAATCTTACATTTTGAGCGTTAGTTCCAAAAATTGCTGCCAAGGGTTACCCAGCTACTGGGTTGTGGAGGTCAGATAGGCAGTCGCTCCATGTAAAATACTGGTATTTAGCTGCATCCGGTTAGAATGGAAGCCGATACCAAAATAGTTAGCAAAAGGACGGCAGGTCGATTTAGTTCCAAAAATGGCCGCGTGACAATTTATGTAAGTTGATGACTATGAATGTTATCGATCTTGACAACAGTTTTGTTGTTATCATTTGCATATGC
The DNA here is from genome assembly GCA_905163495.3 of Cosmia trapezina. NCBI lineage: Eukaryota > Metazoa > Arthropoda > Insecta > Lepidoptera > Noctuidae > Cosmia > Cosmia trapezina. The sequence goes on from LR991049.1 coordinate 13,887,236, forward strand.
ATGATAAGGTATCGATAGCATTGGGGAATTGTGCTAAATATTATAGCATTGTCGATTTTTACAAAGATTTGAAAAATTCTTCAGGAAATGATATTTAATAATAATAATCAGCCTTAGGAGCTCATGGCTAAGTAATAGCAGCCGCACGGGTCGATCCATCAGCATAAGCTCCGCTTGCCGGGGTTGGTCCGTGGATGGGTGACCATCTTTAGATACCGAGACTTCTCCATGCCTCGGAAAGCACGTGAAACCGTTGGTCCCGGCTGTCATTCGTGGATCTTTGACAATCGTTACGGGTCGTCAGAAGCCCGAGAGTCTGACAGTCTTACCAATGGGTATCGTATTACCCAGTTACTGGGTTGTAGAGGTCAGATAGGTAGTCTGACAGGCCCTTCCGCTCCACCCAGAGCGGGAGAAGTTATTTGATGATTTCCCATCCACAAAAAAAAGGAGGATTAGTGGTGTTATTGAGTAGTTCCGATGGCCATCTGCGGTCTCCATCGTCAGTTCCACTTCACCAAATGGTGCATTCTGAGAGCAAAGGCACGAGTTACTATAAAAAAATACCCAAATCTCTATAGGTGTGCCTATAAAGTTTGAGGGTTTCCCTCGATATCCATGGGATTCCCTCATCAGATTTTGACTTCGTGACTATGGAACTACCTCGACAGCATACCCTTTCAAATAAAAAAAGAATTTTCAAAAACGCTCCACAATTGACGGAGAAATCGGTGACACCGATTTTTTGAAATCGGTTAAAAAGAGAGGCATTTACAACCACCAGGCACTTTAGAATTGTCAAGGAGTCGGTCAGTAAGAAAGATGAAGCTAGTTGCCCATTCCAAAGCGTAGTAGGTTCCTATGGAGAAGAAGTGGCTGAAGTCGAGCTGTGGATGATGATGATGAGGTTTTCCATCACTAATTTCTCAATAGCAGACGGAAGACATGGTTTTGTGCCTGGTAAATGACAATAGTCTTGCCTCCTATGACATGGGATGGGACTCAAACATACATATAATGTTCCCACTGCTGGGACACGTGCCTCCTCTCTGTGAGAGGCAGTGGGCTGTAATCCACCACGCGGGCCCAGTGCGGGTTGGTAGATGTCACATGTCTCGAATTTTTGGTTCTAGGACATGCCGCTTTCCTCACGATGTTTTCCTTCACCGTTTTGAGAGCAGTGGTGATGAAATTATTTACACAAAGTAAAGCGTCTGTATGGATTCGAACCTACGACCTACTTGTAAGTGGCGGCTGTTACCACTGGGCTCAAACAGAGCTAGCATAATTACAAAAATCAATTTTCAGCTTCCACGGTTTCGATCTTCAACGGCGATGCAGAACTCATCTTTCCTAGCACTATTATCACTCACTGGTAACAACTAACACACACGGGGCCCGCGTGGTGGACTGTGCCCCCTTCGCTCTCACAGAGAGGCTGTGTATAGTGCCTGTATCCTAGAAGTGAGAACATTATAGGCTGATTATGAACTGGTAACCATGACATATCAAGTATTATCAAGCTACACATTTCCAGTATGAGCAGACCTCGCATTGAAATGGCTTTCCGTATATAAATCAGAGGTCAGCTTATACAGGAATGTCATCAACAGCCTAGCCATTTCCCAACTATGTTGGGATCGACTTCCAGTCTAACCGGATCCAGCTGAATACCTACTTATTTTACATGGAGCGACTGCCTATCTGACCTTGCAACCCAGTTATTGGGTAACATCCACTGGTTATCCCTTAGTAAGATTATTTATTTATTGGATCGCCAACAGAGGCAAGGAAGGAAGGGAAAGAAGGAAAGGAAGGAGAGGGGTAGTGGGGGGGTTAGGAAGGGCGGAGGAAGGTTATCAGACTAATAGGCTTCTGGCTGTCTGTAACGAGTTAACGACTGTCAAAGACCCCCGAATGACAGCCGCGACCAACGGCTTAGCGTCCTTTCCAAAGCACGGAGGGTTCTCCATATGTAAGGGATGATCACCCATCCATGGACCCACCTCGGAAAATAAAAAAAAAATTTTTTTCTTTCTCTTTTTATTTTTTTTTCCTTTTTTTTCTGCGGCAGTCAAATAGCTTGATATACCTATCGTCGTGCGTATTGTATTAGCTGTTTACACATATCAGTCTCCGTTTGTAAATGGTCCTTCATTCACGGAATAAAAACTCATTCAGGGTAACTCATTTTATTGACAAACACGTCAGTTGATACAAGGCTCTTACAGACAGAGGCGATATCGCGGTCGCGACGCGATATTTCGATATTATATCCGTAGAAAAATATCGCGTCGCGACGCGATATCGCCTCTGTCTGTAAGAGCCTACAATCGGTACAGCAATTTATCAATGATTAAACTAACTGAATAATTATCGAAACAAGTGTACTTACTTAAAATAAATTGTAATAGATTTTAAACAAGCCAACAATAGTTTTAATTAAATGGGTCGAAGGTTACATAGATGACTTTGTTGTTTTTCTGCAAACGCTGAGACGAAACTGAAATGTCATAAGTGCCAGTAATAACACCAGCACTTGTTCCTATCCTAAGAATCGGAACAGGATCCTGCTTGCTGGCTGAAGTAACTTCGGACCGAGCTCGGAGGCGAGGTAAAGAGCTCGTGGCTAAGTAATATCAGCCGCACGGGTCGATCCATCAGGATAAGATACGCTTGCCACGGTTGTACCATGAATGGGTGACCATCTTTACATACCGAGACTCCTCCGTGCCTCAGAAAACACGTTAAACCGTTGGTTCCGGCTGTCATTCGTGGATATTTGACAGTCGTTACGGGTCGTCAGAAGCCCGAAATCTGACAACCAGTCTTATCAAAGGGGTATTCAGTTACTGAGTTGTGGAGGTCAGATGGGCAGTCGCTCCATGTAAAATACTGGTGTTCAGCTGCATCCGGTTAGATTAGAAGCCGATCCCAACATAGTTGGGAAAAGGCTGGCAGATTGATTGAACCTCGCACCGAGCTCCTTAACTCAGGGTATCGCAGGCCACTGCTGGACATAGGCCTCTGCCAAGCTGCGCCACTGTTGGATGATCATAATGCTGGCACAAGTTTATCTATAAGATATATATTTAAAAATAGAAATAAGCTCTTGACGTGTGTGTCAATGATCTTGTTAAAGTATTGCAAAAAGTATAATTTTCTCATGTTAATTAAATAGACGTTTGTTACTCTGAATCTTTATTTATTACTAAGTCAGATGCCATAATTTCCTCTATCAGTGGTAGCAGAGCAATTAAATTAGTGATAAAATAATAAATGTAGTTCATAAAATTTGCCGGAGAAAAAACGCGAAGTGACGAAAAGAAAAAAAAATGTCGTCGACATCTCGATGCATAGAACTGCTAACAAAAAGTAATTACGACACCTGGAGCCTACAAGCACAGGCTGTTCTCATTAAATGTGAGCTATGGGATTACGCAAGCGGTGACACTAAGCTGGCGGCGACCGCCACTGCTGAAGAGGTATTTTTTTTCAAAAAGCAAGATTTTAAGGCCAGATCTGAGTTACTTCTTCTGATGTCTCCTGCTGAACTCAAACAGATAAAAGGATGTAACACGTCGAAAGAGGTATGGGACAAACTAAAATCTATACATCAAAGTACTGGACCTGCCAGAAAAGCTACATTGTTGAAGCAATTGGTATTAAAAAAAATGAGTCCACAAGAAGATGTAAGAGACCATTTGAACCATTTTATGGATGTGGTAGGAAAGTTGGAAGACATGGATGTAAAAATAAATTCAGAGCTGCTTAGCATAATGATGCTTTACAGTTTGCCAACTACCTTCGAAAGTTTCCGTATAGCAATTGAGTCGAGAGATATTCTGCCAAGTCCCGAAGATTTAAAGATAAAAATTACCGAAGAAAATGACGCAAGACAGCAAGGTCAAAGTGAACAAAGTTCAGAGGCATTGTATGTCAAGCAGAAAAAGAAGTTTAATAATTCTATATCATGCAAAATCTGCAACAAAAAGGGTCATTCCACTGAAGCATGTTGGTCAAAGAAGAAACAGAATTCTTCAAGCAACAAGAAGACAGAAAAGAATTTTAATGTATGTTTAACATTAGACAACTCCAATATAAAAGATGGAATGTGGTGTTTGGATAGTGGCTGCACTTCTCATATGACGGCGGAAAAAAGTATGTTTTTAAACATAAATTCCACATCAGACACACTAAAATTGGCTTCAGACAAATATACTACCCAAGTTAAAGGAAAAGGGAAAGTAGTGGTCTGCAAGGAGAACCAAGATTATAACCTAAATGATGCACTATATGTACCAGAAATATCGACAAATCTCATGTCGGTCAGCAAAATAACTGATAATGGCTTCGATGTATTATTCATTATTATTCATTCATTCATTATTATTGACGACACGGTTGGCGCAGTGGTTGAGCGTTTGACTGCTGCGCAGCATGTCGCGGGTTCGATTCCCGCACGGAACAAATATTTGTACGACCTACAAGTATTTGTTCCGAGTCTGGGTGTTTTTCTATCTATAATATGTATGTATTTACAAAAAAAAAAATGTATATAAGTAGTTTATCAGCCATCTCGTTACCATAATACAAGCATTAGGTTGCTTAGCTTGGGACTAGATGGCGTTGTGTGAAATGTCCAAGGATATTATTTTTTTTTTTTTTTTTTTTTATTCACAAAAGAAAAAGCCTACATCATGGAAAAGAAAAAAACTGTTCTTAGTGCAGAAAGAAAAAACGGACTATACTACCTGGATTTTGAACAATGCGAGACAGCAAATTGGTCTCCTACAAATGAAAATAAGACTATGACATGGCACCGAAAATTAGGCCACATTAACGAAAAGGATCTGAAGATGATGGTTGATAATCAGATGATGCGAGGGCTAGTATTAAAACAAGTGAAGTTGGATACGTGCGAAACATGCATAAAAGGCAAAATGGCAGCCCTACCATTTACAAGCCATGGTCGTATCTCAAGTGAGCCATTGGAAATCATACACAGTGATGTATGTGGGCCATTCGAAGTAGAATCACTGGGCGGATCACGCTATTATGTGACATTCGTCGACGATTATACGAGATATTGCTGTATTTATTTTATTAAAAATAAAAATGACGTATTTGAAAAGTTCAAAGAATATAAATCCAGAGTGGAAATGTTTTTAAAAAATAAAATACAAAACCTGCAGTCCGATAATGGTGGTGAGTACAGGAACAAAGAGTTCGATAAGTTCCTAAAAGAAAATGGCGTAAAACGAAGACTGACAGCACCATATACACCGCAGCAAAACGGAGTTAGCGAAAGAAAGAACAGATCGCTAATGAATAAAGCGAGATGTTTAATGATCGACTCCAACGCTCCTCCAAGCTTATGGGCAGAGGCAGTGAACACTGCAAACTACCTTATTAACAGAAGCCCAGCAAAGGCGCTCAATGGTAGCACACCATACGAAAAGTGGGTTGGAAAAACACCATGTGGAAACCACCTACATGTTTTTGGTAGTAAAGCATTCTTTCTCAACAAAAGGCGTAAAGGAAAACTGTCTCCGAAAGCTACGGAAGGTGTATTTATGGGCTACGCAATAAACGCAAAAGCCTTCAGAATTTACGTACCGGAAAAGAAAGATGTAATCATTAGCAGAGATGTAAAAATAATTGAAAAGATGCATTTTGACAAGAATCCTGCGGTCGAATACAAAGATTTCCAACCGGAACAACTAGATCCTGAAGCAAAAGAACAAATAGAAATTGAATTACAAGAAAAAACAATCGACGATAATTTAACATTTCAGGAACCAACTCCGTCTACTTCAGACTCGTTACAGCCCATGCAAATTGAAACTGAATTGTCCACAACAAGTGAAAGGCCAATAAGAGAAAGAAGGTTACCAGCTTGGACTAAAGACTATGAGCTAGGAGCTGTAAACAGTTGTGTAAATATGCTGATATCTGAGAACAGTAATGACTGTTTACTTACTTTTCAAGAAGCTGTATCAGGCAACGATAAAGAAAATTGGGAGAAGGCAACACAATCTGAAATGAAATCGCTCGAGAAAAATAATACTTGGATACTAGTCGATAAAGAAGAAGCCAAAGGACACAAAGTATTGTCTAATAAATGGGTATTTAGAATAAAAGATGACGGAACTTACAAGGCCAGATTAGTCGTACGCGGCTGTGAGCAGAAAGGCAACTTGGATTTTGAAGAAATATATAGTCCAGTTGTAAGTCAGTCTGTTCTTAAGACCTTGTTAGCAATTGCCGCATCTAAAAATTATCATTTCTGTACTTTTGACGTCAAAACCGCTTTCTTGTACGGCGAACTGACAGATAAAGTTTACATGAAAGTACCTGTTGGCTATAAAACTACCTGTGATAGTACTAATAAAGTATGCCGACTGAAAAAGTCGTTATATGGTTTAAAACAAGCACCATTCACATGGAATAAAACTTTTACCCGTGCAATGTTTGACCTAGGTTTCAAGACAATCAAGACTGACAGATGCGTTTTTATTAACAAAGATAAGACCATTATTATTGCTGTATTTGTTGATGATGGACTAGTCATCGGTAAAGACAAGAAAGAGATAGAACATATACTGTCAAAACTTGAAACAAAATTCGAAATAAAAAAAATTGAAAACCCAAAAACTTATCTGGGTATAGAAATAAATAATTGTAAAGAAGGAATTAAGTTGACTCAAAAGAATTATATAAATGGCATGCTGAAAAAGTATAGTATGGAAAACGCTAAACCTTGTGAGACGCCTGGAAGTAACGATGCAAAGGTGACACAGGAAACTCCCCAGGAGAAGGAATACCCTTATAGGGAAGCAGTGGGAAGTTTACTGTATTTGTCCACTCGAACAAGACCAGACATCGCCCAAGCTGTTAATCAAGTCAGCAGAAAAGTAGAAAATCCCAGCAAAGAAGATGTCACGAAAGTGAAGAAAATATTTAAATATTTGGTTGGCACTAAAGATAAAGGTATACTCTTCAAAAGAAATAGCCGAATTGAAAGAATCGATGCTTACACTGACTGATTATGCTGGAGATCCTCTGACAAGACGAAGCACATCTGGCAGCGTTCTTATGATAGCTAATGGACCTATAACATGGGGATCCAAAAGACAGTCAATTGTTGCTCTGTCATCGACCGAGGCAGAGTACATAGCGGCTGCAGACTGCTGCAAAGAGGCAATGTACCTCAATTCCCTGCTGAAGGAAATTACAGACTTGGACTTGAAAATACACTTATATGTTGACAACCAAAGTTCAATACAACTAATTAAGTCTGGCTCCTTCAACAAGAGATCGAAGCACATAGATGTGCGATATCATTTTATCCACGAACAATTCGTGAAAGGATTGGTTAATGTCAGCTACTGCCCAACAGAGACTCAGTTAGCTGATATTATGACGAAGCCACTGTCTAAGGTGAAATTTGCAAGACACTGTGCAACACTCATGTGTGGATAGTGACGGTTCAGCCACTTGGGTGCACATTAGGAGAAGGTGTTGGATGATCATAATGCTGGCACAAGTTTATCTATAAGATATATATTTAAAAATAGAAATAAGCTCTTGACGTGTGTGTCAATGATCTTGTTAAAGTATTGCAAAAAGTATAATTTTCTCATGTAAATAAAAACTTTTTTACAAAAACAAAAACCGACTTCCAAAAAAAAACACTGCAAAGTGAAAAATAACTTTAATTTCGGAAGTCGGTGTCTTTGGATCTGTATTTTAGTTTTTTGCCACCGACTTCCGAAATTAAAGTTATTTTTCACTTTGCAGTGTTTTTTTTTGGAAGTCGGTTTTTGTTTTTGTAAAAAAGTTTTTATTTTTCACTTTTTAGTGGTTCAGTTTGTAATTTATCTAAGTTACAATAACCCAATGTCAACTGCTCATCACGTTTTACAAAATGTTGCTTTTCCCGATGCAGGGACGTTAATTGTTGAGGAGTTCTCCTAGTAAGAACCAGGAGAAATGGAGCTCATGGTGAAGTCACCATTACCATTATTTTGACGAGCATAAACCATATTAAAGTAATCGAATCGCAACCTGTTATATGTATACTTAGATATAATTGAGTATTTCCGATGGCCCTCTGTGGTCTTCATCATCAGTTCCAGTTCACCGAATGGTACTTTCCGAGAGTAAATGCACGAGTTACTATAAAAAATACCGAAATCGATATAGGTGTGCCCATAAAATTTGAGGGTTTCCCTCGATTTCCATGGGATCCCATCATCAGATCCTGATTTGATGATCATGGGACCACTTGGGAAGTATACCCTTTCGAACAAAAAAAGAAAAATCCAAATCGGTCTAGCCATTTTCGAGTAATCGGGGAACATACATAAAAAAAAAAAATTAAAAAAAAAAAAAAAAAATATTCCGACGAATTGAGAACCTCCTCCTTTTGGAAGTCGGTTAATTAAATAGACGTTTGTTACTCTGAATCTTTATTTATTACTAAGTCAGATGCCATAATTTCCTCTATCAGCCACAACCCTCCAGCGTCCGCATCCAGTCTGTCCCAGCCACCTTTTTAAAGCCCGCTGTCCATCTAGCTGGGGGCACACTACGCTTGCTGATACGCAGTCTCCATTCCAGGACTCGTCTGCTCCACCGACCATCGGTCCTCCCACAAACATGGCCACTTCAGTTTGCTTACTCTGCAAGCTACGTCGGTTACTCCGGTTCTTTTCCGGATCTTATCCTTTAGTAACCCCGAGTATAGCCCACTCCATAACGTGCTGAGCGACGTTGAATTTGTGGACCAGCCCGACTGTCAGTGTCCACGTTTCGGCACGTTTTACGGCATTTTGAATTAATCTGGCTCTAATTTTGTAATTTCTTGTTCAATGTTGGCTTTCAAGACTTGCGAGGTTTTTGGTTTGTGCTCGTAAACGCAAGACTTCAAAAAGTCCCAAAGGAAGAAGTCGATGCGATCTGGCCAGCCAGGTCAAATCCCCAACACGGGGAGATTAAACGGCCTGGAAATCATTGCATTGTCAACTAATAATTCTCTATCTGTCTACAACAAGTGTAAAACCACAATGACCAAAGACAATGACATTAAGACGCCATTTGCTAAAAATAAGGCACATTCACATTATGGCATTATTTTTGCACCACCGCGCACCGCGCACAGAGTAGTTCGTGCTGATACGAGAGCAGTGTTAGTCGAGTCTTCAATCGATTTCGTTGATTCCGTCATCGATTTATCGGTGACTTTCTTTTCCATGTTGTTATCAAAAATGGTTCTTGAATCTTTCTTATCGAACAAAGAAAAAATTTTTGAAACAAAAGTAACGCGTTGGCAATTTACTAATATTGTGTTTTAGAGTACGTTTTGACTCGCTATTATTATTATATCTTGAGTTAATTAAAGTCTTCTCGTCTTATATACTGCAATGACTCAAGACGAAGCTGTTTGGATAGTACTTGTTGCTGAGTGTGATGACCTGTGGCATTGAAACGTGGTCGCTCACAATGGACCTCATTTGAAGGCTGAAAGTCACCCAAAGGGCAATGAAGAGGCTATGAATGAAGTTACCCTCTGTAATCGAATCCGCAGGAGAACCAAGATAACCGATATAGCCCGAAGAATTGCCAAACTGAAGTGTCAGTGGGCGGCATATTACGCAGAACGGATGGCCGATTGGGCTGAAAGGTTCTGGAGTGGCGACCGCGTACCGGAAGGCGTAGCTTTGGAAGCCTGTCCAGGTGAATCGACGCCTTTAAAAAGGCAGCAGGAACAGACTAGGTTTGGTTTTTAATCTTTTAACTTATACCGTTATATTGTCGTGCAAAGGTTTCTTTCTTATTACAGAGCTCATAACTTCCTCATTGGTATTGCGCAAGCGCACTATTGAGCGTAGAATAAACTATGTTCCCCAGGTAGAACAAAGTGTTATGTTGGGTTATCAGGAATTCCTCAGTTGCAGTCCTGAGTCCAGATTAGTACTCTGTTATTGCAGTAAGTAAGGCACGAGGAGCTCGTGGCTAAGTAATAACAGCCGCACGAGTCGATACATCAGGTTAAGCTACGCTTGCTGGTGTTGGTCCGTGGACGGGTGACCATCTTTACATACCGAGACCCCTCCGTGCCTAAGCCGTTGGTCCCGGCTGTCATTAATGGATCTTTGACCGTCGTTACGGCCACGGGTCGTCAGAAGCCCGAAAGTCTGACAACTAGTCTTACCAAGGGGTATCGTATTACCCAGTTACTGGGTTGTGCAGGTCAGATAGGCAGTCGCTCCATGTAAAATACTGGTATTCAGCTGCATCCGGTTAGACTGGAAGCCGACCCCAACATAGTTGGGAAAAGGCTAGGCAGATTGATAATGCAGTAGGCAAAATGTCGTCGTACGGAAATCCCTGCCTATCTCTTAAGAGAATACAGGCGTGAAGTTATTAAGTCAATAGGCACTCTAATCTCGACCTTTCTGCTATCGGTTATCTACAAGGACAGACAAAAGCAATATAATGTAGGTATCAAACATTCTATCTATTTGACTCAAGGACGACTGACTGATACAATTTGAGCAGGTGGTCCACGAATTTGGACAGTTGTAGAATACAATACAATATACTTCCTACCGCTGCCTCTCGAAGGTAGGAGGTCTGTGTCCCAGCAGTGGGGAAATTATAGGCTGATTATGCTTACAAATTAAATGATAAATGATTTATTTTCTGTAAGTAGGTTTGTACAAACACTTTTACACGTCAAGCATATTTTTTTTATAACTAGATGAGTTCGACGTTTCCTATCTGACTACTCTGAGAAGAAACGCCGAAACAAACTCAGAGGTCACAGTCTCTTTTAAAGTCCAGACATAATCTTGGTCAGATCATGTGAAGACCATGTAGATTGGTGTCTGAAATGGTCTTTTGAGGAAAGAACCACACAGATTGAGTGGACCTGTCCAGTCAGTGCACGCATTTGTCAGTAATCGTGCAGCTCAACTCAAAACTTAAGGAGCTTAACGATTCGACGAACAATACCAAAGAAAAGACATTTGGGTAGGCCGCATAAATTACTGAAACTGTCAGACTATGACTAAAACTAAGAAAAGGATAAAATAAATAAAAAACAATGATCCACGTAGTCTTCACATTCACAATAATTAAAAATAGTATAAGTAATACTTTACAAAGTAAATATTCATGTCATTGTATAGAATATGTAAAAAGATTGGAGCAGCTCAATCCCAAGCCTTTTTGTCCTCAATATAGTCTTTGACAGTATAAAAGGCTTTCTGACAAAATTAACTACACTATGTAATATAAACATAATCTAAAACATTCACATAATAAGTTATGAAGAAAATTCTCTAATTTCACATTATATTTTTTCAAAATCATTATCACTACTCGTTTTAAATACGTGATCTCCAGTTTAAAATCATTAAAAACCGTTTATCGAAGCCTAATACCGACATAATTATTGTGTCTAAAAGTAATCTAGACATAACTCTGCTGAACAAAGGCATTTCCTAATACCAGCAATGCACCAAATTACGTCACTTCAAATTAAGTAGCATGATACTACCTCAATTCAATATAAAATATGAACTAAGTCAGAATTCAAAACTCAATTTGTACGTATACAGTACTATCATCTGCTCGCGACTTCGTCCGCGTGAAATTTCTGTTACCCCCGACGTCCGCGTCGCATCGCATTGCCCGTCTGCGCTATTACTTCGTTTTCGCTTAGCGTTCTTTCTTCTTCTTCGGGTTGTAGCGTGATATTAATTAGCAATCAATCTGCCTAGCCGTTCCCCAACATGCTGAATTCCAGTATTTTAAATGGAGCGATCTGACCTCCACAACCCAGTAACTGGATAATACGATACCCCTTGGTAAGACTGGTTGTCAGACTTTCGGGCTTTTGACGACCCGTAACGACTGTCAAAGATCCACGAATGACAGCCGGGACCAACGGCTTAACGTACTTTCCGAGGCACGGAGGAGTCTCGGTGTGTAAAGATAGTCACCCATCCACGGACCAACCCCGGCAAGCGTAGCTTAACCTGATGGATCGAGCCGTGCGGCTGTTATTACTTAGCCACGAGCTCCTCGTGATATTAACTAATAAGCATTCCACAAAAATTGGGCTATCAAATGCAAAAAGAATTTTGACTGGTTAGTTCCAGAGATTAGTGTTTTTATACAAAGTCTTTAGCTTTATTACATTATATAGATGTCTATGTATATGTTTTAATCGAACTGTTTTAGGGGTGAGTTTCACCCCCGTTGTACCCCGCAACACCCCATTTCACCCCCATGCACCCTCTTTCTGTATTTCTGGTTCTACTGATGCCCAAATTCCCAAGGCAACTCTCTCTTAGTGTGGAAGGGGGATGGAGGTATGGTTGTGTGTGGGTGTGAGAGGGAAGGGTATAGTCTGCAGTCGTATGCGCGGCGTGTTGAGGTATGGTGCCAGTGTTAGCGTGGAGTATTGAAACAGTACTTAGGTTAAGTTTAAAGAAACTTTACTCTCATCCAGCTGACCCGAAAAGTCCTCCTCCTGTCAAAATTTTAATAATTCATACAAAATTCCCACAGAAAATGCACTTTGAGTTTTCTTGAATTTTCCAATTTTTTTTTGCAACTTTTCAAATGTTTTCTTTCATACAAACCTTCTCCAACCAGTTACAAACACAACGAAAAAAGAATTAGCCAAATATGTGCAACCGTTCGCGCGTACATGCATTCGGCATTTGATTTTTATTTACAGGGTGTCAGAGGAATAAGTATGACATAGTGCAGGGGGTGATAGCTTGGGTCAATACCTACCAAAACAACACAATATATGTTCCGCAAAATGTTACGGATTTACGGTTAAACGAAATTTTCCGAAATATCGAAAAATCTCTACCTTGAAACAAATTTTTAAGCATCTCGTAATGAAAAATTCCTTTTCTAGTATTTTTTTTTTTACATCAAATTATTCGTGAATAGTTACTCTACTATAAGGGTTCCTTGTTGACTACGGAACCCTAAAAATTACTTAGATAATATCGAAGCGTGGTTTAGCTTGGTGTGTAAGTGAAATGGCGTTATGACTGTCTAGTTTGACGTGCGAGATAGAAGACTCTCACGCGCACCGGAATTTAAACGCGTTTCGTTTAAATGTAGATTTATGACAAAATGCTATACTTAAATCAATTTTTAGCTTAGTAAGTTCTTAACATATTTAAATACCTTCGATTTAAAGTAAATTTTACTGCACAATAAGGAGTTTTTACGTATCACTACATAGTATAAAACAAAGTCGCTTCCCGCTGTCTGTCTGTCCATATGCATGCTTAGATCTTTAAAACTACGCAACGGATTTTGATGCGGTTTTTTTTAAAATAGATAGAGTGATTTAAGAGGAAGGTGTACACATTTATTATAACAAAAAGCTAGTAATCGTATAAAACAGAAAATAGACAGTGCCACTTTGGATTTTTTTCTATCGAAAAAAATGCTAAGTAATCTAGTTTCGGTTTTAGTAGTCAATATAGTCAGCAGAAAAGTTAGTTTAGAGCTAAATAGCAGCTGGATTGATCTGCGAAGTTCCTGGAAGAATCAAACCTTCATACTTTTAAACGACATTATTACCAATCTTGTGCTAATTTTATTTTCTTTATGAAACGCAACATTTTTACATTTTTGTGACAAGATTTTTTTAACCTGTTTATAATTGATATTTTCTTCTTTTCAGGTTTGGGATGTAACACAAAAAGGATGCAGTCTTCATCATTAGATAAAATGTAAGTAAGTTTTCCAAACTTAATGTCCATTTTTTTTAAATTGTGAAATGTCTGCCTGTTCCAAACAAAAATACAAACATACCCAATAAATATTGAAACAGTTGCTTTTTTCTGTCATGACTAGCTTCCCGTAGGCGTTGGTCAAACGTGACAGCTAATGGTCATAGTTTTTTTGTCATTTGTTTTTAAATTAAGTTACAAACATTGCGTTAAACATTGATAAAAAAAAAACGGTCAAGAGCGAGTCGGACACGCACAGAATGTTCCGTTCCGATTTCTGAAAAATTGTGCTATTATTTAGAGACATCGTTTTATTTTTCCTATAATCTTTACATAAACTTCTATCACATAGAATAATTTCAGATTTTTCCCTCTGCAAACTTCGGAGATAAGGGGGGGGGGGGGGGGGGGAACGGTATTTTTAAATTTTTTACATTTTTCATCAAAAGTCGCGGCCTAAAAAAAAATAAAAAATGTTTAAGAATGTGCAAATAGTGCTTTTTCAGATGGTACCCCACATGCCGTAGTAGCCCCACTTTGAATTTTTAAGACCACCTTTTAGTACCTGTTACAAAAAAAATTTAAATATTTTTATTTCTTTCTTATTTCCTTGCGCCACACGCGCCGTCGATTAGTCGCGCTGTGTGTTGCTCGTCTGCTCGGGTTTTAGAAGTTGTTGTGTAAACAATGGCTACTAATGTTGTAAAGTGTGCTAGCTGCAATGTTGTCATAAATGAGACATTGGCATTTATCTGCAATAAACTGGATGTGATGGACGAGCAAAGTATTGCCCGCATTTGTGTCAGTGCTTTTTCGGAAAGTGAAATTTTGAACGCCAAAAACTTGTTGTTTGATTCTATTCCGACAACAAAGCGCAAGAAGATAAGGAAAAGGCAGGGGAAAACTATACGTGACATAGACGATATCGTCTGCTTGTTAAAAGAAACAGATCCCGAAGAAATTCCTATCTTTGTCGCTAGGGATTTACAAAAACTACCCCCGGTTTTGTTTGACCATGTAGATGTCACAAGACTTCTTAAGGATCTGTTGCTAATGCGAAGAGAGATAGATCGTATTTCCGAGGAGTACGCTACAGTGAACCAGGTTAATGACCTAGCAGTAGAAGTTGAAGCACTTAAGAATGCGTCTATAGTAAACAATGTCTGTAGAAACATTAACGTGAGACGGGGTGCTTGTGCATTATCGAGCTTCGAGCACGAAAGTGGACCTATGGGTTTATCTCCCGTATATGGCGCGGTGAATAATTGTGCAGAAAAACAGCCTACGATGACACCCTTAAAAACGCAGACTAACATTTCGTCGGACGTGGGTAACTCAAAAACACCGCGCGTAGTTGTGAACGGAGCGCTGGCTGCGAGTGAGAACTTAACAGCTGATCGCGCTTTGTCTAATGCGACGGTGAGTCACACAGTGTTACCGATCTCTGCCGTAAACTGTGCGCAAAATTGTGACCGACCAACTAGTCAGCAGTCATGCGTCGAAAACACAAGGAGTTTCTCTGTTGCTGTACAGGAGGGAGTGTCGAAACCACGGACCAAAACTCAAGTGTCTAATGAGGAATGGACCCTGGTTCAAAAAAAGAGACATAGATTAAGAAACCGCTTCGTAGGAAGTACTGGGAAAGCTATTGTTGATTCGGACAATAATTTCAAGGCGGCGAGTACTCAAGTTCCGATCTATATTTACAATGTGTCTAAAGAGACATCTGCAAGCGATATAAAATCTTATCTGCTGAAAAAAACAAACTTAGATATAAAATTAGAGCAGATGAATATGAAAACAAACAAGGATTACAATGGATTCATTATTTTTGTGCCTAAACACAAGTTTGATTTATTTATGATGGATGATTTTTGGCCCGACGGGGTACTATATCGTCGTTATTTTGATTTTAGTCGCAACGCGGTCAGACCCACCTACCGGGAAATAAATGGAGTGTTATCGTCAGTTAATGGATAGTACAATTAAGCTTGTTACATTTAACTGCAAGAGTGTCACTAGGTCGGTGGAATGTGTGAAGGGTCTCTGTGAGACGGCGGACATTGTGGCACTGCAGGAAACTTGGCTTTTGCCTCACGACGTACAGTTTCTGGGCAGCATTGATGACGCATTTTCCTTTACTGGAAAGTCTGCTGTTGATACATCCGCTGGAGTGCTTAGAGGAAGACCGTATGGTGGAGTCGCTTTGCTTTGGAGGAAGGCGACGTTTCCAACAGTGTCTGTGATTGCGTGTACGAGTGTGCGTCTCACTGCGGTAAAGGTAGTGTTTCAGGACCGGTCTATGCTAGTCATATCAGTGTACATGCCTACTGACTCGATAGAAAATCTGACCGAGTTTACAGAGTGCCTCAGTGAGTTAAACGCGATTATTGAAAGTAATGATGTGGAATCTGTGTTCATTCTCGGAGACTTCAACGCGCACCCAGGTGAGCTGTTTGCTAATGAGTTGTTAGCTTTTTGCACGGATCAATCGTGGTCGTGTCTAGACATTGAGTGGCTGCCTCGCGATACGTATACATTTGTGAGTGACGCGCACGGGTGCCACCGATGGCTCGATCACTGTGTAGTGACAGGTGCGGCGCGGTGCGCAGTTGTGGATGTGTGCGTGCTGTACGATACATACTGGTCCGATCACTTTCCGTTACTGATTGAATGTAATGTGAATATTATTAAACCTAAAGTTACAACCAGCTCAAATACTTTCAATTATATAAAATGGGGACTTAGGGACAATAACCAAATACAAGACTATACTAGTTACTGTAATTTAAGATTAAAGCAGATTGACTTCCCATCAGAGTTTTGTAATTGTGCAGATGTAATGTGTAGTGATCAGAACCATAAAATGATAATAGATGGGATGTATAATAATATTGTAAATATTTTGACTGAAGCTGCTAAGAGAAGCTGCATCGCACCTAAGCGCAACAGTTTTAAGTATGTAACGGGTTGGAACAGGCATGTTAGTGACGCTCACCGGAGGGCCAGGCTTTGTTTTCAGACGTGGGTGTATTATGGGCGTCCTAGGTCTGGACATGATTATAATAATATGTGTGAGTCTAGGAAACTATTTAAAGAAAAATTAAAGTACTGCCAGGATAATGAATATCAAATAAAGATGGACATCATTGCGGAACATCATGGGAATAAAAACTTTCATGATTTTTGGAAAAATACCCATAAACTGAATCCAAGATCGGGCTCTCCGGCGAGTGTTGGTGGTGCGCATGAGCCGCGGGACATAGCCTGCGCCTTTCAGCGGCATTTTGGTGTGGTATCACCGCTCGGGTCCGCGTCGCAGGTGCTCGCTGCTGAGGATCGCCCTGGGCATGTTAACATTAGATTCTCCGCCAAGGATGTGGCCCAAATTATAAATAAGATGGTGAGAGGCAAGTCCCCAGGTCACGATAGCCTTAGCATCGAGCACTTGAAGTACGCGGGCGTACACCTGCCAAGAGTCCTTGCACTGTTATTTAACTTGTGTGTTAGTCATGGTTATTTACCCGATCAATTAATGCACACAGTCGTAGTGCCTATAGTTAAGGATAAGACGGGTGACTCATCGGATCTGTCTAATTACAGGCCGATCTCGCTTGCGACTGTCATAGCTAAGGTGCTGGATAGTTTGCTTGACCGACAGTTGGAGAAGCACCTCCACTTGCATGACGCACAGTTTGGGTTCAGACCCGGTTTGTCAACTGAGAGTGCTATCCTCTGTCTCAAGCAGACTGTTCAGTACTATACGGACAGAAACACACCAGTATACGCATGTTTTTTAGATCTTTCAAAAGCTTTTGATCTGGTGTGTTATGACAAGCTATGGCAGAAGCTAAAATGTGAAACAGATGTGCCACGTGAGATTGTTTCCTTGCTGCGGTACTGGTACAGTAAGCAGCAGAATACTGTTAGGTGGGCGGGTGCGCAGTCGGACGTGTATGGGTTGGAATGCGGCGTGAGGCAGGGGGGGTTATCCTCCCCTCGCCTCTTTAACCTGTACATGAACCGGCTGATCGGTGAGCTCAGCAGCACTAATATTGGATGTTCCATAGACGGAGTTTGTATGAACAATATTAGTTACGCGGACGATATGGTGTTGCTGAGCCCATCGATCGGTGCGTTACGTAAACTTTTGCGCATTTGTGAGTCTTACACGGAGGCCCATGGGCTCAGTTACAATGCTAAAAAGAGTGAATTTATGATCTTTAAAGCCGGTACCAAATGTTACTCAACTGTACCGCCGGTCACTCTTTGCGGCATTCCTTTAAAAAGAGTGCAGCATTTCAAGTACCTGGGTCACTGGGTCTCTGACGACTTGTGTGACAATTTGGATATTGAGAGGGAGCGCAGGGCGCTATCTGTCCGGTGTAATATGTTGGCTCGCAGGTTTGCGCGATGTACTAGACCTGTGAAGGTAACTTTATTTAAGGCATATTGTCAGTCGTTTTACACGTGCAGCCTGTGGACCAACTTTACGCAGCGGGCGTATAGCGCACTGCGCGTGCAGTACAACAATGCTTTCAGGATACTGTTAGGGCTTCCGCGGTTTTGTAGTGCTTCGACTATGTTTGCTGAGGCGCGGACCGACGATTTTTTCGCGATCATAAGGAAGCGGAGTGCCTCACTATTAAGTCGCCTACGAAGCAGCTCGAACAGTCTCCTGAGGGTATTGTCCGAGCGGTGGGACCTGTCCCTGATACAGAGGTGGATGCAGCTTCATGTTAGCGCCTCTCGTATTATTTGAGATATTTTTAAAATTTATTTATTATTATTGATTATGTTGTCTTGTGTATGATTAATTTTGTTTTTGATTTATTGACTGTTTAACGTTTAATAATTTAATTTTAATCTATATTTAATTTATTTAAATGTATTGTGTAATTTTATTTTATTTGATTTGAATGTTTTTGATTATTTTAATGACATGTTTTTATGTGATTTTATTTTTATTAATGTGTGAACTATGGACTTGGTCTGAAATAAATGAATTAATTATTAATTATTTACAAAATACTTGGGTAAACGACATATAAAATTGTTCCAAATTTCAAGTTAGTAGTTCTTGAGATATCCAGCTGTGACAGACAGACAGACAGACAGACAGACTGAGTGACAACATAAGGGTTCCTTTTTTACCATTTTGGTACGGAACCCTAATAAGTTATACAACGACATCAAAAATCAAAAATAGTGTTTGCCTTTGATTTGGTTTGATTTTGATGATTTGGCACTGACTACCAAAGCTATTTTATTTTATTTATACTTAAATTTTATAAAAAATATAAAAGAAGAAAAAATATTTACTTTGCCTCACAATTTTCTTTGATCCAGGGACTGAATTACCGCGTGCATTTCCACTGTTTCAATATAATTATTTATGTAATAGCGGCTTCGCTCGTACTATCGGGATAAAAAAGTATCTTATGTGTTAATCCAGGTTATAAACTATCTGTGTGTCAAAATTTATCCGAAACCGTTCAGCCGTTTTTGCGTTTACATACAGTAAATAAGTTGGATAATATTGCTACTTCCATATCAATGATTGATGAAATTCAAAATGGTTGTGCTGAATGGTGCTAATCCATGCGTCAGGTTCGTGAACGTCACTGGTGGCTGGTCATATCTTAGCTGCCACGGCTTTTTTTTATTTAATTTTTTAATTTGTTTTTTATTACGGACGCTTCTAACGTTCTGCATCGTTTTTACATAGTATAATTAACCAACAACCAATAACCAACAATCATGTTACCAATATTTTGATTTAAAAGAGTGTCCGTGGAGTTTCTTGCCCGTTCTTCTCCATAGGAACCTACTACACTTTGGAATGGGCAACTAGCTTCATCTTTCTGACTGACCGACCCCTTGACAATTCAAAAGTGCCTGTTATTGGTTTATTTTAAATAAATGCTTTGACTTTGAATTATTACCTTTGATACCAATAATTTACAAAATATTGCAGTGACGTTAATTGTTGAGGAGTTTTTCTAGTAAGAACCAGGAGAACTGGACGCTGATGGTGAAGTCACCATCACCATATGCATTATGACGAGTATAAATTGCTAAAGAACCATAATCGAATATAAACCCGTGAAATACTTACGTATAATTGGGTAGATCCGATGGCCATGGTTTTTATCATAAGTTCCACTTCACCAAATGGTGCTTTGAAAAAATGCAAAATGCACAAGTTACACAAACTCAAACTCAAAGCATTTATTTCAAATAAACCAATTACAGGCACTTTTGAATTGTCAAGGGATCGGTCACTCAGAAAGATGAAGCTATAGTGACTATAAAAATACCCAAATCGCTATAAGTGTGTCTATAAAATTTAAGGGTTTCCCACGATTTCCATGGGATCCCATGGGAATAATGTTGTTCCATCTTGCATGCATGTATTTTCTTGTATGTATGACACAAGTTTAAGCAAATAAATATTATCTTATCTTATCTTATCTTATACCCTCCTCAGATTCTGACTTGATGACAATGTGACCACCTTGAGAGCATACTCTTTCAAACAAAAAGGTATTCTGCAAATCCGTCTATAAATGACACAGTTATTATTAAGTACATACATTAAAAAAAATATATAAACATCCGAATTGAGAACCTCCTCCTTTTTGAAGTCGGTTAAAAAGTGGCATGATTGAGTATCTGTAATTTTCTTCGGTTAAATACAGTTATTTTTCTAATATTTTCAAGTTCATTCTTTGATCCACCGACCTTTTCCCGCTGTCAGTGCGACCCCGCCCGTCCGGCCGGGCCTCGCTCACGGCGGGGTCAACGTCCCGGCGGCCACTTCCGCGACCTCACACACCTAGCTTTATATATATATACCTGTTCGCAGACAGCAGCGTATTGAGCTGTGATCTCAGGAACTAATTTTTGCTGTTACTAAACATTTAGCTCAAACTCAAAAATGAGTTGAGCTACACGATTACTGACAAATACGTGCACTGACTGGAGAGGAGCTCGTGGCTAAGTAATAACAGCCGCACGGGTCGATCCGTCAGGTTAAGCTACGCTTGCCGGGGTTGGTCAGTGGATGAGTGACCATCTTTACATACCGAGACTCCTCCGTGCTTCGGTAAGCACGTTAAGCCGTTGGTCCTGGCTGTCATTCGTGGATCTTTGACAGTCGTTACGGGTCGTCAGAAGCCCGAAAGTCTGACAACCAGTCTTACCAAGGGGTATCGTATTACCCAGTTACTGGGTTGTGGAGGTCAGATAGGCAGTCGCTCCATGTAAAATACTGGTATTCAGCTGCATCCGGTTAGACTGGAAGCCGACCCCAACATAGTTGGGAAAAGGCTAGGCAGATTGACGTGCACTGACTGGACAGATCCACTCAATCTGTGTGGTTCCTTCGTTAAAATACCATTTTAGACACTTATCTGCATGGTCCTCATATGGCTTGATCAAGATTATGTCTGGACTTTAAAAGAGACTGTGACCTCTGAGTTTGTTTCGGTTTTTCTCTCAGAGTATAGGAAACGTCGACCTCATCTTTCAAGACATAATCGAAATATTTGCATGACTGAAAGTCGAATATAGCCCGGCTGTCATTAGTGGATCTTTGACAGTTGTTACGGGTCGTCAGAAACCCAGTCTTACCAAGGGGTATCGTATTACCCAGTAACTGGGTTGTGGACGTGTACAGGAGTGATGATGTTATATTTTTGTAGAAAAAAAAAACAGTTGCCAACTACGAATCTGTATTTTGATACTGACGGTACGTTCGATAATGGAAATCCAGATATAGATAAGAACAATCTGATAGGAGAAATTTGCTGGTGATGCAATATTATCTGAAACAAAACAACCGATGGATAGACTGTGTGAAAGATGATATGGCTTTGTGAAAGAGTGACTACCGAGATGACGACTGGTAGAGAAGTATGGAAGAAGAAGCCATGCTGCGTCGACCACTAATAAATTGGGATAAGGGCAGAAGAATGATGGTGATCATGCTGCGGTATCTGACTCAATCGTGCAGAAGCTTACAGCAATGCCATTGAATAAAGTAAAGTAGGCCTAGGTTGCACTGGTTTTGGCCACAGACGTGCAACCCACTGTACAGTCAACTACGCGTTGGTGGTAGCAATTTGAAAAAGGCAGCGATTTTATGTCATAGCAGTAAGGTCGGGTTTTCGTAGTTCAAGTATTGCTACTGCAGTGTGGTTGACTGTATAATTAATTTGTGAGGGTTCTTGACTGAGAAATTGTCTTACCTCAGTAGATATTTTGTGATGATAATATAAGGTACTTCGTGAGTCTAAATCTAGATGTAAAATGGTGTCGTTTTTTTTGCATTAGGAAATTGTCAGTGGCAGACTGGTGTCTGAATTTGATCCCGGGTAATTAATTACTGGCGAGATATGGATATGATCTGTATGTGCCCTTCGGGAATACAGATGTTTACGTTGTGGGGTATGGATCAAATTCATAAATATAACATTTGGGTATAATTCCATAGCCAAGATATTTATCTAACAACAAAACATACCCTTTAATTCAAGATGACTCATGAGAATCAACCTCAAAGGCAAACAACCCTTTCTAAAAAACGCTTAAAATTACCATACATCTTCAAATAAATTATCTATTCACAACACCTCTTATAAACACAAGTTCAACCCTAAGAATAACATATTTTATAATTCAATTGCGAGATCTTAAGCTCTAAGTCGGTCATACAGCGTGCGACCCCCAGTCGCAATCAAGGACGCTCACAATGGGCCCAGGATCGAGCCCTGTGGAACACGCACAAAAAGGTACAGCAAAAATCAACTTGCTCGCCTCTTATCAATTATTTTTCAACCAGTTTAAGGTTCAGTAAGTGAAATGTTTATCTTACAGCCCAATCCCAACCTTACATCTTAAAAAATAAGGTGGAATGTCCATGTGAACAGTGTCAAAGGCTTGGATAAAGTTGAAAATGGTGCGTTGTAAAAATTGCTGTTGCTATGTCGATACGTACTTAAGATTTACTTGCGTATGTCTTGAGATGTCTTTAATTGGTGTTATCTTCTCGCTATTTATGATTTAGGATAAGCTGAAATGTGTGTTTAATCGACGTTGTGTAGCTACTGGAAAAATGTATGCACAAATGGAAAAATGTGTACAATATATCTACATATGATTATCGAGTGTATGAGCTAATTTTAATAATACTTAGTTGTTGTCTTTACTGCCTAAGTAGATACTTGTAATTCCAATACATATTTGGTTGGTCTCCTATTACTACAGAGGACTTTAAATTTTTAAAACAGATATGTGTTTGTGAAGTTATACCCGTTTGCTTAAGTGATATGTATGTCAGTTTACATATCGTGAGGATAACAGAAACCAAGATTGTCCTCAAATTATAAATGTTTAAATGTAAAGAAACAATTATTGAACCACATCATTGCAATTACAAATTCAGCAATTATTATCATTGCAATAATTGCCAAGCGGCAACTCGGCAAGCGTGGTGGTGATGATAGGGACCATCGCTCCCGTCTGTCATTCATAGATCTTTGACAGTCGTTAAGGGTAGTCAGAGAAAGTCTGACAAGCACGCTTACCGCATGGTATCCAACCCAACAACTGGGTTGTGGAGGTCAGATAGGAAGTCGCTCTATGTAAAATACTGGTATTCAGCTGCATCTGGTTAGACTGGAACTGGGACTGACCCCAACATAGTTGGAAAAAGGCAGGCAGATCTTGATGACGTTGATGATAATGATAATGATGTTGACGAGAAAAAAAAAAGGCAGAAGTAGGTGAACACTTACAAAGCCAATTTAACCATCGTTAAATTCGCGTGTGTACAGATTCCTATCAGTGTAGTTTCTCAAACAATAGCATTAATTAATTTGGCATCACGCCAGCGCTCTCCGGATGTAGGCAGAGAGAACAAAGCTTACGAATTGTGAGCCGAAAATTCAACAATTCGAAGAACCTATTATAGTTTTGGTTCAATTTTGTACGCCCAGAACCCTTCAAAGTGTTATAAAGATCGGTTTCGTGGATTTTGTTATCGATAGGTACTTGGCAAAAGTTATAACAGTAATAACAGCCGCACGGGTCGATCCATTTATGGTTAAGCTACGCTTGCCGGGGTTGATCCGTGGGTGGGTTACCATCTTTGTAACCCGATATTCTTCCGTGCCTCGGATAGCACGTTGAGGCGTTGTTGGTTCCGGCTGTCATTTGTAGATCTTTGACAGTCGTTACGGGTGGTCAAAAGCCCGAAATTCTGACAACTAGTCTTACCAAGCGGTATCTTAT
The DNA here is from genome assembly GCA_905163495.3 of Cosmia trapezina. NCBI lineage: Eukaryota > Metazoa > Arthropoda > Insecta > Lepidoptera > Noctuidae > Cosmia > Cosmia trapezina. The sequence goes on from LR991049.1 coordinate 13,911,310, forward strand.
TACCCAGTTACTGGGTTGTGGAGGTCAGATAGGCAGTCGCTCCATTTAAAACACTGGTAGGTATTTCAGCATGTTGGGGTCGGCTTCCAGCCTAACCGGATGCAGCTGAATACCACTATTTTACATGGAGCGACTGCCTATCTGACTTACACAACCCAATAACTGGGTAATACGATACCCATTGGTAAGACTGGTTGTCAGACTTTCGGGCTTCTGACAACCAGTAACGACTGTCAAAGATCCACATTTTAAAGTAAGTATATGGGTACAATTATAAACTCATCTTGCTCAGGGTAGGATTAGGACTACAAAGCGATGCTATAATATAAAACCAGGTTTAATTTTCTCCAAAACAGCTGAGCAGTAATTTGACGGGTACGTAAAGGCTACAGTACTACCTACATATTATACTCAATACTCAATATTTTATTGCATTCCATAATGTGTACATAGTTGGTATGTTAAACATCGAATCAATTATGGACCCTGTCGGGCACAGCAAAGTTAATTTTAAATAGGAGAGAGGATGAAGGCGCTTTTTGTTAAATAAATATTATATTAAAATAGTATCATTAGAATAGTATCATTAGGAGGAGCTCGTGGCTAAGTAATAACAGCCGCACGGGTCGATCCGTCAGGTTAAGCTACGCTTGCCGGGGTTGGTCAGTGGATGGGTGACCATCTTTACATATCGAGATTCCTCCGTGCCTCGGAAAGCACGTTAAGCCGTTGGTCCCGGCTGTTATTCGTGGATCTTTGACAGTCGTTACGGGTCGTCAGAAGCCCGAAAGTCTGACAACCAGTCTTACCAAGGGGTATCGTATTACCCAGTTACTGGGTTGTGGAGGTCAGACAGGCAGTCGCTCCATGTAAAATACTGGTATTCAGCTGCATCCGGTTAGACTGGAAGCCGACCCCAACATAGTTGGGAAAAGGCTAGGCAGATTGAGTATCATTAGAATAGTTTCGTTTGCTTTTGTGATATTTATATTTGAAATAGGTAAGTATTAATTTTTTAATAGTTATAAGTTATAGTTATATATTTTTATATTGTAAATTGCACGATTTTCATTATTAACACTATAAATTATAATAAACCAACTATTTACCATTTTATTGAGTCTTGTAGAATGTCATTATTAACAATTGTGCACTGTTTAGTACATTCATTTTTAAATTAGCAGTATTTTATTGTTTTAAAATAATATAGATAAAAATACGAGTACAGTATGGTGAAGTTTTCTTAAAAACAGATAAGTTGAAAACCCATAACTTTGCCACATTGAGAGAAAGTACCTTATAATTATGTATACCGTAGATAGAAAAAAATACTGAATGAAGACTTCATTTTTTTTTTAAATACGACCTTCATTCGATGAATTTTAAATAATCGCCTGTCTAAACCTGGAATCAAACCCCCTAAATGTGAAAAAAAAACTATCATTTTACAGCTCAATCATTTATTTCTTATACATAACATAGCATCTAAAATAAAAGGAAGACCAAGAAATCTCTGAAAATCTTCACAGTTCACACTAGCCGGTATCAAAAATCGGCAATAAATTTTATAGGTCCTATTATAATTGACACAGTAACATACAAACATAATCTTCGGTAAGTAAGTCTAAGTTATAGGAACGGCCTGGGAGGCTATGCAACGCCCGGTGGGGGTGGTTTGGTTCATTCTTAGGATAGATCAATAAAGTGTTTCGTCTGGGTCTAGAGAGAGCCTTGTATTGGTGATGCCACGGAGAACGGAGACATTGTCAACAGTCTATACAAACTAAGGATGTCACTCTAGACTCATATTATGACACTTAGGGCCTATTTCACGATGTCCGAATATAGCCACTATACCGAATAAATTAAAAAAAAAAACCGGTCAAGAGCGAGTCGGACTCGCGCACCGAGGGTTCCGTTCCGATTTCTGAAAAAGTTATTTAGAGACATCGTTTTATTTTTCCTGTACTTAATCTTTACATAAACTTCTATCACATAGAATAATTTCAGATTTTTCTCTTTGCAAACTTCGGAGATTAGAGGGGGGGGGGGGGGGGGGGGGGAACGGTATTTTTTTTTACATTTTTCATCAAAAGTCGAACACTGTGCGGCCTAAAAATAAATAAAAAAATTTTTGAGAATGTGCAAAGAGCGTTCTTTCATATGATACCCCACATGCCTTAGTAGCCCCACTTTGAATTTTTAAGACCCCCTTTCAGTCCCTGTGGCAAAAAAATACATATATTTTTATTTCTTTCTTATTTGCAAAATAGTTGTGTAAACGTCATCTAAAACTGTTCCAAATTTCAAGTTGATAGCATTAGTAGTTCTTGAGATATCCAGCTGTGACAGACAGACAGACAGACAGACAGACAGACGGACAGACAGACAGACAGACAGACTGAGTCACACCATAAGGGTTCCTTTTTTACCATTTTGGTACGGAACCCTAATGAAACAGAATTTGTATGAAATTATTTGCCAACTAAGTTATCGTGAAACAGGCCGTAATAATGACGTGGCTTTGAACATGACAGGGCCGGTAGTCTCGACATTGTTAACGTTGCCCTAACGATCGTTACGTTGCTCTGTGGTCTGATAAATTTTAAGGAACGGGCTCGAAGATGTGTCTGTGTCATCTGTGTGTCTTTAATAAAATCGAACTATTACCATTTGCCCGTCTCGAGGGTCGAGGGGAGCCCATTAGGACCACAGAGCATGTAATTAGTTAACGAATGTCGTAACGAAAATCGTTAACAATGTCGAGACTACCGGCCCTGGAATGGCATATTTAATTGAATTAAACTTCAAATAATTCTCATTTCACGTTCCTAAAATATAATTGAACACTCTAATAATGACTGCGGCTCTATTTGTGAAATAATTCCTATTTTGGGTTCTTCAAAATACTAAATAGTAAAGTAAAATTGAAAGCACGTTAAGCCGTTGGTCCCGGCTGTCATTCGTAGATCTTTGACAGTCGTTACGGGTCGTCAGAAGCCCGAAAGTCTGACAACCAGTCTTACCAAGGGGTATCATGTCTATCATGATCAGTAATTGGATTGTGAAAACCGCATAGTTTTCGATGAAAAATGTAGAAAAAAATACCGTTCCCCCCTTATCTTCGAAGTTTGCAAAGAGAAAAATCTGAAATTATTCTATGTGATAGAAGTTTATGTAAATATTATAGAAAAAATAAAACGATGTCTCTAAATAGTATACTTTTTCAGAAATCGGAACGGAACCTTCGGTGCGCGAGTCCGACTCGCTCTTGCCCTGTTTTTTTGAAGTAGGTTAACAAATACAATTTTCATAATTTACTTACGAGCAACCATTCTAATAATAAAACGATTCGTATACAATGTGATGAATTGATGTTAGAGTAGGAGTTTAAAAGCTACTAATAAGTTGAAATTGCCCTAATTATATAGGGTGACTGGTAATTAGTGACCGATACCTAAACACATGATTATACTCATGATAACAAACAACTTTTACTATGGGACCAAACCTAAAATCACGAAAAAAAAATCACCTGCCCCATACATTCATGTTCGCATAACTCGTCAAAATGTTGGGAGCAGCTGATTTTTAGGGTTCCGTACCAAAATGGTAAAAAGGAACCCTTATGGTGTGACTCAGTCTGTCTGTCTGTCTGTCTGTCACAGCTGGATATCTCAAGAACTACTAATGCTATCAACTTGAAATTTGGAATAGTTTTAGATGACGTTTGCTCAACTATTTTACAAATAAGAAAAAAGTAAAAATATATATATATTTTTTGTAACAGGGACTGAAAGGGGCTCTTAAAAATTAAAAGTAGGGCTACTAGGGCATGTGGGGTATCATTTGAAAGAACGCTGTTTGCACATTCTCAAGCATTTTTTGATTTTTTTTAGGCTTTATAGTTTTCATGTTTTGATGAAAAATGTAAAAAAAATACCGTTCCCACCCCCATATCTCCGAAGTTTGCAAAGATAAAAATCTGAAATTATTCTATGTGATAGAAGTTTATGTAAATATTACAGGAAAAATAAAACGATGTCTCTAAATAGCACACTTTTCACACACACGCACACTTTCAGAAATCGGAACGGAACCCTCGGTGCGCGAGTCCGACTCGCTCTTGACCGGTTTTTTTTTCGCGCTTTCAGGTTTGGTCCCATAGTAAAAGTTGTTTGTTATCATGAGCACAGTCATGCGTTTAGGTATCGGTCACTGATTACCAGTCACCTTATATATACCTACGTACTTTGATCGATCCTAGTAATTGCGCGCGAGGGTTGTGCAGACTTTGATGCATATTTTATTAGTTTGAAGACAAAATATAGAGCGAACAGTGTTCTCTACCAACTTGGAACGTTGCTGCACGCGTAGCGTGACTACTTCTATCTCTACAAAGTATAGACACCTCTCTTTCTTATACAAAGTGACATTTCGTTTCTCCATTTTTCACATCGCACCGTAGAAATCTTTTCCACAATCGGTCATTTTGTCTTTCGTTTCTAACTTTCGTTTCGTTTTTAATCTTTGTGTAGGTCCTTTTTAGGGTACGGCCCTAAGGGTAAAATGGGACCCTATTACTAAGACTCCGCTGTCCGTCCGTCTGTCTTCAGGCTGTTTCTCATGGACCGTGATAGTTAGACAGTTGAAATTTTTACACATGATAAACAAATACTAAGAAACAGAATAAAATAAATATCTAAGGGGGCTCCCATACAAAAAACGTGATTTTTTTCTCTTTTTTGCTCGATATTGATTACGTAGACGCTTGAAATATATTCACAGAATATTTAAGTAGTTAAATATTCACTTTAAAAATAACTAATTACTTAAATTAAAATAAATCAAATATTTAAGGGGCGCTACTTTAACTGTAGGTAACTCCCGCGCAACAAAGACGATGGTTTTGCCGTTTTTATAGATAATGGTACGGAACCCTTCGTACGCGAGTCCGACTGGCAGTTGGCCGGTTTTTTTATGTAGGTATTCTAATCTTATAAAATTTAAATCACACGCACAAATTGTCTAGGGTAGTAAGACAATTTTGACAAACTCTACATAATTTAATATCACTAATAAAAAACCGGTCAAGAGCGAGTCGGACTCGCGCACCGAGGGTTCCGTTCCGATTTCTGAAAAAGTGTGCTACTTAGAGACATCGTTTTATTTTTCCTGTAATCTTTACATAAACTTCTATCACATAGAATAATTTCAGATTTTTCTCTTTGCAAACTTCGGAGATAAGGGGGGGGGGGGGGGGGGGGGGAACGGTATTTTTTTTTTACATTTTTCATCAAAAGTCGAAAACTATGCGGCCTAAAAAAAAAATTGTTTGAGAATGTGCAAGCAGCGCTCTTTCATATGATGCCCCACATGCCCTGGTAGCCCCACTTTGAATTTTTAAGACCCCCTTTCAGTCACTGTTGCAAAAAAAAAACATGAATATTTTTATTTCTTTCTTATCTGCAAAATAGTTGGTTAAACGTCATCTAAAACTATTCCAAATTTCAAGTTGATAGCATCAGTAGTTCTTGAGATATCCAGCTGTGACAGACAGACAGACAGACTGAGTCACACCGTAAGGGTTCCTTTTTTACCATTTTGGTACGGAACCCTAATACTAACATATTTTTTCTCGTGAGTGGTCTACATCTACAGTATGTACCAGAAAGGTGTGATCAAACTTAGGGTGTGGTAAGAACCATAAAAGTGAACAACTTTCTCCATGGAACCAACATCGTAATCGCAAAAAAAAATATCCCCTATCCCGTACCTACAAAATTTCAATAGCTACTCGACACAAAATTGTATAGGCCGGGTGATTTATTTTTTCGCGATGTTGGTCCCATGGAGAAAGTTGTTCAGTTTAATGGCCTGTACTATACCTTTTAGCTACACCTTTCTTGTAAACCCTGTATAAAATAGTACATTAATGAGTAAATAACTCTCTAATAAATTAAACTACAACAGTTCAGGACGTTATCTGTGGCAGATAAACATACAATGAAGGATAAAATGGCGCTATTATGAGTTTATGAGTAACGTACCGACTAGACATTTTATACTTTGCATACTACTACTTTGCTATTGTGAGGAGTACACGAGGAGCTCGTGGCTAAGTAATAACAGCCGCACGGGTCGATCCATCAGGTTAAGTTACGCTTGCCGGGGTTGGTCCGTGGATGAGTCCAAGACCCTTTCGTGCCTCGGAAAGCACGTTAAGCCGTTGGTCCCGGCTGTCATTCGTGGATCTTTGACAGTCGTTACGGGTCGTCAGAAGCCCGAAAGTCTAACAACCAGTCTTACCAAGCGGTATCGTATATTACCCCGTAACTGGGTTGTGGAAGTCAGATAGGCAGTCGCTCCATGTAAAATACTGGTATTCAGCTGCATCCGGTGAGACTAGAAGCCGACCCCAACATAGTTGGGAAAAGGCTAGGCAGATTGATTGATTTTGTTCATAGTTTGTAGTATGTCCGTGATTTTCTCAAAAACTAATCAACCAACTTTTATAATTTTTTTCACTAACGTGATCTAGGTACATACTTTCAGGAAGGTTTTAGTACATAATACATTAGGTACTTAATAGGGATGATGACTAAAATTTTATTTTTTGTCCGTCATAGAGATTATTAAAAAATATTGGACACGTATTTTTTCTTTTTTTACGTAATCAAAAAATTACGGCGATACATTGAGTTAAAATATGGCATGACGTCACGCGGAGCTAGGTTTTATACGTACAAGTGACGTAGCGAGCCCCCACTCCCCAACTTTAATGCGTGATAGCTAAGTATTTTTTTATTAATATGATAAAGCAAAAAATACGTGTCTAATATTTTTTTATTATCTGACTGACGGATTAAATAGAATTTCTTTTTTTTTACCCAGGCATCATCCCTATTATTTCTTATGTACGAAGCTAAGCGGATTTCGATGATTCTTCTTTTCGTTCATCTTGGGCTTATGTAATTGTATATTCAACTAAAAATGGAAAAATAAATTTACTTGAAGAAAAGTAAGAACCGACTTCAAAACCTAAATCGGTGTCTTCAAGTCTTCAATGCACCTTAGCTTGGCACCGTCTTCAGAAGCTGTTAAATTTTTTATGAAAGTCATTTTATTCGTTTTGGGTTTTGGAAGTCGGTTTTTACTTTTTTTAAAGTAAATTTCTTTTGTTTTTGAAACAAAACATAAACAACCATTGATATAAAAAGTAATATATAAGTCAATGGGTCTACATCAAAATTGCCTTTTACATGAAACTATACTATATTGATTGTATTCCACTCGCTGAACATAAATATACAAGTTAAAATTCATAGTTAGCCATTGATATAAAAAGTAAAGATACGGTCGTCCGTACATTTGCCTGACGCGTTCGCCACACAGAAACACTAACGCCATCTATTAGAACTACTCTTAACTACGATGTCGATCGGCGCAGGCTGCTCGTAGACGTAACCTTGTAAGAGCGGCGTGGTATTTTTCGAGATATAAAGAAATTATGAAAACTTTTATTTTTCAAAAATTATATTTATTGCAGTTTGTTTGTATAAATAATAAAATTTTCATTGGCCTTTTTGTTATTCTTGACATATTTTCCATTTTGGATTCGTAGTGTTTTCTGACATTGTATATCTTTCAATTATTGACCTTTATTAAATGTAAGTTATGATTAATAACACAGGTTGTTCCATTGAGTGAGAGTTTGTATAAAATTAAATCTTATTGTAATATAATTAAATCTTTGTTTCGTCGGTTACAACGCACGCCGCTACAAAGTTATGTCGCACAGCGGTACGGTTTTGTGGGCGTGGCCTCGCGTCGTCTAAGACAATTTACTTGTAGTAGGAAAATAGAAAAGAAAATTGTTTTAAATAATGTTAGAAGTTGATTTAATGGCATATTTTTGACATACAGGTGATATGAAATGTTATAATTTTTTTTGTTGTGTTTTTTGTCGTAGTTCACGCAACCCTTCACGACATAATTTGGCTTTTTTGCCTTTAAAAGTTACGACCGTACCCGAAGATAGCCGATCGAGGACTAGTTCACTTGGGTTTAGGGGAGGGTCATTGTCGGACCACGTTCGTGGCGTCATTTTAACATGCCGTCCGCCCAGTCCTTACGCAGTAATATATAAGTCAATGTAAACAACACAAAAAAAATATCATAGACAGGTCGGGGAAAAAGTTTTTTCGTATTTAAGTATGTATGAACTTGTAATAAAATATCTTTGGCTATACTATCTGTATCTGGCTGGTTTTGATATCATTTAAAGTTTAAATTTTAAAGAACATAATTCCAAATTCAAATTAGGAAAATGTGTGATTTTCATTTGTTTTTCGTACTGTCAAGATGAGTGAATCTAATGAAGAAATTCGGTACATTTTAAAATTTTACTACAAAAAAGGTAAAAATGCAACGCAAGCCGCGAAAAAAATTTGCGATGTTTATGAACCTAGTGCAGTATCTGTGAGAGTAGCACAAATTTGGTTTAAGCGTTTTCAATCCGGAAATTTTGATGTCAAAGATGCACGTCGCTCTGGGCGCCCTATTACGGATAAAATGGATGCCATTTTTGAAAAAGTGGAGCAAAATCGGCATATCAGTAGTTAAGACGTAGCTGAAGAACTGGGAATTGACCACAAAACAGTTTTGACCCATTTGGCAAATGACACAGCACTAAATAATAAACTATGAAAAAAAAAAGTCTTGAATTTGTATATAAAATACGAAGGAACTTTTTCCCCGACCTAATATATTTTTCTGCACCAATCCCGGGAGTTCAAATAATATTAGTTGAAACATCTATATACTATCGTCCATTTAATATAAACCCCTAACTTCCATAACAAATAGATTAGCATAGAGACCAACTTATGTTAGACGACCAACATCCCAGGATGTTACGTCCATTTTAAAAAGAGCTCCCGTTGTCGTAAATTGAAATGAATCTGGGAGCTCAAAGTATGATGGTTAGTTATTTGCTTATATAAAACCAGTATTTTGTCAGTAGTTACCTCGAATCTTATTACATGGGATTTAAACATAATTGTTCTCATCACTATAAACAACTTTTATTACCTACTAGCTTTTGCTCGCGTCTTCGCCCGCGTGGATGTCGGAAAGTATCCCACGGGAACATGCTACCGCGAATTCCTTCCTTATTCCTTGTCTACACTATAATGGGAAACTCTGTGCAAAATTTCAGCTTTCTAGGTCCAAGGGTTTGGGCTGGGCGTTGATGAGTCAGTCAATCAGTCAGTCAGGACTTCTCTTTTTAATTATATAGATAGATGGGACCAAACCAAAAATTGCAAAAAAAAATCAGATGTTCCCTAAGTAAAGCGAACAACAAATATATAGGGAAAATTTAAAGCTTTTTTTCGCGATTTCAAGTTTGGTCCCATGCCGCCGGGGTCGCGGCTCAGGCAACTGAAGGAACACGGGTGGGTTTAGTCAGTAAAAGTCTGACACGCCCTTCCGCTCCACCCAGAGCGGGAGAAGTTATTTGATGATTTCCCATACACAAAAAAAAAACCGGTCAAGAGCGAGTCGGACTCGCGCACCGAGGGTTCCGTTCCGATTTCTGAAAAAGTGTGCTAGTGTGTATACATCGTTTTATTTTTCCTGTAATTTTTACATAAACTTCTATCACATAGAATAATTTCAGATTTTTCTCTTTGCAAACTTCAGAGATAAGGGGTAACGGTATTTTTTTTTACATTTTTCATCAAAAGTCGAAAACTATGCGGCCAAAAAAAAAAAATAGTTTGAGAATGTGCAAACAGCGCTCTTTCATATGATACCCCACATGCCCTAGTAGCCCCACTTTAAATTTTTAAGACCCCTTTGAGTCCCTGTTGCAAAAAAAATATAAATATTTTTATTTATTTCTTATTTGCAAAATAGTTGGGTAAACCTCATCTAAAACTATTCCAAATTTCAAGTTGATAGCATCAGTAGTTACTGAGATATCCAACTGTGACAGACAGACGGACAGACTGAGTCACACCATAAGGGTTCCTTTTTTACCATTTTGGTACGGAACCCTAAAAAGGTTTGGTCGCATAGTAAAAGTTGTACATAGTTATAAGTACAATGACCCCTTAAGAGCATCCTCTTAAGGGGTCATTGTACTTATATACATGAATTAAATTTCATCATGTATAGAGAACTTAGACCTTTTGGACACCCTATTCGTGAATATTGGCGGGATGTTATTTTACTTTGGAATATAATCGTAATGAAGTCTGTATAAACTTCTAGGTTAAGGCCCTGGTTCCAAGCTTGGTTTAGCTCGGTGTGTAAGTGAAATGGCGTTATGGCTGTCTAGTTTGACGCACGAGATAGAAGATTCTCACGCGCATCGGAATTATGTCGTAAAAGTGCAAATAAAATCGTATAAAATTAGAAATTAAAAAGTAATCCATCACTGGATGCAGTTTGGAATTTGACATTTCATGGTTTATTTTTAATTATAATTATAATTGCTAATGAAGGGTTAAACAGCTTTTAAAGATTATTACGAGGTATGTTTAAAGATTTTTTTTTGGTGCATTAAAGTATGTTTAATTATGTTTTGACTTCCATCACTGTATGCGAAAAGGACTTGAAACTATCATATTTTTTTTACATGTCAAAATTATTTACGGTTTATGAGATACACAGCTTTAAAAAACCACCTTTTTGATAGTTTTCAGGAAATCTGCGCCATAACCGATCCGCAGTGGTAGCCCGTGACATTAAAATTTTCTTGCGTTTTTTGTGTAGGTCAATCTGCCTAGCCTTTTCCCAACTATTTTGGGGTCGGCTTCCAGTCTAACCGGATGCAGCTGAATACCAGTATTTTACATGGAGCGACTGCCTATCGGACCTCCACAAACCAGTAACTGCATAATACTATTAAAATAAATAAATAAAAATTAAATTAATTAATAAATTATTTTATTTAACGTAAATAACGCTCTGAATATTGTTATGGTTGAAGTGTCAAAATAACAAATAATTGTAACCGGTATTTCTGATTTTTTGTCCTCTTTATGGTAAAAAAAAAAATAATATGGCAGCAGTACCTATAGCTCCATTTTCAACCGTGAAAAAAAATTGTAACCGGCATTTCTGATTTTTCTTCCTCTTTATGGTAAAAAAAAAAATCAATGTGGCGGCAGTATAGCTCCATTTCAAAACGTGAAAAAAAAATTGTAACCGGTATTTCTGATTTTTCTTCCTCTATTTGATATCCTACATGTGTTTTCATGGAAAATAAACTGTTGCCTTTATTTATTTGTCTTTCTTTCAGTATATCAAACCTACATTATCATTTTTCTAACCTCCCCAGCCATCCCATCGTCAGAACTCAGACTTGTAGGTATACAACATTATAGATCGCAGTTAAGCCACAGAGTAAAGTTTTCAGTTCGACAACCATGACCTACGTACTATCAACGATTTTTGTGCAGCACCCCCATAAGGTCGCTTTTCGCCTGCACGGCCAGGGGCAGGCGGGTCCTGATTGATGATGATGATTGATGGCATTGTTTTCGTCAACCAATAGCGCTTCGGCGCATATTACAAAAGAAAGGGTCCCCAATAACCAAACCAAACCAAACCAAACACAATAACCAATACACAATAACCAAATTTTTTTGTTAATACCCAAGTTAACAAAAAAAAGAAAGGGTTTCTACCCAAGTTAACAAAAAAAATCTGTAAACAATAAGCTAATAAAAATGTTATTTTTGCCTGCCGTAGCTTTCGAAACGGAACTTTATTTGATTGCTTTGAATGAAATAAGTAGGTATTTTATGAGCCTTGTTTGGTAATTTGAATAACCTGATTGATTTTAAGTTTCCTAAACATTTTGAGATGACATTAATAGTCATGTTGTATTGTTGTGTTGTAAGGGCCGTGACTGAAATGCTTGGAACCATAAGGTAGGAAATAAAAAGTTTTAGACTTGTGCTGAAACTATACTAAAGTAAGTTTAGAAATTACGGAGAAGAAAAACCTTTTTGTATTTTCATAATATTTAAATATGAATATAGGTAAGTTTATTTTGTAGATAACTATAGTTATCTACAAAATAAACTATTGCGGAATGTTACATCGATATGTTACCGCTAATGTGCGTAAATCAGTTAGGGCCATAAGATCAATTGTAGTTTAAACCTCGGAAGAGAGTTTAATCACAGGGCATCGATTATTGCGTAAGATCAAGCAGGTAGTTGATCGATTATTGGCAGTTTAAACCATCGATTCGTTTAAACTAAGCCAAAGGGACAGTTAAACTCCTTTGTTTGGATTAAACTGACCGTGTGCGTACCAGATGGCATAAATAGACGCGACGACCTTTCAAAAAAATTGCTACAAACAAAACATTTCTACCTGACTGCTTTAAATTCTACGTAGTATCTATTCATTGAAGCTTTGTTTTTGGTCACATGACAGTGACTCGGATTCAGATATCGAAATAATACACAAGTTGAACGATCTAAATACATAGTTATTATAGTAGACCGTATGTCGTTAGATCAAGATACAATCATTGGAATCAATGGAATGACATAGAATTCATACGTTGTTTTCGTGTTTCCGGTTTCAGCAAGAGCTATTTCAAGCGAAATCGGAAGCGAATGTCATCCGGATAAGGTAAATTTTATTTAAATTAAGTAAGTACTCCTAATTAGTATCTAAAGAGTTTTTTCTACAGATACGACCTACTGATACCTACTTGTTATTACTAGAGTCAACTGGGTCTTTTTGTTGCCATTATTTTAGTGCATGGATGAACTAACTTCGAATAAACTAGAGAATGTTGCCATGTGTAAAAGACTAATCGAAGTTTAACTAATCTGTTCATATTTTCCATTGGATCATATCACCATCGATTATATTGTATCGTAGATTCCGATATCCATAGTTTAAACTGCTTTTGATCTTACGGCCCTTAGAGTGCAGATTAACTTGTTAATCTCTTGTTAATCGGGTTGATTCCGTTAAAGTGGAAAACAATGTTTAATTTCTTATCCTATTAACTAGATAATCTGCAGACTAACGGCCAAGAATACTGTTAAGTTAATAAAACAGGTTCTTTGCTTGAAGAAAACATTCGAATTCACGATAATTATTTAATTTTAATTTCTGTCGACGGCGATGCGGACGAATTTTTTAATATCCTATGATTATTTCCCTCCTTTTTTATATTTTTTTTAAGGCTTAGACCTTAAATTATGTAACTGAAATAAATATCAACTTTCAAATAGATGTCCTTCTGCTCGGACAACACCATTTTAATTTCTAATAATAATCTAAAGTTTGGTGACATTTAACACATAAATAAAAGTAATAAAACAAATCAATACAATAGTGTGTAGGTAGGTAATTAAAATTTTACTCGTATGTTACTCCACTGAATTAACCGATCAAATTAGACAATTTAACTAAAGGAACTTTACTTCAATAAAATAAAGTCTGTCTGTATGTCTGTCTGTCTGTCTGTCACAGCTGGATATCTCAAGAACTACTAATGCCATCAACTTGAAATTTGGAACAGGTTTAGATGACGTTTACCAAACTATTTTGAAAACAAGAAAGAAATAAAAAAAATATTATTTTGTTTGCAACAGGGTCATAAAAATTCAAAGTGATGCTAGGGCGTGTAGGGTATCTTATAATGAAAGAATGCTGTTTGCACATTCTCAAACATTTTTTTATTTTATTTTAGGCCGCATAGTTTTCGACTTTTGATGAAAAATTTAAAAATAAAAACCGTTTTTTTAGTTTTTTTAGTATCAACAAATACTAAAAACGGCGATTCACAAGGTATTTTGTTTAAATATGGGCGAATTTCTGCAACTGCAAAAAATACCCTTGTAATTCACAGTATCGTTATGAAATACATGGTTATCTTTGCGATAGTTAAACATAATATGGTACGGAACCCTTTGTGTGCGAGTCCGTCTCGCACTTGACCGGTTTTTTTTTTATATATATATTTAAGACTTAGATTTTAAATTATGTAAATTAAATAAATACTGTTCAAACTTTATTACGATTTTTGTTTTCCTATCATAAATGTTTAAATACCAATTTCTAAGAAACTTTTGGGGCCGATGCACACCTGGCGAGGCGCAGCACAGCGTGGTTTGTCAATGCCAAACCAAAATCAACATTGCGAGCCTTAAAATAAGGTTTAAAATAAATAACCTGAGACGCGCACCTTTTTCCGCTTAGATACAATCTCATCATTATTTAAAAAAAAAACAATTCAAATTTCGTTTGATGATAATTTCTACCAAACGCAGTGGCATCTATGCCACGGTACGGGTCTACGGTATGGAACTGGAACATGTCTAATAATAATAATCTAATCAAACTATAAGTAATACTGTATATGTAATAAATATTAAATTAAAACCCATAAATTAAAAAAAAAAAATTTCTAACAAAATAAATTCAGTAAAAGAAATCACTCTATCTAGACAACCGAGCTGCGGTGCGAGCTACCTGCGGTGCACCATAGTGCCCAATCCATTGTCCACCGAAAATGGTTTTTTTTGTTTGCACACATGTTCAAGGATTCAAGTTCATTCACTCATTGACCTAGTGGTCCAATTCTACAGTGTTTAAATTTACTCAAAATGAAAACTCTCCTTTTTGACCTAATTACTGCACCATCATCAAACGGAATATTATACCCACATTACCATCGTACTAGAGGAGCTCGTGGCTAAGTAATAACAGCCGTACGGGTCAATCCATCGGGTTAAGCTACGATTGCCGAGGTTGGTCCGCGTATGGGTGGCCATCTTTACATACCGAGACTCCTCCGTGCATCGGAAAGCACGTTAAGCCGTTGGTACCGGCTGTCATTCGTGGATCTTTGACAGTCGTTAAGGGTCGTCAGTAGCCCGAAAGTCTGACAATCAGTCTTACCAAGGGGTATCGTATTACCCAGTAATTGGATTGTGGAGGTCAGATAGATAGTTAGATCTGTTCAGCTTATAATTAAATCAACATTCTCGTCTGCAAAATGCGCTGATTAGTTTTTTCTAATTATCTTTCATTTTCTTCATTCGGATCATCAAAATGATCTGTTTTTATCTCTTAATAAACGGTTCGTTTCATTTTAACAATGCATCGGATGTATGTAATAATTAGACTATTTTAATGCTAAGAGTTCATGAAAGCAAATACTATAAAAAAATGCACCTAAATCACCTTTCTCTAACAACAATAATAATCTCAAAATACCTACTTACAAAACTCTTTTTCTTAGCTTTTTTGAAATTATTTTTATTTTGAGATTTAAGTGCAATTTTTGTTTAGTATTAGCTTTATTGAACTCTTGTCATTTGTCATTAAAATAATTAAATTACTACCAAGGCACGATGCAATGTTATTATGAAATAAACCGTTCAAAAAACAGAGCATTTTGAGAAGATTGTGATCTCCGAATTAAGAAAATTAAAGAATAGAAAATACTAATCAGGTCATTTTGAAGAATAGAATATTGAGCTAATTATGCTCTGAACAGGTTTCGTAAAAGAATTCTTTATTGCCATAAAGTAAGCATATAAACATAACTCGAAATGTTGTTGGCGCGAGAGAGCTGTATTTAACGCTTGATTTACCTGACATAATCGACCTAGATGAATTTTAAAAAAATAACTAGCTATTACGTATATTATAATTATTTATGTGCCATAATAATATTTCATGTTATTTAATTACTTTTGTCTATAAAAATCTTTCTAAGTTAGATTTCCTGCCGATTCGTCTAAATTCCGAAATCAGACCAATGCGGAGGAAATCTAACTTAGAGATGAGTATTGATGATCTTTATGGTTAAAATTAAGTAAATACATAGTTCTTGCGGCCGCGAATCATATTTTGATTAAGATAGAACCTTACACTGCACTGCAAATTGCAAAAAACGCAAGAACATTTGAATTTCGCGCTCTACCACAGCGCAATCATATTAAGTTGATTTTTGTGTTACCATTCGCTATTAAATCATCCTAAATACATTTTGGCTGCAATGGAATTTGAACTTAGTCACATAATTATATGACATTCAGTTTGTGTATCAAAAGCCGTGTCTCCTGCGCGTCTTTTTGCGCAACATTACACAAAAACCTTACTTACACATTTTTAAAATATTAACTTATTTAATAGTACAATCGGAAAGCTAGTCTGTGAAGCTAATTTATATTCCATCTAATAAAAGTCCACCGCTAATGTTTTCTGAGACACTCTTTTATATCATTATTTTCGTAAAAATGTTACATCTGGTGCCTGTTCGCTCATTGTGTTTTATTGGCTTCAAACCCTTGAAGCGGTGCGGAAGGTTCGTCAGCCCCATGGTTTTTATTTAACAAAAGACACATGCAAAAGCATAAGATTATTAGAAAGAGTGAGTGGCGCAGTTGAGAATGACCAAACCACTTTCATACAAATCAGGCTAAGGTCGGACCGTAAAAGACCATTGTTTTGGTTTCACATAACGAAAATATTATCGTTTCTGAACCATCTCGTCTCTGAAAATTTGAGTGGTCATTAAAACAAACGCCGAAAGGAGCTCGTGGCTGAGTAATAACAGCTGCACGGGTCGATCCATCAGGTTAAGCTACGCTTGCCGGGGTTGGTCCGTGGATGGGTGACCATATTTACATACCGAGACTCAACCGTGCCTCGGAAAACACGTTAAGCCGTTGGTCTTTTTTTAGGGTTCCGTACCAAAATGGTAAAAACGAACCCTTATGACTCAGTCTGTCTGTCTGCCACTGCTGGATATCTCAAGAACTACTAATGCTATCAACTTGAAATTTGGAACAGTTTTAGATGATGTTTATTGGTTAAACGTCATCTAAAACTGTTCCAAATTTCGCAAATAAGAAATTTTTTTTTTTTTTTGCAACAGGGACTACTAGGGCATGTGGGGTATCATATGAAAGAGCGCTGTTTGCACATTCTCAAACCTTTTTTTAATTTTATTTCAAAAAAATACCGTCCCCCCACCCCCGTTATCTCCGAAGTTTGCATAGAAATCTGAAATTATTTTATGTGATAGAAGTTTATGTAAAGATTACAGGAAAAATAAAACGATCTCTAAATAGCACACATTTTCAGAAATCATCAACAAAAATTAAATATAAATGAGTACGGAGTCCTTGGTGTGCGAGTCCGACTCGCTCTTGACCGGTTTTTTATACCTCTACCTAATTTTTTTTGTTGCTGAGCAGCCCAGCTCTGTTTTTTTTTACTGAAAAAAGGGTGCAAAAAATCTTTAGAAGTGCAAGTTGCAACTGAATACCAATACCAATTAAGGGGATGCGCTGTGGTAGCACGCGAAATTCAGTTTTTTTTGGGTTTTTTGCAATTTACAGGTATCGGGTTGTATCTTGATCAAAATATGATACGCGGAAATAAAACATATGTATTTACATAATTTTAACCATAAAAATCATCAACTCAGCTCTCTATCAAAATTATCTATTAAAATTATGTAAATACATTATGTTTTATTTCAGCTTATCAAATTTTGATCAAGATACAATCTGACACGGACCTGCAAATTGCATAAAACGCAAGAAAATTTGAATTTCATGGGCTACACAGCGCATCCTCCTTAACGTTTAGTAAAAAAAAGCCCATTGTTTATTTTAGGGTCATTCTTAGGCGATATTCTTCGCTCATTGGTCGAACAAAAACAATTAACTTTACAACAATATCCACATCCTTCATTCATTGGTCAAACTGAATAAGGGTGTTGCAATCTACTATTTCTACGTTCAAACGAAAAAGTTTAGAAAGTGATAATGCACAGCGCCAGCCCATTGTACATCCATACTGTGTTGTCTAGGCTGTGGCGTCTCGCACACATTCATAATTCGAACTGCGAACTACTTGAACCAATCATAACTATGTATTTGACATTTTAGTTTGTTTTTTTTTTTGTTTTTTTTTTAATAGGTTTTTATTTAGGAGTAGGCAGAGATAGAGCTTACTGTGTTACTAGTCGAGAATAGTGTGAGCAGTTTTTAAAGCAATAAAAAACCGGTTGTCAAATTGTTACCGATAAAAGTTAGGTTACTTCAAAATTAATATTGTTTTGCAAAAAACATTGCAAATTTTTGCGTAAACAACTTGAGTTTAAATGTTTGTAATCGGTTTCCCAAATTTGAAAGTGGCGCCAGTGACATAAAAGTTGAAAGGAAATCGTTTGGCTTGGTATGGGCATATGATGAGGAGAGACGAAACGCATGTGACTAAAAGAGTGATGAATATACATGTTGATGGATGGAGAGGCAGAGGAAGGCCAAAGTACAGATGGATGGATTGTGAATGATAGCGTGACGGTTGACAGGGAGAATGGAAGAAGAAAACGTGGTGCGCCAGCCCCACGTACCATGGGATACGGGCGGGAAGATGATGATGAATCGCATTGGTTTCCCGCGGTTTCCCGTCAATGATAGAACGCGTGGCGTTCAAACTTACAGAGTAAAAAAAAAAACTCAAACCGTCATTCCGACACATTAAGATGTCAGTTTTACAAAACTGACAACTTAGTACTGGACTAAGTTGTCAGTTTTGTATAAAGAACTGTATTTCTATTACAGGTAGGTTCTTATTACAAAAACTGGCTCGATGGTTTAAACCTTGGCAGGAGTAAAACCTCGTTTTGTAATAAGACCGATAGCATTTATTTCAATTACTTAAATCATTGTAGGTACAGGCTCTTTTAAATTGACAAAGAGTCAGAAAGATGAAGCTAATTGCCTGCATTCCAAAGCGTAGTAGGTACCTATGGAGAAGAACGGGCAAGAAACTCCACGGACACTTGCCAACATGAGCTACTAGTGCATTAGGTCCCTTTGAGTAACCTTTTGACATTCAATGCAGTCAATTACTCAAATATGACTACACTTAGAAAAATTCAACCGCATGAACATTATTGAGATCATCGTCACCCAAGTTTAGTCATTAAGAGAATATGTTTCCTTTTGCCTATAATCAAAGGTGTACTTCTCCAAACATAAATGAACATAATACAGGGTTCACCAGATAGATGTGAACTTTCTCCATTGGAACCAACATCGTAATCGCGAATAAAATATCAACTATCTTATACAAAACTTCAACACCTACTCAACCCAAATGTATTGTACGACTGCGATCGATGGTACTGCTTCGTCCCATGGAGAAAGTTGTTCAGTTTGATCGTTTGTGCCACACCCTTCCCCCTTATAGCAATCACGCCTATTTGCCCCAAATGGTTAGGCAGAAGTGTACTTACAGTAATACATCCACATTTGGCCAGTTATGTCTAAGCCCCTCGTAATAGGGGGCGAGCCTATTGCCATCAACCAAGCACAAGTCCAGACTACTGGCTTATACTGAGAAATTCCTGATGGAAAAACTCAAAAACACTTGGTCTGGATTATGCTCGATTGCCTGGGTTGGGTAAAGTGTGAATGGACCCAAGACCAGGTCAGCACAAGCTCTTACCACCACTATAGATCAAGGAGGCAGTTCCTAGTGCAATCTAAAAACTTTTGAGTATGAATGTGGATTGCTTTATGAGTAGAAGAAGACCAAAGAAACGATGGATGGACTGTGTGAAAGATGAAATGGCTAGAAAGGGGATGACTACTGAGATTCCGGCTGATAGAGATGTATGGAAGAAGAAGATATGCTGCGCCGACCACTAATAAAGATGATATGGCTAGAAAGGGGCTATTCTCACATGTATAATTTCAACATGAATGATGTAACCAATATTTTGTAACTATATTTTGATTTAAAAGAGTGTCCGTGGAGTTTCTTGCCCGTTCTTCTCCATAGATCTACGTTTTGGAATGGGCAACTAGCTTCAACTTTCTGACTTACCTACTGACCGACTCTTTGACAATTCAAAAGTGCCTGTAATTGGTTTAATTGAAATAAATGCTTTGAGTTTGAGTTTGAGTTTGAGTTTTGAGTTTGGGGGTGACTACTGAGATGCCGGCTGATAGAGATGTATGGAAGAAGAAGACATGCTGCGCCGACCACTAATAAAGATGATATGGCTAGAAAGGGGGTGACTACTGAGATGACGGCTGATAGAGAAGTATGGAAGAAGAAGACATGCTGCGCCGACCACTAATAAAGATGAAATGGCTAGAAAGGGGGTGACTACTGAGATGACGGCTGATAGAGAAGTATGGAAGAAGAAGACATGCTGCGCCGACCACTAATAAAGATGATATGGCTAGAAAGGGGGTGACTACTGAGATGCCGGCTGATAGAGATGTATGGAAGAAGAAGACATGCTGCGCCGACCACTAATAAAGATGAAATGGCTAGAAAGGGGCTGACTACTGAGATGACGGCTGATAGAGAAGTATGGAAGAATAAGACATGCTGCGCCGACCACTAATAAAGATGATATGGCTAGAAAGGGGGTGACTACTGAGATGCCGGCTGATAGAGATGTATGGAAGAAGAAGACATGCTGCGCCGACCACTAATAAAGATGAAATGGCTAGAAAGGGGCTGACTACTGAGATGACGGCTGATAGAGAAGTATGGAAGAAGAAGACATGCTGCGCCGACCACTAATAAAGATGATATGGCTAGAAAGGGGGTGACTACTTAGATGCCGGCTGATAGAGATGTATGGAAGAAGAAGACATGCTGCGCCGACCACTAATAAAGATGATATGGCTAGAAAGGGGGTGACTACTGAGATGACGGCAGATAGAGAAGTATGGAAGAAGAAGACATGCTGCGCCGACCACTAATAAAGATGAAATGGCTAGAAAGGGGGTGACTACTGCGATGACGGCTGATAGAGAAGTATGGAAGAAGAAGACATGCTGCGCCGACCACTAATAAAGATGATATGGCTAGAAAGGGGGTGACTACTGAGATGACGGCTGATAGAGAAGTATGGAAGAAGAAGACATGCTGCGCCGACCACTAATAAAACAAAGATAATGATGAATGGTCAAAATCAATTCAATTAATCTATTATTATAATAAATGTAATAATTTTCCTTATGCGTGTTTAGTCTGGTACAGATAAACTGTAATTATATTATATGGAAAGTCCTATTTTCATCACGCAGTGCCCAGCATTGAATGGTGGGAATTCCTGAAAACATTGAATGTTTTGCATAACATTGTAATGGATCTTTACATTGTGGTAAGTAAGACAGCTTATTTAATGATAGTTAAAAAATTGTATATGCAAGTTTGTTTAATCTTTGAATGTATTTTATATAATTTGGCCGGTGATTTAAAATTCAATTGATGAATTTGGTCAAACGTAAGATTATCAAGATTCATCATCATTATCTTGTGATTATCAAAATTTATTTGGGGTTGGCACAGCCATAAATTTCTATAGATCAGTCGTCATCTTAGTAGCCTCTCCCTTTCTAGCCATATCAGGATTCACAAAGTCCATCCATCGTTTATTTGGTCTTCCCCTACTCTTATAGCCATCGACATTCATACTCAAAGCTTTTCAGACAATCTATCTATTGTTTCTTTGGTATTATCGAAATCCAAAATTAAAAAAAAACATTATTGAAGTAACCTAATTAAAGGTTATAATTAGCTCTACCTAATTATAGTTTTTCCGAGAGCTATATGTATGCTAAGTTCGTTGTCCCAGAGACATACATATGACATCATTTGGCTTCAGTTAAACAATGCACTTTTTCTTTTAGTTTAGTTCGCTTTAGTAGGTAGTATGGTCACTGGCTCAGGATTTTTTAGGATCTGTCTTTGGCAAAGTATGGAATTCTACGCCTCTTTTAAGGGAGTTCAAAGTGATATGTTTACTATGTTATGAAGTCTTACTCATACTAGCCCCTTTTCAGAAAAGTAATAACCGTTACTGAGTAACGTTATTCGTGCAGTTACAAAGTTCGATTTCTACTGCGTTTTCCTTCCTTGAGGTTTCAAAAAAGGATTTACATTTTATTCATTCATATAAAGTTTGTAGTTTAAGTGACTTTCAAGAAAGCCTGACATAAATGCTGTCTCTTTTTCATTCTGAGCTGGTTAAGTTGAATTTGAATACAATTTGTATTAAAGCTCTAAGTAATGTGATAAAAAATCTGTCCACAATTGACGGAGAAATCGGTGAACATACATAAAAAAAAACATACATAAAGTCGAATATATATATAACCTCTTCTTTTTTGGAAGTCGTTTAAAAAGTAGATAGTAGTAATAATATGGTTGTAGAACTCATTATTAAAAAGGGAAGCACTAGGACTATTCCTATTTATGTCTAAAGGCGATAGGGTTGAAAATTACTTTACACTGGGTGTCAAGTTAAGTATTAAGTATAAGGTTTGTTTTAGGATTTGAACTATTCCAGCAGACTAGTCTAGGATTTGATTATTATGATTCTTCACTTGTGTGGAGGAACGAGGAAAATGTCGAAGTATGGAAGTGTGTGTGTGTGGAAGTTTTGAGTATGAATGTGGATGGCTATACGAGTAGGGGAAGACCAAAGAAACTATGGATGAAACTGTGTGAAAGATGATATGGCTAGAAAGGGGGTGACTACCGAGATGACGACTGATAGAGAAGTATGGAAGAAGAAGACATGCTGCGCCGACCCCAAATTGGGATAAGGGCAGTAGAATCATGATGAATTATGATTCTTCGTTTCTAATATGGTCATATGCTGACATAGAAACTCGTTGTCATTTGGGCGTGTGGGTGGGTACCTACGTAGGAATTATGAAAATGTTGTTACGAAAGTTTTAAGTTTGCGGATGACTGTAAGATCTGGGGAAGATTAAAGAAACGATGGATTCTGTGAAAGATGTTATAGCTAGATAGGGGGTGATTACTGAGATGAAGGCTGATAGACATGTATGGAAGAAGAAAATTTGTATGAAGGCAGGATAGGATGGTCACAAATGTACACTTAATGATTTGTTGACATTGTCTACAATCCCAATAAAACCACAGACTTCACTGTAACCTTATGACTGCTGTCCATTCATAGTTAAAGATGACGATGATGCAAATTGAAAGACTGTATTAGTTAATTTCAGTAGTTACACAGTCTGTGGGACTGTGTCTCCTGGAAATGATATAGTGGTTACTGAGCTATTTTATACATTGTAATTTGTTTGTTGTATATTCGACAACCAACGAAGTACTGTCTATTTGATGTTATCTATCTTATCTCTCTCTTTGTAGTCGGTCCCTCATGTCTGAGGATCCTCGTGAAGGAGCTCATGATTCGCCTCCACCGGTTTCTGTACATCTAGTTTATACTCGTAGGTGTATCAAAATTAATTGCTGTCCGTTAGTCTCGCTAAAACTCAAAAATGGCTTGACCGATTAAATTTCTTTTTTTGTTTTATTCTCCTCTTTACTGAGGAGGTTTAAAAGAAAAAAAAAATGAAACTGACAGGAAAATGTCTGGCGGTTCAGCTAGTCACCAATAAAATTATGAGAAACAGTCTATGTTTTGTTACCTGCCATCATATTATAAGATAAGATAAGATAAGATAAAGATTTATTTCTCACCACAATATAAATCTACATTTTCAAAATATGATCAAGAACACAATAACACTTTTAATTATACTGTGGGAGACCGGTGCCTAAGCTAGGCGTAAGGCCTGTATTTCAGGACACCAGGTCTCCACCCCTTCGGAGGACATTTAAATATAATTATGCACTCATACACAGATGCG
Organism: Cosmia trapezina; assembly: GCA_905163495.3. Lineage (NCBI taxonomy): Eukaryota > Metazoa > Arthropoda > Insecta > Lepidoptera > Noctuidae > Cosmia > Cosmia trapezina. The sequence goes on from LR991049.1 coordinate 13,935,036, forward strand.
GTAATTATAGTCATTCCATGTAAAATACTGGTATTCAGCTGCATCCGGGTAGACTGGAAGCCGACCCCAACATAGTTGTGGGAAAAGGCTAGGCAGATGATAATTATAGTTACTTTGGTTGCCAGCTATGTGCAGATAGTTCATATATATTTGTGGACACTCACTCTTCGCCAGTTACGATAGGTATACGTGCGTCGCAGGTAATACTATTGCTATTATAAACCGGCCACAAATTTCTGCGGACTGCTTCTAAGAAGTTCCAGATGGGAAGCCCCAATGAGACTTTGTCGACCCGGGGATAGAACAAGACCCAAGTAATGTTATGTTAAACCAAGCCCTTAGGAGGCTCTCATTGCGTGGCTGGATCAAGGGTTTGATAAAGGAAGCCGCACTCCTGGATACGGCACGCATATTGAGGAGGTTCATCTCATCTTCGATCCTGTTACCAATGCTTATTTCTCTTCATCATCTAACTTTTTCCTTACTATCTCAGGGTCGGCTTCCAGTCTAACTGGATTCAGCTGAAAAACAGTATTTTAAAAGAAGCGACTGCCTGTCTGACCTCCATAACCCAGTTACTAGGTAACACGATACACCTTGGTAAGATAACCAGTCAGACTTTCAGGTTTCTGACGACTCGTAACGACTGTGAAAGATCTACGAATGACATCTGGGACTGGGTCTTAACGGGCTTTCCCAAGTGGGTTACATTTTAGGGTTCCGATCCCTTATAGGATCACTTCGTTGTCCGTCTGTCTGTCTGTCTATCTGTCAAAACCCATTTTCTCAGGAACGCGTGGAGGTATCAAGTTAAAATTAATATCAAATATATAAGTCTGCAGTCCCTTGGAGCTCTAAAAAAATCAAGCTTTTAAGTCAACGCAGTAAAAAATACGGCCATTTATGAGACATATTTTGATACTCGCAAGTAAATCAAAACCTATAGGGCACTTACCGTTGACCTAGAATCATTAAATTTTGCAAGAAGCAAGGACTCACAAGTAAAGGAAAAAGTCCAAAAATTATTAATTTGTAATGTTATCACATAATTTTTTTTTTTTTGGGATTCAACTTCGGAACACTTCATTGTGCATCGTTCGACACGCACTTGGCCTGTTTTGTTTTCAATTATAGGTATATCGTCGCTAATTTAACTAACTGACGTATCTGACATTTTGGACTAAGCCGATAGCCGACCTAACTATAGTAATTTGATACATTTTCCCAGTCGAATCGATCTGTCTAATCGCCGTATCTGTACCTATGCGTTACGGTCCCCATGATAATGCAAAAATCGAGACCAATATATCTACAGTTTACAAAAATAGCTGGCCCTGTAAAATTTTCTTCGAATCAGTTACGTCACTTAGTTAGATTAGCGACGATATAACATGTCCAACTGTCTGGAGGGTTACATTAAGTGAGCAATTAACAGTATAGTCTGTAATATGTCTATTTATAGTACCTAGTGTGTTTTGCTGGAACGATACGGTTCCTCGTCATCAGCTGACGTAATATCTGACACAGGCTAATCAATATGTGTAACACTTCATTATAAATAGTTGTTATACTGGCGTTTTTGTGATAGATTGGCAGTAGTGTTCTCTTGGCTACTGAAAAATATATTGCTATCACTAATTCTATGATTATAATCGGTCATTGAAAGGCATATGTCATATCGTCGCTAATCTAAGTAAGTGACGTAACTGATTTGAAGAAAATTTTACAGGGCAAGCTATTTTTCTTTTTTTTTTGTAAACTGTAGATATATCGGTCTCGATTTTTGCATTGTCATGGGGACCTTAAGGCATAGGTACAGATTTGCCGATTAGACAGATCGATTCGACTTGGAAAATGTATCAAATTACTATAGTTAGGTCGGCTATCGGCGTAGTCCAAAATGTCAGATACGTCAATTAGTTAAATTAGCGACGATATTCGCAATAAATATTTCATCTTTGCCTCAACGGTAAGCTTTCTAAGGGCATATCTAGCTGAATGCTTTAAAATATGCTTAGGTGATCTTTAAGTTTTGTAAAACATGCGGAATGCGGAAATTTGCTTTTTAACTTTTGTTTTCCTTTTAACACGCATATTTTTTTAAGTTTGACCACGCAAAAATTTTTACAGAGTCGTCCGATTTGAATTTTTTTTATTTTATTCGAGAGTGTATACCTCAAAGTTAGTTCCATATAAAATTGATTAACTTGGGTAATTAGGGTTCCGTAACAAAATGGTAAAAAAGAACCCTTATGGTGTGACTCATTCTGTCTGTCTGTCTGTCTGTCTGTCACAGCTGGATATCTCAAGAACTACTGATGCTATCAACTTGAAATTTAGAATAGTTTTAAATGACGTTTACCCAACTATTTTGAAAATAAGAAAGAAATATTTTTTTTATTTTTTTTTTTGCAACAGGGACTGAAAGGGGGTCTTAAACATTTAAAGTGGGGCTACTAGGGCATGTGGGGTATCATATGAAAGAGCGTAGTTTGCACATTCTCAAACTATTTTTTATTTCTTTTTATTCTGCATAGTTTTCGACTTTTGATGAAAAATGTAAAAAAAAAGTACCGTTCCCCCTTATCTCCGAAGTTTGCAAAGAGAAAAATCTGAAATTATTCTATGTGATAGAAGTTTATGTAAAAATTACAGGAAAAATAAAACGATGTCTCTAAGTAACACACTTTTTCAGAAATCGGAACGGAGCCCTCGGTGCGCGAGTCCGACTCGCTCTTGACCGGTTTTTTTTGAGTTAGCTTCAATAATACGTATTTTTTTCCCACTTTTATGTGGATGATGTTCTATAGTTTCTTCTGCAGGTGGTATTAGAATTTGTGTGGGGTAGGTACCACAACTAAAAAGTGAAAAATAATTTCGGAAGTCGGTGGCAAAAAACGAAAATACATTTAACCAGACACCGCTTCCAAAATTAAAGTTATTTTTCACTTTGTTGTGTTGTTTTGGGAAGTCGGTTGTATTTTTTTTGTAAAAAAGTTTTTATTTGAAAGGTTGATGTAGTATCGTTTCCTATAAAAACTAAAGTACCTATCCATCTTTTGTTACGAACATGATAAGGGTAATGTAAGACACTTTTGAGATGAATCGAGTCTTAATGAGAAAAACTAATCAGGGGCTTATTTTATTGTAAGCATCATCTTAGCTGTTTTCAAACTTTGAAATAGACTTTCTTTCTTACTAAATGTCTACAGAAGCGCTAATTAAGATTGTGAAATTCACATCCTACTAAGAAGGAATAACGGTAATACAAGTACAATGCATTTCAAATAAGAATAGGATCGACTTAGCGCCATGTTGTGACGTCATAACTGTCAAATCGAATAAATTGGGTAGGGTGAGCAAAACAAGATATTTTTCAAATAACATTTATTTACGAATCATGAACGAAGAATTTTTAATTCTTTCTGGTAAATTGTTGCTAACATTGAAAATATGAAAGAAAGTAGGTAAGTAAGTAGTATATTTAAAAAAAAAACTAATTAAGACTAATTTTTGGATGTTTGATGATTACACTTTGATTTAACTAAGACTCGGTTAAACAATAAAAAAGCGTTATTGATACGCAAACCGCACTTTTCAGTCAACATTTGACAGATAGAAGTCATTGACATTCCTATTCTTATATGAATCGCATTGTCCTGCTCCTTGATTACCAAATCCTTCGATCTCTATAGAAAAATTTCAAAATGTAATATCCCTCTCCCAACTAACTTCCATTGTTTTTTATCCCACTTCTCTCCCAAAATTATTAAAATTTTAACTACATTTTTAAACGAAAATAATATTAAATTGTAGCTCTGGTGCGTAAATATGTATTGTTTTTTTTTTTTGTTTTATCCTATTGTATATATTATTGTAATTTAGATTATTCGTGTTGTCCATATTTAACCTTTGTTTTTAATTTTTTCCTCGTTTTTCTTTTAGAGACTAACATCTGTAGATCTACCACAAAGTAGGTACAAAGTCGACGGCCCGCTTCTCTGCGCTGCTGTCTAAACGTGACACTGGCAGAATAGTGGGGTGATCGGCTCAATTGCCAAAAAAAAAAAAAATGTAAGTTTAGGACTTTTCCAACCAAAAATATTTAAAACGAAATCTTTAATCAAAGACAAGCCTCAATCCCTGCTGTCCCTTCAAAACAGTAAAGTCGTGATCATAAAAAAGTCGTTCAGTAATTTCTTACTGTTGCTATGGTAAATGCAAGTTGCAGTGTTCTGGCTTTCACGAGTGCAGAGTCGCGCGGACGCGGACGCTTTGTGTGTGTGGGGGCTAACTGTGTCTGTGTGAGTGCGCCCTGCCAATGCAGGCCCTCAGTACATCCCAATGCACCGGAGTGCAACGTCGTGTCGCATCGTAAAACCTTTAAAATCTAATATTTTTACACAAAATAACACTTTTAGTGACTTTCACAGCATAATTCCAGCATTTTGTTATGTTTTTTTAAGGATTACAGTTTTTTTTTTCGTAATGTCTTTGTTCGTCGGCCATGTTGGATTCGCGGAGGTGAGTAGCTTTCTATTCTCTATATGAAATTTCTTTTTTTTTTACAAGTTTTTGTAATGAAAGCTTCATGTTTGGTTATTGATCTTTTTGCGTGATTCGAACTTTTTGGATATTTTTTTTGGTGTTGCAAACAATGAGTTTTTTTTTAAGAAAATGTGCTCTTTCTTTGTGTTGTTTGGTTAGAAAAGTGATACATTTATAAGTAAAACCCTTGTGACGTAATCGAAATTGCAATCGATAATGTTGACAGATGCGCAGAAGGTCGACACTAAACTTCCTTGTCTTCAACCATCTTGTTAAAAAATTACCAAAAATCGTTGAAATTTTGTTGAATTTTGGTATAAAATTGATGAAAAATCTTCATTAAAGCGGGAATCTGGCTTTATTAATAAGTATTACGTCACAATCTTAGTCGATCGGTAGCCATTTTGGAAATGGGCGTCCCCACCCCTTTGCTTCGATCGTATAACAAAGACGCCCACAGAATTCGCTGGGACTTGAAATTTTTCTAACATTGGAGTAAGGCAGGGCTTGACTTGACTTTAACAATCATTAACTCAGCTACTCAAATCTGTGTGGTTCTTTGCTCAAAAAACCATTTCAGACACCAATCTACATGGTCCTCACATGATCTGACCAAGATTATGTCTGGACTTAAAAGATAGTTTGACCATTTTTCTTTTTTTCAGAGACTCTAGATAGCTTATTTTTTTAATATGACGTGGAATAGTGAGTCCGATATCCTATCAGAATAAACAATTTCATTTCATTTCACTCATATTAATTGAAGAAAATACATGTTCAGATACTTTGCTTTCCCTAGAGTCAATTACTAAGGATTTCCACCGGATCTCACCATCACCTTACTTCTTACTTACTTGTAAATGCGAAAGTTTCGGATGGATGGACGGATGTTTGTTTATTACTCAATTACGCCAGAACGGCTCAACGGATCTGGATGAAATTTGGCACATAAATAGATCATAGTCTGGAATAGCACATATGCTACTTTTTATCCAGGAAAAATCTACGGTTCCCGTGGGATAATGTCCGATATTCACGCGGGCGAAGCCGCTAGCAAAAGCTACTATAATATACCTAATTATAACAAACTGAAATGTATTTTGTAAACTCGGAGACTAAACTGTCAAGTGAAAATGTCAAACTGGCTTACATTACATTGTTATAAAGGTCATTTTAACATTTTCACTTGTCATTTTGTCTCGGAGGAGCTCGTGGCTAAGTAATAACAGCCGCACAGGTCGATCCATCAGGTTAAGCTAAGCTTCCCGGAGTTGGTCAGTGGATGGGGGACCATCTTTACATACCGAGACATCTCCGTGCCTCGGAAATCACGTTAAGCCGTTGGTCCCTGCTGTCATTCGTGGATCTTTGACAGTCGTTACGGGTCGTCAGAAGCCCGAAAGTCTGACAACCAGTCTTATCAATGGGTATCGTATTACCCAGTAACTTGGTTGTGAAAGTCAGATAGGCAGTCGCTCCATGTAAAATACTGGTACTCAGCTGCATCCGGTTAGACTAGAAGCCGACCGCAACATAGTTGGGAAAAAGGCAGGCAGATAGATAGATAAATTGGGTGTTTACTGAAATGGTACCTTGAACTTCCTAACGAAGTGGTTTTTTACTTTTTTTATAAAATCACAGATAACATAACATCATCAGAAGGGTTAGGTTAGATAGAAGTATAAAAATCTGGAGAAATGGCAAGCGGGCGAATCTGTGTCCGCGCGACATGCTCAGTATGAGCCGCTCATAGTACAAATTCCGTCTCCGCGAACTAGTGCGCTTTCGACTGTGACCGTGACAATTTATAAGAATGCCGTGTTGTTCAGAGGTTTCTTGTAAAAACCTAAGCCATGTAAATCATGGAATCACTTTCCATTTTGTATGTTATGTTATGTATGTATGTAGTACAAGTATTTTACCGTATTTATCTTTAAAATCATGAAAGTGACAAAGGGACAAAGTGGAGACACAGGGTTCCGATACATTTTAACATACTGGTCACATCTCCTTCTTTCTTACATCTAGGTATGAGTGAGACAAATCACACAAATCCAGACTCCGGGCTTCTACTGAGAAATTCCAAATGAAAACCCATTAACACTTTGCCGGACCTGGAAGTCGAATCCAGCACCTCGTGCTCAGCAGTAGCGCGACTTAGATCATCATCATCATTCTCCTGTCCTTATCCCAATCTATTTGTGATCGGCGCAACATGTCCTTTTTTCCATACCTCTCTATCAGACGTCATCTCAGTAGTCACCCCCTTTCTAGCCATGTCATCTTTCACACAGTCCATCCATCGTTTCTTTGGTCTTCCCCTACTCTTATAGCTATCGACATTCATACTCAAAACTTTCCTCACGACATTTTCCTCATTCCTCCGCATCACATGTCCATACCATGACAACCGATTTCCGCACATCTTTTCAGTCATCGGTGCCACTTTTAAACTTCCTCTTATTTAGTTATTTCTTATTCTATCCATTCGTGTAACACTACACATCCCTCATATCAGCTTCATACTCAACATTCTGATCCATACAAGACAGCAGGTCTAACCACTGTTTTATATATCTTCCACTTAAGTTTATGGGGAATGCGGGAGTCGCAGATTGTTCCAGATTATATGGAGTTAAGGTGATACAGTATAAAGCGAACTGGGCGGGAATAAGAAAGTGACAGAGTCAATTACTTCCACATGCGACAAAAAGAGAGCGCAACAATGCGCTGGAATCAAAATAAAAGCGCCAAATCAAATAAAAATTGTTTATAAATAGATTAAGCTAATATTTCAAAAATATTTTCAGCCACAGTTTTCGATTACCTAATACGCACATTTTGAATGCAATTTTGCGATGAAATTACTTAGGATTTTAAAATACATAAAAAATAGAGGACTTTTCGGAATTAAATTCTATCGAGGTTTAACCCAATTGTGTTTTCCTTCAGTCAGAGTATTAATCAAATAGCCAATAAACATATATCCAAAAATTGAATCCATACATGCTGCAATAGTGAAATAAATGGGTACGAAAAATTCCCCGATTTGTTTTGGTATCGCCTTTAACTAACTGACTTATCTGACATTTTGGACTAAGCCGATAGCCGACCTAACTATAGTAATTTGATACATTTTCCAAGTCCAATCGATCTGTCTAATCGGCGTAACTGTACCTATGCCTTGCCCATGATAATGCAAAAATCGAGACCGATATAGTTATCTACAATTTCCAAAAAAAAAAAAGAAAAAAAATAGCTTGCCCTGTAAAATTTTCTTCGAATCAGTGGGCCTACTCCTTAAGTCCGTCCGTCTTTCCGTCCGTCCGTTCATCCATCCGTCTGACATTACGATCCATCAAAACAAGTGTAAAAGTTAAATTTTTCGGACGTGCAAAAACACATCGAGAGTAGGGACAACTGGCAAATCATGTTGTCATTCATACTTCGTTCGGGCCCCGAACCAATCATCCATCCGTAGGTGATACTATAGTATCTATTTATTTCACTACATCACTTACTACAATTTCTTACACTGCATCCATTTTTATTTATCTTTTATAAAGATTTACATTGTAACTTGTGAATTATTGGTCTAAAACAATTCGTTTTCTTTAAAATCTGAAATAAAAACACCTATAGGTATTTTTCATTGTTATGACACTTACGTCAGGCTGTCTTTACTTTTTCTTCTATCTATCTCTCATAGAGTTTCATAATGGCATAGACTATAAACGTTTCTTTTGATTTATGTAATCTAAATTCTTTTTATCAATATGTTAGGTCAAATATTGTATTTTATAGATAATTTTGATTTATTATTGAATGGCTGTATCTTAAATTACTTTTATAAAATTAATCCACACACACTTGAAATTCATCGAAGAGGTTAGAGGTTTTTCAACGTATATTACTGGCAGATTCAAGCATTGACTGTGGCGTTTGGCATTCTGATGACGGAAAGCTTCAAATGTGGAAAGGATCTGAAATTGGAAGACGATTTCGAAAAACGCTGATGAATCGATGGGTGGAAGACTCGGAGAGGGGCAGTTCTGCTCCGGAAGCTATAAACGAAACATCTCCTAAAAGTACTCTTTGACCGGGAAAACTGATTCCGTGACTAAAACTTACCCGACTGCGGTCGATCCCTAAAGGAGGGTTATAGAAAATAACCATTAATTTATCGGAGCGATTCAATTCAAAATCTTGCATCTTCCAAACTATTTGTGCGTGTTTGCCTAACCTGGACTTACTCAAATGACTACTTCAAGCTAACCTCTACCTTCCTATATAACTGTGTGTATTAGGTAGGATGTGTTTTTTTTTAAAAACCGGTCTGTATTTTTTATCTTTTAATATTTAATATATTGTTTCAAGTCTTACTTTAGCCCCCTTTTATTTCTGTAGGCTAGTAGATTTGTTACAGTCTGGCGCCCAATACAAAATCAAAGCTAGCCCTTTCAAATCATTTTCAAAATCCTAAAATAAACTATCTCTAGTACTATTTTTTTTCGGACTCATATTTGGCTTAGTCTCTTTTTTATAACATGTATTAGGTTTCAGGTAGGTCTAATACTAACTTACTTTCCTCTTCAGCACATACTTAACAAACTTATACTACACCCCCACACACATTCCTTTACCCACTGGTAATTGGCATCCATTCTTTGCTTGCGAGTGTTCTTAAAACCATTCGTGGTCACTTTCAAGTTGAGTTTGGCTTACTCTACGACGTATTATAGGAGAATATCCTGTAATCGTTACCACCTACACATAACTCTCTACTTCTACATCATTATTCTGCACCCCACACACTTGCACACCACATACGTTTACCCACTGGTAATCGTACCCATTCTTCGCTTGTGAGTGTTCTTAAAACCATTCGTGGTCACTTACAAGTTGGGGTTTGGTTTACTCTTCGACGTACTATAGGAGAATATCCTATAGTCGTTTATACAAACCTAATATCTATATAACACCTATTACAAATACTTTACTATTCTACACTCTTACACACATAAACTTTCGATGTGCCTCTGTGCCTTTCTTTTTGTTTGTGGTTATTTTATAGTCGCATCATTAATTCGGATCCTCTAGAGTCCTCTTAAACCCTCTAGGAGTCGTCTTAACCCTCTAAAGTCCTTTTAAACCCTCTAGGAGTCCTCTTAAACCCTCGAGTCCTCTTAAACCCTCTAGGAGACCTCTTAAACCCTCTGGGAGACCTCTTAAACCCTCTGGGAGTCCTCTTAAACCCTCTGGGAGTCCTCTTAAACCCTCTAGGAGACCTCTTAAACCATCTAGGAGACCTCTTAAACCCTCTGGGAGACCTCTTAAACCCTCTAGGAGACCTCTTAGACCTCTTATGTACTAAGGGACCTCTTACATACTAAGGGACCTCTTATATACTAAGGGACCTCTTCTATACTAAGGAACCTCTTCTATACTAAGGGACCTCTTCTATGCTAAGGGACCTCTTAAATACTAGGGGACCTCTTAAATACTAAGGGACCTCTTTAATATTAATAGACCCTCTTAAACTCCCTTGAGTCGTCTTTAGCACTCACTCTCTTTGAGTCGTCTTTTGCACTCATTAACCCTTACTTACCTCCCTTTAAAATGTTTTAATCCTATTTATATTCGAAGATAGAATTATTTTCTTTGAACTTTTAAACAACTTCCCAGGACTTTTTAGAAATCTTTTCTCGTTTGAGATATTTTCTTTAATTTATTACTTGAATATTTTTATTTTTTTAAACTTATTATTTCACCTTCAACATTAAAATACTCCCTCTCATTTAAAACTATTCGGTAAAAACTTATTCCACCTTTTTCTTTTTGAGCGGTACCAACTCCCTAAATAAGCCTCTAATGCATTTTTTTTTTCTTTTTGGAGCGGTAGCAACTCTCTAAATAAGCCTCTAATGCATTATTTTTTGAGCGGTAGCAACTCCCTAAATAAGCCTCTAATGCATTTTTTTTTTCTTTCTGAGCGGTAGCAACTCTTTAAACAAGCCCCTAATGCATTCTTTATCCTTAGAGGTTTTCTTAAATCCTCTAATTCTTAAACTCAAGTCTCCCTTGAGCCTTTCTTAAACTTGAACTCTAACTAACGAGTTCTCTCTCTTAAACTAAGTTTTTCTTAAACTTGGTTATTCTTAAACTCAAACTAACTTGAGTTTTCTCTCTTAAACTTAAGTTTTCTTAAACTTGAGGTTTTTCTTAAACCTTGAATCTTCTGGAGCGGCTAACAACTCCATAAAAATAAGCCCTTGTTAAATATATTTTATTAATGGTTTTAGACGTGAGCGGATTACAACTCCGAAAATAAGCCTACTGTTATTGATTTATCAAGTTGAGTAGTGATCATTGAATGTGAATCCTACCTGACCTAACTTCGTAAGATGTCGGTGTGTTTGAATGAAGTATGTACGTTTTGTGAATGCTGTAATATTTTTAACCTTCAAAATTTTCAATTGAGTTGAAAATTTTCTCGGGGTTGATGGGGAAATATAGTATCTATTTATTTCACTACATCACTTACTACAATTTCTTACACTGCATCCATTTTTATTTATCTTTTATAAAGATTTACATTGTAACTTGTGAATTATTGGTCTAAAACAATTCGTTTTCTTTAAAATCTGAAATAAAAACACCTATAGGTATTTTTCATTGTTATGACACTTACGTCAGGCTGTCTTTACTTTTTCTTCTATCTATCTCTCATAGAGTTTCATAATGGCATAGACTATAAACGTTTCTTTTGATTTATGTAATCTAAATTCTTTTTATCAATATGTTAGGTCAAATATTGTATTTTATAGATAATTTTGATTTATTATTGAATGGCTGTATCTTAAATTACTTTTATAAAATTAATCCACACACACTTGAAATTCATCGAAGAGGTTAGAGGTTTTTCAACGTATATTACTGGCAGATTCAAGCATTGACTGTGGCGTTTGGCATTCTGATGACGGAAAGCTTCAAATGTGGAAAGGATCTGAAATTGGAAGACGATTTCGAAAAACGCTGATGAATCGATGGGTGGAAGACTCGGAGAGGGGCAGTTCTGCTCCGGAAGCTATAAACGAAACATCTCCTAAAAGTACTCTTTGACCGGGAAAACTGATTCCGTGACTAAAACTTACCCGACTGCGGTCGATCCCTAAAGGAGGGTTATAGAAAATAACCATTAATTTATCGGAGCGATTCAATTCAAAATCTTGCATCTTCCAAACTATTTGTGCGTGTTTGCCTAACCTGGACTTACTCAAATGACTACTTCAAGCTAACCTCTACCTTCCTATATAACTGTGTGTATTAGGTAGGATGTGTTTTTTTTTAAAAACCGGTCTGTATTTTTTATCTTTTAATATTTAATATATTGTTTCAAGTCTTACTTTAGCCCCCTTTTATTTCTGTAGGCTAGTAGATTTGTTACAATACGGAGTAAGAAACGCCCGTAACGAAGGCCGAAACTACGAGCTTCGTGCTTAGGGAGTAGGCCCCCAGTTACGTCACTTAGATTAGCGACGATATAATTGGCGATATGTAGTTCACACTTCTGCCTATTCCTTCTGGCATGAGTCGTGATGATATATTATGAAGCCACCAACAGGTCACTGAACCTTTGTCACCGTTTCTTGGCAACTGGAGCAGTCGACAGAATACCATCAACATATTCATCTGAAGCGTTAAAACTAAGGAATTTTAAGTACATTATTGATTACTGCTGCCAAATATACAAGGTCCCATTAAAATAGATGAACAAATTTTCACAGGGAGTTCTACCTATAAATATGAACAACTTTTACTATGGGACCAAACCTGAAATCAACTGCTGGCCCTACATTTTGACGAGTTTGGTGTAGATAAATATACTGAACAGCAGATTTTTTTTCCCGATTTCAGAGTTAGTCCCGTAGTGAAAGTTGTTCATATTCCACCTGTGAAAATGTGTTCACCTATTTTAATGGGACATTATATAAATACTGAATATAAGTATTTACCTAAATACAGGGTGGAAACATCGACGCGCAAAAGGTTACCACGTATTCAGTACATCATTCTGAGCCTCCCTATATAGAAATTTTTCATCGGTTATTAAAACAAATATCTGCAGTTTCCTACAATAGTGCATTACCTACATGGTCAAAATGTATGGAAGAGCAGATTATTTTTTCAATAACCGATGAAAAATTTCTATATAGGGGGGCTCAGAATGATGTACTGAATACGTGGGAACCGTTTGCGCGTCGATGTCGCTTCCACCCTGTATATTCGAAGTAAATTATTAAAATGGTAATAAGTTTTTCGTCCGGAATTTGTCCGTAGCAGGAGTATGGGTTTGTGCCCGGTAAATGACAATAGGCTCGCCCCATGTTATATGGAGCAAAGATAACTGGCGGAATATGTGTGTCTGTGTACTAATAGGTGGCTCTTTATAAAAGAGTTTTTCCAGCGAAGTCATTTCATCATGATCTTGGTCTAGCCTTTTCAAGTTTTCATAACTATGTTGAATACCAGTATTTAACATGGAGCTACTGCATATCTGACCTCCTCCACAATACAGTCTGGGTAAGACGATTTCACGCGATAAGACTGGCTGTCAGACTTACGGGTTTCTGACTACCGGCATTGTGGTCTTTTAGCATTCCATCAGCCTATTTCTGCAGTTTGAAGGGTATGGGTACCATGACACATTTCGGCTTTGTCTCTGGCATGCCAATTAACGCTCCTACGAATGGCACTGATATTACTAGAGGGGCTCGTGGCTAAGTAATAACAGCCACAAGGGTCGATCGATTAGGTTAAGCTACGCTTGCCGGGGTTGGTCCGTTGGTGACCATCTTTACCCGAAAGCACGTTAAGCCGTTGGTCCCGGCTGACATTCGTGGATCTTTGACAGTCATTACGGGTAGTCAGAAGCCCGAAAGTCTGACAACCAGTCTTACCAAGGGGTATCAAATTACCCAGTAACTGGGATGTGGAGGTCAGATAGGCAGTGGCTCCATGTAAAATACTGGTATTCAGCTGTATCCGGTTAGACTGGAAGCCGACCCCAACATAGTTGGGAAAAGGCTAGGCAGATGATGACTGGCACTGATATTGCAGGTGGTGACACCACTTACCATCACCACACTTTTATGGATAGTTGGGGTCGGTGAATCATATAATATGCCGTGGTAAAAATATTTGCAGCAAAATTTTGTAACCCGCTAAAAGCAATCAGTTAGACACTGCGACAATCAATGTTTTAAAAAGTCGGAATAGAAATAAATATTTTGGCAAACGATTTGATTTACTGAATTCTGTTCAACAAATGGCATACAATTTAAGTTTTGAGTGTTTTAATGTAATTCACAGTTCTAATAGAATTTGTTGTGTCGATTTTTGATCCTAAAAGGGTTCCGTTTTTTCCTTTTGAGGTACGGAACCCTAAAAAGCTAATTATGCAAGCGTAGCTAAGCCATGGCTACGAGCGGTGCCTTAATGATTGTGTGCAAACAAATATAACAGAAAAGTAGCACTTGAATTGAATTCACTTTCATTATTGTGGGCAAACAAACTTAGCACAAAGCCCTCTGGCCAGTTGGCGTGCTATCAACCCAGTCAATAACAAAGCTAAAAATACAACCGATTACAGTATCGGGGTCGTTGAACCGTTGTCTGACAATGATTGCATGATCGAGACGTATGGGACTGCAATTCTTCTCTCGAGAGAGCTCGCCATCATCTTCTGCCCAGCCTTTCTCGTTGGAGTCGGCTTCCAGTCTAACTGGATGCAGCTAAATACCAGTATTTTAAAAGGAGCGACTGCCTATTATGATCTACACAACCCAGTTGCTGGGTAAATATAAACAATTTAATTTTTTCTTAAAACGGTGAAGGAAAACATCGTGAGGAAACCCCTGTTGGGATTGAAAATAATAAGGCAATACTGTCTCTCTATGTTCTTGTAAGTCTGTGGTCATGGGTGAATAAAACTATAATTAATTAATTTGTGTGTTAAATTATTACCCGAGTATAAAGATAACATTCAACATTGGCGACGAGCGTGGTATAGCAGTTATGTCATAAAACCTAAATAGAAACTAAATGATGCCCAAATTAAATATCCAATATTAGAAAAAGAAGCTTACCTATGCAATTATTTTTGGAGTAACAAAGTTCTATGAATTCCTATATGGGCGAAAATTTACTATGCAAACTGACAATGAGGCATTATCAAAAATATTAGGCCCAAAGTATGGTATATCAAAAATGGCAGCAAGTCGGTTACAATACTGTATTCTTAGGTGCTTTCGACTATGATATTCAATACATTCAAAGACATTTGACATCTAGCAACCCGCACTGGGCCCGCGTGGTGGATTACAGCCCACTGCCTCTCACCGCGAGGAGGCCTGTGTCCCAGCTGTGGGAACGTTCTTAGACCGATTATATTATACTTCATATCATTATGATAAAAGGAATTTGCTGATTTGTGGAGGTCAGTCAGGCAGTCACTTCGCTCCATGTCAAATAAATAAATAAATATCCTCGGACATTTCACACAACGCCATCTAGTCCCAAGCTAAGCAACCTAATGCTTGTGTTATGGTAAAGAGATGGCTGATAAACTACTTATATACATTTTTTTTTGTAAATACATACATATTATAGATAGAAAAACACCCAGACTCGGACGGAACAAATACTTGTAGGTCGTACAAATATTTGTTCCGTACGGGAATCGAACTCGCGACATGCTGCGCAGCAGTCAATCGCTCAACCACTGCGCCAACCGTGTCGTCGGTAAATACTGGTATTCAACTAGACTGGAAGCCGACCCCAACATAGTAGGGAAAAGGCAGGCAGATGATGATAACACCACTCCTGTAGTCCCCGAAGGGTTGGGCAGAAGTGTACCTATATTACACCACATTTCACCAGATATGTCTAAGCCCCTCGTAATAGGGGGCGAGCCTATTGTCAGCAACCGGGCACAAGTCCAGACTACTGGCTTATACTGGGAAATTCATAGTAGATTAACTGCCTAGCCTTTTCCCAACTATGTTGGGGTCGGCAGTCTAACCCGATGCAGCTGAATACCAGTACCTACTTTACATGGAGCGACTGCCTATCTGACCTCCACAACCTAGTAGGTACTTAACTGGGTAATACGATACCTCTTGGTAAGACTGGTTGTCAGACTTTCGGGCTTCTGACGACCCGTAACGACTGTCAAAGATCCACGAATGACAGCCGGGACCAACGGCTTAACGTGCTTTCCGAGGCACGCAGCCCGGCGAGCACGGCCTACTGTGACATGGCTTGAGTCACACATTTTATCGTAGTTTGGGCGATAAAACTGTTTTGTCTTAAATGCTAGCACGGCGGCGTGAGATAATTTCTTGAATGTGACATAACTTCTTGACGTTTAGTTGGGACTCATTATGTCTTATTTGCTAATATGGGTCCACCAATTATATCACAAATGTCACATTTTGACGGTGACTAAGAAAAATTTTATCACGTTCGTTCGGAGGTGGTGATAAGATTTGAAAATTGAAAAAAATAATGTTTTCCTGCTAATTACTCTGCACCAAATGGCAATAAATTATTTTCTTGCATTGTGTGGTGGTGGTTTATTTGTGCGTGATAAGGATAACCAAAAAAAAATGTAATAAATAAATAAATAATTTACTATTTTTTTATATTTTTAAACGGTTTTTTTTAATTTTTAAAAATACATATTTAGACATGTAAATAATGCGCCTTAAAACCAACAAAAAAAATTAAAATTAATAAATAATTTAAGTAAATACAGAGGTACTTAAATACTACTATTTTTTTTGTTACCTACATGTTAAGAATAATCGGTTTATGGGTTTCATAAAGGGGGGCCAAATTTTCATTATTTTTGCGATAGGACACACCGTTTTCGAGTTATAAGCAAAAGAAAAGAAATAAAAAGATTTTATTTGGCCGCATATTCAGATAGTCTTAAACATTTTAATTTTTTCAATTTACTATGTCACGCTATGAATTTAGCAACAAGAAAGGCATGTCGCGGCTCTAGATTATGTCACATGGTTGACCCGTGCTAGCATTTAAGACAAATTCTAAGACATGACATAATTTATCATGTCTTGTCACAAACGTCTTGGGTACGCCCGTGCTCGCCCCGCTGGAGTCTCAGTATGGAAAGTTGGTCACCCATCCACGGAACAACCCCGGCAAGCGTAGCTTAACCTGATCGACCCACGTGGCTGTTATTACTTAGCCACGAGCTCCTCTTCATAGTAGATATTCAACCCCAGTAAAACCCTGCCTTTACCTTAAAAAACTAAGTAGGTATTACATACAGGGTGTAAAGTGTAAACAGTGGCAACCTTTTAATGGGTCATTGTACTCATCATTATGAACAACTTTTACTATGGGACCAAACTTGAAATCGCGAAAAAAAAATCAGCTGTTCAGCTGTACATTTATATTCGTCATAATTCGTCAAAATGTAGGGAACAGCTGATTTTTTTAGGTTTGGTCCTATAGTAAAAGTTGTTCATAATGATGAATATAATGACCCCTTAAAAGGTTGTCACTTACATCCTGTATAATAGTTGTAAATATACATATATGTACAATCCCTACTCTATCGACTCTATGATAGATCACATACTGTAGGTCAGGTTTCAAACTCAAACTCAAACTCAAAGCATTTATTTCAATTAAACCAATTACAGGCACTTTTGAATTGTCAAAGAGTCGGTCAGTAGGTAAGTCAGAAAGTTGAAGCTAGTTGCCCATTCCAAAACGTAGATCTATGGAGAAGAACGGGCAAGAAACTCCACGGACACTCTTTTAAATCAAAATATGGTTACAAAATATTGGTTACATCATTCATATTGAAATTATACATGTGAGAACGATGAACGTTAAAAGCGTCCGGAATAAAAAAATAAAAAAACAATTCAAAATTAAAATTAAAATAAGCCGTGGCAGCTAAGGTATGACCAGCCTCCACCAACAGCGCCCGTTCACGAACCTGACGTATGGATTCGTTAAATGATCCAACACACGCGCCACCATCAGCGAGGCATTAGAGTGAGCATGACACACTCTCAGCCGCCAGGGCACATCCAAGTCAAATAAAGACGTACCCAGTAAATGGTAGCTTTAGAGTAGGTACATAGTACTCACACATGTGCTAAGCAATTATACAATACAAGGTGATTGAGTCTACACAATGCAAAGCTATTCTTACAATCTTCAGCAGTTCCAACAGTATCTTCAAATGTTAATTAATTAGTTGAGGTTGTGGAGCAGGACCAGCATGGAGCCAAGCATTTTTATCATTTATGTAATCCCCCAATTTATAATATGCCTGCCTGCATAGTGTGCGTTTTATACAAGTTTTAAATTTCGTCTCATTTAGTTGAAGTATGTGTGGAGGTATTTTATTGTAACATTTTAAACAGTACCCCATGAACGATGAGTCTACTTTAGCCAGCCTAAAACCTGGTTGAGCTAATAGGTCCTTATTTCTAGTATTATAATTATGCCTTTCACCTCTTTTATTAAAAAGATGTAAATTTTTTCTTACGTACATGATGTTTTCGTAGATATATTGACAAGGTACCGTCATGATGTTAATATCCTTAAACAGTTCCCTTAGAGAATCGCGCCTGCGAAGATTATATATGGCTCTGATGGCTCGTTTCTGCAGAATAAAAATGGACTCGATATCTGCAGCCCGTCCCCAAAGTAAAATACCGTAAGACATGATACTATGAAAGTAACTAAAATAGACTAGCCTCGCGGTATCTACATCAGTAAATTGACGGATTTTTCTGACAGCATAAGCTGCTGAACTTAGCCGTCCTGCAAGTGATATTAAATGAGGACCCCATTGTAGCCTTGAGTCGAGCGTAATCCCCAGGAAAACGGTTTTATCGACGAATTCTAGTTTCTCTTGATTCAATACTATCTCACAATCACTACTTTTGACATTTGGTAAAGAAAATCTGATGCACTTAGTTTTTTTCCCATTTAATACTAAATTATTAGCAGTGAACCAATTTTGGATCTGCAGTAGGGCGTTATTAACGTCGTCAAAATTTGTAGCACGTCTATCTACCTTAAAAATTAATGAAGTATCATCAGCAAATAGCACCATTTGTGGTTGATTTTTTAATAAATGGAGTAAATCATTAATATACACTAAAAAGAGGAAAGGACCCAATATCGAGCCTTGTGGAACACCCATTTTAACTTTTAAACAGAGTGAATTGACACCATTTATTTGAACTTGCTGTTGTCTATCATTTAAATAAGATTTTACTAAACTGAGGGCAAGTTTTCCAAGTCCGTAATGCTCAAGTTTCAAGAGCAAGGTTTCATGGTCGACGCAATCAAATGCCTTGGAGAGGTCACAAAAAATGCCTATGGCGTCTTGTGCCTCTTCCCACGCGTTAAAAATGTGTTTTAATAAGGTTACACCGGCGTCGGTCGTACAACGTCCTTTGGTGAAACCAAACTGTTGATCGTGAAGTATTTTATTCGTGTTAAAGTGATTGAGCATTTGATTAAGCATTACCTTTTCAAACACCTTGCTGAAAACCGGCAACACGGATACTGGTCTATAATTATTTTTGTCTTTACTGTCTCCGGATTTAAAAAGTGGAATTACCTTACTGTATTTCATTAAATCCGGGAAAACTCCTTGATCTACACAAAAAT
Source organism: Cosmia trapezina (assembly GCA_905163495.3). Lineage (NCBI taxonomy): Eukaryota > Metazoa > Arthropoda > Insecta > Lepidoptera > Noctuidae > Cosmia > Cosmia trapezina. Next base: position 13,954,314 of record LR991049.1, read on the forward strand.
TAAATATTAAGGCTAAGTAAGGCGCTATAGTCTCAATTATGGAGGTACAGACTTTAATGGACATTCCCCAAAGATCTTCGGTCAGTTTGATCTTAATTTGCTTAAAAGCTTTTATTACTGTTATGGGGTTAATATGCTTAAAGTTAAATTCAATCGGGCAGGCCGAAACGTTTGCCCTTACTAAATCAAAAGAGAGCGAGGGCGAGGAGTTTAAGACCTCAGTAGTTTTAAGTGGGATACTGGTAAAGAAATTTACAAATTCTTGAGCAACTTCTTTGCTATCGGAAATGAGACCACATGACGACTCCAGTGTGTAATCAATATTATGCTTTCTGTTCCTGTTCGTTTCATTGTTGATAATTTTCCAAACTGTCTTTATTTTATTATCTGCTGATTTAACCTTGTTGCTAATGTATAAGGCTTTAGCTGCCTTACAAGTGTTCTTAAAAATTCTAGAGTAAGTAGCAACATACTTATTAAAAGTTTCCGTGTTAATATAAGGCTTAAGGCCATACAGCTCGAAAAGTCTTTCCCTACTTTTCCTGAGTCCTTTAGTTGCCCAGTCACTAAATAGAAACTTAGGGCTGATGGTTTTTGTGATCTTCTTAAATGAATTATCGAACTCTGTTTGGACTACCGAAAAGAATTCTTTATACAAAATATTAACATTGTTCATTTTCAGTTCTTGATCATTTAACTTACAAATTAAAGTGTTATTAAATTTATTTAAATTAACAGATGTTATTGGTCTGGATTGTATCTGCACTTTTTGCATAGGTATGTTGGACTCAAAAGTTACGGTTTGACCACTGTGATCAGAAGGGAGATAATTAACAATGGATTTATCTAAATAGTCACAACAACAGAAAACATTATCAATACATGTGGCAGTAGTCGTGGTTATTCGGGTAGGTTCTACAAACACATTTGATAAATTAAATGATTTAAACAAATTTAATAATCTACTGGTATTTGAATTATTTTCTAAAATATTAATATTGAAGTCGCCACAGATAATTACAGACTTATTACCAGCTGCAAGTCTTGACATAACTTCCTCCATTACTGACTCGAATATAGAGTAGTTTTGATAATTTGGGGGTCTGTAAACGCACACTATGACATGCTTATCTAGCTCAACACAGGAAAGTTCAATACTATGTTCAAACGATAGATCAACTATGTCTTTACGATTTTTCGATTTAATACAATTTTTAATTAGGATTAATGAACCACCACGCGCCATTGATGTTCGATTAAAACAACTGGCCACACTATAATTCTCATAATTAATTAACATTTCGTAATCTTTTAACCAATGCTCGGTTAAACAAATAATGTCAAACATTGTTTTTTCTAAAAACAATTCAATTTCCAATTGTTTGGATGAAAAACCTTGAATATTTTGATGAAATAATTTCAAGGATTTCTGCTTAGCTCCTTTTCTACAGTTAACTATTTTAGAGCTAGAAAATACCTTTTTGTTATTAAGTGTAACTATACTGTTAGTGGTACTTTCTGTTGTCTTACAAACTAGTTTAAATTAATAACCACCTTAACATTAGTACTATTACTAACTGTGGTGCTAATTAAAGATGACTTCGACATACTAATTATGTCTGGGTTAATATTAAAAGCTAATAGCCTAGCTATTTGATGTCTAAAACTACTGGGCAGATACACCGTATCCCTAGTCGAGCTTAGCTTATCAACAAAAATGTTGGTGTCAAAAAATATAAACTTGTCACTATGGTGACTAACTAAGAATTGCATGTAATTATTTAACATGTGAATGTAGTTGTTTTGTCTGTTTGACAAGTACTTAAAGTATGGAAAAGCACACAAAATTATTTTCTTACAATTTAACTTCAATAGCTCGGTGACACTATCAGTAATATCATCTTTTTTAACATTAAGGCTGCTACCTATAAGTATAGTAATAATGGCATTAGGATCATATTCATTCTTAGTTATTGAAGCCATTATTTGTTTGTAGGAAGACTGAGGCATACAATAGTTTAGAGAAGAATGACTCAGGTTGTTGCTAAGTAATTTTCCTAACCCTTTTCCAAAACTATCAGAAAACATAATGGAATTATAACATACTTTACTACTACAAGGAACAGCACTAGCATCTGTCTGAACTACTTGCAATGGACCTAGTTCAATATCTGGTGTATCTTGACAAGACATAGATACCTGAGCACTTCCTGACTGGGACGGGTCCTCCGTTACCTCGGGTTGAAAAGTGCCAAGATTGGATTTTCTATGCAATGAACATTGAGGGCTGCTAAGAGTCAGCGGGTCCACTTTGTCTGCATTAGCGTTGCACATGTCCACTAACTCCCTTGTAGCAAGTATGTGCTCCTGAATTTGTTTTTCAGACTTCACATACTTATTATACAGTGAATGAATTGACTCTTCTAGTACCTGAATTTCAGACTGTAATCGTTGAGTGTCAATCTCATAAATGTTCTTACTGTCTTCTAATTTAATTTGATAGTTTTTTAATTTATTTATAAGAAAAACACGCTCTTTCCTTAGTTTAATATTATTGGAACTGTGTTTTTGTTGTTTCCTAAATTTAATGCACTTATTTACCATTCTATTTAGTTTTGCATATTTTTTTATTTTATTTTGACTTACTTTAAAACTACTATTATTATGTGTCAATATTGACTCTTCAGTAAGGTCTATTGTTACTAAGGAATGATGGTTGCAATTAATGTTTAATAACTCATCATGCAAGCTAATATTACTCTGCTTAGCCTGAGTACATTCTTTTTGTTTTAGTAATTTAGTAATCTGTACATTTGCTAGAATTAATTCTTCTTCCAGGTCCCTAACCTTACACAAAGCCTCCTCATATATGTTACTGCAGTTGTTGAAACCATCAACCGTTTGGGACAGTCGCTCTGATTGGTCGAGCGGTACATAGAGATAGAACATGTGGTCTTAGACCAATAGCGGGACGGGCCCTTTTTTACCTGCGTTTTGATTGAGATCGGGAACTCTAGTCGTAGAGATCTTTTTGGGTTGGACTATATTTTTTTGATCAAGAAATATAATATGGACTATAATTTTTGTTTTCTTGAAGCGGTTTTTTTTCTCGTTAGAAATTAATGTCATTTTGTCATAAAAACGATTTTTTTTTTTGTGCAGGGTCGGGTAAGATTCGTACTTACTAATTTCTGGTGATTTAATAAAAAAGTACTTAATCTAATAAAAAAGATTTAACTTTTCTCCGTAGCTTAAAAACAATTTGAATTACTTAGAAACTAGAATCAATTATACCTAGATTCTAGTTTCTACCTAATTCAAATTGTTTTTAAACTACGGAGAAAAGTTATCATTTTTTTAGGTTACTTTTTTATTTGTAGGTACCTACCTAAATGTTGACATTAAAAGAACCTTTTGAAGGCCTACTTGAAATTAATTATTTGACGTTGACATAACTTAGGAACGACAGAAAAAAAATCTGCAAATTATCCCGCAAAAATATTCACAAAAGAAAGACTAACCACAAAATTCTCATACTTATCCATAATCTAACAAACTGTATGTCATAAATACATTTCCGACATCTACTAAAATAGACCAACACAAAATAAAACAAAAGTAACAAACAGCCCATTTCTCCCCACCACTCCCTCAAAAAGTTACATTTACAACAAAACGATATAAAATAAAAATAACTGTTCTATCCAATGGCCCTTAGCTCCTTGGTAGCTGAGAGTCATCGTCAGTCACACACGTCAGCCAATCAGGAAACGCATAGATTCGGGTCTATCACGGAGTAGACTTATACAGAAGGACAAGTCTGAAATATGTTATGTGACTCGTTTTTTTTTGCAAGCTGACACTACTGAAATCGCCAACAAACGTAAAAGTTTGGCGATTTTAGATTTAAGAAACACCGCTGTGTTGTAATTTCAGTAAATAAATTAAAAAAAAAAAAAATGGTATCTTTGAATGTTGAGTCTTAATATGACAGCGATGAATCAAATCATGTATTACTTAAATTAAAAATATGTAAGCACTAGCTTTTGCCTACGGCTTACGGCGTGGATGTCGGAAAACATCCCACGGGAACGTACCTGGAAATCCTTCCTTATTCCTTGTCTACATTATAAAGGGAACCTCTGTGCAAAATTTCAGCTTTCTAGGTCCAGGGTTTGGGCTGGGCGTTGATGAGTCAGTCAGTCAGGACTTATCTTTTTATAGATATACCTTATGTATGTAGGTAGTTAAAATTTAATCCAGCTGTGGGTTTTTATCTAATTACAATGTAACTGCAATTAACTATGCGACTAACTATTTATACTGGAGTAGTTTTGAATTAAAACTGCATTTAATGAAGTTAAATTAATACAGAGTGTATTTTGTGATCTGGAGGAATTAAGAGGAAACGTGGGTGCTCTTTTCTCCATACAAACAGATACAAACGCTCTCGCCTGTTTTCTTTCTGGGTAATGACCATAAAGCAATGATTTTTTACAGAAATATAAATAACAGCTACTTGTATGCCCCTATATTTTCCTTTTTGATGATATATTATTTTTATAAGAACTAGAACCCTCCAAAAATGCTCAAAATTGCCTATTCAGACTGCTGTGAACAGACGCCTAGTGTACCAATTTGACAACTATTAACGAAAAAAGAAAAACATAGGGGCATAGTATATATCCTTCTTATTCAGTTCATGAAATATCTTTTAAATTGGTCCAATATTGGAGGAGGAAATAGGCGAGAACCAAACCTCAAAATGTGACTTTTTACATAGGCTATTTAGTTGGATCTGCAGTTGTCCTTATCGCACGAATGTGAGGGCAGAGCGCTCGCAGAGCGACAGCAATACCTTCTTAAAATACCCAATTTTTAAAAGTCTGGTCACCCCCATTGCCTCTTAAAAACGTGAAAATGAAAAGTGGAGATAAATAATCAGTGGTCTTGTTAGAACTAAAAGATCCATTTTTTTTACAAAAGCAAAAGGAGTGGGTATGTAAGAATCGTATCAAGTGGCGTTCTGTCGTTTTTGCTTACCTCCATAAAAAGAATATCTAATGTTTTGGTTTATACATTTACTGTTTGCGCCATGATAATAATTATTACGTAACCATTATATCAAAAATTCAAAACATCAAACAAATAGTTTTATGACAACTGCGCACACAGATTTCATAATGCTAGCAGCGCGTAAGTCTGTTGCGGAACGTAATGTTGCCATTTTAAATATTACATTTATATAAGTAAACATTTTAAACTAAGTATTGTATTTATTTTATTTCTTATTTTGTTAATTTTATCTCATATGCCTTTGACGTCATCACGTCAACGCCGGCTTTCGCTGAAAACCAGCGCTGTGGCTCTGTCTCCCATTGGGTGACAGCATTATGCTGAGCGATGGCCGTTTGGCGTGGATGTGACGCGTATTTTCCCCCCAACTTGTTCTATTCATGTTCGTGTTCTTTCATTGCGTCATTTTTACCGCAAATAAACGTATTTTCTTTCTTTCTTTTACTCACTCTAGCTAGCTCAAATTTATTGTAATACTGTAATGTGAAACCATTTTTCCCAAACATAAAATTAACTAAAAAACACAATAGATATGATACAATTTGCAAAGACAAAAATATAATATCAATCTGCCTAGCCTTTTCCCAACTATGTTGGGGTCGGCTTCCAGTCTAACCGGATGCAGCTGAATACCAGTATTTTACATGGAGCGACTGCCTGTCTGACCTCCACAACCCAGTAACTGGGTAATACGATACCCCTTGGTAAGACTGGTTGTCAGACTTTCGGGCTTCTGACGACCCGTAACGACTGTCAAAGATCCACGAATGACAGCCGGGACCAACGGCTTAACGTGCTTTCCGAGGCACGGAGGAGTCTCGGTATGTAAAGATGGTCACCCATCCACTGACCAACCCCGGCAAGCGTAACCTCATGGATCGACCCGTGCGGCTGTTATTACTTAGCCACGAGCTCCTCCGAAGAAGAGACAAAAATATAATAACAACCCAAAAATACCTATGAAATGTCAAAGGTCGAGAGAATTGAATTTTTAAACAAATTATTAACAACACGACTCTCTTATCGCATCTCAGTAGGCGTGATACTTCTGTATTAACATTACTCGTGGTTCTATGATGCAGTCGATGCGTCGAAGGGACCGACCAATGGCAGGCCCGAACGCCCTAGCCGTCTATTGTTGATTTTTGGCCCTTCGAGGTTCGGTACTGGCGGGCAAGTGGACATTTTATATTATTTATTTTACTTTTTAAGCACTTTTTTCTTGTTTTTTTTTTTGCAGTAACTAGTGAAATAAATAAGTTTTGGTTAAGGGTAGGTAAAATGCAAAACGAAACAAACTAGTTTTATGGTTTCTAGACATGGAGAAACGAAAAATATTGTTTCAAGTTTTCATAATTAGTAAAATTTAAATGTCTTTAATGGAAGGTAAACTACAATAATAAAGTAACAAAAAAATATAGTATTTTTAGTATAGTAGACAGTGCCTACACTTTTTTTCATGTACAAAATACATAAGTAGCTAATTAGAATGTTTTTCCGCACATATGAATGAGAGTAATTACCAATTATTTGACCTTATGTTTAATCGTTATTATTAATTAATGGAGGAAGGAAAAGTTGTTTAAAACATTTGACCGCTATTAAACTAAGTCGCAAGTAATTCAATAGAACCGTTAGGTATTTTCTTTCCACACGTTGGTCCCGGCTGTCATTTGTAGATTTTGACAATGGTTCTGCGTAGTTAGAACTTAGAAACCTAAAAGTTTGACAACCAGTCTTACCAAGAGGTATCGTGCTACCTAGTAACTGGAGTGTGGAGGTCAGATAGGTAAGTCACTCCATGTACACAAAACTTCATGGTCTTCAGCTGTATTCGGTTAGACTGGAAGCCGACTCCAACATAGTTGGGAAAAGACTAGGCAGATGGATTGATAAAGATTCGCGATACATATGTTTTCATTAATACCTATGAAAAATCTGAAATTATTCTGTGTAATAGAAGCTTATGTAAAGATCACGGGAAAAATAAAAATAGCACACTTTTTCAGAAATCATCAACAAAAATACATATATGATGGTACGGAACCCTCGGTGCGCGAGTCCGACTCGCTCTTAACCGGCTTTTTTTATTGAAGCAAATAAATAAATGCAGTAAATGCCGCCTGAGCTCCTCACAGTGCAAGCTCAGGAGCCGTTAGCAACCAGTAGGCCAATGAGGCGTCAAGATGTCGGCGCCCGCGCCACGCCCTGATACAAAACCTTGAGTTTAAAACTGATGCAACTTTATGTCCAACTGCTGTTCCTAAGAGCTTTTATATTTTGTGTAATGAATAATTTAAATGTTTCCAAGTGTGGAGAATATTCCGACAGTGTGACAATGAGGTGGGGAAGGAATTGATTAGTAAACTCCGCCTTTAAGAAATGAATATATTTGTTATTTTTTGATGTCAGAAGTGGCAACAAACAGTGCCCTAAATGAACACTCTCCACCAGTTCCTAATTTTGACCTGGGAAGAAATGGCCTAGTAAAAAAAAACCGGTCAAGAGCTAATCGGACCGAGGGTTCCGTTCCCATTTCTGAAAAAGTGTGCTATTTCAAAGACATCGTTTTATTTTTCCTGTAGGTAATCTTTACATAAATTTCTATCACATAGAATAATTTCTGATTTTTCTCTATGCAAACTTCGCAGATAAGGGGTCTCGTGCAGTCGGAGGCAATAGGTGATTTCTGTTTTTAAGAAGATGTCTCCATCATTTTGTTTCCATCTTTTTTAAAGTTCACTTTTTACGCAGTCGGGTTTTTTGATTTTTAAAATTTATTTTTTTATTAATTGCACTTTTTATTATTAATTATTTTTCTCTCACTGTACTATGTAACTCTGTTAGAATTATCTTTCAAAACAGGGTTATTGCCAGAAACACGTGTTTTCTTTAATGCCCATCATTGCTAGCGTTCCATGAGTTCATATTGAAATGTAACTGAAATCAATTTCGTGCCAAAATAAATTATGAAGTTAGACCTTACAAGAAAGCTTAAACTGAGTCCTATCTAGGGCTCTACTATGTACTATCAGCGGTCGTTGTGCATGACCCTTTGCAAAACTTTTTCGGCTGCACGTTGAAATCGTAGTTTGCAACGGTTTTTTTTTTTTGACCAATGAATAAAGAATGAGCCTTTTTAAAATGTTAATTGTTTTTGTAGTTTACTGTACTTGACCGGAAAAGTGTCACGCGTCGTCTTAAATCTGCAATCTAAAAGTACTGTGCACGCTTCGTTCTGAAACACAAAATCTACAAAACCAGTTTTGAACATTGTAATAAAAACTACTTTTAAGGGAAATCATCCCCAACAATTCAATTTTGGCGGAAACCTCTTTTTAAAACCTTTAGTTTAGAATTTGAAATATGACTTTCAAGTAAAAAATCACCTGACCGAGGCAAAGTTCTGTAACTCAAAATCTTCAAAACAAGTTTTGAATATTAAAATAAAAACTACTTTTAACGGAGATCATCCCTGAAAAGTTAATTTTGGCGGAAATAGACAAAATGTGGCTACGAAGTACCAAATTATCTCGTACTAGCTTTAGCCCATTGATTCGTCCGTCGGAAACTATCTCACGGGAACGTGTTACCGGGAAATCCTTCCTTATTCCTTGTCTACATTATAAAAGGAACCTCTGTGCAAAATTTCAGCTTTCTAGGTTTAAGGGTTTCGGCTGGGCGTCGATGAGTCAGTCAGGACTTTTCTTTTTAGATACTTAGATAGATATAGGCAAAACAAAATTGACATTTTGTTGAAACCAGGTAAAAGACACTAAACTTCTTCCGACAGAAACAATAAGAGAATTTGTCTGCTTTAGCCAGTTAGCAACGCGTGGTACTTAGTGACAAGGATGCGCCTGATTACATTGAAATACGCCACTAGTAGAGGCTAATTCAATATTACTCTATAAGACACACATAGTATACTAGCTATGCATACTACAAGTCTACAGTTAAGTAGCTCATTAATGTTTATTCAGTAATTAATGTTAAGTGACCTTAGTCATGAGTTCATGACTTTCTAGAAATGATAAGGGGCTTGTGTGATTCCGAGAAAGTTGATGAGTAGAGTGGGGTACTTTATGTTGAAGGAATCCTCCACCTAAAAGCCATTTCAATGCTCTGTCGTGTGTATTTAAATACATATTTATTTTTAAAGAAAAATATCGTGAGGAAACCAGGACTTGTAGTTAGGTAATATAAGTATTAAATCGCAAACCCGTCTTGAGTAAGCGTGGTCATAGTGGAAATCTCGTGCCTTCTCTGTGTGAGAAGCAGTGGGACAGTATAAGCTGGTGTTATAATTGCCAAAGGTTATACAAGACAGACACAAAAGAAAATCACAAAAAAGGCGTGATATGACCTGTACCCTAATTGCGTAACACATTACCAATCGGAGTCGGTTTCATTTTGACAGTTCAACAACATTCATTCCATTATTTTCGTTGTCGAGCTGACAAATCTTTTGAACATATGAAGCAATGGATTAGCAATCAGAAGGTTGCGTGTTCAGATCACGTCGGGAGTGATGTGGCGGCATCTACATCGCCACATATGAACAACGCATCAATGACATGACGTCACGCAAACCTGCATCGCGCAATTAGAGTTTACCACGCGATTAGCATATATACAACGTTCCGACATCAACCGTTGGGCAGTAGCCCACCAGACACAACACCCGTCTGGTCGGAGGATCCTCCCTTTTCAATGGAGGATGAGTGAACTTTACACCCTGTTCCTCATACCTCTAAACTGGTGACCCCGAGCATGAACGTCAGCGCAGCCTTCGTGCAACTACATCAGCGTGACGTCATCAGCATCACTTCCTCAAGCATTCGAGCGGCGAGTCACACAGCCAGCCAGCATCCACGGCTTCAACAGGTATCCTGACCACCAGCATGCAGCGGACGCGCATTCCTGGTCATCACCTTCAGCCTCAACCCAGCGCTGTACACTCCGACTCACTGGAGCATAACGCAGCGCCACCCCGACTCACTGGGGGTGTCACCGCAGACAGTTCCGACTCACCGTGAACTATGCGGCACCCGGTTCCGATTCACTGGAACCACAACTGGCACTGGCAAGCATCGCAAGATACACGACTCAGCCCACTATCGACCTCCGGTCTCCGGAGGGGAGTGATGTGGCGGCATCTACATCGCCACATATGAACAACGCATCAATGACATGACGTCACGCAAACCTTCATCGCGCAATTAGAGTTTACCACGCGATTAGCATATATACAACGTTCCGACATCAACCGTTGGGCAGTAGCCCACCAGACACAACACCCGTCTGGTCGGAGGATCCTCCCTTTTCAATGGAGGATGAGTGAACTTTACACCCTGTTCCTCATGCCTCTAAATGTTTCAAAATGATTCGGACTCCGATTGATAATGTGTTACGCAATTAGGGTGCAGGATATCACCCCTTTTTATTATAGTATGTTTTTCTTTCGGCCGAAGAAGACAGTAATTGCGCTGCTACTATAGTAACAAACTCTTCTGTAAAAAAAGAAAAGAAGATTTTGCTAGTGTAATACGTAGCAGATGCCTGGGTAAAACAAAAGAAATTATATTTAGTTCATCAGTCAGATAATAAAAAAAATATTAGACACGTATCTTTTGCTTTATCAATTTTATCATATTAAAAAAAACACTTAGATAAAACGCATTCAAGTTGGGGAATGGGAGCTCTCTACGTTACAACTATAACAAACTACGTATAAAATCTAGCAAGGAGGTAGGTAATATGAGCTGGTATCCGCAACTCCACGACAATGCGCGTATTTTGCGTATGGATCTAGCAAGGAGTGACGTCATGCCACATTTTAATCTTTTGGTTACGTAAAAAAAAAAAAAGAAAAGATACGTGTCCAATATTTTTTAATAATCTACAAGACATTGTTATTAACACAAACGGGATATTTACCATGTTTACTTTTTGAGTTCCGAAAAACAGTAAACATGGTAAATATCCCGTTTGTGTTAATAACAATGTTAGTGACCATGACAGTTTAAAATCTACAAGACGGACAAAAAAAAACAATTTTTAGTTATCATCCATAATACTAGACAGTATTATGGATAATGACTAAAAATTGATTATTCTTAGGCCTATAAGACAAATTGTGATTGGTAAGTATACAATATTGTGAACATGCTTTGGGAGAATAGAAACTCGTCCAAATAACAAAAAATATATAAAACGAAAAGTCAAATATAGGTTTCTGTCTGTTGAAAGCAACATTGTACTACCTATTTGATGTGTTATAAAAAATCAATGGACTTCATTGAATGTCCCAACAAGATAAGTAATTATAGTATGATCCTCCAACATTGTAACTGTCTCCTGAGATAGTCTAAAGTTCATCATTCAACGCTACATTTTAGTTTAGCCTATAAATGTCCACTGCTGGAAATAGGCCTCAACTTTCACAAAACTCACTTGACACAACGCACTGAAAAAAAAACTCCACATATTCCTTTTCGAACACAAATTTTTTTCATCAAAAATTTCACAACAGCACGTATGTAAATTGATAAATCATATAGTAAGCGTTGCAAGGTCATAATTTCCAAAACTAAGCTAGGTATGTCTCGGCGCGCGCGCACAAGGTCGTGTGACGTAGGCAACATGGCCGCCGCATCGACGAGTAACGTCGAGTTCGTTCATCCGCACGCACACAAACGCGTTTTATTACTCACTGCCTCACGGGGACAGTTTGTTTCGCTGGGGATCGGCAGAGTTCATTTGTTTGAAGAGTTTAATCTTATTTATTGGTGTGGGTTGATTATATATGATCATTACTGGCTATCAACTGCATTTACTTTAGAAGGATCTCGCTGAAATATGTTTGTACTGTAAAAAATCATCATCATCATCATCTATCTGGCCTTTTCCCAACTATTTTGAGGTCAACTTGCAAGTCTAACCAGACGCAGCTGAATACCTACTTGTATTTTAAATCGACTCCACTGAGAATCATACGTTTAGGGTTCTGTACCAAAATGGTAAAAAGGAACCCTTATGGTATGGTGCGACTCAGTCTGTCTGTCTGTCTGTCCGTCTGTCACAGCTGGATATCTCAAAAACTACTAATGCTATCAATTTGAATTTTGGAATAGTTTTAGATGACGTTTGACCAACTATTTTGCAAGTAAGAAAGATTATTTTTTGCAACAACTGAACTCTTAAAAAATCGAAGTGGAGCTACTAGGGCATGTGGGGTATCATATGAAAGAACGCTGTTTGCACATTCTCAAACATTTTTTTCTTATTTTTACGTCGCATAGTTTTCGACTTTTGATGAAAAATGTAAATAAAATACCCCCCCACCCCTTATCTCCGCAGTTTGCATAGAACAACATACTTTTTCAGAAATCATAACAAAAAAGAAAATTTAAAATATCTTATAGTTTATCTGCATTGTAGACCTTCTAACATCGAGAACCTTCAAGGTTCAACCAGTGAAACATACCTACTTAATAAGACGCACATTCATTATGTCGCATACTCTTATCATCCCACGCAACTCTACAAAGAAAGGGTCATTGTTTACTAGTAGTCAGATAGGAACCTACACACAACCTACTACCTCGAGATATTATTACAGATATCTTCACGCCTTGATTATTCCCCTCAGAAGTCAGGCAGAACCGCAGAACAAACGAACCAGGAGTACCACGTGGTATCGTTTTACCCAGTAACTGGGTTGTGGAGGTCAGATAGGCATTCGCTCCATGTTCGAAGCCGACTCCAATACAGTTGGAAAAATTCAGGCAAAAATTATGAAACACTGACTTATTTATGTCTGCAGTTTTACTGTTATCCTAAAGAAAGTACTGTATGTATTCAAATTAAAAATATTTTATGTTATATAATAGGACATGGTCTATCATTATTGAAAATTTCATACAAATCCGTTCAGCTGTTATTACGTGATCGAGTAGGAAACATGAAAACATTTTTGTATAGGTAATCTTGTTGTGTTCATTCCGTTGTTGAACCTTTTCCTTCTTCACTCACTGACTTGTCAGTATGGAGATGGTCACACTACCTAGCCTGTGATGACTGTCCCACCCACTGCAGGACCTATCTCTTCTCATACCGAGAAGTAACGAGAATTGATCACCACAGTTGGGTTGGTGATTTTAGACCAGACAACAGGATTCTTAATGATTCCCCTCAGATAGTTAGGTAGTCACATCACATATTGGTAGTTTGCCAAACTGATATTTGTAAAAAGAATCATCCATCAAGAAGGTACAGTCAGCAACAAAAGTCGATTAACACTTGTGTTTTCTAAATCCTAATTATTGAGGAACATACTTCATTATAATCCGAACAGATGTAAATATTAAAGAAAATTAACTCTTATCTAATAAATGAAATGCTAAAAAGCAGGTTATCGTATTATTTTGTGTTAATTCAGTCAAGTAGGTAAATCGAACCCAGAGATTGCATTTCATTTCATGACAAACTCAACCAATACTAAAAGTATAGAATTAATATAGCAGTTACCTACATAACATAATTTCCTATATCATCAAACTACGCATTCTTCAACTATCGTGTTACAACGCAATTCTTCTAACGTAAGCATTCTTTGTTTGTTTATAAGAACAAGTCTCAGAAACTACTGATCCGATTTTGATTTAGCCTTGACATTGGACGAATGTTTTTCTATAGATAAGTTCACTTTTCATAGTGTCCTGCACTGATTAGTGAATATAATTATGTCATACCCTATAACACCAGCCTATTACTATCCCACTGCTGGGCAAAGGCCTGTTCTCACACAGAGAAGGCACGAGCATTGATCAGCACGCTTGCTCAAGACGGGTTGGCGATGACAGACTTAGGTAGTATCGACTATAAGTCCCTTCTTCACGACTACGTTTTTTTTTATAAATAGGTACAGCAGATAAAGCCACTCGAAACTGTCAAATTTTCCCAATCAACCTTGAACCTAATACTGCAGCGTTAAAAATGAAAATCTATTAAAGAAATTTGACAGATTGCAGTAGCTTGATGTATCTGTACATACACAATACACATATTACGTATGAATTTAGAGACGAGGCCTTAACTTCTTGGTCATCACGACTTTTTTTTCTTCATATTATGTCTACATACTCGTAGTTGTTAATCATTATTACTTACAACACAAAGTGTCCTACACTGATTATAAGATCTGTCTTGGTCATACCACTAGCTGAATTATCTGGGTAGATACAAAAGGCCGTACGTCAGAGGTTTGACCTTGAGCTGGCCTCGCGCAGTACGGAGTTTCAATAGAATATGAGGCCTGCTTATACTGGTTGTTACCACTGACGTGCGGGGCCTACCGTAACTTTAAATTATTCGCTCATAAGTACTCATAACGCTCCTTGTCTTTGACTCTTTGTGGCGAAAGTTCGGTGACGCCTATGTCCAGCAGTGGGCATTTTATCTTAGGCTAAGAGAGATGATCACGATCCATCTTGAGTCACACGAAATATTTCATGGTGCTTCCACTCTAATTAGTAGGTTTTAGGGTTCCGTGCCAAAATGGTAAAAAGGAACCCATAAGGTGTGACTCAGTCTGTCTGTCTGTCCCAGCTGGATATCTCAAGAAATACTAATGCTATATATTTGAAATTTGGAACAGTTTTAGATGACATTTGCCCAACTATTTAGCAAATAAGAAACAAATACTTTTTTTTTTGCAACAGGGACTGAAAAATTCAAAGTGGGACTACTAGTATAGGTCATGTGGGGTATCATACGAAAGAACGCTGTTTGCTCATTCTCAAACATTTTTTTATTTTTTTTAGGCCTGACTTCGACTTTAAATGAAAAAAAACCGTTCTTTATCTCCGAAGTTTGCATAGAGAAAAATCTGAAATTATTCTGTGATAGAAGTTTATGTAAAGATTACCTACAGGAAAAATAAAACGATGTCTCTTTAAAGCACACTTTTTCAGAAATTGGAACGGAACCCTCGGTGCGCGAGTCCGACTCGCTCTTGACTGGTTTTTCTTACATCAATGGTAAAGTAAATCTAATTTTTTTGCAACAATCACCGTGGGGACATTTTTTTAAGTGAATAAAAATAAAGACTAAATACAAATACGAACAGATAGGGCAATCTCTTTGTCGAATTTACATATAAAGTTAAGCAAAAAAAAAAAACAAAATAAAATAAGAAAAACGCAAAATGTCCGATTCGCTCCCGTGCATAATAGATCAGGGCGTGCAGGGCCTATTACTGAGGGGATCTTCCATCTCGCTCTGGCTTGTAACTCCGTCCCACTCTCACCTAGCATACATTTTTGACACACACGTTTTTAAGGGTGGGGTCGAATTTTTTTCGTCGTCTCCATTCGTAGGGGTACGCTTTTTTTCAAAACGTAATTTACCACGGGGTGCGTTTTCGATTTTTTACGGTTTTTTTTCTGTCTGAGACTGGAGTGTGGAGGTAATTTTTTTTAATTTTTTCTATTGTTTTTTTTCGTTTTTTTTTGGGATTTGGGACTATGTTTGGTACATGGGTTCGTTTGTATATTTGATTAAATGTGGAGGGGCTTGTGTGTTGTGTTGAACGTCGACCAAAATTATATTCGATGTTTCATTTGTTGAGAATGCGTCTATGAATTTTGAGGTTATTATTGAAATTGTTTAGATTGATGATCTTTTTGTGTTCTTTTTGATGTCAAGAATTCACGATGATGGATGGCAGCGTCCTATTGTCGCTGTCAAACGTTTGTTTTTTCTGTCACGATTTTCAATTGTTCTTTTTTTTGAGTCGCTCTTTATGAGAGGAAGATTTTATGCAGCGTGGATTTTTATGCTGAATATGATAATACAGAAGTGATCCTTCAAAGAATTCACACGGTTACTATTTTTGTAATATTTAAATAAAATTAAAAAAATATATAAGTAAGTATGTTTCTTTTCGACAGCTTGGGAAATTTATTCAGCCAAGTGACGCTACCGTAATGTAAATATTATTACAAAAAAAAAACTTATGTCTTAAATGTTTTTTTTATTGTTTACAGATTATAACGACAAAATGCTGGACGTCCAAGTAAGTTTACATCTTTCTTTTTTTTTTTTATTTAAAAACACAAGCTTGCCTATTATTGTAGGGTTTTCTTACGAATTCGTCAAATTCGACGTTTTTTATAACGTTTTTTTCTAATATAACTTTTGGACATTAAAAGCAATCATGACCTCCGAGTCTAAGAGAACAAATACCGAGTATTTCTTCTCAAGGATCAGTCAGCTAGGAAATTCTAGCACCATCTACTAGTTTCACAATATTGACCAAAATATTGACGTGTAAGTGTCCTAAAAGATCTACTTAAGGCGAGTAGTGCTACCAACTAGCGCCAACATTATCAAAAAAAATCTTAAGTCTGTATTTAGGTGACGTTAGCTCCTGGGTAACCTTAAAAAAAATATATAAATAAAATTATCACAATAATTTCATACGTTTAAGTTAAAGGTTTAATTAATAAATGCCTTATGTTGTACCTAATAAGTTTGTGTAGCCGTTATTATTGTATACTTATAAAGGCCTAGCTAGCTAGCCTGTAAAAGTGTTGTTATTGTATACTTTTAAAGGCCTAGCTGGCTAGCCTTTAAAAGTGTACATTGTACACTTATAGAGGCCTAGCTAGCTAGCCTGTAAAAGTGTACATTGTACACTTATAGAGGCCTAGCTAGCTAGCCTGTAAAAGTGTACATTGTACACTTATAGAGGCCTAGCTAGCTAGCCTGTAAAAGTGTACATTGTACACTTATAGAGGCCTAGCTAGCTAGCCTATAAAAGTGTACATTGTACACTTATAGAGGCCTAGCTAGCTAGCCTATAAAAGTGTACATTGTACACTTATAGAGGCCTAGCTAGCTAGCCTATAAAAGTGTACATTGTACACTTATAGAGGCCTAGCTAGCTAGCCTATAAAAGTGTACATTGTACACTTATAGAGGCCTAGCTAGCTAGCCTATAAAAGTGTACATTGTACACTTATAGAGGCCTAGCTAGCTAGCCTGTAAAAGTGTTGTTATTAATATTAATGTAACTGTAACCTTATTTTAAGTTCTACAGTTATGTAATTTTTTATGAGAATAAAGGATTTTTCTAAACCAAATTAAACTAACTCCTAACCCTAAGGCTTCGTACTTAAGAGGTTTAGTGTTGTTTTTTTTATACAAAAAATTGTACAACATCTGACTAAAAATGTGAGCATAGGAAATTTCAAAATATTCCATATCTCCAGACTTATGATTTTTTTTTATCAAAAAAAGAAATAAACAATTTCCTTTCATCATAATTTAATTTATCCGAAATGACTAACTTAAGTATCTCTACAGACTATCAATAGTAGACTAACCTTGACAATATTGTCACAACTTTTAATTAATATTTAGTCTGACGTCATTTTAATTACATCACCTGTTATATACCCATTATATACTGTGGCATTGAGGAGTTTGGGGAACTATGAACATCGATGTGGCTTGATAATATAAAATTATTTTTAATTTATAGAAATGAAATTAAATCATCTGCCTAGCCTTTTCCCAACTATGTTGGAGTCGGCTTCCAGTATAACCGGATGCAGCTGAATACCAGTATCTTACATGGAGCGACTGCCTATCTGACCTCCACAACCTACTAACCGGGTACCTAATACGATACCCCTTGGTAAGACTTTCGGGCTTCTGACGACCCGTAACGACTGCTAAAGATCCACGAATGACAGCCGGGGGGACCAACGGCTTAACGAGCTTTCCGAGGCACAGAGGAGTCTCGGTATGTACAGATGGTCATCCATCCACGATAACCTGATCGATCGACCTGTGCGGCTATTACTTAGCCACAAGCCCCTTAGAAATTTTGAAAAAAATTCTGTAAACAGGATATCGGAATCACTTTTTCAGGTCATATTAAAAAAAAATAAGAAAATAAGCTAGATAAAGTCGACATTTCCTATATTTATCTGACTACCTGAGAAGAAATAGCGAAACAAACTGAGGGATCAAAGTCTCTTTTAAAGTCCAGACATAATCTTGGTCAGATCATGTGAAGACCATGTAGATTGGTGTCTGAAATGGTCTTTTGAGGAAAGAACCACACAGATTGAGTGGACCTGTCCAGTCAGTGCACGCATTTGTCAGTAATCGTGCAGCTCAAAGCTCAGTGAAGGGTAAGGTAGGGTTAAATTGACAATATATTAGCATAAGACCTTGGGACCCGGTTATGGTCAAGGGCCCGGATTATGAGAACCCTCTTATGTATTCAGTGTTGTCAACCTTTGAGATACTGATTTGATTATCAAGGATATTTTATGATAAATAAAATAAATAAATATCCTTGGACATTTCACACAACGCCATCTAGTCCCAAGCTAAGCAACCTAATGCTTGTGTTATGGTAACGAGATGGCTGATAAACTACTTATATACATTTTTTTTTGTAAATACATACATATTATAGATAGAAAAACACCCAGACTCGGAACAAATACTTGTAGGTCATACAAATATTTGTTCCGTGCGGGAATCGAACCCGCGACATGCTACGCAGCAGTCAATCGCTCAACCACTGCGCCAACCGTGTCGTCAAAATGATGATGCGTGTTATATACGGGTTTTTTGACTTATATGTCTAAGTTATGTTTGTTTTTCATTTGCAAGTATTATTAGGTACTTATAGCATCACAAAAAAATTTGACACATGATTTTTAATTTTCTAATAGGTATTATACTTATCTCATCAGCCTAGCCTTTTCCCAACTATGTTGGGGTCGGCTTCCAGTCTAACTGGATGCAGCTGAATACCAGTATTATACATGGGGTGACTGCCTATCTGACCTCCACAACCCAGTTAAGGCGCTACCAAAATAAATTGGAGGATTTTTCGTATCCATTTATTTCACTATTGCAGCATGTATGGATTTAATTTTTGGATATATGTTTATTGACTATTTGATTAATACTTTGACTGAAGGAAAACACGATTGGGTTAAATTACCTCGATAGAATTTAATTCCGAAAAGACCTCTACTTTTTTATGTTTTTTTCTATAATTATAAAATCCCAAGTAATTTCATTGCAGAATTGCATTTAAAATGTGCGTATTAGGTAATTGAAAATTCTGGCTGAACATAATTTTGATAGATAGCTTATTTTATTTTTAAAGAATTTTTATTTCATTTGGCGCTTTTATTTTGGTTCCAGCGCGTTGTTGCGCTCTCTGTTTTTCGCATGTGGAAGTAATTGACTCTGTCACTTTCTTTTTCCCGCCCCGTTCACTTTTTTTGTATCACCTTAATGGGTAACACGATACCCTTGGTATAATAAACTCTACCATCGAACACTACTGAGTTGATTTCGTCACGGTTTCCACCGTGACTTATTATGTTTCATGGAAGATTTTGGTGTTTTATTTTTATGATAGTCAATAACTACTCAATCCATACTTTAATATTAAAAATGCGAAAGTAACTGTGTGTCGGTCGACAGGCTGACCGACACTCTCGCATTTTGTTTCCTTCTCATGTCTTAACGGCTGAACGGATTTGGATGAAATTTGGCCTATATACCTGGCCTGGGCTCTCTGTCCAATATTTTTTAATCATCCCTATTCTGGTGATTGAGAATCAGGTTTGTGAACCTTCCGAGCATCACGGCATGTCGTGACTTGAACAGTTCAGCACGAAGCCGAGTGTGAAGGCCATCTTTTTTTTTTACTTTTTCTCGCTATTTATTTATTTTTTGTTCTGCTCTTCCTGGCATTTTTTTTTTTAATTTTCAAGGATGGTTTTTTCTTCAGAATCTTATCAAGGTCGAATTAAAATAACCTCCACAAGCATTCTGAGAAATAATATTACTAAGGCGTATCGCGTTACCCCTGGGTTGAAGACTTCCATAATCCGTTTACTGGGTAAAATAATACATAAGCAGGCAGACAGCTAGTCACTCCACCTATAATACTGCTGGTCGATTCTGTAAAAATCTCACCGTGAAAACTTGCGTGGAGTGAGCTGTCAGTGTCAACCCACAGATTCTGGGGATTGACCAAATTACATTTACAATCATAATCGAGATTTAATTATATTTTTATGCGAATTTTATACATAATGATTTTATATTATTTGTAATCTAGTAAGTACGGTGTCTAAACATTACTATTTAGGGGGTTTTAAAATAAAATAATCAAATAAAAAATGTTTTGCAATTTTATTTAAAAACTCTTATAAGTGTAGTGTAGTGTAATGTTTAGACACTTAAATGCTAGCTTTGAAATAATATAAAATGATCATTAAAATAGCGTAAAAAATGTTATTAAAATCTCGATTATGACTAAAAATGTGCTTGGTCCATCCCTAGCATCAGGTGGAATGACACTGACAGCTCACTTTAAGATCACTTCACCTAAGTTTTCACGGTGAGATATTTACAGAATAGCACTACTGGTATTGAGCTGCATCAGGTTAGACTGGAGGTCGGCCGATGATGATGATTGGCATCAACCTTTGCTACCACTGTACTGACTGGTAAACATTTTGACCTTGGCATGAGCTTCTAACAGTTTAGGGTAATAAAACAACAGAAGAAGATGTATATTATGACCTTGAGTTTATAACATACGTCGTGAGGAAAGATTTGAGAAAGACCAAAGAAACGATGGATGGACTGTGTGAAGGTTGATATGGCTAGAAAGGGGGTGACTACCTAGATGACGACTAAATAGAAGAGATGCTGCGCTTACCCTAAACAAATATAGATAAGGGCAGAATGGTGATGACCTTGAGTTTATAAAATACGTCGTGGGGAAAGATTTGAGTATGCATGTGGATGGATATATGTGAGAGTACGAGAAGGCCAGAGAAACGATGGATAGGCTATGTGAAGGATGATATGGCTAGAAAAGGGGGGATAACCAAGATGACGACTAAATAGAGATGTATGGAAGAAGCAGACAGGTTCGCTTACCCTAAACAAATATAGATAAGGGCAGAATGCTGATGACCTTGGGTTTATAAAATACGTCGTGGGGAAGTATTTGAGTATGAATGTGGGTGGCTATACATATGTAAGAGTAGGGGAAGACCAAAGAAACGATGGATCGACCGAGTGCAAGAGGATAAATATGGATAGACAGTTGGTGAATATCGAGATGACGACTGATAGAGTTGTATGGAAGAAGCAGACATGTTGCACTGACCCTAAACAATTTGGTTAAGGGCAGGAGAGTGGTGATGACCTTGAGTTTATAAAATACGTCGTGAGGAAAGATTTGAGTATGAATGCGGATGGCTATATCTAAGAGTAGGGCAAGACCAAAGAAACGATGGATGGACTGTGTGAAAGATGGCATGGATAGACAATTGGTGACTATCGAGATGACGACTGGTAGAGTTGTATGGAAGAAGCAGACATGTTGCACTGACCCCAAATAAATTGGGATAAGAGCAGGAGAATGGTGATGACCTTGAGTTTTTGTTTTTATGACGCTGTGATGACCTTGAGTTTGATGACGCGTCGTGAGGAAAGATTTGAGTAACAATCCTAATCCTAAAACGTAACTAATACTTTAAATGTGAAAGTGAGTTTGTTTGTTTGTAACGCTTTCACGCTGAAACGGCTGTACGGATTTGGATGAAATTTGAAACACGGGTAGATCATGACATAGGCTACTTCTTATCGATATACCACGCGGACGAAGCCGCGGCTGAAAGCTAGTTTCAAATAATTACTTACGTATGAAAAAAATAAAAATAATTTAAGCATTTTATTTTTTCCAGTGTCACATTAAATTTGGTTTTTTAAAAAAAGAGGAACCTCCTTTTCCCCTCTTCCACCCAATACACTTTAATTTTTGTAATGAATTTTATTTTATATCTTTGGGCATTTTAGGTATTCTTTATAGACTCTATTCTTTTTTTATTTATTTCAGATAGGTAGGTACTTACGTAGTCAATATTTTTCGGTAGGTACAAAGGTGAAAAAGTTACGAATGTAATGACAGGTTTTTTTTTTCATAATTACCTACCTTACTATTTGTAAGAATATTTTTTTTAGAAAAAATGTATTCTTAATCATCAGGTACCTACCTACTTTTATTTGCGTTTAGTAGGTACGTATCATGTTTTATAATTTACCTGAAAACAATTGTTTTTTTTTCTCAATTATTAGACAGTAGGTTTCTAGGTAGTAAAGTTATAATAAACATTAAGCCAGGGACCTTATTAAAAAAATATGTAAAAACGATTATAAATATTTTAAAAAAAAATTATGTTGTTTTAAATTTATTAAGTATTATGCAAACGTAGACGTACCTACTCTTAATTTCAAAATAGAATTATGAATCATACCTATACGTACGTATTTATAATTATAATATATGACAAAATAATAAAAAAATTATAAAACGAAAAATAATAAAATATATTTGTAAAGAAACAAATAAATAGAGAAATTGAATAGGTAGGTAGGTACAAAGTTGTACTTTATACTTACCTACCTAATAATAGGTAGGTATTCCGTTTCTTTATTTGTTAAACAAAACGTGATCAAGCTAGTAATAAAATAAATACTACCTATACCTACCTAGCATTATTTTGTTTAAAAAAAACTTGAACATTAAAAAACGCATGTCTGTATTTTTTTATTATATTGTTAAGTATAGGTACCTACTGATATAATATGATTATAATAAAAAGTACGTATAAAACATAAAAGGCTCAAGAATTTTAAAATATAATACTGACAATATTTCTTAGGTAAATAATATTTTGTCTATTTTTCACATTTAAAAAAATCATGTTTTGTAAAAAAAAAGTTTATTTAAGTAAATGTATTTTTCTATACTTAGCTATATTTTTTTTTAATTTATTTTCCTAAATACCTACCTATACATACCTAGGTAGGTATGCTTACGCAGGTAGTTAGGTATATGTATAGTAAGTACATAAGTACCTACCTATAAATTGCCTTAACACATTAATAATTTACAAATAAAATTTTACAAAATGGTCGTTATATTATTTAGTTTTTAAGCCATTCATATTTAATTTTGCGTTTTATCAAAAAAATTTGATAAAAATAAATATGAAATTGTAACCGCTACAAAGATTTTTTTAGCATAACCGTAGATACATTTTAAAATTGAAAAATAAAATTATTTGCTTTAATCCGTAATGTTTATTAGACAGAGAATAATATAAAAAATAATAAAGTGTAGAAAAAATGTTATTTTCTATTTTATAGCAGAGGAAATTTATTGATTGAATTTTGATACTTTACGTGAAGTTAATTGTGTAATAATTTTAAAAATTCAGTATATTCTTGACAACACAAAGTATATAGAATTAAAATAAATATAAATTTACTATTTATTGAGATTTAATTATTAAATTAAAGCCACGTTTTTCTAAGCTTTTACGATACGGAATCTTTAGTGTTCTATCAAATAAAGAATTCATTAAAAATAAAATAAAAAATCATCCAAATATTATTGTCCATATTCCTATTAGTCTAAAATGAAACATTTTTTTTAAATTTATTTGTAAAATAACCCCAAAAAATAACATTGAAATGGTACACGGCAACAACGCCATGCCGTCTGGTCAGTAAATGTGAAATAAAAATACTTTTACTACACGTAACAAAAAAACGTGAAATATTTGACCTTATTCCAGACTCGTAGAATGCATCCTGAGATCAATTTCGCGAAAACTACAAACAATTCCAAGAAAAATATCCATTCTAAAAATAGAACGACCAGACCATTGCGTCTTTACGAGCTTCAGAGGAAAAAAAAAAGAAAATATAAAAAAAGAACACTCCCCAAACAGATGGCCCGTTCTTCCTGAATCCAAAACTATATAATTTCCATCGAAAATGAAATTAAAACAGCGGAAAAAAGCGGTCGATTTAAAAAAAGTTTGAGGTCGCAAGCGCGGGCGCCGGACCGTTATGCGACCGAGACGTAGCTCTTAAAAATATAGTGCTGTCTCGCTCGCTCGCGCCCGCCTACCTCAGTCGCCCATCGAAAGGCGAGTTTATACCGCGGCCGTGAATTTTGATAGTCTGTCTGGCTTTTTTTGTAAAGGAAGTTTTTTTTTTCTGAGGAAGTTGTGAAGTGGTGGTAATTGAAGTCTGGTGAAAGGTGTTATAATTAGTTGAGTGTGTTAAGATTAGATGCTCATTCAGTGTCGACGGAATGGTTGGAATGTAGGAAGCTGTTTTTTTTTGGAATTTTATTAATTAGATTAGACGTGGAATTTTTGTGGTAAAATTCTGAAGTGTGTTCGTAAAATATTTTTTTGAAATACTTTATTTAATACGTTTTGCTTAATACTTCTTAAGGTATTATGCAAAATAAGTACGCTCTGTTGTGTTATTAATAGTCACTAATTATTCTGTCACTTTAATTTATGACACGACAATAATAATGGAAAACAAAATTAATTTTATGTTAATTGGTTAAAAACTGAATGATTTAACATAATGGAATGAGTAATTCAGTTTTTTTTTTATTAATATCTGGGTCTGACTGTTGGTGCATCGATATTTGTGCTGGCACAATCACATCCACGAATCTATATAAGATAAAATAATTCTTAGTGACATAAAAAAAACTTAGATTTATTGAGGAGTACTAAGTAATTTATAATATTGCTGATAAAACGTATAACAGAAAAGATAAAAAAAACTTATTTTTCCCTTAGAATAAAACACGAAACATGAATATTATCCAGCTAGCGTATCTAAACATAATTGCAACAAAATAGGCCAATAAGAATGTAATTGGGTTCTATTTTAAAAGTTGGGACACAGTGTGAAAGACGTAGGAATTTAAAATGAAACAAACATACACGCTTAACCCCTCAAGTGTCTGAGTTTGGCTGATTTTAGACCCAAAACCCCCGCGAGTGGGGAGGGTTGGGGGTTAGTTGCGAACCCCATAGGTTCACAACTACTGATAATGATATGTTTTCCATCGGATGATGTTTTTTTACGTTTATATATACGTGATCTAAGCTTATATACCTATTATGTAAAGTTTTGTCCTTTTGCACATTTGGTGTGCATTTGACACGCGGGGGGGGAGGGGAGGTTAGCTGCGAACTCCATAAGTTCACAACTAATGATTTGATTGGTTTTCCATCGGATGATGTTTTTGTACATTTATATATATGTTATATAAGCTTATGTACCGAACAAAAAAACGGTTTTTCTTATGCACACATGGGGTGCACGCGACACTTGAGGGGTTAAGAACAAACAAAATGGGATTATAATGCTTATGTCATTCGGCCATGAGAGTATGTAAGTATGACTGTCCCAACACCTACGATCTTACTGTATTTAGTAAAACTGTACTTTTAATAAAAAAAAACAACCAATTTATGTACCCAGTACTTGCCGTGAATATAATGTACACACGGCTACACAACATCAAGCTATACATTTCCAGTTTACACTGACCTCTCATTGTAAAGAAATCCTATACAATGCGAGATCAGCTTATACTGGAAATGTATAGCTTGAAAACCTATACATTTCCAGTAAAAAAGCCTGTAAGCTGTAAAATTTTCTCATTTGATTTTGAACTTAACCATCAACATTATAGGGCTTAAAATCATTTGAAGAAATTTGACAGTTTGGTATAAACTGATGTCATGTTGTCTGTACCTATAGTAAAATGTGTAACTTACACATTTTTATAACAGGTTCTTGAAAACATACTATCATAAAATTACATGAATTTGTCACAGAACACATAAAAGGTGCTGGAAATATGATATTTTTGGTTATTTATAACCTTAAAATACTGTCGTTAAATTGTTATGGCAAGTTTTATGGTCAGTAATTTTGTTGTAACTATGTTCTGAGCACTTGGATTACTGCATAAGGCTTCTTCACTTTTTATTATTTTCATTAAATTTTCTGCAAAGTTCACAAAGCGTGGTTAGTTATGACTCTACAAATGGCATAACTTTAATACTTAATCTCGTATGTCCTTTTCTTAGACGTGAACTGTATCTTGTTTCAAATACTAGCCAGTCAATCTGCCTAGACTTTTCCCAACTATGATGGGGTCGCCTTCCAGTCTAACCGAATGCAGCTGAATATCAGTATTTTATATGGAGCGACTGCCTATCTGACCTCCACAACCCAGTTACTGGGTAACACGATACCCCTTGGGAAGACTGGTTGTCAGGATTTCGGGCTTCTGACGACCCGTAATGACTGTCAAAGATCCACGAATGACAGCCGCGGCTTAACGTGTTTTGCGAGGCACGGAGGCGTCTTAGTATGTAAAGATAGGTCACCAATCCACCGACTGTTATCACTTAGCCCAAGCCCAAAATATTAGCCAGTCAGCAAAGTAAAATACTGATTGACCGTCCAGCACCCTAATTGCATAAAACCCGATCAATCACAATCTGAATGATTTTTGAAGTATATTATACTTCATAATATTCGAAAATTGTGTCTGCTCAGCAACGAAAATAATGCAATGAATGTTGTTGAACGGTCAAAATGATACTGATTCCTATTGTAAGTGTGTAATGCCCAATTGCCGCGCTGGGTTTTCCGGACGTATATAAATATTCAAATATTCAGTACTTTTTTTTATTAATATTTCACAATATATTAATATATTGCCACTTGTAGATACTATTTTAATCAGGATTTGATTGAGTTTGTTTTCGGATAGAATAGCTATATGAGCAATACACTGAGCTTAAAGACTGATCAACAGTTAGAAGCTTTTAGATTTCTGATGAGTGTAATGTGATGCCTGGAGTGGATTCTTGAGCAAGAAATTGCCTGGTAGTATTTTGAAACACTTTTGGACATGGCAGCAATGTGAGAATAGGTGCCCCTTTTTTATATGGCTAGACATCCCCCCTCTACACTGGGATGACAGCTAATAGAGTTGTTTGGTAGAAGTGATAGATATAGGGAATGGACAGGAATATAGACCGAAAAGTACGAGAGAGACGAAGCGAATTTGCGGCCAGTAATTGTCTCTTTAGTAGTACTGTAGGTATTTGCCGCAAACTCACTTTCTCTTTCCAGAAAGTGGTCACTTTTGTGAGGCTAACGCTCACTCCATCCCTCTATATTTATGTATGGTAGAAGTAGACACAAGTAAATTGGGTTTTTATTATGTTGCCTCTCAATTTTCTGACACAAATTCCAACATCTAGCCAAGCAAAACCAGACGTGCCCTTGAAAAACCCGTCAAGGCCCACCACATATTATGCAGTAGACCTATTTTTAATTATACCAAGTCCTGTTGAAGGCACGAAATATTTATACACTTGAAGCACATGCAGCCTTGACCAATGCTGTAACCAGTTAGCGACGCGCGACGGGGTGAACAGAATACCAACGTTTAATTCTGTTCGGTGCACTTCGACGCGTGAGGAATGTATTGGACTATAGCATGAATTTAGATTGCTCTTTTACTAGTTTAGTCATGATAGTTCTGTTTTTTTTACTGTAGTGATTTTTTTTTTTTTTTTTGGTGTAAGTAAGTCTTTTTTGTGTTGAGTCAAATTAAGATTTTTTTTTGAAGTCAAGGAACCTTTTATTTAGAAAAAAAAAACACTATAGTCAGAGTTTTAGATTTCTGAGTTCTGTGAAGATTGGAGTTTGTGGAGAATTCTGTTATTCAGCTGCATCCAGTTAGACTGAAAGGCGACCCTAACTTAGTTGAAAAAACGCTAGGCAGATAATAATGAACCTGACTGGACTGAGATAATTATGTAAAATGGCAAAATGACAAATATGTTAAAGTTCTTCGAAAAGTTAATTCTATCCTATAGATATAACTCAAAGACTGGAGAATAATACGAGAATGCGGCAGTTTTCAACATATTTAACACACTAGCGTCAAACCTACTACAAGGAAAACCACTAAAAGTCTGCAAACGTATCTGAAAATTATTCTCAAACAAGCCACCGCAAGTCCGCAATATGCACTTTAAAAATCTGCACTTAAAGTTAAAATTTGCTTGCATGCGCAAGAGCATCGCGAATGCTATTTCCAGCACCGTCGGTCGAGATTGTTGCTATGGCAACGTTTAATTTATGAATGAATTTATGACTGCAGGCCGCAGCGAGTGTATTCTATGCTAACACGAGATATTTATAGCATCGCTCTTCTCTTGCGAGGACAAAATGGCTTATTGTTCTATATTTTGTACCGTGAACTGCACGTGCCAACACTTACACTACGAAAATTACCCTTACTGCTACGGCATAAAGGCGCTGTCAAATACAAATTGTTATCACTGACGTGAGGTTGACTGTACGTCGGTTTATCCATCAGTGGGCTAGTAAAATTTAATACCTTTTAAGCTAGAAGGCAAGTGTAATGTGGACTTAACTTCAAAAGATAGAGAGAGAAGAGAAATATGGCTGAATGACAAACACAACACAATTTAAATGTCATCGTTAATTCATGCTGTCCCTGTCATTTTGAGGTGTATTGTAGCGACAGATATACTTTTAAGAAAGTCTGAATGTTAAGTGTTGTTTAAGTAAAATAAGGATTAGCGTAAAAAAGTCAGACCCACGGTGAACTACGGTTTTGTACAATAATTGCCCTATCCATGTCCAGCTGAAAATTGCTTAACCACGTTTCCCAGCAAATGAGCAAATGCATTTTTTAATATAACCCTATCTTTCTGTACCATTATCATCATATCAACCAAAAGACGTCGATTACAAGACACATACAATGCATAAATAGAATAAAACCCATTACACAAGTAAGTCTTCCGTAAAACGCAGTACTAACCCATTTTACCCACAAACCCTATTTTAAAACGCATACAATACATATTCCTCAGAAAATAACAGAAAAAAAAACGCGAAAGTACTTGATACTTGCATCCCGACAGCACAAAAACTTTGCACGGATAATCAGTGAAGTTTTTACACTACATTCTTTCTTGTCTAGCCTCTTAATTGACTGATTTAAGAGCTATTTATAACCGTCTATAAATAGACAGCGCTGTTGCCAAGCGGTGCTGCGGTGCATCGTTAGGCTCGATACTGACTTCTGATTATACAACTTTTATGTGCGACAAGTTGTCGTTACGATAAATAATGTGTGTTGAAATGTTGGCTGTGTAATGGAGGTTCGTGAAATGTTTTGAGGTTAAATTAATGTTTTATTTATTTTTAAGTATGTCGCTATAATTTATTGGAGAATTTTTAATTGGGGTTAATTATGATTTATTATTAGTGCTCATCGAGTATTTCTGGACATCGCCAAGCGGTTGGTCGACTCCACACGGGACCAGAGAGCTGGCCTATTTTTGGCCCAAAGAATTAGCATTGCCATCCAGCGTGGCAATGCCGCCAGTCTTTTGGGCACTTTTCCCACTGACAGCGATGCGGACGAATTTTTTGATGCCCTATGAGCTCTTTTTTTTTTTTTTTTTTTATACCTACTTGTACATAGTATAAATAATTTAATATTACCATTGATTGTGTAAAATAATAAATAATTTATGGTTAATTATTTATATGCATACAAAGAAAGGTTTTCGTTAAATATTTAGATCTGTAAGTAAAACTTTTAATTACTGTTGTATTTTTAATTATGTTATTAAAATAAATTAAGCTATCGTTGCATTGTAATCTTAGAATATTGATAAAACGTGTTTTAGGCAAAAAAATACCAAACAAAAGCATTTCACAAATATTTCAACACACACAAATAGAAAACTGTATATCCGTCCGTCACTTAAAACCATTACTTAAATAACTACATTTCCTTAATTAAACCCAATAAAAGTCACAAGATTCAGACCGAATTAAAACTCAATAAACTGAGTGAAATTAAATATTAATCGTCGCCGCGATTAGTCGAGCGTGTACAGCCGGCCTTACGACATAATGCGGTATTGTTTCTTTCATAAAGCATTAATTATAATTCCTTTGCTTTAGTGAAAGTCGTTTTTTTTTATTAATTAACTTACATGATAATTACAATGGCTTATAAAGTTTTTATTAATCATGATCAGGTTAAAGATACTAAGTAACCGAATATCAGAAATTTCATTGAAAAGCTTGATTAGTAAAACTAATTAAAATACATTGCGTTTTGCTAATTAAGCAGTGCATATTTAACACTTGCAGTCATCAATGTATTTCTAAAATTAACATATGTACTAATGAATAGCAATCATCTAAGTGTTAAACTGAGAATCTTTAATGCATTTACGTTCTTTCACATTAGAATATAAATAGAATTATCAAACGTCTTTAAATCGCTTTTGTCCTACACTTTGTATTTTAAAACGCCTGTACGAATCAAATACTCACACATACATTAAAAATGCACAGGAAAGACTCAACCAGCAAATGAATTTTCAAAAAACAAAAACTTAAAAATAAAGTACCAAGACTTCGACGGTGCGCTATATCGATCGAAATACAAGTTCCGAACAAAAAGTGGACCGGGATCGCCCGTCTCGCTCGCACACCCGCGCCGCCACCGCGAGTGAGGGAGACAGAGACATCGTTGCGCGCGCCCACGTTTCAGTAGGACGGTACATTGAACTCTATTTGAAGTGCGAACAAGAGAGATATGTGCGTCTCTTTCTAACGATACGACATAGCGCTAGCATTCGGATTTTGAAACATACCCTATTCGTCTACGGTCGGGGTACGAAAATTCCATTCTATATTTCGTTTCGGCATTATGAATTCGAATTTCTTTTCTGTAAATTCGGTTTTGTAGAGAATTTTCGTCGCGTTTTCGGCGTGTGAGTGCATTAGGCCTAAATTTGTGTTGCTAGGAACGAATTGAGAATTGTTTAGTGTGAAAAATGCTGTGTTTAATTCGGTGATATTCGGATGGTGATAGTGGTTATTTTGAAGAACGTGCTCTACTAATCACGGATGACATTATTTCAAAGGATTTATAAACCGAAGCTGTTTCACTACTGTGGTGACATTGAGGAAAACTCCATGATAGGTATGTAACCTACTACATAAATGTTTCACCCCTTATGCTCAAGGGGTAGAATAGGGTCCAAGGTGTTAAACATTTATTACAGTAATCATATTTTAGAACCACGTGTATCGAGAAACATTATGTAAAAAAAAATTAAGATCGAAGGAACTTTCGAGTCATAATTCAACTGTAAATGACTGAAAATAATTCCCAATTTTTACAATAAACTCAAGCCTATGCATTCTACTACCGGAATTAGGACTTTTCCTCCCAAATAAGGTTCCTAAGTTCGAGTTAGGACCGGTTCCAATCAATCATTAGTTTTTTTCATACTTCAGTATCCGATAGAATAAATCTGTCCTCTAATGTCCATAGATGGACAAAAGCAGACATAGCTCGGAAACAAAGAAAAACATACAATTCCTTTAGCCATCAATTTAGACTAGTGTCATGGTGGATGACATACCTATAGATACCTACCTACATCATCATCTGCCTAGCCTTTTCCTATAATGAGGTCAGCTTCCAGTCTAACCGGATGCAGCTGAACTGACTGCCTATCTGACCTCTACGACCCAGTTACTGGACAATACCCCCTAAAGTCAAACCTTATTCCTGAATTTAATGTCTTAACAACGGTTCTACATACCTTCCAATACATAGAAAGGTCACATTAAGTAAAGAATGGTCACCCATCCATTAACTCACCTCGAAGTAAGCAGCTTTACCTCGAAAATTGGTCCTTTTACACCTTTCGTAAAAACTTACCAGCAAATGAATTTTATACTCCCTAATGATGATAAGAATTGGGAATTAATTCTTCCTCTATCCTAGTTTTAATCCCCCCTACAATTTCTCCATTTCTAAATTCTTCTCAATCTAAATTCTTTTATATAATATATAATCTATGGTATCGCCTTAGTTGCAGTAAAAGACGAAAATATTTTAAAAAAATTGATATAATTTTCGCTTAACGATAGGGAAGTAATCCTGTCAAAAATTAATTAGGTAAGGGTACAAGCTAACCCCCTGACTATACCCTTTGAGAAAATTGTATTAGTGTCAATGTAAAGTTGCGTAGGTGTTTTTACCACAGTACCTATTTTCATAAAAAAAAAAAGTAAAAAACTTTCTTGTCACAAATAAGAGAATTTACAAGAATTTGGTACACAGATACATTATTTATATATTTTTGCTATAAGTATTCAAACTGCTACCCAAACTAAGCCAGGACTTGTATTTTGTGAATCAGTCTTCAATCGTGGAACATTACAGCGAGATTCTGTCAACGTTAAGGTCGTGACGTAAATCATTCCTTCTTCAAGTCACTGAAAAAGTCCGTTTGAAGCCCTGGATAAAACATTGACAGATTTACAAAAGCATTCAGTAGAGAACGAATAATACAGCTCATAAAAATTAAAGGAACAGAACAAATACAATAAATTACTGTTTTTCAGTGACTTCCCACTACTGGGGAAAAGGACCAGTACTTCATAATTTTCAGTCCACAACTTAGGACCAATATTTCCTTTACCCTGGTCCTCTGATGCCCTGGTCTAATCCATAGTTAATAAGGGAAAGGGCTACGTTAATTATATTGAGCAAAATCTTAAAACCACCCCCCAATATTTTTGGCATAAATCCATGGTAATAATCCTTCTTCTAAAATTCCTCAATCTCGATTGTGTCACCTCCAATTATTTTTTCTCCGATACCTCATCTCCTTAGTCTTTACTTGATTAGGTAGGTAAGTATCTAATATAAGAAAATATAATCGAATCTATTTCCATCTGAAAACAGTTAAAGTTAATTCCTTTTGCCACTATTGTCTCTATAGTATGTCCTTCTAGGGCGCCCCCCAAGCGTTTCCATTCAATCTACCTTGTAGGTACTAAAATCTCCTTAAAATATCCCTTAGTCCTTAAGACACCTTTGTTAAAAGAAAGCAAAAACCTTTCCCTAAAATAAGACCCAAGAGACCAGTATTGAGGAAGGTTTTGGTCCCTAAGAACATACCCTTTGGACCTTTCAGTGTGTACTTCTCATCACCCCGAAAACCCAATGACTATCCCAACGAAAATCGTCCAAATATCCAAGACACATGTCCAAAGTATGAATTGAACCATTTAAGATCAATCAAGATCAATAAACTTTGCTGAATCTTAATTTGATTAGCCTTTTAGTCATATACCTCACCTCCTATTCACTGCTATTATAGGCCTCAACCATGTAGATAGTAAGATTGTCTTAGATGCACTTAAAAAAATCAGCGATGTTTTAGGGAAGGAAGAAAGCCCTAAACACGAAGGTATAAATTTATTTCTCTAAACATAATATCTCCAGTATTCCTAGCTAGACAATACGAGCTGTAATGATAGCCTAGCTAGGTGTAGAAGAGAGAAAATCTCAAGAAAGATCTCACGTGTAAATATAACCTAACCTAGGCGAACCACGTGGCTCGTAAAATATCTAGAGACGTCACAAACGTGTTACTTGTAACCTAGTGTTGATTCAATCATTTCTATGACCGTAAAATCTTTACTCATTTAATCAGAGGACCACACATACATAAATTCACGCCTTCTTCCCATGGGGGTAGGCAGAAACAGAACGCCACGTGCTACGATTCTTAAATACTCCTTTTGCTTCGTTTACGTTCATACACCTGACCTTTCTGAAGAACATCACCAATAAGGTCACTACCTATATGTCCTTCTAGGGCATCTAGTGCGTCCCCTTCTGGTGTTTCCACTCACATCTGTCTTGTAAATAAATACCTTTTATTAGTCTCCTTTCATTCACCCTCTCAACATGACTAAATCATTTAAGCATACTCTTTTAAACTTTTGTCACTATATCTAGGACCATTTTCACTAAAAATAACCTTTTGTGCGTGTACGCATACATTGCAAATTGCTATCTAACATTGCATTACGTAATAGCTGACACAATATGGCTTCGCAGATAAGCATTAGTGCTTTATAACAAAAAAATCAGTTTAAGGACTATTTTCGTCACAGCTAACCCTAAAGGGAATGGTCCTAAGGGCTACCCGGCAAAAATCTGGTCTTTAGTTCGTTTTAAAACCCTAATCCAATGTGTGACCTTTGACAGACTTATTCACTGACCAGGGATATAAAATTCAGTTCCAGGACCATTTTCGTCACAGCTATTCCTAACCTAACCTAACTATTGTGCGCATATACTTTACAAAGTATAGGTATTATTATCTGATATTGCATTACGTAATAGCTCATTCAATATGACTTAGCAATATAGCATAATTTCTATGTAATTGAATATTCAGTTTCTAGGCCATTGTCGTCACACTTATCCCTAAAGGGAATGGTCCTTAGGGCTGGTCCCAAAGAAACTGGTCTTTTGATCGTTTTACAACCTTGACAATCCAACACATTTATTCTCTGGCCAGGATTAGAAAATTAAATTTCAGGACCATTTTCGTCACAGCTTACCCTAAAGGGAATGGTATTTAGGGCAACAAGCCCTAAAGAAACTGATCCTTACAAACCTTAGGGCTGCTGAGGCCCTATAACAACTCTTTGGATGGTCAAATGTATCTACAATCTTTGTCAGTAGTCTTTTAACATTAATTTGGTAGTTGTTGATTGGCCTACATTGTCCTCGCATACCTATTAACACTGTTATTTGAAAATGTTGTAAAAGTCAATTATTTTTAAAAGAGTAACCGTAGAGTTTCTTGCCGGCTCTTCTCCATAGGAAACGACCAATTTGGAACCGTGCACCTAGCTTCTGACGTTTTATAAGTGCCCATGGAAGTTTATGTGAAATAAAATATTTAGATTTTGATTTTCAACCAATTTTACCTGAGTATTTACAAAATATAGGTATATAAAACTGCTTCATCATTATGTAAAACTGTTTTACTAAAGGCCTCAAAATTTTTACTATAATTCTAAGAATAGAATAAGAAAATTGTATTGAAGGACCAATTTCGTCTTTAGAGAGGACTTAGGGCTGAAGTGCACTAAACGACCCTTTGAGCGAAATTTGGCAGCTTCTTAAGAGCCCTTTGAAGGTCTTCAGACTGGCTCTAGATTTCTAGAAGGTAGTTTGTTAGAAAACGTCTGCGTTACTGTAACATTGCATATTATCACGGCTGTAATCCTCGAAGGGGTGGGCAGAGGTACCTAATAGCACACCTACAGTTCACCAGATATGTTTGAGTCCCAGGTAACGAGGAGCGGGATTATTGCCGTCAACTCCAAGGTCAACATCCAGACGGAAAAATCTAATAACACTTTGCCCGACCCAGGATTTGAATCTAGGACCTCCATGCTCAGTTGTAGCACTTGCTACTACTGGATCAAGAAGGCAGTCTATAATAATCTGGAATATATTTAAAGGAATGACATTTTAAAATTCTCATTGGCCTACGACATTAAATATCTCTTGATAAGTATTAAGATTATTTCTTTTAATATGACCGATTACAATAATGTCTAAATGAAAAGTTATTAGGTATACATAACTGTAGCTCTTGAAACATAGGGTAATGCAAGTCATTATAGACCATGACTAAGCCACCTCATAACATTATTCTTAAGCAAAATATCTTTTTTTTTTAAGTAGCAGCTAAGTCTTTAGTGATTCCAGAGAAGGACCAAATAATTCATATTAAAAAAAAACCGGTCAAGTGCGTGTTGGACCACGCACAATGAAGGGTTGCGTAGTTGAAAATAATTTATCCCAAAAACATGAGAATTTATTGAAAATTTCAAGTAAAACCTACTTGAAATTTTCAATAAATTCTCATGTTTTTGTAGTAAGTTCCTGTAGTAAGTCAAATCTAATAGACAATATTCGCTGCTCTTTCTATTAAATTTGATTAAATTATAAATATTGGAAAACTAAATCGTGTGTCGAAAAGCCCTTCTAAGCCTTTTGGTAGACACACTTATTGTCTTGTAAATATGTCTCTCATTTCAGGCGAACTCTAATGGTAGTTAATTCAATATCATTTGTAAATAAATTGAAACTGTTTTAGTTATACAATTAAAGAGCTAACAAATAAAAAAAGTACAAAGGGAAAAAGCGTTAACTGTTTTTTTTTAAACTATGGAATTATCACCTAATGTGACACTCATTCTGAAATCCGTCAAAGTAGGTAAAGACTATTCGTAATAGGTAAAGACTCCTTCAATACCGGGTAGTCAGAAGCTCAAAAATCTGTTATTACTTAGCCACGAGCCTGTCTGATAAAACATAGGTACCTACTATCTGATAAAATCATAATTAGGTATATTTTTATACATAATAATCAAAGAGCATCAAATCCCTAAAAGTATAGGTAAGTAATTATTTTTATCCCTTCAAAGCTACATAAAAAAAAAAAACCTGTCAAGAGCGTGTCGGAGCACGCACAATGAAGGCTTCTGTAGTTGAAAAGAATTTATCCCAAAAAAAAACTTAACATTGTAATTCCAAAACAATTTTTTTTCATGTGATAAAATTACAAATTAACCATTTTCTGACTTTTCCCTTTACTTGTGCTGTGAGACCTTGCTTCTTGCCAAATTTCATGATTCTAGTACAACGGGAAGTAAGTAAGTACCCTATATAGGTTTTGAATTACTTGCGAGTATCAAAATATGTCGCATAAATAGCCGTAGAACTTCAAGGGATCATAGACCTACTATCTGATATTAATTACACCTTGATACCTACACGCGTTCCCGAAATAACGGTCTTGCTTGACAGACTGACAGAGAGACATACAGACGGACAACGAAGGCGAAGTGATCCTAAAGGTTCATTTTTTTCTTTTTGAGATAAGGAACCCTAAAAAGGTATTAAACTGGTCCTAGACAAAATTAACACCTAAATAGGCGTTTCCAACTTGCTAATTGCTGTCAAATTGTGTGTGTCAATATGAGTCTGTGGTACGTCAAATTCCAACTATCTACGTCAGAGTTTCTGAGTTTCTTTCATAATCAGCCTAGATATAATGTTCCCACTGTTGGGACACAGGCTTCCTCTCTGTGAGAGGGAGGGCTCTTCACCAGGCGTGGTCAAAATTTTAATAATTTTATGTGGTATAAGGAAATATTTTGGTCCCTTTCCCTATAGGCCCTATAAGGTCTAACGGGGCTAAAGGCTGGAATACAATTTAAATAATTAAAACTGGAACTACCTTAGGGAGTATTTTTAAAATTGGCTTAAAATGATATCTTGCTTTGTCAAATATTTAAAACCTTATTATTCTTAGCTGTTTCCTTCTATTGCATAAAATAGTCCCAAGTAGGGACCAATATTGAGCTTTAGTTATGAAAAATGTTGTATAAAGAAACTGTGAATTATTTCAGGAGACACTATTGCTCAGTGGATGGGAAACGTATGTACCTAAGTACATATTTACTGAAGACTGACCAAGTCAGCCTGTAATGTTCCCACTGCTGGGACACAGGCCTCCTCTCGCGCTCAACACGCGGGCTCAGTGCGGGTTGTTATTGTTTGGACTGAGCTTGAAATATTTTACACTTTTAATATAAACATTATTTTACCTCTTAAAGGTTGTGCCAAAAAGAAAAAAGAAAATTCTTCATTATATTTAGGAACTCCAGGCCCGATAGTGGACATTGAAGATCTATCCATAATGAGGGAAGATCATCCATTAAAAAAAAAAAAAACTATTTTTACAACTCAATTACATCGTAATGGCTAAAGCAAATTAGATACAAATTACTATACAGCAGATAGTATATTTCCTGGAATAATAGACAGGGTAATTTTCACCCTTAAACACCAGGTAAAACTCCTTGAAAAACCACTCAAATGAATTCATTGGGACACGCCGAATAACTTTGAAGTTTTCATCGTCCATACTAGTTACTACTAGCGCCATCTATTAGCAGAACATGGCAAACTTTATCTAGTTACATGATATAAAATTATGTAACTACTGATTTAGAAGTCATTGAATGTTAATACTGCTTTAATTATTTAAATAACTGCTTCGTTGGTCTACAGAGCATGAAGTCCTGGATTAGCTGCCCAGTGAGATTAGGTTTTTCTATCTGGAACTTCTCAGAAACAACCCGGAGTCTGGATTCATGCCCAGTAGATGGCAATAGGCTCGCCCCCCTATTACATAACTGGCGAAAAATTTTTTTGCTATTCGTCCTTGTCTTCCCGTTCAAGGATACATGAGGCAAAGTAGTCCAAATCATACAAAAAAAAAATTATTTCTATTTTTAGAGTTCCATACCTCAAAAGGAAAAACGGAACTCATAGAGGATCACTTCGTTCTCCGTCTATCTGTCAATCTGTCAAGACCCTTTTTCTCAGGAACACGTAAAGGTATTAAGTTGAAATTAATATCAAATATGTAGGTTTATGATCCCTTGGGGTTCTAAAAAAATCAAGATTGTACCTCAACGCAATAAAAAAATACGGCCATTTATGCGACATATTTTGATACTCGCAAGTAAATCAAAACTTATAGGGTACTTCCCGTTGTCCTAGAATAATGAAATTTGGCAAGAAGCAAGGTCTCACAGCACAAGTAAAGGAAAAAGTCCGAAAATCGTTAAATTGTAATTTTATCACATAAAAAAAAATTGGGATTACAATGTTAAGTATATTTTTGAGATAAATTCTTTTCAACTACGGAATCCTTCATTGTGCGTGGTCCAACACGCATTTGGCCGGTTTTTTTTTTAATTTTTAGCCTGTGTTGTTCCCACTGCTGGACAAAGACGTCCCTTTCTACTTTCCACTCCTGTCTGTCTTGTCTTTGGACCAATCCTCTAAAAAAAATCCTCTGTAATTACATAACATTTTATCTTTGTATGTACCTACATTATATGTTATCACAATATCGGAAAACCATGACCTACGCAATACACACATACATACACATTTTACATACAATTCAATATTCGGAACTCGACTTCAAGGATTTATTATTGTTACTAAGAGGAGTTTGTTAGCTTTTTGTCACCTCTCTCGCCAACACGGAACCGAATTTTTAAGATTGTTAAATGAAAAGATGCTTTTTTGAAAAATTTAATCAATTAAAGGACTAGTAAATAATATTAATTTAATAGATACCTAATTATTAAAACACATTTCTATTGTGTTATCTAATAAACTCAGTTCAAAAAAGTATTATCTGTTTTTGAGATGAGTTGCCACAATAAAAATGTGTTTTTAATAGCTATTAAATTAACATTATTTACTAGTCCTTTAATTGATTACATTTAAAAAAAAAAAACCGGCTAAGTGGTTGTCGGACCACGCACAATGAACGGTTCCGTAGTTGAAAAGAATTTCACCCAAAAACAAACTTAACATTGCAGTTGAAAAACATGTTCTCTCATACATTGACATACGTCACAGTCAATTCTACAACTGCAAAAAGTTTGTAAATAATACCAAAAAAATATTTTTTATGTGATAAAATCACAAATTAACGATTTTCAGACTTGTTACTTTACTTGTGCTGTGAGACCTTGCTTCTTGCCAAATTTTATGATTCTAGGTCAACGGGAAGTATACTTACCCTATAGGTTTTGATTTATTTGCGAATATCAAAATATGTTGCATAAATGGCCGAATTTTTTTATTGCGTTGACTTAGAAGCTTGATTTTTTTACAGCTCCAAGAAACCATAGACCTACCTACGTAGTTCATATTAATTTCAACTTAATACTTCCACGCGGTCCTGAGAAAAAGGGTGTTGACAGACTGACAGACAGACGGACAACGAAGTGATCCTATAAGGGTTGCGTTTTTCCTTTTGAGGTACGGAACTCTAAAAATAAAATATGAGAAAAAATTGTTTTGGGGCAGACTGGACCAAAATTAGGGGTGGTTTACCCTATGTAGTCCCACAAATCCCAGGTCTGAATCTGGCATAGTGTACAGGATCTTAGTGAATCTCGTTGAATGATAATAATAGCTCGATGATTTCAGAAACGTCAGATACGTTTGGCCTTGAGCTGGCCTCGCGCAGCACGGTGTTTCAATAGAACGCGAGGTCAGCATATACTGGTTCTGTTACCTCTGACGAGAACCTACTGTACTTAGCATTACTAAGCTACAGGCTTAGATCAAGCCAGTACCAAAGTGACCATTTCATTTTTAGGGTTCCGTAATCAACAAGGTTGTAAATTTACGGCGAAGGAAATAAATAAATATAATAAATTACCCGAAGCAATTAAAGATGAACAAAAATTGAATCTATTTATAAATAAAGTAAAACAATACCTAATCCATAAATGTTACTATAATTTTAATGAATATTTTAATGATAAATTAAATTAATACTTAATTAAAAATGAATAAGTACCAAAACTAATGATAAAATAAAAGTGGAAGTGAGTACTTATTAGAAAAACTTTCATATTTTACGTTTTCAAATAATAATACAATAATAGCCCTCTTCCTACAACCTATTTTGCTGCGCCCGACAGGGTCCACAATGATCTATGTAATGTAAACTGATGTATATTTTATAATGTACCTACCACCTACGCTAACATTGTGGAATGCAAATAAATATATTGAGTATTGAGTATTGAAAATATCGTGAGGAAACCGACATGTCCTAGAACCAAAAATTCGAAGACATGTGACATCCACCAACCCGCACTGGGCCCGCGTGGTGGATCACAGCCCACTGCCTCTCACAGAGAGGAGGCCTGTGTCCCAGCAGTGGGAATGTTATATAGTAGTTTTGCCATGATGTCCGTCTGTCTGTCTGGCTTAGCTCAGAGACTCTTTGTATTAGAAAACTGTAATTTGGCATGGGTATATACAGGGTGTCCGGTAAAGAATGGATAACCTTGGAATAGCATATTACAGACATGATGGCCGTTCTTAAAAAAATACAAAAAAAAAATATTTAAAAAAAAATATTTTTGGAGACTCCCAAAAAATCATAATGTACGCACGACAACAGATCAAATTTTCAGTATAAGCTGATCTCGCATTGTATAGGATTTCCTTACAATGAGAGGTCAGTCTAAACTAGAAATGTATAGCTTGATATGTAGCCGTGTGTACCTACTAGTGGGGATATTTTTTTTTTGTATTTTTTTAAGAACGGCCATCATGTCTGTAATATGCTATTCCAAGGTTATCCATTCTTTACCGGACACCCTGTATACCAGGGATCCGTTTACGTAATATGTATTAAA
Organism: Cosmia trapezina; assembly: GCA_905163495.3. Lineage (NCBI taxonomy): Eukaryota > Metazoa > Arthropoda > Insecta > Lepidoptera > Noctuidae > Cosmia > Cosmia trapezina. The sequence continues at coordinate 13,995,570 of LR991049.1, forward strand.
CTTTAAAGTGCTAATTTTTGTTAGAGTCAAGTCCCCCCCCCCCAAATGGTTGTCTTTTAGACGTGTGACAAAAATCACATCAGTAGTACTAGGTACTTACTTATACATGTTGAAGTTAAAATTAAAAAAAACCGCTCAAGAGCGAGTCGGACTCGCGCACCGAGGGTTCCGTTCCGATTTCTGAAAAACTGTGCTATTTAGAGACATCGTTTTATTTTTCTTGTAATCTTTACATAAACTTCTATCACATAGAATAATTTCAGATTTTTCTTTTGCAAACTTCGGAGATAAGGGGGGGAGGGAGGGGGGTATTTTTTTTACATTTTTCATCAGAAGTCGAAAACTATGCGGCCTAAAAAAATGTTTGAGAATGTGCAAACAGCGTTCTTTCATATGACATCCCAAATGCCCTAGTAACCCCACTTTGAGTATTTAAGACCACCTTTCAGACCCAAAAATACATATATTTTTATTTCTTTCTTATTTTCAAAATAGTTGGGCAAATGTCATTTAAAACGGTTCCAAATTTCAAGTTGATAGCATTAGTAGTTCTTGAGATATCCAGCTGTGACAGACAGACAGACAGACAGACTGAATCGCACCATTAGGGTTCCTTTTTACCATTTTGGTACGGAACCCAAAAAAAAATTCGTCTCAAGTTTTTATTGACAAATGATTTTTCCACCATAAGCTCTGCCGTACCTCGTAACTGTCGCGTCGTGATGTTGGTCTCCGGCCTGTGTCTGTAGATCTAGTTTGAGTCTGACTGGTGTCATTGCCTTTCGAACTGTCTGTGCGTGTCCACTGTTGCGTACGGCACGGCAGAACGACGACATTTTGACGGATGCGTCTGGCCTACACTATTTCGGAATACGTGAAGTATAAAAAATTATAATAATGGGAAGCGTTAATTTTCCAATTGAAAATGTTAAGGCGCTGACTGACTACGATTCACAAACGTCACACAACCGCGTAATCTATTGTCACCATTAGCTGCCTTGAAATAAGGTTGAAAATTGGAAATAATATTTGTGTTGCCGAGATGTGACTAAGCTGCGAATATGCATTTATTTTCCCAGTTTTCTTTAGATTATTTAGAATGTACACAATAAATTAAATAATTGTCTGGTTAAAGTTTTTAAAAAATGCTAATTCTATTAAATTCTTAAAAAAAAAATAATGTCGCTATCGCTGAAAATATAGAGATGTTCGACGTCAAAGTGTATTTTTACGGAAACAAATATTTGTACGACCTACAAGTATTTGTTTCGAGTCTGGGTGTTTTTCTATCTATAATATGTATGTATTTACAAAAAAAAATGTATATGAGTAGTTTATCAGCCATCTCGTTACCATAACACAAGCATTACGTTGCTTAGCTTGGGACTAGATGGCGTTGTGTGAAATGTCCAAGGATATTTATTTTATTTACGGAGAAAAAGAAAAGAAAGAAAAATACGTTTATTTGCGGTAAACATGACGCAAAGCACAACAAAATAAAACTCCAAACGGAGCAACTTCCAAATTTTTTACTGTGAATATTAAACTATTTTTTACTATTCTATTCGGTCGAAGTTTTTCTTTAAACCCTTCTCTGTCCACTGTATTTTTTGCGTCGGATAGTTTCATTGCGTTACGTCATACTCGACAATCCAAGAAACCAATTTTTGTGAATGTTGAGCTAACAGCGCGCCTTAAGGCTCTTACAGACAGAGGCGATATCGCGTCGGCGACGCGATATTATATCTGTAGAACAATATTGCGTCGCGACGCGATATCGCCTCTGTCTGTAAAAGCCTTTAAACTGGGAGCTCTTACATTGTTTGTAAAAATATTTAGATGAACTGTCTCCTGTTCTAAATGCAATATTTCACTTAAAACCCTCATTTTTATTTTTGTAGTTGTTTCATTTTAACTATGAACATAAGTTTATTTTAATTATCTAAATTATGTGGTCGATGATTTTGGTGCACAGTAAAACTCTAATGAATTTGTGTTTGCACCGTCTTAAATATGTATAAAATGTAAGTGTACCTAATACTGATTAAATAAATAATAATAATTAACGAAACTTTAATCTAATCTACATACCTACACACTAACTTCAAATCAAATATTCTGTGTATCTTCTTTAGAAATAGAAGTTTACATACTCATAAAATAATTAAATAAATAACTATTTATATAATACCAACTATACATACCAGCTATTCCGCTAGTTATCTATTTGTTACCCTTGTGCCAAACTTCATCTGAATTCGTTCAGCCCTTTACGCGTGAAAGCGTAACAAGCAAACTCACTTTCGCATCCCAACTAATATTATAAATGCGAAAGTTTTGTTTGTAACGCTTTCACGATAAAACGGCTGAACGATTTTGGATGAAATTTGGCACAGGGGTAGACCATGACCTGGAAAAGGACATAGGCTACTTTTTATCGACATTCCACGCGGGCGTAGCCGCGGGCGAAAACTAGTAAGCGATATAATCGATTATGTTGCGACTCGGAACGCACTGTTACACGTATATCCCTTTTTGAGGCTTCCTAAAAAGAAAACGGACCAAAAAAAGACGCATAAAAATCACGTGACCTTCCCAATACCGTACTCCATGAATCCCGCGCAACAATGCGCCCGCGCCGCACGCACACAGCAACAGCGGCAGCTCGCGTATCGCGGTAGCCGTCCGACCGGATCGTGCGCTCGTTATGTGGCTCTGAATCACGGGGGTTACACCGGCGAAAGGTCAGGCGCGAGCGCACGCATACACGGTGTTCTGTGTGAATCGTTTTTGGGGAATATTCAATTACTAGCTTTTGCTCGTGGCTTTGCCCGCGTGGATGTCGGAAAATATCTCAGGGGAACGTACTACCGGGATTCAAAATCCCGGTAAAAATTATTACCACCTCCTCCTAACCATTCCTCTTTTTGATTTGATTTAATTTTATTTTGATTTCATTTTACAATTTTTATTTTAGTTATATTATTAATTAATTTGAACTTATTTTATGATCAATGGATTGAAATAAATGATTTTTGATTTGATTTGATTTGATTCCCCTCTCCTCTCACCCCCTCCGTACATCCCCTTCCCCCGAACATCCCCAACCCCTGCCTTCATCCCCCCCCCCGCTACTATACCTCCCTGCCTCTCCCCCTCACCTCCCTCTCCACCTCTTCCCCGTCACTCCTCACTATGTTTTTTTTTTTTTTTTTATCCTTTATTAAAAAGAACCAGGTTCTTAATAATTAATTACAATCTAGCCTACAAGACTAATAAGCAATTTTAATCTAACTTAATTTTTTACGTGATAATTATTTTAAAACTTAGAATAGTGTTAATTGTACTTTACACAAGTCCGTTCCACTTTCTTAGAGTCTGATATAATATTATAAACACTTTGTTCATGTGTTATATGAGTGTCATTGTCACTATTATTTCTACACTTTTTACACTACACTAACTCAAAAGGTTTTGAGTTAGTGTACTCCTCACTATGTTGAGCAAGTTACCTACAAACCTTCATCCGCTATTTTTCCCCTTCAGGGGATGATTTTACAAAAACTCTGAAACACGTAGTTTTTAATTTTCAAACAGAATGCTAATATAAAAAAAAATATATACAACGTGTAACGCTAAATGCGCAAAACCTCTTAAGGGGTCATTGTACTCATCATTATGAACAACTTTTACTATGGGACCAAACCTGAAATCGCGAAAAAAAAATCAGCTGTTCAGTACATTTATGTTCGCATAATTCGTCAAAATACTATATACTGAACAGCTGATTTTTTTTTCGCGATTTCATGTTTGGTCCCATAGTAAAAGTTGTTCATAATGATGAGTACAATGACCCCCTAAGAGGTTTTGCGCATTTAACGTTACACGTTGTATAAATATAAATAAAAAAAATAAAATATATAAATACCAATTTTCATGGTTTAAACTACAAAAATTTAGATTTTCCATACAAACTTTCATCAAATTAGTGAATTTACGAGGTCTTCATCAAATGTGTCTGTATATGCTTTTACAAACACATAGGTACTTTTGTGCATTCTGACATTTCAACGATTAAATCGATTTGTTTTTCTGCATCTACAATCGCCACGTCAGGAGACAATTTTCAGGCCCACCTTATATTAAATGACCCATGACTTAAGGAACCCTAATTCCATACACATAAGCGTACTGCCCCCCCCCCCCTCCCCGTCCCCCTTGCCCCCCACCGCGTCACAGCATCCGCTTTGATCATACGATACAGACCAGATCTGGTAGTCACTATCGCTAGGAACACGATGTATGTATGTCTGCAATCTGCCTAGCCTTTTCCCAATGGTGGGGTCGGCTTCCAGTCTAACCAGATGCAGCTGAATACCAGTATTTTACATAGAGCGACTGCCTATCTGACCTCCACAACCCAGTTACTGGGTAATACGATACCCCTTGGTAAGACTGGTTGTCAGACTTTCGGGCTTCTGACGACCCGTAACGACTGTCAAAGATCCACGAATGACAGCCGGGACCAACGGCTTAACGTGCTTTCCGAGGCACGGGAGAGTCTCGGTATGTAAAGATGGTCAACCATCCACGAACCAACCCCGGCAAGCGTAGCTTAACCTGATTATTACTTAGCCACGAACTGTATGTTCTATTTGAGTCAAATTCAAAATATTTTATTTCACATAAACACGGGCACTTATGAAACGTCAGAAGCTAGGTGCACGGTTCCAATTGGTCGTTTGCTATGGAGAAGAGCCGGCAGGAAACTCCATGGTTACTAACTAGATAGTATAAAACCTAAATTAACACATAGTATACTTTTAATCCCGTTAAACGCAGACGAAGTCGTGGGCAGAAGTTAGTAATACAGGGTGTAAGGGACAGCCCTCCGCAAACTGATAGGGTGAATTCAGTATGTCATACTAAGATGACCGGTACATGAAATTTTTTCAGGAACGTTAAGTGAATCCAATAAACCTGATTTGTTTGTGTTTTTGTGCACAAATCGGAGCGTCTGTTACTGGTTGGGACGGGTAGGTAATAGGTATGCGGTGAGTTCGATGAACTCTGTAGCTAGACAGACAGTGAACAGCTGATTTCACGCGTCGTTGGTTAGAGTATTTCAACATCCATTGCTGGTTTTTTTTTTTGCTGTTTTTTTTGCAGTTTTTTTTACATAAATGGAGTGCTGCGAACACACAATGCAATTTTACATTGAAATAATGAAAATGTAACGGAAAAAAAAAATTAAAAAATGAAAATTTTCCTGAGAAAATTTCCGGTGGTTTATGATTCAGAATGAGTAGCTGAATGCACCCTGTTAGTTTGCGGAGGGCTGTCCCTTACACCCTGTATATGAAAATCAGGGACCATTTTCGCTACCCATTGAAAGGGTTAAGGCTCACAGACAGAGGCGATATCGCGTCGAGAGTTCGAGACGCGATAGTGTTCTACGGATATAATATCGCAATATCGCGTCGCCGACGTCCCTCTCACTGAGAGGAGGCCTGTGTCCCAGCAGTGGGAACATTATAGGCTGATTATGTTATGTTTTGTGCGTCGCCGACGCGATATCGCCTCTATCTGTAAGAGAGCCTTTAAGGAAACGATGTGGGTAACCCTTTTGTACGGCTTAAATTAAGCAGTTCAAAAAGGGTTTCACTTCAACCCTGTTCAAGATGTTCAATCTTGCAGCAAAATTAAGATTTGTCTTTTAGGGTTCCGTACCAAGCCGCTGGGGTCGCGGGTTGTCTGAAGGGGTTACCGCGGCCCTGGCATAGGCAACTGAAGGAACACGGGTGGGTTTTAGTCAGTAAAAGTCTGACACGCCCTCCCGCTCCACCCAGAGCGGGAGAAGTTATTTGATGATTTCCCACCCTCAAAAAAAAAAAAAAAAAAAAAGGGTTCCGTACCAAAATGGTAAAAAAGGAACCCTTATGGTGTGAAGCTCAGTCTGTCTGTCTGTCTGTCACAGCTGGATATCTCAAGAACTACTAATGCTATCAACTTGAAATTTGGAACAGTTTTAGATGACGTTTACCCAACTATTTTGCAAATAAGAAAGAAATAAAAATATTTATATTTTTTTTGCAACAGGGACTGAAAGGTGGTCTTAAAAATTCAAAGTGGGGCTACTAAGGCATCAGGGGTATCATATGAAAGAACGTTGTTTGCACATTCTCAAACATTTTTTTTCTTTTTTTTAGTCCGCATAGTTTTCGACTTTTGATGAAAAATGTGAAAAAAAATACCGTTACCCCCCCCCCCCCCCCTTTCTTCGAAGTTTGCAAAAAAATCTGAAATTATTCTGTGGGATAGAAGATTATGTAAAGATTACAGGAAAAACAAAACGATGTCTCTAAATAGCACACTTTTTCAGAAATCGGAACGGAACCCTCGGTGCGCGAGTCCGACTCGCTCTTGACCGGTTTTTTTTAATATTGTTGTTCTTTTCATTTTCATTGTTGAATCATTTTGATATACAGGGTATCCCTGGAAGTGTGGATCAAATCGAAAAGGGGCGTGGGCAAGGGCATTTCCAAACTTCTTAACCCTGCAATTTTTTTTTTAAATCGCTCGAAAATTGAGTAAAATTTTTGCCAGACCGAACCCTTTGCAGTACCTAAATGTTTTTTTCTTATTGAACTCGTGTTTTCTAGCGCAAGAAAGTCCCACTCTTTTATAAGGTCCTGTAAAAAAAAAATTGATAGCTCTGATAGTTTTTTTTTATGATTTTTTTCTTGAGCATTATGAGAAGTGATGGAAAAAACAAAATTTGGCCATAATTTTTGAACCGTAAAAAATTGCACCGACATTCTCAGGGATACTAAGTTTGGAAATGACCTTGCCCACGTCCCTATTCGATTTGATCCATACTTCTAGGTACAACCTTTATATTTTTTTCTTTTGATAGGCCGCTGTCGTTACTTTCTAAATTGTCAAAACTGTTTTGGATTATGTATTGCTATTTAGTACCGTTTTCTTATTATATTGTATCTGTTTGTGACCCAAATAAAATAAAGTAAAATAAAATAAAAATCAGTGGACGTCTTTTGACTGATGATATTTCTCTAAATGAAGCACATAATATCATGTGTCCTACAGAAATTCAACCCCTAAGCGAGTCTTGCTAGGGGTTGAAGTCGCGAACACAGTTAATAATATTAAACAGTACAATTTTATAATGTCACTCTCTCCTATTCTATGATTGGACGTTGCTATAGGGATAAGCCCTGGACGCTTTTAATACGGTTCACCCCTCAAGGATAACATTAAGGGGTGAAATACAACCCAATGTTTATGAGTGACAAAAATCGTTTTGTAAATATTTTTTTAGGTTTAAGAATAAAGTAGCAGGAACCAAAAATTTCAAAGTCTATGCTTATTATGGTTTGGCCATGTTGAGAGGCGACTAGCAAGGTAGATGTGAGTGGAAACGCCGGGAGGGGACGTCCTAGGAAGACATATAGTGCCCTTATTGGTGATGTTCTTCAGAAAGGTCAGGCGCGCAGTACTCGCGACCGGCGTGCGTGTGTTACCAGATGTGTGAACGTCAACGAGGCAGAAGTAGTATGTAAGGATCGTAGCAGATAGAGTTCTGTAGTTTCTGCCTACCCCCGTGAGAAATAGGCGTGTGTTTATGTATTTTTTTATTATTATTTATTTATTTATTCAAAATTACTAATTAACACCGTAACAGTTTATAACGCCAATGCAGTGCTGCTACCAAAAATACAATTAAATTCAATTGAAATACAATTAACAACAATAAAAAATACAATTAAATTAAATTAAAAATACAATTCAAATACAATTAAAAAACACATCATCTGTCATCAATTCATCATTATCATCTATACTATTAGTAGAGTTTTTTGTGAAGGAGGTCATCTGGGGCAGTGCTACCACCATGTACGGCAGTGTTCCGGTTTGAAGAGTGTGGGCAGCTGATTTTTTTCGTGATTTCCTAGTAGGTCCCATAGTACACGGAGAAAAAATATTCTACTAAGTTACCAGATCGACTTGTAAATAATAATCTAGTAAAAGGAAACAATGTATGGTCATGTCTATCAGAATTATTGTTATGGTTATTTAATCGCATTTTAAGGAATACTGAAAAAATCTGGTACGGAAGTTTAGTGTACAAAACATGTCAGTATCAATTATTAATTCTTTATTAGAGATTAAAATCTAAGAATCTTGGTATTGGACACGACTTTTATATGGTTACGTCTACCAGTATAATTGTTTTTAGTACAAGGCAAATTTTTGCCCCTAAAAGTTAGAACATATTTAGAACAAAAACAACGGTTTCCAGTAATTTAATCTGATAGGTACGAATTACGATACATTATATTTTAGATAAAACAGTAAAAATATTGTTCACTTAAAAGATATTTTGTACTGTCAAGACAAACACAAAATATAAAGTAATGACAACAATTCGTCCGGTTTATATTAAATCTTGCTTTGTGGTGTTAAATAAAGCACGTCAGCAAGCTCAACCATTGCTATTTGCACACAGTACACATTTGCTAATAATGTGTACCGAAAATTAGATTGAACATAACAATATCTTAATTTCTGATAGAAACTAGATATTTTGACTAACGTTTACAAAATGAATAGTTGTCACGTATACTAATATACTTTCTGGTGAACGTCGCAAAATTCTGGTAAACTAAACTAGATTTTTTTCTCCGTATAAAAGTTGTTCATATACATGAGTAGAACACCCCGTGAAAATTTGGGTAGTTATAAAAAATGCCTCTAATACAACTACAGCTCTGCCTTCAGGGAGATAGTCATAATGTTATGTTTTATGTTTAAATTGTTTAAAATAATTTAATATTTTATTATAAAAACGCGTTGATGTCTTTCGTTCTAGGCTTTAAATATCTTAAAGAAGGCTTTACATGACCTCAAATAAATATTTGTTAACTTAATGCTAAAGTATTTTTTCTTATGATAAAAGTTGAATATTTAGTATTCCTTACATTTTCAAAGCTTCATATCTGCCTCTGTAACCGCCCCACTGCTGGGCGAAAAGCCTCTTTTCATGCATAATCAGCCTATTCCCACAGCTGGGACACAGGCCTCCTTTCTGTGAGAGGCAGCGGGCTGTAATCCACCACGCGGGCCCAGTGCGGGTTGGTAGACGTCACAAGTCTTTGAATGTTTGGTTCTAGGACATGCCGGTTTCCTCACGATGTTTTCCTTCACCGTTTTGAGAGCAGTGGTGAGGAAATAATTTACACAAAGTAAGGCGCCTGCCTGGGTTCGAACCCACGACCTACAACTCGTAAGTCAGGGTCGTTACCACTGGGCCACCACTGCTCCCTCCCTGGCCATAAAATGACTAAAAGTTTTTAAACTGTCATGGTCACTAACTTTGTTATTAGCACAAACGGGGTATTTACCATGTTCATGGTGTTTATGTAACATGGTAAATATCCCGTTTGTGGTAATAACAAATGACTAAAATGTCAAAATGACAGAAAAACATCGATTGCAGCTGTCATTTTGGTTGGTGGAGTTTAGATTGTTGTACAGACAACAGCACATCTGAGGGGCAATTCTCGTACCTAAAAACGTTTACAATCTCATGCCAGCGTCAATCAAATGTCAAAAATGTAGGTAAACGCTATACAATTTTTGACAGATTGAGTCTTGAGATGATATTGCGAACGTTGTTAAAAATACGAGAATTGCCCCTCAGGTTATATCAAACTGTCAAATTTCTCCTTTAAACCTTAAAATGTTGATGGGTATGTTCAAAATCATCTTACCCAGTATAAACTGGGTTGTGGAGGTCAGATAGGCAGTCGCTCCATGTAAAATACTGGTATTCAGCTGCATCCGGTTAGACTGGAAGCCGACCCCAACATAGTTGGGAAAAGGCTAGGCAGATTGATTGGGTATGTTCAAAATCGAATGAGAAAATTTAACAGTTTGTAGGTACTTGACCTGCTGTGTTGCACAAAATGTTCCACTTTCTGCTATAAACACATTGTGTTTTTTCTGTAATTTTCTTTAACTTAATTTTTAACATTAATATTGAGTTCAGTTTGAGCCTGTTTCACCATCTCCATCATCATCATCTGCCTAGCCTTTCCCCAACGTTGGGGTCGGCTTCCAGTTTAACCGGATGCAGCTGAATACCAGTATTTTACATGGAGCGACTGCCTGTCTGACCTCCACAACCCAGATACTGGGTAATACGATACTCCTTGGTAAGACTGGTTGTCAGACTTTCGGGCTTCTGACGACCGTAACGACTGTCAAAGATCCACGAATGACAGCCGGGACCAACGGCTTAACGTGCTTTCCGAGGCACGGAGGAGTCTCGGTATGTAAAGATGGTCACCCATCCACGGACCAACACCAGCAAGTGTAGCTTAACCTGATGGATCGACCGTGCAGCTGTTATTACTTTGCCACGAGCTCCTCTCACTATCTCCGTATAGGCTAATATCTACAAAATAAATAAACCGAACAGTACCTACCTATTTGTAAAATATATCTACCTGCCGATAAATTAACCGAAACTTATCCAGAGAAAACCAACCAGGCCATAAGCGCCCAACATCAAAATTCCCAAAAAATAATTCTCATTTAAAATTGGAGCAGTATAAAAATAAGCATAAAAAATTCACCCCTATATATCACAAAGGGGTTGAAAGCATACTACCCTCGATCACTTTCTTTTTTCTAATAATAATGACTTGGGGTGAAAGTAAGGGTGTGTTCCCATTGGCCCAAACACCCTGCTATAAGGGGTGGGTCAAAAAAACGAAATAAAGTAGCCAATAGTGTACTAAATTGATGTATTGATTTTTTATAGGGTTCTTGGATAAATTCATGGTATATGTTGGATTTTAAGTTCAACAAAGGTCCACGTGTGAGCAGTGCTCACTCAGCAGTGGTGGCCCAGTGGCCTTACGAGTTGTAGGTCGTGGTCTTGTACCCAGGCAGGCGCTTTATTTTGAGTAAAATTATTTCATAAACACTGCTCAAAAAACGGTGAAGGAAAACATCGTGAGGAAACCGGTATGTCCTAGAACTAAAAATTCTAAGACATGTGACATCTGCCAACCCGCACTGGGCCCGCGTGGTGGATTACAGGCCCTCTCGAAGAGAGGAGGCCTGTGCCCCAGCAGTGGGGACAGGCTGATCATGAAAGGCCCAAGTGGTCAGATAGTTTTCTCTCCAGCTTGAAACGATTGCACCGTATAGAAATTTAAAGCTCGTGGCTAAATAATAACAGCCGCACGAGTCGATTAAAGGTTAAGCTAAGCTTGTCGAGGTTAGTCCGCGGAAGGGTAACCATCCTCCGTGTCTTGGAAAGCAAGTTAAGCCGTTGGTCCCGGCTGTCATTCGTGGATCTTTGACAGTCGTTACGGGTAGTCAGAAGCCTAATAGTCTGACACCCAGTTTTACCAAGAGGTATCGTGAGCAGTCGTGCCATGTAAAACACTGGTATTCAGCTGCATCCGTTAAGACTGGAAGCCAACCACAACATAGTTGGCAAAAGGCAAGCAGATGATTGATATTTGGTTGAAAAAAAAATTACTTTACACTCTTTTTCTTTTACTGCTTCACTTTCAAAGAGAAACCTATACAACAGAATCCTTTCATCTTGGATTCCTGATCAATTATAATATTATTTAAACGACCTTTAACCGCTTTTAAAGCTCAATAAGTCATTCATTTGTCTTAAAGAAATCCTCTTTGATATTTCTAAGTACTGTAATTTGTCAAATTGTCACAAGGTTGCTTTTTGTATAGTCTAGTATCCGGCTCGAAGGACCAAAAAGATATTAGCTTCATATATTTAACTACCACGTAACTAATGATAATGAATGTTGTGTGAATGAGTACAGCTGACAGTGAACTCTGTATGTGTACTGTCGCATTGCACTATAATTTGTGCAAGGCCACGGAAAAATGCTGATCTATGCAATGCGCGGTTACCATATACGATACATGACTTATACCTAAAGACCGCGGTAATTTAACTCTGACAGCATTGACAGAAGCTACCCAATTAGCGACTTTATTGCAACGACAATAAAGATCACTGTGATTTTGACAGATTTGTCAATGGTTGCAACCCAAAAGCAACGTTATTAAATCAATGATAAAAATTACTGTGATTTAGACAATGATGATGATGTGATTTTGAAATTAACTTTAAATTTATATACATACTTGTAGTAGTTCCTTTTACACCTAAAAAAAATACCACCGAAATAAATTCTCCGTACAGAGAAATAAGTACGCACTCATCAAGCCATTACATTGCAGTATAAGCTGACCTCTCACAGCACATTGCGGGATCAGCTTATACTGGCAACTTATGCATAGCTTGATATGTCATCGTTTTTAGTACCAATATAATTTTGATTACCAAGCAGCCTTGTTGAATGTTGTTGGGTTATAATATTATTTATTATTGATTACCAAGCAGCCTTGTTGAATGTTGTTGGGTTATAATATTATTTATTATTGATTACCAAGCAGCCTTGTTGAATGTTAGTTAGGTTATAATATTATTTATTATTGATTACCAAGCAGCCTTGTTGAATGTTAGTTAGGTTATAATATTATTTATTATTGATTACCAAGCAGCCTTGTTGAATGTTAGTTAGGTTATAATATTATTTATTATTGATTACCAAGCAGCCTTGTTGAATGTTGTTGGGTTATAATATTATTTATTATTGATTACCAAGCAGCCTTGTTGAATGTTAGTTAGGTTATAATATTATTTATTATTGATTACCAAGCAGCCTTGTTGAATGTTGTTGGGTTATAATATTATTTATTATTGATTACCAAGCAGCCTTGTTGAATGTTAGTTAGGTTATAATATTATTTATTATTGATTACCAAGCAGCCTTGTTGAATGTTGTTGGGTTATAATATTATTTATTAGCTGCTGCAGGTTTGTAAAGTTTGTAAAAATTAAACAACCGGCCAAGTGCGTGTCGGACCACGCACAATGAAGGGTTCCGTAGTTGAAAATACTTTATCCAAAAAATAAACTTAACATTGTAGTTGAAAAACTAGAAATAGAATAGAGCTTGATTTTTTTAGAACTCCAAGGGATCATAGACCTACGTATTTGATATTAATTTCAACTTGATACCTCCACGTGCCGCCGGGGTCGCGGGTTGTTCGAAAGAGATACCGTGGCCCTGGCACAGGCAACTGAAGGAACACGGGTGGGTTTAGTCAGTAAAAGTCTGACACGCCCTTCCGCTCCACCCAGGGCGGGAGAAGTCATTTGATGATTTCGTCCACCAAAAAAGAAATACCTCTACTTGTTCCTGAGAAAAAGGTTCTTGACAGACTGACAGACACATGGACAACGAAGTGATCCTATAAGGGTTCCGTTTTTTTAATTTTGAACTATGGAACCCTAAAAAGGATCTCCACAATATATCTCTAGCTAGGGTGTACAATATTAACACAAGCTACGAGCCAACCTCCGAATTTTAATAATTTTAAACTAAAAATCACGTCTTAATGAGTAATGTCAATGATTTGGAAAAAATATAATGTTAAACTAACTCAGAAAGCACGTTAAGCCGTTGGTCCCGGCTGTCATTCATGGATCTTTGACAGTCGTTACGGGTCGTCAGAAGCCCGAAAGTCTGACAACCAGTACAAGTACCAAGGGGTATCATATCAGCAGTAACTGGGTTGTGGAGATCATATCGAGTCGATCCATATAAAATACTGGTATTCAGCTGCAAAAGCAGGCAAATGATGTTTGTTTGAACGCGCTAGTCTCTGGAACTACCAGTCGGAAAAATTCTTGTTGCATTAGATAGCCCAATCCTTGTGGTAGGCTATTTAACATCGCGCTAGGTCCCTTAGGAGCCAAGTAACACGAAAACAGTCAGAAAGAACGCTGAGCGAAAATGAAGTACATAGCGAGGATCCGTAGGCAATGCGATGCGAACGCGCTGATGTTCCGCGCGGACGAGGCCGCGGGCAGAGACTAGTATTCTCCTAAAGTTCATGCCGATACATGAGAGGAGTTCTATAGCCTGGTTTTGTAGAGTACTAAGTCTTTATAGTCTAAGATCCGAGTATAGAACGACCTTTATCGAGCTGGTTAATGGTTGAAAAGTAGGTATTTTATATCAAATTTAATCAATCTGCCTAGCCTTTTCCCAACTATGTTGGGGTCGGCTTCCAGTCTAACCGGATGCAGCTGAATACCAGTATTTTACATGGAGCGACTGCCTATCTGACCTCCACAACCCAGTAACTGGGTAATGCGATACCCCTTGGTAAGACTGGTTGTCAGACTTTCGGGCTTCTGACGACCCGTAACGACTGTCAAAGATCCACGAATGACAGCCGGGACCAACGGCTTAACGTGCTTTCCGAGGCACGGAGAAGTCTCGGTATGTAAAGATAGGTCACCCATCCACGGACCAACCCCGGCAAGCGTAGCTTAACCTGATGGATCGACCCGTACGGCTGTTATTACTTAGCCACGAGCTCCTTAATTATATCAAATTTAATATGTTAAAAAATATATCGCGAGTGGGTTGGCTGAAAAATTTCAGTCCAGAATATGATTAGGAAGTAAATATTAAAAAAACATTTTTAATATTTTTTTATTTTTTTTAAACATTGCACTGGTTCGGTTAATAGACAAATTACTTACCAATCGAAAGTATGAAGTCGATAGAATATGCAAACGTTAGGTTGACAAGTTTTATTTACTAACCAGACCGGTGCAAATTACTAGTATTTTTTTTTCTCAGGTATGTGTAAGTAGGTAATCAATATATTTTTTTATTAACCATATTACCAATCATTAGCTAAGTTACGTATAGTATAACTTAGGTTATGTTCGGCGACTAACAGTTATTTAACACTGAAACTCACTTGTTTGTTTAATCGTAGTTTAATTTTACCATTAAATGTAACTCTATTATAACTTAATTATACTAGCGTAAGTATATTATAGTAGCGTAAGTCAAGTTCAAGTTTATACCCTGCCTACCCAATCGTTGTACGAAAAAAAAAAAAACTTTATTCTATAGACTTCATACTTTCGATTGGTATGTAATTTATAAAACACTATCGAAAACGGGTCTTATCGCGATATTCGTTTTAACGAGGTAAACAGGTACCTACTTGTTTCCCGACGTTTCGACCGCCTTGCAGCGATCGTGGTCACGGGAGGACTGATGACAGCTCAGCGACGTCTTCGTAAAGTGCGGGTATGTGCATCTACCCTCACTTGGTCTTCACTTTTTATAAATGTCACTGTCGGTACTTCTACACACAACACTAAGGACGTCTACACACTGGCGGACCTCGTCGGACGGCCGGCGTTGCTAGCACTTGCTAATGACTGGATTCCAAGTTGTAGGCAGTCGGTATCCATCCTCTCTGTTGAAATTGCACATACCCGCACTTTACGAAGACGTCGCTGAGCTGTCATCAGTCCTCCCGTGACCACGATCGCTGCAAGGCGGTCGAAAAGTCGGGAAACAAGTAGGTACCTACCTGTTTACCTCGTTAAAACGAATATCGCGATAAGACCCGTTTTCGACAGTGTTTTATAATGTGTACAAATCGCGAAAGTTTAAAAAGTTTAATTGGTATGTAATTTCTCTACTATCCATTTGATATCAAATACTTTTCATTCATTAACCAGCTCAGTGAAGGTCGTTCTATACTCGGATCCTCTACCATTAGTCTTACGAGACGCCCGAAAGTCTGATAACCAGTCATACCAAGGGGCCGACCCCAACATAGCTGGTAAACGGCTAAGCAGATGATGATGAGAAAAGTATTCTATAGACTGATTGCGATAGTATAAATTAAATACCAGGATGTGCTTTCTAAAGAGCTTTTTTTATTCATCCTTCGACTTTCATAGGATAAGAATCAGCTGATCTATCAAACTATGCCTTCACATCACACAACAGTCAATTCAAACTTTATTTCTTCAGTACTAAAGTCTAAAATTCTCAAACAAAAAGCTTAGCGTTAGAGTTTAAAAAAATCCTAAAACCTTACTTCATTGCAAAAACGACGGACGGTCAATGAACCGTTTGTGTCTGTGTGTGTCTACAGACGTTTAGACACACTGATTTTTGTTTGTGTGTGTGCGAGAGCATTGTTTAACTGTGTGCGTTCCAGACTTGTAGACACAGATATTTAGCTGTGTGTGAGTGCAACTCCTACGCTTTATGTATGTGTGAGTGAGGCAGACGTGTCGATACAGAGTTGGTTTTGTGTGTGTGCAGACTTATATAGGATGTTGTTTTTTTTTTCTTGAGTCTTGATTTTTTGAAAACGTTTGATCTTATCTGTGTATTGTAGATATAGATAAGGAGTTATGATTTTTTTTATAACTACATTTAGTTAGTATGAAGCACTTATTAGAGTATTTTGTATGTAAAGAGTACGTGATTCTGCAATACGATTTCTCATATAAATTCCTATAAGATTTGGTAGGTAATCGTTTGTGATCTTGTAGGCTTTTGATTTTTCCATTAAGACTCAAATAGTAACGTTTAAAATGTGCTAATTTCAATGCTGATAACTTTTGTTATATAGGATCAAATATTATGCATATTACACTATTGTAAGCAGGTACCAGAAAAGACAAATAAAATCTGCCTAGCCTTTTGGGGTCGGCTTCCAGTCGCAGCTGAATATCAGTATTTTAAATGAAGCGACTGCCTATCTGACCTCCACAACCAAGTAACTGGGTAATACGATACCTCTTGGTAAGACTGGTTGTCAGACTTTCGCGCTTCTGACGACCCGTAACGACTGTCAAAGATCCACGAATGACAGCCGGGACCAACGGCTTAACTTGCTTTCCGAGGCACGGAGGAGTCTCGGTATGTAAAGATGGTCACCCATCCACGGACCAACCGCGGCAAGCGTAGCTTAACCTGATGGATCGACCCGTGCGGCTGTTATGAGCTCCTCCTTTACTATTTCAATTACTACCCCTTTACCCAAACCCGATACAAACCATTGCATGCACTGATACTTACCCACAAAGTAACGATCATTCAAATTAACATAATACCATACATAATAACAAAAATACCAAGGATAGTATAAATGTTATTTTCCTATAATTAATTTGCAATACATACTTTAAATTAATCACATTTTTAAATATTTAAAAAAAACCGGCCAAGTCCGTGTCCGACCACGCACAATGAAGGGTTCCGTTAATTGAAAATAATTGAATCTTAAAAACAAACTTAACATTGTAGTTGAAAAACTGGAAATCCCAAAAAAAAATCTTTTTTATGCGATAAAATTACAATTAACAATTTTCGGAGTTTCTCCTTTACTTGTGCTGTGAGACCTTGCTTCATGCCAAATATTATGAATCTAGGTCAACGGGAAGTACCATAAAGGTTTTGATTTACTTGCGAGTATCAAAATATGTCGCATAATAATATATGGTCGTATTTTCTTACTCGACTTAGAACTTAGAAGCTTGATTTTTTTAGAGCTCCAAGGGACAATAGACCTACAATCAATCTGCCCAGCCTTTTCCCAACTATGTTGGGGTCGGCTTCCAGTCTAACCGGATACAGCTGAATACCAGTATTTTTTGACAATAGACCTACATATTTGATATTAATTTCAGCTTGATACCTCCACGCGTTCCTGAGAAAAAGGGTCTTGACTGACAGACAGACAGACGCACAACGAAGTGGTCCTATAAGGGTTCCGTTTTTTCTTTTTGAGGTACGGAACCCAAAAAATTAAGAAACAACTGTGTTGATGAGTCACTCATAATGTTAAGGCTCTATGACACAATTTCATTACTTAACAAACGTATAATCTGTGACGGATGCGATAGCGATACAAAATGAAGGTTAAAATCACGAGTTTAAGTTTTATCACACAATTTTGAACATCCTGTGTACAACACCGAGACTCAACCTACATCTGTGTGCGTGGAACTCCGTGTCTGCACACGTTACGCTGTGTCCGTGTGCGTTGTCTGGTTGTGTCCGTGTGCGTTAGCCTTTCAGGATACAGGATCGGGCAAGTTTTGATTTTTGTTAAATGACGTCAAAAGATTGACGGTGATTTAGTTGGTTATTATTAATTAGGGATTGGTTGCGTTGGTGTAGTGGTTGGGAACGCGAAGTGACTGCTGAGTGGTCCTAGTTCGATTCCCAGGTGGTGGAAAATTTAATTGGGTTTTTAGGGTTCCGTACCTCAAAAGAAAAAAAACGGAACCCTTATAGGATCTCTTCGTTGTTCGTCTGTCTGTCTGTCAAAAGACTTTTTCTCAGGAACGCGTGCAGGTATTAAGGTGTAATTAATAGTTCCTTGGAGCTATAAAAATTAAGTTTCTCAGTAAAAATACGGCCATTTATGTGACATATAATATTTTGATACTCGCAAGTAAATCAAAACCTATAGGGTACTTCCCGTTGACCTAGAATCATGAAATTTGGCAAGAAGCAAGGTCTCACAGCACAAGTAAAGGAAAAAGTCCGAAAATCATTCATTTGTAGATTTAACACGTAAAAAAATATATTTTGCGATTACAAACTTACATCTTCAGTTCTAAAATGGACTGTGACGTACATTGACGTATAGGAGAACATGTTTTTCAACTACAATGTTAAGTTTGTTTTTGGGATAAATTCATCCCAACTACGGAACCCTCCATTGTGCGTGGTCCGACACGCACTTGGCCTGTTTTTTCTACAGTAATCCGAGGTCTGCTTATTTGAAAGTGATTTTAACGTATGTGCCGATATTTGGGTGTATATACATATACATATCTGCTTAAACTTTCGAAGAATATAGCCGTGATGTTATCATCATCTGCCTGCCTTCTCCCAACTATGTTGGGGTCGGCTTCCAGTCTAACCGGATGCAGCTGAATACCAGTATTTTACATGGAGTGACTGCCTATCTGACCTCCACAACCCAGTTACTGTGTAATACGATACCCCTTGGTAAGACTGGTTGTCAGACTTTCGGGCTTCTGACGACCCGTAACGACTGTCAAAGATCCACAAATGACAGCCGGGACCAACGGCTTAATGTGCTTTCCGAGGCACGGAGGAGTCTCGGTATGTAAAGATGGTCACCCATCCACGGACCTTAACCTGATGGATCGACCCGTGCGGCTGTTATTACTTAGCCACGAGCTCCTCTCAAGAGAATAATATACTTAGATTAGATATAGATTATTCTCTAATTTCCAATAAGTTTATCTTTGAAAAAGATTTTTTTTTAATCTGATTCATTATGGGCGTATTATTTGATTTTTCAAAAGTGAAACTTTAACTCAAAGGGCTTCTTAGACATAACAATTCTAGAAACAATTGACCTTCAGTCTATTGGTAACTAATTTATAAACTACAACAGTCTAACGACCGACATTGTCTGGCGAGCGAGAGGTCGTGGGTTCACATCCTAGACGGTGAACTTTTATCTTACCGGCGTGGGTTTCACTTATTGTTAAAATTGTTTTGAGACAGAGTAGGAAGTCTGAAAGAGGCACTGAAAAGTTGTGTGGAAATCGGTTGTCATGGAATGGATGTGGAGGAATGAGGAAAATGTCGTGAGGAAAGTTTTGAGTATAAATGTCGATGGCTATAGGTAGATCGTGTTGTTCAGCATCCTTGTCAAATTTCAGGGTGTCATACAGAACATCAAACCGAACAACTTTCTCCATGGGACCAACATCGTAATCGCGAATAACTTTTCAACTGTCCCATAGAAAACTTCAATGCCTACTCGATGCAAATGTGTGAGACGGCTGCTTATTTTTTCGCGATTACGATGTTGGTGCCATGGAAAAAGTTGTTCAGTTTGATGGTCTATACCACACCCTTAAATTTAACGAGGATTCAAAACGACACACTGTATAAGAGTAGGGGAAGACCAAAGAACGATGGATGGACTGTGTGAAAGATGACATGGCTAGAAAGGGGGTGACTACCGAGATGACGACTGATAGAGAAGTATGGAAGAAGAAGACTTGCTGCGCCGACCACTAATAAGTTGGGATAAGGGTTCCATCCCCCGGTTGAGAAACGATTTGATATCATCTTGTAGTCTGTATTTGTGCCCGGTTGCTGGCAACAAGCACGACCCATTTGACTTGAACGTAAGTTACAAAATGTGGATCCAGTATTACACGGTGAATTTTTCACGGATGAGTTCTAACGCGTGCCCGTGTTCCCGACGTAAGCGGCAGACACCGTGGAGTTTCAGTGGCTGCAGATATGTGGGACTCTATTCCACATAACTATAGATAATTCTGTGTATTTTATCTATGGGCCTAGTTGCCTGATAATAAAATGATTATGATTATGATAACTGCATTATCGCCCCGTGATAGTGCAGTATGCATGAGCATTTCTCCACGATAAAAAAAAAGAGGGAATTTTTCAAGTGGGCATGGATGGCCAAATCCGAAACAATGAGGAATAGCGAAAAGTACTCAAAGGAGTCTCGGGCTCGATTTTGATGAAAACTAAAACTGCATTATTGGATTTTTGAAAAATCAATATTTCTAGCCAGGAATCGAACACACTGATTTTGAAAAAAAAAATACACACTGTATTATTATACCATTCGATAGTGTCGCTAATAAGGATCGAATTCTGGCAAGTAACGACATGCGGCAAACTAAAGGAAAGAGCATATTTTTAACCAAATACTTTTTTTATTTTTCTTATGTTACCTACTTATTAAACCTTAACTGTATATTGTTCAAAATGATGACCAGTGTTTCCAATACAAAGCTGGGGGTCTACTCCCTAAGCACGAAGTCCGTAGTTTCGGCCTTCGTTACGGGCGTTTCCTACTCCGTATCACCTACGGATGGATGATTGGTTCGGGGCCCGAACGAAGTATGAATGACAACACGTTAAGACACTTGTCCCTACTCCCGATGTGTTTTTGCCCGTCCGAAAAATTTAACTTTTACACTTGTTTTGATGGATCGTTATGTCAGACGGACGGACGAACGGACGGACGGACTAACGGGCGGACTTAGGGAGTAGGCCCCCTGGATTCGACGTCTCGAGGATTGTACTGAATTTAGCATTACAATATTTTTCATTAGTTTCGAATTTGGCCATCCACGCCCACTTGAAAAATTCACCCTAAGACAAAGATAAAAGACAAAGACATTTAATACTCTTCGTCTTCTGCCTATCCCTGCCTATCCTTCACCCTCTATACAGGCGTGCTTTTATGTAGAAAAATCCAAACTAATATTATAAATGGGAAAATAAGTTTGTTTGTTACCTTTTCACGCCTAAACCACTGAACCGATCATCCTGAAATTTTGCATATACATTGTCAGGTGTACAGAAACGGACATAGGGTACCGTTCATGCTGAAAAAAATTACTGTTCCCGAGGAAAACAACAATAACTTTCTTATGATAATAGATGGCGCCACGTGTCTTTCGAATCATGATTTAATTATATTATTACAAGCAGAGTACAACCCGAATTGTCTGTCAAATTCTATATTAACGCGGGTAAACGCTAGAATAAAATAATAATAATCTAGTAAGATTATTTTGTCGCACCCTTTTTTTTTGTGGATGGGAAATCATCAAATGACTTCTCCCGCTCTGGGTGGAGCGGAAAGGCGTGTCAGACTTTTACCACAGAATAAATAATAGTACTAACGTACAGAAGCTGCACTCCTTTGATCTTGAAGAAAGCCGCTTTTATAATAGCCTACAAAATCATTTTCCACCCACGCGCAAGCTAAATTGC
The DNA here is from genome assembly GCA_905163495.3 of Cosmia trapezina. Taxonomy (NCBI): domain Eukaryota; kingdom Metazoa; phylum Arthropoda; class Insecta; order Lepidoptera; family Noctuidae; genus Cosmia; species Cosmia trapezina. The sequence continues at coordinate 14,017,352 of LR991049.1, forward strand.
ACTTAATCGCCGCGCTTGAGAGTAAGGTACAAAAACCGGTCAAGAGCGAGTCGGACTCGCGCACCGAGGGTTCCGTTCCGATTTCTGAAAAAGTGTGCTACTTAGAGACATCGTTTTATTTTTCCTGTAATCTTTACATAAACTTCTATCACATAGAACAATTTCAGATTTTTCGCTTTGCAAACTTCGGAGATAAGGGGGGGGACGGTATTTTTTTTTACATTTTACATCAAAAGTCGGAAAATATGTGGCCTAAAAAAAAATAAAAATAGTTTGAAAATGTGCAAACAGCGCTCTTTCATATGATACCCCACATGCCATAGTAGCCCCACTTTAAATTTTTAAGACCCCCTTTCAGTGCCAGTTGCAAAAAAAAAATATAATTATTTTTATTTAATTCTTATTTGCAAAATAGTTGGGTCAACGTCATCTAAAACTATTCTAAATTTCAATTTGATAGCATTAGTAGTTCTTGAGATATCCAGCTGTGACAGACAGACAGACAGACAGACAGACTGAGTCACACCATAAGGGTTCCTTTTTTACCATTTTGGTACGGAACCCTAAAAATGAAAAGTTTACATCGAATTTGTAGTATTTATTGGTACTTTGATATTTTTTCTGTCTAAGCTATTAAAAAAAAAAAAAACTAGGTATGCCGTAGGCTTTCCAAATCAAATCAAAGATTTTTATTTGATTTTGATTTTATTTGATTTGATAGGATTCTACTCTGTTCACCTAATACACCCAATTTTTTTCGAGACGGTAAAAAAAGTCATCCGGTATATGTATATGAGTTGTATCAGATAAGACATTACATCAAAGTGAAACAACTCTAGATTATTAGACACCAGATTCTCTCGATTATTGTGTATTTAGAGGTGTTTCACTTTGATGTAATGTCTTATAAATTTTTTCCATTCTCTGAAGTTCCTAAGTATTATTAAATTTTAATGTAGCAAAAATCCTAAATCTAACAAATAATTTTAATTATTACTGGAACATCCGTCCACACAACAACTGCTAGTATTACGTTTTAATTTTGATGCCATAAGTAGTCATAACGAAGGGTGTACATAAAACAAAAATAAAATAATAATAAATACGACGGGTTCGGTCGGAGCCTCAGAGGCGCGGCGCGGGCAGCGGTGCGTGGCGGGATTGCGTCGTACGTGACTCGCTGAGCGCGTATAGACCCCGACTGACTAGCAACCCTTAGTTGCCGCGCGCTGTAGGTACTTATCTCGAGCGGAATGTACCAGTGCAAGAGGCCTGCTTTTACTGACTAAAACCCACCCGTGTTCCTTCAGTTGCCTGTGCCAGGGTCACGGTATCTCTTTCGAACAACCCGCGGCCCCGGCGGCATTTGTCACACCCTGTGTCTCAAATATAGGTCAGTAGAAGTTCGTCACTGACCTACCTCAACTCAATAATGTGTGGGGTAGCGTCCTTTTATAAGTTGAAGGACTAAAATAGGTATTATAGTTTTATCTTTTTAGGTTTTTAGGTAATTAGGTTCTTACTGTCTTTTAGTCATTGAGCTAGTAATAAGTTGGAGTCGGGGATTCGATTCCTGTGTCGGGCAAAAATGGAACTCACTTTTAAAACAGCACAAATATAAGTATAAAAAAAAAATTTTTTACAAAAAACAAAACCGACTTCCAAAGAAAACACTACAAAGTGAAAAATAACTTTAATTTCGGAAGTCGGTGTCTTTGGATCTCTATTTTAGGTTTTTGCCCCAGACTTCCGAAATTAAAGTTATTTTTCTCTTTGTAGTGTTTTCTTTGGAAGTCGGTTTTGTTTTTTGTAAAAAAGTTTTTATTTTTCACTTTTTAGTGGGTCAGTTTGTAATTTATCTAAGTTACAATAACCCAATGTCCACTGCTCATCACGTTTTACAAAATATTGCTTTTCCCGATGCAGGGACGTTAATTGTTGAGGAGTTCTCCTAGTACGAACCAGGAGAACTGGAGCTCATGGTGAAGTCACCATCACCATTATGCATTTTGACGAGCGTAAACCATATTAAAGTAATCGAATCGCAACCTGTGATATACTTAGATATAATTGAGTATTTCCGATGGCCATCTGTGGTCTTCATCATCAGTTCCAGTTCACCAAATGGTACTTTCCGAGAGCAAATGCACGAGTTACTATAAAAAATACCGAAATCGATATAACTGTGCCCATAAAATTTGAGGGTTTCCCTCGATTTCCATGGGATCCCATCATCAGACCCTGACTTGACGATCATGGGACCACTTGGTAAGTGTACCCTTTCGAACAAAAAAAGAAAAATCCAAATCGGTCCAGCCATTTTCGAGTAATCGGGGAACATACATAAAAAAAAAGAAAAAAAAAAAGGTTCCAACGAATTGAGAACCTCCTCCTTTTTGAAGTTGGTTAATAACATAGGTAGAGGTACCTATTGCCTTTTATAGTGATTGAGCTGGTGGTAAGATAGAGGATCGACTCCTGAACCGAGTAACAAAGTATCTTACTTTTAGATCAGCACAGGTAGCAAATTTTTAGGGTTCCTTACCAAAATGGTAAAAAGAAACCCTTATGGTGCGACTCAGTATGTCTGTCTGTCACAGCTGGATATTTCAAGAACTACTACTAATGCTAACAGCTTGTATGCCAACTATTTTGCAAATAGAAAAGTTTTTTTTGCAACAGTACTGAACTGAAAGGAGGTCTTAAAAATTCGAAGTGGGGGCTACTAGGGCATGTGGGGTATCATATGAAAGAGCGCTGTTTGCACATTCTCAAATATTTTTTTCTTTTTTTAGGCCGTATAGTTTTCGACTTTTGATGAAAAATGTATAAAAAGTCTGTTCCCCCCTTTAACTCCGAAGTTTGCATAGAGAAAAATCAGAAATTATTATACGTGTACCACGGAAAAATAAAACAATGTCTCTACATAGCACACTTCTTCAGAAATCATCAACAAAAATACATATGATGGTACGGAACCCTCGGTGCGCGCGTCCGACTCGCTCTTGACTGGTTTTTATTTTTGTTCCAGATATTCAAAATGGGATCCCGCGTGACCTGACTGGGTACATGTCTATTCGTTATGGATTTCACTTTAATCAAAAAGAAGCATTTTGCAAAGGTTAGTAAAAGTAAGTGTTTTTGTATTTAAACTATTATTTCAATGCTTACTGAAAGCTTTCGTACCAATATGGTACAGAAGAGAAGTCAGGAGCTCGTGGCTAAGTAATAACAGCCGCACGGGTCGATCCATCAGGTTAAGCTACGCTTGCCGGGGTTGGTCCGTGGATGGGTGACCTGCATCTTTGCATACCGAGACTCCTCCGCGCCTCGGAAAGCACGTTAAGCCGTTGGTCCCGGCTGTTATTCGTGGATCTTTGACAGTCGTTACGGGTCGTCAGAAGCCCGAACGAAAGTCTAACAACCAGTCTTACCAAGGGGTATCGTATATTACCCCGTAACTGGGTTGTGGAGGTCAGATAGGCAGTCGCTCCATGTAAAATACTGGTATTCAGCTGCATCCGGTTAGACTGGAAGCCGACCCCAACATAGTTGGGAAAAGGCTGGCTGGTTGGAAGGTTGGCTGGCTGGTTGATTGATTGATGGAGACTTATACAGGGTGAAATTTTAATCGTTTTAATCCTCTCATTGTACTCATCATTATGAACAACTTTTACTATGGGACCAAACCTGAAATCGCGAAAAAAAAATCAGCTGCTCCCTACATTTTGACGAGTTTGATGTAGATAAATGTACTGAACAGCTGATTTTTTTTTCGCGATTTCAGGTTTGGTCCCATAGTAAAAGTTGTTCATAATGATGAGTACAATGACCCCTTAAGAGGATTAAAACGATTAAAATTTCACACTGTATGTTCGTCAAATAGAAAAAATGGCGTCAATAAGGTTGCTAACCTTAGTTGGAGCTATACGTATGTTTGAGCCGTTTGAGGTTGGCTGAGTACTCATTGAGTATTTCGGGATATCGCCAAGCGGGAGGTTGGTCGACTCTACACAGTATCAGAGGGCTGGCCTATTTTGAGCCCAAAGAAGCAGCATTGCCACCCAACGTGGCAATGCTGTCAGCCTTTTGGGCACTTTTTATTTGTAGAGTGTCCGTGGAATTCTTGCCCGTTCTTCTCCATAGGTACTTACTACGCTTTGAAATGGGCAACTAGCTTCATCTTTCTGACCGACCGACCCCTTGACAATTTATTTGAAACAAATAAAAAAAATCATCATCATCTGCCCAGCCTTTTCCCAACTATGTTGGGGTCGGCTTCCAGTCTAACCGGATGCAGCTGAGTACCAGTATTTTACATGGAGCGACTGCCTATCTGACCTCCACAACCCAGTAACTGGGTAATACGATACCCCTTAGTAAGACAGGTTGTCAGACTTTCGGGCTTCTGACGACCCGAAACGACTGTCAAAGATCCACAAATGACCAACCGGGACCAACGGCTTAACGTGCTTTCTGAGGCACGGAGGGGTCAACAAAAAAAAAACGTTTATAATGAGGATAGTAGTTAGTAATGAGGATATCAATGTAGTAGTTAGTAATGAGGATATCAATGCAACAAAACAAACAAATGATTTGAGTTTGAGTTTATTGCTCACTAATTATTTGTCTTCTAATACACAATATTACCATCAGTAAACATCAGACATTCCAAGAAGCCGGTATAACGATGTAAACATGGGGTAGACAGAGATCTAAGCGGGCGAAGTCTAGACAGCGGGGGCGTTCACCTCTGAGAGTCGAAACCTTTGGTAACACAGACAGGGTGGGTAGAGCTGGTCGAACACTTTATTAGAAAAGAAAGAAAGAAAACACATTTATTTAGCACAGACTAAATTAAAACACATTTATTTAGCACAGACTAAATTAAAACACATTTATTTAGCACAGACTAAATTAAAACACATTTATTTAGCACAGACTAAATTAAAAAGGCACACAATATAATAACAGCAGATTAAAATAGCAACAATAAAAACAAAAAAAAACAACATTTGCGATAACAACAACAAAAAATTACAATGCAGGAATGTGTGCCTCACGCCTGTGCCAAAAAGGCTCTATTAATTTTCTAAGGCTTGTGTTTAAACGCCTACCATAAAAGTACTTATTTTACTACCAAAAAATTCAAAATACCTGCCAGAATGGATAAATTCTCACCAAAATTAAAACCATTTTATTGTGAAATTATAACTTTAGAATACCTACTGACAGCAGGTCGACGGAGCTCCGCTTCGCGGGGCTTCTATTTCTGTCTGCAAACCTCGGGGTGCCCCTGTGCCAAGGTGGTACACCCCATACTGGCAAATCAATCTGCCTCAATCTGCCAGCCTTTTCCCAACTATATTGGGGTCAGCTTCCAGTCAAACTGTATGCAGCTGAATACCAGTATTTTACATGGAGCGACTGTCTATCTGACCTCCACAACCCAGTAACTGGGTAATACGATACCCCTTGGTAAGACTGGTTGTCACTTTCGGGCTTCTGACGACCCGTAACGACTGTCAAAGATCCACGAATGACAGCCGGGACCAACGGCTTAACGTGCTTTCTGAGGCACGGAGGAGTGTCGGTATGTAAAGATGGTCACCCATCCACGGACCAACGCCAAGAGCAGCTTGCCCCGTGCGGCTGTTATTATTTAGCCACGAGCTCCACAGAGCCCCATACTGCCAAATAACAGTTCAAATTCTCGAAAATAATGATGTTATGTTTATGTGTATTCATGGTGGGAATCTTCTAAGAATCGAAGGTTAGGAGACTTAAATTTAGAAAGTCACCTCTATACATTACTACTTATCTTCTGCCCACGACTTCGTCCGCATGAAATTCCTTTCTCCCCCGACCTACCCCGTCGCATCCCATATGGCCTACCCGCGCTATTATTTCGTTTTCGCTTAGCGTTCTTTCTGACTTTTTACTTTTGCTCAGCTCCTATGGGTCTTAGCGTGATGTTAAATAGCCTATAACCTTGTAAAATCAGCGGTTTCATACAAAAGTTAAATACTTACTCGACCAAAATGAATGAAACAGCTGATTTTTTTTATTGTGATTCCAGAGTTGGTCTCGTATTGAAAGTTGTTCATAATTTAATGGGTAGCAATAACACCCTTTGAAAATTTGGGTACCTAGTGATAAAAAAAATTGCCCTGTATGAGTTTTGGTGAGAATACAAACCAACAAACACAATTTTGGATATTATAACGTTAGTAAAATGGTTTCTAATAAGAATCCCTTCAAGTGAAGGACTTGCATCGGCATTAGAACGTCGGAGAAGTCACCTTAACCACCAGCCATGGGATGAGAAGGTCATATTGTTATGTCTGCGCTAAATATAGGCCTTATTGATAAGAAGCGAGTCAAAATAGACGTTATCGGTTGAGGACAATGGCTGGCAGAGGTAGACTGTGTTGCCAGGTGGGAAAATTTACCCGATTTATAGGGAATTGGAGAATTGTTGCAGGGTTTTTTGGGATGGTAAATTAGCAGGCAATTAATGGTCATTGGTCAAACTGGTCACCGCAGCCTATGGACATCTGCAATACCAGAGACTCCCCAAGTGCGTGCTCATGATATAGATGAAAAGTGCTATTCATCATCTTCCCGCCCTTGTCCCACGGTACGTGGGGCTGGCGCACCATGTTTTCTTCTTCTATTCTCCCTGTCAACCGTCACGCGATCATTCACTCGCTTCTCTTTCACATCATTCCTCACACAATACATCCATATTTTTTTTGGCTTTCCTCTCCCTTCCCCATCCATCAACACTTATATTATTCATCAGTCTTTTAGTCACATGCCTGTAATTTAATAAAAATTACACCTGCACCCTTAACCTTGAAATCTTAGAAAAAACAGAAGTCATGAATGAATGAAATGCAACCCAAAGATTCACACTAGCCCTGGAACCTCATGTTTCATGGGGTTACAGAGGCCATGGCATCTGAAGGAGTAGACCGTAATAAATTCTGATGGTGCGCGTTTCTTTTTCAGTTTATAAAATTGTTAGGTATGTGTTTATTTTTTAACAAGCCATTACCCGACGGGATATCCAATCGGCTAAAGTTTAGCTGGCGAACTTCCATACAAACTGCATCATATTTAAATCCTATAAGGGGTGAATTTTTGATTCCTCCTTGCACACCTTCGTTGAACTCTTGCGCAAAATTTCATGCTTCTAGACACAGCGGCTTAGGCTGTGCGTCGTCTGTCAGTATTTTTTTAAATTCCTTTTTCTTATTGGAAACATAATATAATTTTTTCGGTCACTATCAGGATGACCTCTTCGCTGAAAGACAATGCACGTTGGATGACATGAAAGCAAGGTACCTAGATAGCCGAAAGTAAAGTAAGTAATATTAACAAAAAGTATAGTCTTGTTGTATTATAATACTACTTACTATTTTTGTATCATTTTTGTTTTTGAAGTATTGTATACTTCAAAAACAACAATAAAATATTACATAGCTTAGAACAAAACCCACATATTTTCACACAAAAGAGTCTACGATCCGTCTAGGTTTTATTGAAGGGTGATAAGGGCTGTATCATCAGTACGGCTAGCAACACCGTCCCGAGCAGGCAGTCTACGCTTGCTGCCTTTGCCTAACGTTAGTACCTCTCCAACTGTCACGGGGGTTGCGCGCTCCGTGTTCAAATTTTCCCGCGAAAATCATAGTCTGTGGTTGTTTCGTAAATTATTTTTCGTGTTTTTTTTAAATTAATTTTTGGTGTTGCGTTGTTTAGTGATGTTATTAATACAAATGTTAGTGTTTGTGTTGTGTAGAAAGGTGATTGGAAATGATGGTATGATTTTGTTGGGTATATTTTTTGGGAATCATTTTATTATTGTGTGTTTATTATAACGTGGTACTAATAACATAACTGAGGAAATGTGGCTGGAGATGTAGTGCTGCCTAGCCCTTTAGAAATATAGGCATGATGTTATGTAAATATAGGCATGATGTTATGTAAATAAGAACAGTTTTTTAACCAACGAAAAAAAGGGAGTATTTTTTTCATCACGGGAACGAAATTACAGACCACACCTTGCCTATGCTTATCACTACATAGTATAAAACACAGCCGCTTCCCGCTGTCTGTCTATCCCTATATATGCTTGGATCTTTAAAACTACGCAACGGATTTTGATGCGGTTTTTAGGGTTCCGTACCTCAAAAGGAAAAAACGGAACCCTCATAGGATCACTTGTTTGTCCGTCTGTCTGTCTGTCAGTCTGTCAAGATAGTTTTTTTCAGGAAAGCGTGAAGGTATCCAGCTGAAATTAATATCAAATACGTAAGTCTATGGTCCCTTGGAGTTCTAAAAAGATCAAACTTCCAAGTCAACGCAATAAAAAAATACGTCCATTTATGTGACATTTTTTGATACTCGCAAGTAAATCAAAACCTATAGGGTACTTCCTGTCGTCCTAGAATCATGAAATTTGGCAAGAAGCAAGGTCTCATAACACAAATATAGGAAAAAGTCCGAAAATTGTTAATTTGTAATTCTATCACATAAAAAAATATTTTCAAAGTTGTCAGTGTGTCAAGACCCTTTTTCTGAGGAAGCTACAGTATTGCATAGTGTCCTAGGATATTTTTATGTTAAAAAAGCGCGAAAGAAGTCGCGGGCAGAAGCTATATTTATAGAAATAAGAGTGTTGCCACTTTAGGAGCTCGTCAATTTAGTAGCAATTTTGCTAACAACCACACCGCCATTTTTATGACATATAAACTCAACAGCAAGGTGGAAAATATTGTCGTAGGTCATGTCATAGGACATTGAACTTAGAGACTAAGGTCAGCATATTGTGAAACTTTTCCATGATTTTTAGCAAATGTTTGCATGAAGCGGACTGCTGATCTAGTGGTCGCATAGCGCTACTGCTGAGCGTTAAGTATTGGGTTCAATTCCCCGGTTGGACAAAGTGTTACTGGATTTTTCCATCAGGAATTACTCAGTATCAAGCAGCCTGGAATCTGGATTAGTGCCCGGTTGGTGGCAATAGGCTCGCCCCCTTTTACATGGGACGTAAACATAAAAAACTTTTATACAAAAAAAAAAAAACAACCGACTTCCAAAAAAAAAACACTACAAAGTGAAAAATAACTTTAATTTTGGAGGTCTTTGTATTTTAGTTTTTTGCCATCGACTTCCAAAATTAAAGTTATTTTTCACTTTTTTTTGGAAGACGGTTGTTTTTTTTTTTTTTTTTTGTAAAAAAGTTTTTATTTTTCACTTTTTAGTGGGTCAGTTTGTAATATATCTAAGTTACAATAGCCCAATAACTGGTCATCACCTTTTACAAAATATTGCTTTTCCCGATGCAGGGACGTTAATTGTTGAGGAGTTCTCCTAGTAAGAACCAGGAGAACTGGAGCTCCATGGTGAAGTCATCATCACCATTATGCATTTTGATAAGCATAAATTACTTAGCAACCATATTAAAGTAATCGAATCGCAACCCGTGAAATACTTAGGTATAATTGAGTAGTTCCGATGGCCATCTGTGGTCTTCATCATCTGTTCCACTTGATACTTTCCGGGAGCAAATGCACGAGATACTATAAAAAATACCCAAATCTCTATAGGAGCGCTATAGGTGTGCCTATAAAATGTGAGGGTTTCTCTCGATTTCCATGGGATCCCCTCATCAGGTTCTGACTTGGTGACAATGGGACCATCTCGAAAGTATACCCTTTCAAACAAAAAAACTATTTTGCAAATCCGTCTATAATTGAAAACCTCCTCCTTTTGTATCATCGGTTAACAATATAGTATGAACAGCCTAGAGTTCTGCTGACCTAACATATAATGTCTCAAGGACATGTCACGGGTCACGTGCCCGCGTCAGCACGTCTGACCGATTCTGACCCGCTCGACTGTGACGAGACAACTGTTTATATACGTGTAGCCATGTATGTGCGGGACTTGTTGCTATGTGAGGTTGAAGTATTGTTTACGTAGCTTACTAGGAATTTAACGTATGGCAACACTGAATTTTGGTGATGGAAAACATCGTGAGGAAAGCATAGCATAACCCCTCAAGTGTCGAATGCACCCCATGTGTGCATAAGAAAAACTCTTTTTTTGTAAGTTATATAAGCACATATATATAAATGTAAAAAAACATCATCCGATGGAAAACCAATCATCATCATTAGTTGTGAACCTATGGAGTTCGTAGCTAACCCCCCCGCGTGTCAAATGCACCCAAAGTGTGCAAAAGGACAAAACTTTACATAATAGGTATTAAACTTAGATCACATTATATAAACGTAAAAAAACATCATCCGTTGGAAAAAATATCATTATCAGTAGTTGTGAACCTATGGGGTTCGGAACTAACCCCCAACCCTGGTACCTGGTACCCCACTCGCTGGTATTTTGGGTCTAAAATTAGCCAAACTCAGACACTTGAGGGGATAATCAGCCTATAATGTTCCCACAGCTGGGACACAGGCCTCCTCTCGGTGAGAGGCAGTGGGCTGTAACCCACCACGCGGGCCCAGTGCGGGTTGGTAGATGTCACATGTCTTCGAATGTTTGGTTCTAGGTTATGCCAACGCATAACTTTTTACAGAGTCGTTCGATTTGCTTGTATCATTAACTTTGCTTGGTTAGATTTTGAGTTAGCTCCAATAATACATTATTTTTTCGCCACTTTTTATGTGGATTATGTTCTAGTTTATTTTGCAGACGTAATGGTATAGCATTTGTATGGCGTAGATACCACAACTAAAAAGTTAAAAATTAAAACTTTTTTACAAAAAAATACAACCGACTTCTAAAAACAACACTAGTAGTCAAGTGAAAAATAACTTTAATTTCGGAAGTAGGTGGCAAAAAACTTTGCTTTGTGGTTTTTTTTTTTTGGAAGGCGGTTGTTTTTGTAAAAAAGGTTTTTTCTAATTTCAGATTGTTTCATACTTTTTAGAGCGTTATTTCTTTTTGACCTTACCCAAGAATGGAACCCAACACTCCACGTAAAACAGTTGCGCATGCGACCATCACTCGCCCAAGTACACAGGGGCCACGTAAGATCCTAATCAGTGCACAGACTGGCCTAGCATACTAATTATGTCCACCCAAACCGACAGACACAAAGGATGATAAATAATTAATATTATTTTATGTTCTATATTAGTAGTACGTTCACGTTCTTGTTGAGGCGGTCAGTCTATCGACGCAAGTGTAAGCATAATCAGCCTATAACGTTCCCACAGCTGGGACACAGGCCTCCTCTCTGTGAGAGGAAGTGGGCTGTAATCCACCACGCGGGCCCAGTGCGGGTTGGTGGATGTCAAAGGGTAGTATTTAAACGCACATAAAAAATTACCAATTTTTCCCAATACATTTTGCACATCAAAATTTGCATGTCTAAATAAATTAAATTTAAAGTCAGGTCGACGGAGCCCCGCAGTGTGGGGCTCCTATTTCTGTCTGCAAGTAAACCGAACCTTGGGGTGCCCAATAATTATAATTTGTGCAAGTTTTTTTAAAGAAGAAATATTATATCTATAGACAATATACAAATTAACACTATTTACACCTACTAAAGTAAATTACTAACTAACTATACAAATAAATACAAAAACAAAAGGACACTTAGGCGTCGAAGTACTCGTCCGCATCGATGTCATCCGGAAATGTGCCCAGAAGACTGGCATACCTATACAGGGTGTCCGGTAAAGAATGGATAACCTTGGAATAGCATATTACAGACATGATGGCCGTTCTTAAAAAAATACAAAAAAAAATATTTAAAAAAAAATATTTTTTGGAGACTCCAAAAAATCATAATCTGAAAATTTGATCTGTTGTCGTGCGTACGACAACAGATCAAATTTTCAGTATAAGCTGAGCTGATCTCGCATTGTATAGGATTTCCTTACAATGAGAGGTCAGTCTAAACTAGAAATGTATAGCTTGATGTGTAGCCGTGTGTACCTACTAGTGGGGATATTTTTTTTTTTGTATTTGTTTTAAGAACGGCCATCATGTCTGTAATATGCTATTCCAAGGTTATCCATTCTTTACCGGACACCCTGTATAGATACATACTGACTACTTTTTTATATATGTATTTATATAATCATCAAATTATTTTTATTTTGTCGTGTTTATTTTTATTTCATTTTTATTTATTCAGGACATAGGACATAGGTGTTTAGATAGGTATTTAGATAGGTATCCGATACCCATCACGTCTGTACAGTTTCGCTAGCTTTAATTTGACCCTGTATAAGCTTTGCAAAGCTGTATAAGAAGAGGCCTTCCCTAGAATGGGACACTCTTATTTTTTTATTATTATAGAAATACATAGAGCCACATCGTCGCTAATATAATTATTATAGAAATACATAGAGCCACATCGTCGCTAATCTAATTATTATTATAGAAATACATAGAGCCACATCGTCGCTAATCTAATTATTATTATAGAAATACATAGAGCCACATCGTCGCTAATCTAATTATTATAGAAATACATAGAGCCACATCGTCGCTAATCTAATTATTATAGAAATACATAGAGCAACATCGTCGCTAATCTAATTATTATAAAAATACATAGAGCCACATCGTCGCTAATCTAATTATTATAAAAAATACATAGAGCCACATCGTCGCTAATCTAATTACTATAGAAATACATAGAGCCACAGCGTCGCTAATCTAATTATTATAGAAATACATAGAGCCACATCGTCGCTAATCTAATTATTATAGAAATACATAGAGCAACATCGTCGCTAATCTAATTATTATAAAAATACATAGAGCCACATCGTCGCTAATCTAATTATTATTATAGAAAGACATAGAGCCACATCGTCGCTAATCTAATTATTATTATTGAAAGACATAGAGCCACATCGTCGCTAATCTAATTACTATAGAAATACATAGAGCCACATCGTCGCTAATCTAATTATTATAGAAATACATAGAGCAACATCGTCGCTAATCTAATTATTATAAAAATACATAGAGCCACATCGTCGCTAATCTAATTATTATAGAAATACATAGAGCCACAGCGTCGCTAATCTAATTATTATAGAAATACATAGAGCCACATCGTCGCTAATCTAATTATTATAGAAATACATAGAGCAACATCGTCGCTAATCTAATTATTATAAAAATACATAGAGCCACATCGTCGCTAATCTAATTATTATTATAGAAAGACATAGAGCCACATCGTCGCTAATCTAATTATTATTATTGAAAGACATAGAGCCACATCGTCGCTAATCTAATTACTATAGAAATACATAGAGCCACATCGTCGCTAATCTAATTATTATTATAGAAAGACATAGAGCCACATCGTCGCTAATCTAATTATTATTATAGAAAGACATAGAGCCACATCGTCGCTAATCTAATTACTATAGAAATACATAGAGCCACATCGTCGCTAATCTAATTATTATAGAAATACATAGAGCCACATCGTCGCTAATCTAATTATTATAGAAATACATAGAGCCACATCGTCGCTAATCTAATTAGGTGACGGAACTGATTCGACGAAAATTTTACAGGGCAATCTATTTCTCTTTTTTTTTTTTTAAACTGCATTATCATAGGGACCGCAAGGCATAGGTACAGATTCGCCGATTAGACAGATCGATTCGACTTGGAAAATGTATCAAATTACTATAGTTAGGTCGGCTATCGGGTTAGTCCAAAATGTCAGATACGTCAGTTAGTTAAATTAGCGACAATCTGAGCAGTGGTGGCCCAATGGTAACGGCCCCGACTGACGCAGGTCGTGAGTTCGAACCCAGACAGGCGCTTTACTTTGTGTAAATTATTTCTTCACCACTGCTCTCAATACGGTGAAGGAAACATCGTGAGGAAACCGGCATGTCCTGGAACCAAACCTTCGAAGACATGTGACATCTACCAACCCGCACTGGGCCCGCGTGGTGGATTACAGCCCACTGCCTCTCACAGAGAGGAGGCCTGTGTCTGTGTTTATGATACAAAGTATTTAATAGTATCCTTTCATACGTGATACACAACAAAGAAATATGATGTATAATTATGTATGTATGTGTACGTGACAACCTCGCAAATGACTGACACATTGATGATAAGATAATAGCTACATATTATAGTTATGTACAGTTATAAGTACTTGTGAGTTATATTGTATTGTTGATACAGTACTTGGGCTATGGAATTGTATATTAACGCATTTTTCACAGAAAAAATTGAACCTCCTTTGCTGCGATTTGGCATATTAAGGTCTGTTCTAAAAATCGGGAGGAGGAGCTCGTGGCTAAGTAATAACTGTTAGGGTTAAAGGGGAAAGCCAAAGGAAAGACGGTTCTAAGGATTTCAATAGTATGTTTATTATCCTTTACTTTATATATTGGAAGGTGTGATTTACTAATATTACGTGAGACGTGTGGGCTCATGCAAAGCTTTAGAAGAGTACAGACGCTATGAGAAAGTCAGGATTTCAGTCAAGTGCTGAGGGCGGGCTTGGACATAAAAACTAATATTTATGAGTTACAAGCAGAAAGACTAATAGTGTTTTAGAGGCATGAGGAACAGGGTGTAAAGTTCACTCATCCTCTATAGGAAAGGGAGGATCCTCCGACCAGACGGGTGTTGTGTCTGGTGGGCCACTGCCCGACGGTTGATGTCGGGACGTTGTATATATGCTAATCGCGTGGTAAACTCTAATTGCGCGATGCAGGTTTGCGTGACGTCATGTCATTGATGCGTAGTTCATATGTGGCGATGTAGATGCCGCCACAGTGTTGAAGTACTTAGGGTTGTTTATTTTTGCAGCCACACGGGCATAACAGCCGCACGGGGCCATCCATCAGGTTAAGCTACCAAGGTTGGTCTTTACATACCGAGACTCCTCCGTGCCTCAGCAAGCACGTTAAGCCGTTGGTCCCGGCTGTCATTCGTGGATCTTTGACAGTCGTTACGGGTCGTCAGAAGCCCGAAAGTCTGACAACCAGTCTTACCAAGTAACTGGGTTGTGAAGGTCAGATAGGCAGTCGCTTCATGTAAAATACTGGTATTCAGCTGCAGCTGGTTAGACTCGAAGCCGACCCCAATATAGTTGGGAAAAGGCTAGGCAGATTGGTTGGTTTGTTCTAAAAATATCTAAACACAGTGTTGATATTAAATTCTTAACGCACTCTCTGACTAAGGGCCCTCGCCCACGGCGACTTTTTGTAGCGATGCAGTAGCGATGCTGTCGCGCGTCCGCATCGATACAGTCGCGAAGCGGTCGCTAGCTGTGTGCCCTCGCCCACGGGCCCAGATTCAGTCGCGATGCAAACGCGACACTGGCGCGCTTCTATCGCAATGCAAACGCGATTCAGTAACGGCACAAAAATACCTGCGATCGCTACAGTTGCAAGATGGACTCCGTTGAGGCAACATTCGTCACGTTGTCTTTGGTGCTGCTTTTACGTAAGCAGCCGAAGCGTAGGCAACGAAAGCTCGGTTCTCCACTCACGCGCCACCCTCCCTCTGTTCTCTCCCCGATGTCGTCCGACACACGGTCGCGCGTTTGCATCGATACAGTCGCGATACTGTAGCGCGTTATTAGCGCGTTGGCATCGCTTCTGTAGCGCGTTGCAAATGCGACTAACGCGCGTTAGTAGCGATGCAGTCGCGCATTTCGTAAACACGCGACAGCATCGCTACAAAAAGTCGCCGTGGGCGATTGCCCTTAACTGTATAAAAAGTCTAGTTGCTTCTTCTGTCCCTTTTAACCGACTTCAAACTCACGGCTTCTCCCCACGGGGGTAGGCAGAACCAACAGAACGCCGCCTGCTATGATCCTTACATACTACTTCTGCCTCGTTGACGTTCATACATCTGCTCACACGCACGACGGTCGCGAGTACTGCGCCTGACCTTTCTGAAGAACATCACCAATAAGGGCACTATATGTCTTCCTAGGGCGTCCCCTCCCGGCGTTTCCACTCACATCTGCCTTGTAATAGTACATTATTGCAAAGGCCGTGAAATAGGCAATTGCAGGTCGAGTATGAGTTTGAAGGCCGAGCCGTAGGCGAGGACTTCACTAATACGAGACAGGCAATTGCTATTTCCGCCGAGGCATATACATATAGTGCTTTTCTCAAAAGAATGCAGGGAAATAAAAGTAGTTAAGTTTCCATAATTTTTCAAGTTAATGCCGTTTTTAATATGAACTGATCTTAAATCTGGTGAAGTACCTACAATCAATCTTCAATTCACTTTATATTTATTATGAATCATAATACTTAGGTAAATATAAATTTTCAAATCAAGATGAATTTTCAGCTTTGCCGCCAATTTTCTATCTAACATCTGTGCCGAAAGGCATTTGTGGCTATCTATACAGCCACGTGAACGCAATTTATACTAAGCAAAGAGACTGCCTTTGGTATGCCAAGAATGATAAAAGAGATCCAATGACAGAGTATTTAATAACTCCAGCACGCCGTTTCATACAACATTGCTGGAGCGCTCCAGCAATGTTGACATTGCTGGAGCGCTGTAATGTTCCAAATTCAAAAAACGCTCCTGCAATGGATTTGATTTTCTTTGACCGTAAATTCGATACTTCGCGTGTTCTTTATTCGAAAATAATGACAACATTTCCATGCATGTTTGAGAAAATACCTTTTATTAGTCCCTTTCATTCATACTCTCAACATGACCAAACCATCTAAGCATAGGTACTCTTTTCACCCGCTGCGACGGAGTGGATCGGGGGAACAGGAAATTTCACGCAGGCGAAGCCAAAAGCTGGTATTTAATATAAAGTTTCAATTTCACTGTTTAATAATAACCCCTAAAAAAGTTGTAAAACTTAAAAAAAAAATGGTCAAGAGCGAGTCGGACTCGAGCATCGAGGGTTCCGTTCCGATTTCTGAAAAAGCGTACTATTTAGAGACATCGTTTTATTTTTCCTGTAATCTTTACATAAACTTTAATTTCAGATTTTTCTCTATGCAAACTTCGGAGATAAGGGGAACGGTATTTTTTTTTACATTTTTCATCAAAAGTCGAAAACTATGCGCCCTAAAAAAAATAAAAGAATTGTTTGAGAATGTGCAAGCAGCGCTCTTTCATATGATACCCCACATGCCCTAGTAGCCCCCCTTTAAATTTTTAAGACCCTCTTTCAGTCCCTGTTGAAAAAAAAACATACATATTTTTATTTTTTTCTTATTTGCAAAATAGTTGAGTAAACGTCATCTAAAACTGTTCCAATTTTCAAGTTGATAGCATTAGTAGTTCTTGAGATATCCAGCTGTGACAGACAGACAGACAGACTGAGTCACACCTTAAGGGTTCCTTTTTACCATTTTGGTATGGAACCCTAAAAAACGACTAATACCGACAACCGTAAAAAATAGTAAAAAAGTGCATTTTGTAACAAAAAAAGTTCGCGATTACTTATTATTAGCAATGAGCCACCCTTTCTGATAACCCCAATACAAACGTTAATACATTGTATTTGACAATTTCTGATGGCAATGATTGCCTTGAATTTTGGGTTCAAATCCGGGCAAGTACCAATGTCACTTTTTCAATTCATATATTATGTACTTTCTGAGTTTATCTTGGACATTACTGACATCGGTGAAGGAACACATCCGTGAGGAAACCTGGACTTATAGTTAGAGTTATACCGTCTTAATACAAAACAAGGTTCATCTTCAAACCCAGGTTTAAAACATGGACCCTTTTTTGAATTTCGAACTTTATTCCGACACATTAAGTTGTCAGTTTTGTATAAAGAACTGTATTTCTATCACATCTAGGTTCTTATTACAAAACGAGGTTTTTCTTCTGTCATGGTTTAAACCATCGAGCCAGTTTTTGTAATAAGAACCTAGCTGTGATAGAAATACAGTTCTTTATACAAAACTGACAACTTAGTCCGGTACTAAGATGTCAGTTTTGTAAAACTGACATCTTAATGTGTCGGAATAAAGTTCGAAATTCAAGAAAGGGTCCATGGTATAAACGCGGGTGTCTTTGTTTTGTAATAAGACGGAATCTGAAGTCGCCAGCCCGTCTTGAGCAAGCTGGTGATCAATGCTGGTGCCTTCTCTGTGTGAGACGAGGAACTTGCCCAGCTGTGGGACCATAATAAGCTGGTGTGATTCAATAATAACCCCGAAAAAACAGTAAAGCTAACGAAAACCGTAATAAAATAGTTAAAAAGTTCATTTTTAACCAAAAAACTTAACTGTTTTTTATTATTAGCCATGAGCCACCCTTTTTTGATAACCCCAATACAAACGAACAATTGATACATTATATTTTTGACAATAGTTGTACAAAATCAATAAAATCAATACGTATAGCGTGACGGGTTGATATTCACCCCTGTTTTGGGGTTCCGTAAGAGTAATGTAAAAACCTTTTTAAATTATGACGATTAAATACTGTAAATGATAAATGATTTATTTTCTGTAAGTAGGTTTGTACAAACACTTACACGTCAAACATATTTTTTTTAAACTAGATGAGATCGCCGTTTCCTATCTGACTACTCTGAGAAGAAAGGCCGAAACAAACTCAGAGGTCACAGTCTCTTTTAAAGTCCAGACATAATCTTGGTCAGATCATGTGAAGACCATGTAGATTGGTGTCTGAAAAGGTCTTTTGAGGAAAGAACCGTGCACAGATTGAGTGGACCTGTCCAGTCAGTGCTTGCATTTGTCAGTAATCGTGCAGCTCAACTGTGTATTGATAGAACATCAGTTTTTGAAAAAAAATTGTCTTTGTCTCATGCCGTCTCTGTCTCTCATACCTGTGTGACCATCTCTTTCTAACGCTCGATGTGTCGTGCCTACCCACTATACAGTGTGAGTCTTCATAATGTGCACAAACTTAAGGATGTTGTGCAGACCATCAAACTGAACAACTTTTTCCCGCGGACCAACATCGTTAATCTTAAAAAAAAACAGTCGTCACTTACAAAATTTCAATGCCTACTTGACCAAATGTAAGGGACGACTGTTTTTTTTTAAGATTAAAGATGTTGGTCCCCGGGAAAAAGTTGTTCAGTTTGATGGTCTCCACCACATCCTTAAGTTTGTGCACTTCATGAAGACTCACACTGTATACTTAAAATCACGCCTTCTCCCCATGGGGGTAGGCAGAAACAACAGAGCCATACTCCTTTTGCCTCGTTTACGTTCATACACATCTACAATGCACCAACCCGCACTGGGCCCTCATGGTGGATTACAGCCCACTTCCTCTCACAGAGAGGAGGCCGGAGTCTCATCAGTGAGAACTGACCTGATTATGATAACGTCCATACATCTATTTTCACAAACTGAATAAAAACGAAAATTAAAAATATACCTCATTAGTTAGGTTAGTACCAAACCTACCAAACCAAATACCTACCAAACCTACCAAATTTTTAGGTAAGGTATTATTTAAAGTGCTCTTCGAAGAAGACAGAATCGATAGTTTTGTTTGTAAACAGTGCCTCGACCCATCCAAAACATGACCTTGGCAAGATGTCCTTAACCTCGTCGAGACAACCCTTTCACATCCTGTCTATAGTACTTATTTCTTTATACGCTTTCTCACCTCTAAATAAAATAATTAATGAGTCAATTACAATTATGTATAACATCAATCTGTATTATAGCCTTTTCTCAACTATGTATGTATGTTGGGTTCGGCTTCCAGTCTAACCAGAGGCAGCTGAATACCAGTATTTTACATGGGGCTACTGCTTATCTGACCTCCACAACCAAGTTACTGGGTAACACGATACCCCTTGGTAAGACTTGGTATTTTAGCTAACCGTAACGACTGTCAAAGTTTTAATAAAATTAAAATTGTAGCATACGGAACCATTTTACACAAAAAACTTTAATAAACTCCATTTCAGTAACACAATACCTTACATTTTTATAATCCGCGTAAAAAATAATTAGGTTCGCGCGCATTGACAGTTTTTTTTTTAAATATAAATTTACGCCACCGGCAAAGGAATCAGCTGCTCAGCCAGCATGGAAGACTCACAAAAGAGGTTTTTTAAACTTTTTTTTTAAACGTTAAAGGGATGCGGTACAATGACGACGGTTTTTTTTTCGTTCCTTTTTTGAAACGGCCAAAAGTTGCGAACGTTGGTTTAGTGAGGATATTACTTTGGAGTGTTTTTTCAAATGGAGAATTTGTGTTAATATGTCAATATTGTAATAACTTACTATGTAGATGATACCTACTCAATTTTATATCGACACCGAAGAGACAGAGACAGCATCACAATTAAGTGATGCTGTCTCTGTCTCTTCAATTTGTATTGTAGCGTCAGAAAGATTGTTACGATTGTCTTAAAGTTAAGTTGTGTTTCATAATCCTAGTAAGCCTAGCGTAGACTTAGAGAGGCTAGGCTTACTAGTCCTTAAACAACACCGTCTACATATTAACACGTTCACTGTGCATACCTCAGCGATGGGGCATATCGAGTTGCTCATCGTACGTGTATGACCCACGGGCGGGGCATGATTTGTTCGAAAATTTAAAGGCTCATAAGCTCAAACACGTGTGAGTTGAGCCACTTTTATCGGTTCACACGTGCAAACAATGAACTAAAAATAAAATTACTCAAAAACCGGACGAAAAGCTGCACAGATGACCATCAGCATCAACATCGTTCTGCACGTCAAGTTACAAGTATTTGTGAGACGAAATAGCGCAACAAACATCCAAGAAACACGTCTGAGTCTGTATGTAGCTTAGTCTTTAAATCTTTGACAAGAATCATCCAGTAAATACCTACACAGTACACATATTACATCATCATCATCTGCCTAGCTTAATTCAGCCAAGGTCAGCCTTCAGTCTAACCAGACGCAGGGGAATACCAGTATTTTATATGGAGCGACTGCCTATCTGAGTTACTGCATTAGCCTACTCGAAATGTCAGATTATTTATTAGTAAACAATTCCCACTTCGCAAACAGATCCACACTAATCTACACTTTTTGCGAAAAAATAAAAAAAATTAACCCCCTCTTAACAAAGGGTAGTGACAATTATAAGCGTATGCCGCGCCATCTGTTGGTGAAGTTATGTATTGTGTTTGGTTATCATCGGCAAACATCGGGAATATTCGGACCACGTCCACCAAGAGTGTCCGTGGAGTTTCTTGCCCGTTCTTCTCCATAGGTACTTACTACGCTTTGGAATGGGCGACTAGCTTCATCTTTCTGACTGACCGACCCCTTGACAATTCAAAAGTGCCTCTAATTGGTTTAATTGAAATAAATGCTTTGAGTTTGAGTTTGAATGAGGAAAATGTCGTGAGGAAAGTTTTGAGTATGAATGTGGATGGCTATAAGAGTAGGGGAAGACCAAAGAAACGATGGATGGACTGTGTGAAAGATGACATGGCTAGAAAGCGGGTGACTACCGTGATGATGACTAATAGAGAAGTATGGAAGAAGAAGACATGCTGCGCCGACCACTAATAAGTTGGGATAAGGGCAGGAGAATGTTGATCTTCCTACAATACGTTACGTATGACCCATCGAGTTTAGAAAAAGTTCCGTCTTTGTCTCACATCGGCTCTGTCACTCTGTCACTCGTATTTGTGTGACCGTCTCTTTCTAACGCTCGATGTGTCATATTAGTACGATTTAAAAGCTTCAAATTAATCTAAAATTATTTTTGAGAAATTCTTAGTACCGTCGCGTCGAAGCAAAATTGCTACGCAGCGTAGTAAGATGTCTACAAGATTTTATAAGTAATGTTTTTGTTATCAAAATGACATGTTTTTGTTATCAAAATGACATGTTTTTGTTATCAAAATGACATGTTTTTGTTATCAAAATGACATGTTTTTGTTATCAAAATGGCAATGTCTTTGTTATCAAAATGGCAATGTTTTTGTTATCAAAATGGCAATGTTTTTGTTATCAAAATGGCAATGTCTTTGTTATCAAAATGGCAATGTTTTTGTTATCAAAATGGCAATGTTTTTGTTATCAAAATGACAATGTCTTTGTTATCAAAATGGCAATGTTTTTGTTATCAAAATGGCAATGTCTTTGTTATCAAAATGGCAATGTTTTTGTTATCAAAATGGCAATGTTTTTGTTATCAAATGGCAATGTTTTTGTTATCAAAATGGCAATGTTTTTGTTATCAAAATGACATGTTTTTGTTATCAAAATGGCAATGTCTTTGTTATCAAAATGGCAATGTTTTTGTTATCAAAATGGCAATGTTTTTGTTATCAAAATGGCAATGTCTTTGTTATCAAAATGGCAATGTTTTTGTTATCAAAATGGCAATGTTTTTGTTATCAAAATGGCAATGTTTTTGTTATCAAAATGGCAATGTCTTTGTTATCAAAATGACATGTTTTTGTTATCAAAATGGCAATGTTTTTGTTATCAAAATGGCAATGTTTTTGCTATCAAAATGACAATGTTTTTGTTATCAAAATGGCAATGTCTTTGTTATCAAAATGGCAATGTTTTTGATAATTTGTACTTTTATCACTTAAAAAGTTGTTTTTTTTTTAAATTACAAACTTAAATTTGCAGTTGGAGAATTGACCGTGACGCATGTTTTTCAACTAAGTAAGTTTGTTCTTGGTATAATTTCATCCCATTCCAACTGCAAATCTAAGTTGGTCGACTAAAAGTCTACTTAGTTGTGATAGTTTCCTTTTAACTTCATTATTATAAACTACTGCCGTGAATTTTTTCTCGTAATTTAATCAATTAGGGGGGGCGGGCACTAAACTTGACTCTAACAAAAATATAAGTTTTTAAACTGTCATGGTCACTAACATTATTATTAACACAAACGGGATACCTATTTAAAAAATAAAAATCAATATTTTTTTTTTTTATTTTTTTTTTTATTTGTCTAATTTATTTTTTGTTTACTGTTAGATTCGAGCTCCCGATATTTCGGCACTATTCCCAGAGCATAGTAACATGAAACATGAACAGTAAACATGGTAAATATCCCGTTTGTGTTAGTAATAATCTAACAAATAAAAACCGGTCAAGGGCGAGTCGGACTCGCGCACCGAGGGTTCCGTTCCGATTTCTGAAAAAGTGTGCTATTTAGAGACATCGTTTTATTTTTCCTGTAATCTTTACATAAACTTCTATCACATAGAATAATTTCAGATTTTTCTCTTTGCAAACTTCGGAGATAAGGGGGGGGACAGTATTTTTTTTAACATTTTTCCTCAAAAGTCGAAAACTATGCGGCGTAAAAAAAAGAAAAAAAAATGTTTGAGAATGTGCAAACAGCGCTCTTTCATATGATACCCCACATGCCCTAGTAGCCCCACTTTGAATTTTTAAGACTTCCTTTCAGTCCCTGTTGCAAAAAAAAATTTAAATATTTTTATTTCTTTCTTAATTGCAAAATAATTAAAAAAAAAAAAAAGGGTATTGAGTAAATTTAAAATGACGGTGAATGAAATGAATGATGATGATAAAATAATTTTAATTTTATGAAATAGCATTAAATCAAAGTGCATATAAATGGTATTAAATAAATTTAATATGCACGATTGTAAACCTGTCAATACACCAATGGAAAATAAACTTAATTATGACGCATTAAA
This sequence comes from Cosmia trapezina, assembly GCA_905163495.3. Taxonomy (NCBI): domain Eukaryota; kingdom Metazoa; phylum Arthropoda; class Insecta; order Lepidoptera; family Noctuidae; genus Cosmia; species Cosmia trapezina. The sequence goes on from LR991049.1 coordinate 14,040,993, forward strand.
CTCTGAAGAAAAATATAATGATCCATGTTGAAACGTTATAGAATGTTTAATGTATGTCATGTTATGCACTCGTCCAGATTTAATTACTTACAAGCGTTAATATACTGAGTAGGTATACGAACAAAAATAGTAGAGAACTCTGGCAGTGTCTAAAGAGAGTTCTTCGGTACTTGAAAGGTACTGTTGATTTAAAATTAAGTTATAGGTAAAAGATGTGCCTACACTAACATTATATGTAGCTACGTAGATTCAGATTGGGGTGGCAGTGATTCAAATGACAGGAAAAGTACAACTGGGTATTTCAAGCTGCAAGCAAACCTGGAGTACAAAGTAACAAATGTTAGTTGCTGCCTCTTCAACTGAGGCAGATTGTATGGCATTGTATGAAACTGTCATGGGAGGCTTTAGGGCTTAAATCACTAGCAGTTAGTACTAAAATAGATATCATTAAATCTATCATATTCTATGAGGATAACAATGGCTGCATTGCAAATAATCCAACCAATCACAAACGTACAAAACACATAGATATAAAGTATCATTTTTCTAAGGAACAGATTGAGAAAAATGTAATAAAATAAAATTACATTCTAATAGTTCAGCAGTTGGCAGATGTTCTGACCAAGGCATTACCCGCTATCACTTTTCAAGAGATGAGAAGTAAAATGGGCTTAGAATAAGATACTGATTGAATGTTCAGTGATTCTACATAATAATATGATTTATGATTAATTTTATTATTAAGAATAATTTAATGAAATGGTTTGATTAAGGTTTTCTGGGTTTTCCTTAATCCTTGGCAGCAAATGTTGGACCATGTGGATTTCCCAGCAAACACTAGGAAGTGAATATGTTCCGGTCAATTAGGTATCACTTTGATTTATTTTGTTTGTATAATCCTTATTATATAAATACTACCCAACATTATTATTACTTCACTTCTCGTTAGCGCCTTAAGAAAGACGGACGTATAAACTTCCTAGTGACTTTTAATTGGCTAATAATAATCTATACATTTTAAAAAGCCCATAACTCGTTTTATTAAAGTGTTAGAACCTAGATTTCCTACAGACACCATAAGGGTTCCTTTTTTACCATTTTGGTACGGAACCCTAAAAATATCACTTATGACGGAAACGGATCCCTGAATCGAAAAATGGTGTTCTGAAATCCGCAATGAAGTAGTCACATAGAGAAGTAGTCGGAATGAGAAATTGGCTATTTGATAAGTAGACCTCTGGCGCCTGAGCGATATTTTTGAACGACCTATCCAACGATACCCCACACCATGGGATAGACGAGAAAAGAAAATATCATCCCCACTTTACATACAAGGGCAATAGTAATACCTACAATTATTTTTTTTCAAGATTTAATATGACCACTTTGTAGGCTTGATATCGCGTTGCCAAATTACTGTTTTCTAGTAAAAAGAGTCTCTCAGCTAAGCCGCGGACAGACAGACAGAGAGACAGACGGACATGGCGAAACTATAAACCGTTTTATCTACAGCCATGCCATAAATCCTCTATAAAAGTCTCTGAAACAGTTAGCTTATTGCCAACATTAAAACAGCCAGTGTCATAGTAACCATGGTAACCATAATAGCATCCAAACCGGTGCTATATTGTTGTACTGAATTTCATAATGCAACTCGTTTTCAAAAAAAGAACATTGTAATGCACGCGCGTTTCACTACAACAGCGCCGTAACTTAAAAAAAGAACTTATTCGAATTCACGTCGTATACTATGACGCCGGCCGCCATGTTCGATACGAGTATTAGTATTGCAAAAAACTGTTTCAGAATCTTTTATAGAGGATTGATAACATGGATGTAGATAAAGTCTTGTATGCAACTGTACATAATTAGGTATTAAAACACTCATGTGATACTATTATCACACCCGGCTTCGCCTCGTGTGATAAACCCACATTCGTGTTTTAATACCCCTTGTTATTATACGTCAGTTACATAAATAACTATTATACGCTAATAAAATGTTTTGTACGCCATATATGGCGAAACATGTCATTTTTAAGACCTTGCATATATTTATTGCGATGTACACTCATGTTTTACAATAGAGGAGCTCGTGGCTAAGTAATAACAGCCGCACGGGTCGATCCATCAGGTTAAGCTACGCTTGCCGGGGTTGGTCTGACCATTTTTACATACCGAGACTCCTCCGTGCCTCGGAAAGCACGTTAAGCCGTTGGTCCCGGCTGTCATTCGTGGATCTTTGACAGTCGTTACGAGTCGTCAGAAGCCCAAAAGTCTGACAACCAGTCTTACCAAGGGGTATCGTGTTACCCAGTAACTGGGTTGTGGAGGTCAGATATGCAGTCGCTCCATGTAAAATACTGGTATTCAGCTGCATCCGTTAGACTGGAAGCCGACCCTAACATAGTTGGGAAAAGGCTGGCAGATCGATTGATACTCTTGTTTTACAATAAATATTTATTCTATTCTATTCTTTATGAATTCTTTGTTGACAGCGGAACCCTAAAAAAACATAGATTGGAAATTTTCGGTTACCCTTCAGGCTTTATCTAAGATAACAAAGTTCAAGGCTTTTCCCCAGCGAGGGCACTGACCCCGTCAGCCAGACTGCAACCAGACTGATTTTTTGTCTGAAATAAAGAAACCGGTTTAGCGTTCCTCGGTTTAGTTAGGAAGACGCGTTGCTAGGCAGGTCTATAGTTTGTGTTGGAGGTAATCTTCAGAACTACTGATCCGATTCCGATAATTCTGTCAATAATAGCAAGCTGGGTTGACATCCCCAAATTTTGGAAATCAGGATTAGAAGGTGAAAATGACAGGGTATTTCGGATTTAAATAAACTTTTTCACAAAAAAAAAACACTACAAAATGAAAAATAACTTTAATTTCGGAAGTTGGTGTCTTTATATCTCTGTATTTTTAGTTTTTTGCCATCGACTTCCGAAATTAAAGTTATTTTTCACTTTGTAATGTTTTTTTTACCTTGTAAAAAAGTTTTTATTTTTCACTTTTTAGTGGGCCAGTTTGTAATTTATCTATACTCCATCGGTTTAAGTAATTAAATAAAGGTAAACAAAAAAGCTACGGCTCTGGGGGCCTACTCCCTAAGTCCATCCGTCTTCTCGTCCGTCCGTTCATCCGTCCGTCTGACATAAAGGCGATCCCCCGACCAAAACCTTGCGATAGGGCGTTATTCAGAGGCTATTAACTCAATAATGAACAGTAATAAATGACATCTAAAAGCACATTATTAATGTTCGATATTCTATCATCACATTGCACGTTCACTTTTGTTTTTATGTGAAATAAATACATTTAAAATCTCCTTGTAAAAAAGTGTCTAAAATTATTGATTCCATGCATCTTTTGCTAAAGGTGACGTTCTAATCATTTGAAGATTACACTAATGGATAGATAATTTAAAAATCGAAATTATCCACGTTTTATTTTTTTTTTAAAGTTCACTATTCTTTTTTTATTTAAATAATTCCAGCAAAAATGTGAATTTTTTGATGAAGGGGCGTGCGCAGGGAGCGGGACAGAGCGAGGCTGAGCGGCGGGACAGAGAAGGACCGAACGCTCAAGGTCGTTTGGTCGGGGTATGGCCTTAAGATCCATCAAAACAAGTGTAAAAGTTAAATTTTTCGGACGAGCAAAAACAAATCGGGAGTAGGGACAACTGGCAAATCATGTTGTCATTCATACTTCGTTCGGGCCCCGAACCAATCATCCATCCGTAGGTGATACGAAGTAGGAAACGCCCGTAACGAAGTCCGAAACTACGGGCTTCGTGCTTAGGGAGTAGGCCTCCTGGATCGAAGGACCATGAAGAGATTGGGAATATTCTCCTGGTGGTATGGGGACTAATAACATCGGTGACTTTTGATAATGGACTATATTACGAAATTCTACAAGGATAACAAACAAATTAAATTGACACCGGTTAACCGACTAAACGTAATACGTGTCACTTCAGTCGTCATGCTACAGCTGTACTCTTCAATTTAGCAACGTTATACAACGAAATAAAGTTTACAACTGTCATTTATTGACAGCCAGTTCTATGAAATGGCTGTAATACGGCACATTGACGTAGGGTGGCAAATTGATGACAATACGGGGCTCGTGGCTAAGTAATAACAGCCCCCGTTGACCGCTCAGGTTAAGCTACGCTAACTTTACATACCAAGACCCCTCCATGCTTCGGAAACTTAGATAATATACATCTAGACAGAGCCACCGTGTGGCCGGCCATGAGACAGCAATATAATACTTTTTCTAGGTTATGTGGTATGAGAAATGAAGTTTAGCGTAAGAAATCTTCCAAAATTTGGACTGAAACCATGTCAATACATACGCACAATGTAAAAACTGTCCAAAAAAGTTAAATTAATCGACGCAAGATAAATTTTGTAACAGTGAAAGCACCTTGTTTGGCTAACATTTAAAAGTTCTCCAAGCAAAAATACGTTTGCGGAGGGCTGTCCCTTACACCCTGTATGTGTCTCACTTGCACACTTCACACTGTAATCATGGCAACGTCTAGAGGTAGAGGTTCAATATCTTTGCTCGGAAATCACTTTAAGCCGTTGGTCTTTGACAGTCGTTACGGGTCGTCAGAAACCCGAAAATCTGACAACCAGTCTTACCAAGGGGTATCGTATTACCCAGTTACTGTGTTGTGGAGGTCAGATAGGCAGTCGCTCCATGTAAAATACTGGTATTCAGCTGCATCCGGTTAGACTGGAAGCCGACCCCAACATAGTTGGTAAAAGGCGGGCAGATGTTGACATCTCTGTCTATCTTTTTGAGGAATGTACGCGTAATATTATGTTATAATTTAAACTATTATAGATACCACTGCATTATGTACTATACGAGAACTGTTCCTTATCAGCCACAGCGTCACTGGTCGATTACTGAGCAAGTTATCATTACTCGTCAGCCAATAGAAGTTAGTTCTATTATCTATGTTTAAATAGTAAATAGTAAACTGATAACTAATCTATTAGAGTGCATTTTACTTATTTACATAACCATAGATAGATCGAACGGTTTTTTAACGGTGGCAAGATAGGTCATTTTTAAAATATTGTATAATATTTTTCTAAAGTGGAATAACAGCCGCACGGGTCGATCCATCAGGTTAAGCTACGCTTGCCGGGGTTGGTCCGTGGATGGGTGGCTATCTTTGCATACAGAGACTCCTCCGTGCCTCGGAGAGCACGTTAAGCCGTTGGTCTCATGTTGCTATATTCTCGCATTTCAGCTTACTATGAAAAATCCCCCACATTTGACCACAGTTCGAGCAATCAAAATATTATATTCCTAACAAATAATAATACTTTGTTAATATAATAGTAGCCATATCTGTCGTGTCTACATCATTTCCGGTTATTTTGGCGCTGTTATTATTATGTCTGCGTCGCTATTAATAATGTGTCTGTATATTATTATTAGGAGGAAGTTTGGGATCGTGGCTTTATGAGTCACTGTGTCAATAATGTCAAATTATGTTTAAATTAAATCAAAGTATTTGATAGAATATGGTACAACATGATATGGTTAATGTAGGGGAAGAACAAAGAAACGATGGATGAACTGTGTGAAAGATGACGTGGCTAGACAAGGGGGTGACTACCTAGATGACGACTAATAGAGAAGTATGGAAGATTATATTATTTAAAAAGACAAGTCAAGAGCGAGTTGGACTCGCGCACCGAGTGTTCCGTTCTGATTTCTGAAAAAGTGTGCTACTTAGATACATCGTTTTATTTTTCCTGTAATCTTTACATAAACTTCTATCACATAGAATAATTTCAGATTTTTCTCTTTGCAAACTTCGGAGAAAAGGGGGGGGGCAACGGTATTTTTTTTTACATTTTTCATCAAAAGTCGAAAACTATGCGGCCTAAAAAAAATAAAAAGTAGGTTGAGAATGTGCAAACAGCGCTCTTTCATATGATACCCCACATGCCCTAGTAGCCCCACTTTAAATTTTTAAGACCCCCTTTCAGTCCCTGTTGCAAAAAAATATATAATTCTTATTTATTTTTTATTTGCAAAATAGTTTGGTAAACGTCACCTAAAACTATTCCAAATTTCAAGGTGATAGCATCAGTAGTTCCTGAGATATCCAGCTGTGACAGACAGACAGACAGACTGAGTCACACCATAAGGGTTCCTTTTTTACCATTTTGGTACAGAACCCTAAAAACCAGTCAAGAGCGAGTTGGACTCGCGCACCGAGTGTTCCGTTCTGATTTCTGAAAAAGTGTACTTTTTAGAGACATTGTTTTATTTTTCCTGTAATCTATATAAATAAAAACAGAAGTCCTGACTGACTGACTGACTGACTGACTGACTGACTGACTCATCAACGCCCAGCCCAAACCCTTGGACCTAGAAAGCTGAAATTTTGCACAGAGGTTCCCTTTATAATGTAGACAAGGAATAAAGAAGGAAGTCCCGGTAGTACGTTCCCGTGGGATATTATCCGACATCCACGCGGGCGAAGCGGGCGAAGCCGCGCGGGAAGTGCTAGTCTTTACATAAACTTCTATCACATAGAATAATTTCAGATTTTTCTGTATGCAAACTTCGGAGATAAGGGGGGGGAATGGTATTTTTTTTTAATTTTTCATCAAAAGTCAAAAACTATGTGGCCTAAAAAAAATGAAAAATAGTTTGAGAATGTGCAAGCAGCGCTCTTTCATATGATACCCCACATGCCCTAGTAGCCCCACTTTAAATGTTTAAGACCCCCTTTCAGTACTTACCCCTGTTGCAAAAAAAATCTTTCTTATTTGCATAATAGTTGGGCAAACGTCATCTAAAACTGTTCCAAATTTCAAGTTGATAGCATTAGTAGTTCTTGAGATATCCAGCTGGTCTGTCTGAGTCGCACCATAAGGGTTCCTTTTTACCATTTTGGTACGGAACCCTAAAAATCAAAAACTCGACTGAGTAAAAAGTGAACTGAAAAAAAGATGGAACAAGTCTACCTACTCTCATCCAGTAGGAGGCAATAGCTCTTTATGGTTTTAAGAAGATGCCTCCGACTCCATGAGATTTTAGGTCATCTTGTTTCCACGTGTATTTTGCTAGCAGCGGCAGCGCCCCGCGGTTTCACCCGTGTAAGTCTCTAACCCGTAATAATATCGGGATAAAATGTAGCCTATGTGTTAATCCAGGGTACAAGCTATCTACATATCAAATTTCATCCAAATCAGTCCCGCCGTTTGAGCGTGAAGAAGTAACACACACACCCACAAACTTTCACCTTTATAATATTACGGTGACTTACTTTTTTTTTATTTCTCATTTCAGGATTTTTGAAGACTGGGTGCTGGAGTCTCCCGAACTGAAAACAGATGACATCATGCCAATTTCATGAATGAATTGGATATTAAAAAACTTTAGAATATCTAGGTAAATATTTCAATAATTTTTTTCCTTCCAATCACACTAATATTAAAAAAAAACCGGTGAAGAGCGAGTCGGACTCGCGCACCGAGGGTTCCGTTCTGATTTCTGAAAAAGTGTGCTATTTAGAGATTTCGTTTTATTTTTCCTGTAATCTTTACATAAACTTCTATCACATAGAATAATTTCAGATTTTTCTCTTGGCAAACTTCAGAGATAAGGCCCCACCTTATTTTAACCAACGGTATTTTTTTTTTACATTTTTTATCAAAAGTCGAAAACTATGCGGCCTAAAAAAATAAAAAATAGTTTGAGAATGTGCAAACAGCGTTCTTTCATATGATACCCCACATGCCCTAGTAGCCCCATTTTGAATTTTTAAGACCCCCTTTCACTGAAAGGGAAAAAATATTTATATTTTTTTTGTAACAGGTACTGACCTGTTACAAAAAAAATATAAATATTTTTACTTCTTTCTTATTTGCAAGATAGTTGGGTAAATGTCATCTAAAATTATTCTAAATTTCAAGTTGATAGCATCAGTAGTTCTTGAGATATCCAGCTGTGACAGACAGACAGACAGACAGACAGACTGATTGACACCATAAGGGTTCCTTTTTTACCATTTTGGTACGGAACCCTAAAAAGGCAAAAGTTTGTGAGTGTGTATGTTTGTTACTTCTCCTCACTCAAACGGCTGGACCAATTTTGATAAAATTTGGTATGGAGGTAGCTGACACCCTAGATTTACACATAGGTTACTTTTTATCCCGGTCTACGCGGGTGAAACCGCGGGGCGCAGCTAGTAATGAATAATAAGGATAAATATCAGGATTTTGTCATTGTTGAGTAGATTCATTTAGCTGTGATAGCTGAATATTATATTTCATTTAAAACTTTCTTCTGCCCGCGGCTTCGTTCGCGTGGAAGTTGATAAAATACAGCCCATGTTACTAACTGATAAAGATAATGTAGCTTTGTAGTTAAGTATAGGTGAAAGAATTTTTAAAATCGGTTATAACTAGTATTTTTTGAGTTTATGCATTACAAACAAACTCATGGCTAAGTAATAACGGCCGCACAGGTCGATCCATCAAGGTAAGCTACGCTTACCGAGGTTGGTCCGTGGATGGGTGACCATCTTTACATACCGAGACCCCTCCGTGCCTCGGAAAGCACGTTAAGCCGTTGGTCCCGGCTGTCATTCGTAGATGTTTGAGAAAGCCCGAAGTCTGACAACCAGTATTACCAAGGGGTATCGTATTACCCAGTAACTGGGTTGTGGAGGTCAGATAGGCAGTCGCTACATGTAAAATACTGGTATTCAGCTGCATAATGAAGATAATATAATATAATCTGCTCCTTCAGACTGGAAGACGACACCAACATAGTTGGGAAAAGGCTAGGCAGATTGATTGATGTACAAGGTTATTTGAAGTTTTCAATAACCAGCCAAATTTTCACAGGGTCTTCTACCCCTGAATATGAACAACTTTCATTATGAGACCAACATTGAAATCACGAAAAAATCAGCTGTTTCATACATTTCAGTCGAGTAGATATTGAACTTTTATATGAAACAGCAGTTTTTTTTTTCGTGATTTCAAAGTTGGTCCCATAGTGAAAGTTGTTCATGTTCATGGGTCATTAAAAACTAACCCTGTATTTTAATTATTTCTACCCATTATTTATATTGTCTTGCAACCCCTAAATTATCTAAAAACTATTCTAATTAACCCTTAAACTCATCCATAAAATCCATCTCTAATTACAAAAGTACCAGGAGCCCATAGCTCGCAAGAGCTGCCAAGTTGAACGTAGCGACCAGGCAAGTCGATGAGGCTATGTCTAGACGACCCCCCGCGCCCGCTGCCCCCACCCCGCGCTGTCTAGACGCTTGCTAGACACCCCCCCTCCCCCCACACCCACACTTACACCTGCTGGTTATTTTGGGCATAACTTTTTAGCACAAAAATTCTGTGTTTGAGTAAACGTTACAAATTGTTTTGAAAACTTTAGAAGAATAGAGAACCATTTTTCCGAAATGATAGCCTCAAAATAAGACAACAAACAAATTTATGTGTACATTTTCAAACTATATTCTGGCCGCGACTTCGTCCGAGTGAAATTTTTATTCTATGACACTATGCAGTACCTACTGTAGCTTCCCATTACGGCCTATACACAAACTCACAAATTGTACTTCTTAGATAAATCGTCGCTAGTGTAACTTAGTGACGTACTCTAACTGATTTGAAGAAAATTTTACAGGGCCAGCTATTTTTCTTTTTAGGGTTCCTTACCAAAATGGTAAAAAAGGAACCCTTATGGTGACACTCAGTCTGTCTGTCTGTCTGTCACAGCTGGATATCTCAAAAACTACTAATGCTATCAGCTTGAAATTTGGAATAGTTTTATATGACGTTTACCCAACTATTTTGCAAATAAGAAAGAAATAAAAAAAAATATTTATATTTTTTTTATAACAGGTGCTGAAAGGGGGTCTTAAAAATTCAAAGGGGGGCTACCAGGGCATGTGGGGTATCATATGAAAGAGCGCTGTTTGCACATTCTTAAACTTATTTTTTTTTAGCTCGCATAGTTTTCGACTTTTGATGAAATATGTAAAAAAAAATACCGTTCCCACCCCCCCCCCCCCCCCCCCCCCCTTATAAATCTCCGAAGTTTGCAAAGGGAAAAATTTGAAATTATTCTGTGTGATAGAAGTTTATGTAAAGATTACAGGAAAAATAAAACGATGTCTCTAAATAGCGCACTTTTTCAGAAATCGGAACGGAACCTTCAGGACGCGAGTCCGACTCGCTCTTGACTGGTTTTTTTTTTGTAAACTGTACATATATCGGTCTCGATTTTTCCATTATCATGGAGACCGTAAGGCATAGGTACAGTTACGCCGATTAGACAGATCGATTGGACTTGGAAAATGTATCAAATTACTATAGTTAGGTCGGCTATCGGCTTAATCCTAAATGTCAGATAAGTCAGTTAGTTAAATTAGCGACGAAATCATAGTTACATACATTTATTATTCCGAATTTAATACTGTATTACATAGAAGAAATGCACTTCTTAGAAACATTCAGAAGACTTCCCTTTCTTTCTTTTTTTTTCTACGTTATTTATACAAAATACAAATACAAAATCTTTATTGCAACAACAAGTATTTACATTTCATGTGCAAGCCCTGTTTCCAAACTAGCGTGAGCTGTATGTTGGGAATCAGATCCTTCCAGATAAATATGTCGAGCTAAAGTGTTACAATCATAGCTTATAATAATTTATCTATTAATTAAGTTTATAACCAAAAGTTTACAATCTGCGAACTAAAAATAGTGTGTGTGTGTGTGTGCGTGTGTGAGTGAGTGTGTGTGTGCATGTGCATGTTTGTAGGTGTGGGAGTGCGTGTGTGTATGTGGCAATGTGAGAGTGGGTTTTGTGTTTTACTGTTTTATTTTTATTTTAAAATTAGGAATAGATTTTCTATTTCGTCGTAATTTAATGGTTTCAGCCATAATTTTATTTTATTTTTAAACTGATAGTTAGATAATTGTTTGGTTTTATGAGCTATATTAAGTTTATTGTACAATCTAGGTGCTACATTGTTATAGTGATGTTGGGCAAATTTGCTTTTTACTCTAGGGATTGGGCATTCGTCTCTTCTTTTGCCAGAAGGTATTAGATAGGGTACTGTGTTTTTATGATATTTACGTAAACATTGATACACAAACAACTTTCTGACAGACAGAACATCGGCCTTATCATAAACAGAATCTGTAGGATGTTGAAACGGTAGCGAGAGAAGTACTTTGAGCACAACACGCTCAAAGTACTTCTGTCGCTGCTTATGAAAGCTCTATAAATAAATAAATATCCTTGGACATTTCACACAACGCCATCTAGTCCCAAGCTAAGCAACCTAATGCTTGTATTATGGTAACGAGATGGCTGATAAACTACATATATACATTTTTTTTTTTTTGTAAATACGTACATATTATAGATAGAAAAACACCCAGACTCGGAACAAATACTTGTAGGTCGTACAAATATTTGTTCCGTGCGGGAATCGAACCCGCGACATGCTGCGCAGCAGTCAATCGCTCAACCACTGCGCCAACCGTGTCGTCAAAAATTGCAACTCTATTTATTATATTTAGCTAGGCCATTATTATTCAATGTGTGTAAATCTGTTTAATACTTAAGAACGTTAACGCCGTACGGTATTTTATTTATCAGACAAACTTTCAAGTCCTTGTTTTTCGAAATTAATGAACCGATTATAATGAAACTTCATACGCATAAGCAGAATACATACATCTAAAAGAACGTTTTCGAAATGTCTTATTTAAACAAATATAATTGGAAATTGGAAAAACGGCTGGACGTTTGAGCGTGAAGAAGTAACAAACTTAAACACACTCACAAACTTTCGCCTTTAGAATAGTAGTGCGATGTAGGTACAGTAAATATAAGCTTTTTAAATTATCGAAAAAAAGGTAAATGGCATCCCCTACCCATAACAGGTGGCGAGAGCCTCCTTGCGCCAAAAATTTTATAAAAATAATAAAAAAGATAAAGCAGCCAAGTGCGATTGGATTCGCACACGACGGGTTCCGTACCACCGTACAGTATTTAACACTACGGGCCTACTTCACGGTGTGCGAACAGCCACTACTCACCGAATAAATTCAAAAATGGAACAGAATTAGTATGAAATTATCTTCCAAGTAAGTTAATACGGGAACACCTGTTCCCGTATTAACTTACTTGGAAGATAATTACTAAATCACTTTTTTTTAAATACTTTAAGTTACGAGCGACTCCCTGTAATTTTTAAATTAATTTTATTTTTATTGTTTGTTGTTATATAGCGGTCATAATAAGTAGTACAAACTCTGTGAAAGTTTCAAAAGATATAGCCCCGTGACAGACGGACGGACAGGGGAGCCTACGGAACCCTAAAAACGTTCGAACCGTGAGAAAACAAGACAGATGTTTCGCACCGCGCAAAATAAAATAAAAAAGCAAAAAACCGGTGACTTTTTTCGGTAAAAATCGTAAAATGTTTTATAATTTTTTTGTAAGATTAGTTCCGTTTTATTTGTGCGGGATGATTGAAGAATTAACGGTAAACGTAGGAAGTTAATGTTTTGAATTCGGAACTGGTGTTTTTTTTTTCTTTTCTTCGATTGTCGTTGTTCGTTTATAGTTTATTATGGTCAGCTGTTTTTATTTTCTGTTTTTGGGTTTTGACTTAGGACACCTCGATTTTTTATAAATTCGATGAAAGGGATAGTTTTTTTTATCAGAGTAGAGTATGATTAGGTTAGTTCTCCAATTCAGAAACAGAGTTATTATCATTCCTGCCTTTTCCCAACTATGCTGGGGTCGGCTTCCAGTCTAACCGGATACAGCTGAATGCCAGTATTTTACATGGAGCGACTGCCTATCTGACCTCCCCAACCCAGTTACTAGGAAATACGCTAACCTATAGTAAGACTGATTGTCAGACTTTCGGGCTTCTGACGACCCGTAACGACTGTCAAAGATCTACGAATGACAGCCGGAACCAACGGCTTAACGTGCTTTCCGAGGCACGTAGGAGTCTCGGTATGTAAAGATGGTCACCCATCCGTTCGTTCGACCCGTGTGGCTGTTATTATCTAGCCACGAGCCCCTCGAAAACGTTAGTAGTAAAAATTACAATGTGTAACCTTATCACGACCGGATATGAACTGTCAAATTAATCAGTTTGACATAAACAGTAAATGTATTGTTTGACTCAAATGATAATTTTGGACAAATTAACATTGAACAGAAGTTCGTGGCTGATAATTGGGTATGTGTAACAATTTGTTCGTTACGTACGTTACTTTTTAGGGTTCCGTACCTCGAAAGGAAAAAATGGGACAAGAAATGGAAAAAAATAAATAAAATGAAAATGGGTGGATGAATGGCTGGAATGGATTATAGGATCACTTTATTGTCCGTCTGTCAACACCTTTTTTCTCAGGAACGCGTAGAATTATCAAGTTGAAATTAATATCAAATTATACGTCTGTCCCTTGGAGTCCTAAAAAACCGCAAGAGCGAGTCGGACTCGCACACCGAGGGTTCCGTTCCGATTTCTGAAAAAGTGTGCTACTTAGAGACATCGTTTTATTTTTCCTGTAATCTTTACATAAACTTCTATCACATAGAATAATTTCAGATTTTTCGCTTTGCAAACTTCGGAGATAAGGGGGGGAACGGTGTTTTTTTTTTACATTTTACATCAAAAGTCGAAAACTATGCAGCTTAAAAAAAAAATAGTTTGAGAATGTGCAAACAGCGCTCTTTCATAAGATACCCCACATGCCATAGTAGCCCCTTTAAATTTTTAAGATCCCCTTTCAGTCCCAGTTGCAAAAAAAATATAATTATTTTTATTTCATTCTTATTTGCAAAAAAGTTGGGTCAACGTCATCTAAAACTATTCTAAATTTCAAGTTGATAGCATTAGTAGTTCTTGAGATATCCAGCTGTGACAGACAGACAGACAGACTCAGTCACACCATAAGGGTTCCTTTTTTACCATTTTGGTACGGAACCCTAAAAATACGGCCTAATAATGACCTAGAATCATGCAAGGTTTCACAGCACAAGTAAAGGGAAAAGTACGAAAATCGTTAATTTGTAAAAGCAGTTGGAGAATTGACGAGAACACGTTTATAAACTACAATATTTTAAGTCCGTTTTTGGGATAAATTCATCCCAACTACGGAACACTTCATTGTGCGTGGTCCGACCCGCACTTGGCCGGCTTTTTAACCGACTTTTCAAAAAAAAAAGAGGAGGTTATCAATTCGTCGCGTAAGTATATAATATATATTTTTTTATGTTTGTACACCGATTTTTCCGTCAATTGTGGACCAATTTTAAAAAATATTCTTTTATTTGATAGTTTATGCTTTCGAGGTGGTCCCATTGTCACCAAGTCAGAATCTGATGAGGGGATACCATGGAAATCGAGGGAAACCCTCGATTTCCATTTCAAAATTTTATAGGCACACCTATAGTGATTTGGGTATTTTTTATAGTAACTTGTGCATTTGCTCTCGAAAAGCACCATTTGGTGAAGTGGAACTGATGATGAAGACCACATATGGCCATCCGAACTACTCAATAATAAGTATTCACGGGTTGCGATTCGATTCCCAATTGATATTCCTCCGTCACAATGTATATAGTGAAGTGGAGCTGATGGTGACTTTACCATCAGCTCCAGTTCTCCTGGTTCTTACTAGGAGAACTCCTCAACAATTAACGTCCCAGGATCGGGAAAAGCAATATTTTGTAAAAGATGATGAGCAGTTGACATTAGGATATTGTTACTTAGATAAAATTATAAACTGACCCACTAAAAAGTAAAGAATAAAAACTTTTTTACAAAAAAAAAATAACCGACTTCCAAAAAAAAACTGCAAAGTGAAAAATAACTTTAATTTCGGAAGTCGGTGGCAAAAAACTAAAATACAGATCCAAAGACATCGACTTCCGAAATTAAGTAAAGTTATTTTTCACTTTGCAGTTTTTTTTGGAAGTCGGTTATTTTATAAATAAGTAATGTTAGCATTATTTAATGAACTAGGTGACTTTTTCCCGCGGCTTCGCCCGCGTCGAAGTCTGAGATTTCGCTATCTAATTTAATTTGACCCTATCAAAATATATCAAAATATATTATTATATTATTTTATATCAAAATGAACTGGAAATTAATATTACGTTATTTTTATAATTTTCAGGTGTTGCGATCGAAGACTGCGGACTGAACTGGACGGTTCATGCTGAAGGTCTTGATGTGGCCTTATGACCCATCATGCAGGATGCAGGAGCAGAAATTAGCAACGTATAGAAGTACCGCGAGGTCTAAGCTGAGCTTTGCACTTCTGTGAGTGATCGAAGCTGCTTCGCACGAGGGACGCACCGCGCCCCGTACCGATTGCCAAAAAGCAGTATAAACCGGTTGTAAACTAAGCAAAGAACGCGTCGCGCTCTATGCCGGACGTCACACCTACACTATCTATGTGCAAAAAGTGAAAATTAAAAACTTTTTTACAAAAAACAAAACCGACTTCCAAAAAAAACACTACAAAGTGAAAAATAACTTTAATTTCGGAAATCGGGGGCAAAAACCTAAAATACAGATCCAAAGACACCGACTTCCGAAATTAAAGTTATTTTTCACTTTGTAGTGTTTTTTTTGGAAGTCGGTTTTGTTTTTTGTTAGGGTTCCGTACCTCAAAAGGAAAAAATGGGACAAGAAATGGAAAAAAATAAATAAAATGAAAATGGGTGGATGAATGGATGGAATGGATTATAGGATCACTTTATCGTCCGTCTGTCAACACCTTTTTTCTCAGGAACGCATGGAAGTATCAAGTTGAAATTAATATCAAATTATACGTAGCCCTGCTGTCCCTTGGAGTCCTAAAAATAAAACTTCTAAGTCAACGGAATAAAAAAAATACGGCCTAATAATGACCTAGAATCATGCAAGGTTTCACAGCACAAGTAAAGGGAAAAGTAAGTAAAGTTTGACACAAATGCAAAGCTCAACTTAGACCTCGCGGACTGCACCTGCCTCGTTGTTTTGGTACTAAAGGAGCTCGTGGCTAAGTAATAACAGCCGCACGGGCCGATCCATAGGTTAAGCTACGTTTGCCACTATCTTTACATAACAAGATCACGCACGACAGCACGTTAAGCCGTTGGTCCCGGCTGTCATTCGTGGATCTTTGACAGTCGTTACGGGTCGTCAGAAGCCCGAAAGTCTGACAACCAGTCTTACCAAGGGGTATCGTATTTACCCGGTTACTTGGTTGTGGAGGTCAGATAGGCAGTCGCTCCATTTAGAATAATGGTATTCAATACCAATCAATCTGCCTAGCCTTTTCCCAACTATGTTGGGGTCGGCTTCCAGTCTAACCGGATGCAGCTTAATACCAGTATTTTACATGGAGCGACTGCCTGTCTGACCTCCACAACCCAGTAACTGGGTTACCCCTTGGTAAGACTGGTTGTCAGACTTTCGGGCTTCTGACGACCCGTAACGACTGTCAAAGATCCACGAATGACAGCCGGGACCAACGGCTTAACGTGCTTTCCGAGGCACGGAGGAGTCTCGGTATGTAAAGATGGTCACCCATCCACTGACCAACCCCGGCAAGCGTAACCTCATGGATCGACCCGTGCGGCTGTTACTTAGCCACGAGCTCCTAATAATGGTATGCAATACCATGGTCAAGTAAAGTGTTAATGAGTTTTACCAACAGGAGGTCTTCAATATTAGCCTGGAGTCTGGTGCCCTGAAATATGGAACCTAACCCGTGCCTGAGAGATATCATATGAATTCTCGACGGCATGTGAAGCTAATTCAGAGGCCCATGGGTGGGCATAAAACTCTGACACACACCAGAGGGACAATTCTCGTAATTTTAAGAACGTTCGCATTCTAATCTCATTAGAAATCTGTCAGAAAACCGACCCCCCTACATTTTTGACATTCATTGTCGCTGAGATGAGACTGCGACTTGAATTTGAACGTGTCACTAAACAAGAACACAAAAAAGAAAGAAGCCCGGTGTTGTAACCCAGCCATTGGCATTGCGTTCGCGCTGCCGGAAATATTTCCCTAAATATTGCTGTGGCAACGTCAAGGGAAATGAGTGTTTACATTGCCTCGTCACATGTCTTTCCAACAATGGAGAACGTAGAAATTTGATAGCAAGTGAGCGAGAGAGCAATACCTACTTAAACCCTTTGATGTCCGGCAAAAAACGGCCATTTTGGGGCTCGCCAGGCAAGGCAAGCCGCAACGTCAACGACAAGGGAAGCGACCTGTTTATACATTCGAGTTGCACATTTTATTTCCCATTTCATTGCAAGTTGCCGTGGAAATAGGCTGAATGTAAACGAAATGAAATAGTTTTTTAAATTTAAAAAACTATTTTTGCGCGCTTACAATGTAGTACCTACCTGATTAGAATTAAAGGGAATACTGAAACTTGTAACCTGATCACAAGTTTCAGTATTCCCTTTAATTCTAAGCTACGCTTGCTGGGGTTGGTCAGTGGATGGGTGACCATCTTTACATACCGAGACTCCTCCGTGCCTCGGAAAGCACGTTAAGCCGTTGGTCCCGGCTGTCATTCGTTGATCTTTGACAGTCGTTACGGGTCGTCAGAAACCCGAAAATCTGACAACCAGTCTTACCAAGGGGTATCGTATTACCCAGTTACTGTGTTGTGGAGGTCAGATAGGCAGTCGCTCCATGTAAAATACTGGTATTCATCTGCATCCGGTTAAGACTGGAAGCCGACCCCAACATAGTTGGGAAAGGGCTAGGCAGATTGAATACGCTCGCCCCTTGTTACAAGGGGCTTAAACATAACTTCCTTTTTTGGAATTATACAGGTTTGTCTACGGTGAAATGACGCGCCCCACTACTTAAATTTGTATACAGGATGTATCAAAAAGGTGTGGTCAAACTGAACAACTTTCTCAATGAGACCAACATCGTAATGCAGAAAAAATTATCAGCCGTCCCATACATTTGTCTCGAGTAGGTCTGTATTGAAGTTTTGTAGGGACAGCTGATATTTTTTTTCTCGATTACGATGTTGGTCCCATGGAGAAAGTTGTTCAGTTTTTGGTCTGTACCACACCCTTACGTATCCCCATACGCTACGGTAAGTACGGTAGAGGGGTGTCATTCCAGAGATAGACAATCTTCTACTGATACATTTTATGTTTTTAGTATTAATTTTGTTTACTATTCAACAGTGCTAAATGCAAGTGAATCTTTCACTATTATTTTCTTTAATTTAACCTTACATACTTTTTTGTAGCACAGATCTATTTACTATTTTTACCAATTGTTTTTTGTTTTTAATTTGTATTTTTTTTCTTAAAAGCACACATTACAACTTTGTCCCATAGCTGGGACACAGGCCTCCTCTCAGTGAGAGGCAGTGGGCTGTAATCCACCACGCGGGCCCAGTGCGGGTTGGTAGATGTCACATGTCTTCGAATGTTTGGTTCTAGGACATGCCGGTTTCCTCACGATGTTTTCCTTCACCGTTTTGAGAGCAGATCAGAGAAAAAAAGCACTTGTTTTACATTTTGGTACTATGTTTTTTTAACTATAAGTTGTTATAAAGTTGTAATGTATGCTAAAACTATTATTATTTTATTACCTATGTATTTTTAGCAATGGCCCCCTCAACTGGAACCCGTAGATCCGAACTTGTGCGTTTAACCGTTGGGGAGACGCGACTGCGCGACTTTTCTGTCGCACGAAGACCAGACTTTTGTCGTATTTAGGCGACTTTGGTCGTATTTCAAGCCTCGGTAGCTCAACGGGTGACATTTTATTTGTGTAACTGTTGCACTTTTGACGTAAGTCCACTCCTGTCACAAGCATTTGAAGGAGTTACAAAAGAATACAAGTATACAACAAATATTACTATTACCAGGCCTGTAATCCTCGAAGGTTGAGCATAGATGTTCCATCGGGGAATAGACGCGTGTCGTTGTGTGTATGTGTCTGTATTGCTAGTATTCTTGATATAAATCTGTTTTTGCGACAAAATAGTCGTGTTTCTGTCGTGCGATCGTTGAGTCGTGAGTGTGTGCGTCCCCCACACAAGTTTGGTGATACGCGGGCGCAGTTTTGGCGGGAATTCGTCGCTCTTCGCCGTTTTGTTTTTCTTCTTTTATTTTTTTTTCTTTACTTTTTATTTCTGTGTAGTGTAATTTGCTATCAAAATAAGTAATAAGTATCACCTTTAACTACTCGTATAATTATTTACCTAATGTCAGCATGTATCAGAAACACCATGAAACTGAAAAAAAATCTCCATGGACCAACATCGTACCTAATAGAGAAAAAATTATCATCCGTCCCATATATGGGTCGAGTACCTATTGATTGTATGGGACAAGTTGATAATTTTTGCGCGATTACAATGTTGGTCTCATAGAGAAAGTTGTTCAGTTTGTTGGTCTGTAACACACTGTTAATGACCACAACTTTCTTATACATGCCGCAGAAATCTTATCAATAAAGAAATTTTGAAAAGAGTGATCATAAATAATCTTATTTTGATGACGTAGAAGAGATGTGCTAAATTGTGTGTTTAATAATAAAAACAGTACTTACCTGTCTGTCGTTCATTGAGTATTAGAAAGAGACAGAGAGTAAAATTCTTCATCCTCCAAAGAGAAGATAGGATCCTCCGACCACACCGGTGTTGTCTGGTGGGGTAGGTACTGCCCGACGATTGATGTCGGGACGTTGTCGCCGCGCGGTAAACTTTGCTTGCGCGATGCAGGATTTTGCGTGACGTTAGTGTGATGCGTAGTTCACATGTGGCGTTGCAGATGCCGCCACAGACTGTCAAATAAGCCGAACTTTTCTAATACTCGATGTGTCATAATTTCATAAATAAAGACTAAGACTGCATACTTTTATTTTCACCTTTTTATTAATTTCAGCACTATTAGTAGAATTAATTATTTATAAATTAATAGGTGTAGTTAGCACATCTCTTGTTAGTGTCTGTTGTAGTTCAACTTAATTTGGTTTCCTTTAGTTGTATCCTTGATTTTTTGTTTATTTTGAATTTTAGTTGCGTAAATACTTATATTTAAGGAGAATCCGCAGTAGTAGCCCGCGAAATTCAAATTTTCTTACGTTTTTTTACAATTTGCAAGTCATTGTCAGGTTGTATCTTGATCAAAATATAATATTGCGACTATAACAAATATGTGTTTACATAATTATAACCATAGGAATCATCAATACATCTCTCTAAGTTAGCTTTCTTCTCTTTAAGAGCGTTGACTCGGTACGGCATTTCATACAAACTTTCAAGTCCTTTTTTATCGAAATGAATGAACCGATTTTAATGAAACTTCATACGCATAAGCAGGATACATAGGTCTAAAAAGTTAGTACAGAACATTTTCGAAAAATAGTGTTGCAGCAAAATTAGACGGATTTTAAATATTCCATAGAAGCAGAGATTTCCATTTATCTTTTTTTAAATAAGACATTTAGAAAATGTTCTTTACTAACTTTTTAGATCTATGTATCCTACTTATGCGTATGAAGTTTCATTAAAATCGGTTCATTCATTTCGATAAAAAAGGACTTGAAAGTTTGTATGAAATGCCGTACCGAGTCAACGCTCTTAAGGTTGATTTCGGAAATCATGACATTTTGGAACAAATCTAACTTAGAAAGATGTATTGATAATTCTTATGATTAAAATTATGTAAATACATATTTGTTAAAGCCGCGAATCATACTTTGATCAACATACCTACAACCTACCTAATACTGACCTGCAAATTGCAAAAAACGGAAGAAAATTTTAATTTCGCTGGCTACTATAACGCAATAACCTTAAAATTGATGCGCCCGGGTAGCCCGCGAAATTCAAAATTTCTTACGTTTTATGCAATTTGTAGGTCAGTGTGAGCTTGTATGTTGATTAAAATATGATTCCCGACCGTAGCTAATATGGCTTTACAGAATTATAGTCATTAGAATCAGCAATACAACTCCATAAGTTAACATTTACCTCAAATCTAGCAATTTCATGAAATCATGAGGTTTGAGGTAAATGCTAAGTTATGGAGTTGTATTGCTGATTCTAATGATTATAATTCTGTAAAGCCATATTAGCTACGGCCGCGAATCATATTTTAATCAACATGCAAGCTCACACTTACCTACAAATTGCAGAAAACGTAAGAAATTTTGTATTTCGCGTGCTACCCTGGCGCTTTCGCCTTAATTTGATGTTGTTATGATATCCATGCTCTGCTAGATTGGGGACGTAATAATCAGTATCCAATCCAGCAGAGAGATAACTTAGTGTCTAGTCTAAGCGAAATCTAGTGAAACAAACACCAGGTTTTCTTTTTTGGGTGCCTGTACTAACTGTAGTGTATGTAGATATACTTATGATTTGTCTCGAGCGCATACGTCACAAAGTGCAGGCTGAGTGGTGGTCAGTCTCTGTCCAACCGTCAGCTCGTAAGCACGTGGTGGTGCGTCGGCGAGCCAAATACCATTTTAATATTGTGTAGCTATACTAGCTACTACACTAACCCAATTTTATTTATTCCAATTAAGGCCTGTTTCACCATCTACGATTAAGTTCCTATTAACTTACTTGGCAGATAATTTCATACAAAATCTGTTCCATTTTTGAATTTATTCGGTGAGTAGTGGCTACTCGGACATCGTGAAATAGGCCCTTCGAAAAGTGTACTTATTTGTACAAAAATGTATTTCTTATTGAACACGTTTTATAATTATTACTTTTCATATAAAAATTGTGTATTTTGGTGCCTACCTATAGTTCATTACATTTCTATTTCTCTCTTATTTCTAGTGTTGTTTATAAACTGTGTATGAATCGTATGTTTTACTTACTTGTAAAATTCATAATTTTCCTGCTTATTCTTATTTACAAGATTTGTTATTGATATGATATCTGTGGGAGTGATTTCTATACTTACCTATATTTAAGATGTATCAAAATTGTGGTCTTTTGTAAATTGTGATAAGTCCTACACATATTTGATGTTGCAATTGTGTGTTAATAAAGTTATTATAACAATCTTTGTACAGTCGAGGAATGAAAAGGTTAATCACCATTATTGTGCATGAGACTTATATTTTTTTCCCGACTTCTTACTGCCAGCCTGTGTCGCTAAGGGAACGAATCTATGTTCAATTGTTTGATGTCACTTGAATTACATGACATTAACAAAATGTTCAACTGTTTGATGTCTCTTGAATTACATGACATTAACAAAATGTTCAACTGTTTGATGTCACTTGAATTACATGACATTAACAAAATGTTCAACTGTTTGATGTCACTTGAATTACATGACATTAACAAAATGTTCAACTGTTTGATGTCACTTGAATTACGTGACATTAACAAAATGTTCAATTGTTTGATGTCACTTGAATTACATGACATTAACAAAATGTTCAACTGTTTGATGTCACTTGAATTACATGACATTAACAAAATGTTCAACTGTTTGATGTCACTTGAATTACATGACATTAACAAAATGTTCAACTGTTTGATGTCACTTGAATTACGTGACATTAACAAAATGTTCAACTGTTTGATGTCACTTGAACATTGATATCACTTGAATTACATGACATTAACAAAATGTTCAATTGTTTGACGTCACTTGAATTACATGACATTAACAAAATGTTCAATTGTTTGACGTCACTTGAATTACATGACATTAACAAAATGTTCAACTGTTTGATGTCACTTGAATTACATGACATTAACAAAATGTTCTATGCTTATGAAGAATTTAATTAAGAAATAAAAATAAAATATATACTAGAACAAAGAACCTAAAACTAAAAACCATAGTAACTAAAATATATTATTAAAAGGAGTCCCTTTAGGCAAGGTTCCGAAGATACTGGCAGCGTTCCCCCTTTGAATAGCTAGACTAATTCTTTGTCCGAGGTAGCTGCCAGCTCGTCGGTCTCCTGTGACGTCGACCAACCTTTTCGTAATTTCCTTAAAAAGCCTTATAGCGGTAGGACCCCACGGACCAAGGGTCTCGACACCGAATGGGACAAAATCATATTCGGAGCCTAGACCCCTGTATTTTGATACTTTACCTTTTTCAGCCGCTTCAAAAGCCGCACCAGCTCTGATGCGGCTTGTGAAGCCATGTTCAATTGTTTGACGTCACTTGAATTACGTGACATTAACAAAATTGTAGTTAGCTTTAAAAAAATTGACAGTAGAAGTTACATTTGAAAATGGCTATACCTTTTAATTCCACGACTGTACACTTCCACTCTAGTTTCCTACCCTCAGGTTGCAGAAGAAGAAGACTAAGAAGAGAAGCTAAAACGCCGCAGATTGGGTGAGGTAGTAGGTTGTATAGTACTGCATTACAACTTTGGGAGAGACTGTACGGCCTACTAACTTTCCTGGTTTACGGAACATACAACATTCAACATGCTGGAATTGAGAAGAACGGGCCTGAGAAGAATATGGAGAAATGTTTTAGGTTATGTTTTGTCCTGTGTGTTTTATGTGGTGAACCATACAGTGTGTCTTCTATAGCTGTATTTATACATAATTATTAAATTAAAGTCACTTTCCAAGTCTCTCTTTGTGACCGATGCTTATGCGATTTGCATCATCATTTAGAACAATTAAAAAATGTTGGAAGCAGAAGGGACCCATACCATTTTTTTCTATATTTTTAAATGGATCCCGCCTGCTTCCAACATTTATTTAATTTAAAATGGGCTTGTTTTTAGCTTTTCAGTTTTTATAACTTAAGTTGGTTTTTTATTTTTTTTTACTTAATTAAGTACCTACTTTTTTTTATTTTTTAGTTTTATTATTTAATGAGTTTGTACACTAACCTATATACACATGACACACAACAAATCCAGCTTTTTAGTTTACTAATATGAATTAAAGATTTCGCAGGGGATTTAGTTCTTGGTACGTGTTTTTTACGATTTGTCACTTCGAATTACTTTTAACCATATAAGTTTAATATATTTTTTGTATTATCCTTTTAAAACCCTTTATTTTGATACCCCACACGACTGGTTTTGAAAAAAAAAAATTAAGACATAATATTTGGCGCCAGAAATCCGCCATTTTGTTTTTTTTTTAAATTTTGATATACCCAGTGTCACTCTCACAGTAAATACGAATCTGACGACACCTCTCAAGCTAAAATCCATCGAGCCGTTCAGGCCGCCGAGTGTGCCAAACAATTATACATACATACATACATACTCTCGAAAAACATAACCCTACTGGCGCAGTCGGGTAAAAAATAGTATTCGTTTCGCTGTGCGAATGTTTTTTAATGTATTTATTCATACGTACAGTCAAGGAATTTTGTTAAGTGCCTACCATAAGGTTAATATTTACTTGTAACTTATTATTTTTCCTAGCACGTTACTGTCAATATGTTGAATGAAATTGACAGTTTGAAAAGGTGACATGCGCCCACTTTATGAGAAAGGAATATAATATTTGAAAATTGCACAATATCTACAGCTCCTTGACAGTAGATACATTTTGCCTTGAGCCGTAACAGTTCCTGTCGTCAAAAATTAAATTAATTTTCATCGCTTTTGATAACTGCTAAATACGTGGTTCTCATAAAACTAACTCCATTAATCGCTTGGCATCATGACAAAACGTATTAAATAAATAAATGTTATTTGAACAGTATTCCTGGTTTTATTTAAGAGTATACCTTTGATTACAATGGTTATAGAATTCCATTGCTGACTTTCGCAGCCAAGATAATAGTGCATGCCGTCGAGAAAATATTACCCAGTGTGCAAGGTGGTAGCGAGGCTGACTAATACTGGCCAGTGTGCAAGGTGGTAGCGAGGCTGACTAATAGTAGCCAGTGTGCAAGGTGGTAGCGAGGCTGACTAATAGTAGCCAGTGTGCAAGGTGGTAGCGAGGCTGACTAATAGTAGCCAGTGTGCAAGGTGGTAGCGAGGCTGACTAATAGTAGCCAGTGTGCAAGGTGGTAGCGAGGCTGACTAATAGTAGCCAGTGTGCAAGGTGGTAGCGAGGCTGACTAATAGTAGCCAGTGTGCAAGGTGGTAGCGAGGCTGACTAATAGTAGCCAGTGTGCAAGGTGGTAGCGAGGCTGACTAATAGTAGCCAGTGTGCAAGGTGGTAGCGAGGCTGACTAATAGTAGCCAGTGTGCAAGGTGGTAGCGAGGCTGACTAATAGTAGCCAGTGTGCAAGGTGGTAGCGAGGCTGACTAATAGTAGCCAGTGTGCAAGGTGGTAGCGAGGCTGACTAATAGTAGCCAGTGTGCAAGGTGGTAGCGAGGCTGACTAATAGTAGCCAGTGTGCAAGGTGGTAGCGAGGCTGACTAATAGTAGCCAGTGTGCAAGGTGGTAGCGAGGCTGACTAATAGTAGCCAGTGTGCAAGGTGGTAGCGAGGCTGACTAATAGTAGCCAGTGTGCAAGGTGGTAGCGAGGCTGACTAATAGTAGCCAGTGTGCAAGGTGGTAGCGAGGCTGACTAATAGTAGCCAGTGTGCAAGGTGGTAGCGAGGCTGACTAATAGTAGCCAGTGTGCAAGGTGGTAGCGAGGCTGACTAATAGTAGCCAGTGTGCAAGGTGGTAGCGAGGCTGACTAATAGTAGCCAGTGTGCAAGGTGGTAGCGAGGCTGACTAATAGTAGCCAGTGTGCAAGGTGGTAGCGAGGCTGACTAATAGTAGCCAGTGTGCAAGGTGGTAGCGAGGCTGACTAATAGTAGCCAGTGTGCAAGGTGGTAGCGAGGCTGACTAATACTGGCCAGTGTGCAAGGTGGTAGCGAGGCTGACTAATACTATCCAGTGTGCAAGGTGGTAGCAAGGCTGACTAATACTAGCCAGTGTGCAAGGTGGTAGCGAGGCTGACTAATACTAGCCAGTGTGCAAGGTGGTAGCGAGACTGACTAATATACTAGCCAGTGTGCAAGGTGGTAGCGAGGCTGACTAATAGTAGCCAGTGTGCAAGGTGGTAGCGAGACTGACTAATATACTAGCCAGTATGCAAGGTGGTAGCGAGGCTGACTAATAGTAGCCAGTGTGCAAGGTGGTAGCGAGGCTGACTAATAGTAGCCAGTGTGCAAGGTGGTAGCGAGACTGACTAATATACTAGCCAGTATGCAAGGTGGTAGCGAGGCTGACTAATAGTAGCCAGTGTGCAAGGTGGTAGCGAGGCTGACTAATAGTAGCCAGTGTGCAAGGTGGTAGCGAGACTGACTAATATACTAGCCAGTATGCAAGGTGGTAGCGAGGCTGACTAATAGTAGCCAGTGTGCAAGGTGGTAGCGAGGCTGACTAATAGTAGCCAGAGTGCAAGGTGGTAGCGAGACTGACTAATATACTAGCCAGTATGCAAGGTGGTAGCGAGGCTGACTAATAGTAGCCAGTGTGCAAGGTGGTAGCGAGGCTGACTAATAGTAGCCAGTATGCAAGGTGGTAACGAGGCTGACTAGTAGTCATCATTTTTACTGTGCGTCTAATAAATACCAGCCTAATACGAGTATCACAGTGTATAAAATAAGTTATAGTCAAACCTCGAAGCTCCGGCGCTCCTAGGTTTGACTAGTCAATCCTCAGGTCTGACTTCAAGTCTTAGTCAAAGCCCAAACAAATGAAGTTTTCGGCATCTGACTAAAGAATTTTCGTCAAACCTGGGAGAAACTAATTTGGTCAGGCAAACGTCGAAACTCAATTTAATGAAATCGGGGTTATACCAGTCAAACTAACTAACCTCAAAACACCTAGGTTAAGCTTGTGTTAGAGATTTCGTCAGCAGGTCGACAGAGCCCCGCTGCGCGTGGCTCCTGTTTCTGTCTGCAGGGTTTAAAGGAACCTAAGAAAACCGAACCTCGGGGTGCCCCTGACGTCGACGTTTGACCGAGTCTGCCAGTCGCTTCTAGGGTCGACTAGGCAAAGCCCGAAACAGATTATTTTATTTTCGACGTTTGACTGTAAAGTTAGGAACTTCTAGGTTTGAATAAAAATACTTTAGTCAAAGTCTGAAATTGGAATTTATTTCGGGGTTTGCCCGAAGGCTTTGGTTAAATCTAGGATAAGATAAGATAAGATAAAGATTTATTTCTCACCACAATATAAATCTACATTTTTAATTATTATTTTTTTTTACTCTTAGGAAGGCTTACAGGCTAATTACAAACAATATTGTTACTCATCGGGGTTATACTGTGGGAGACTGGTGCCTAAGCTAGGCGTAAGGCCTGTATTTCAGGACACCAGGTCTCCACCCCTTCGGAGGACATTTAAATATAATTATGCACTCATACACAGATGCGGTAAGTTATATTTAAACCAGAAAATAACATACTAGTGATTATTTTTAATTCTAGGGTTAGTAAGTGTGTGTGTGTGTGTGTGTGTGTGTGTGTGAGTATGCGGATGTATGTGAGGGTGTGTGTGGGGTTGTGTGTAAGGGTGTGAGTGGTATTTGTGAGCGTACGTAAGAAAATGTGATAGAAAAAGTGAGGGCTGAATGCACAGAAAGGTGATTTATATAAATATACATATAAGTATAAGTATTATATTATTATTTTGTCTTACTGCTTAACAAGTTAGAGCTTTTGATATGTTAAGAATAGTAGTTTAATAAAAACCTAAACTAATACAAAAATAAGTTTAGTTTCAAACAAGCAAGTTATACAGTTGTAGCTAAAAGTTTTTCTGTAGCTTCATAACTTAATTCCTGGAGCCAGCTCCCAACCCTCAATTTGCACTTAGATTTGGTAAGTTCATAAATCGAAAGTGTCCGATTTATTTTATTGTACAGAAAGCGACCAAGGTAGCAAAAGAAACGTTTGGAGAACATAGTAGTAAGTCGTTTACCATGGCGGTCTACTGGGTCAAAGCGTATTTTAGTTCGTACCAGCGAGGAGTTAAAGGAAAGCAGTCCATGTTGTTTTAGGGCCGTTTGTAGAACAAACAGTTGACGTACAGTTAAGACTTTAGTGTCTTTATATAAGAGTGCTGTGGGATATCGAAAAGGTAGAAAGGAAGATACCTTTAGAATAGCTCTCTGCGCTCTTTCTAATTGTATGATTGTGTATTTAGGTGCACCGCCCCAAGATGTTATACAGTATGTTAATAGGGACTGGGCGAGGGCAAAGTAGACTGTTTTCATAAGCCTAACGTCAGCCACATTTCTTAGGGTCTTAAAGACAAATATTAGTTTACGCAACCTATTGCTGAGGGTGTTGATGTGTTCATGAAATCTCAAGTTGCAATCTATTATAATTCCTAGGTACTTTACACTATTTGCTTTTTGTAGGCAGGGGCAGCCACATGTGATGTAATTTTGATTAGAGCAGGAGTGAGCAATTATAGAATACGACGAAGACGTTTGAGTTGTGTGTGTGCAGGACTTTAGGGAAAAGGAAATGTACTTTGTTTTGTCCGTGTTTAGTGTAAGAAAATTACTACGCAACCACCCCATTACAGCATCAAAGCCTGTCTGAGCATGCGCGTAAACTTCATGCCATGAGTTTGCGCTAAAGAGAAGGGCATTGTCATCTGCAAAAGTTATAATTTTACCCTTGGGGATTGTGAGCATACCCAGCTCGTTAATGTATATGAGAAAGAGAGTCGGACCGAGCACGCTCCCTTGTGGCACGCCATAGGTAACGGTGCGCTCATCATTGACGATATCATCGATCTTAACGAACTGGGTACGCTCACTGAGGTAGTTTTCAAAAAGTTTGAGTTGTACCCCCCGTATGCCTATTCTTTCCATTTTGTGAATAAGAAAGGGATAAACCAGTCATTCCGGGAAGAGACTGCATAGTATAATGTACTCTGTGATATACATCATACAGTCGTCCGACGAGAGCTAATATTGTCTCACTGCAGGCCTCTTCTCATACAGAGAAGTCACAAGCATTGATCACAGTAGCGTATGGCAACATTATAATAAACTAGCACAGTGGTGGGGCACGCCCGCAGAGTGGGAGTGGTCACAATGTACTCTGTGGTCACTTGCTTGCTAGCGCTCCAACGGTGCGGACGTGTGACCTCTGCTGTTATACAGTAAAGTGTTGTATAGTTTACCTACCACTGACATCATCTGCCCTCCGCCTTCCGCATCCAGTGTGTCCCAGCCACTTTCTTCAGGTCGTCGGTCGTCGTCGGGTGTTGTGGCGCAGACTGGGAGAGGCCTATGTCCAGCAGTGCACTGCGATAGGCTGAGTTGACTTGTTGACTTGACTCATCTGAGTCAGTGAGTGTACGCTTGCTCAAGACGGGTTGGAAAGGTAGAAAACTTCCTTCATCTTCTATGTCATTGACTTACGATACCTACACTAGTTGATGTCAGACTTGATTACTTACAATACAGCACACTCACAACGAAACTTAATTTAGTTGCCTGTACACTGAGATCAACAAAAAATGGAAGATGGATCGGCGCGAACATCAAAAGTGAAGCCACAAAACCGTGCTCCTGCAAGCAAAATACACGCTCACGCACAATCAATCTGCCTAGCCTTTTCCCAACTATGTTGGGGTCGGCTTCCAGTCTAACCGAATGCAGCTGAATACCAGTATTTTACATAAAGCGACTGCCTCTCTGCCATCTGACCTCCACAAACCAGTGACTGGGTAATACGATACCCTTTGGTAAGACTGGTTGTCAGACTTTCGGGCTTCTGACGACCCGTGACGACTGTCAAAGATCCACGAATGACAGCCGGGACCAACGGCTTAACGTGCTTTCCGAGGCACGGAGGAGTCTCGGTATGTAAAAATGGTCACCCATCCACGCACCAACCCCGGAAATCACAAATATTTTATTTCTTCTAAATAAAGTTGGCAACCCACTAGCAAAGTAATCGTCATCCAAAGACTATACTAATAAACCACAGCTAAACCTACTTCTGAGACATGAGCTGTCCTCCTCAACCCTATATAACATAACACGATCTCTACTCTCTTATTGAATTGGATTAGACACTAACCTCAGCATGGGCGTACCCAGCTTTCGGCCCAGGGGGGGGCAAATCAGTAATTTCTTAAGCCCCACATGTCTTTTTTTCTCGCCTCATCAGTCTGCTCAATGACCTCGGCAAAATCTATGGGAGACTTATTTATAAGCTCCTCAAAGATTATGCCGAGACAAACGGTCTAATTCCTAACGAGCAGTTTTGAACCCAACACTCTTGCGTACAACAGGTCCACCACATCAACGAACACATAAGTGTTAGTTTCCAACGTGGTTCGATGATGGGTGCTGTTTTCTTCGATATAGCGAAAGCGTTTGACAGTCTAGCATAACAGTTAATTATAATAAGCTTTACAAACTCGGTGTGTCAGACCGTCTCGTGGTCATGTTACGAAACTTTTTTTGTCTTTCTGCACTTTTCGCTATCGTATCGAACGAGCGCTATCCTCTCCCCACCACATTCACGCAGGTTTCCCTTAGGGCTCAATGCTTTCTCCAGTCATTTCCACGTTATTTACCAACGATATCCCGAAAAGTAAAAAGGCACAGTTGGGTCTGTTCGCAGACGATACGGCCATTTACTATTCCGGCCAACGACAAGACCCGATATCTCGCACTCTCCAAACCACAGTCGATAAACTCGGCGCGTGTTTTCGAAAGTGGAGAATCGAAGTCAATCCCGACAAAAGTCAAGCGGTTCTCTTTTGGAAACTGCGTCTCAATCTCAATCGATCACCATGTTTGGTAAGCCGATCCTTTGGTAGAAGCGAGCAAAATATCTAGGTGTGACCCTCGATAAACACCTCTAAGCACATAAAGCAATCTCGTTCTGAAAGCACGTAGCAAATTGTCACTTAAGCGCAACGTGCGCATCTATACAGCGTGTATTCTCCCAATCATTACCTATGTGGGTTCAGTATTTGCCCGAAAAAAAGTCCCGAAACATCCTTAGGATTTAGACCTTACAAAATCGTTACCTACGAACGGCTACGGCATCCCCTTGGTTCGTTCGGAATGAAATCCTCCTCCTAGAGCTTAAAATCCCAAATATCCATCAATTCTTGAAACGCAATTCCAAGCGTTTCTTCGATACCCCCGTGAAACATCGCAACCCCTCTGGTTGTCGAATCCGCTGGTTATATACCCTCTAAAATCAGTAAAGTGCGCCGTCCAAGGCATGTTCTCACCGACCCCAATGACCCCATAAGCCTCTTCCAGGATAAAAGTAAGGCCACCAGTACAGTTTACAAACACAAATCTACATTCTGACCTCGCCGCCGAGGTCCCTTGCGACAACGACCCCCACGTAATTCCCACCGACCCTTGATCGGTGAAGGAGTGCCAGCTGGTGACGTAGCTGAGCCTGTAGCAGATAATAATTAACCAGATGTGATCCAGTCTGTCCCTCCGTGCTGTATTCCCCCCAGCGACTCCCTAAGCCGAGTTTCGTATACTACGGGTGGTGCCCTTAGCATGCAGTTGCTTAATTCATGATAAAGCCAGGTCTATGGCCGCGCAGCGCGGTTTTTGCTAAAATTAATGCATAATATATGTTTATTTAATTGTAAAGTAAGTACCTACACGACGACGACGACGACAACGTGACGTGGCTCTAACATAACTTTTTTCGACAACATTACTAAAGCATCCAAGTTCCAGGGGGGGGCAGCTGCCCCCCCCCTGCCCCCCCCTGGGTACGCCCATGAACCTCAGATCAACAATTTGTTGATCGGACACTAACAAACGCCTAAGTCTCTCTATACTTACTTTAGTCTTTGCGCCTAAGCATTGCATGGTTGAAATTGGAACAGTGAACTTTTAATTCCCCTCGCATAGCGACATCTTGTGTCGAATGAAAAATACTAATATAAGTAGCGCCATCTAGTGACGAATAGCTAAATCGCTAGAAGCTAAAACCTCAAGTAATTAAATAATTTATTTTCTCTAACATGACGATTAAAGTTGGAATAATTTTAAAATAATTCAAGCAAACTAATTTATTGTAACACATAACTACACTTTATCAATATCAATTAATAAAAATATTCACTGAAAACAATCAGCTGGTGTTGAGTCAGACATTTAAAAGTAAAACAAAAATTAAAATTTTTGTAATGGCAGCACTGAAATTCTCCATCACAGGTTTATAATCCTTGAAGTAAATCTAAAATATGCTTTAACACATTGTGGAAAGGATTAAAATTGCACGAAAAATAAAGTTATTAAGACATTTTATCGTTTGAGTAGGAAGTGGCATAAAAATAGGATTGCCAACAATCTGAGTGACGTCAGGCCATTGGAGTCATGGAGCCTTCTAAAATTACATAGGAGCACAAGAAAATTATATTTTTCCGACGTATACGCTCCGTTCTAATACAATTAAATATACAAAAGTGTCGATAAAAGTGTACGACGCGAGTGTTAAATGAAATAATTGTTGTAAACACGACAATCGAAGTTATAACCGTGTGATTCTGTTACCAAGTTACCGGAGATTTTTTTTCATATTTTGTGAGTATCTAATGTATTTTCCACACGAAAACTGGTTATTAACGATCGATATTTACGTTAAGCAGTACCAAACACGTGATGTAACGTGAATAAACGGATTAAATTTGTGTTTATAAGAACTTAAGACTGTGTCATGCTATGTCGCTAAATATAACACTGGAGAGTATTTTTGGAATTATATTTGGCGATTTTGCGAGTGCGAGGCGGTGAAGACGTGTGAAAGTTGTAATTACGCTTCAAAAATGCTTTATAACGTGTGGCCTTGACGAATAATATCAATTTTATAGCAATGGTATCAGGTTACGCATTTTTTAATGGTAAGGTATATTCATAATCTGCCTAAAACTGTTTGGTATTATTAGTGGATTCTTTTGTGCGCGGAATGTCCGTGGTGGCTTTAATTGGATCAATTCTTAATGCATGACCTTGGTTAATAGAATACGCATCGCGGTAACTGTGTTTTACTTGCGACGAACACGGCAATATTTTTTTTTTACGAATGAGAGTTACCAGTTGCTAAATTTTCGTTCTCCTAGTAAGGCAATTGTTGGAAATCTAAGAAAAAAAGTCTGCTTGTAAATACCTGGCAGTGACTGTTAACTTTGCCTTTCACTTTTCATAAAACCTGTTTGCAAAACAAAAACTATTACAAGAATGTCGCAATATTTTTTTAAAAAGCTATTTATTTCGCTTTTCTCACAACATCGCAAAAATAATCACTCAAAATTCTCAAAACCCCCCCCCCCCCCCCCCCCACACATTTTTATAAATTACCCAAAAAAAAAAATTAAAATAAATCTGGCAACATTCACCAATGTTATTGTAATTTGTACCTTTGCATGTTATCAAGAATCCAATCTTTGTTAAACATTCTTTTGTATTGACAATAAAGCTCATTATCTAGGTCATTTGAGATTAACAAAAGTGGATTGTATAAACATGCCTTACATAGATAATATACATAACACACATACTTATGCCTTCCCATGGGTGTAGGTAAAAACTACAGAGCACCGCCTGCTATGATCCTTACCTTTTGGGTTCATACATCTGGGGGTCTACTCCCTAAGCACAAAGCCCATAGCTTCGACCTTCGTTACGGGCGTTTCCTACTCCGTATCACCTACGGACGGAGGATTGGTTCGGGGCCCGAACAAAGTATGAATGACAACACGATTTGACAATTGCCCCTACTCCCAATGTGTTTTTGCCTGTCCGAAAAATTTAACTTTTACACTTGTTTTGATGGATCGTTATGTCAGACGGATGGACTTAGGGAGTAGGCCCCCTGGTCATTCATATACACACGCCAGTTGCGAGTACTAGTATTACATGCACCTGACCTTTCTGGAGAACATCACCAATAAGGTCATTTTATCAAATCCAATCTAGTATGATTTAACATCACAATCTACAACATATCCCAGAATTGAATGCACAACCGTTTAAGTGGTCATTGGAAACGAACCTGAAAACACGAAAAATAAATCATGCGCATTTAATTCTGAGACATCCTACTAATATTATAAACGTGAAAGTTTGTGAGGATGGATAGATGGATGTATGTTACTTTTTCACGCAAAAACTGAACGAATTTTGATGAGATTTGGCACACAGATAGTTTATAACCTGGATTAAAACATAGGATATTTTTTATCCTGATATTTCTACAGGTTTGAGTATAACATGGGTGAAATCTTGGAGTGCTCCTGTGTTGTATATTCCCTGAGGGTTGAGGTGTAGATAGTGTACACCAGATAATATATGAACGTAAACAAAGCTAAAGGAGTCTGTAAGGATCGTTTCAGGTGGCGTTCTGTATTTTCTGCCTACCCCCATGGGAAGAAGGCGTGTGTTTATGTATATGTCGCGGGTTTATGACATAATCAGGTTTTTGATCAAAAACGTAGGCCTTTAATCAAGAACCGGAAGAAGACGGTCGACCTCAGGGGCACCCCGAGTTTTGGTTAGGTTAGGTTCATTTAAACCCTCCAGACAGAAATAGGAGCCCCACAGCGGGGCTCCGTCGACCGGTTCTTGATCACAAGCCTAGGTTTTTGATCAAAAACCTGATTTTGTCATAAACCTGCGACCTTTCAAAAAATTTTTGATAATAATGATTTGATTTGTTGATTGTAATATAATAATTGAATTAACATTAAAATTTTAAAATTAATGTAATAATTACGTAAATAATGTAAATTGAATATTAATGTAATTATTGTAATTGATTAGACATAATTGTAAATTGATTTGCATACCGTTAAAACGGTGAGACATGCGGTACTATGAAATGTTAACACCTTTGCAAACATACCATGGTTCTAGCAAATAAATGTTCTATTCTATTCTATTCTATTCTTAAACATGTATGATTTGATAAAAGAAAAACATGTGTTACTTGAAAATAATGTTTGGTGTGTAGTATTGTTATCAGAAATACTATTAACAGCTGATTCAATGTTATTGTTTTGTCATTGAGGGCCGTTCACCTACTCATTAATTTTATTGGTGACAGATTATATGAATGCAAAGTAAATTAAATTACCTAAAGTGCTATCTTATTCCATGCTTTAAAAAGGAGATAAAATTTGTGAGTTTGTGTGTAATCATTAGAATCAGCATTACAACTCCATAAGTTAGCATTTATCTCAAACCTCATGATTTCATGAAATCGCTAGATTTGAGGTAAATGCTAACTTGTGGAGTTGTATTGCTGATTCAAATGATTATAATTCTGTAAAGCCATATTAGCTACGGCCGCGAATCATATTTTAATCAACATACAAGCTCACACTGACCTACAAATTGCAAAAAACTTAAGAAATTTTGAATTTCGCGGGCTACCGTGGCGCATCAACCTCAATAGGTAGGTTTACATTGATTTTTAATAAGACGCAAAGGATTCTTTGCTTATGAACTCCACACTAGGTCAAGCCTGTCTTGTGGAGTCCTTGTGTGCGAGTGTGAGTTGTTAAAATATGTTTTATCGTGTTGAGATATCGATACCTATCACATTTG
Source organism: Cosmia trapezina (assembly GCA_905163495.3). NCBI lineage: Eukaryota > Metazoa > Arthropoda > Insecta > Lepidoptera > Noctuidae > Cosmia > Cosmia trapezina. Next base: position 14,076,567 of record LR991049.1, read on the forward strand.
TGAAGTTTAAACAAAAAAAAAAAAACCGGTTAAGAGCGAGTCGGACTCGCGCACCTAGGGTTCCGTTCCGATTTCTGAAAAAGTGTGCTATTTAGAGACATCGTTTTATTTTTCCTGTAATCTTTAGATAAACTTCTATCACATAGAATAATTTCAGATTTTTATCTTTGCAAACTTCGGAGATGAGGCCCCCCTCATCTCCGAAGTTTGCAAAGATAAAAATCGATCGGAACGGTATTTTTTTTACATTTTTCATCAAAAGTCGAAAACTGTGTGGCCTAAAAAAAAATAAAAAATAGTTTAAGAACGTGCAAGCAGCGCTCTTTCATATGATACCCCACATGCCCTAGTAGCTTCACTTTGAATTTTTAAGACCCCCCCTTTCAGTCCACGTTACAAAAAAAATATAAATATTTTTACTTCTTTCTTATTTGCAAAATTGTTGGGTAAACGTCATGTAAAACTGTTCCAAATTTCAAATTGATAGCATTAGTAGTTCTTGAGATATCCAGCTGTGACAGACAGACAGACAGACTGAGTCGCACCATAAGGGTTCCTTTTTTACCATTTTGGTACGAAACCCTAAAAACGGATATTTTAAGTACGGCGGATGATTACCCCAAAAAACATAATCAAAATAATTAATGTTTAGATATCGATTACCCATCGAGGAGCTTGTGGCTAAGTAATAACAGGTGCATGGGTCGATCCATCAGGTTAAGCTACGCTTACCGCGGTTGGTCCGTGGATGGGTGACCATCTTTACATACCGAGACTCCTCTGTGCCTCGGAAAGCACGATAAGCCGTTGGTCCCGGCTGTCATTCGTGGATCTTTGACAGTCGTTACGGGTCGTCAGAAGCCTGAAAGTCTGACAACAAGTCTTACCAAGGAGTATCGTATTACCCAGTTACTGGGTTGTGGAGGTCAGATAGGCAGTCGCTCCATGTAAAAAACTGGTATTCAGCTGCATCCGGTTAGACTGGAAGCCGACCCCAACATAGTTGGGAAAAGGCAGGCAGATTGATACCTACTAATTGATTCAATGATAAATTATATTTATTTCCGAAAACTTGGTTCATTAAAACTCTTCCACATCAAAATTAAATTATGTCTTAAAACTAGATGAGGTCGCTGTTTCCTATCTGACAACTCTGAGAAGAAAGGCCGAAACAAAATCAGAGGTCACAGTCTCTTTTAAAGTCCAGACATAGTCTTGGTCAGGCCATATGAGGACCATGTAGATTAGTGTCGTTGAGAAAAGAATCATACAGAATTGAATGGACCTTTCCAATCATGTAGCTTAATTCAGAAATTATCAGTTTGTATGACAGTCGGAAATACCTATAATAATTGATAAAACATGTACCTACATACTATCTTCGATTTAACATTAATGATTGATTAAAGACTAGACTATCCGGTTGCTATGGAAACCATTGTAAACAGTATTAGTATTGGCAACAAAGTTGAAACTGCTGTGATAGTGATTACTAGTGATTCTTTTTTAATTCTGATATTTGCTCCTCAGCTCCTCACCCAAGAGTACTCAAATTCCAAAGAATTGGAACTTAATAGGTACTGAGGCTATGCTATTTTTCTCAAAATTAATTTATTCAAGTTAGGTTGAGAATCAACTCTTTTATATTTCACAGGACTGTATTTTATTAACCTTATTAGCTATATTACTTTTTTTATACTGTTTGTTTTCCCGTATAAAATAAATACAGGGAATAATACTATAATAAATTAAGAAAATAAATCCCTCTAATATTATAAAGGCGAAAGTTTGTGAGTGTGTTTCTATGTTTTTTACTTCTTCACGCTCAAAAGGCTGAACCGATTTGGATGAAATTTGGTATGTAGGTAGCTTACAACACATAGGCTACTTTTTATCCCGGTCTACGCGGGTGAAACCGTGGGGCGCAGCTAGTAATTAAATAAAAATAGCAAACCCCAACATAATTGGGAAAAGGCTAAGCAGATGAAGATGAGTCTTAGTGGTATGGACTTACCTAAGTCCAACTCACACTTAGCCAGTTTTCTCAGCCACACAATGCATATAAACTATACGCGTGTTTCTATAAATTATAATAAATTAGTATTAACTACAACGTTAACGACTCATTCTTGGCAAACTCTATTGTACTTCGTAGCTTTTCTTACCGTTCAGCTATGGATAATGTCTGATATTGTAGGAATATTGACTAATACCACAGATTAATTCGATTCCCGCACGGAACAAATATTTGTACGACCTACAAGTATTTGTTCCGAGTCTGGGTGTTTTTCTATCTATAATATGTATGTATTTACAAAAAAAAAAAATGTATATAAGTAGTTTATCACTTATCAGCCATCTCGTTACCATAACACAAGCATTAGGTTGCTTAGCTTGGGACTAGATGGCGTTGTGTGAAATGTCCAAGGATATTTATTAATACAGATGGGACACTCCGCAGTTTAGGTATGAAGCTACAAGTACGCGGCGGGCCCCGTCCGCGGGGCTAATTCAGTAGGTCGGAAGGTATAAGAGTTACACGATAGAAAGAGAGGCAACTTGTAGGTGAATATAACTGTAGGTAATAAGCGTAGTGCGACCTGAATTGCACTTTATTGTGTCGTAGCAAGAGTCGCCTTTTATTTAAATGATTTTGTGGAGCGTCTCATCTGCTTAAGTCGGCGTTCCCACGAGCGTAATAAAATCGCGGCGGGATTTTATCACGCACTGGATTTTCAACTCTCGTTGTTGAGCCGAGCGTTGAGAATCCAACCTAATGATAAAGTTTAAAAAACTGTAACCCGACTACGGAAAAATAAAATTGATCTAAAAAGTTCAAAATATTTATTTACTTAAACAATAACGACATAGGTATATACATATTTGTAATGTGCTCGTCAAGACCTTTCTTTTGATACCAAACATGTCATGATTATCTCAATTTAATTTTTTTCGAGGTCACACGTGTAAAGTCCACCATATTAAATTTAGGTAGAATTTATATAGCCTATGTCACCCATTATTTCGAATCTACTGATACCTCATTCATCAAAATCGGTTCAGTAATTTAGGCGTTACGGTGGAACACACGTAAATACATACTTATTTACATACTTACATAGGTACTTAAATAGACTGCTAAAATCATAATCCTTCCTTTTGGCTTTGCGGTACCTACTCGGGTAAAAACAGAGGGCATCCCAGCGCGACGAAAACACACTGTTGGATTTTCAACTCCCGGCGCTAAGCAGAGAGTTGAAAATCCAGTACGCGATAAAATCCCGCTGCGATTTTATTACGCTCGTGGAATTGGGTGTTTAATCTGTGCTTATACTAGATTAAAAATATAACGTAATCATCACGCTCTAGTTCCCGGAGGGGTAGCTAGAGGCGTATTTAGAAGATTCGTTCACGTTGTGCCCGTTATGTTTAATTCCAATGTAGTAGAATAGAATATCTTTAGTTGCATAAAATATGGTATATACAGGGTTACTGGTAACTCGAGCACTTCCTTGCAGGACGTCATAGTAGGGTTCAAATGCATCAAATTAAGCCACCAAATGTTCTACCGAAATTCGGTAGTTTTTGAGTTACTTCGATTTTTAGTTTTTATTGAAAAACCCAATTTAAAAATGTTTTACGGCGGAACTATACTGGAATATAAGTTAGTAATAATAGCTGATGCAGCAGCAGATCTTTGCTAATAATTAAAAGTTTGAAAATGCCTAAAACTTTGACAAAAATCACTAATTAAACATTTTATTTTTTGTAATTTTTGTCTGATAAAAATAAAAATTACGAAAAAATACTGAAGAACATTTGGTGGCTTAATTTGTTGCATTAGAACCCTACTATGATGTCCTGCAAGGAAGTGGTGGAGTTACCAGTAACCCTGTTTAAAAGGTCTTAATATAAAATAGTTCCACATATTAAGCTTACTTTTTTCGGCAACTCTTTTACCTGCAATAACAATTTCATCCTAACTACGGAACCCCTCATTGTGCGTGGTCCGCCACGCCCTTTTTTTTTTTTTTTTTTTTTTTTTGGAGGGTGGGAAATCATCAAATAACTTCTCCCGCTCTGGGTGGAGCGGAAGGGCGTGTCAGACTTTTACTGACTAAAACCCACCCGTGTTCCTTCAGTTGCCTATGCCAGGGCCGCGGTAACCCCTTCAGACAACCCGCGACCCCAGCGGCATCCGCGACCACAGCGGCGTCCGACACGCCCTTGGTCGGTTTTTTTTTTTTTTGTTTCTTCAAATTTTTCATTAAATTATGCATAAATGCTGCATCCAACATAGTTGGGAAAAGGATAGGCGGATGATGGTCAGTTCAATTGTTATCATCATCTGTCTTGCCTTGTTGGGGTCAGCTTCCAGTCTAACCGGATGCAGCTGAATACCCGAATTTTACGTGGAGAGCTGCCTACACAACCCAGTTACTAGTTAACCCGATGCCCCTTGATCAGTTAAATTGATAACTAACCAAATATCTCTCTTTTGTTCCAGAAAACAAACCCAAACAATTCTACAGAAAAGTAAATAAAACAAAACAATGCAAAGAAAACGACCGCCGTCCAGAATTAAAATTAACTTAGACTAGGATAGCGTAAGCCAAGACTATATTAAGGATATGTGTCACACACATTAGGAAACAAAACGAAAACAATCTGCGAAAATGCCTGTCGTGTCGCCATCCAGGTATAACACTACCTCCTCAAGCCTTTCCGGGTCTTACAGATCCACCCTGACTTCATCCACAGTCGAGAAACCATACTACAGGTCCACAAGCGGGAATTATGACACCTTACGCAGCTACGAACGCTCTGAGTACCGCTCCAGATTCTCTGATATCGATGGAAATAGAGAAAGGAAGACGCTGGTCGAGAGACAGAGGACATCTCGGGCCCCGAGCATCGCTGATTCTGACAGCGGTGTCTCCAGCAGCAGGTATCGGTCTGACAGAAGTGAGTCCAGGTCTAGAGATATTTCGACAACTCGGAGTGAAAGCAGCAAGACCTCAAGTGATCCTTTACCGAGGAATCGGAGACCTGTGCTAACTTCTGCGGATTTGGCAATGTCCCATGCGGAGTGGTATAACAAATATTCTCCAGCGAATTATATACCGTTGACGCAGAGGATTCAGCAACAACAGAACCAGAACTATGGGGAGATATCAAGGTCGAAGTCCATATCCAATGATATTGGAAGACCACCGGCGGCGGACCCGTCAAGACTTGCCAGGAAAGCAAGGAATTCGGCGGCTACGATTTCTGAGGTAATTTTTGTCTTTGATTTTCTGTATCAATGTATTATATTTCTTTTCTTTTATTTATAAGTACTTTTATTTTGAGTGTCTGCGAAATTTTATAATTTTTTTGATATAGATTTGGTTTTTCATATTTCTTATTAGTGGACATACTCTGATGATCGTATAATTTAGGGTCAATAGAACTTTTATGGTTTTAAAAACTGGACTCGAAATGTCTTCATTGCGATTTAGTTCAATATTAACAAATAAATTAGTAGTGTTTGTTCAATGTATACACACAAGAAGACAATATAGGTAGACATTTAAAAAAATCTTTTAATATTTTCTACGGTATCTTCACCAAATATAAGTTGAAGAAATGGAAAGAGTTATCTTAGGTTTAAATAAAAAAGATTTAAAAAATAAAATAAAACATTGTCTAGGAATCCGAAAAATCTGATTTAAATAGACGAAATCTCCTTGAATGATTATAAAAATAAGTCTGTAAAATTCTCAAACAGTTGAATAATATTATTGACCTTGGCCCCGAAAAGTGTTTCGAGAATGAGTCACGAATTCATTAATACAAATCATTGTAAATGCAACAAGGTTAGTAGAAATACTACTTAAATACATACTTACTTGATGATGATACAAGAAAAAAAATAAAACGTCACAGTGAGTATAAAAAAAATGAAATATAATTATGTTACAAAAAAATAGGTAGTTTTTTAGTTCAAACACCAAAACCATTGAAAAATATTTTAAAAGTTTTAAAAATCGTTTATTTCTAAGACAGTACATGAAACCGATAAGTACATAACTAAAATACATTAAAAAGTTCTACATTTACTTAAATAGGTACTTAGTTTTTCAAAAAAACGGTACCTACAGCAAAAAAAATCAGGCTAAGACGTTTGGCTGCCTAAATTGGCACATACATGCATATAAAAAGGTAAACTAAGCAAAATGCTTTAAAAAAAACTACACACTACATACCACAATAATTACACTACACAAGACACATTTAATTGAAAGAATCTGTAGCGTGGGGGAGTGACAATTTTATAATTTTTCACGACTTTCTGTAATTATAAATTATTGGCTTTAGCGCAGGTTGTGAGAATATAACGAAAAACATATATACTGTGTGTAATTTTAATCACCGTTATCCTCTTAAGGGGTCATTGTACTCATCATTATGAACAACTTTTATTATGGGACCAAACCTGAAATCGCGAAAAAAAAATCAGCTGTTCAGAACATTTTGACGAATTATGCGAACATAAATGTACTGAACAGCTGATTTTTTTTTCGCGATTTCAGGTTTGGTCCCATAGTAAAAGTTGTTTATAATGATGAGTACAATGACCCCTTAAGAGGATAACGGTGATTAAAATTACACCCTGTATATTATTGCATGCATAAATTGATATTATTTTACAAAAAACTCCATTACACGAAAGTTAGTCAGATAGACAGTCGCTCCATGTAAAATACTTGTATTCAGCTGCATCCGGTTAGACTGGAAGCCGACCAGTTGGGAAAAGGCTAGGCAGATGAAGATTTCACTGGTCTGTTAACAGTGTCGTACGACCTACCGTTCCTAACCTTGGAAAGTGTTAACTATTTAAAATAACAGTTGAAACGAATTTCTGATCACGAATATTTTTAGCATTACTTATTTCTTTTCAATGTGGTGGTCAGAGGTTATTGATTGGAGTGTCCAAAGGGGATTCTCTTTTTTTGGTGTGATCCTATGTCCAGCATTGGTAAGACAAATAAAAAATAAATTTAATTATTTCTCCTTATATCTTCTTTGCATAATTTGTCACATGGGATTTATACATCACTGCATCCTAGGTTAGATACCCGGGTCGGGGAAAGTGTTATTGGGTTTTTCTATCTGGAATTCCAATAGCTTCCCGAAGTCTAGGCTCATCCCCTAACACATAGGACTTAAATTCTGTCATCTCCCTATTGTCTATTCCTAAGTGTAAAAGAGATAGATATACTTACGTATAATGTTGTCACGCTTTCACTCTACAGATGATTTATGTTTGTGTGGTTTTCTGTTACTGTCAGTTGTCACAATGACAGCATGAAAAAGTTTTTTTTTTTTCATTTAGCCTTCCAGTAACCCGATTGGCTGTTTTTCTTTTCTTGTTTTTTGAATTTCTTTTTAGGTAAGGTAGGTAAAGACATAATAAAGTGAACGTAATTAAATTGAATTAAAAAAAGAAAACATTCCGTACGCAATATTATGAAAAATAATTTCTCGAGACGTCATCCATCTTTTTTTAAACCATTGTTTATTTGTCTAAATTTTTTCTTGTTTTCAAGTTCATTCGTTAAAATCTAAAAATCCTTCGTGACTGAATTTTTTTTCTACATACAAATCACCATTCATATACATCATCACATCACTTCGGCAAAGTTCGTTTCAACGAACTGCCCCGAAGACCATCTCATCATCATCATCAGCTATGTTCTTTTTTCAAAAATACCAAAACCATAAACAACTGGTTCTTTTTTCAAAAATTTCGCAGGCACACATACATAATGTGTGCGCGTGTGAGTGTGTGTGTACGTTCTTTAACATCGCACTTAATAAAGAGCCAAACATTAAATTGACAGCTTCCAAAATAGTAGTACTTGCACCGATTGAAAGGCTCTAATCGCCAGAAAACGTTATACAATAATAACCTTTCAAAACGTGTCACCGTAGTAACATAGATGCGATATTTGCTTGTAATACCATCCACGTGTAACATTGATGCTACATCCTGCTACTTTATAACATCCTAGTACTCACGATTGATCAGTAAGCCAGCCAGTACCATGAATGATACACCAGGTATTACAGCAAAGCATGAAATAAATGTTGAACTAACACACACTGTTCACATGTCGCATTTTACGTCACAAGAACCAAAAATAAGCGTAATATTTGAAAAGCAGAGACCGGAACGAAGATCGTATAAGGAAACCTCGCCAGCTTACAAGAGAGGGATGCTTAACGGTGTCAAAGATACGAACGGGAATGAAGTACCTTCGGTCTCCGAGATCAGAAAGAGATTTGATCAAAAAATGACGGTAACGAAACTACCAGCGAACGATTCGCGGTACACCGAACAGTATCTAAACCAACTAAAGGATTGCGAAAATGGTACAGTAGGGTATACGAAAATCGTCCCTAAGGACGAGAAACTAGTACCAGTACACCTACCGTACGACAAAAACGGTTTGCGATGGGAGATTGGGTCTTCTAGCTCCCGATCGAACTCCAACTCAGATTTATCACTAAGTAAAACTATATCCGAGCCAGTGTGTCTAGCGAAACCAATTCACGATAGAGATAGTTCCATGTCCACTTCTCTAACTTCAAAACTGCCTTCCGAACGTTTAGCCAGCATTAAAAGCCAGCTAGACCCAAACAATCCTATAGGGAAGATATTAGAAAAGTCCACAGTCATCCATGTTGAAAATGGCGATTTAGATTACAAGAAACATAATTCTGAAGGACATAAAATCAAAGATATAAAAAGTGATATAGAAAAGCAAACGAAAGCGCCAAAGCATACATCTAACTTCGCTTCCTACATACAGATTTCGCAGCCTGTCTCCTCAGGGACAACGCCGAAAAAACAAATAGAATTAAATCACATAATTAACGAAGAAGCTCCTAAGAATGATATTAAAAGTGAACCTAGAAAAACAAGAGCTAATTTGAAATATATAGACTCAGAAGATGAAAGAATACTTCTCGATAATGATATAGAATCACCGAGTGGTACCGGTTTTGAGAATAAAACTTTCGAACATGAGAATTATTTGAAAAAGAGAACGGAAAAGAGTGAGGAAGGCACGAATCATTTGGAAGATGTTAAATCTATGGAAACCAGCACTGAGAGTACGATCAGTGAGCCGACTGATGACCTGAGCCCTGAGACTCCGTCTGCGAGACGAAGACTGTTGGACTCGAAAGATTTAGAAGATATTAAAGGGGTAAGTAATCATTTTGTTCTGTAATATTTCGTGGCTTCTTCGATGGCGTTTGTCAAATTCTCGTTAAAAGAGTGATATTTTTTTTTATGTTCGATTTCTTGGGAAATTGTTTGCAAAGGATTGATCTTGACGAAAGATAAGAGTATATAAAATCAGGCTTTGATTTTAGCATTTCAAGTTTTGATATACTTATCAATCGACCTCGAATCTATACAAAGTTCAAAGTTAATTCAAAACTACCTTCATTTAAACTTAAGTTAAAGTTTCCCTCTTGGTTGTTCACATATTACTTAATGGCTTTTGCTCGCGGCTTCCCGCGTGTAGGACGTATTTTAACCCAAGGGAACGCACTATCAGGATAAAATGTCCTAACCTAAGTAATGGTCTACCTGTGTGCCAAATTTCATCCAAATCCGTTTAGCCGATAAGGCGTGAAAGGTAACGGACAGAGTTACTTTCGTATTTATAATATTAGTATGGATTTTTCTTTTATCAAGACCTCAATCCATTGCTAGACATAGGCTTCTCCTAAATTGTCCCAATAGACAGATAACTTTTTAATATTTTGCCGCCAAATCGAAGCAGCCATGACACTCGGCACCTCATTTATATTGGCTCTTTTATATGCACGTTTTTAGTTTTGTTTTTCGTCAATTATTTTTGGAATTGTGTGTGTTAGTTTTAGATATTTTTTATGCCTTTTCAGTTGGTATAGACAATGATGTTTGGTTTTTAAATGTATAGTGGTTGCGTCTTCAATTTTTAGGTGGTGTCTTGTGTTGCTGATTTTAGGATTATTTGGTTTAGGAACTAGTGGTTCTGCGGGAAAATTTGTAATTTTTGAAAAAAGGTTTTTGACTTCTGCTTCTGAAATAACTATTTGTCTCTGGGACATATCAATTCCTTTGATAGTTATATTAATTTCTTTGCCAACTTACAGTGGCTCTTTGCATCCCATACATTATTGTTATTATTTTTTAATCTTTGTTTAATTAGAGACTTTTATAATCGTAATGCGAGAAATTTTAAATTTTAGGCATTTAATTTTAGGTATTAAATTGAAGGCCTAAAATATGTTTTGCTAGATTGCTTACACATTACTTTAATTAAATTAATGAATTCACCTATCATTCAATTTGGCCATAAATAAGCAGTTTAGTTAAAATTTTGGAAGTGTTCGAAAAAAATCATAAAAATAAGGTTAAGGGAATTGGATTTTTGTTGTGTATTAGTACTTAGGATACCGTTAGGTACTATTGAAGACAAAAGTGCATGGAGAGCCTAAGGTCGACTTTTGACTGTGAGGTTTTGCATTACGTTTCATTACTTTTCAAGAGTTAATATACCAGCATTATAAGATTTTAAATTTTGATAATAAATTACTAACCAATAAGAAACTAGCCCTAAGCCAATCAACCTAATAAAATTCTGAAATCCTGTACAAACGATTTTGGTTTGGAATTCTCCATGCGCTTCTGTCTTCGTTAGTACTATTATAAAAAAGTTTGCAGCATATTTTGCAAATATCTTGGATTTTAGGTTCATCGACCAGAAAAACTTTTAATGCGCGAATTAGAACCTAAAAGCCACTAGGTGTAGAATATAACCAGTCTACCTTCAAAGCAAGACTGAACAGGCATCTTCTGCGCACGCTCGTTCCTTCGTAGACCTCATCCATGGGTTTCCATCAGGCGAGATCGAGGTCAAAAGAACAGGCCCTAAAACAATATAAAAAACAAAATAATTTCTAATGTTTTATATCTAAAATTCTACTGCTATTTGATTATTTATTGATGCATTTTAGATAAAAAACTGCCGTACTGTATTAGTTACTAAAATAAACCGGTCAAGAGCGAGTCGGACTCGCGCACTGAGGGTTCCGTTCCGATTTCTGAAAAATTGTGCTATTTAGAGACATCGTTTTATTTTTCCTGTAATCTTTACATAAACTTCTATCACATAGAATAATTTCAGATTTATGTCTGCAAACTTGGGAGATAAGATGCGAAGGGTATTTTTTTTTACATTTTTCATCAAAAGTCGAAAACTATGCGGCCTAAAAATAAATAAAAAATTGTTTGAGAATGTGCAAGCAGCGTTCTTTCTTCTGATACCCCACATGCCCTAGCCTAGCCCCACTTTGAATTTTTAAAACGCCCTTTCAGTCCCTGTTACAAAAAAAATATATATATATTTTTACTTCTTTCTTATTTGCAAAATAGTTGGGAAAACGTCATCTGAAACTGTTCCAAATTTCAAGTTGATAGCATTAGTAGTTCTTGAGATATCCAGCTGTGACAGACAGACTGAGTCACAACATGAGGGTTCCTTTTTTACGATTTTGGTACGGAACCCTAAAAAACGGCCTAGTTAAATCGTTTAGGAATTAAATGACATTTAAAATATTATATAATATAAGTAATAATATATATTTATTGTTCAACAAGGACTAGATTATATGGCAAGGTAGGTAATGGTAATCATAAACTAATATGTATAAACTATGTGGTTGGTACAGTAATAAATATTTTTTATTTTTATATTTATAATGTATAAAGCACAAGCATAGTTACTTAATCTAGTTAGTGGGTGCCGTACTGTTCTCCTATAGATAAGTCACAGTAGAACCTGTGTTTAGGAGAAACAGTTCTGATCTCGATAAGCACGTGTGAAATAGTAATCTACATAATGATAAACTAAACTAAATTATTAAATAATTGTTCTTACTTTTGACCATTAAAACCAAATAAAACCCAACATTCCACAACCTCTGCTGTACGCGAGTACCAGGACGACATGAACACAAGCAGATAGAGTCCATTTAAAAACTCACACATACACACGCCGCGACACGTATGCGTCACGCACACAAATACATGACCTCAATACAAATGCCAATGAACTGCTGAGACTATTACACACCTGTAGGGATTTGAACTTTTCTAGTAGCGTCCATAGTTGTGGGCTGAAAATCAGCAAAAAAATGAAATTCCATTTATTTGCGATAAAACATGACGCAAAAAAAAACAGGCGCACAATGAAGAGTTCCGTAGTTGAAAATAATTTATCCCAAAAACAAACTTAACAAATGTAATCCCAAAAAAAAAAAATATGTGGTAATAATCACATTAACAATTTTCGGATGTTTTCCTTTACTTCTACTGTGAGATCTTGCTTCTTGCCAAATTTCATGATTGTAGGACAACGTGAAGTACCCTACAGGTTTTGATTTACTTGCGAGTATCAAAATATGTCACATAAATGGCTGTATGTTTTTATTACGTTGACTTAGAAGCTTGATTTTTTTAGGACTCCAAGGGACCATAGACGTACGTATTTGATATTAATTTCAACTTGATAACTCCACGCGTTCCTAAAAAAAAAGGGTCTTGACAGACAGACAGACGGACAACGAAGTGATCCTATAAGGGTTCCGTTTTTTCCTTTTCAGGTGCAGAATTCAAAAAACACATCCACGCAAAACGGCCATTGCTCAGCATAATGCGGTGACTATGCGAGACAGAAAGAGTACCCTTCGTTAGATCTTTTGGGATCTGTTTCTACTTCGTCTAACTCTTCCTCATCTTAGGCCTATGAGATATCACATGTTTCTACTTTGTCTAAAACTTCCTCATCCTTGGCCTATGGAAACTCACATCATCGTAAAGGTTCATAACGCCCTTTTACACCATATTTAAAGCTCCCAAAAACAGTTTAGCTCAGTGTCATGTCCTTGTTTAACGGACACTATTTCTTGCGTGGTTTCCTGTCAAGCCAGACCTATAAATAAATAAATTAGTTAATTCAACCTTTGTCTACAGCGGGGCTAAAGGCTCCCTCCATTTCATTTTTCCGCTCAAGGATCGATTTCTATCAGTCCTGATAGTTCAACAACATTTTTTCGAACAGATGAAGCATCAAGCAATGGATTGGCAATATTCATCCAAATGTTTCTGGGGGCTTACTATGAGCTCTTAGAGCATGGCAGAAGATGAACGTTTCTATTGAGAGAGAGGGACGGAGCTATATACGACCTATAGCACCGTCACTCTCTCTCAATAGAAACGTTCAACTTCTGTTCTGCTACTAGCTCATAGTAAGAGCCCAGATCGTGATTGATAGTGTTACGGAATTATGGTGCTGACCAACCTTAAGACTTAAAAAAAACGGTGAAGGAAAACATCGTGAAGAAACCCGTGCCTGAGAGGTATCATATTAATTCTCGACGGCATGTGAAGCCAAGTCAAAGCCCCACGAAACTCTGACACACATCAGTTGTGTATATGCTGAACTTGGGTGAATCCTCTCCTAGTCCTGACAAGCGTAACTAACCCAGAGCTAAAGAAACTCTTGCGAAAACCATTTAGGTACTTTCAGGAGGTAAATAAATTGGAAAATGTTAAACTTTCACAATAGTTCTCATACATTATGCACTCTTCCCGGATCGTAACTTCAAAATTCTAACACATACCCATCAAGATTTAAGAGTCGTTGGCTAATGCAATAATTGTGCTCGTAAATCGTACATTCCTTGAGCCAAATCATTGAACTTCGATAACTAAAAATATCGAGTAGCTGAGATGTTTAGAATGTCATCTCGGTCTATCAACGAGATATGTCACACGTATGGTCTCATTTTGTATGAGTTTTTACAGTAACTGTGACACATGTCTTGCTGTTCCTTTGTTATAATCATTATCCTCGTTTTGAGCTTTGCCGGAGTTGGGCAAAAAAAAGTTGTTCATTTAAAACTAGTTTTTTCCACCAGCAAAAGTAAATTGTGACTTAATATTCGGTATTTCCATCGTAGACCTCATACATCGGAATCAGGCGAAATCGTGGTCCAGAGTAGGCCCATCCCGTAATAAAAAGATTGTGGGTAGTTGGGACTATGGTGACCAAAGACAGTATAATTCTCGATGAAGCCTCGAATGCAAGAACATAGCATAATCAGCATATGACGTTCTCACTGCTACGACACAGGCCTCCTCTCTGTGATAGGGATTGAGTACATGCTTACCTTTAGAAGTACGATTACTACCGAGCAATTTGCTCAATCAGACTCATCGTTAAAGTATATACTAATACTAAATACTTATTGCTGGCTGCCAGAAAACATTTCGCATCAATATATCCAAGCGACAATATCTAGTGAACGACCCGACGTCCCCTTTCCGATAGAAATTCATGGCTAAAAATAAACAGCGCGAAATGTAACGTCTAGAAATAAAATAACGCGGGAAATTATCTCAGCAGACGACTGGCACGCTTTTATTACGCCACGTGTCACGGCGCCATCTTGACAAAAAGCGCGCTAAAATTTTGACGTTTGCGAACCTAACCTCTTTTGTGTTGAAACTTTTTTCGCGTCTATGGTCCGGAACTGGCCGTTTGTATTGTTTGACGGAGTTCCAAAAACCAAAAATCTGTCAAGTTTAGCATTTATGTCATATTTTGAGCTTTTCGATACAACATTTTTTGCAATCTATTTTTTCTTTGTAATTGTGATATTTTTTAAATGTTAAATGTGATTTCTTCGTTTTAACCGGTAAGAGGAGTTGGTTGTTTATTTTGACTATGTTTTGCACGCGGAATTGCACGGAAAAATGGCGATTTCATAATCTTTTAGTAGTTATAAGAATAGATTTGTTTTAAGAAGTGTAACGGCTAGGATTTTTGCTTCACACTCATTCACACGCGGTGGCCCAACGTTGTGGTATGCCATGTACACAATGGTGTGGTGGCGACAGAGCTGGGGGTAGTGAATATGGCATTCTGCCCAAGATCGTTATTCCTTGCGGTGTTCGATAAAACCCACGTTTACAGTGCAAATCTACTGAGATTAAGATAGTTTAAACTATTGGCGACAGCTACGAGTTGGGTTCTCTTCCTTATCCAATTTAACCATGGTTTCTTAATTTAGAATTATAGATAAAAAATAATCCAGCTATTATTCCAGATATAAAATAAGTTTCTTATAATTTTATTATGGT
Organism: Cosmia trapezina; assembly: GCA_905163495.3. Taxonomy (NCBI): domain Eukaryota; kingdom Metazoa; phylum Arthropoda; class Insecta; order Lepidoptera; family Noctuidae; genus Cosmia; species Cosmia trapezina. Next base: position 14,091,817 of record LR991049.1, read on the forward strand.
TATTGAATCATTGCTTTTCTATGAGTCCACTGCTGAATCAAAGCGCCTTGTGTACAGGAGACAGTATATACATAAAAAACCGGTCAAGAGCGAGTCGGACTCGCGCACCGAGGGTTTCGTTGCCATTTCTGAAAAAGTGTGCTATTTAGAGACATCTTTTTATTTTCCTGTAATCTTTACACAAACTTCTGTCACATAGAATAATTTCAGATTTTTCTATAAGCAAACTTCATTTATTTACATTTTTCATCAAAAGTAAAACTGACCTAATAAATAAAAAAATGTTTGAGAATGTGCAAACAGCGCTCTTTCATATGATACCCCACATGCCCTAGTAGCCCCACTTCGAATTTTTCAGTCCCTGTTGCAGAAAAATAAATAAATATTTTTAGCTTTCATAATTGCAAAATAGTTGAGCAAACGTCATCTAAAACTGTTCCACATTTCAAGTTGATAGCAATAGTAGTTCTTGAGATATCCAGCTGCGAATGACGGACAACAGACCGAGTCGTTTTCTTTTCAAAATATTCTCATGTCAACTTAAATTTCGCTGATACTAGATTTTGGTAGATTAGTCACGACGAGGAGCTTGTGGCTAAGTAATAACAGCCGCACGGGTCGATCCATCAGGTTAAGCTACACTTGCTGGGGTTGGTCCGTGGATGGGTGACCATCTTTACATACCGAGACTCCTCTGCCTCGGAAAGCACGCTAAGCCGTTGGTCCCGGCTGTCATTCGTGAATCTTTGACAGTCGTTACGGGTCGTCAGAAGCCAGTCTTACCAAGGGGTGGTATTACCCTGTAACTTGGTTGTGGAGGTCAGATAAGCAGGTCTTAAAAAATACTGGTAGTCAAGACATGACTTTGTTTAAAAAGACACAAAAAATCTTTATCTCTAAACGGTCTTTGTGAAACTCCAGGTGATATCCATTGATGTGTACAGTGTGACGTCAAACGCGGTTAGCTGACCTTGGTAGCCTGACGACTGACGTGCAGTGACGTCATCGAACCGGTCATGGAGAACGCAACACGCACGATCGTGTTAGCTGCTAACAGTCTACCAAACATATAAACAAAAGTGTGTTTTTGGAGAACTTACTTTAGCTACTACATATAAAGTCCAGTTTGCGCTGCTACTTGAAATTTTTTATGACTTTCAATATTGTACCCAGTCATTCTGAAACCAACTTAACTAACATTAGTATAAAGTTGATATTAGTTTAAGTGGACATATCATCAATTGGAAACAAGTATTTGAATGTACGTTACGTTGTATCTGGGATCTGTTAATTTGGCTGGCATGGTGTATTTGAAATGGAATTTATCTGTCCATATAGAGAAAAAACATGTATAGCTCTTTCTTCAAAAGGCAATTTTTGACATTATCCTCACTTCTTTAGAGCAGTATTGGCCCAGTGGTAACGGCCGCGACTTACCGGGTTGTAGGTCATAGGTTCCACCCAGACAGGCGCTTTACTTTGTGTAAAACTCAAACTCAAAGCATTTATTTCAGATAAACCAATTACAGCCACTTTTGAATTTTCAAGGTGTCGATCAGTCAGAAAGATGAAGCTAGTTGCCCATTACAAAGTTCCTATGGAGGAGTCCAGGCAAAAAACTAAATAATTTCATCACTACTGCCCTCAAAACGGTGAATGAATACACCGTGAGGAAACCGGCATGCCCGGCATGTCATGTCATGAATTTCGAAAACATGTGACAACTACCAACCCGCACTGGGCCCGCGTGGTGGATTACAGCCCACTGCCTCTCACAGAGAGGAGGCCTGTGTCCCAGCTGTGGGAGCACTATAGGCTGATTGATGCCTGACTTCTTTTGTCTTTCTGATTGCTTTTAGTTTACTGCTGAGCTTCATGTCTTGGTGGTTTAAATTCCCAGGTCTTATTGGGTTTTCTATTGGGAATTTCTCAATAGCAGCCCGGAATCTGGATTTTTGCCCGGTTAAAAGAGCATAGGCTCATCGCTTCCACATGGGTCTTCTTAAACGTAACTGGCGAAATATGGCTAGCACTAAAGGGAATATGTCTTCCGGTACGCGGACGCCACTCCAGAACCTTTCGGCTCCATCGGCCATCTGTTCTGCGAGCAATGTGCCCAGCCCACGTAACGTTGGAAGGCCTCCCACAAGATGAACCGATGACCTTGTGAAGGCGCAGGAATCCGCTGGATGCGGGAAGCACAACCGGTCGAAGTGGCGGTGCTTGGGGGAGGCCTATGTCCAACAGTGGACGTCTTTCGGCTGAAATCAAGGAGCAAACAGGTGTGATGTTATGGATCTTATAAACCTGATCTTCCTTTTTTTGTCCAGATGCAAATCAGACGCCATTGTGCATTGGTTTTCTTCAAAAAGCCATTCCAAACAAGTCCCATGTAATAGAGGGCAAATTCAGACTCCGAACTGCTCCCATATCCAAATTAGTTAGATTTGGTTTCTGTCCTTCCCGTTATGACATTCATAGTTATTCGGTTGCACCTAGTCATACGATGACCAGATCCTCTGTTGGGAAAAGGTGGAAGATGATTTATCGAAGTCCTGCATTAATCATGCTCCCGAAATGTGGCTGTGCATCATAGGTCAACGATGACCGTCTACATACACCCACGTATGCTCTCCGCAGTATCTAAAACTTGACAACTATGTAAATAATTTGTTACACACCATTTGGCTATCGACAAAAAGTCTTGCTTTTGGCCAAGGGTTTTGAATCGGTCTTCACAGTAATCAGTAGATTTTTTATCTCTGTAATGTTTCCACTCTTGACCTCCATCTCGCCTGGTGGAAAGCGATGGATGAGGTCTATGCAACGAGCATGCCCAGAATGCATGACCAATGCAAGAGCATGTTCATTTTTGCTTTGAAGGTTAACAAAGACTTTGGAGAAGTCGAAACTCTTTCCTTCTGAATTATCATCTTCCCCAACTATCTTGCGGTCGGTTTCCAGTCTAACTAGATGCAACTGAATACCAGTATTTTAAATGGAGCGAAGTGACTGTATAACTGACCTCCACAGCTCTTTTTCCTTCTGAATGTCTGATCAAATGTCAAGATCCCAAAATTGTCACCCTGCTGAGAAAAAAAGCTTGTATTCTTTTTCTGCTTCCGAGCAAATTCTCAGCATTCCTCGTCACAATTACATTTATAGGGTTTGTGAAAAATAATGCTAACTAAATTATATAACACATGTGACGCGGATAACAAAGATTTAAGATAAATATTGATAGGACATTATGATAACTACATTGTATTTTTAGTATAACACCTTTTGCGGAAACGTGCAGACGTCGCGTTGCCAATAAATTACTGTCATTATTTCGTATTTGTGAGAGAAAATTTTGGTTGAAACATTCCGGGATTTTTTTTTGGTGTGATATTTGGGACATTTTTGGATCTGAATGGTGAACTGTTTGTGGAAGAAAGGGCAATACAATTTGACTACCTACAACCAGTCTTACCAAGGGGTGTAGTGTTCAGTCGCTCCATGTAAAATACTGGTATTCAGCTGCATCCGATTACACTGGAAGCCGATTCCAACATAGTTGGTAAAACGCTCGGTGGATTGATTTTTTTAATTTAACTGCCTAGAAGATTGATTAAAGGAAAAACTACCATGACGTATTAAAATTTGCCAAATTATACTTACTATTAAATAACGCCAAGCTTCAAGGTCCAATGCCAAAGTGAGAATTTTGTCATGTTTGGAAGTATACAAGTTTTTGCCGACGCTAAGTTCAAGGTCGCAAAATTAAGACGGCTTTGAAGATACCTACTCTGTCTTGTGTTTATGTAACACTTGGTCTTGAATCGTGTTATAAAAATGTACCTGTATGTTGATAGACCAAATAATGAAAGAAGATGACCTGTGTTACATGTGTATTATATTCAAATAAAGTGCTGTAAGAGCTGTAATTTTGAGTGCATCTTGGTTGACCGAAAAATCGAGCTGTGAAAAAATACAGAAATAATGGACTTATAAATTGCTTTAACATTTTGGGTTACATATTATTATTAATTATTTATTTATTTACTCAATCGGGTCTGTTATTTGTTTTTTTTAAACAAGGCTGAATGGGAATTAAGACATTGCTACACCATTTAAAAATAAAACTGTTAAGTGTTAAAAATGTAGATACTCCCGCCAAAAAATCACAATTCGAGAGAGCTAATGAAAGTAAGAGCAAAAGTTGATAAAAGACAGACTTCTCAGACATAATTGGAAGGTCAGTGAACTTTGATGACGTCAGATAGACGCGTGACGTAATAGAAGTGACAATGAGTGCTGTGTTAGTGGTACTAAGGAATGTGGTGATGAAGTGGGATTACATGCCGATAGTCTGGGTGCAAATTGTGTTGGTATGTGTAAAACAATTTTTTTCTCACTTAAAATTATGAAGTACATTCTAGCAACACGCCCCGGCTTCGCACGGGTAGCAGAACATTATAATGTCTACTTTTTCTGTCATAGTGTCGTATTAGTCCGTTGCCTCGAGCATGTGGGTTATATTAAAATGTAACTGATGTTCATCCTACTTGGAGTAATTTACATCGTCATATTTCAGCCATTTTACACAAAAACCTAATGAATTGTACACCTAAACCTTCCTCGTGAATCACTCTGTCCATTGGTGAAAACTGTATGAGTATCCGTTCGGTAATTTTTAGGGTTTCGTACCTAAATGGTAAAAAGGAACCCATATTACCTCAATATTGATACTGGATACTGAATACGTGATAGCGGTTTTCGCGTCGATGTCCATACTGTATAATACAGTGTCCTGACACGCCCACCCTTCACCACTTCCTAGTGCTTTAGCTGGGAAGAAGAAGTAGAGCAACAAACTGTCCAGCAGCACAGCTGTCTGTTCAGTTAGAAGAACTTGATTTTGTCTGCAAAGTTATTAACATTACAAACTATAGACACTAACCTACTAACCTTGACTGTAATCCTTGACACAGTTGAGTCAGCCACAATGATATTACGTAATGATTGAAATGGGTCAGCTCCATAATTGGATGATACACTCGAAATTGCAATTTGGCTTTTGTTTTGTCCATGAATTGATAATGGATTAGCGTTAAGCTGATCCATTCATCCACAGGTAGATGCCAATGTGTAGTACCACTTACATGGATCACCAAATACCTGTGGATGCCAATTTGTAGTGCTTTTAAATCTACATGACCCGGTGAATCACGTGAGACAAAAATTTCGATTTATTTTTTAGTTTTCGGCAAAAAAAAATATATTTTCAAAATAATAAATTTCAACAAAATTAAAAAACAAATGAGTAAGTACTTTTGTTTAAATTTATTATTTGCTTTAATTTTGAAAATATATTTTTTGTACTGTTTTCGATAAATGTATGTTTTCAAATTATAATTATAAAATATTCGTTAATTATAAGTAATTTAATGTAACATAATTATTTTACCTATGATATCATTATAAAAAGTAAGTACCTTTTACTCACTTTTTTTTTTTCATTTTATCGAATCTCATAACTCTTGAACGATCAAGTATGGGCGCGCGCTGATAGCGTGGAATTATAGCCAACAAGCCAAAGAATAAGAATAAAGTAGTTTTAAAGCAAGACCTGTGAAGGGTTGGCCAAATTTTAGCAGTTTCTGTTTCATTCCATACAACAAAAATTTAAAATATTTTTTCCGGGCAAACTATCAGTTTTAGAGAGAAACGTTTCATAACAATTATTCATCAGAATGACAGATCTTTCGATAGGTACTTTTTTTTAAATGGAATTTGTAAAAAAAAATCCCAATGTCCCTCATAAAACAGTTTCGATCCACCGCACCGTGCGGTACTTTCAAGGGCGTACGTAAAGCTATCGTGAAGCTGACTGTACACCTCTGCCTATAACTCCGGTGAACACAAGCGTGATGTGATGACGTCACGAGGGCGACAATACAACAATGTTTTGTCGACAGTAGTGTAACTCGATAAAATCTCAATACTATATCGATTACCCATCATCGTTACAGCGAAGCGAGTGCACACACGGCTACAGTCCGCGAGGTATAAGCTGAGCTTTGCACATAGATAGTGTAGGTGTGACGTCCGGCATTGAGCGCGATTCATCTTTTGCTTGGTTTAACTTGGTTTAACGATTTAAGCGCCATTTACACGGTGCAAGTTTCTGGAACGTTCAAGAGCAATAATTGCATGCCATAAAGCACGTTCAAGTTTTCTGACATTCAAGAATTGCATGAAGTGTTTACACGCGTGCGATTCCATAAAATGACATGTACAATAATTGAATGCAAGTTTTTCCATTCAATAAAATCGCATGCGACTAACACCAGGCAATAAAATTGACAGGCGATTATTGCATGCAAGTTTTGATTAGAAATTGTATTTCATTTATTTTTATTGAACGTCTTCTCAAGATATTTTTCAAGTTGTTCTTGATTCGATTTCTTGCCTCAAAATAGCAACAACGATTACCACACCCTCACTCACCGCACTCATATTTCAACGACAGCACATAATGTCAGATCATGCCAGAATTGAATGCGATTTTATTGTACGAGCAATTATTGTATGTGCTGTGCGATTTTATTGTACATGCTTATACCAGTTTTGAAAGTTGCCCGTATCGTGCAACAATATTGTACGTGTTATTTAGACGGTGCCAGATATTTGCCCTTCAATTTTATGGTATGCCACAGGCAATAAACTTGCGCCGTGTAAATGGAGCTTTATACTGCTTTTTGTGCAATCTGCTTTTGTTCTTTTAGTACGAGAGGTCATGGCCAAAACCATGTCGCATCGTTGTAAAACGTAAAACAATAAGACGATTGAAGATTTTGTCTTACGTACAACGAAAGACAAAAATGTTGGTCATGGGCTCTCGTACCATTTTGGTAATCACTCACACAAATACAAAGCTCAGCTTAGGCCTCGCGGACTGTCAAAGTCAAAGTCAAAGTTTTATTTGTAAAACATAGGTGGTGTAAAAAACAGGTGTTGATAATAAAACATAATGTTCACTATGTTTTGCCGATGACGGCGTACAAATATGAATAAGTAGTGAATGTCGCCAAAAAATAATAAATTAAAAATGTCATCAATAAAAAAATTAAATTAACAAAAATGTATGTCAAAATAAATGCTTTGGTCAGATAATTGCAAAATTATGTCATGATGTCCAATTAGAATTACATAATCAAATTTTTAAATAAATTCAAAATGTAATATAATGTATGTAATCAAAAAGTTAAATAATACATAATGTCAAAATTTGTCTGTTAAGAAATCTGAGACACAGTAATAGCATTTTTGACATAACATAGTTTTCAATCCTTGTTCCCTGTTCATCCTGTACATATCAAGCTGTACATTTGTAGTAAAAGCTGACTTCTCATTGTACGGAAATCTTATACACCACCGCTGTGAGTACCTTGAATGAAGTTCAAGGACTTATTGCTATTTTTTTGTACCTAATTAATTCTATTGATTACTTCAATAATTGAAGAGCTCGTGGCTAAGTGATAACAGCCGCACGGGTCGATCCATCAGGTTAATCTACGCTTGCAGCGGTTGGTCCGTGGATGGGTGACCATATTTACATACCGAGACTCCGCCGTGCTTCGGAAAGCACATTAAGCCGTTGGTCCCGGCTGTCATTCGTGCATCTTTGACAGTCGTTACGGGTCGTCAGAAGCCCGAAAGTCTGACAACTAGTCTTACCAATGGGTATCGTATTACTCCGTAACTGGGTTGTGGAGGTCAGATAGGCAGTCGCTCCATGTAAAATAATGGTATTCAGATGCACTCGGTCACACTGGAAGCCGACCCCAACATAGTTGGGAAAAGGCTAGGCAGATTGGCAGACTGCATGTAAACAGTGCGAGTCAGCTCCAGCGCTGACTTCATTCGGAGTCAGCTGCTGACCCTGGTGACCCTGTATAAGTCAGCCTTGATCCTTTGGGGAATACCTTCAATATGTTATGTGTTATGGGCATGTCAAACTACTTAACAAAAAAAACCGGTCAAGAGCGAGTCGGACTCGCGCACCGAGGGTTCCGTTCCGATTTCTGAAAAAGTGTGCTACTTAGAGACATCGTTTTATTTTTCCTGTAATCTTTACATAAACTTCTATCACATAGAATAATTTCAGATTTTTCTCTATGCAAACTTCGGAGATATAAGATAATGGGGAACGATATTTTTTTTTACATTTTTCATCATAAGTGGAAAGCTATGCGACCTAAACAAAAATAAAAAAAATGTTTGAGAATGTGAAAACAGCGCTCTTTCATATGGTACCCCACATGCCCTAGTGGCCCCACTTTAAATTTTTAAGACCCCCTTTCAGTCCCAGTTGCAAAAAAAAATATAGTTTTATTTCTTATTTGCAAAATAGTTGAGTAAACGTCATCTAAAACTGTTCCTAGTTTCAAGTTGATAGCATTAGTAGTTCTTGAGATATCCTGCTGTGACAGATAGACTGAGTCGCACCATAAGGGTTCCTTTTTACCATTTTGATACGGAACCCTAACAATATGCCAGAATGCACTACAGTAAAAAAAAAACCGGTCAAGAGCAAGTCTGACTCGCGCACCGAGGGTTCCGTTCCGATTTCTGAAAAAGTGTGCTACTTAGAGACATCGTTTTATTTTTCCTGTAATCTTTACATAAACTTCTATCACATAGAATAATTTCAGATTTTTCTCTATGCAAACTTCGGAGATATAAGATAATGGGGAACGATATTTTTTTTTACATTTTTCATCATAAGTGGAAAGCTATGCGACCTAAACAAAAATAAAAAAAATGTTTGAGAATGTGAAAACAGCGCTCTTTCATATGGTACCCCACATGCCCTAGTGGCCCCACTTTAAATTTTTAAGACCCCCTTTCAGTCCCAGTTGCAAAAAAAAATATAGTTTTATTTCTTATTTGCAAAATAGTTGAGTAAACGTCATCTAAAACTGTTCCTAGTTTCAAGTTGATAGCATTAGTAGTTCTTGAGATATCCTGCTGTGACAGATAGACTGAGTCGCACCATAAGGGTTCCTTTTTACCATTTTGATACGGAACCCTAACAATATGCCAGAATGCACTACAGTAAAAAAAAAACCGGTCAAGAGCAAGTCTGACTCGCGCACCGAGGGTTCCGTTCCGATTTCTGAAAAAGTGTGCTACTTAGAGACATCGTTTTATTTTTCCTGTAATCTTTACATAAACTTCTATCACATAGAATAATTTCAGATTTTTCGCTTTGCAAACTTCGGAGATAAGGGGAGGGGAAGGGTATTTTTTTTTACATTTTACATCAAAAGTCGAAAACTATATGGCTAAAAAAAAATAAAAAATAGTTTGAAAATGTGCAAACAGCGCTCTTTCATATGATACCCCACATGCCATAGTAACCCCACTTTAAATTTTTAAGACCCCTTTCGGTCCCAGTTGCAAAAAAAATATAATTATTTTTATTTCATTCTTATTTGCAAACTAGTTGGGTCAACGTCATCTAAAACTATTCTAAATTTCAAGTTGATAGCATTAGTAGTTCTTGAGATATCCAGCTGTGACAGACAGACAGACTGAGTCACACCATAAGGGTTCCTTTTTTACCATTTTGTTACGGAACCCTAAAAAATACACCGTAAGTAGTATTTTCTCGGTCGGCCAATCTCACCCCATAAACTTCCCGCCTCGCCTGTCTGTCTGGAAGTACACACCCTCCCTTGGCTCAACCTAGCCACGTGAACCCAAACAACATATATTTATGATCACCAATCGTTACGTAGCTACTGCCGATTGCGAAATTTGGCATCGGTTTTTGGCTTACACCCTCCTCACGGCGCCTGAGTAGTCACCGTCGCGCCATCATAGCGAAAGTCACACAAAATAATGTGTGATCAAACGTAAATAAATTGTTAAAATGCAATTTCCCGCCGGTATAACCTAAACGCCATTTTTCCCGCGCATTCCGCTGTCAGATTTGACAGCGACCAACTCCTCGCCGAGCAAAGACAATGAAGTGTTGATTTTTTTTATATGTGACCTCTTTTAGGGCTTTGCCCTTTTGAAAATTGAAAGTTTAACGATGCGTGTTTAAAAGACGGTTTTTTACAGTGTGTGAGAACTCTTTGTAAGATCGAAGGCCGCCGTTTGAGATGTAAACTGTTTTTCAATAGACAATTATTGTGCCGTCCAAAGTTTGTGGTCTACAGATGAACTATTAAAAAAGCCTTTTTAAAACAACAAACTCTGCAACTGGACTATAACTCAATAAAAGTCATATCAACATTTAATTTTAAAGTAATATAAACTTGTCATTTTTCGTTTTAAAACTTTTATTTAAACTTTAAGTGGTGTTTTAGCGAAGTTTCCATCTTTAAAATTTCTAGTATTGACAAGGAGAACCCACTTTTGGATCCTTTGTATTCCCTGCTTTCCATTTCCCAACATATCTTGATCTATTCTAAGAAATTCAAATTTGAAAACTGCTCCCAGCTAACAACCACACCCCACCACATCTACATTCAAATTTCGAATTAACCCTTCCTTGTACCCGATAAAAAAAACTTGCAAAAACAAAAATCCGACGAAGGAGTTTGTCAACTTGCCGTCAGTAACTCTATGCTAACTTACTACGAGGCCCTGGTGATACTAGCATGCTTGACCACAAGCCTGATCGCTCTTGGACATGAGGTAAGTAGTACATACTGTTTAGATTGTTGAATTTGACATTCTTTGACATACGCACATGTACAAACGCTATCTTCGAAGGGACAAAACAGCCTGTCGCTTAAATATTTAAGGAAAATTACCATTATTTCAACATAAGCCAAGAGATATTATCTGGAAACGAATGATTACAGAAATTTTTAAGGTCACAGTCTAAACTAAAGATTTTGCTCATGTTACTTGATAAGATGCACTTGGAGCTGGCTAAGTAATAACAGCCGCACGGGTCGATCCATCAGGCTCCGTGGATGGGTGACCAGCTTTACATACCGAAACTCCTCCGCGCCTCGGAAAGCACGTTAAGCCGTTGGTCCCGGCTGTCATTCGTGGGTCTTTGACAGTCGTTACGGGTCGTCAGAAGCCCGTACCAAGGGGTATCGTATTACCGAGTTACTGGGTTGTGGAGGTCAGATAGGCAGTCGCTCCACGTAAAATACTGGTATTCAGCTGCATCTGGTTAGACTGGAAGCCGATCCCAACATAGTTGGGTAAAGGCAGATGATGACTTGATAAGATGCACATTGAAGAGTATGTGTAGATTTCGGTACTTGGTGATGTGATGAGTCTTTATGCACCCAAAATTGGCACTTTAACAATAACAGTGCTATAAAACAAACCAATAGCACTGGATCGAAATTAGCTTCTACCTATTCTAATAAGGGACCATTTTGGTTAGCAATAAAAGGGTTTTCTAAGCAGTTACTCAAAAACACATACGATGTTGGTAACACTTTTTAATGGCTTAAAGGACCAATTTGGGTATCCATTGAAAGGGTTTCCAATAGGGTTTTTCTAAGCAGTTGAACAAAAACCCATATGATGTGGGTAACCCTTTTGAACGGCTTAAAAGGGTTACACTTCAACTCTCTTAAAAACGATAACAGGGTAACATTCCGACTCGGAGCAATGTAAAATGATCACTCGATGATGGGCATACGTTGCAAATAGCTAATATGGTCTTAATGAAGGTGTAACCCTTTCACTGGGTTTCAACTTCAAGTATAGAACTTAACCTTTTACTGGGTTTCAAGGCTAAACCCATTCAAGGAGTTACACATGATAAAGGTAACTTCATAAACGACTTACCCGACTTACTTGCGCGGGGTTGTACGGTTCCTGATTCTAATCCAACACTGGGTTCTGGACTGAAGTGAAAAGGGTTACACTATCGGGCCACTTTCACAGGTATTATTTCTCAATCCCCCAAAAGCGTTGTGTATATGTGCGTATGTGAAACCAGTGCCATCCAAGCATCTTAACTACCCCTACCACCCAAGGTGTGGATGTCGACGGTGCTTCGAGCCGCGGCCCCGCAGCGACGCGCCGCAGCCGAGCCGCCCGCGACCCTCGCAGCCTCGCCTGCCCCTCGTCGGGGGGCGGACCTATGGGGTCAATACATACCAGGTGGCTAGTAATGGTTGAAATAGAGAGTAGATTTGAGGAAAGCCCTTTACGCATTTAAATAGAGTAGAAATCTTGAGGCAAAAAAAGGAAATCTTGAGAAGGATCTTGATCTTTTCTGGGAGCTCTTAAAACAGGGCAGAAGTTGAACAGTTCCAGTGAGAGAGAGAGAGAGAGAGACGGAGCTATATACGACCTATAGCACCATCCTTTTTTCTCAACGGATCCATGATGTTTTTTCACGTCATAGTACGGCACATGTAGTTTGTCATTAAAAAAATTACTTATAATGAAATAATTTTGTATATTCGACACATAGACGTATAAAAAAAGGAGAACTCCGCGCCACGCATATTGAAAGTGAAGCACCGTACCGATCTTGGTGCGTGATTTGAGTACCTTCGAAGACGCCGTCGCTCGTGTCACTTAATGGCGGCCGGTCGGCATACTATGATGTAAATGTGTGCGTGAGGTGCGTTTGTACAAACGGTTCATACTTACTGTGCTTCACTTTCGATATGCGTGGCGCGGAGTCCTCCTTTTTTATACGTCTAATATTCCACATTGCTAGTGTTACAAATGCACTTCAATTTCGCGATAGACATAAAATAACCTTAAACCTCAACAATATATCTCCGATGACTTTCTTCTTAAGAGCGGCCTCAGACGCGTCCACTCGGTAACGGTCGCATGTCGCGGCGGGTGGTGTTCAGCGGTCGCGAGCACAGCCGCTACGCGGTGCGGCTCGCGGCGGTGACCTTCGCGCGGATGGTACGCCACTGCTATGGTACAGTAGTACCCAACTGATATGGCCTACCGATGTACCTGCGCAGAAGATGAATTATCAAAACGCGGAAAATGCTATTGACCAATCGGCACGCTCCACTCACCGCGCTTCTTTTTCCTGTACCGCTATTGGTCGGCAGCTGCCGCCATGTTAGCGCGCGCCGCGTAGCATGTTAGTCAGCCGCCATACTTGCGAGTGAGACGGAACTAACAGCTGCAGTGTATTATGAACCTTATATTAGTGATCTAAGGTTGATTTTAAGTTTTAAGCATTCTTTCGTTAATCTTCGGGACCATACTTTCTTTTCTGTGCGGACGAAGATTCACGACGCGCCTTGTCAGTTGGGTACCACTGTAAACGAGGGTAAACGCAGCGTAATTTGCGTTACTCAAAAATATATTCAAGCTATCCCAAAAGACTGGTCAGATTTTGATGCCTTTAGAGTTTACCCACGGTCGATTTTTTATCTTACTCTGGATTATCAACGCACTGCTTAAGAGCCGAAAGTTGAAAATGCAACAGTGTATTTTATTGACGGGTTGGGATGTTCTCCGTTGGATTGTCAATGCTCGACTCATCACAGAGAGTTGAAAATGCAGTGCGCCATAAAAAAAAGTCGCGTTAAAAAATCGTCCGTGTTGACGTGGGCGTTTAAAAATCGTCTAAAATTACATACTAAAATTGAGCACCTCTCCGATGGTAACCCATTGTTGTGAATACTGCGGCTATACACATAATTTTCATACAGGGACATCCCTCCATAAACTAACAGGATGCATTCAGCTCTTTATTTTGAATCATATTCCACGGGTAAATTTCTCAGCAAAAGTTTCATTTTTTTTAGTTTTTCAGTTACTTTATTTCAATGTAAAATTATATTCTCTGTACGCAGCACTCCATTTATGCAAAAAAAAAAACCAGCAATGGATGATGAAATACTCTAACGAACGACGCGTGAAATCAGCTGTTCACTTTCTGTCTAGCTACAGAGTTCATCAAACTCACCGCATACCTATTACCTACCCCTCCCAACCAGTAACATACGCTCCGATTTGTGTACAAAAACACAAATAAATAAATAAATAAAAATAAAATAAAATAAAAATAAAATTCATTTATTTCAGGCAAGCACAATTAGCACATACACCCATAGTCTTAGAAAATTAATTAAATTTATACATTCTGTTCAGCTAAATTAAATTAAATCATAATTCTCTTATAAATGTCAGGAAGGTTTAAATTCAAACAGTCATATATCATATTATACTAAAATAAAATAGTTACTGGTCATGTAAATGGTGCGAAACACACAGGTCACAATGCTGTTTTTACAGTCAATTACTCTCTGGTGAAACGATGCTTTCAGCCTTCGTAAAACAGCAAAAAAATCGTCGACCCTGCTTTCGGCAAACATACCAGACGCGCTACACCGCCAGGGCAGATTGAGCATGGCCCGGAACGCGTTGTTGTATTGTACACGAAGAGTATTGTAGGTACTCTTCGTGTACTTGTACCAGAGTTGGCCGGTGTAGAACGCCTGGCAGTATGCCTTAAACAGGGTCACTTTAACCTGTTTTGAACAGTATGCAAATCGTCTGGCGAGCATATTACTTTTACAAGCAATGCTTCGCCTCTGCCTTTCAAGATCCAGATTATCACTTAAGTCATCGGTAACAATATGACCTAGATATTTAAAGTTGTTTACAATTTTAAGAGTAGACCCACACAACTCAATAGGCAATACATGTTCTGGCCCTTTACCATATTTAAAAATCAATATTTCCGATTTACTTACATTATATGTCAGGTTATGAGCGGCGGCATAGCGCTCGCAGATCGCAATAAGTTTCCTCAATCCGCCAGCAGAGGGGCTGAGCAGAACCATATCATCAGCGTAGCTAAGGTTGTTAAGGCATTCGCCTCCTACATGACATCCGACTCTGGTTCTGCTCAGCTCCTCCAGTAGCTCATTAATATATAAATTAAAAAGCACCGTAGAGGTCAGCCCGCCCTGCCTTACCCCACATGCTAATTTATATGTTTTAGAGGAACTGCTACCCCATTTAACTTGATTTATTTGGTTTGAGTACCAATATTCTAAGATATTTATAATGATAGGCGGTACTTTTGAGTTTCTTAACTTTTCCCATAGTATTCTATAATTAATTGAGTCAAAAGCACGGCTCAAATCAAGAAAGCAGGCAAAAACAGAGGTGTTTCTTCGAGTGTAGCTTCGTACCGTGTTTTTCAATGCAAATATTGCAAGATCGGTAGATAAACCGCCTTTAAAGCCGAATTGAGCCTTACTTATTGGAATATTATCTTCGCCCAAATATCTGCTAATTATACGTTCAAATATTTTAGATAAAATTGTTGCTAGGGAAATGGGGCGGTAATTAGACAAGCAGGAGACGTCACCGGTTTTGTTTTTAATTATTGGTACCACATTCGTTTTCATAAATTCTGTCGGCAGATAGCTGTGATCAGTACATGCATTAAAAAAGTAAGCAAGTTTATCATACAGCAATGGCCCCGCATACAATATGTGTTCAACACTAAGCCCGTCGTGACCCGGGGACTTGCCTCGTTTCATTCGCCGCACGTGTTCTAATAAATCATCAGATGTAACATGAAATGTACTAGTATCGCACGCGATCGACTCATGCGCAATAATGGACCGCGCCTGCGTCGAGTCGCCGCCTCCACCCTCACTGGCCGCGACGCACAGCGACGGTGATTCACACAACAACGGTGACGTAGATGGGACAGTCCCCGCCTCACCACGGGCCCCGCATCGCTCACCAGGACGCTCCATCGGGGGGCAGAACTTACTCGCAAACATGTTAGCAATTTCTACTGGATTTTGACTCTTATTAACAGATAAAGGAAGACATGCCCTACCCTTTAGTTTATTAGTTTCTTTCCAAAATTTTCCAAAATCTTTATTCCGCCTATGATTGGCAATTATGTCCATTTTGATTTTTTGTTCATTTTTCTGGCACCATCTTATTTTGCTTTTAAATAGCCTACGACTTTTAGTCATGTCGTCATAAATTCTACCCTCCGTCGGACAACCATATAGTAGCCAAAGTTGATAACATTGCCTAGCAGTCACATGCGCCTCCCTCACGTGATAATTCCAGCCTATAACCTGCTTATTCCGGATCTGACTTTTACCACGATAAGATCGAATTGAAGCTGTAGTTATACAATCAATAATTTTATTGTAGTATTCATTTATGTGACCATAGTGACGTTCATCATCACATGAGGTACCGGTACATGGAATATCTGGCCAAATACATGAATCAATATATTGGTCACATAAATTAGCAAAATTACACTGTTGTTCATAATTTCGGTTTCCCCATACTACTTTATTAATAGTATGCACACATTGAATATCTATTTTTGGTACTATTATATCAAAATCACAATTTACTACCAATGGAAAGTGGTCCGACCAGTTTACATCATTCAAAATACTCACATCTTTTATCATACTCAGTGCAGACGCTGTAACCACACAGTGGTCCAGCCAGCTAGTAGTCCCATGAGAGTCACTAAGATATGTGTAAGTATTAGAAGACATACCCAGTAAGTTAAGGTCCGCACACGTCCACTTTTGCTCACTACAATAATCAAGCAGCTCACTCGCGAATATGCTATTAGAGCGTGATACATCCGCATTAAAGTCACCAAGCGATATGACACATTCCACTGTACTGTTTTCGGTAACCGCACTAATGACGCCTAAGCATTCCGTAAATAAAGGCAAGTTATCCATAGCCTCGGTAGGCATATATACCGACATAACCACACAGCTGCGGCCAGCGAGCTGTATACACACAGCCGCTACGCGCGTCGATCCTGTCTCAATCGGCGAGACATTTGTAAACAAAGTTTTCCTCCACATTATTGCAACACCTCCATAGGGTCGTCCTTTCAGGGTACCCGTCGAAGTATCTACCGCCGAAACACCATGGTAGGCAAACTCAGGATGTATTTCATTCATATACTCTAAATCATCAGGTAACAGCCAATGCTCTTGAAGTGCAATCACATCATGATTCTTGCATAGGTCTCTGATATGACCACAGGAGCGCTTTACAGATCTGCAGTTGAACGAAACAAGACTAATTTTCATATTTTTAACCAGCACGGGTATCGAAGGTAGAATGTGTCCGTTTCAATGTGTAACGCCTATAAACCACACCACAAGGCCAAAACTCTTCACTTAAGAAAGTATCTTCATGCGCTTGATCGACAGTTATTTTGAATGATGCGTAATTGGTTTCTTTATATTGAACAAGTTTTTCAACCTTCACGGCTGTGTGTCCACCTTCCTCAAAAAACTTTGTTAGGTCTACCTCCGCAGTTGAAATGTCAAATCTCGAGGCGTATATGTAAGAAAGTTTTGGCACTACCTTAATGTTATTTGATGTCAATATTGCCTTGCCTGTCTTATTATAAGTTTTCTTTCTAATATTTCGATATTTATTTTTCTTATTAGTCACGGTTGTAAAACCGTCGTCGTCAATGATAGTGTCGTCAAAGATATTTGCGTTTGGTCCACCACCAATCGGGCTGCTATTCACTCCAGGTGGTAGGTGATGTTCAATGATAGGCCTTTGATCCTGCGCTAACGCCTCAAGCCCCTCGCACCGTTTTGTCAGCGGCCTGGGCCGCAGTGTCTGTGATGACAGTGAGGTAGACTGCGGGGGAAATGGGGGGGGCTTCGATTGTGCCTCGGTCGCCGCCTCCGTAGGCCGGTTTTTGTTTGAACGCAGCTTCTCGCGCTGCGTAGTAGGTTGAGCGTTATCTACCCTCAGTTTCTCGGATTCTAAATTAGCTTGACTTTTTCGTGGGAAAGATTCAATATATGCAAGTTTTTCTTCTATCTTTTCAACAGCAGAGGATTTGACGTAATCACACTGTATACGATGAACGTCCTGCTTCAGTACTAGTATATCCTTTAGCAAGGTTGTCACGTCCACGTAGTCGAAGGTAACAGGCGGTAGTCTGTGCAGGTCTTTAGCTACAAAGACAACAGATGCAGGTTCCTTTTCTTTTAGGATTTTGATGATATCTTGAAGGCGACGCTTGTTTTTTCCCTCCCCTTTTCTGGAAAGACGTTGCCCAACGGCCTCGCAGATGATGTCTTTCGCTTCATCTATTTCCTTTTCAGTAAAGTTTGATTCACAGATTTGCAACAAACTCACTTCGTCCATTATGTGAATTTTACACTGTAGGAAGCATAATAACTCATTTATTATCAGGCGGTCACCCTGATCCGTCATAATTACTGAACTAAACTTTAGATTTCACAGACGGCCGGCGGCTACAGACGACACGGCACACACACGGGCGAGCGCGATGCACGTCAGCGGCGGACTGACTCAAAATAAATCAAGTTTTGTTGGATTCCGATAACGTTCCTGAAATAATTTCATGTACCGGTCATCTTAGTGTGATATACTGAATACACCCCTTCATTCCATATTCCGTAGGTACTGTGTCCATACGGAATGGACGTAAACCAAAATATGCTTCGCATTTTCGACTATACCTACTCACTTTGAAAAACGCAAATTACGCTAAGTTTTACTCTCCACGGACCTTGTCGCAACGATTTTAAGTTCCGTTTGTGATGTTGAAATTGATTTACAAAGTTTTTGGGTGAATTACTAAAATTTAGAATTTTGGATGCACTAACATTGTAGTGTGTGGATTTTGAATGTATAGGCTCAGTGAGCCTAAAAAACGTTTAAACCAACCTCAGATCAACAAAAAATGGAAGATACGAGCGGCGCGAACAACAAAAGTGAAGCCACAAAACTGTGCTCACCGCTCTTAGTCTTAGTACGTGACGCGTCGTCATTTAGCTAACATAGTTTAAAAAAATAGAATTATGCCTTCCTGTGTAGTGAAAATTTGTAAAAACAACAGCACATAAAAAGTCTCACGGAATCACTTTTCACTTGTAAATACTTGAAATGACATCGTTTTCTTAGCAAGTAAACTATGAGTTTTAAGTTACTTGGAACAAAAAACCCAACAAACGAATGCAGTGACATTAAAGTGCGTACAACTTATCCATACAATATTATTTCCCAAATTATAGGGAAACAATTTAACAAATGGCAACCCTTCGACACATACATAGATAAAATGATGGTTTCACTTTTGCTGTTGGGGCGCTCCATCTTCTTTTTTTTTTGTTGATCTGAGACACCAACAAGAATTCTTTTAATTTGTCTACAATCTGTGTTCCATAATATTGTATCAATGTTAAGCTACAAATACGTACCCAATGTGTATAATATGTTTTGTGGCCACACATTGATACAATATTTTGGAATATTTTGTTATGAGGCTGAATCGGCTGAATGTACATATAAATAAATTAAACTATAACCTGGCATTATATATCCATTTTGCGGGTACTTTTACATACACACAAAAATCCAGTTCGTCGATATTTTTTTGCGTTATTGTATTTTCATCTCTATGAGTTTTAAAATGATTTACTTTTTCTCGTTCAAAGTCATTCCATTGTTCTTTTCTATATCTGAAAGAGTTTTCTATAATTTTTTTCCTAGGAAAAAGGCGTTTTAAAGAGTTATTCTGTCTGAAGAGAGTTAGCACTTTTCGACTTTCATAGTCAAATTGGTCTAAAATGTTGTTTGTCTTTTAATATTTTTTGTGGAAATCACCGTTAACATCATTCGGTAAGTAATCCAAGTATGTTGGTGAGTTACCTACTTTGCAATCGAAATAAGAATAGAACCACATCGATGTGTCAGCGCATTCTACACATCTGACGTTACTTTGACAGTTTAAACGTCACAACTGTCAAAAATTAGAGTACTGGTTTTATTCTTATTTTGAATGCTTAAACCGTAGATTGCACTGTTTTTTTTGTTTTCCTTTTTAGTTTGTGTTCAGCATGCAGTTTAATCACTTACCCCGTTTGTGCTTTTCAATGCCCTTCGTTCCACTTCCCCGATTATTTTTTTTTTAATTTTCCTTTGCGTTCAATTGTTAACTTGCGTTTGTTTTTTCGTGTATCTAGTGGAACGCATGTGCATAGGGCGTTTGAGAAAGTCGTGCGATTTTTTTTCGCAACTTTTTTTTACTATAATTTTTTAAACTTTAAAAATGCTCGAGACTTTTTACCTTGATTGATCGAGCATTTTATTTCTCAGTATGCGTTGAACCTTACAGTATGTTGCTGCTATAATTTCGGTATTAAATCATTTCACATTGCGAGAAAAAATCTTAGCGACTCGGAAGAGTTTGACAAAAAATATTGTCTAACACTTGTCTGACTGGCAGGAGTTGGCCGGTGGAAAGAGTGGGCCTAGCGGGCTTCGGCGGAGCAGCGAGCGATCCGAGTCGGTCTCTGACGGCCGCCCAGAGAAGCAGTCAAGTCATACTAGTGGTGAGTAGTCATTAATTGTAAATACATCATCCTAACCTAGCCTTTTCCCAACTGTTTGGTTCGCTTCCCAACCAAAAGATTGATTTAGACCAAACGAGCGAATGCTCATTCTATCCCCACTCTACCAAATTATTTTTGTGTAAACAGGGATAGAGCACTCCTTCGTTGGTCTCTCCCTACTAAAATGTCAAAAGAATGCTCTAATTCTTGTTCTGGTTCCATGTTCGTTTAGTCTAAATCCACCTTAACCGGATGCAGCTGACCACCAGTATTCTACCTGACTTCCACAACCCAGTTACTCGGAAAATCGTACTATACAGGGTGTAAGGGACAGCCCTCCGCAAACTAACAGGGTGCATTCAGCTCCTCATTTTGAATCATATTCCACCGGAAATTTTCTCTGGAAAATTTTCATTTTTTCAAATTTTCTTTCAGTTACATTTAATTATTTCAACGTAAAATTGCATTGTGTGTTCGCAGCACTCCATTTATGTAAAAAAAAACCGCAAAAAAAACCAGCAATGGATGTTGAAATACTGTAACCAACGACGCGTGAAATCAGCTGTTCACTTTCTGTCTAACTACAGAGTTTATCGAACTCACCGCATACCTATTACCTACCCCTCCCAACCAGTAATAGACGCTACGATTTGTGCACATAAACACAAACAAATCAGGATTATTGGATTCCCTTAACGTTCCTGAAAAAATTTCATGTACCGGTCATCTTAGTATGACATACTGAATTCACCCTATCAGTTTGCGGAGGGCTGTCCCTTACACCCTGTATTTATATCCCTTGGTAAGACTGGTTGTCCAGACTTTCGGGCTTCTGTCTACCCGCAACGACTGTCAAAGATCTATAAATGACAGCCGGGACTAACTGCTTGCGTGGAATAAAATTTGGCGTGTGACAGTTTTATATGAAAAACTGTTAATAAATTCAAAATTAGTTTCTGGTATTGGTATAATTTAGGTATACCAATTTACACCAAAAACAAACTATATTTAAATAATCGCATACAGTAATCAGAAACTTTAAGCAGAGTAGTTGGCTATAGTTCACTGATGTTCACGGTTTCGCATTCCTAGCTGAACTGCCGTACACCGCTGGCAACCCTCTATTTATATGACGAGTGTAAGCTCTAGAAAGTTCGAGGACATAATTCGAGAACATTCTAGTACTTACATGAATGATCTAGAATGTTGCAAAACGACACCTAACCATCTAGAAAATTCTGGGAGGGTTTAGAATATTCTAGAAAAATCTCATGAATCGACGTATCTTGTAGTTCTGCTACTTGATAACAGATGGCGTCAGCATCTACGTACAGTAATAAACATACAAGTATTACTTGCTCTGTCTAACGCCCACCCATCATTTTCCAGGCCTCAACGGTCTGCGCAACATCGGCAACACATGCTTCATGAACAGCGTGCTGCAGTGTCTGTCGAACACCAAGCCGCTGCTCGAGTACCTCACTGACGACAAGTATTCGGACGATCTCAACACCACGCTGTCATGTATGAAAGGGGCGCTTATGAAAGGTAACATCATTTTTGTACAGATTTTCAATTATTATTTTAGGTTAAAATAGGGTTTGGGCTAACATAGGGTTGATATTTTGGGTACAATCAATCAATCTGCCTAGCCTTTTCCCAACTATGTTGGGGTCGGCTTCCAGTCTAACCGGATTCAGCTGAATACCAGTATTTTACATGGAGCGACTGCCTGTCTGACCTCCACAACCCAGTAACTGGGTAATACGATACCCCTTGGTAGGACTGGTTGTCAGACTTTCGGGCTTCTGACGACCCGTAACGACTGTCAAAGATTCACGAATAACAGCCGGGACCAACGGCTTAACGTGCTTTCCCAGGCACGGAGGAATCTCGTTATGTAAAGATGGTCACCCATCCACTGACCAACCCCGGCAAGCGTAGCTTAACCTGACGGATCGACCCGTGCGGCTGTTATTACTTAGCCACGAGCTCCTCTTAGCCACGAGCTCCTCAACTCCAGCTCCAGGGTACAATATGGTTACTTATTTGGTCTAAAATAGGGTTAATTATTTGGCGTAGGACAGGGTTGACATTTGGAGTAAGTGGGGTTCAGATTTGGGGAAAAGTGGGGCAGAATAGAGTTGGTGGTTTTGTGATAAAATAGACGACAAATATACCGACAGTATCAATACCACGCTATCAGATTTCAATCTCTCGCAACCCCAATTTACCCCATGATTTAGGGAAAGGGAAATTTGTTATAAAAAGTGTTAAAGATTAAAGCCAAAATAGTTTTGAACATTGGGGAAAAATGGGTTTGGGAATTTGGGGTTAAATTGTATTAGGATGTGTTGTAAAAAAGGTCATGACAATTTCGGGGCAATGCTTTTGGGTTTTTTTATGGTTTAGTAAAATGGAGAAAATAAGGTGTTCATTTAGCGAAGATCTGAAAGCCAAAATTTTCGTTCAAATTCAAGTCGCAATCTCATGCCAGCGACAATGAAATGTCAAAAATGTAGGTCAAACGCTATACAATTTTTGACAGATTAAGACTGAGATGAGATTTCGAATGTTGTTAAAAATACGGGAATTGCCTCTCTGGTGTCGTACGTAGTATAAACATAATTTGACTTGGGTCAAAGTTGGGTTTTATATAGGGTAAAACGGGGTTGTGATTTATTTATTGTTAAGGCACTTCGACGACTTACTCACTAAAACATACAAAAACAAGATAAATTAGAGTGGTGCATCCTTCGGTTACCATTATTTTGTCAAAATATTTTAAAACATATGTCTAGAAGTAAATTCATTTTTATTAATTACGTACTTTTAACTGCAAGTTTTTCTCACTTAATTTTGTATAAAAGGTTTAGCATCTCTGACGTGCTCGAAGCTTCGTCACCTCGCTATTGTATTCGCAAATGGGCCTTTTGTTTCTCTTATCGCGCTGTCCTATTCATTAGAAAATCCCAATCTATGCTTATCTCGCTCGCACTCATTGCTACATCTAATTTTTTTTTTTTTTTTTTATTTCTTTATTTATTTATAGGGGCTTTTACGCATAGCGTATGTCAGTCCCATCGTACCCTAAACAATTGTACGTTCACAAGACTTGGGCCATGAATTTGAATAAAGCCTTCGCATCATCGCCATTTGGTTGGGATAGAATTGAGTGGAACATGCCTACATCAGTTCTGTTCAAATTTAGGGACCTTAATAAATTATTTCTACCTGACTCATATTGGACACATTCCATCAATAAATGTTGTAGGTCCTCGACAACTCCACATTCCTCACAATTAGGTGAAGCGATTTTCTTCATCATGAAGGCAAATTTTTTGCATGGAATGTGTCCAGATCTAAGTCTAAGAGCAGTAACAATCAGTTTTCTACTAACATCACTAATCATGATCCAGGGCACGCGAAGAGGTTCACACTGTATGGTTTTATACCATACTCCCTTCTCTAATGACCGTTTGTTAAAATATTCTTTCCAATAATCATAACATAAATTTTTAAATTTTGGTAATAATTCTGAATAATCTAATATAATATTTATTTCATTCCCATTCCTAGCCGCTAATTTCGCCAACGTGTCAGCCTCTTCGTTGCCCCGCAACCCAATATGCGATGGAACCCACTGCAATCTCAGTTGGATGCCTTTTAGAGTAATTTCATCAATTTTAGATAAAATTACATAAGCTATCGATGCACCTCTGTGCCCAGAGGCGCATCGAGCTAAATGTTGTAATGAACTTTTGCTGTCTGTACAAATGACAACATATTTATTTTCACAATAATTAATTATATAAGTCAAAGCCTCTGAGATTGCAATGAGCTCCAACGTCATAATAGATGCAGGTTCACTTATTTTAAAACAATTATTCTGAGTGCTTATATTAGGTATATAATACGCAGACCCATGACCTTCTACACTCTTCGACCCATCTGTAAATATGTAAAACCAACCACTATACTTTGTATATAATTCACTAATAACTTCATATTTTAATATACTACTATCGTATGAACATTTAGATTTTTTAATTGATTCTAAATTTACTATAATTATTTCATTTACATTAATATTAGTTATCCATGTACGTAAAGTATACATTAATAATGGACAGGAGGAAGCTACCTGCAACTCTTTAACCTCTTTCATAACTGATACTAATAAAGGCATGTTTTTATTTTTCCAATTTTGATTTTGAATTTTATTATCCTCATAGCCTGATTTTGAATTTTATTTAATTTATCTAGATGGCATTTTGCACTCGCATCATATAAATAACAGCTATAGTCTATGCGACTTCTGATTAGTGCAATATATATACGTCTTAGGTGTCTAGGATGTAAACCCCAGGAAGTACCTGCCAAAACCTTAAGCAAATTTAGACTCCTTTGAACCTTTTCAACAGTCATGTTAATGTGTTTACTCCAGCGTAACGATCTGTCCAACCACACACCCAAGTATTTGTAATTGTCTACTATTTCTAACTTGTCTTTATCTAATTTAAGTTCAATTTGTAATCTTCTAAAACCTCTACTAAAAATACAAACCTTCGATTTATCAGCTGATAATTGTAACCCCATTTCATCCAGAATGATACAAAATGCATTTAACGCTGTTTGAAATTCTATTTGACTTTCTCTTAGGTTTCTGAAAGGGGCATATAATACAAAGTCGTCTGCATATTGACACATCGTTACATGTGTAATCTTCTCAAAACATTTAATTGTAATTATATTAAAAAGGACCGGTGAAATCGGGTCGCCTTGTGCTAAACCACGATTAATTTATCTAATTTTAATTATTTATCTAATTACTGCACAGTCACCTGTGATAATGCTGAGTTTTTTGTGCCGTTTAATAATTGTTTATTCTTAATTACCCTACTTACTATTTTATTATTTGCTTTTATTTTGTTAAATTACAATAACTATGAGTATTTATTATTTGCCAACACTGACACAGTCATTAGAATCGCTAGTCTTTTATCGCTTTTTTACTTAAGTGGTTGTTATTATCGTGCTAATAACTTAGTTGTTACATCTTGTGTAAATTATCAATGGCTTTGAACGATAGTAAAAAACTGCATGTATATTATCAGAATGTTCGTGGGCTCCGTACCAAGACTGAATCCTTTTTTCGCCAACTGTGCCTATGTTCATACGATGTTATTGTTCTAACGGAAACTTGGTTAGTTGACGGCATTTCAAACTCGGAGTTATTTGGTGATCAGTTTATTGTGTGGCGTCGCGACCGGGATTACTGTCTCACAGGTCAATCGCGTGGAGGTGGTGTGTTGTTAGCTGTCCGTAAGTGCATTTCTACTGTCTCCCAACCATTATTTCACTCCTCGGCTGAGGACTTGTGGGTAACTTTGAGTGTACGTCAACCCAACACGAGAAATTACCTCAAATTGAATCTTTGTGTCATCTATTTATGTAAACAAAACCTGGGTTATTCTTTTTCTGACCAATTATCAAATTTTCTCCATAGTTTAAACAGTATAGTGCTTAATAATCCTACCGATAATTACTTAATTATTGGTGACTTTAACCTGAGTGGAATTTTGTGGCAATTAAGTGATAGGGATAACACTTTACTACCGGAGAATGTTTGTACTAGCGATGATTACATGCTAACAGATGAACTCCGTGTTTTAGGGTTCAATCAATATAATGGAATATTAAATGAGTATGGTAAAATTCTTGATTTAGTTTTATGTAATGAAATTGTTTCAGTGTGTGAATGTTTGGTACTTTTGTCACCCGTTGACAAATATCATCCGGCCCTCTGCATCGACGTGGACTTTGCTGAGTACACCTATTTAACTCCCGCTCCTTTTACTCGTTACCTTTACGGTAAAGCTGACTTTGCGGTCATTAACAGGGAAATAGCAGCTATTGACTGGACGAAAGTATTTTTCAAAATGTCACTTAATGATGCCATAAACTACTTTTTCACACCACCTGCTCGAAAATGTCAAATTATATGTCAAGCAACCTTAACCTAAAGTGAGTCATTAGCGGCCGGGTCACAGCCGGTCAATAATGTTGTACTGGATTTCATTATGACCCGCTGGTCAATAATGTGATTTGAATTTGGAATCTCACATGCTCAGCTAAATTGGCAGTATAGTACTAACAAACACCCTTTGGTGCCAGAAAGAGGAAAGCTATTCTCGAAACCCTTACTACGCGTGGATGATATTCTCGATTTCCTACAAAATCATAACGACTGCTTCTTCATATCGTTGCCATGTTTTCGAAGACATAATATTGTAAGAATAATTAGATAACTACGCACCGTTTTTTTTTTTTTTTATTTTTTTTTTTTAAATTCCACATCAACGTCTATAAACGTACCAAATAAAAACTTAACTTTATCTTTGCACAACTGGACTAATGTCTCAAATGTTACCGTTAACTTCAATTAATATGTAAGTGCATATAACTAACTAGTTCTAAATATGTTATTCTTACTGTTTGTATATTTAATAAATACTTTGTTTTTCGTATTATGGCTATTATTTTCTCACAGTAGGTGTAAAAAGTAGAGTATCCTCCTCTGGGCTAAAGGTGTCTTTGCCTTGGGCTAGCTTGAATCCCTCGCTGCATTCAGGATTCTTGTATTAACTCCCTCGCTTCGCTCGTGAGTTAAACTCTTAACTCCCTCGCTGTGCTCGGGAGTTAAATCCCGAATCCTTCATTGCGCTCGAGATTCAATATGACGCCCGTGACATAAGACACAACTTTAGCCCCTCGGTGCATAATCTACTATTATGCTACTATAGCGGATATTCAAAATAAGTTTGTTCCTGCTAAGAAAGTCTTTCACAGCTCATACCCTATTTGGTACTCCCCGGCACTTAAACGATTGATTAAAGAGAAGGCTAAATATCTGCGTAAATTTAAGACGTATGGCAGACTTTCAGACGAGGCGACCTTTAAACATTTACGTGAGCGGGTTAATAAACTGGAGGCGGTTTGTTACACCAACTATCTAGCTGATACAGAAGCCTCCATTGAAAGGAATCCTAAACGATTTTGGAGCTTTGTTAAGCAGCGATCTAAATCTAATGCAATACCCAGTTTCCTTAAGTATGGTGATGTGACAATTTCTTCTCCTGAGTCTATTTGTAATGCATTTTCTTCCCACTTTCATTCTACTTTTCTTGATCCTACCAATGATTTGCCTGCTAATTATTGTTCTCCCTTAACTGACATAAATTCCAATACACCCTCAGATATTCATTCAATTGAGATTGACATAAATGTTGTAGCTGATCTAATTAGTAAAATTGACCCATTTAAATCTGCTGGTCCGGACCACTTATCACCTAGATTGCTGATTGGGTGTGCTAAAACCATTGCCTTACCAGTATCTCTATTATTTAAAAAATCGCTCTCTTCTTGTTCTGTTCCCCAAATCTGGAAATCTGCTTTTATAACTCCTGTGCATAAAAAAGGGCACAAAAATGAAATAGCAAACTACAGGCCTATTTCCAAACTGTGCATACTAGCTAAAGTATTTGAGAGAGTGGTTTATAACCAGGTTTACGCAGCGCTCAGTCAGTCTTTTAGCCCTTCTCAGCACGGATTTCTTAGGGGCCGTTCAACTGTGTCTAACCTGGCTTTGCTCAATGACTTTCTAACGGACAAAATGGACAGTGGGGTACAAGTGGATGTCGTTTACACGGATTATAGTAAGGCTTTTGATAGAATTGATCACAATATTCTAAAAACCAAGCTTTTTATCAATGGTATCAGAGGAGATCTACTTCGTTGGTTTACTTCATACCTAGAAAACAGGTCTCAAGCTGTCGTTATCAGTAACTACATGTCGAGCTGGGTTTCGGCTCCTAGTGGTGTTCCTCAGGGTTCCTTGATGGGTCCGTTACTTTTTATAATTTATGTGAGCGACATCGACTCGTGTTTTCACAACTCAAATTTACTTTGTTTTGCCGATGATATGAAGATATTTTCTGCGATATCATCAGATGATGACATGAATGCTCTCCAATCTGACCTGGTCCGATTGGATGATTATTGCTTGGTCAACAGACTAGATTTAAACCCTGTTAAGTGTTCAGTAATCACCTTTAGCAGAAAACGTGTCCCTCTCCCTACAACCTACAAACTTAAAGGGCAGCTATTACAGAGATCTGACGGTGTACGTGACCTTGGAGTTTTTCGTGATTCCAAACTTTTATTTAACGTGCACATTGAGCAAATAGTGGCCAAAGCCTCGAAGTCTCTGGGTTTTGTTATGAGACTCGCAGGGTGTTTCAAGAAGGCCAAAACCCTTAAGATTCTTTATTGCTCTTTTGTCAGAAGTCATCTCGAATATGCATCACAAATTTGGAACCCGTGTTATGGCAAATATATTGATCGTATCGAGAATATACAGAAAAAATTTGTTCGTTTTCTTTGTTTCCGGCTACGTATACCATACCATTCTGATAATTACATTAATCTTTGCAGGAAATTTCACCTTCAGCCACTACTTAATCGTCGTCGCCTGGCAGATTGCACTTTTCTCTTAAAAGTTTTATCTAATGAGATTGATTGTCCTGATCTCCTGCATAAGTTGCGTTTCAATGTCCCCCAGAGATCAGTTAGATTTAATCCGCCTATCTCCATTCCCTTTACCTCTTCCAATTACAGGCAAAACTCATATATGGTGCGAGCGAGTAAGGATTTTAATGTTATTTGTACTGTACGCACTCGGATGAACGCCGACTTCTTTAAAAGTGCATAGTGCTGTTGTACCTTTTATGTATTATGTATGTATACAATATTGTTTTTTTTTTTTCTATCGTGCTTGTTAGTGATCCTAAGATTTCTACTAATTTTTCTGTTTTTACCCGTGAGAACCTGTAATTGGCTCCATGTTTTTTAATCAATTGTTATCTATCTGTTATAGCTGTTGGTTCTCCTTCAATTAAATAAATAAATAAATAAATAAATAAATATTTATGGTAAAGTGGTGTTTTTTTTTTTTTTTATTAAGACAAGTGACTCAAAAAGGGTCGAAAATTCATCAAACATAGCCATATACAAAACCTTACTTTTTGTTGACAGCGTTCGGCATAGTAATAAAGGAGCTATGGCTCCGCGGCGAGAAGGACGCGGTGGTCAACACGACGGCTCTCAAGTCGCAGGTGCAGAGGTTCGCGCCGCGGTTCATGGGATACAGCCAGCAGGATGCGCAGGTAAAAAAAAAAAAACAAAAAAAAAATATACAACGTGTAACGTTAAATGCGCAAAACGTCTTAAGGGGTCATTGTACTCATCATTATGAACAACTTTTACTATGGGACCAAACCTGAAATCGCGAAAAAAAAATCAGCTGTTCAGTACATTTATGTTCGCATAATTCGTCAAAATGTACTGAACAGCTGATTTTTTTTTCGCGATTTCAGATTTGGTCCCATAGTAAAAGTTGTTCATAATGATGAGTACAATGACCCCTTAAGAGGTTTTGCGCATTTAGCATTACACGTTGTATAAAGGAGAAAGTTTGTGTGTGTGTGTTTGTTACTTCTTCACGCTCAAACGGCTGGACCGATTTGGATGAAATTTGGTATGGAGGTAGCTGACACCCTGGATTAACACATTGGCTACTTTTTATCCCGGTCTACGCGGGTGAAAATGCAGGGCGCAGCTAGAGCTAGGTATGTACCGGTAGAGTTCACTTTGCTGAAACAGGTTTAGGATGAGGAGCCAGACCAAGAGAGATACAGAAACCCGCAGGGCAGTATGTGGCGAGCTGTTGGGCAGTAGCGACCCCACGGATCCTATCTCCCGGGTGAAGTCTTACCAGTTGTGAAGGTCGTAGGTTCGAACCCAGACAGGCGCTTTACTTTGCGTAAATTATTTCATCACCGCTGCTCTCAATACGGTGAAGGAAAACATCGTGAGGAAACCGGCATGTCCTAGAACCAAACATTCGAAGACATGTGACATCTACCAAACCGAGAGACTCGACTTCGAGACTCATATCGTGGGACATTTTCGTCCTCTGATAAAAGCAATAAGTCCGCTACACTACAACGGGAACAATGCCCATATTTTCTTCAATATTGCTAACGGAGACAATGTTTAATTCCCAGGAGTTCCTCCGCTACCTGCTGGAGGGTCTGCACGAAGACGTGAACCGCGTCACCACCAAACCCAAGCCTATACTCACCGAGATCGACGACAATCTGAGGTAAATGTCACATTTTCTTAACTGATCAGTTCCTTGCAGGAGTCATAAGTAAAATGCAACAAATTAAGCCACCAACGGTCTTATTACAAAATGAGGTGTTTCTTCTGTCATGGTTTAAACCATCGAGCCAGTTTTTGTAATAAAAACCTAGCTGTGATAGAAATACAGTTCTTTATACAAAACGGTACTAAGATAAATAAATAAATAAAATAATAAATATCCTTGGACATTTCACACAACGCCATCTAGTCCCAAGCTAAGCAACCTAATGCTTGTGTTATGGTAACGAGATGGCTGATAAACTACTTATATACATTTTTTTTTTGTAAATACATACATATTATAGATAGAAAAACACCCAGACTCGGAACAAATACTTGTAGGTCGTACAAATATTTGTTCCGTGCGGGAATCGAACCCGCGACATGCTGCGCAGCAGTCAATCGCTCAACCACTGCGCCAACCGTGTCGTCATTAAGATGTCAGTTTTGTAAAACTGACATCTTAATGTGTCGGAATAAAGTTCGAAATTCAATAAAGGGTCCATGGTTTAAACCTGGGTTTGAAGATAAACCTTGTTTTGTAATAAAACAGCAAATGTTCTACGGAAGTTCAGTAGTTTTGAGTTAGTAGATTTTTAGTTTTTTTTACCTGAAATCGAGCAAAAAAAAAAGCTCTGACCAGTACATTTATCTACATCAAACTCGTCAAAATGTACTGAACTGCTGATTTTTTTTCGCGATTTCAGGTTTGGTCCTATAGTAAAAGTTGTTCATATTGATGAGTACAACAACCCCTTAAGAGGATAAAGACGATTAAAATTACACCCTGTATACGGTATGGAGCTCACATCTATGCAATAAATCCGACCACATACTTGATATCGCCTTTACTGACGATAAACAAAAAAATAACGAAATCGGTCCAGTAATTAAGTCAAAAAGTAGAGATATAATTTTGAGTAAATTTGAACACTCTGTAGAATTGGATAGTGATCCAATAGGTCAGTGAGTCAATGAACTTGAATCCTTGAACATGTGTGCAAACAAAAAAAAATGTTCGGCAAACAATGGATTGGGCACTGTTGTGCACCGCAGGTGGCCAGCTCGGTTGTCTAAACAGAGTGATTACTTTTACTGAATTTATTTTGATATTTTAAATTTCGTTTGAAAAAATAACTTTTTTAATTTAACATTTAATTTTTTATACTTTTCATATTATTCAGGATTTCGTGACGTCATGTCATTGTGATGCGTAGTTTGTATGTGGCGATGTGGATGCCACACGTTTTATACTTTTTATTTTTTTTTAAGTATCCTATGTCCGTCTCCTGGTTCTAAGCTCAGACGTTCTTGAGTTATAAATAGTGTAACTAACACGACAGAATTAATATTTTGTCATTCTTGTTTGCAGCGATTCAGCAAAAGCGTCGGAAGCGTGGAACCGCTACCTGCGCATGGAGGACAGCCGCGTGGGCGACATCTTCGTGGGGCAGCTCAAGTCCACGCTGCGCTGCACGCACTGCAACCACGACAGCGTCACCTTCGACCCCTTCTGGGACCTCAGGTGACGACAGATCAGTAGTGCCCAACTGCGGCTTACCGATGTACCGGCGCAGAAGATGAATAAATGACATTATAATAATAAATATCCTTGGACATTTCACACAACGCCATCTAGTCCCAAGCTAAGCAACCTAATTTATTTATTTAAAGACTTTGGAAGACTTACAGCTAAATACAATGGTGATAAATAACAGTATGATAGTCAGACAGCCAATTACAAGTCTCCACGTCTAGAGCTTGTCTGGTATAAATGTACTGTGGAACAAAATATACACACTGCCAAATAATGCCAAAATATACACACTGCCAAATAATGCCAAAATATACACACTGCCAAATAATGCCAAAATATACACACTGCCCAATAATGCCAAAATATACACACTGCCAAATAATGCCAAAATATACACACTGCCAAATAATGCCTAAAAATAAAAAGTTAAATAACATTCAGGTAGATCATCACCAAAAACATTTAAAAATTAACAACAAGTTATTTCCTATGAGAACCGAGATGCTAAAATACAATTTAAAATAATAATAATAATAATAAAAAAAATAAAAAAACAAGTCTAAAGAAATCCATTGTTAAACACTTTTTTGCCGAGGTCACACTTGTTTCAAAAAGATCAAAGTCAAACTGTTTGCACACCTTATTAAAATACCTACTTACACGCACTACGTACGAATTTTGTCTGTAGTTGGTATTTGCAAATGGCACCCGTAATGCTAATGCTAATGCTTGTGTTATGGTAACTAGATGGCTGATAAACTACTTACATACATTTTTTTTTGTAAATACATACATATTATAGATAGAAAAACACCCAGACTCGGAACAAATACTTGTAGGTCGTACAAATATTTGTTCCGTGCGGGAATCGAACCCGCGACATGCTGCGCAGCAGTCAATTGCTCAACCATTGCGCCAACCGTGTCGTCATTCACCAATCGGCACGCTCCACGCACCGCGCTTCTTTTTCCTGTACCGCTATTGGTCAGCA
Source organism: Cosmia trapezina (assembly GCA_905163495.3). Classification (NCBI taxonomy): domain Eukaryota; kingdom Metazoa; phylum Arthropoda; class Insecta; order Lepidoptera; family Noctuidae; genus Cosmia; species Cosmia trapezina. Next base: position 14,124,977 of record LR991049.1, read on the forward strand.
GATGCCGCCATGATGTTAGTCAGCCGCCATACTTGCGAGTGAGACGGAACTAACAGCTGCAGTGTATTATGAACCTTATAGTAGTGACCGAAAATTCACGACGCGCATTATTAGTTGGGAACCACTGTACCGTTATACCGGGTGTAAAAATACATCACAAAGCCGTCAACTATGCATACTGAACATCTATACTAGACAGGTTTAGGTAGTGAAATAAAGGTAAACAATCTTGATGTGTCTTTTATCTTTTTAGGGTTCCGTACCAAAATGGTAAAAAGGAACCCTTATGGTGTGACTCAGTCTGTCTGTCTGTCTGTCACAGCTGGATATCTCAAGAACTACTAATGCTATCAACTTGAAATCATCAACAAAAATCCATACTAATATTATAAATTCGAAAGTAACTCTGTCTGTCTGTTACCTTTTCACGCCTAAACCACTGAACGGATTTCGATAAAATTTGGCAAGGCTATAGATGGTATCCTGGGGACGGACATAGCCTACTTTTTTTTTTCAAAAATAATCCTACAGGGCGTGATATAGGGGATGAAAGTTTGTATGGGAAACTCAGTATTTCTTAAGTTAGGGATGTGAAAATTAAAATGTATGCTTTTGATAGGAAATAAAGAAATATGCGGTTCAGCGTTTTTGAAAAATCATCCCCTAAGGGGGTAAAATATAGTAAAATAGGGGTTGATTTTAAAATTTACAAAACTGCACGGATTTCGACAAAATTTGGCAAGGCTTTATATAGCATCCTGGGGAAGGACATAGGATACTTTCAAAAACAATACTACAGGGGGTGATATAGGGGATGAAAGTTTGTAAGGGAAACCCAGCATTTCTTAAGTTAGGGATATGAAAATTCAAATTTATGCTTTTGGTAGGAAATAAAGAAATATATGGTACAGCGTTTTTGAGGGGGTACAATAGGGGTTGACAAATGTTTGTGTACCTACCTCTTTATAAGAGATTTAAGGGATTGGAAATGTAGTCATAGTTCGAATCTTGAGGTAACATTTAGTCTTTATTTCATTCGACGTTTTTACGAGGAAATTATTTGAAGGAGTTGACACTCGGACAAAAGTTATTTGTTATTAGAGCGTGACTGGCATAATAAATTTTAAGTAATTAACAAAGTAAGTCTGTCTGTTGAATGCGATAATGTCAAAAAGTACCGAACGGATTTTCTGTAAAGTTTCTGGAGTGATTCAGTGTAATTCATTATGGTTTTGTGTAAATTGGCTGAAATATGACGACGACTGTTGAAGACGCCGGAAAAAATCATGCCGACTGGTAGCTTTATGCCTACTATACACGGTAACGATATATCGTAGCGATTTGAGTTTGCACAGTTATATCGGACGGCCCTATGTTTTCCACATGAACGTTCCCATGGGATATTTTCCGACATCCACGCGGGCGAAGCCGCGGGCAAAAGCTAGTTACATATAAATGATGGTGGTGGGTAATGATGGTGGTGGGTAATAAAAGCTTTAACAATACCTAATGTTTGTGTCCCCAGCTTGTCCATCCCGTCGCGCACGGGCACCATGAAGCTGCAGCAGTGCCTGTCGCACTTCACGCGCGAGGAGGAGATGGACGGCGACGAGAAGCCGGTCAGTGTTGTACAATTTTAATTCGTTTACCCCGACTGTGGCACAGAACTAGAGTTTGTAAGTCCTGACTGACTCATCAACGTCCAGCCCAAACCCTTGAAACTAGAAAGCTGAAATTTTGCACAGAGTTTCCCTTTATAATGTAGACAAGGAATAAGGAAGGATATTTCCTGGTAGTACGGTCCCGTGGGATATTTTCCGACGTCCATGTGAGACACGACACCCGTCTGGTCGGAGGATCCTCCCTTTTCTATGGAGCATGAGTGAACTTCACACCCTGTTCCTCATGCCTCTATAGATCTTTCATGGCCCAATAGCTATGCCAGGCATTCTCGGTGCGTCTTGCAACTTCTCTGACTTGCTCTTTGACATTCATTCGCAGTCCGACCTCTAGGCTTGCCGTCCTAAGATCTTTTAGGGTGCGTTTCCACTGACGCGGAGCTGGGCGGAGTGGAGCGGAGACGTGCAGGAATCGACCAATCATAATGATTGAAATTCTCATCGCGTCTCTTGTCTCGTCTTTGATTGGACGATTCTTCCACGTCTCCGCTCCGCTCCGCCTAGCTCCGCGTCAGTGGAAACGCACCCTTAAAGTCTGATTTTTAATTTGACGGAATTCCGACAGCTGTTATTTTTTGATACTTCAGATATGATAATCCTTTTCTATCATGTCCTTTTTAAAAGTTATTTTAATGACTAGATTTTTTTGGGTAAGTATAAAATAACAAAAAATATGAAAGAGAATGAGATCAAGTAAACTTTATCATCAATCTGCCTAGCCTTTTCCAACTCTGTTGGGGTCGGCTTCCAGTCTAACCGGATGCAGCTGAATACCAGTATTTCACATGGAGCGACTGCCTGTCTGACATCCACAACCCAGTAACTGGGTATACGATACCCCTTCGTAAGACTGGTTGTCAGACATTCGGGCTTCTGACGACCCGTAACGACTGTCAAAGATCCACGAATGACAGCCGGGACCAACGGCTTAACGTCCTTTCCGAGGCACGGAGGAGTCTCGGTATGTAAAGATGGTCACCCACCCGGCAAGCGTAACTTAACCTGATGGATTGACCCGTGCGGCTGTTTTAACCACGAGCCACGAGCTCCTTTCGTCCTAAGATCTTGTAGTAAATAACTGATATTGTATGTTTCAGACATGTTCGAAGTGCGGCGTCCGCAGGAAGTGTCTCAAGTGGCTCACCGTGCAGAAGTTCCCACAAGTACTGGTCATACACATCAAGAGGTAACGCGAATTAATTATGTACTAAATTAGCCTAAACGCGAGTTTAGTACATACTACAAAAAACATTATGTACTAGTGGTCGTTAATCCAGGAAAACAAATCATCAATTCTTTTTTTTCTTTTATCGTTACCAATCAAGTTTGCGGAGTTACTCTAGCTAATTTAATTTGACCCTATATAATAAAGTGTACAATGCGATTCAAATAAGAATAGGAACGTCAATGACCTGTATCTGTCAAATGTTGATTGAAAAGTACGGTTTGCAAAGAAAACTTATTTGCGTATTAATAATGTTTTTTTTTTTGTCTAACCGATCAAATTGAAAATAAAATCAAAAAATTTGTCATGATTAGTTTTTAAATAAATAAGTATACAACTTTCTTTCATATTTTCATTGTTGGCAACAGAAAGAATTGAAAATTCTTCGTTCATGATTCGTAAATAAATGTCATTTAAAAAATACCTTGTTTTGCTAACCCTACCCAATTTATTCGATTTGAGCGCTGACGTCACAACATGGCACTAAGTCGATCCTGTTCTTATTTGAAACGCATTGTACCTGATTTTCGCTTCCAGATTCTCACCAACGGAGCGCTTCCGTGGCAAACTGAACGTGTTGGTCGAGTTCCCTCTAAACAACCTGGACATGTCGCCCTTCGCGGCAACCAGGGGCAACCCGGCTGTCTACAACCTGTACGCCGTCAGCAACCACTCAGGTACGCACGGGAGATGTTCCAGCTTGGTCTGGGATGGCGACGTATCTGCAGTGCCTCTGGTATTGTAGACTTGTGAACCAACTATGTTGGGGTCGGCTTCCAGTCTAACCAGCTCAATACCAGTATTTTACATGAGGCGACTGCCTATCTGACCTCCACAACCCAGTAACTAGGTAATACGATACCCCTTGGTAAGACTAGTTGTCAGACTTTCGGGCTTCTGACGACCTGTAACGACTGTCAAACATCCACGAATGACAGCCGGGAATCCCAGGCCTTAATCGTCTTGTTTATGATTTCGGGGTTTTAGGGAAGGTATTATCAACTCTATGTAACTTGCTTCCTAGAAATTTAGGTAAACATACTCTACCTGTTCCAAGAGGAGCTCGCGGCTAAGTAATAACAGTCGCACGGGTCGATCCATCAGGTTAAGCTACGCTTGCCGGGGTTGGTCAGTGGATGAGTGACCATCTTTACATACCGAGACTCCTCCGTGCCTCGGAAAGCACGTTAAGCCGTTGGTCCCGGCTGTCATTCGTGGATCTTTGACAGTCGTTACGGGTCGTCAGAAGCCCGAAAGTCTGACAACCTGTCTTACCAAGGGGTATCGTAATACCCAGTAACGGGTTGTGGAGGTCAGATAGGCAGTCGCTCCATGTAAAATACTGGTATTCAGCTGCATCCGGTTAGACTGGAAGCCGAACCCAACATAGTTGGGAAAAGGCTAGGCAGATTGATACTCTACCTGTTCCTCTGGTTACTATGTTAAAAAAAACAATGTCTCCCCGCAGGTACCACGTACTCCGGCCACTACACGGCGTACTGCAAGCATCCCTACACCGGCCACTGGCACGAGTATAACGACTCCAGGTAGCCACTGCATTTTAACCTTTATTGACATACTAACATCACGGATTAATACAGATGGGACACTCCGCAAAATCATTTAAATAAAAAGCGACTCTTGCTACCACACAATAAAGTGCAATTCAGGTCGCACAACTCTTATTACCTGCAGTTATATTCAACTGCAAATTGCCTCTCTTTCTATCGCGTAACTCTTATACCTTCTGACCTACAGAATTAGCCCCGCGGACGGGGCCCGCCGCGTACTTGTAGCTTCATACCTAAACTGCGGAGTGTCCCATCTGTATTAATCTGTAGTAACACCCAGAATGATGTGCAGAAAGTTGGGCCACAAAAGGGATGAATGAAAAGCAATAGGGTATTACACCCATTTTTGAAGCGTCTCAATTAGATTCTGTAGTGCTAATAAGCCACTAAAAAAACACAAAATTTTTATTCATTCGATAAGTGCCACAGAAATGCATTTCAATTTTACATTTTCAAATTTCGCGCGAAAACGCTGGACGCAGTGGACGCCATATTGCTCTGTGGTCATGACGTCAGTTGGCGGTGTAAACAAACACTTTTTATACGCTGATCTGAGGGCCAATTCTCGTACCTAAAAACGTTCAAATGTTAGTCGCAATCTAATGCCAGCGACAATCACCTGTCAAAAATGTAGGTAAACGCTATACAATTTTTGACATATTGGGACTGAGATGAGATTGCGAACGTTGTTAAAAATACGGGAATTGTCGCTCAGTTGACAGTTGACATTGACACTTTTTAATTTACACAGCCGTATGACGTAATAACATGGCGGCACTTTCATGGTGTTAGAAAACAGATTAAAGGAACTGAAAACTTTGAATTGAATTTAACAATTTATATTGTTATTTTACGAACTAGGTAATCGTATTTTATGTTTTGCTTATTGTTATTGATTTTGTTAATTAGTGATAAGATTTAATGTTCTCATGTAAGTGGCGATTGTCTTAATGAGAATAATGTTCTTTCTTTAAACCTAACTAAAGCCGACTACTTTTTGCCTAAGCTATCTAAATAATAAATTTTTAGATTTTTTCTCCTATACAGTAAAATACCGTATTGTGTTTTCAAACCATCCAGGAACCAATAGAAATATACACAAAAAATTTCATATACGCTCAACAGGGTAGCGGATAAAATTGACTTGTTTTCTTGTTCTCTGAACGACTTTACTTTGGCAACCTTTAGGGTGTTATGTTATAGTTAAGTTAAATAAGGTGTTTGTTAGTTTATTGTAAAATATAATAGGTAGTATATTAATTATATATATTGTAGACTTAACTATCGTATTAGGGCAACCTGTAAAGATAGGTTTGAGGTGTTATAAATAAATATAAATCGGTCCAGCGTGTAGGAGGAGTTAGGTGACAAACACACGTACAAAAGAATTATATATGACGGCGGGAACGTGGGCACAGAGATAGGTGGTTCATCTCTCCGACCCTGTGGTAAGGGTTCCATTGCGTGGGTTACTCAGGCAAACCAATATGATGCTGTGGCAGGACTATTACTGAAGAGTATACAGAAGTAATGACTAGGTATAGGTACTGTGAACTTGATGGGTTCGATGGTAGCGTGTGCCTCTTTCGAGCTCTCGATTCAGTCTCTACACAGAGTATGCTCGCACACCTCCCAACGACCCCGTCCACATGCGGCGACCAAACGATACTGGCGCCACACAGCGTTCACCGTACGTACTACACGAACAACCAATCAGAGCTAAGCTTGACTTGTACTAAGAAATCAACTGAGTGACGTACTATCGCTAAACTATCGTTCGCGACGACATATATTTATATTAAGATGATCAATAATCAGTCTCTCTCTCTAATTCCAGAGTAACGCCAATAAACAGTCGTAACGTGGTCTCCTCGGAAGCCTACGTGCTGTTCTACGAGCTGCAGCGGCACACGTAGCCCCGCGCGGGCGCGCTCGCTGTGACGTCACCACACACGTAGCACCCCGCGCGGGCGCGCTCGCTGTGACGTCACCACGTGCGGGTGTTTGTGTGAAGAGGTGGCTCGTGACGTCGCCAGGCCGGTATGGTGGGCTTAGAGGTGCAAGTAGATCAAAATCAACAGTTATTTATAGCCTGAAAAACCGCCCTTTACCACTTCCTAGTGCTTTAGCTGGGAATAAGAACATCTTTAATGTGATTTAAAATTAGAATTTCGCGTGTACAATGTGATTCAAATAAGAATAGGAACGTCAATGACCTCTATCTGTCAAATTTTGATTGAAAAGTACGGTTTGCAAGGAAAACTTATTTGCGAATCAATAACGTTTTTTTTTTTTTTTGTTTAACCGAGTCTTAGTTAAATGAAAGTGAAAAAGACATAATTAATTAGTTTTTTTTTAAAACTGTACTACTTTCTTTCATATTTTCATTATTGGCAAAAAAAAATTCAAATTCTTCGTTCATGATTCGTAAATAAATGTTAGGTATTTAAAAAATATCTTGTTTTGCTCACCCTACCCAATGTATTCGATTTGACAGCTATGACGTCACAACATGGCGCTAAGTCGATCCTATTCTTATTTCAAACGCATTATAAATATTCAAATAAACAAATCAAAGCAATAAAAAAATATGGGAATTTGTTTACATTTTTATCACATACTTTTGACACAGACAATACTGGTATTCAGCTGCATCCGGTAAGACTGGAAGCCGACCCCAACATAGTTGGGAAAAGGCAGGCAGATGACTTTTGAAACAGACGGAATAAGTTTTTCAGGAGACTTTTAGTACATTTTGGGCATTATTGGAGATTTCAATAATGCCCAAAATGAACTAAAAGTTATTTTGAAATATTTATTTCTTCAAAGTCTTGGTCTTTGGTTTTACAATACCGGCCTTACCTTATGACGTCACAAGCCACGATACGACTGCAAATACTAAAATTGTACATGAGAAGTAAGAAGATTACTCAAAATTTGTACAAGTTAGCAATATTGATACGACATAGAAATTATTACAAGAGTAAGTCGGTTTTGTGTTTGTAGTGATACAAATTTTTGTTGTGGCAATACAAAATACAGGTAAAATTTTGTGGCAAATAATGTGGCAGTAGCGGTCGTTGAGCATTTCCTAATATCTCTTTGTAGTGTGGCGGCATCTATATCGCCACATTTGAACTACGCATTACACTGACGTCACGCAAAATCCTGCATCGCGCAATCAGAGTTTACCGCGCGACTATCATATATACAACGTCCCGACATCAACCGCCGGGCAGTAGCCCACCAGACACGACACCCGTCTGGTCGGAGGATCCTCCCTTTTCGATGGAGGATGAGTGAACTTTACACCCTGTTCCTCATGCCTCTTTTTTTTTTGTGGATGGGAAATCATCAAATGACTTCTTCCGCTCTGGGTAGAGCGGGAGGGCGTGTCATACTTTTACTGAATAAAACCCAGCCGTGTTCCTTCAGTTGCCTATGCCAGGGCCGCGGTATCTCTTTCGAACAACCCGCGACCCCGGCGGCAGTCTTACAGTCCTCTAAAGTAAGGAATCCGGACAACAAACTATGTATCGGTTTTCATAAATAAGCTCACGGCTTCTTTGTGTTTATACCAATAAATTTCTTCTTCAGAGAGAGGCAACTTCTGCGCGAATATAAACGCTGTGCGACCTGAATTGCACTTCATTGTGTCGTAGCAAAAGTCGTTATTTATTTAAATGGTTTTGCGGAGTGAATCTTCTGTACTTGTACTATTATGTACCCTGTGGTACGGGGGAATCTTCTGATCCGATTCCGAGAAGTCTTTCACAAAAGGGAAGCTACATATTGCAGAGTGTCATTATGTTAAAACAAGAAGTCGCGTGCAGAACATAAGGAACAACATTTTTATTCCTTGACTCCCTCATTGATCGCTATTGCCCGTTTATTTGGCACCAAGTATAGGTTTTATATGAAAACGGGTGGAATATGTATCAGTGACAATATTACTTCTTTCTTCACAATTTTATTTATATTTGTATCACTACAAGTACTCTAAGCCAGTAGCAACAGTACATAAAAGTATTTATTTTTACACAAAACAACTTGCCGTGATAACAAAATTGTAGCCTTTATACTTGTTAAATACTGTCTTCTTACTTCCGTTAGCATTGTGGCGCCATCTAGTGGACGGAAGTTTAATTAAATTAGTAAAAACTATTTAATCTACTTTTACCCTTTTTAGGCGGGTGTCATATCTCCGCCGCGAAACCGTTGTTCTAAATATTGATAGTTTATTGAAGTCATCGATTTCTATATTTTGATCTTTTCTCGATTAATTTCTGACTCGACTAGCAACCAAATTAACAGGACATCTCGAAAACAATACTTTCCTTCTGGAGCAGTCGGGTAAAACTAGCTTTTTGTTGAATTAACAGTTTACTTTCGACTACTAGATGGCGCCATAACAAATTGTGATGATGAATCTGGTCGCTAGATGGCGTTGTTATAAAATCTGTTGTTTTATAAACTTGGTCAATGCAATAAACTTGGTTGTTAGTATATCTTGACTAAAGTGTTTGTTAGAATGAGAGATACATCGATACGAAAATAGTTTGCGAGAGAAAACGACATATAAAGGGTCTTTCAACAAGGACGGGTCGATGTTGAAATTAAATAAAACAAGCTGTATGTAAGATATTAAAGAAATATTTTTTTTATTTTAAGGGCCCATTTATGCCATTATTTATGAAATATGACATCGTTTAAATGTCCACCGCGGCTTCGAACTTTGGTACGGATCCGAGAGGTCCAACTTTCAATTACTCTACTGCATAGATCCGGCTGAATCTGAGCGATGGCCTGCGTAATGTTAAATTTCAGGGCATCGGTTGATTGCGGATTATTGGCTTAGACCTGCGACTTGAGAAAACCCCACAAGAAAATGTATAGCGGGGTCAAATCGCACGATCTTTGTGACCAATTCACGTCACCAATAAATTGTTATTCATTGATCTTTAGCGCTCGCCGTTGACAGCAATGGCCTCGCCGTCATCGTTTTTGAAAAAGTGCGGACCAATGACGCCGCCTGTCATATTTCATAAATAATGGCATAAATGAGGCTTTCAAATAAAAAAATAATTTCTTGAATCTCACATACAGCTTGTTTTATTTAAATTCAACATCGACCCGTCCTTGTTGAAAGACTCTTTAGATATTTATTTTTTTGTCCTTATTCTTGACCAAAAACTGTACCTTCTGCAGGGCAAAGGCCTCTTCTCATACCGAAAAGGAACAACGAGCATTGAACACGACGCTTGCTCAAGACGGCTTGACGGTTTCAGACTTATATTTTTTTATAAGTTCAGATTTGTCATGGCAATAAGCTCGCCCCCTATTATATGGTACTTAACCCTTCGGGGCATACAGCCGTGGTGTTGTTTGTCAAGATATACTAAGCAATCATTATAAGTTATGGAGCAGATTTGATTAGATAGCTAAAGATATGTTTAATTAATTATTTAATAATAATAATTATATTAATTTATTATTTTTTTACAGTGGTGTGTCGTGGTTTTGGTAAACTTTTTTTTTGTGTACCCTCCTCATTTCACTTGGTGAGGTGGATATTTTTCTGTGGTCACCGACTGGACATGTTTTTTGAAGTGGGATACTTTAAGTATTTATATTTAGATAAATATAATGAATATTTTAGTGGCAACACCGACATTTTTATGTCATAATTTTTATAACTGAGAATCAACTTAGTTTTATCTTTTTTATACTAATGAATAAAGCTGAATGGTTTTTTTGTTTGTTTGAACGCGCTAATCTCTGGAACTACCAGTCGGATTTGAAAAATTATTTTTGCATTTGATAGCCCAATTCTTGAGGAAGGCTATACGCTATTTAAAATCACGCTAAGACCCTTAGGAGACGAGCAAAAAGAAAAAAAAAAACAAGTAATAGCGCGGACAGGCAATGCGATGCGACGGAGTAGAAATTTCACGGGTGAAATAGCCAAAAACACGACACAACACTTACATCGTTGCCATTTTTCACAACCCTCCCCTCATAATTTATTTACTAAACAAAATACTTATAATTATTGTTACTATAATTGTTTTTTTTTTCTAATTTTTATAGATAGCGCTTTTTCGAAAGTAATTGTGTGGTTGTAAGATAGATATTATTATGCATTTTTATTATTGAGTTATGTTACGGTTACTGCTTGGTTGCCTGTTAACGGTTTTTGATAAAAAAAACCGGTTAAAAATTAACCTGTAGCTGCATTTTATTTAAAATGTTCAATTAGTAAAATATTGTGTTCAGGCTTGCCTTGGCTTGAACTTAGTCAATTATATTGACTTTTTTTTATTAAATAATATATTAATTTTATTATTATTATGAAAAAACTGTTATACAGACAACTTGGCAACACACAAGTTCCTCAAACATTATAACCGTTTAAAAAAATCATGTTACATGTCGAACGTATGGCATTTTGTTTCTATTTATAAATACGTGCGTCTTGTTCGACGGCTCAGCGGCGACTGACCGGTCCGTGCGTCAATCCGTCGTCAATGTATGGTATTTACGTTACTAAGTGCTTTAGTAATAACATATTACCATTTGAATGATAATTATGGTACAAAAATAATGTAAAATCAAGTTATTAAGGTCGATATTTGAATGCGATGGGGCGTGAGTTTAGACTGTTATATTATTTTGATGTTTTATGATACAATTTTAATGTTGATAGTGGATTTTGTTTGTGGAGAGGGTACGGGGCAGTGCTACTACATGTACTTATTTATTTATTTAAATTCAAGATAGATTTACTCAGTTATCAATAAATATCACTACATGTTATAAAACAAAGTCCGCCCGCCGCGTCTGTGTTTGTCTGAACGCGATCAACTCAAAAAATACCGAACGCATTTGCATACGGTTTTCACCAATTGACGGAGTGATTCATGAGGAAGGTTTAGGTGTATAATTCATTAAAATTTTTGTGTAAATTGTCTGAAATATGACGATGTAAAGTACTCCAAGTAGGATGAATATTCGAAAGTTACATTTTAATCTAACACACATGCTCGAGGCAACAGGCTAATACGACACTACGACCGAAAAAGAATTCTCTGCTACCCGTGCAAAGCCGGGGCATGTTGCTGGTTATATCATAAATATAATAATTAATATAAAATAAAAGTAATATGACAGTCTGAACTACAAAACGGCGGGTTAGAATAGTGTGTTCAAAATATAAAAAATAAATATATATTATATGAATTGTTAATGCTTGTCTCGATATACGGAACCGCTGACACTTAGCTTAAAAATAAATAAACGTATTTTGTAATTTGATAGAGATCCCTAAAAAAAATGTATCTTACATACGTATTCATAAATTTTGTGAACATAATAGCTTCGTTTCCTATTACATTATGTTATGTTAATTCTCTCTACAGAGAACATTTTAATTGAAATTATTGTTTTTATGTGTGTACTAATACAATCGTGCAAAAATAATAATAATATCAACTTTCCACCCGTCCATATTAAGGTTAGTGCATGAAATAATGAATCAAACTCGAAATAAAAATAAGTTTTTGTTGAAAGTTGCAATATTCTAGTTAATGTCACCTGTCAATGTTTTGATGCTGTCACCGGTGATTATAAAAATATAAAATGATATATTGGTTGGAGATACATTTTATTTACGCTAAAAATAAACCTCTTCCCTCTATCGGCGAATAATTCCAAGATTGATCCGGCTCGAAGGACCAAATGTTGGGATTGTTTTATTCCCGATTATTCGCCGATAGAGGGAAGGTTTTTTTAGCGTAAATAAAACGTGTATTGCTCTTCAGAACAACCAATGTACTTACCATTTTATATTTTTACTCACCAGTGGCAGCATCAAACAATGGCAGGTGAGATGACAGTTATAAGAAGACAGAAAACGCAGTGTTGCAAGAAAAAATATTAATTAATGTTGCAACTTTCAACAGTTATTATAGAATATAATCAATTGGTCCATATTTTTAATTTATCTAGTCAATCATTACTTTGTGTTGTGTTATATAATAGTTCTCTCGCCATACTTATTTTCTGTACAAATCAGTATTTTTTTTTTTTTGTAAAATTGTTGGAATTATAGTAGTATTAATAAAATTAGATTCTAAATAGCAAATACACCTGGATTTTTGTACTGTTATGAATATTTATGTACCTACAGTACTTACAAGGCGGTTATTACGTCACATCACAATTGAAAAAAAAGTTCGTCGTTGTCTCTGTCACTCATGTGCGACAGATTCTTTCTGAAGCTCTGGGCCGGTTACTCAACAGCCAATCACAGCAGTTGACGTGCGCGATAATATGTTATCTTGCGTCACTGTCCAAATCAAAGTGATCTTTATTCTAGTTACTTTATGGTTGCTATTGAATTGCTGCTGTTAGAGGTAGCTGGCTCGTTGTGTCATTTGGTAGCGCCTTTACCGCCCGGGTATTGTACCTTGCGTTCTAAACCGTTCTAAGGTAGTTCCCGAGAATTTTTGGATACGTATGTAATACATATGGATGTGTCGTTTATCTATTTTTACAAAAGTTTCTAACCTAGATATAATGCCGATAGTTAAGAATGCTTTGACGTCGCGGTTACATCCGCCTTAGTCAATGGTTAGTGTAAAAATATAGCTAAATATAGCCCTGTGTCGGCATTCGGCCTTGGAAAGCCGAATTCGGACAAGGTTTAAGCCGAATTCGGCTTCCGAAACTCGATGTAAACGCGACTTTTAGCGTGGTTGTTTTCTTTTTTTTTTTGTATAATTTTATCATTGTTATATTGTTTTAACTTGAAAAGTTCGCGGGAATCTTAATTTTAACCAAAGAATTGCTAAATCGTAGTGTTTCTGTATTAATGATAAATAAAAATAATTTATTGTAATAATTATTATTTATAAATTGTAAAATCGTCGGCGCTCGTCGACTATTTATGTAAAAATACGTAACAGATTACTATTATATAAATATATATTTAAATGAGTAAATTATTATTGAAGGTGTTTTATTTTTAACTATATTGTATCCCCCATGTAAAATACTGGTATTCAGCTGCACCCGGTTCGACTGGAAGAAGACTTCAATATAGTTAAAAAAGGCGAGCAGATAATGATTCAATACTATGAATTTTGAAAGTGGTTCCAGTGACTCAACAATTGTCATGGTATGGGCATGTGATGCGGAGGAAAATATTAGAACTCTTTGTTAATTGCTGTGCACGTTTCCAGTGACTACTAGCACTGCCGAACGATCTTTCGCCACCTTACGCCGATTAAGTCATAATATCTTCGCAACAGGATGACAGAAGAGCGTTTGTTTGGTTTTTAATGCATGTTCATCAAGACGTTGCAGCAAAAATGGACGCTAATGAAGTGCTGGACATCTTTAGCAGGGAACATTAAAGAAAACTGTCTTTAATAGACATTTAATTTTTCTATTGTTTTGACACACTTACTTAATTCAACTTGTAGAAATACACTTGAAGTATGATACTTCATGTTTATTTCGAACAGTTAGGTACTTATTGTTGATTTTTAGGGTTCCGATGGTAAAAAAGGAACCCTTATGGTGTCACTCAGTCTGTCTGTCTATCTGTCACAGCTGGATATCTCAAGAACTACTAATGCTATCAACTTGAAATTTGGAACAGTTTTCTATGACGTTTACCCAAGTATTTTACAAATAAGAAAGTAATAAAAATATTTATATTTTTTTTGTAACAGGTGCTGAAAGGTCTTAAAAATTCAAAGTGGGGCTACTAGGGCATTTGGGATATCATATGAAAGAGCGCTGTTTGCACATTCTTAAACATTTTTGATTTTTTTAAAAAAATCCGCAAAAATGTAAAAAAAAAGGCGTACTAATTTGACAGCTATCGTGTATTTGACAGCTATCGTGTGAAGATAGCGATAGCAGCTAGCGCGATCCTATTCTTACTTGGCACGCATAGTACACACGGTTACATATCAAGCTATACATTTCCCGTTTACACTGATCTCTCATTGTAAGGAAATCCTATACAATGCGAGATCAGCCTATACTGGAAATGTATAGCTTGATATGTAGCCGTGCGTAATGCGCGTTTGCGATGTTTGCATTTTTTTTGTGTCGATTATGACTGGACTACTTGTACAAGACTATGCAAGTAGCTGGAATGCCATTGTGACATTAACCAATCAGAAGTTGCTATGGTTGGCTCTCTAAGCTTCATCTAGTTTTTTTCATCGAAATAAACTGTTCATCACCTACGTGAGATGACGTTTTCGTACAAATACTGTAGAATAACAGTTATTCTCATTATTTAGAATTACTTAACCAAACTCAAACTCAAAGCATTTATTTCAAATAAACCAATTACAGGCACTTTTGAATTGTCAAGGGGTCGGTCAGTCAGAAAGATGAAGCTAGTTGCCCATTCCAAAGCGTAGTAGATCTCTATGGAGAAGAACGGGCAAGAAACTCCACGGACACTCTTTTTTAAATCAAATATTTTACAAAATATTGGTTAAGTACATCGTTCATATTGAAAATATACATGTGAGAACAAACGACAGTCGAAGTCTTTTCCCAAATACTGTATGGGGTCGGCTTCCTGTCTAACCGGATGCAGCTGAATACCATTGTCACAGTAAAAGATCAATGGATCGATCCAAAAAAAAAAAATTAAAAAATAAGACTTCATGAATGAGATGCATCTCAAAATCTTTATTAATAAAAATAATAAATTATCGCCCTTGCTAAGCCCCTCTATACCGTTTCAGAAATTACAATCATTTATTTGATTGCAAATCTCAACAAAGGTTGAAAAAATTAAATATGGCTGAAAATGTCTTATCTAGAAATGTCAAATCTGTCAACAAAAAGTTAATGAAACAATTCGAGATGCAAGATTACAGTGTTAATTGAGTGAAAATTAACGGGGAAATCGTGTTAGATAAGTTTTAAGTGTTATCTGTTAGTTTTTGTGAGAAGTTCTGTTGTAGTTGTATGTAAAAAAAAGTTTTCGTCAAGTTTTCGTAAAAGATTTGTTCAATCTCAATTCAAACTTCAATCCGTTAGATATAATATCATTTAATTTTAAGAAAAAAATGGCGTGTGGCTTGCTTTACTTGCTTGTGTTAATTTAAAAAGAATGGCTTGCGATGCGTAGTCGCTTCTTTTTGTGATAAGTAGGTAGTAGGTACAGACCTGTTTTTGGCTAAAGTTTACTAAAGTTTATTTTGCATGCAGCTTTTTCTTCTTTACTTATCTAGGTACTTACCTACGAAGAGTTGTAAATTTTATTAGCGTCAATGGTAAACAGAGGCCAAGATTCACATAAAGTTATTATAGCTAGCAGGTAAGTAAGTAATTTTTATGTTATTAGAAGTGAGGTCAAAATACCTACAGTGAAACAGCAACATAATACAAAAGTTAAAAAATACCTAACGCACGCAACATAAGTAGGTACATACTTAACTAGGTACGTTGTACCTACCCTTGCAGAAAGAAATTGTTTCTTGCAGTCTGTCTTCCTTCTATTTAATTTTATGTTTTTATGTAAGTACTTATTCCGCCCATTGTGTCACCCTATGTAAAATTTCAACATTTATATCTGTAATTTTTATGGTGTGCATAATAAAGAGTATTCTATCTATCTATCTATCTTATTTCATTTCTTTCTTTTTACGCTTTTTATCGAAGTCAAAATGCAAAACAAAGTAAACAACAGTCATCAAAACTGTTTTGTGTGACATTCGTTCAACATTCGCGCCCGCTACTCATGTGACAGTTGAAAATGTTGCCACGCTACAAAAGTCATCACTCCAGCTGATCATACATTTTTGTGAATGAAGCAAATAAATAATGTTATTTAAGATAAGAAATTCTTGCCACAAAATACGCTGAAAATAGTAATTATAACATTTTAATTTTTAATAATGTCTCAATGGCAAACAAAAAAGATAACAACAAACAGCAACCTAACAAAATTAAGAGCCGAGTCAGATGCACACAAATTGCAAATGGCGCCCGTCTGACGGATGATTGGACGCGTCAAAATGCATTCGCGATGTTACAAAAACGTGTAAAAAGCTATAATTTATCGTTAAAACGTCTACAATTAACCTAACAAACGGTGAGTATTGAGATAAATCAATGTTATTGTTGTTACGTAACGCATTTTGTTATTGTTAAATGCTTCCATAGTCCATCGACTGTCTCTTTCGTTTGTTATGATTCGTTCCTCATCATTATTTACAATCACCGACGTATATGCATCTCTTTCGGTACCACAGTTTTCTTGCAATGGGTTTTTCATTTTTAAGTGTCGGAGCGAGACCACGCAAGAGAGCGGGGGCCCGACGGAAAAATATGAACAAAATTTTGTGCTCTTAAAAATTATTGATTTTCCATCGTTAAAAAATAAGGAGTCGGAGTCGCTAATTGCATACGTGATGTGAACGACGCGACGGTCGGGCTCACAAATGTGAGTATTAAGTCTATTTTCGTAGTTTTCCCTTATATTACGAAGGTTGTGAAAAGTCACATTTTTTCAGTAAAATGATCATCGACCATATTGTCGTGTGTTGTAGTTGTATTGCGTTCCGTGCGTCGCGTTCAGTGAGATTGTTTAAATATTGATTTTTTTTTTATTTGCATGTGTGCGCCGAGAATGTTTATAACTTTAGTTGGGGCCTGCTATATGGTACTATTTTGGGAACGACCAAATGTTGGCTTTGTACCGTCGAACACCATTGTAGCTCTCGCTTTAAGACCGCACGGAAACTGTGTGTAATTTGTGTAAAACTCCTGATACCTAGTCGGTAAGTGATTTGAAAAAAGTACCTTCTGATTATTTGCGCTTAGGTACTTTTTATCGGTCATAACTCTAGCTAATGTTTGCCGCACAGTTTAACTTAAAATACCGATAAGATATAATATTGAATAGCACAGTTTTGAGGCCTATTTTTTCAATAAAAGAGTACAGGAAAATGTTTTAGATAAGAACTCTGAATACTGGAGCAGTGACAGTGTTGAAAAACATGAATCATGTCAACCAGTGTTTTTTTTATCTGAGTGTGTCCCCCAAATAGGTAATTAGTAAAAATTCTATGATTGTGCATTTTTCGGGCCAAGGCAAGTGTACCTGTTCATCCTATAGACATAGATAAGTAAAAAATTTGATAATTTCCGGTCTATGTCTTATCGTTTTTCGGTGTAAATAAATACTTTATTTTTGATCTGTGCATGTGAAAACGAGGAAAAATATAAGAATAACTGATAACAATACGTTTTGCAGGGAAATTCGTGGTTTTATGTACCTTACGGGTGTCTATCTTTATCTAGGTACCTACGTAAATCGTGTTTAGAATACCATTTCCTCAAACATTTCAGAATATTTAAAATTCCTGGCCTATAGAATAACTACTAAACAATTTTTCTTATTCTTTTTTAAATATTTGAAAATGGAACTGCTCTAGAACTTTATCTCGCCTGATGGTTAGCGATGGATGAGGTCTACGATGGAGCGTAGAAGATGGGTTGACGGTTTATAGAAATAGAAAGTAGCCAGCACACCCACACGGCAGGGATCCTACCCTGAATTTTTTACACGATTGTCTGGACTAAAGGAGACCTCGACAGGGGTCGAGGTCTTCTTTACAAAGTCAGATAGGAAATGTCGATTCCATCTAGCCTATTTTTTTTAAACATGACGTTTAAATGTGATTCCGAATTGCCGATATCCTATATTTTCATGTAGGTAGTTTCAGGCTGGCAGGATGTCCCTTTTGCCCGCGGCTTCGCCCGCGTGGATATCGGAAAATATCCCACGGGAACGTCATACCGGGAAACCCTTCTTTATTCCTTGTCTACATCAAAAATGGAATCTCTCAGCTTTCTAGATTCAAGGGTTTAGGCTGGGCGTTGATAAGCCAGTCGGTCTTCTCTTTCTAATTAGGTATATAGATTTTGTCGCCAAAAATTATGATGTAATATTTTCCTATTTACGTTTGAACTAGTAGGAATCTAATAGGGAAAAAAATTAGGTAAAATGAACAATGTTTAAATCATCTCTCGTAGGTGCTTCTCCCGTTCGCCTTGCCCGTTCGCGACCCCGGCAATACCGCCGGGGTCGCGGGTTGTTCGAAAGAGATACCGTGACCCTGGCACAGGCAACTGAAGGAGCACGGGTGGGTTTTAGTCAGTAACAGTCTGACACGCCCTTCCGCTCCAACCAGAGCGGGAGAAGTCATTTGATGATTTCCCATCCACAAAAAAAAAAATGGGGATATGCAATAGTAGCCGCAAAATTAAAATTTTCTTACTTTTTTTGCAATTTGCAGGTTAGTATAAGGTTGTATGTTGATAAAATATACGCGGCTATAACAAATATGTATTTACATAATTATAACCATAAGAATCATCAATACATCTCGCTAAGTTGGTTCCCCTAATCCCTAATCTACGTATAGTGGTGTCTTAAACCGTGACTAGGATAAACTATGTTCGAAGGCGAAAAGTACCCAAGAAGCCGTAAAAATTACACATGGAGTTTAAGAAAAAGTTTGGCTTTGTCTCACGTCTTCTCTGTCACTCATCATACCTGACAGACACGCACAGAGACTGTAACAGACTTTCTACCGCTCGATGCGTCATATTAACGCGCTGGTATTGTCATGTTCGGAATTGCGTTAGCCCTCGAACAACATCCAGGGAGCTTACTACGAGCCCTTATAGCAGGGCAGAAGTTGAACGTTTCCAGTGAGAGAGTGACGGTGCTATAGGTCGCATATAGCTCCGTCACTCTCTCTCACTGGAAATGTTCAACTTCTGCCCTGCCTATAAGAGCTCATAGTACCCCTGTACCCATGGGCGATTTTTTACCGCGCAATGCCGAGCCGAGAGTTGAAGATCCAATAGTGTATTTTTTTGACGCGCTCTGTTGGATTATCAATCTTCGGCTCAACACTAAAAGTTGAAAATCCAGTGCGCGATAAAAAATCGTCGAGGGAAAAAATTTGCACATGGGTACGACGCTTAGGCTAGGTCAATTCGAGAACACAGGAAATGTGTCATATTCCTACTCATACTAATACTGATTAAAAAATCCTAATGAGCACAAGAATGGTCTTTAAAAGTATGTGGTCTTTGGCATAAGGCCAGAATAATATTCGGAATAATAGAATCGTATCTATTGTCTTGTAACAAATTGGGGTAAGGCAACTTTAGTGAGGTCTTAAAGGGGCGCTCCCTGGACACTCTAGGAGAGGCCTATGTCCTCTGCTGGATATAGGGGTCTCCCAGGCTGCGCCACAGCCTTGTCCTCCAGTCTGTCTCAGCTACATTGTTAAGGTCGTCGTCTGTCCATCTAGCTGGGGGGCGTCCCACATTACGCGTGCCGATACGCGTTCTCCACTCAGGACTCAGGGCCTTAGAATGCCTCCGCCGTGAAACCGCATGATGGTCCTGCTTCTCGAATCGACCATCATGCAAGTCAGTTGAATAGAACTACTGGTGGTTTCGCGGTAGTGTAAGGCCTCAGATACTGTTAATGAATGAAATGCACTGACCCCAGGGTGGTTTGACCAGACTCGATTACTCGAATGAACCTAAACATTCACACACCAATACAAATAATATCACTGAAGATGATGAGTACTGAATTAAGCTAGAACTGTAGGTAATTTCAGTTTCTTTGGTGACATTCATCACTTTTTGATTGACCTTCTTACATAATTTTTAACCGACTTCCAAAAATGTTCTCAATTCGACTGTCTGTTTTTTTTTGTGTTTGTTATGCGATTACTCTGCCAATTATGAATTGATTTTGATGATTATTTTTTTTTGTTTGGTAGGTCATACTTCAGAGGTGGTCCCATATAAATTGTATTAATTTTTCTTGAGTAGTTTTTGAGTTAGCTTCGATAATACGTATTTAATCCACTTTGTGTATCTAGATGATGTTCGAATAGTTCCTGTCACTGTTGTTTACGTAGCAAGTAGTGGTATACGAATTGGTGTGGCGTAGGTACCATAAGTAAAAAACAACCGACCGAAAAACTTCTCTTTTTTTTTTTTTTTTTTCGGTGGCAAAAAACTAAAATACAGATCCAAAGACCACCTTCTTCCGAAATTAAAGTTATTTTTCATTGTGTACTGTTTTTTTGGAAGTCGCTTGTTTTTTTTTTTGGAAAAAAACTTTTCTCCTTTAAATATTGGGTAATTTTTTTTTCTACATTTTTTTGACGTCCAAATACATAATTTTAACTTTTATTCCAAACATTGATAAGTTTGGAAATACAAACCTTTACATGAATCGTATTTAATGCCAGATTTAGTGTCAAAGAGATACCTACTCCATATTCATATTGTGGAGATAAGTACCATGAGTATGTGAACCTAAGAATATAATTTCCTCTAATTATGGTAAAATTGATTGATAAAATTATCGCAGTGGTCTGCGATTCCTAAGCTGATTGATTCATTGTTAAAATTGACATCCATCATTTTTCCCCTGCACCCTTCATTAGTTATTGATACCACGTGTTTACCTCCTCATCGTTCTGTCTCTCTCTACGTCCCTGTGTGCTCGTTAGCCTGGGGTCCCGAAGCTATTTCGGCTCTATGCTTCCGTCTCGCTATGCTACAGCCACTGTCCGCCTACATAAGAGTAGACTGATTTGGCCGCTGTTCTAACTCCGTTAGTTATTTGCGTTTTGTAAAATAAACATTAACTTTAATGAATTCTTAATTAAACAAGGCTTTGAGTTTTTGTTTTATTCAGCAGGCTTTGAGTTTTTGTTTCATTTAGCTGGTCTGTTCTGTAAAAAAACATGGTTTCAAGCTCAATAACATCGGTTGTATTTTTAAAACTCATATAAACTCAATAATCTTATCAAAACTCAATCAATCTGCCTAGCCATATCCAACTATGTTGGGATCGGCTTCCAGTCTAACCAGATGCAGCTGAATACCAGTATTTTACACGGAGCGACTGCCTGTCGGACCTCCACAACCCAATTGCTGGGTAATACGATACCCCTTGGTAAGACTGGTTGTCAGACTTTCGGTCTTCTGACGAACCGTAACGACTGTCAAAGATCCACGAATGACAGCTGGGACCAACGGCTTAACGTGCTTTCCGAAGCACGAAGGGGTCTTGGTATGTAAATATGGTCACCCATCCACGGACCACACCGGCAAGCGTAGTAACCTTCGATCGACCCGTGCAGCTGTTATTATTCTGTAGATAATCATTTCCTGTATATATGGTTGTTTTCCTCTGTACCTACTCATCATTATGAACAACTTTTACTCTGGGAGCAAACCTGATATCGCGAAAAAAATCAGCTGCTCCCTACATTTTGACGAGTAAATGTACTGAACAGCTGATTTTTTTTTTGGCGATTTCAGGTTTGGTCCCATAGTAAAAGTTGTTCATAATTATGAGTACAATGACCCTTTAAGAGGAAAACAACCATTAAAATTTCACACTCAAAATCATCGGTTTTATCTCAAAAACTCATCTTTATCTTACCGAAACTGTTTTCCTAAATTCTCAAGATACGATAGTCTTGTGCTAACCACAATCTTGCTACAGTGACGTAGTTCTGACGTCACACATGTACAAAGAGAGGCTGTCTGCTATCTAGTACCTATCTACTGAATTCTATTATCACTAATGGAGGACTATGTATGTATATTATATATGACTTGGCATTTGGGCTTATTCCTTTATTGTATTGAGTGGATATTGAGGAGCTCGTGGCTAAGTAGTAACAGCCGCACGGGTCGATCCAGCTCTTTACATACCGAGACTCCTCCGTGCCTCCGTCCCGGCTGTCATTCGTGCATCTTTGACAGTCGTTACGGGTCGTCAGAACCCGAAAGTCTGACAACCAATCTCACCAAGGGGTATCGAGTTACCATTGATATAAAAACTACTTATAATAAGTCAATGCGTGTTACTCAGTTACTGTGTTGTGGAGGTCAGATAGGCAGTTACCCCATACAACATAGTTGGGAAAAGGCAGGCAGGTTGATTAACAGACTATTGTATAGAATCTTGTTCTTCTAACTGAACAGACAGCTGTGCTGCTGGGGAGTTTGTTCCGCTACTTCTTCTTCCCAGCTAAAGCACTAGGAAGTGGTGAAGGGCGGGCGTTTTGTGGGGACTGTCTGACTGTCATTTTGACGTTCGAAAAGTGCTGAGTCACTTTTAAAAACACGGTTTTACTTTGCTGGATAGAAAAAAAAAAAAATTAACGCTTTTCGTAATGTTTAATCAATCTCATAGCTACTAAAACAAACGTTTCTTTCTTACTTATTTTTTTTTTGTTTAGCGCAATTCGCTCAGTTTGTCGTGATAGAATGATTAAAATAATTACTATGTTTAAATACCTGCCAAATGCGCGAGACAACCACTCGCGAACCTACTTCAGGGGGCCTAGACAAAATCCCTTTTCTGTAAGCGTTAACGACAGCGGAAAGATCAAACTGTATGCAGTTGACATTAGCTGCAGAGATGTCACGTTACTGCTGCTGTCAACTACATACTATTTGATCTTTCCGTTGGTGTTAAGGTTGATGCGCCAGGGTAGCCCGCGAAATTCAAAATTTTTTACGTTTTTTGGAATTTGTAGGTCAGTGTGAGCTTGTATGTTGATTAAAATATGATTCGCGGCCGTAGCTAATTATGGCTTTACAGAATTATAATCATTACAATCAGCAATACAACTCCATAAGTTAGCATTTACCTCAAATCTAGCGGTTTCATGAAATCATGAGGTTTGAGGTAAATGCTAACTTATGGAATAGTATTGCTGATTCTAATGATTATAATTCTGTGGCTATACATATATTAGCTACGGCCGCGAATCATATTTTACTCAACATACAAGCTCACACTGACCTACAAATTGCAAAAAACGTTAGAAATTTTGAATTTCGCGGGCTACCCTGGCGCTTTCGCCTTAACGCTTACAGAAAAGGGATTTTGTCTACCTAGGCCCCCTGTTCAGTGCGCGGCTCAAGCGCCGGATCATAGGGCCTTTACTCAAAATCACAGAGTTCGAAATGTTGGCCATGACGACGGACCCGAAAAAATAATAGGTACACGTCAAAATGACCTTAAGGTGCTTCATATCCAAACGTTACGTACTCTTATGGTAAACATACCTAATACAGATCTAAAAATGGAAGAAATACGTAATTTACTCGTTATCTCTGCGCTAGAATTAACTCAAGTGAGGGAAATGAATCATACTGCTCGATCGCGTAGTTACTATCAACGTCAGTATGTTTTTATTTCGTATCAAGAGGACACCCGACCTTAACCGAGCGTGGTCTGACTTTTATGACAGAATTTGTGACGAAATTATTATCTACCAAAAAAAACACGGTACAGACGCCAGCATCAGCAGGTCAAGCGGTCAAGCCACCCGAAACTGTAAAATTTTCCCAATCAACCCTGAACCTAATGCTTTAGCGATAAAGATGAAAATCTATTAAAGAAATTTGACAGATTGTAGTAGCTTGATGTGCTGGCGTCTGTACAAATAAAAAAAATACTTTAGTTTTGGCAGTCGGTGTCTTTGGATCTGTATTTTAGTTACTTTGTAGTGTTTTTTTTTTGGAAGTCACTTGTTTTTTTTTTTATAAAAGAGTAAGTATTTATTTTTCACTTTATAGTGGGTCAGTTTGTAATTTGTCTAAGTTAAATAAGTTCTCCTAGTAAGAACCAGAAGAAGTGGCACCACCACCATAGGCATTGTGACGAGCATAAATTGCTTAGCAAACATATTAAAGTAATCGAATTGCAACCCATGAAATATCCACTTCAGTTCACTTCACCAAATGGGACCGAGAGCAAATCCACGAGTTACTATAAAAAATACTCAAATCGCTGCCTATAAAAAAGGGTTTCCCTCGATTTCCATGGGATCCCCTCATCAGATTCTGACT
The DNA here is from genome assembly GCA_905163495.3 of Cosmia trapezina. Classification (NCBI taxonomy): domain Eukaryota; kingdom Metazoa; phylum Arthropoda; class Insecta; order Lepidoptera; family Noctuidae; genus Cosmia; species Cosmia trapezina. The sequence continues at coordinate 14,149,411 of LR991049.1, forward strand.
TGGTGACAAATGGGACCACCTCGAGAGCATTCCATGGACAGCTGAATGAAAGTAACAAACACTTGGCGCCATCTACGCGGACTAATTTGACAGTTTTATTCCCCATTGGGGGTCTTCGACTAGACGCCATCTACGCGGACTAATTTGACAGTTTTATTCCCCATTGGGGGTCTTCGACTAGACGCCATCTACGCGGACTAATTTGACAGTTTTATTCCCCATTGGGGGTCTTCGACTAGACGCCATCTACGCGGACTAATTTGTCAGTTTTATTCCCCATTGGGGGTCTTCGACTAGACGCCATCTACGCGGACTAATTTGTCAGTTTTATTCCCCATTGGGGGTCTTCGACTAGACGCCATCTACGCGGACTAATTTGTCAGTTTTATTCCCCATTGGGGGTCTTCGACTAGACGCCATCTACGCGGACTAATTTGTCAGTTTTATTCCCCATTGGGGGTCTTCGACTAGATGCCATCTACGCGGACTAATTTGTCAGTTTTATTCCCCATTGGGGGTCTTCGACTAGACGCCATCTACGCGGACTAATTTGTCAGTTTTATTCCCCATTGGGGGTCTTCGACTAGACGCCATCTACGCGGACTAATTTGACAGTTTTATTCCCCATTGGGGGGCTTGGACTAGAATCCAATCCTAATCTAGTTAAAAAAATTCGCTATTACTCTTAATGACGATGTTTCGCTTCCAAGATTTACACTCAATGTAATATTTTTCCACAAAACTTGATATCTTCTTCGTCTTCCAGTTCCCTTGGCCAGTTGCCAACATTCGTTTAACTTACAGAAACTGGTCATAGCTTCATTAGTAATATCACAAAATGGGCCCTTGGTAATATTCATGAAATTCTGCCATTCCTGAAAGTCAGTAAATTATTTCATTATAAGAGTGTCCGTGGAGTTTCTTGCCGTTGTTCTCCATAGAGACCTACTACGCTTTGGAATGGGCAACTAGCTTCAACTTTCTGACTGACCAACCCCTTGACAATTCAAAAGTGGTTCTCAATGGTTTAATTGAAATAAATTCCAGTATAGTCGTGCCGTAAATATTTTTTAAATTGGATTTTTCAATAAAAACTAATAATCGAAGTAACTCAAAAACTACTGAATTTCGGTAGAACATTTGGTGGCTTAGTTTGATGCATTTGAACCCTACTATGACGTGCTGCAAGGAAGTGCTCGAGATACCAGTAACCCTGTATATTAATATTACTCATCCTTCCAAATGTGATTGTTTAGTAACTCTATAGTTACAATATAGCTATCTATGCTGCACACAGACGGAAGGTCAGAAATTGCTCAGTTCATCTCTTAGACAGTTTACGTAAGACATTGTGGTTTACTTTATTTTTGGCTCAACTGTGACGAAGTGTCCGTGGATAGTCGAACATCTTTACATACCGAGACCTCCGTGCCTCGGAAAGTGTGCCGGACGGGCGTGATCGTTGGACACGGTGAAGTGAAGGGAGTGTGTAAGCCTATCCAGGTGAATGCCTATGTGTGAGGTTAGGCCTCCCAGTCCAAGCGGCGCTGACGTCCGGTTTCTATAGGCTCGGATTGTCTGCAACCGATGACCAGCAGCTATGTTCGTGTGAGGTTCTGAAGGGTTATTTTCAATGAAACAGCAACTTGATAAGTCTTCAGCGGAGTTCAGGAGACGATTGGCGCACTCTTCAGGAAGATAGATGGTACCATGCCGATGGCTACGATTTGCTATTTTTTCTTGTGTGCTTAGGTACCTCAAAACTTTACCTTACTGAGGACCGCGAATCGTCTCCTGATTTTGGTTTTATTTTCGACTATTTTTTATTTAAAAAATTTCACAAAATCGCTTATTTCTATCTTAAATATTTCATGAAATATGACATGTGATATGTTGTCAGAATCGTCATTAGACCGCGCATCGATTGAGATATCTGTTATTCCTGTAAGTCTATGTACTGAAAAGATATTAGTGTGTAAACACTGAAAATTCGATTATTTTGATCAAAAAATATTTTGCAAGTTAAATTACTCGAAAACTACTGAAGCTATTTCAATGGTCTATACAGATATCTGAAGCCGGTCTAATGACCTAGAACAATACAATAGTTTAAATATCGGCACTATGTTTTTCAGGGCGTGACGCGCCCTGAAAACCTAAAACAATAAAATCTATTAACAAAAGTACGGTTGCAACTTCTATAAACACAATTAAGTGGGTTCTGCAGTCAAACCACAGGTCTAATTTTTATGCCCAGGGCTAGGTCTTAATCTAGGGTACCTGGGCACACTATCAAAACTATAAAAAACAGCTATATAACCCACTCAATGGTAGTTTATAGGGTGGCGTTCACAGTTTCAACCTCTGTAAACTCAACTAAGTGGGTTTTGTAGGTAAACTACAAGTCTAATACTACGCCCAGACCTAGGTCTTAAGCTAGGGTACCTGGGCGCACCAACAAAAACTATAAAACGGCTATATAGCCCACTCAGTTGCTATTTATAGAGGTTGTACTTACAGTTTTCCTTAGGAAACTTCACTATTTCACTATCACAGAGTTTTAGAACACTTTAGCGTTTTGAATTAACTTTAAATTACACTTTAACGCGTTGAATTTACTTTAAATTCACTAAATAAAATGATAAAAACAAAAGTCTTTGATTTCCTAACTTAGAAACACCGTTTGATTCGCGATTACACTGTACGTGAACTATGACGGTCCCCCGCTACTTGCGCCTATGTGCACAGATAGGGTCTCGTCGCCTACTATGAATCTACGTTAAGTTAGAACAAAATAAAAAACCTATGTATCTATTGTTTGGTGACGCTTCGTCGCGAACAGAAAGCATATTAAGGTGGAACTAGTCGCTATTTTTTTCATACTTTTGGGGGGCGGGGTCACTTCACTGTTTGACATTGTGCATCCAAAGTTAAACATGATCTCGTTTTGTCTCATTATTAATGTCGTCTGTATGGAAACAGAATAGTAAAATAAAAACCCATTAAAAAGTTATGAGCCAACAAAGATTCGTTTTTCTTGTTAATTTAACGCAACTTTGGGCGTAAATAAGTAACAAAAAAAGTGTAAAATCTCCAAAACAAAGTCGGTACCGACGAGGCTACATTATCGATGCAGTTGTTTGTAATTGATTTATGCCGTGGTTTTTTCATAAAACTCGATCTTCCAAAGGACTTTTCGTAAATTTTTACGCGCTCGTTTCACTATTACTAGTTTTACTTTACTACTACAAACTATTTATTATTTTACTAGTGTCTAACTGCTCATCAATGATACTATCTCTGTCGGACACGATGCCAGGTGAGATAGCGTGCTTTTTGGCCAACCCTACCAGTGAGTTCGAGCCCGCGACTAGTTCAACCTTAAGCCGTTGGTCCCGCCTGTCATTTGTGGAACTTTGACAGTCGTTACGGATCTTCATAAGCCCGAAAGTCTGATAACCAGTCTTATCTAGAGGTGTCGTGTTACCCAGTAAGTAACTGGAATGTGGAGGGTCGCTCCATGTAAAATACTGGTATCCAGCTGCATCCGATTAGACTGGAAACTGACCCCAACATAGTTGGGGAAAGGCTAGGCAGATGATGAATGACTTGCTTTTTGTTAGGGTACCCAAAGGGTAAAACGGGACCTATTGCTAAGACTCCGCTAGTCTGTCCGTCTGTCACCAGGCTGTATCTCATGAACCGTGATAGTCAGACAGTTGAAAGTTTCACAGATGATGTATTTCTGTTGCCGCTATAACAAAAACAAAATAAAAATTTTTTTTAAGGGGGCTTGATATTTATAACGGCAACAGGTAGACGCCTGAAATATTCATTTATTTATTTATTTATTTAAATAACATGGGAGACTTACAGCTAAAACAAACAGATCAAGAACAGTACATTAGTCTGAAAGCCAATTACAGGTCTCCACTTATAAAACTATATTCACAGAATATTTAGTAATATGTATAATCACTTTAAAAAGAAATAATTAAATTAAAATAAAACTAATATTTAAGGGGGCTCCCATACAACAAACGTGATTTTTTTTGCCGTTTTTATAGATAACGGTACGGAACCCTTCGTGCGCGACTCCCACTCGCACTTTTTTACGGTTTTTACTCTCCCAAATCATTTCCTGTACACAGATCCCATATTTTTAGCCCCCAACTAGTCGCTCCAACAGGAATCTATCTCTGCATGGGTCTGCCGAGTGAACGAACCATACTGTATCTATGGAGCGAACACTCGGCACTTGTTGGACCCACACTGCGGCTATTTTAGACCATGGCTCGTTTACATGTGGTGGTCCTCTTGGACTCATACTGACATGGTCACAAACGTTATGATTAGTAGTGTTTTTTAAGCGATTTCATAAATGGAGGTCCTGTATTCGACCCGTATGTGCATGTTTGTATGTCCGCGATTTTCTCAAAAATTAATTAACCAATTTTAATGATCCTTTCAATAACGTGATCTACATACTTTCAGGAAGGTTTTAGTATAATTATAATTCATTAGGTAGGTAATCATTCTTGTATATAAAGTTATATGCATAAATGTACTGTCTTCGGCTTTTTGATGATTCTTCGATTCTTCTATTCTATTCTTGTCGTTCGTTTTGGACTTATGTAATTGTATATTGAACTAAAAATGGAAAAATGAAATTACTCTTAAAAAAGTAAAAACCGACTTCAAAAACGAAGTCGGCGTCTTTAATTCTTCAATGCACCTTAGCTTGGCTCCGACAATTTATCGCCGTAATCTTTAGATTACGTAAAGAAAGAAAAAAATGTGTGTTCAATATTTTTTAATAACCTAAGACGGACGGACAAAATAACATTTGTTAGTCAACATCCCTATTGGATAAATAATCCGCTCTCATAAGTTTTAAAATTTTCGGTTGCTGGAAAATTGTGCAAAGTCAAAGCATTTCTTTATTTGCTCAATAGCTTATCTTTCAGCATAGCAAATTAAGAAATTAAAAGATATGCTCGAAACCGCACGTACACCTACATTCGGTGTTTAGAACGGGAGTTACTCTTTTTTGATCGACGTCTATTAGTTTTTTTACTATACTTTCCGCATTAGGAAATGTAGCTATTATTGTTTTTATAACAACAGAAACGCCCTGATAGTTTACAATTAAATACGATATGATATCACTTGTAGTAAGGATAGAAGTACTAGACAACTAATAGTATTCTCGCATTTACAAACTGTTGTCAATTCACATAACAATAGCAGTTGCATCATTACTATAATTTGGACAGTTGAATAGTAACTATAAATAAAAAACTAGTGCCGTACGTTTCGTGAACACACGAAACGTACGGCATACGTTTATAGTCTTTTCCTAAAGGATCTGATCAAAATGTAAACAAATGAATCAGAAAACCTACCTACCTGTCAATTTGTAGTGCCACATATAAATAAAAAAAACCGGTCAAGAGCGAGTCGGACTCGCGCACCGAGGGTTCCGTTCCGATTTCTGAAAAAGTGTGCTATTTAGAGACATCGTTTTATTTTTCCTGTAATCTTTACATAAACTTCTATCACATAGAATAATTTCAGATTTTTCCCTTTGCAAACTTCGGAGATAAGGAGGGTGGGGGAACGGTATTTTTTTTTAACATTTTTCATCAAAAATCGAAAACTACAGCGGCCTAAAAAAAAATTAAAAAATGTTTAAGAATGTGCAAACAGTTCTCTTTCATATGATACGCCACATGCCCTAGTAGCCCCACTTTGAATTTTGAAGACCCCTTTTCAGCACCGGTTACAAAAAAAATATAAATATTTTTACTTCTTTCATATTTGCAAAAAAGTTGATAAATGATAAATGATAAATGATAAATGATAAATGATTTATTTTCTGTAAGTAGGTTTGTACAAACACTTTTACACGTCAAACATATTTTTTTTTAAACTAGATGAGTTCGACGTTTCCTATCTGACTACTCTGAGAAGAAACGCCGAAACAAACTCAGAGGTCACAGTCTCTTTTAAAGTCCAGACATAATCTTGGTCAGATCATGTGAAGACCATGTAGATTGCAGTCAGAAATGGTCTTTTGATGAAAGAACCACACAGATTGAGTGGACCTGTCCAGTCAGTGCACGCATTTGTCAGTAATCGTGCAGCTCAACTCAAAACTTAAGGAGCTTAACGATTCGACGAACAATACCAAAGAAAAGACATTTGGGTAGGCCGCATAAATTACTCAAACTGTCAGACTATAACTAAAACTGAGAAAAGGATAAAATAAATAAAAAACAATGATCCACGTAGTCTTCACATTCACAATAATTAAAAATAGTATAACAAACAAAATATTCATGTCATTGTATAGAATATGTAAAAAGGTATTTAAATCAACATTAATAGTGTAAATTTATTGGAGCAGCTCAAACCCAAGCCTTTTTGTCCTCAATATAGTCTTTGACAGTATAAAAGGCTTTCTGACAAAGTTTCCGCTTTATACAATTTTTGAATTTATTAAGGCTTAGTTCTTGAATGTGGCTAGGTAGTTTATTATAAAAACGTATACATTGGCAACTAAACGAACCACTTATTTTCTTCAGCCTGGTTGGGTAAACGTTATCTAAAACTATTCCAAAATAGCATTAGTAGTTCTTGAGATATTCAGCTGTGACAGGCAGACAGACAGACAGACTGAGTGAGACCATAAGGGTTCCTTGTTTACCATTTTGGTACGGAACCCTAAAAAAGTAAAAAGTTTATCGATTCATAAACATGGTACAAAAAAATTTGGTAATAAACTATTACACTTGGTTGGTTTTGGTTTGGTTTGGTAATAGTGCTTTGATTTGATAATTTGAATACTTATGGTTGATGCGCCAAGGTAGCCCGCGAAATTCAAAATTTCTTACGTTTTTTGCAATTTGTAGGTCAGTGTGAGCTTGTATGTTGATTAAAATATGATTCGCGGCCGTAGCTAATATGGCTTTACAGAATAATAATTATAATCATTAGAATCAGCAATACAACTCCATAAGTTAGCATTTACCTCAAATCTAGCGATTTCATGAAATCATGAGGTTTGAGATAAATGCTAACTTATGGAGTTGTATTGCTGATTCTAATGATTATAATTCTGTAAAGCCATATTAGCTACGCCCGCGAATCATATTTCAATCAACATACAAGCTCACACTGACCTACAAATTGCAAAAAACGTAAGAAATTTTGAATTTCGCGGGCTACCCTGGCGCTTTCGCCTTAAACCCGAAATTCTGATTTTTAATCACGTTGAAGATGTTTTTGATTTGACAATTGAGGTTCTATGTTAGAAGATTTAATTTCCGCACTTAGTCCTTCATGTGGAGCATTGTGCGGGGCCATGGCGGCCGTCGGGGGATACTCCAACCAGCCCACCTCACTCCAGAAGTCGATCAAGTCTCCTAGTCTGTTCAGAACATCTGTGAAAGATCCGGGTGTTCAAAGAGTTTCTGTTCTTATCTGGGTGACGCATGTGCATAACGGGTTCCTCAGCCTCCATGCAGGCCCTGCACAGAGGACTGCCCGTTATGCCTATTGTGTGGAAGTGTCCCGTGATGATCCCCGTCACCAGGCGCAGCCCGTTCCTGGCCAGGCGTAAGAAATGTCTCGTTAGCCTACCATCTAGAGATGGCATGGCCTCCCTAGACTGTTTTAACCTAAAATCCGGCCAAGTGTGTGTCGGACTACGCACAATGAACGGTTCCGTAGTTGGGATGAAAATTATCCCAAGATCAAACTTAGTTGAAAAGCATGTTCTCGCATACATTCCAACAGTAAATGTAAGTTTGTTTGAGATGTTATTTTAAGACCACAAACTTCTTATAGGTTTTCCTGTAATCTACAGGTATAGAACTATTTTTTTTTTTTTAATTTTCGGCTCACTATTTTCGGAGATAAGGGGGAAATGGTCAATGTTCGTCTATTTTCTTAAATAACTTTAAAACATTGTATTTAAGACCCTCATAGTAAGCCCTTTCATTTGATATGTCACAAGGTACAGTTTTTAAAACTTTTTTTTTTAAATTTTCTTATTTGCCCCCTAAAAGTGACCCCCATATTAAAAAATTCATTTATTTACTTTAGCCGTACGTGTTTGGGTCACAGAAATCCATATGTGTACCAAACAACTTAATCGGTCCGTTAGATTCGGAGCAAATTGGCTGTGACAGACGGACACACGAGTGATCCTATAAGGGTTCCGTTTTTCCTTTTGAGGTACGGAACCTTAAAAAGGGTTTGTTTACACTTTTATCAGATAGTTTACGTTATTTGTTTATGCTAAACATGGCATTATGGAGTTTGACGTGACACGGACAACAAGTGTCTAAGTTCTCGTGGCAAGAGTATATTGTTTTCTTTAGCGATTGAAATTGACGCACATTACCAATGATATATTACCTTTAGATGCGTTACCCGGGCTCAAAAATGGGAAATTAAATGAAGGGCAATTGCCCGGCGTGATATCAGTCACGCACGCGCGCCAGTGAACATGCAGCAGCTAGTGACGTAACTAAATAAGTATATTCATCTCTTTCTTACAACAGGTATCGGCATGCGTCTTTCCTTTTCTTAGCGGCCAGTATATACTGGCATGTTGGTACATCATGGCTTACGCTGTTTTTGAAAGCACTGATGTTCGTGTATGACGCGTCTATCTATAATACGTCATTGCACATTACTCGATTCTTTACAGTCTTCTGTGTTAAGAGGAAATGGGGGCAGCCAGACTTTTGAAAATTAGGTACTTATTGCTGTCGCTCTGCGAGCGCTCCGCCCTCGAATTCGTGCGATAAGGACAACTGCAGATTCGACTAAATAGCCTGTGTAAAAAGTCACATTTCGAGGTTTGGCTCTCGCCTATTTCCTCCTCCAATATTGGACCAATTTAAAAGATATTTCATAAACTGAATAAGAAGGATATATACTATGCCCCTATGTTTTTCTTTTTTCGTTAATAGTTGTCAAATTGGTACACTAGGCGCCTGTTGACAGCGGTCTGAATAGGCAATTTTGAGCATTTTTGGAGGGTTCTAGTTCTTATAAAAATAATATATCATCAAAAAGGAAAACATAGGGGCATACAAGTAGCTGATATTTATATTTCTACAAAAAATCATTGCTCTATGGTCATTAACCAGAAAGAAAACAGGCGAGAGCGTTTGTATCTTTTTGTATGGAGAAAAGAGCACCCACGTTTCCTCTTAAGTATCGATTTTTAGTAACACTATCTTTACTTTGCCAACGCAACGTACGAACTCGGATGTCTCTCTAATTTGGCTTCAAATACGGTTCATAGATAAATTACTTACTTTAGGGTGGCTCATGTCTATCTAAGTAATAACAGCCGCACGGATCCATCCATCAGGTTAAGCTACGTTTGCAGTGGTTGTTCAGTGGATGGGTGACCATCTTTACATACATACCGAGACTCCTCCGTGCCTCGGAAAGCACGTTAAGCCGTTGGTACCGGCTGTCATTCGTGGATCTTTGACAGTCGTTATGGGTCGCCAGAAGCCCGAAAGTCTGACAACCAGTCTTACCAAGGACCAAGGGTTGTCGTATTACCCAGTTACTGGGTTGTGAAGGTCACATACTGGTATTCTTCATTTGCATCCTGTTAGACTGGAAGACTTAATTTTATTATCTAAGGTAGCCAACCCTAAATGTGCGAAGTCCGACACGCACTTGACCGGTTTTTTACTGTCAGGAACTAAACAGTTAATTTAATTAACTTAAAAATTAATTAAAAACAAAGCAAAATTATTTTGTAAAAATCTTTTGTTCTAACAACGCGTGTCAAAAGGGCGTTGACACCAAACACATTTCGACAATTTTATTTTTAATTAAAAAAGTAGGTTCCTTAAACAGTTTTCTCATAAGAAAACATACTCAGATATTATAATCTTAATCCACTTAAACATAAAAATCAGAACCCAAAATAAATCTTTCTCCACAATGATTCTTTTACTCATAAGAATAACGTTACACTAATAAGAATCTGTCTGGCCTCAAAAGTCGCTCCAAATTTAACCGCGCCTGCCGTGGACCCCCGCAATATCTATTTTCGGGCGCCCCTAGGGTCGACGCCCGGACCCGTTGCAAGATAACACTCCCTCCCTGCTTTTTAGAGCCCTCATACATAATCCAGCCAGCATATTTTGATAGACGGCGGAATACGGAACTAAGTTCTAATTTCAAGTAATTTTGTAGTTTTTAGTGACAAGCAGCGCCACCCCTGATTGTCTAGTTACAGTGGTCGTGGTAATGAAGGGCGTTTTTTTTTTTCGAGACTATTTTTGAATTTAGAAGTGTTTTGAGGGTGGCGCGAATCTTTTGTACTAATGTGAATGGGAAGATTTTTTAAAGGAATTTGCATGCATGATTTTATTGATTAGAGGAGCTCGTGGCTAAGTAATAACAGCCGCACGGGTCGATCCATCAGGTTAAGCTACGCTTGGCCGGGTTGGTCCGTGGATGGGTCGGATCTTTACATACCGAGACTCCTCCGTGCCTCGGAAAGCACGTTAAGCCGTTGGTCCCGGCTGCCATTCGTGGATCTTTGACAGTCGTTACGGGTCGTCAGAAGCCCGAAAGTCTGACAACCAGTCTTACCAAGGGGTATCGTATTAGTGTAGTTGTGGAGGTCAGATAGGCAGTCGCTCCATGTAAAATACTGGTATTCAGCTGCATCCGGTTAGACTAGAAGCCGACCCCAACATAGTTGGGAAAAGGCTAGGCAGATTAATTTAAAAATCTCGTTTGGTCGTGAATTTATGGAGTCAGAATGTGACTAAAAATACATCGCTTTAGATACTGCAGTAAGTTTATTTTGAGCTTCTGTGTAGCATCTTCGTTTCATTTAAGTAATTAAGATTCATGTCCACTATACAATCCCCCCATACCTGATTGAAAAATTATTTTTAAAAGAGTTAGGGCCTATTTCACGATGTCCGAATACCACTACTCATCGAATAAATTCAAAAATGACAATTTATGTTCAAATCCAGCTGTTAGGGCCCTTGCTCACGGCGAGTTTTTGTAGCGATGCAGTAGTGATGCTGTCGCGCGTCCGCATCGATACAGTCGCGAAGCGGTCGCTAGCTGTGTGCCCTCGCCCACGGGCCCAGATTCAGTCGCGATGCAAACGCGACACTGGTGCGCTTCTGTCGCGATGCAAACGCGATTCAGTAACGGCACAAAAATACCTGCGATCGCTACAGTTGCAAGATGGACTCCGTTGAGGCAACATTCGTCACGTTGTCTTTGGTGCTGCTTTTACGTAAGCAGCCGAAGCGTAGGCAACGAAAGCTCGGTTCTCCACTCACGCGCCACCCTCCCTCTGTTCTCTCCCCGATGTCGTCCGACACGGTCGCGCGTTTGCATCGATACAGTCGCGATACTGTAGCGCGTTGGCATCGCTTCTGTAGCGCGTTGCAAATGCGACTAACGCGCGTTAGTAGCGATGCAGTCGCGCATTTCGTAAACGCGCGACAGCATCGCTACAAAAAGTCGCCGTGGGCGAGGGCCCTTAGTTCTAGAAATTAGCGCGTTCAAAAAAACTCTTTTTCATATTAGTTTATATAGCAATTTGGCAACGTATCTGCGATGTCTCTGGTATTGCTGGAGTCCATTTACCATGGTGAGCTATTATACTTGTTGATATTTAATAATAACATAAAAATAACCAGGTTTTAGATCTACAACCTAAGAAATGAGTCCTAAAACTACAATAAATACTTTTTCTTTCTTTCTTTTCTTTAAAACCTGCAAACTCAAACTCAAAGCATTTATTTCAATTCAAACATTTAAACCACTTTTTAATTTTCAAGGGGTCGGTCAGTCAGAAATATGAAGCTATTTGCCCATTCCAAAGCGTAGTAGGTACCTATGGAGAAGAACGGCCAATAAACTCCACGGACACTGCCTAATGTCGGGGCCACACCAACGTCAATGTCAATGCCATCGCCATAAACATCGCGGTAATTATTCCGATAAATTGAGTGGCCACACTTGAACGCCGCCACCCGAGTTACCGCCACGTCAATCGGCAATGTGAATGCCGTTGTCAAATTATCGCGATAAGTTGTAGCTACTAGCTACACCTACGGCCTTTTTTTTTTTTGTGGATGGGAAATCAAATGACTTCTCTCGCTCTGGGTGGAGCGGAAGGGCGTGTCAGATTTTTACTGACTAAAACCCACCCGTGTTCCTTCAGTTGCCTATGCCAGGGCCGCGGTATCTCTTTCGAACAACTCGCGACCCCGGCGGCGTCGGCCCTATCGGACCCCATCATTGCTGACATCTCTTTGAGGCTACGTCCATCATCGCGATAATCAACGGCATATCTCGTTGGTGTGGCCCCGACATAAGTTAAAATCCCTGTAATTCGGATACTCGCACAATTTCTCGTGCGTCATGGCGGTGGCGGCTGGCGGTGTTTCGTTTTCATAATCTACGTCAAAACACTACCGTTCTTTGTAAACATAGTTAGGTTCGCGATTTTCTTTCGTGTTATTACCTAGGTACTACGATTTGGTGAGGAATTTCGTAGACCCGCCATAGAAACGAGTTTCATCGGCGGAAGAATAGACAAAATGACAGATTATAGAAAGATTTCTAATGTCTAAGCATGGCGATGTCATTTTGTCTATTATTCCGTCGACAAAACCCGTTTCTATGGGTCGTGGTATGAGTGCTGGTATCTGAAGAAATAAATTATAATAAGCCTGATTATGTTGCTACTTGGCAAGAGTGCTCCTTCCTCGAAAGCATCATTGTTGTTTTTTTTTTAAGTTTTATGCAAAAAATAATGTTCTTTTTATTTGTAACTAGCTGACCCGACAGACGTTGTCCTGTCTTAGCTATGAATATTCTAATGTAAACGTGCGAAGTTCCCGAAGGCGCAAGCTGATAACATTTTGAATTGTGTAGGAAAACTTAATTTATATTTTAAGAATTGATCTACGATTTTTTGCTGAAAAGTAAAATACCGGAATAAATTTAAAGTAAAATAAAAAAGTCAAAACTATGAAACAGAATAATTGAAGCCAATAATTAATTTGAAAAAAAAAATTGTTTTGAGTAAGTAGGTATGTATTTCGATGGCTATAAGAGTAGGGAAAGACCAAAGAAACGATGGATGGATTGTGTGAAAGATGACATAGCTAGAAAGGGAGTGACTACCGAGATGACGACTAATAGTTAGATAAGTATGGAAGAAAGGATCATGTTGCGCTGACCCCAAATAAATTGGGATAGTGGGTTGTTACTTGTATCCAATCTCCACATTATATTTAGTACAGTAGTGTTAGTAAATTGACTCTGTAATAATAAACTGTGTAGAAGTTTCTTTCATACAAACCTTGTCCTGACAATTACAAATACAACAAAAAAAAAATATAGCCAAATATTAGCGTACTCATACATTCGGCAATTGATTTTTATTTATATAGAATACTACATAGCCGACCTGCCAGACGTTGCGTTGTCGTGTCAAAATTTCAGTAAATCGAACGGCGGGAAAACAAATGAACAACTGATTATAAAATTAATTTGAATTTGGAATTCTAAATAGAATGAAAGATGCCAAATGCACCAACCATGCGAAGCCAAAAGAAAAAAAAAAGACGTTGCCCTGCCCTCATGTATGAGAAAATTAATTTTCTTCAATTTTTTTTTGGTTTTTAATAGTAATTCTGCTATTCGGGACGGAGACCAATACATCAAATCAAAAACCATGAAAATCGGTCCAGCCGTTCTAGAGTTATAAGTGTTCGAACAAACCCGACTTTGTTTTATATATTAAGATCCTAGTTATGATCTTAAGAAGTAGCCATGCCAATCAATCTGCCAATCTGCCTAGCCTTTTCCCAACTATGTTAGGGTCGGCTTCCAGGCTAATCGGATGCAGCTGAATGCCAGTATTGTACGTGGAGCGACTGCCTATCTGACCTCCACGACCCAGTAACTGGGTAATACGGTACCCCTTGGTAAGACTGGTTGTCAGAATTTCGGGCTTCTGACGACCCGTAACGACTGTCAAAGATCCACGAATGACAGCCGGGACGTGCTTTCCGAGGCACGGAGGAGTCTCGGTACGTAAAGATGGTCACGCATCCACTGACCAACCCCGGCAAGCGTAGCTTAACCTGATGGATCGGCCCGTGCGGCTGTTATTACTTAGCCACGGACATACAGGGTGATTCTTTTGGGGTGTCAAGCCAGTGCGAGCTGATAGCAGAGTACCATACCTATCGATTTAACCCCCATGTATGTTCTACGATTTTTTGTAGTTTTCGAGTTATTTTTATTTTGCATCCCTCGTTTCATATCAATGGTAATGGTTAAGGGGTTAAGGATAGTAGTTGGCATACAATTTATGTTTTATTATCAACTGAGCTCTGCTTAAACGTAGAGGAATAGTAAATATCAGGATTGACAAAATATTCAAAGATAATAAATAAAAAATACTTATATCTTCGGATGAAGCGATTCATATAATAGTGATCGAACTTCAAGTTCGTTTAATCATCTATTATAAAATATGAAAATCACAAGATTTCAGATACACCATACACCACTCAACGACCGATTTCAGCAAATAATTAGTAAAAATATTTAGTAGGTAGGTACTTACATTCTTGTTCAAAGTTGACCCAAAAAAAAAGATATATTTTTTTAAAGCCATCATCTCGTTGAATCAGGAAAAATATCGAAAAAAAATATTTTAACTCGAAAACTACAAAAAATCGTAGAACATACATGGGGGTTAAATCGATAGGTATAGTACTCTGTTATCAGCTCGCACTGGCTTGACACCTTAAGGCCACGTCCGCACAGACAGGCGGCTTGCTTAGCGCCTAGAGCCTAGCGCGTCACCTAGCGAGTACCTAGCTTAGTAAAACGAACGTTCTAAAATGAACGAGACCGGCTACTGTGCGCTTAGCGCCTAGCTAGTCGCTTCGCGTGCATCCATGTAAACAAACGTGTTGGTTTTTTATTGCGAGGCGCGAGGTATTTTAGAAGAAAACAATGGATGAAATATTAATTGCTTCAGTTTTTAAAAGAGAACCTCTGTGAAATCCAGCTCATGAACTCCATAAAAATGTAGTAATCTTAATTTATATCCTGAACCCAACATGATGGATAAAGCCGCGAACTGATATAATTTAAAGATTAATTTTCTGTGAGTAGTAGTTTTAGAGCTATTTTTGAAAGTGTCATCTCGTCAACGTGCCGACAGGCAAATGCCCAAGGCACCTAGCGCCCTACCACGCAAACCACCTCTAGTGCGGACACCGTATATCCAAGCAAATAGCCAGAATGCTAGCTGCTAGGCACTAGGCGCTAAGCTAGCCGCCTGTCTGTGCGGACGTGGCCTAAAAGAAACATCCTGTAAGTAAGTATAGTCTTCAAACCGATAAAATTTCAAATAGTCGGGCCAATGACACCCGCGTTACAACAACAAAATATTGAAGGTATACATAGCCATAGGGTCGCAGTCGACGGCCCCTATCGATTTTTATGTACCCACATTTTGTTTCAAACTAAAGTCTAGAGGAGAGCAGCGAAACCTACAGCTGCCTCGCTTGCACTTAGGGTGAAACTTCTGCAATTATGCGATGGAAGTTTTGCGCTGTTTGTTTGCTTTTTTCGGGGGTTGTTAAGGGTAGGTTCTGTGGTGTGCGTTAAGGTTATGGCTGAGTTTTTTTTTGTATAGTGTGTAAAAATGTTTTGGTCATGTTCTTCTGTCGAGGTGACTACTCAGAATGTATTCTTATCTTACTCTTGTTGAGTTATTCGAATGAATTAAGTAATGTTTTAGTCGGTGACTGACACGTTTTTACCGACTTCTGAAAAAGGAGAAGGCTATCAATTCGGATGTTTATTTTTTGTTTTTTTTTTTTATGTATGTTCGGGCATAACTACGTCATCTATAGACGGATTTGCAAAATTCTTTTTTCTTTGAAAGGGTATACTCTCGAGGTGGTCCCATTGTCACCAGGTCAGATTCTGATGAAGGGAAATCGAGGGGAAATCCCATGGAAATCGAGGGAAACCCTCAAATTTTATAGGCACACCTATAGCGATTTGAGTATTTTTTATAGTAACTCGTGCATTTGCTCTCGGAAAACACCATTTGGTAAAGTGGAACTGATGATGAAGACCACAGATGGCCATCGGAACTACTCAATTATACCTAAGTATTTCACGGGTTGCGATTCGATTGCTTTAATATGGTTGCTAATGCTAAGTAATTTATGCTCGTCAAAATGCATAATGGTGATGATGACTTCACCATGGAGCTCCAGTTCTCCTGGTTCTTACTAGGGGAACTCCTCAAAAATTAACGTCCCTGCATCGGGATATCTTGAATTTTTATATTTTGATTTGAATTGAATATATTTTGTAAAAGGTGATGAGCAGTTGACATTGGGCTATTGTAACTTAGATATCTATATTACAAACTGAGCGACCCACTAAAAAGTGAAAAATAAAAACTTTTTTACAAAAAAAAAAACAACCGACTTCCAAAAAAAAAGCCTTCAAAGTGAAAAATAACTTTAATTTTGGAAGTCGGTGGCAAAAAACTAAAATACAGATCCAAAGGCACCGACTTCCAAAATTAAAGTTATTTTTCACTTTGTAGTGTTTTTTTGGAAGTCGGTTGTTTTTTTTTTGTAAAAAAGTTTTTTGAACCTAAGGACCAATGACAACAAGAGTACCAATAGTTCGTTGTATTCGTGTTATCACTACTTCAATCTTAATATGGATATTAACACAATCTAATAAGTAGGTACTACTTATAACTTATCTTCATAGGCCCTAATATAGACTATTATGTAGTTATAAGGAGGAGGAGCTCGTGGCTAAGTAATGACAGCCGCACGGGTCGATCCATCAGGTTAAGCTACGCTTGCTGGGGTTGCTCCGTGGATGGGTGACCATCTTTACATATCGAGACTCCTCCGTGCCTCGGATAGCACGTTGAGCCGTTGGTCCCGGCTGTCATTCGTGGATCTTTGACAGTCGTTACGGGTCGTCAGAACCCTGAGAGTCTGACAACCAGTCTTACCAAGGGGTATCGTATTACCCAGTAACTGGGTTGTGGAGATCAGATAGGCAGTCGCTCCATGTAAAATACTGGTATTCAGCTGCGTCTGTTAGACTGGAAGCCGACCCCAACATAGTTGGGGAAAGGCTAGCAGATTGATTGAATAACGTACCCTTGACTCGACTTGATTTGGTTATCTTGTTGGTCTGGTGGCAGGGGATGGTGGAATGCTGAGTATGAGGTCAAGTCGTCCCGGAGTCTGGTTGGTGGCAGGAGGAGGCTCTTATATCAAATCTGTGACAGATAATGAGGCCCCGACGTTCATTAGCGATCGCTCGCTTGTCTTGAGTCGGGTTGGCTCGGCTCCATAACTAAGGTCCACAAAGTAGTTTTGTATGCATTCATAAACTCAATCTTTTCCGATTGGTGTAGGTAGAAACTACAGAATTCCACTCCCAAAGGAGTTTGAAAAAAAATATGGTACGCACGTAGGGTTGCCAACCGTACTCTAAAATAGAGTATTGTACTCTTTTTCTTGTAGGTGTACTCTAGAATCTATAACACTAATAGAGTACGCGAAAATACTCTTCTAACATAAATTGACCTTTTTGGCATAATCTTCACTGATGCCAGCCATGAAAGTGAAGTGGCAAGAAGAGCTGCAGTGCGATTCTGTAACCATCTCACCGTGAAAACTTAGATGAAGTGAGCGTGGAGTGAGCTGTCAATAGTGTCAATTCCTAGCAAAAACAAACTCACTTCACCTAAGTTTTCAGGGTGAGATTTTTACAGAATCGACCGGCTGAACAAGGGATTCATTCAAATTGATTAAAAATGAGCTCCTGATCCTATATTAACTTAGAATTGGGATGTTTGGAGTCATAAAATTCTTTTAAAAACAAGTAGTAAAAAATTGTTATGTAAAGTGCTAAAAATACATTTTTATTTTATTGGCCAGTCGTCTTAGGGTTCAATAAATGGTAGGTACTCTTTTTAATAATCTGTACTCTTTATTGACCCTCTCTATAATCAAATATACTCTACTTCTTCTAGAAAAAGTTGGCAACCCTATACGCACGGCTTCAGATCAAGCTATACATTTCCAGTATAAGCTAATCTCGCATTGTATAGGATTTCCTTACAATGAGAGGTCAGTGGAAACTGGAAACGTATAGCTTGATGTGTAGCCGTGTGTACAGCGGTTATTGACCAATATTCTGTTAAGAGATCACTGTACTCATCATTAAAATAATGTTTTACTAACAACATTATTGGACATTTACGAATAAACTTTTTTTTTTTATGAACAATTTTTAATATGTGACCAAATCTGAAATCGGGAAAAAAAATCAGCTGTTCCCTACATTTTAACGAGTAAATGTACTGAACAACAGATTTTTTTTGCGATTTGACGACACGGTTTGCGCAGTGGTTGAGCGATTGACTGCTGCGCAGCATGTCGCGGGTTCGATTCCCGCACGGAACAAATATATGTACGACCTACAAGTATTTGTTCCGGGTCTGGGTGTTTTTCTATCTATAATATGTATGTATTGTAAAAATGTATATAAGTAGCTTATCAGCCATCTCGTTACCATAACACAAGCATTAGGTTGCTTAGCTTGGGACTAGATGGCGTTGTGTGAAATGTCCAAGGATATTTATTTCAGGTTTTTGTCCTATAGTAAAAGTTGTTCATAACAATGAGTACAATGGCCCCTTAAGAGCTTGGTGGTGTTTTACCAATAACCCTGTATATGTATACTTAACTTAATTTAATTCATTCATTCCAATGATTCATTCACTGAGAGTTCCAGACACGAAAGTGAACACCTAAGAAATGTTTTTTGAAAATTCATCCCATAAAGGTGTTAAAATGTAATCCTGCATCGGACTCTTGTTCTTCTCTCGGATCGGCACAAGAGAGGAAATGTGGGTGCTCTTTTCTCCATACAAAAAGATACAAACGCTCTCGCCTGTTTTCTTTCTGGTTAATGACCATAAAGCAATGATTTTTTACAGAAATATAAATTGTTAGCATATTTACTAATCATTACTTTTTCTCTCTTTCCAGGTATATAAATACAGTTCCAGTATTCAAACCTTAAAAATATACAGTCTAGTCTAAAAAGTTTCTACTTAAAATTTTAAAAAAAAACGAAGTATTCATCGTACTTAATAAATTAGTAAAAAAAAAAGAAAAATATTTTATACTTGTTAGCATTAGAATTTATACACTGTGATAACGATTTTGGTGGGAATTTTTTTGAACTGTGCAATTTTTGAAATAAGGAATAGTAACGGTTTTGTGCAATTTTTTTGAAAGAGGAAAGTGAAGTGATTGGCCAAAGATATGTTAAGATAGTTGTGTAATAGTTTGACTTGTGAACGTAAGATGGCGCTGCCCCCGCAACAGTTTTGTGTGCGGTGGAACTCATATCACACCAATTTACAGGTATGTTGATGCTCAGGGAAAGATCATGGATCCATCATGATTCCAGTGTTAGAGAGAGACGGAGCTATACAAGTCGAAATGTTAATGGTTATTTTCCTCTTAAAGGGTCATTGTACTCATCATTATGAACAACTTTTACTATGGGACCTAACCTGAATTCGCAAAAAAATCTGCTGTTCAGTACATTTACCTACACATCAAAATGTAGGGAGCAGCAGATTTTTTTTTTCGCTATTTCAGGTTTGGTCCCATAGTAAAAGTTGTTCATAATGATGAGTACAGTGACCCTTTAAGAGGAAAACAACTATTAAAATTTCACCTTGTATACGACTATAGCTTTTCTCAACGGAACCATGACGCATCCATGATCTTTTTCACGTCATAGTAGCCCCTGTACTTAATTTTGTAAGTTTTACAATATTTCTTACATGTGTGCCAGTGTTTGTTGTGACTTTTGGGCCTTCCATTAAAGCGACTACTTATAGGTGCTAACAACGCCATCATTAAAAAAAAAAACAAGGGCTATGGAACATTTTGAAATTTCCTATGATCACATTTTTAGTCAGACGTTGTAGAATTTTTTGTATCAAAAAAATCAACATTGAACCTCCACGGCTTTTTTGGCGTTATCTGCTTTAACTTCGAACCTAGGACTTTGAGTGTTGATTTTTTTTATATAAAAATTCTACCTCACCTGACAAAAGTATGTGCATAGGAAATTTCAAAATGTTCCATATCTCCAGGTGCTAGCGCCGCCGGTTAGCAGCTCAACTCGCCTTAAGCGCTAAGGTAGCCCGCGAAAATTTAAATTTTCTTATGATTTCTGCAATTTGCAGCACAGTGTCTGGGTCTCTGTTGATTACAGTATGATTCGACACCGTAACGTAACGTATTTACATAAATATAATCATTAGAATCAGTAATAAATACAACTCTCCAAATATCAAGATTTCATGAAATAGTAATTGTTAGGATTATATGAACTTAGAGGGTTGTATTGATGATATTCTATAAATACAGATTTGATACGGTCGCGAACCATACCACCCTGCAAAGATCGTTGCTCAAACTGGCCTGAGGGCTTCGGAACCCCAAAATCCAGGACTTATTATCTTGCGGTGCACTGATGATGACCAACCAGTACCTAATAATAAAATTGTAACTCTGTGCTTAAAAGAGCACATTATGTGAGGGAAGAGAGAGTGCACCTACTTTTTGAGTGCACATTATGACGTGTTATATTAGCCATCATTCTTCCAGTGCAAGAGAGACAGGTAAAACTGGCTATACAGGAAGAATAGCAGCGTCTCTTTTTCGCAAAAGAACAATGTTGGCTTTAACACTTCGCCATTGTATGTCTTTGTGCACTAATATCTCCTGCGTAGTTGGCTAATCTTTCTGATATTACTATTCAACTTATATGTATTCTTTCTCCATTCCAGGCGGTCTTCCCCCGCCTCCTGCTAACAGAACAGTTCGCTGACGTGACGCTCGCATGCGAGTCGCGTCAGCTGCGATGTCACAAGCTTGTGTTGTCAGCGTGTTCGGCGTACCTCGAGCGACTGCTACTGCAGAACCCTTGCGACCATCCCATAGTACTGATGAGGGATATGCGGTAAGTCTTCATCTGCCTAGCCTTTTGTCAACTATGCTGAGTATCCAGGGAGCTTCTTGCCCTTTTTTCTCCATAGGAAGTTACTACGCTTTGGAATGGGCAACATCATCTTCCTGACTGACTCCTTGACAATTCGAAAGTGCCTGTAAACCTGTAATTGGGTTGATTGAAATAAATGCTTTGAGTTGGGGTCACCGGATGCAGCTGACCTCCACGACCGAGGTACTGGGTAAGACGGTGCTACTTGGTAAGGGGGTTTACTAGATTACTCGTAAGCAGTATCAAAGATCAAGGAATGGCATTGGAGACCGATGGCTTAGCGTGCTTTCCGATGGTCTTGGTAAAAAATGAACGGTCAGCCACCCAAGGACCGACCCTGGCAACCCCTGACACTTGATCCATCGTCCCGTGCATCTATTACTAAACCACGAGCCCTGTGAGTCGCGCCAGCTGCAATGTCTCAAGCCTGTGTTGTCAGAGTATTCATAGTGCTGATGAGAATATGCGGTAAGTCATCATCTTCCTAGCCTTTCCCCAAGTTGGAGCCACCGGATGCAGCTGAATACCAGTATTTTACATTTAGCAACTGCCTATCTGACCTCCACAACCCAGTTACTAGTAAAACCATAGCTTTTAGTCTAACGGGATGCAGCTGAGTACCAGTGATTTACATGGAGCGACTGCCTATCTGACCTCCACAACCCAGTTGCGGGGTTACTTATCAGATTGGTTTAACGACTGTCAAAGATCTTCGAATGACAGCCGGGATGGCTTAACTTGCTTTCTGAGGCACGGAATGGTGTCGGTATGAAATGGATGGTCACATATCTAAGGTCCGACCCTGGCAAGCGTAACTTAGCCTTACTCGACCCGTATAGCTGTTACCTAGCCACGAGCCTGTATGAAAAAACGTAATGTATACGTATGCATTTATGTGTATATATGGTGTAAGCATAGATATCCGAAGACATGCCTTCAGTCTATATTTGTTCAAGTTCAAGTGTCGCCACTTTTTCCCCCACTCCTGAAACTCACACAAAAACAAAAGAAATAGCTATACGCCATACATTATGAGTTTTTCAAAATGATAAATGATTTATTTTCTGTAAGTAGGTTTGTACAAACACTTTTACACGTCAAGCATATTTTATTTAAAACTAGATGAGTTCGACGTTTCCTATCTGACTACTCTGAGAAGAAACGCCGAAACAAACTCAGAGGTCACAGTCTCTTTTAAAGTCCAGACATAATCTTTCGACGCACTTTTGTGCTATCTTATTGCACACATCATGCTCAAAAGGGGCGCTTTGCTTACCGCCATCGCGCGTAAATTATGGTCAGTATGACCGCGTGGAGTCGACATGTGCCACGCCTCCAAGTCATATCCCTCGATATCCGTGGGTGTAAGTTGTAAACAGTGGCAATCTTTTAAGGGGTCATTGTACTCACTCTTTTGCTATGAGATCAAATCTGAAATCGCGAAAAAAAAAATCTGCTGTTAAGTATGTTCGCATAATTCGTCCAAATGCAGGGAACAGCTATTTCAAGTTTGATCCCATAGTAAAAGTTTGGCCAGTCTGTGCTAATATTGATAGCCTTGACCGCCGGTCAGCGGGACTGTTATTTATATTTCCGTCTCTCTCTTGCAGGTTCAGCGAGATGCAGGCGCTGGTAGACTTCATGTACAAAGGCGAGGTGAATGTGACGCAGGAAGAGCTGCCCAGTCTGCTCAAGTCTGCTGAGGCGCTGCAGATCAGAGGTAGCTATAACTACTGGTTTATCATCATCCTTAGTAGTAGCAGTCTCTTATGTACAGTGGGCTGCATCGATTGGGTACCGAGTATTTCGGGACATCGCCAAGCGGTTGGTCGACTCCACACGGGACGGGCATTGCCATCCAGCGTGGCAATGCCGCCAGCCTTTTAGGCACTTTTCCCACTGACAGCGATGCGGACGAATATTTTGATGCCCTATGAGCTCTTGTTCCCCCTTTTTTTATTATTGGGTACCCCAGTTGTATTAAAATTTTAATACAACTGGGGTACCCAATTGATGCAGCCCACTGTACAGTACTAAACGCCCTTATCGTCTTTTTTACACCATCCATAGTTTCCTTCGTCTTATTCCATTCTTAGAGTACTCCACGATCGTACTCAAGACATTTATTATTATTAGATTTACTTCCAACAACATAGGCTACAAAGACTTACTTCCAGCTTTTCACCAAGTTCCAAATATATTGTCACGGTTTTTTGCTGCTATATCTGGATGAAAGTCTATGGTAAGGTTGTGCGTCGTTGTCCGCCACCCTGTATAACATAGGCTTTTATAAAAAGATCTGCATGCTGTCCTGGCTCGCTTCTTCGTCCCAGACAATTACTGCCGCGGCAGTGCGCACAGGCTGTTTGCTGTGCCCCCATGTCGCACTGTTGCGCGTGCGCAGTCCCCAGTACCTCGCACTCTGGCCGCACTTAATGATCTCTTGGATTCTAATCCAACAAACGATCTGTTTGCGGATGAATGGACGAAGATATTATTGGCATGTCAGAAGTACTGTGAGAGGGATTCATGAAAGTACCTATTGCAAATTTAAAAAAAAAAATTAAAAAAAATTTTAACCGTGCTAATTAAAGTTAAATAAATAAATAAATAAATTTAAAAAAAGTTCGTCTTTGTAGACCGTCGTCTCCCTCACTCATACTCATTTAATTAAATAAAATTTAAAAAAAATACCTGTCTGTGTGACATTCTCTTTCTTACACTGAACATGTCTCTATGACTATACAACGTGTCGTTTTGAATCCTCGTCAAATTTCAGGGTGTGATACAGAACATCAAACCGAACAACTTTCTCCATGGGACCAACATCGTAATCGCGAAAAAATTTTAAACTGTCCCATAGAAAACTTCAATACCTACTCGACGGAAATGCATGGGACGGCTGATTATTTTTTCGCGATTACGATGTTGGTGCCATGGAAAAAGTTGTTCGGTTTGGTGGTCTATACCACACCCTTAAATTTGTCGAGGATGCAAAACGACACATTATGTTTATCTTTCTTCACCGGACAAGTTTCTTCAACCATTAGGTTTTCTTTTTTAACATTCCCATGGTTTTCTTTGTCTCCAGGTCTATGCTCTAGCGACACGTCCAACTTATCATCGGAGCTTGGCAAGCCGGACAGCAAAGACTTTACGGTCGCCAGCGAAGCACTCGTCGCCAATGCGCAGCGAGAGAACGCGGTTAACGGTGAGTTCCTGATGTCTTGGCTCACGAGATCATCGATGCATCACTTAGGTTGTGAGCCTCATCTAGGCTAGATTTGCTGTACTACGCAGACGTTAAATTATAAATGACTTATTTTCTTTAAGTACTCGTAGGTTTGTACAAACACTTTTACATGACAATCATGTTTTTTTTTTAAACTAGATGAGATCGACGTTTCCTATCTGACTACTCTGAGAAGAAACGCCGAAACAAACTCGGAGGTCGCAGTCTCTTTTAAAGTCCAGACAGTCTTGGTCAGATCATGTGAAGACCATGTAGATTGCAGTCTGAAATGGTCTTTTGAGGAAAGAACCACACAGATTGAGTGGACCTGTCCAGTCAGTGCACGCATTTGTCAGTAATCGTGCAGCTCAACTCAAAACTTAAGGAGCTTAACGATTCGACGAACAATACCAAAGAAAAGACATTTGGGTAGGCCGCATAAATTACTCAAACTGCCAGACTATGACTAAAACTGAGAAAAGTATAAAATAAATATAAAACAATGATCCGCGTAGTCTTCACATTCACAATAATTAAAAATAGTACTTATAAGTATTACTTTATAAAGTAAATATTCAGTCGTTGTATAGAATATGTAAAAAGGTATTTAAATCAACATTAATTGTGTAAAATTGGAGCAGCTCAATCCCAAGCCTTTTTGTCCTCAATATAGTCTTTGACAGTATAAAAGGCAAAGTTTCCGCTATAAACAATTTTTGAATTTATTAAGGCTTAGTTCTTGAATGTATACGTTCGCACGGACGTAAAAATAACACGGCGGGATTTTATCGTGCACTAGATTTTCAACTCTCGGTGTTGAGCCGAGCATTGAGAATCCAACAGAGTGCATCCCAGCGCGTCGAAATAACACACTGTTGGATTTTCAATTCTTGGCGCTAAGCAGAGCGTTAAAAATCCAGTGCGTGATTAAAAAATCGCCCCGATCTTTACGTCCGTGCGAACGTCGGCTTACTTTGGTACAGTACGACAACGTTCAAAGTTTCCATCGTTTATCTTCGGAAAACCGAAATATAGCGAATAAAATGTGACTGAAGGGTAAGAGAGTGACGGAATTATGACCTGTTTCTCAAGAATTCTTAAACGGAGTTCACAACGAATCGAGTACAGTTCCGCGACGTTGTAACCCCGATGCGATCAGGCACTAGACTGTCCTCCTCGCCGTGGACTTAAAACATCACGACTCTGTAGAAGCGCGCTGTAGGTGTGGGTAGATCACGTGATGTCGCCAGTGGCGCGCTTGCGATTCGTTTCGTGTCCGTACTAATGACCGGATCTGATATGTATAATAAATTAATAACCGTCTAATTTAGGACAGCGCTCCTTAATGGGTGAGTCCTATTACTTGGTGGACGTACGACGCGTTGCGTGAGCTCAGCACAGACCACGCGAGGTAACCACTCAAGCATATGTGGCATATATCTGGGTCTTAAAGATTTTGAGCGCAAATGTACAGCTTTTGAGAGCGGCGAATTCAATCTACTAATTCACTCAAAAAATGGATTGAAATATCAATCTTAGGCCCGAGATTGATAAACATTACTTAGCTCGTGCTTTGACTAGGTAAGCATTATTTCTGTCACTGTCGCACTACTGTCAAACGTCATTTGCAAAATAGAGACGGGAACATACCTGAGCCAAAGTATGTTCTAAGTAACATTTTATGGATCTCGGCCTATTGGATCAGGATTGATTTATTTCCAGCGTTAAATGCTATGAGTTCTCAATGTCGCCTCCTCAATTCCAGGCCCAACAACACACCAGTCAAAACCAGCAACCAATAACAACAACGCAACAACAACTAACGGCACTAAGAAGAGGAAGTCTGAGGAGAGAGCGGATATTAAAGAGGAAACTGTGGAAGAGGACGGACTTTACTATGGAGAGTTGGACAACGACAATATGGAGTTCAATGAGGTGAGGAATCCATAATGTACGAGGAACTGGGGGAGGTTGAGTTTCAAGGGAATATGTACAGCGTGTGGCGCAAATAATAGTCCAACGTTAAGGGGTCGATACTCCGTATATTCAGCCATAGTGTGTGTGTTGTGTAGTTTATCAGCCATCTCGTTACCATAACACAAGCATTAGGTTGCTTAGCTTGGGACTAGATGGCGTTGTGTGAAATGTCCAAGGATATTTATTTTTATTTATTTTATTTTATTCAGCTATCACATACCACAATTTGAGTAATTTTTTTCTTAGGTCTTAGAATACATTTGTTTTTTACTTAAGCATGTGATAGCACAATGCATTTGACAGTTATAAACAAAAAACAAAATAATAAAAAAATGTCATTTATAGAAAATACAGCCAAATTAGTAAAGCAAGGTGTAAATTTTTCAAATAATAACATAAAAATATTTTATTCTGAGACTGAAGAAAATGGTTCAAATAGTGGTATGTGATAGCTGAATATACGATGTATCGATCCCTTAGCGTTGGACCATTATTTTCGCCACACCCTGTATAGTATGTTGTTTAGTACCTAGTACATGTTGACACTTGACGGGCCTACACTGTCCTCCCATACTTAATAACAGTGTAATTTGAAAACATCGTAAAAGCCAAATTATTTTTAAAAGAGTAACCATGGAGTTTCTTGGCGGTTCTTCTCCATAGGAAACGACCAATTGGAACCGTGCACCTAGCTTTTCTTAGTGGAGTTTAGGGGAATGAGAGGAATTATTGTAGGAGTTTGAGGGAAAAGTGAGGAAAGTAGGGGGGACTAGGTAAAATTTGAGGTATCGAGTGTAGGTACATACGCTATAGGAGTGTGTAGAAACGTAAATGATGTTAGAGAGAGTGGACATTAACGAGGAGACTGCTGAAGAGGGCGGACTTTACTAGTGAGAGCAGGGCCGGTAGTCTCGACATTATTAACGTTGCCCTAACGATCGTTACGTTGCTCTGTGGTCTGATAAATTTTAAGGAACGGGCTCGAAGATGTGTCTGTGTCATCTGTGTGTCTTTAATAAAATCGAACTATTACCATTTGCCCGTCTCGAGGGTCGAGGGGAGCCCATTAGGACCACAGAGCATGTAATTAGTTAACGAATGTCGTAACGAAAATCGTTAACAATGTCGAGACTACCGGCCCTGGACAACGATAATCTCGAGTTTAATGAAAAATAAAAAAAAAAATAAAATAAAAACGTTTATTTCAATTACAATAGGCATTTCGATACATATTATTGGAGATCACCTTTTAAGCAAGGAATTGCTTGTATTAGGAGACTCCGCGCTTCCACTTGTTATTTTTATGCAATTGAAATTTAGACAGTGTATACATGTAGGACTAAACAAAAATTAAAATTAAAATAAGATAAATGATATGAATATGGGTAACTAAAAAAATTATACTAACAGCTTGATTGCATTTTGATGAGCGTTATGTAGAGAAAGGCCAGATCGCGCGTGTACGTGTGATATGTGTATCATGAGTGAGTGTGTGAGTGAGTGTTATGAGTGAGTGTGGGTGTGAGTGTGAAAGTGAAAGTGAGGTTGTGTGGTGTGTGAGATAACCAGCAATGCTTAGTTCACTCTTCCCAATTAATGTCCTGTATGTTTGTTTTAATGAGGTGAGGAAATAAGAGGAATGGGGGGAATTTGGGAGGAAAGAGGAGAATACATACGTACACAAACTCACGCCTACTTCCCATGGGGGTAGGCAGAAACTACAGAAAGGCGTTGCTACGATCCTCTACATACTCCTTTTGCCTCGTTTACTTACTTCATACATCTGAAGAGAGGAGTGTTGGAGGTAATAGGGTGTTTTGATGAATTGGGGTACTTGGAAGAAGTACCCCTAGGTACTTGAAGGGAATTGGAGTATTTAGGAGAAATTACGGTGATTATGAGAAATAGGATACTCTGAGAGGAAATAGGGGGGATTTATTTCATTATAGCGGTTAATAAGTTGAAACTTAACGAAGATATAAATAAAGGCTCCTACACACAGTGCCGGCGCCACAGCCGGCTGGTTCATGCCGTGCGGGTATGTGCCCTTTGTTTAAAAAGCCCGCCGGTTCACATACCCACCCGGGAATGCCGCCGGGCTTGTTGGCGGCATTCCCGCCGGCATTGTATGTAGGAGCTTTTAGAACATGCAAAGAAGGGCAAAAATATAAGTTATTTTATAATATTTACAGGACGATGAACCAGGGAAACCGGGGAGCAGTCTAGGACAACCATCCGGTGAGTAACATAATAATAAACAAAAAAAAAAACATAATATTTTATTTTGTTAATTTTTATTATTTAATTAATTAAATAAATCAATGTTTGTTTGCAATGTGACTTCCCTCTCGTCACTTGCTTATTTTTTTTTATAATTTTATAATTTTAATGAATATTTTCAATTTTTTTTTTACAAAAAATAAATAAATAAAATTGGATTTCTATCGCGGTCAAAAACGTCCATAGACAAACGTGTGTGTAGAGCGAAGATCATATTGTGAATGGACATTGTCGAAAGAAAATGATCACGAAAATAAAAAAAAAATGTCTGTAAGGTAGGCCAATTTTTTTTACTATAAAATTCGGTAGAAAACTGTTTATTTACATATTTTAGCAAAAATAAATTGAACCATGAATGTTGTCTTTTAGGGTTCCGTAGCCAAATGGCAAATGGAAATTGTGGCTAAATAATAATATCCGCACGGCTCAATGAAGGTTAAGCTACGCTAGCCGAGGCCTGTCTGTGGATGGGTGACCGTGCGTCGGAAAGCACGTTAAGCCGTTGGTGCCGGCTGTCATTCGTGGATCTTTGACAGTCGTTACGGGTCGTCAGAAGCCCAAAAGTCTGACAACCAGTTTTTAGCCAAGGGGTATCATATTACCCAGTAACGTGGAGGTCAGATAGGCAGTCGCTCCATGTAAAATACTGGTATCAGCTGCATTCAGTTAGACTGGAAGCCGACCCCAACATAGTTCGGAAAAGCCAGATGTTGAGCCAAATGGCAAAACGGAACCCTTATAATTTTTTTTTAATGGAATTGGTCGTTTTGACTATCTTACAGACATTTAAGTCAAGTTTTTTTCAAAATGTATCCTCCCATTCATGGTTCAATACTTATATTTCCATGATTTAATGACATTTTTATTTTAGGCCGTCGCCCTTACCTCCGTGTGAAGCCAGAAAGCGAGTTATTCTTCCAAACGAAGTTACAAAACCTCGCTAAAGTCAACTCTGAATATATAAACAGACTCTCAAAAATGTCAACCACTGAAATTAGGAATGAATTTTCAAAATACGGTTTTAATACAAACCCAACTGACGAAGCTTACATTCATAAGGCAAATGAAAAATCAGAAAATGATTACTACAAGTCTTGGTTAGAGCAGAATGGGGAGTTGGAAGTATCCTTGCTAAAAGCTAGCCAAGTAAAAAAATCTAAACCCGATACCAAAAACCAGAAATCCGAAGTAGAGTTGATACCAAAGAGCAAAGACGGTGTTGCCACTAAAGAAATTTTAACTAAATTGGGGGAGAAATCTCAGATGAGAAGGCGGGGCAGACCGCCCATATTTAAAGATAGGAATGTAGATATCGGGGAGACTGTGCTGAAGTCTGATTTGGACCAATTTTTGGAGGGGAAAGAAGTTAGTTCGTCAGGGTTGTCGCGTAAGGATCTGGAAAGGGTTATGATGGGAAAGTTCAACCCTAACAGAAGGTACTCGAATGAGGCGATGTGGGCAGCCCTAATGGACGTTAAGAAAGGAGGGAGTATATACAGGTGAGTTCTTTAAATTAATTTATATTTTACTGTTAAGGCTCGCTTCCACCACAAATAACTAAATACATTGTGCGCTAAACGAATTTAGAACATCGAAACAAAATTATTGAAATGTGTTCAGTCGTTAAATGGTGGATTTTTATTTCTATTTTTTATGTAAATCGTAAGGCAAGTTAAGGAAACCGGCTAAGAGCGAGTCAAAATCGCCTATTAAGGGTTCCGTATTACCACAAGTGTCTGTGAAATATGCAAATAACGGATTTTATCATTTGTTGCTCTCACTACAGAGCACACTGTCGAATTAGACTAATTTTGACACTTGTGTGTATTATAGTTTTCTGGACAAAAAAACGTTGAAACAATTCAACATTTTCAAAGTTTACATCTGCTTGAGTTTTAACGTTCGAAAAGTGCTAGTTATCAGCCAAATTATTATTTGTTGTATTTGACATATCTTGGGACCCTGGGGTCCCGGATCTTTGGAAGGCGTATGAGGGGCCGAAGCCAACTCACAGAGGCCCTTAGACTTTTAAATTATATAGAGGCACCAACCGACGATTATCCCTGTATGCACTATTATTATATTATTATCAGCCAAATTATTATAAATATAGAATGCTACGGTCTCGCCATAGCCAAATTATTAATTAATTATTATTAGATCAAATAATGCTTTTTTTGTCTTTCAGAGCGGCCCAAACCCACAAAGTCCCGCGCAAGTCGCTCCGCAACTGGATGAAGCGATGCCACATAAAGTCCTCCTTCCCGATGCCGCAACAACTCAAACAATTCGTCGAAAACAGCAAAAAACAGAAAGAATACAAAAATTTCGACTTTAACGTCCCTGAAACACAGAATTATGAGAAAAGTGGCACCGAAACCGAGGCTTACGAGGCTGAAATCGATTTCGGAAAACATTTTCTTACTTTTACAAATTCTACCGTTTCGAGCGAAGATGAAGGGGTGACGAAAAATGAAGAAAAAGATGGAGAAACGAAAGTTGAGGATGGCAACTCTGCGTTGAACATGTCATTGCATGAATGAGCTGGTCACTGCTACAACGATCTTTTGGCGCTCAAATGACGTTGTCGGGGGGGCGCTGCTGGTGAACATTTGTGCAATTGTTTTGTGAAATGTATTGAAAAAACAAGTTAGTTCCAATTTTGGCCACGCGCCAAAAGAGCCTTCTACAGATAAAGAGTGGGGACGTTAATGTGTCACATCGAGTTAAAAATGTTCTGCTTTGTTCTGTTCTGTGTGGCAGTCTCTTTCTAACACTCGATGTGGCATTTATTAAGACCCGGTTAGTGTGTTTATGTTGGTGGGGGTAGAGAATGGGCTTGGGACTCCTAATGTGTGCGTACTTTATACTTCAGACTAAAATATCTGATGAAAAGGTAAACAAATCCTGTTCAGGTTAAATTCTTACGCAATCACTCAGGGAATTATAATTTCACCGATACCGCTGTACCGCGCGGGGCGGGACGCCGTGAGCGTTGACGAATGAGCGGCCTGCACTGTCCTTCCGTCTCGCCGAACTTACCTAGCGAGCGGGACAGCGCTATCGGTCAAACTATAGTAACACATTCATCTGTATTTAGATTTAGAAGCTTTCATCTTTAGATCTCACCATTTTTTTTCTAACAATACTGTTTGAATAATAATATTATTAAATTCTAACAGAAAAATCGCCGACGAAAATTGAGATTGTCAAAAGAAAAACCTGTCTAAGGTGATGTAAAATTAGAATTTCGTTTTCAAGTATTCATATTTGAATAAAAAAAAAACAAAGCACTCAATTTGTGAGTGGAAGTACAAATTGGCATCCACAGGTAGGTTTTCTGATCCATTTGTTTATATTTCCATCAGATACATTTGGAACATACTCTAGCCTCGTTGTCAACCGTGGGTTCTTATTATATGAAATAGCAAAATGTCTGAAAGAAAATTTCTAATCTCACCAACACAAGTCACTGTGCCAGCCAGTAGCGTCAATTTTGACAGTGACAGCTGTCAAAGGTGCTTATATGCAATTTTTCTGTTATATGCAATTCAAAGTTCTAGGAAATAAGGTTTAAATTATGTTTTTTTTCTCTGTTGAATAAACGACTTATTGTTATAAATTAGGATTGAATGTACTTTAAAATTATATGGCTATTTTTAAGAGCAATTACTTAAAATTGTCGAGCAGTTTTTGAGATTGGTGCTGCAAGACTTTTATAAAGATAGGCCCAAAACGGCCAGTATACGAAAGATAAAAGAAACTGCCAAAGAAAAGCAAAGATAAACGAAAAAATCTAATTTATGAAATTTTCTGAAAAATATTTTTTAAATTAAGATCTATTAAGTATTTTATTTATTTTGTCCAAAGATATGAAATTTTTCTTATTATTTAGTATTTTGTGTGTGGTGTGTGACAATTTAGGTTGTCAATCTATGATGAAATTAAAAATGAATATTTGAGTAAAATAGTTTAAAAATTGTTCAGTATCTATATATTTGGAAGTTCCGAATATATTTTTTCAAGTGACTTTTTAAAAGATGACGTTCTGTACTCGACGGGGTTATAATCAATACTTTACATGCATAACTGAGCGCTATTTAATAATTTTATAAAGTAATATTAACAAATTAATCAAAACAGCGAGATATTTAATAGCTATTTGTGACAGCCAATATTGTGAATGCACCCTCATAATTAAATAAATAATTAATTTAATCAATTATTTTGCCAAAACATAAAGGCTTGGTCAATATTTAAAATACTCCGACTCTTAAAAACTTAGAACATTTTGACCGTAATTGATAATTCGGTGGACTCCAAAAACACATCCTAAATGGATATCTCCTAAATGTTCACATACCACAACAGGATGTAATATTATATTAATCACCGTTACCCTCTTAAGGGGTCATTGTACTCATCATTATGAACAACTTTTACTATAGGACCAAAACTGAAACCGGGAAAAAAAAAACAGCTGTTCCCTACATTCTGACGCGTTTCGCGAACTGTATTTTTTGCCCGATTTCAGCTTTGGGCCCATAGTAAAAGTTGTTCATAATGATGAGTACGCACAATGACCCCTTAAGAAGATAATGGTGATTAAAATGTCATCCTGTATAATGCAAGCCTTCTGACGGCTCCATACAAAAAGTCGCACACCCACCCGCCCTTAGATATGACCCATAGAGTTTTAACAAAAAGTTCGTCTTTGTCTCGCGTCGTCTCTGTCACTCTGACCAGTGTGACCGTCTCTTTCTTTTTTTTTTTATTTATTTATTTCAACAAAAGTTACACAAGAGTATTTTACAAATCTTCTGCCAAACTGCAGGACAGTTTGTCGGCAGTGTTCTCGTGGACACAGCTCTTAAGCTTTCTTAACACTAATGCATCAAAAGGTAAGGGGACACTCATAGACTTATAAAAAAAGATGGAAAAAGATGGACTTTCTAACGCTCGATGTGTCATATTAACGCTCGGGTGCTGTACAAAGTATTCCTATTATTTTTTCCCGCAATATTGTACCCAAAGATAGATTTCTTAGATAATTTGAAGAATGGCTCAAATGTATTGTTTTTATACTTCTTCTCTTGGATCGCCAACTATGTTGGGGTCGGCTTCCAGGATGCAGCTGAATAAAACGCCACAACCCAGTTACGGGGAACAGCTCATGCTGAGATAATCAAGTCAAAATCATTTATTTCAATCTATTTAGATCATAATTATATGTTAAAATTAATCACAATAAATAAATATGAAAATAATTAATTAAACAACATAAATAAAATTAAAATTGTAAAGTTAAATCATAAAATCAAATCAAAATCATAAACATTAAATTAAAAATCAAATAAAATTAATATTATTAATAATACGCGTGCCTCTGAGTCATTTGTTTGTTTGTCAGTACATTAACCATATAGCAATGGTTAATGTACTGACATTCAAACTTGTTCCCAAATACGCTCACGATGGATGTAATAATAATTATCTATTCTAAAATAGCACCTTTAGAATAGATTAATACATCCATCCTGAGTGAGCGAGGCTGAGTGTCCGTGTGTGTGGGATGTTACATTTTGATATTGCCATTTGTAGAGGCTAATAAAATACAGTATTTCGCACGCTTAAGACGCAGATATGCCAATGACCTTGAGTGGTTAGCTTGCGTGCTCTGAGCTCACGCAACGCGTCGTACGTCCGGCCAGTAACAGGACATCAAGGTGCGCTGTCCCAAATTAGACAAATTATTAATTTATTATATATAAAACAAAAGGTATTATATTAAAACACGTATAATAAAAGATAAATAATTAAATTATCTTTAAAATAGTGAAGGTTTCATAAAAATACGCTTGATAGTTTTTGCGTAATTCTCAGTTTTTTATCCGCGTTGTTTGTAAAAATATTATATACAAATTATTTATACTATGTAATATAAACAAAATCTAAAATATTCACATATTAAGTTATTAAGAAAATGCTCTAATTAAATGTATATATTTACCAAATCATTAACACTACTGGTTAAGACGTGATCTTTAGTTTAAAATCATCAAAAGTCGTTTATCGTCGCTTTAATAGAATTCTGACCTATTTTTTTTGCACAGATTTAATCAATGGTTTTTAAAAGAGTAAGTTAAATATTATTTAACTGTTAATTACATATTATTTTACTGTATGGGCTAATAAGCCGACTAGATCTCGATTGCAAAACATTTTAACGGCGATTTGCCAGAAATTGCTTTTTTTCAGTTAGCGTGCGATTCATTTTTAAAATAGAACTCTAAAGTACAATTTATCATTTTTTTTTACGTAATTATTGTTATAAACGAAAAATTTAAGCGTTCGTTCCAAATATGAACCTTGGCAGAAATTATTGTTTTTACACTAATTATTTGATTTAAGTACTTAATCTTTATTATTTATAAATCAACTTGAAATCACATAATTATATTAAGTAAAGTAAAAAAATATTTTACAATATTATTTAAATTAAATAACAAATTATTTATTAAACAAAAAATGCTGATAATGTTGCCAGCTTATTGGGGTAGTGTTGCAAGTATACAAACATTTGAGACATTCTCCCATTATAATTATTTATTAGTAAGTTTGTCGTTATATGCTTGTGTAATACATTAATTAGTTATATAAATTAAAATAATTATTATATTTAATTATAAAAAAGAAATGATTGGCCTTTTTCAAAAACGAGTGCTTGATGGGACTTCGTCCAAATATATATAAAGAAAAGACTTAAAATGAAATTTTTAGTGTTTAATATTAAAATTATATTAAGCATTTTAATGTTGCAGTGGTTATTTTTAGAAAATACATTAAAATTAATCATTGATTTGACAAAAAAGACTATGGATTATTAAGCAAAGTCGCTTTTCTTCTCTGTCTGTGTGACCGCTTTGTTCTTCTAAACTACAGAACGGATTTTGATGCGGTTCTCATCATCATTAGGTATTTTAGAAATTAATACCTAATTAAGAAATCTCGTTGTTTTTTAATGTCGTAAAATTCGTGTGAAGCAGGGGCGGTTCGCTAGTTAGACACAATTCAAAATTTTGAACTACTACGAAGATCCAAAAACTTGGAATTTATTAAAACTACTCTTGAAACGGTGAAGGAAAACATCGTGAGGAAACCGGCATGTCCTAGAACCAACCATTCGAAGACATGTGACATCTACCAACCCGCACTGGGCCCGCGTGGTGGATTACAGCCCACTCCCTCTCACCGAGAGGAGGCCTGTGTCCCAGCTGTGGGAACGTTATATGCTGATTATTATTATGCTTATGCTATTTTGCTACATAAATGCAGGAAAGCTCTATTAAAAAAGTTTTGATATAAATATGTTTAGTGTTTCTACCAAAATCTAAATAAAAATTAAGACAATCTTCTAAAAATAACCACTTGACAATAACAATTAAAAAACGGCTTAACATATTATAAATTATATTTGTATTAATTTATTTATATTATACATAATTATTATATAATATAGTATTTTATAATTATTATTGTACTTAATTAGGATAAATTATGTTTGGGCATCGATTATATTGAGATTTTTAAAAACTTTACTTGGTGAGAATTTAATAGAAATGGTTGATCATTAAAATATCACAACAATGATCTACCTGCCTTTTCCCGTCTATGTTGGGGTTGGCTTCAAGTCTAACCGGATGCATCTGAATACCAGTATTTTACATGGAGCGACTGCCTATCTGACCTCCACAACCCAGTTACTGGGTAATACGATACATAAGTAAAGCTGGTTTTCAGACTTTCGGGATTCTGAGTACCCGTAACAAGTGTCAAAGATCTACGAATGACAATATTATTGTTATAATTATTTTAATGATCACGTTTCCAACCATTTTTCTTCACTAAGTATTTGTTATAGGCCTTAATAATACTTATACGAAAAGAAGCTAAATCAATAATAATTTGCTTTTTATAATTCCGTCAATTTATTCTGATATACAGTTTACTATCTTGACGGTTAACTATCGTGTTAGTTAAAATAATATTTCTCAACAATTCTGGCAATATAGTTAGCCTAATATCGTAATGGTTAACTTGACATGAAGGGATAGTTATTTAATCTTGTAATTTACTACTATAGTTAAGTCTCCTAAAGGTTTGCTAGTTAGAATTAACTGTCATTTGACATATACTATGGAATAGTTAACTATTTAAGTAGTTAATGACAAGGATAGTCAACTATCACACTGATTTAACTATGCTGGATTAGAGTTTTTGTCTTTTAACTAATTATTTAGCAGTTTCATAGT
The DNA here is from genome assembly GCA_905163495.3 of Cosmia trapezina. NCBI lineage: Eukaryota > Metazoa > Arthropoda > Insecta > Lepidoptera > Noctuidae > Cosmia > Cosmia trapezina. Next base: position 14,186,401 of record LR991049.1, read on the forward strand.
TTATCCGATAGTCGACCATCTAAACGATTTATTAACTATCCCTACGATTAACTATCCATAGTATCATTCTCTATGTATAACGTTTCTCGGCAAGTTTGATAGTCGAATATCCTATCGGTTAAATAACTATCCCTACGGTTAACTATCCGAACAGCCACAGTGAATGGCCTAGATATTACCTACGTTCCTATCAAATAATACTGTTCTAATGGTTTAAGTTATTATTCTCTAGTAACACCGTGTTTTGTATATTTTTATGGTCTAGTGAAAAGTCCTAAAAATAAATAGTAAGTCTCCATCTGCATTTTTATCCAAAAAATACTAAAGTCTATGGTTTCCGAAAGCCATTTAATACTTAAACTGTTTTCACATCATAAATGATTGTTTGTTGATATATTTTCTTTCATTCAGAACAACTTCATGAGTTTTGACAACAAAGACTCGATCTGGCTTTGTGCGTTATGTTATGATTCGTTGAGCAAAATAACAATACATACCACCATAGGTACATATGTCTGTTGTCAAGCATTGCTGGAACAGTAGTGGCCCAGGGGTAACGGTCCCAACTTACGAGTTGTAGCTCGTGAGTCCGAACCCAGGCAGAAACCCTGACAGCCGCATTACTTTGTGTAATTTATTTCATCACCGCTGCTCTCAAAAGGATGAAGGAAAACATCGTGAGGAACCCGTCATGTCCTATAATCAAAAATTCGAAGACATTTATTTAAAAATGTTTTCAGAAACCTAGACTACGCAGTTGTTAATGTGGCACGAGTTTTGGAAAAAATGTCGCCTTTGTCTCACTGTGAACCGTCTCTTTCTAATGCTCGATGTGTCATATTAACGCCCGGATGATATGCACCTGATAGCAAAGCCGTATTATCCATTTTTACTAGCACTAAGCAACACCTAAATGAGTACCTACTTAGATATAAGCGCGCTTTTGGATTTTTAACTTTCTGTATTGAGCCGAGCGCTGAAAATCGAACAGCATGCTTTTAAAACGGGCACTAATCTTAAACTACCCTCATAAATATACAAAACGCGTTATAACCCATGAAGTGCCTACTAGTATATAAATATATACATAATAATATAGTTGTAAGTGTCTACTGTAGATATATACATTGTATTAAAATGCTAAGCCTTGTCCCGTTTATATTGTAAACTGGTTTTTAGACGCGCGCAGTCGGGTAAGTTCTGATATATTATGAGTTCTCGATTTTAACACCAAATCTTTTCATCATCAGCATAAATGGTGAATTTTCTAACTCAACATCTGTCTATTCTTTTCCCAACTATTTTGTGGTCGGCTTACAGTCTAACCAGATGCAGCTAAATACCAGTATCGTACATGGAGCGACTATCTGACCTCCACAACCCAGTTACTTGATTACAGGAGTCTGTTGCGGACGTGTACAGTAGACCTCGTAATTCCTTTATCACCCTAAGGTTTACTGTTATTTGTACGTCATAAAATAATAACGAGATCTATTGGTCTATTATCGTTCTTAGTGGGCAGGGCACATTGCTCGCAGAACTGGCGGCCGCGGACCGAAAGACGTAGCGTTGGAAGGTCTCCCACAAGGTGGACCGATGACCTTGTGAAGGGCGCAGGAATCCGCTGGATGCGGGAAGCCAGAACCGGTCGAAGTGGCGGTGCTTGGGGAGGCCTATGTCCAGCAGTGGACGTCTTTCGACTGAAAAGATGATGATGAATTTTAGTGAAGTTTCAGTTGACTGGAAGTTGTTGTTAAAACTGGTAAGGTAATTACGAGATTGGCTATACATGGGATTTAGACATGACTGGTGAAATATTGGTACGATATACTTGTACTTCTGCCTATCCTTTCGGGGTATAAATGCGTGATATTATATAAAGGCCAGTTGACAATAAAATGTATAAATTCAGCTACATTGTATGTTCATAAACAGTATTATGTCGGTCATTGAGTTCGCGTATTATTATTATTTACTGGTTGTACTTAATGTATTTCATACCAATTGTAATTATTTATGTTTCAATTAAATTGAGGTTTACCGTATGCATTGGTCGTTTTATTCAATGATCATTTCACATACTTAAAATTTCGTTTGCTATGTAATTTTCCGTTTTTTCCTGATTTTTTAAAGTTTTAATATTGAGTGTGGCTGACACTGGCTTGGCCACCATCAGGGATTTTACTTTTGATAACACAAAGATTTAGTCGTTAATTAGTCGAAATTTGTCGCCAAATATCAGAATTTGTCGGTCACTGGTTCAAAAGTTATAAGGGGTCATTGGTGGCCAAGCTGGGGAGACTCTCCCCAGCTTGGCCACCTTTATATCTCAAAAACTAGGGCACCTAGCGAAGATCTGTTTTCTCCCAGATTTAGTCGCTAATTAGTCGAAATTAGTCGCCAAGTCACAGATTTAGTCGGGTCTTAGTTTAGAAGATATAATGAGTTCAATTTTTAACCGACTTCTAAAAAAGGAGGAGGTTCTCAATTCGGATGTTTGTATTTTTTTTTTTTTTTTTTTTTTTTATGTTTGTTCGCGCATAACTCCGTCGCTTGCCCACCGATTTGAAAAATTATTTTTTTGTTGGAAAGGGTATACTTCCCAAATGGTCCCATTTTTGTCAAAATCCAGTTCTGATGATGGGATCCTGGAGAAATCGAAGGAACTCTTCAAATATTATAGGCACACCTATAGCGATTTGGGTATTTTTTATAGTAGCTCGTACATTTGCTCTCGGAAAGCACCACTTGGTGAAGTGGAACTGATGATGAAGACCACAGATGGCTACCGGAACTACTCAATGATAAATATTTAACGGGTTGCGATTCGATTACTTTCATATGGTTGCTAAGCAATTTCCGCTCGTCACACAATGCGTGTGCTGAGTGGTTGTTGAGGAGTTCTCCTGGTTCTTACCAGCAGAACTCCTCAACAATTAACGTCCCAGCATCGGGAAAAGCAATATTTTGTAACGTGTGATGAGCAATTGACATTAGACTATTGTAACTTATACAAATTATAAACAGACCCACTAAAAAGCGAGAAATAAAAACTTTTTAACAAAAAAAAAACCGACTTCCAAAAAGCACTACAAAGTGAAAAATAACTTTGATTTCGGAAGTCGGTGGCAAAAAAAAGAAAGTAAATAAAAAACGAAAGACACCGACTTCCGAAATCAAAGTTATTTTTCACTTTGTAGTGCTTTTTGGAAGTCGGTTTTTTTTTTTGTTAAAAAGTTTTTTAAGTATAGTCCAAGAGCTAGATCAAAGATTTTATCGTAAACTCTTCAATCTAGCTCTTGGTCTATACTTAAAAATTGAACTCATTATATCTTCTAAACTAAGACCCGACTAAATCTGTGACTTGGCGACTAATTTCGACTAATTAGCGACTAAATCTGGGAGAAAACAGATCTTCGCTAGGTGCCCTAGTTTTTGAGATATAAAGGTGGCCAAGCTGGGGAGAGTCTCCCCAGCTTGGCCACCAATGACCCCTTATAACTTTTGAACCAGTGACCGACAAATTCTGATATTTGGCGACAAATTTCGACTAATTAACGACTAAATCTTTGTGTTATCAAAAGTAAAATCCCTGATGGTGGCCAAGCCAGTGTCAGCCACACTAATATTGATTATTTTTGGATCCTAGTACGACCATCCTAGTTTTTACATGATTTCATTGTTTATGACATTATTTTGTTACAAAACAATATTACTTTAATTTTAAAACCGACGAAAGGAACTCCATTTCGCCGATCGATAAACTTTTACCGTCAGATTTATTAGTCGATCGACTAAATTTTACATGTCTGTATGTCTATAAGCATATTAATCCTCGTCAAATTGGTACGACTATACCTATAAATGTTTTGTTATTAGTACCTACCAAAATATTTTTAATACTAAACTACGCTTGGATATTTAAATCCGTAAAAAAAACCCAGAAGAGCGGCTTTTCCTCGCTTTTTACAAAACGCATGCTTTTCCCCGTATTTTAATGAAGATAGTTCACTCTTAGTCAAATTGATAAACGCCTAATATTTGTACATTAACATTCCAATGTCATAAAAAAAATTCATAAAAAATTCATCTCTATGAAAAGAATTTTGACAGATACACATCATGTAGTTTCCCAAAAATATTTATTTTGCACAAGTAGTAGTAATCATGGTTAAGTTATGTGGTCATATCTACCACAAAAAAGAAACCTTGTTTTAGTTATTTATTATTAAATTAACCTCCCATTTGTATTTCTTATTCGTCCATAATTGCCGTTAAGCGTCTGGCAAATAAGATTTTTTTAAATTAATTCATCGTAGTTCATAAAGTAGCATATAAATTATCTGATAAGCCTTAGATTAATTAGCAAACTAGAGTGAACTATCTCTCAGCTGTACACGTTACATTAAACGATTTGTACGACTACCCTCGTTCTATGAGACAAAAACGTCAACTGTGACTTTCAAATTGAAGCTTTCGAACTTACTTTCGAACTTTAGACGTTTAGAACTAATTCGAATATTTGAATTCCGAAAGTAAACAGTTGAATTTTAGTATAGTTCTGTCATTTCACAAGTGCACATTTGAACCTTAATGTCAGTGTGCATAGAATGCACGCCATGTGCGCTTTTGAATTGCAAGAACTATGTCGAAACAATCTCATAGAAAAAGAGTAGCTTTACAATTCCCTGCGAAAGCCACAGCTGCCTGTAAGAAGCCAGGAAAAGAAACGCCCATGTTTCTTCACTCCCTCTTTTCTATGTTTTTAATTGTAATTTTAAAGGGCGGTTTCTTGACCTTGCTTGTTTCAGGAGTTCGAACTTCAACGGAAATTGTGACGCGCCATTTTATTGATATGGACCACGGCATCCCTTTAAACATCCATGCAAGACCGCGACTAGTTGGCAGACGACCGAACGAGATCGTCAACATAGAAACTGATGTTTTTCAAGAGAAATCTTATAAGCAATACTCGTCGCAACATCTCAGAGACGCCTTAATCGCCGTGAAAAAAGGTTACAGTGTATACGCAGCCTCAAATAAGTACGGAGTGCCAAGGAAAACTTTACGGAATTGGATGGAAAAGTATGATATTAAGAGTCAGTTTTCCAAAGGTAGACGTGGTGCCAGAACACAGATTCTGGACCCTTTAGATCTCATGGTTGAGTCGAGGTCCGAGAAATATCATGATACCTTGTAAGTCTTTTTGTAATCTTGCCAAATGTAATGTTTAAGTTTTTTGGTAGCTCTGTTGGGGGGTACTCTCGTTCAAATAGTAGCCGAGTAGCAAGTGGCTGTAAACACATAAATCAAGTTTTCATCTTTGTCTAACGTCATCTCTGTCACTCGTATCTGTCGACAGTATCTTTCTGAAGCTCGATGTGTCATATTACTAACGACCTTTTTTAATGCTATAACATTTTACTCACTATATATTTATAAAGTAATCTGCAGCTTGAGAGTTTGGTTAGAGAACCTGCTGACTTGATCGATTTTATCGATCGAGAAAATTTTTGATCGACGCCAATTTTTTTCATCAATTTTATAATAATAATGATCTGATACTACTTTTTACCCGACGGCCCCAGAAAGAGGGCAATCTTTTTTTCTTGATTATTAATCAATAATCTCGTAATATTTCGTAAAAAAAAACGAGGGTACCTCTATTCCTAATCGGACTGTATTTAGTCTTACAACTACTACGGTACTAGTACTAACCTCTGCCATTACATAGTCTGTAACCATGAAGTATTTATGGCCGAATTCTCAAACACCATTCATTTTTAAGTCACCGCCCAGGTTTCCGCGGGCGATTTATAAACGCGACGATATTTTATTGCGCACTGGATTTTCAACTCTCGGCAAAAAACTTGTTCGTTGAAAATCCATTGTGCGATAAAAAAATCGCCCCCGGGGTAGGGGGGCTTATACTGTCACTGTCACTTTGACAGAAATACTTTTTGGAAACGTCTCAAAGTTATTTTTATCATCACCTGCCTAGTGTTTTCCCAACTATTTTGTAGTCGTCTTCCAGTTAAACCGGATCCAGCTAATAAATACCAATATTTTTTTTACCTGGAGCGACTGCCTATCTGACCTCCACAATCCAGTTACTGGGTAAGGTAAGACTGGCTGTCAGAATTTCGGGCTTAAAGTTAAGTGTTGTTTGAGAATACGGGGGATTAGAATTCTAAGTAAAATAATCTACATTTTTCTATCAATATACTTAAACTGCTGTAAAGTTTAGATAAATGGAGTTTGTGTCTACAGGGAGCTAGCGTTAAGAACCAAAGATTGTAAGATGTAGTCAAGGTAATGTTAATTTAGGGAATTATTGTGGGCATATCTTTACCAGTAATATTTTGAGTAGACGTGCTGCGGTGTAATTGGGTTTTCTGAAATGACGCGCACTGAGACCTCAGGTCCCAGGGGGTGCGGCAAATGTACAAGTATCTCCCGGGCCCGGGACTCATGGTACTAGAAGGTACAGTGGGGTTTTAGATGTCGAGAGTCATGATATCTTCAGGGCAACGGCCGGTGGCTGTGTGTTGAAGTCCTGACGGGGAAGGGTTTCTTCACGTTGAAAATAACACCAGCAACCTTCAAAGAAACTGCCACACGATTGGTAGTCAGAATTCCTTAGTCTAAAGGAGCATACAGATTTATATAATTTGGTCGATCGTGAATGAGTTTTACAAATCGATTCGTCACTACCACATTTGACTCGATTTTTATCTATCACTATCGTAAAAATCGAGCAATTTTAGCCTTTGAGAAGCAATAACACTATTTTTCTTAAAAGTAAGAGCGTGTTTCTCAAAAAAAAAATGTAAAGATATGTCCTCCTAAGATATACACTAATGTGTCTAGTCTAATTTAAACTTAAAAAAATTGTTATTTTTTACTTCACCAAAAGATAAGGTGTTGATAGATTGCCGTCGTTTGACGTCGACTAGACAATATCGATCGCCTTAAAACATAATTAACCGATGAACGACGGACCATCGACATTTTGAAAACAAAATGCATGGGCACACTATCGATCGACGTGGAATGAAAACAATCGACGTCGATTGCGTCAAACATCAAACCTCGATGATCGATCTAAATGGTGGATGGATTATCGATCGAACACAATCTATTTGCACTTATATTCTATCATAGCAAAAAGATTTTCGTTTAACGCGGGCGCCATTTGTGAAATAAATAATGTCTTGTAATCCAAAGAAAAAATTTTCCAATGACTGAATTTAAAAAAAAATCTTTAAATTTTCCCGTCACTGTTATTAAAATCTCTTTCATAAATAATTTATATTAAATAAATACCTTCTACATTTTCAGTTATCGAGTTACTAAGTGCCAATACATAAATTACTTGACCAAAAACTATAAATTTATTACGATTACTTACTCGAATAGTCAGTTAAATCGATATTGTGATAGTTTTAGTCGATAAAAAAGTAATTTATGAATACCTAACAACAACAAACAACACAAACAACAACAACATTTGTGACAGTTTTAGTCGATAAAAAAGTAATTCATGAATGCCTAACAACACAAACAACAACAACATTTGTGACAGTTTTAGTCGATAAAAAAGTAATTCATGAATGCCTAACAACACAAACAACAACAACATTTGTGACAGTTTTAGTCGATAAAAAAGTAATTCATGAATGCCTAACAACACAAACAACAACAACATTTGTGACAGTTTTAGTCGATAAAAAAGTAATTCATGAATGCCTAACAACACAAACAACAACAACATTTGTGACAGTTTTAGTCGATAAAAAAGTAATTCATGAATGCCTAACAACACAAACAACAACAACATTTGTGACAGTTTTAGTCGATAAAAAAGTAATTCATGAATGCCTAACAACACAAACAACAACAACATTTGTGACAGTTTTAGTCGATAAAAAAGTAATTCATGAATGCCTAACAACACAAACAACAACAACATTATTGTTTATTAACAACTTGAATGCCTCGGTGGTCTTGTGGTCGCGAGTCCTACTGTTGAGCATGTGGTCCTGGGTTTAATTCCCAGCTCGGGCAAAGCGTTGTTGGGTTTTTTCATCTAGAATTTCTCAGTAGCAGGCCGGAGTCTGGATTAGTGCGCAGTTGCTGGCAACAGGCTCGCCCCCTATTACATGGGGCTTAGTAACCAGCGAAATGTGGGTGGACTACAGGAACACCTCTGCCCAACCCTTCTGGGAAACAGGGCGTTATGTTCTATTATGTTAATAAATTAAAAAGGTCTAAAATTAAAACAAAACACGACCGTTTTTTTTTGTTTTAATTTAAATCATGATTTTCTGACTATTCGAGTAATCTGACTGCGACTGCAATGACTGTGACTACACTGACTAATATACAAAAAACTTTACCCATAGTTTATAAGTCGAGTAATTATATTTTTAGTTCCTAATTCGCCAAAGTAGTGTTAATCCAACCCAAATATTTAGTAAATTATTACTTTTTTTTTGTTTGTTAATTATTTATAATTATTGTTGATTTTGTTTTTCACTGGCAACGACTAATAGTAACTTAATTAATTATATGAAAATAATTATCGTATTTAAAATAATTATTGTACTTAATTTTTTATTGTGTGAATAATTATAATATTTTTGTAATTTAATTAAGCTGTAGAATTATTAGAGGATGTAGTTATTATCTTTCCCCACGAGGTATTCGGCTTGAGTAGAATAATTATTTAGCTTGTAATTAAAATAATTAGGAGGCTGTATTTTTTCTAATTATAGCGATGTCCCGCCCTATTGGCAGGTTTCGCTATCGCAAAGAAGTTAGCAATAACAAGTAATAAGATTATTGAGTATTATTTAAGCAACGAGTTATTTGCGCTCATTTATACAGGGGCAAGTTAAATAAGCTAGCAAAATTCCGCAATGTGGTGGGTATCGATAATTTATGAAGATACAACAACAAAAACATGTAACATCATAATTTCAATGAAATACACTATCAGCGGCCGTTGACCTCGTAGTCAGTACTTAAAATCAAGAGTTTTTATTTTTGTCGTCATTTTATCTTCATTAGATATCGATCTATCACAGATGTGATGCGGAGTTTTGTTTGCTAATTTTATTTGACTTTGCATTGTTACTAAAGTTAAAGAAAACATATTTATAAACGCGTCCCAACCCAAAAGATTCGATCCCTGCTCGGAATAATTATTTGCAATGTCTACTGGGATTTGTTCCGAGGGAGGGGTATTAATTGTATAAACCACCTCTTCCACATAATGTAAAAAAGAGAGCTACAAAATCCTATTTAGTTTAAATATTTGCGATGATATAAGAAGCTAGAGAGGCTACCTGACATTTGCTCTGAAGCTCCGTAAGTTCCCGCACTTGGAGAGGATAAACTTATCAGGCGAATCTACGTCAGTTTGGCCTGATCAGATGCGTGCGTTGATGCCTTGACATCAATACACGGTGCGGATTTTATTTCTAGAGATGAGCCAAAACTGTTAGTAACTGTTCGTGTATCGCAGCCTTTATGCCGCAGCAAATCAGTAGCCGGGACCACGCGGCAATATAGTACTTAATTAATAGTAAAAATAATTTAATTATAATTTATTTACATTTTTTTATCAAGTTTAGTAAAATGTTAGTATTTTTGTTCTTATTTTACAATAAGCCAAAATAATTATTAATCTAAAACATAATTGATGTACTTAACTAAATTATAAGTAAAATAATTATAATAAGTGAATTAATTGTGTAACGTAATTATACTTATATACTCTGCGATTTTTCCGTCAATTTGATTCCCATTAATTACGATGGAATTTCCTATTTTATCCGCGCGTACTTTTTCATTAGTTGAAACTATAAATTGTCATTTTCACTAGCATTTGACATTAATCATAATATCCACCCCTCAAAGATTTAAATCGCTAGATTTGCTCTCACCGTACTTAGTCACAAGAAAAAAGTGTCCATACTGCGAAAAGTGCGCTCACACATTATTAAACAGCGTTTCTATTATAATCAAGTGAAGTCACTGCGTCATTGTGTGTCAGAGTGATCTTTTGACGCGGTGAATCTAACGATTTAAATCTTTGCCGCTGTCATCGTTTTCATGCCAGCCGTCACAGCGGCCGCTAAGTGCGGCCGCCGCTCTTCTAGGAAACAAGGTTATTTAGGCGCGTGGGTCATCCAATGGATAAAATCGGAACTAAAATGCAACCTTCTTGTTTTGCCAATGTGACAATTTCATGTCTACCAACAACGCCCCTGTCAATGTCATTCACGCGCCAATGTCATATAATAACGATAATATGCCAACGACATATTTATTTTCTGTACAAGAGTTAAAAAAAAACTGGAATAATTTGGTCACAAAAGTTCCCATCTTTGGGAATATTATCGTTCTCAATGGGAATACTTATAATCGAGGAGTAACATGCCAGTATATAGAAGCTATGTGTTACGGGTGATTGTATTGTACGGATAATAATTATTAATAATAATGATTTTTGTCGTGTCCACCATGTTTTATTATTTTTAATCTTCTACCCAAAAAGCGTTGAAATTAATCGTTTTTAAAGGCCACTCTTATGAAGTATGTGCCTACTCACTTCAAGACAGAGAAAGTACGAGCATACACACCACACAACATGACATTGACACACACACACACATCGTCGCTAATTTAACTAACTGACGTATCTGACATTTCGGACTAAGCCGATAGCCGACCTAACTATAGTAATTTGATACATTTTCCAAGTTGAATCGATCTGTCTAATCGGGGAATCTGTACCTATGCCTTATGGTCTCCATGATAGTGCAAAAATCGAGACCGATATAATAGGTCTTTCTTAACCTATGAAATTGCCGTTTTGTATGAAAAAATTTAAACGAATTTTTTTCATGTATTTTTTATTTGTATTAATCGAAGTAATCACCCATGCAATCAATGCATCTTTGCCAACGCAGTGGCAGTTTATTGATGCCCTTCTTAAAGAAATCAGCTGGTCGGGAGGCAACAAATTCTTCAAAGGCATTTTGTACTGCCTCTCGGGTATTGAATTTTTTTCCCGCCAAGAAGTTATCCAAATTCTGGAAAAAGTAGTAGTCTGTAGGCGCAAGGTCTGGTGAGTAGGGCGGATGACGGAGAGCTTCCAACCCCAGTTCTTGCAACTTGGAGACCGTCTGCTGTGCAGTATGAGGTCGCGCGTTGTCGTGCAGGAGCAGCGGAGACGAGCGATTGACCAATGCTGGTTGGAGATGTGCCAGCTTCTCCATCATTGTGTTCAGTTCTTCACAGTACACATCTGCAGTAATGCTCACCCCGTTTGGTAAGAAGCTGTGATGAATCACACCGGCGCTAGACCACCAAACAGTGACCATCACTTTTCTAGGGGTAAGTTTTCGTTTAGGGCATTGTTTAGGTGCTGAACCAGGATCCAACCAACTTGCTAAGCGCTTGCGGTTATCAAACAGAATCCATTTTTCATCGCAGGTAACAATGCGGTTCAAAATTCCTTCATTTGTGTGTCTGCGATGAAAATGTAACACTATTCAATAAACAAATGACTACTTTTGGAAAAAAATATCCATGTTTTTAAAATAAAATTAATTTGAAATTAGAATTCTTAGCCAAACAAAAATTATTTTGATTTGAAATGGCCAGTACTGCAGAACGGCAATTTCATAGGTAAAGATTTTATCTGCAGTTTACAAAAAAAGAAAAATAGCTTGCCCTGTAACATTTTCTTAGAATCAGTTACGTCACTTACATGACATCAATGATATTCTGGTGCTTAGATAATAGACATCTAGATCGAGCCACCGCGTGGCCAGTCATGAGACAGCAATATTAACAGTAAAAGTACTTTGTTTGGCAACATTTTTAAAGCAAAAATACGGCACACCGTAAGGGACAGAAGATACGATGCTTTGTCTCAATTTTTCTAATTATTTCGTATACATGTGTCTCACTTCCACACTTCACACTGTAATCATGGCAACGTCTAGATGTATAATGTCATTGTTCTGGCGGTTATAATAGAAATGGGGCATTATTTTCAACCAGATGAGACGTTGAAAGGAATAAGTATGTACATTTTCTTTTTTACTTATGTTTTCTTACTTAACAAAACCTCACTACAATTAACTCTTCCAACAGACTTCCCGATAGCAAACGTGCAGTGTCAGTACGACAGTCCATCGGACACGGAGCCGGAGCGGCCCGGAGCGGCCGCGCGGCCGCCGGACGACCACACGTACGACACGCGCGACGAGCCGCCCGCGTTCATCATACGACAAGTTAATAATGTACGTCAATCTCCCTAGCCTTCTCCCAACCATGTTTGGGTGGCTTCTGCTCTAACCGGATGTAGCTGAATACAAGTAGTTTTCATGGAGCGACTGCCTATCTGACCTCCACAACCCAGTTACTGGGTAATACGATACCCCTTGGTAAGACTGATTGTCAGATTTTCGGGCTTCTGACGACCCGTAACGACAGCCGGGACCAACGGTTTAACGTGCTTTCCGAGGCACGGAGGAGTCTTGGTATGTAGAGATGGTCACCCATCCATGGAGCAACCGTGGCAATATCACCATCATCTAGCCTTTCCCAACTATCTTGGGGTCGGCTTCCAGTCTAACCTCATGCAGCTGAATACCAGTATTTTACATGGAGCGACTGTCTATCTGACCTCCACAACCCAGTAACTGGGTAAAACGATACCCCTTTAAAATAATTTTAGTTCCAATGGAAACTGAACCATATGCAATTAAGTTAAAGTTTTAAATCCCAAAGATGAAATTTGGCACATAAATACACCTTGACCTGGGTTAGGACATTGTATACTTTTTATCCCGGTAGTACCTACGTTCCCGTGGGATTATTTCCAGCCTCCTTGCGGGCCAGGCCGCAGGCAAAAGCTAGTATTTGAATAAACCTCTATCAGCCAAAGTTATTCCAGATTTTCCTTCTTTCGATGATCGTAGCTATTGCCATAATGATTGTAAACATACACATGTTACGTTTCCAGGCGCTACACCTGCAAAGCCCGCCGCACTTCCGCGAGATCAGGCCTAAGATCATGACGATAGGCCCCGGCTCTTCCGCCTCAGTCAACGTCATCCACGTGGGGGACCAGGCGCAGCCGCCTAGCATGGTGAGTGGCGACATCTGTTGCTGAGTTACTTGTTTTAAGGCTCCTTCAAATAGTGATGGCAATTAATGCGATTTAGAATAAATTTCATTAGCATGCGAATTCTTGAGTCTTAGCATGCGAAATGCTATTGCTATGCTATTTGCTAATATGACGATAATTAATAATAATCAAGTATGTGAATTTTGTTAATATGTGAATTAAAGAGCGCGTTTGCTGTTTTTAACAATTTAAAAAAAATCGCGCGGTACGCACGTGCCACACAAAATCACAAATTATTATTAACAATACAATCACACGCATTCATTCAGTATACGATCCTAAGTACGAGCTAACTTAATTGCTTGACTTCATTCTTCGCACCACCAAATTGCTAATAATTTCACTTGCGAACGTAGTCAGGGTCACGTGAAACAGATAGATTTAGTACTTCCAACTTTTCGTGGGTGTGACAGAGAGCGCGCACTGCACCTGGGCGCTGTCAACCTATGAAGTATGAAGGGATGAATAATAATTCATTTCACATTTCACAGAAATTCGCAACTACATTTCATTTGCTAAATGCTAAATAAGCATTCGCATGCTAACAATGAATGCGAATGCTAATTAATCCATCACTACCTTCAAACAGGAGCAACAATGACTTAGTTTTCGCTGAGCGACCTTTCTGACTTTTTTTTTAATTTGCTCGGCTCCTAAGTGTTTTAGCGTGATGATAAATAGCCTATTACCTTTCTCAGGAATTGGGTTATCAAATGCAAAAATATTTTTTCAAATCCGACTGGTAGTTCCAGAGATTAGCGCGTTCAAATAAATAAAAAAACAAACTTCAGCTTTAGTATAGATTAGACATTGGTCTATGTTTTTTCTTTTATTCGTTCCCGAAACTTCACAGACCAGATACTTAGAGTTAGATCTCTAATAAGTACAATTTCTTACATATAAGTATTCATAAAAATACTCCTTTTGCCACCTGAAATTACGGTTTTACAAAATCTTTTTTTTACTGCTTTTACCACAGAATACATAATAGTACGAGTACAGAAGATTTTTTCCGCAAAATCATTTAAATAAATAGCGACTCTTGCTACCACACAATAAAGTGCAATTCAGGTCGCACAACGCTTATTACCTACAGTTATATTCACCAACAAGTTGCCTCTCTTTCTATCGCGTAACTCTTATACCTTCTGACTCGTTAGGTTTGTCTTCTTTTACGACGCGGCGCGTGAGTGAGTATCGAACTAACGTGCGAGCGGGCCGGTGCGCGGCAACCCACACTGAATTAACTCGACAAGTCGAGCCCGCCGCGTACTTGTAGCTTCATACCTAATATGCAGAGTGCGTCTGGCCTGCTTTTACTTCTATTAAACAGAACCCCCCCGACAGAACGTTCCAGACGAGTTCGTAAACCAGTTAAGCGTTTCGGTATCGACATAGATTAAAAGTGTATTATAGATAACTAGCTTTTGCCCGCGGCTTCGCCCGCGTTTATTATACATATAAACCTTCCTCTTGAATCACTTTATCTACTAAAAAAAACCGCATCAAAATCCGTTGCGTAGTTTTAAAGATCTAAGCATACATAGGGACAGACAGACAGCGGGAAGCGACTTTGTTTTATACTGTGTAGTGATTACAGTTTAGCGTTGATATAAGTGCCTGCCTATTGAAATTGTTTATTTTTACGGTTAATTTGTTAGACCTAAGAATAACTTAAGTGGGGGGGGGGGTGATGTATGTGTATAAGGCGGTAGGTAGACATTATTTTATCATTAGACGGTTACCACCCTACCGTCACTATTTGTCGCCGTAATAAACTTTGGACTGTACGGACGTGTTTAATTGTGCTCCTGCTAAACATCCCTAAGGAGCCTAGATCCAGCTGGGATTAGGCTCGTAATGATCACTATCAATCTGTGAAGTTCCACCAACCAACTAACTACAAAGAAGTAGCTGTATAACGCAGAACATCAGGACCTTCCCTTGCAGCTGCTGCCCTCGCAGCCGTCGGAGTACAGCATCAACAAGCGCATCCGGCGCAGCGAGGTGGTGCTGCGCCAGGCCGCCGACTGCGTCAGCCGCGGCCTGACCTTCCAGACCGTCTCCGAGCAGTTCAACATACCCATCTCCACTATACGGTAAGGTTCTATCTAAATCAAAACTCATTTATTCAAACCAGGCTGAGAATCGGTACTGTAATAGTCAGACAGTCCCCCAAGAACTTGATTCTGTAAAATAGTCTGTTAATCAACCCGCCTGACTTTTCCCAACTATCTTGGGGACAGCTTACATGGAGCGACTGCCTGTCTGACCTCCACAACCGAGTTACTGGGTAAAACGATACCCCTTGGTACCAACCGCGGCAATAAACGTTATAAAATAATTTGAGTTCCAATGGAAACTGAACCTTAAACAATTAAGTTAAAGTTTTAAATCCCAAAGCATGAAATTTATCTCGTTGCCTTTAGTAGTACGACGACGAGCTCCAGTAATGCTTCCTGTACTAAATACTTGTGACGGCATGTTGCAGGTTCTTCATGGCGCGGAAGGGGATACTGCCGCGGCGTAGGCGAGGCCGCAGCACTCAGGTAACTACTGAACTTAACATTTTCTGACCTGTTCTAACCCAAAAGCATTTATTACAACCTCAGATCAACGAAAAAGAAAAGAATTTACCCCAAAAACAAACATATTGTAATCCAAAAAACTTTTTTTTTTTTTTGTGATAATATTACAAATTTAACAATTTTCGGACTTTTTACTGTACTTCTGCTGTGAGACCTTGCTTCTCATCAAATTTCATGATTCTAGGTCAACAGAAACTACCCTGTAGGTTTTGATTTACTTGCGAGTGTCAAATTATGTCGCACTAGCCGACCCCACAGACGTTGTCCTGTCCCAATTTCAATAATTTAAAATTCTCATAGAAAATTCACTTTCAGTTTTCCCGAATTTTCCAATTTTCCCGGCAACTTTTCCAATTTTTCATAACACAACTACAGAAGAATTAGCGAAATTGTTCCATCCGTTCACGCGTGATGCGATGACCAAGGGAAATAGAGATTCATTTATATATACAATGTGATAGGGGTGGGACTTCTAACCCGTTAAGGCTGAGTACTACATCTAATTTTATCGACAAAAAAAATAATATGGGGGGGTGAACCCCCTCCCCCTAAAAATTATGGCTATTTTAATATTTTTTTAATGTACTACGGCGCGCTTGATACTTTATGTGATATCAAAGGTTGTATGCGTCGTAGAAACAAAAAAAAAATTACAAACTGTAGCTAATAACCTTGGCTAACTAATTCATTACTTTTTTCATATGTTTGATAATGTTTTGGTGAGAAAAAAAAATCATTTCTGAATTATTTTGACCGAAAAAATCGCTATTTTTCAATATTTTCACGAATTACTCAAAACTATGTCCCATAAAATTATTAATAATTTGCGCTCATTTAAAAGTATTTGAGTTATTCTTTCTAACGATACCAAAAATATCACCATAACATCATCAATTCTAAGTAGTTTCCCCTGTGTAAGCTCAATACTCATACTTGACATTATTTGTAAATGAAACCAGTAATACTCATATGTACTTTACATTTATTTACAATCAAACCTACTGAAAAATACAATCAAACAAAACATTTTAATGCTTAAAATTAATTGATTAACTGTTCGAAGTGTTCTCCTCTGTTTTTTTTTTTTTTTTTTAGGGGGAGGGGGTTCAACCCCCATATTATTTTTTTTGTCGATAAAATTAGATGTAGTACTCAGCCTTAACGGGTTAGCCCCTATCACATTGTATATATAAGATAAATGGCTGTAATTTTTTATTGCGTTAACTTAGAATCTTGATTTTTTTAGTACTTTATGGGACCATAGACTGACGTATTTGATATTAATTTCAACTTGATACCTCCACGCGTTCCTGAGAAAAAAGGTCTTGACAGACAAACAGACGGACAACAAAGTGATCCTATAAGTGTTTCGTTTTTTTCCTTTTGAGGTACGGAGCGCCGCGAACATTAAAAGTGAAGCCACGTTGTTTACGCGTTTGTTTATTTTTAGAAGTGGGACCAAACCTGAAATCGCGAAAAAAAAGTCAGCTGACCCATACATTCATGTTCGCATAACTCATCAAAATGTATGGAGCAGCTGACTTTTTTTTCGCGATTTCAGGTTTGGTCCCACAGTAAAAGTTATTTGTTATCATGAGCACAATCATGTGTTTAGGTATCGGTCACTAATTACCAGGCACCCTAATAACACTTTTAAAAATTATACGAGATGACGGTATATTAAAAATAATTGATTATTAATTATAATAATGACGTTTGCACGTGCGCGCACTATACCGACAGCCGAGCGGCCAGTGTTGTCATCTAACATTATGCAGACCCTTTTGGCATTTATAAGCGTTTTGTTTCTTCAATAGTTCTAATACAGTTTGTTTGTTACTTTGTCACTTCCAGCCTACTCGGCCCTGCACCAGTCCGGAGCCTCCCTACCACATGCAGCACTACAAGCTGCCCGACATGCTCGCCTTAAGAGCCGACGATGACGACCAGCCGCCGCAGTAGCACTACCCTTCTAACACGTATGTTCGAACAAATATCAACTTTACTGAAGAGTAAATTATGTTGATTCCTGAATGACAAGACTTGAATACATGTTTTGCTAACACATGTAAAGTATATTCAAACAAATATCAACTTTACAGAAGAGTAAATTAAGTTGATTCAAGAATGACAAGACTTGAATATCATGTTTCTAAAAGATAACACATGTAAAGTAGGTATATTCAAACAAATATCAACTTTACTGAAGTTTTAATTAAGTTGATTCCTGAATGACAAGACTTGAATACATGTTTTGCTAACACGTGTAAAGTATATTCAAACAAATATCAACTTTACAGAAGTTTAAATTAAGTTGATTTCTGAATGACAAGACTTGAATATCATGTTTCCAAAACAGTATTCTGTTTTGGAAACATGATATTCAAGTCTTGTGTGTCATGTGAAGTATATATTCTAACAAGTATAAACTTTACTGAAGAGTAAATTAAGTTGATTTCAGAATGACAAAACTTGAATACCATGTTTCTAAAAGATAACACATGTAAAGTATATTCAAACAAATATCAACTTTACTAAAGAGTAAATTAAGTTGATTCTTGAATGACAACACTTGACTTACTTTTGGAACAGATCATACATTCGAGACGTGCCAAGCCAACAAATGTTGCAAAACATTGTTGCAGCTACGTGATTTGGTGTTGCTTGCAACATGTTGCACACGTACTGCATGAAATGTTGCCAGCAACATGTTACAAGTTCATTCATTCTGTAATTAACTTAATTTACTGACGAGTAAAGTTGTTATTTGTTTGAATATACTTTACATGTGTTATCTTTTACAAACATGTATAATTGCATTTTACAAACATTATATTTACCTATCTAATGATGAGTGGCAACCCAGCCGACGACTTCCCTCCTGATGTTAAGCAGTCACCGTTGTCTATGGGCGTCTGCAGTACCACAGACATCGCAGAAGTGTTGCCATCACAAAGACGAAGCTGTCATGTCATGAGTCATGTGCTTGGCATACATAAGGCACCTAATATTTAAACCTGAATAATATTTAACTTTGTGAATATTAGTACTTAGAATCTCAGTAACATAAAACTGTATAAATATTATAATATATTGTATGTAGCTGTAGAATTAGTAATATAACGCATTTTGTGAGGAATAAATCGTATGTTTACTTAAGGGGGCTGCGCAGTGGTAGCCCACGAAATTCAATTATGGATTTTTCACAGATTAATACAGATGGGACACTCCGCAGTTTAGGTATGAAGCTACAAGTACGCGGCGGGCCCCGTCCGCGGGGCTAATTCAGCAGGTCAGAAGGTATAAGAGTTACACGATAGAAAGAGAGGCAACTTGTAGTTGAATATAACTGTAGGTAATAAGCGTTGTGCGACCTGAATTGCACTTTATTGGGTCGTAGCAAGAGTCGCTTTTTATTTAACGATTTTGCGGAGTGTCCCATCTCTATTAATCTGTGGTTTTTTTGCAATTCGCAGGTCCGTGTCAGGTTGTATCTTGATCAAAATATGATACGCGGCAATATCAGATATGTATTTACATAATTTTGACCATAAAAATCATCACAAATATAAAAGTGGCGAAATGTGGATGTATTAATAGACCTCTGGTTATAAGACTTTATAAATCTCTTGCTGTAATATTTATACAAACTATATCTGTGAATCTATAGGAAAGACGATCTCTTATAAATATTTTTTTTCAACATTTTAAACCTTAAAATGTTGATGTTTAAGTTCAAAATCGAATGAGAAAATTTTACAGTTTGTCGTAGTAACTCGACTTGCTGTGTGTGTACTTATGCCTATAATTATGTTATAAAAGACACGAATAAATATGTATTGATAAAATAACATCACAATTATTAATAGGATTGTCAGTGAAAGCTATAATAAACTTATAAAACAAGACAAGGTCAAATTAGCTAGCGAAACTACACAGAAGAAGTGATGGGTATCGATAAAACGGCAAATTGACTTAAGGCGCTACCCCGAGCAAAACCTTGCGATAGTGCGTTATTCAAAGGCTATTAACTCATTAATTAAGAGCAATAAACTACATCTAAAAACACATTATTAATGGTCGATATCTTATCACCACATTGCTCGTTCTTATTTATTTTTATCAAACGACGATTAAACAAAAACTAAAACTTGTCATCATTTTATCAAATACACCTGATTACGGGTAGTGTACATTCTTGAATTTATGAGTTAAGAAATCTCTTTTGTGTTTAGGGTTCCGTACCCGAAGGGTGCCAAAACACAACTCTACTACTAAGCCTCCGCTGTCCGTCCGTCGGTCAGCGGGTTGTATCTCATGAAACGTAATAGCTAGACAGTTGAAATTTTCACAGATTGTGTATTTCTATTGCCGTTAAAATAACAAATAATAGAAATAAAATAAAGTTAAAAATTAAGGGGATCCCCATACATTAAGAGACGCATTTTTTTTTAAATATTACGGAACCTTTCGTGTGCGAGTCCGACTCGCACTTGACCGGTTTTTTGTTTTATCGGCCTAGATTTATCGATACCCATCCCGTCTGTAAAATTTCACCAGCTTAGTGATTTTGACCGTTATTGTGTACAGTCTCTGCAACGAAACTCAGACCTAGAACAAATAATATTTTTGTAGACCAGACAATATTTTAAACTCAGTCATAGGTACTAAATAAAGTTTTATATAAAAACTTGCTTATAGTAATTGCAATTGTTACACGATGTACTGGGGCCGTAGTATGACGTGAAAAAAGATCAAGGATCCGTTGAGAAAAAAGGATGGTGCTATAGGTCATATAATTATATAGCTTCGTCTCTCTCTCTCACACTAGAACCATAACGGATCCATGATCTTTTTTCACGTCATAATACGGCCCCTGGTCGTGTGCCCTCAAAGAAAAACCATTTATAATATTCAATGAATTTGTATTTGGGCCTAATAATTTTTAGAAGAATATTTTCAAACTGTATTCTGCAGACTTAAAAATGTCTTATTGTCTAATTTAGCCATAAACAATATTACAGTAGGTACCCATCCGTAAAAACAGCCGATTGACTTAAGGGGCTACCCCGAGCAAAATCTTGCAACAGTGCGTTATTCAGAGGCTATTAACTCATTGATTAAGAGTAATAAACTACATCTTTAAGCATGATAATTAATGTTCGATAGGTATCCTATCATCACATTGCACGTTCTTATTTGTTTTTTGTGTTATAAATACATTTAAAATCTCCTTGTAGCAAAAAGTGACCAAAATTATTGATTGCGTGGATCTTTTGCTAAAGGTGACGTTCTTATCATTTGAGGATTACACTAATGGATAATTTAAAAATTAAAATAATTTACGTTTTAATTATTCCAAAAGATCGCTATTCCTTTTTATTAAAATAACTCCAAAAAAATTGTGAATTGTATGCTACAGGGGCGTGTGCGGGGTGCGAGACAGTGAAGGACCAAACGATCAAGGTCGTACGGTTGGGGTAGCGCCTTAAAAAAAAGCTTGTTTTTTTTTCCTCATGTCTCATAAAGCGCGTGGGTACTGTTGTGTATAAAAATGATTGTGAATATATTATAATATTATTATAAAGATAATAGCGGTGGCCTTGTTGTATGGACAATTGTCACTAGACTTGCATAGTATAAAAATGCCTTTTGATATTTAGTATGTTTTCTTGAACAAAACGTTGTATCAATACAGTGTCAGGGACATCGACGCGCAAACTTAGACTACGACAATGTTCAATGTTTCCATCGTTTATTTTCGGAAAACCGAAAATGCCGAATTAAATGTAAATGTAAAATAAGGGAGTGATGAAATTAGTGCGTCAATCTATAATAATTTAGGTGGGAATATAAATCAATTGCTATTGGTCGATAGCACGGAGCAAATACAAAGAGGAGACGGCCTAAGCAACTGTGCACTGTGATTCTCAACTAGGCCCTGACGTCATCATGTAGGCGTGGCCCTAGTCAGTGTATTGTTGGCGTTCGTCCTGTGCACAACTTTGTAAACGTTCCTATTTTCCAAACATAATTCTATCCGACATTAGATGGCGACACTTGGTGCCATGGGAATTAAAAATATTTAGGCACGTAGAGCTCAGTACCATACATATTTTAATAATCATATGTTGTAGGTACCTATTGAAATTTGTTAAACATTCATTCCTAAAGAGTGGCCAAAATAATATATTATTTTTGTAGTTTTTGTATCATTTTCTAAACATTTTCTGAATACGACCCTGTTGCATCCTGCTCTTAGTGACATCTAGTGTGAGATAGTTACGTAACTACAAAGTAAAATGACGGAACGAGCAAATACTTTGGTTATTGACCGGTAGATGGAAAATAAAGAAGTGGGCGAGATCTAACACCGCCTTAACCCGCAAATTGTCACCCGTTGTTTCATAGAAAAATCTAATTACAACATCTCCTCTTTGTATTTGCTCCGTGGTCGATAATTACATTTTATTCGCTATATTTCGGTTTTTCCGAAGATAAACGAACTTTGAAAGTTGTCGTATGAATGAATTAAACAAAAATAACCAACCATGAATTTAACATATGATTCTACTACCTCAAGCGTAGGAATTGTTCGACCGTTAGAAAGTGAAGTGTTGCCTAGTATGAAACGGCTGTTTTTTTTTAGTAACTACCTGAAAATATTAGGTAACGCTAGTGGGGCCCACTTACATCGTGTATAGATTTTTTGTATATGACCCGCTCTTATTTCGAAGCAGTAAGGTCGCTTTTCGCAAGTTTTACTACTGACGCGTCACGTTAACCTTACCTTAACATTTTTTGTTTTTTTTTACTCAGTATTAATAAGGCGTATGCCCAACAGTGGACTATAATAGACTGTATGCTTCAAGACGTACTAAATATTTGAAGGCCATCTGTATCTAAAAGCGTCTAGGCTTAACGTAGTTAATGTGACAATGTAGATGGCACTAAATAGTGCTAAAATAACATTAAACACAGTGTAGCATAGTAGATCAAGTACCATTTGAAATTATTACATAACAGTGTATTCCGAATTACGTCACAAGATATCCGAGTATAAGTTTTAAGTGCCGCACTAGAGCCATCTCTTATCGAGTAGCTGAACTAACTCCTTTATTTTTGTAACAATAGATGGCGTTCATCGCTAAGAAGGTATTTTTACACGAGTTAATTTTCGGCAGCTATTTTTGAAATCAAAAGTATTTTTGATTGTTAAGATCAGTATTATATTGAACAAATTTGTTTTTTTTTTACTAAGTTATTATTAAAAGTCTGCAATGTCCGTTGTTGGTCAGTGTGCGGGTTGACCGGGTAACTTAACATTGCACTTGTTTACTAATTCAACCGGTTAACCAGGATACTGGTTTTAGTTATGGTTTTGTTTGTAATGTCATATGTCTTTATATTATATGTAACAAGTTACATACCTACGATATTATTATACCTTCGCAGCTTCGCTTGTGTAAAACTACGTTCCAGTATCACAGTATACTGTAACCAGGTATTTCTCGCTCATTACCCATTTTTTTGCAGTGGATACTAAGCTTTATAGACAGGTCAGTGCAGGCTACAGAAAAATGTTTTAGTATTGACAAATTGATAATGGACTAATAACGGTGAGTTGCACAAAACCACTTTAGTTTAATGGAGAATTTAAATTGATGCTGTCACTTTCTTTTTGATACATAATAATAAGGGATGGCATGAATTTAAAGTCTCTATTAACCTAATGTGGTTTTGTGCAACTCACCGATCTTAAACTTTTTCATTAATGAGGCACTTCGACTAAAGTTTGCAATGTACAGACTAGCACATCAAGCCAACCGAAACTGTCAAATTTTCCCAATCAACCTTGAACCTAATGCTTTAGCGATAAAGATGAAAATCTATTTTAGTAGCTTGATGTGCTGGCGTACAAATTGTAAAGTAATAGTGTCCTCATTGTTGAATAGCCTAATAAATAAATCACTAAAATATAGTTGAAAATAGCATACGCGAATATACGCCCATATTATGAATGATCTCTGACAAGCTATTTTCAAATTTCAGTCGTGATTTAGTTCAAAATGAATTCTTTTCTAACATATAACATAAAGACAGATGATAACTAAGACGTTGTAGCCGAGTGCCATGAAAGTAAAGCGTCTGCATTGTACACGTAGCGTGTGTAGCTAAATATACAATGTCTAATAAAAACGTATTTTGTGTACAAAAAACACTTTTATTTTAACACTCCAAAATATTCTCTACCGTCCCTTTTTGGGTGTCTAAATGGCATTAAATATTAAGTACTTGCCTACTAAAAAAACCGGCCAAGTGCGTGATGGACTTCGCACATTTAGGGTTCCGTACCAAATCTGATTTATCAATATATTGGTATTTTAAAAAAAATCTTCGGAACAAAATATTGTAAAAAAAACTGACTGATGACTTCTCGTTCCTTTGTTTTCCAACATTTTTTTAAAGAAAAAAATTAGCACTTATATACAACGAGTTCTAAACAACGATATCACCCCGCTTGGACCCTTCGGGTACAAAACCCTAAAAAGCGTTGATGAGTAATGAGGTGAAGTGAATGAGAATTTATTTTTGAGTGCTACACTACCGCCATCTCATATCGAGAAGCTGAACTAATGTTGTATTATCATCGTAGGTAATGAAATCACAGATGGCGTTGTTCTCACAACCTGCTTCGTATCTCTGAATAATATCTCGGTGAGTCAACGAATTAATTCGTTGCGATGAGGTGGTGCATTTTCTACTAGGGCCTGTTTCACCACCTACAATTAATTTCCTATTAACCGGTCCTTCCCCGTAGTCAAACTATTTTGTCCAACTGATTTGACCATGGATCTTCCCCCGTGGTCAAACTACTCAAATGATCCTACCTGTATATGAAGTTTGACTGCTGTAGTGTACAGTCATGATAAAAATTAAAACGCAAATATAATTTTTTCGAAGTTATTTAATAGTCCGGTCAATTTAGACCAAAAAATGAGAGTGAGGTTACATAAAGTCCCAACAAGCTGAATTTCAGTGAAATTGTTCAAAATATAATTATAAACAATGTCTAGAAGTTCCCCATCATTCCCCTGTAAGGAAAAAATTTTATTCAAGGTCAAAAGTCAAAAAAATGAGTTTTTCGCGATTTTCAGCAAAACGGTAAGTTTTATCATAAAAGTACCTCAGACAAAAATTGTAGATCATAAAATTATCTATAAAAAATGTATTAATACTTTTTTTCTTACGAGCCACTGTTTCTGAGATATAACGATTCTTAAAGTTATAAAAGTTGTTATCGTCATAATATACATGAGTACGCCACGTATATACATCTAGAGTAGTTATATTAAAAAAAAAAAAAAAAAAAAAAAAAGAAGCTGAAGTTTTTAAAAAGAGTAACTCAACTCAACAAGAAGTTATTACCAACGGCATCCGCTTTCTTCTTTCTATGTACGGAGCTCCTAAAAAACTACCTGTTTAGATAAGCATCGATATGCATGTTTCGTTAAAAATACTAAAAATAAAAAACAAGTTCAATTAGCTTGTCTTCCTCCAATCTTTTTCGAGTATATTACCAAGTTCAAGTGTGGCTTGGTTATCAGCTAGACCCTACAGACTGGGGTTGGAAGTTGGTCAACAACATATTAGAGCCAGTTCAAACTTTACTTCCACCTGCGCCGGAAATACTGCTGAACAAGTTTTTTTGCAACTGCAAAAAGGGATGCAGTGCTAAATGTGGTTGCAAAAAGTCGGACTGTCTTGTTCTTTGGCATGCACAAATTGTCAAGGCCGGTCGTGCTCTAATATTTAATCACAAACAATGGAGGATTCGTTTGACTCCGACGAAGTATCATGCGATACATCGCTATTGACGCAATTTACTTGCATCCAAAATGAAGATGAAGAAGAAGCAGGAGAAGAAGAACAAGAATTTGAAACTTACGAATAAGACGAATAAACTTCAACACTTTTTTTTAATTTACATCGCTTTTATCTTTCCCAATCTTTGAAAATTTCCGTTATTATGCAATAGTTTTACATTAAACAGGATCACAACTGACCCGTGGAGTAGGCCACTGGGGAAACCACGTTAAAAAAACGCGCTAAGTACACTACCTCATAGGTGGCGTGGAAACGTGTGCATATTATGACGATAACAACTTTTATAACTTTTTGAATCGTTATATCTCAGAAACGGTGGCTCGTAAGAAAAAAAGTATTAATACATTTTTTATTGATAATTTTATGATCTACAATTTTTGTCTGAGGTACTTTTATGATAAGACTTACCGTTTTGCTGAAAATCGCGAAAAACTCATTTTTTTTACCTTTGACCTTGAATAAAATTTTTTCCTTACAGGGGAATGATGGGGAACTTCTAGACATTGTTTATAATTATGTTTTGAACAATTTCACAGAAATTCAGCTTGTTGGGACTTTATGTAACCTCGAATGTCTAAATTGACCGGACTATAATAAAGTTCCAAATTATTAAATCACAGCTACCAGAATGGTCCCCAAAAAAAAAAAAAAACTTCGGACCTTGATCCATATGATGTTAGTAATACACATATGAATACACGCTATCTTATTAGTTCGATGCCTTTGTCCGTTTAAGGACCATGATTGTATTATAAAGATTTGTTTTTTATCAAATTGTGTTATTTTTCAATTTTTGATTATGAATAATTTGAAATTCAACAAAGGAAAACAATTTTATTGTGAACTAGCTTTTGCCCGCGACTTCGTCCGCGTTTCCGTCGTTTTTCGTAAAAAAAAGTACCATATGTACTTCCTCACGGTTTAGTGGTTTTGATGTAACAGACAGATTAACTTTCGTATTTTAGTAGGGAAATATAATATGTCAATCCACAATACTGTTGAAAAATATCGCAATAAGGAACCGCAGAATATTATTATTAATAGCTGTGCCCGCGACTCCGTCAGCGTGTAACTCCTTGTATGTTATTAAGTTAATGTATTGGACTGCTAAGCTATCGGGAGTTACACGTGTTATTGTGAGTCAACCATAAAAGATAGACATATGCTGTTGTGGGATATTTTTTAGATAATTTTATGTAGAACATTTCTGTCATAAATGATTTCTATGTAGCTTTAACCATTAAGGCTGCACACGCGACGGAAGCTTAAAAAATGGAGCAACTTCTCCCGTTTTCCCAACATTTCCCTTCACTGCTCTGCTCCTATTGATTGTAGCGTGATGAAAAGTATACTATAACCTCCCCAGGAGTATGAAGAATAATTGTACCAAGTTTCGTTAAAATCCGTCGAGTAGTTTTTGTTTCTATAAGGAACATACAGACAGACAGACAGACAAAAATTTTACTGATTGCATTTTTGGCATCAGTATCGATCACTAGTTAATTACCCCCTGATAGTTATTTTGAAAATATATATCATGTACAGAATTGACCTCTCTACAGATTTATTATAAGTATAGATGACGCGACACTTGACATAATTTTATCTTTGACTCTATCAATAATAATTAATATCATAATTTTATCTTTTTTTTATTTTTTATCTTTGATCATACTTAAACTGCCTGCATGCAGCGTGCTAATTGCAATACTTATCAATATAGTTTGACCACTGGGAAAATTATTCCTTGTGGTCAAATCAGTTGGACAAAATAGTTTGACTATGGGGAAGGACTTAATTTACTTGGCAGATAATTTCTTCATACTTTGTTCCATTTTTTAATAGACCCATGAACATGGTGTATTTGTACGGGTAATCGTCGTGAGTGTTTCAGAGTTTGAAGGTGTAAGTAAATAAAAGCCGAGTATTAATGTAAACATAATAGTTTATTAGCTTACGTTAGGGTAAGGCATCGAAGGTAGGACGAGACAATTTGTACTGACGTAGTACCGTTGCTCACAAAATACTTCAGAATACAGAAATAAGAAAGATATCACAACATATCAGAGGAACAAAAAGTACCAAGGGGCACCCAGGAACTTGGTTGTGGAGGTCAGATTATTCAGCTGCATGTGGTTGGACTGGAAGCCGACCCTAATCAGGCAAATGATGATCAGAGAAATTAAGTCCAAAATATAGTGTGGCAGACATGGATTCAGTAATGAAACTAGATCCCAATGTGTTAAAATTTTTCGTCGGTTATTAAAAAAAATATACATATATCTATTCCATATATTTTGACCGCGTAGGTATTGCACTTTTGTACGACACAGCAATTTTTTTTTCATTACTAAATCCATGGTACAGTCCGTCAGGTTTAAGCTGAGCTGAGCAAAGCTCAGCTTACGCCTCGCGGACTGTGACAGGTTGCGAGGCGATGTCCCCGCCACCCTGTATGGTTAAGTACAGAAAGTGACAATGATATGGTAAGAGAAATTAATTGGTAAGCAAATTGGCTACCACTTAGGTAAATTGTCTGTGTGTGCACACACTGTGATTCTGACAGTTTTCTAAAATTGGCTACAATACAGCATATTGACGAAGGATGTCAATTTGCTTAACAATTAAAATAGCAGTGAATTTATTTCTCCGAGTACTCCGCTTGATTTGACTTTTTTTTTCTTTTTTTTTTTTGTAAGTAATTATCTTTCTTATTCCTCATAATTATCCGAGATAGTAACACTAATTCGATGTGCTGTCAACACAACTTACATTATTTTAATTGTAACTCGAAAGCATTATTTATAAAAAATTTGCTAGCGGGAGTAACCATTATTATTATTTTTTTTGTTTTAGACAAAAATATATTTTTTATTTTGTTTCACAAATCCCAAAGCCTTATTTATAAAGATTACATTATTATAATTATTTGTTCGCGTTAACAGCACAAAGAATGAGAGAATTTCTTAAAGAATCGTAATAAAATATTTACTGATATGTAATTAATTATTGTTTTCGTGTACATCAACTATAACTAAAGTGTGGCGATTGCAAAAATACAAGATTACACCAAATATTGACGAATTTAAATTATATTTTTAGAACCATAGATCTCTAACTGTCGTTACTGAAAAGTCTGACAACCAGTCTTACCAGGGGGTATCGTGTGAGTTGTGGAGGTCAGATAGGCAGTCCGCTCCATTTAAAATAGAGGGATGGTTAGACTGGAAGCCGACCCCAACATAGTTGGGAAAAGGCAGGTAGATGATGATTTTCAGTACCCGGAAACAGTCCGTCTTTGTATCACGGCGTCTTTGTCACTTATTTTGTGTGACTTTCGTTTTATAAAGCTTGGTGTCATATTTACGAGCGGGCACTGTGAAAGTTTAATTGCAGAATGCCAAAAGCCACATACTTAACAGGCTGTAAGTGTAAACATTGGCAATATTTTATAGGGGTCATTGTACTCATCATTTTAAACAACTTTTACTATGGGACCAAACCTGAAATCGCGAAAAAAAAATCAGCTCTTCGCATAATTCGTCGATATGTAGAGAACAGCGGATTTCTTTTTTCGTGATTTCAGGTTTAGTCCCATATTAAACGTTATTCATAATGGCCCCTTAAAATATTGCCACTGTTTACACTTACACCCTGTAGTAAACAAAAGTTACACAAGTGTTGCCAGTAACACATTGCACACAGATAATACATACAGTGCAGTGTTGCCAGCAACACAAAAACATGTTTTGAAATTTTTATAAATTTAAATTCGTCAATACTCTAACAGTGATTGAATGCAAAAATAGTTGCAGATCTAGTTCACTAATATTAACTACATATAAGATAACATTTATATTTGGATTATTATAAAGTTATATTTTTATAGAAACTTTAATATAAGTACAGATTGTTTGGAAGCTGGATGCAAAGCTTTATGGGGGTGATGGTTGACACCATTTAGAGCGTTTTGAGCCAGTTAAAGTTGGTAGAGATGAACCATTCTAAAAATGAACGCCTCTCCACAAAACGTGATTATTTCAATGTGTGAGAGGAAATACTTATTGCAACACTTTACTTGTGTGCGTGCGGCGACTTTACTGTCAACATGGACTCGTCGCCGCACTTAGAGGTCAACTAATCGTGCGATCAGTCCCGGTAACATTGTACAGCGGGGAGCATGCGCTTTGTATGGAACGACACGTCCACTCCGTCGCGCGTTCGTGTTATTTATACACTAGTTGGCCGACAAATCC
Source organism: Cosmia trapezina (assembly GCA_905163495.3). Lineage (NCBI taxonomy): Eukaryota > Metazoa > Arthropoda > Insecta > Lepidoptera > Noctuidae > Cosmia > Cosmia trapezina. The sequence goes on from LR991049.1 coordinate 14,216,343, forward strand.
GGCTGTTTGACGTTCTGGCAAGTCGAGTAGGTAGGTACCGTTTGCATAAAAAAAAAAACAGTGTTATTGTGTATATTTTTATGCATGTTAGTCTGTAAGGTATTTATTTAGTTTAGTAGTTGACCGTACTCGCCGGTGACTGAGCAACCAATGACAAAGACCAATAAATTATGTGTGATGCGTCTGTATACACTTATTTGCATGTGAGCGTAACCGCTGTGGAGGAGCGTTCATTTTTAGAATGGTTTATCTCTACCTATGTTATTTTTTACCAAAAATATGCAGTTAAAATGAGTGTCCTATACACCCCTGCTGCGATATCCTCCGGGGAATCCAGGCGTGATACCGTTTGTTTTCTATAAAAATATAGCTTTACATAACCACATACTAACATACTTGTTTATTTACAAATTCACTAAACTGTTATAATTTTTTATTTAATTTTAAGTTTTAAGCCGATAATTCCAATATTATTGTTTTTACATTTTTAATTGTTTAAACTTACATTCATTATTTTATTATACAAATATTATTATCTTTTACGACTATCTACCAAATAAATAAAAAAACGAACAGAATTTCTATAAAATTATCTGCGAGATAAGTTAACCAGACCTTATGAAGAGATCTCTTGTATAAAATGTATGTAAGTTCAAACAATATTGATTACGTATTTAATTACAACTGGAGAACATAACCGTTCATGTGTCATACAATAACAGCAACTAACTTCATACTATTGCTATCTCCCTCTCGCACATTACACAAGACAGAGACGAAAGTAAATGACAGCTGTAAAATGAAAAAGTCATGGCAGAAAGATACTCAAAAATTAACTTTAATTGTATGATAATTAATGTGCATATTCCTATACGCGACTGAGATCAAGCATTTCATACGAATTTGAACATTAACTTTATAATAATAAAGTTTATTTTAGCATAAAACGCTACAGTACTGAGCTAATTCTCAATCTAAGTATCGCCACTTGTGGAGCCTATATTTGATATTGAATATAATCATTAACCATAAATACTTACGGTCTTACTACAAAAGATTTAAACATACGTACAATGCGATTCAAATAAGAATAGGAACGTCAATAACCTCTATCTGTCAAAAGTTGATTGAAAAGTACGGTTTGCAAAGAAAACATATTTGCGTATCAACAACTTTTCTTTTTTTTTTGTTTAACCGACTCTTAGTTAAATCAAAGTGAAAAAAAACATAAAACAATCCGTCATAATTAGTTATTAAAAAAATATGCAACTTTCTTTCATATTTTCATTGTTGGCAACAATTTACCAGAAAAAATAAAAATTCTTCGTTCATGATTCGTAAATAAATGTTATTTAAAAAAATCTTGTTTTGCGCACCCTACCCAATTTCTTCGAGTTGACAGCTATGACGTTACAACATGGCGCTAAGTCGATCCTATTCTTATTTGAAACGCATTGTACAACGCGTGTCTTGCGTCAAACTCCATACATAAAAAAAACGTAAGAAACGCGTTGAACATGCGATTAAATCTTTTGTAGTAAGACAGTTAAGGTTTATTTTCGTATGAAACGCTGTGCTGTTTGATATTGTATGACACACAAACGTCACAGTATAAGAGTACATTGTATCGTAAAGCATTATTTGGTCGGACTGTAGTATTAACTAATACTAGGGAGGTAGAACATACATTTTCCATACATTTCTAGTTAGTTCAGTATCGTCTTCGGGTAACTTCGGGTATTATCGGTAAAAAAAAACAACTAAATAAAAATAAGTTCCATAATTTGGGAGAGGTCTATGTCCAACATAAGATCGCATTTTGTACGTATATTTTTTTAATACAGGGTGTAAGGGACAGCCCTCCGCAAACTAACAGGGTGCATTCAGCTCCTCATTTTGAATCATATTCCACCGGAAATTTTCTCAGGAAAATTTTCATTATTTCAATGTAAAATTGCATTGTGTGTTCGCAAAACTCCATTTATGTAAAAAAAAAACAGCAAAAAAAAACCAGCAATGGATGTTGAAATACTCTAACCAACGACGCGTGAAATCTGCTGTTCACTTTCTGTCTAGCTATAGAGGTCATCGAACTCACCGCATACCTATTACCTACCCCTCCCAACCAGTAATAGACGCTCCGATTTGTGCACAAAAACACAAACAAATCAGGTTTATTGGATTTCCTTAACGTTCCTAAAAAACATTAATGTACCGGTCATCTTAGTATGACATACTGAATTCACCCTATCAGTTTGCGGAGGGCTGTCCCTTACACTCTGTATGTATTATAAAATTAGCGATCCTTTTTATGACTTGCCAAAATATTGAGATTTCCGAGCTAAATCTAAGTTAAATATTAATGTTGTTTTTTTTTTGTTGTTTTACGAATAAATTCTCTAAATTATGGTGAAACCCGCATCAAAATCCGTTGCATAGGTTACAAGCAACAAGCGGTCATAAAGAGAGACACGAAAAGTGACATTGTTTTATAAAATGGTCAAACAAAATAATGTCATTCCAGAGGAAGCATAATAAATCTATACAAATTATAAAATAATCTGCGCCTGTTTTCCGCTTATTTCATTTAAACTCCACAATTGATTTTGATGCGGTCTTCACCATCATTTATAGAATTTATTCGGGAAGGTTTATATTATGTATAATACCTTAATATGTATTTATTTAACTTAGATATAACAAAGAAATATCAGTAGATGGCGCGAAGCAAGGGCGGGTCGCCAGTATTCTATAAATATAACCGATTCACAGAAAGACGATACTAAACTCACTCATATACATATCATATACACTTACTAATACTTAAGTACTAACATTTGAAACTATAATACACAGATATAGGCAAGCTGGGTGACTATACTCTTAAAGTTGCTAATATACAAAGTTTTAGGCCGAATAGTAAGAGACGAACGCCGAATACAGACCTTATTGGTGGTTGTTCAGAAAGGTCAGGTGCGTAGTACTCGCAACCAAAAAATTCGGCTTTCGTCAACTATTCAAAGCCGAATACTGAATGTATTAGCAACTTCAACATTAATCATTTTCCATACAAATATAACATTGAAAGTGTTTTTAAACAACAATTTTGTGCGAAATAACAAGATATGTGATACATAAGCGATTTGTCGCACTCATTGTGGAAGCGTGTCGCATTGTTGGCTAAAAAGTCGTGAATGCATCCCTCCAAGAAAGATGTCTTACTGCCGCAACCAGAGACAATGGTTAATAATAATAAGAATTAACTTAAGTTTCATCCGACGGCGCGACAGATTTGATTAAGACGAAATGGGTACCAGAGACGATATTTTGTCGCATTTCGGCTGTACGCAAAATAATTTTTGTACTCAATAACTACAAATTCGATTTATTATTTTTCATGATTATTTAAGATTTCAATTTTGTTCACCATGTCATCATTTTTTTATAGAATTATAAAAGCAGCCTATGGCCTTCTCCAGGTTCCAGGAAACCTGTAAGTCGTGTTTCTTATCGATCGATTCAATGGTTTAGGCGTAAAAGAACAAGAATTACTTTCGCATTTATAATATTAGTATAGATCACGGACTAGAAAAAAAAGGACTCCACACCACGCGTATTTAAAGTGAAGCACCGTACCGATCTATGTGCGCGTGATTTGACAATCGTATCACGTAATGGCGGCCGGTCAACATACTATGATGTAAATGTGTGCGTGAGGCATGTTTGTATACTTACTGTGCTTCACTTTCGAAATGCGTGGCGCGGAGTCCTTCTTTATTTTCTAATAGATTAAATTATTATTAAGTCATATCTCTGAGTGCGGCAGTAACACACAATTTAACATTCAAAAGATTATTTCTTATTATTATTTTTTTGTATTTTAAAGGGTCACACTTGCGACACAATACAGCGACAAAAAACACGTAACAGATGAAGATAAATATTGATAATAACTAGACAACAACAACAGAACAATGAAATGCGCGCTGAAGTACGACCTACTACTATAAGGCAGATTATTTGTAAGTTTAGTCGTGTGTGCGATTATTTTGTCGCACAACACTTTTTATAAATTGCACAAAATATTTCCAAACAAATGAGATAATAAAATGAAAAATCAATGGCTGTATACTGCCGTCATAAAAAAATAATGCCGTAACTGACAATTATTGTCAAAAATGAGTTATTCACATATTCGGAATCAGCAAAGAAAATGCTATCTTATAATGGTCTTACACACAAAACTGTAACTCGTATAGATTTAGAGATATCATAAGGATTTTAGCCCTTAACTACGACACAAATTCTGGTTTTTGAATCTGAATAGCCTTAATTACACAAAAACGGAAGAAAAATTAAAATAAAATAAATACACGTGTATGAATTTATAGTTATTTATGCAACTGACGTATAATAAGGGGTATTAAAACACGAATGTGGGTTTAGTATCACATGAGTGTTTTAATACCTAATTATGTACAGTTGCATACAAGACTTTATCTACATCCATGTTATCAATCCTGTATAAAAGGTTCTGAAACAGTTTTTTGTAATACTAATACTCGTATCGAACATGGCGGCCGGCGTCATAGTATACGACGTGAATTCGAATAAGTTCTTTTTTTAAATTACGGCGCTGTTGTTGTGAAACGCGCGTGCTTTACAATGTTCTTTTTTTGAAAACGAGTTGCATTATGAAATTCAGTACAACATTAAAGCACCCGTTTGGATGCTATTATGGTTACCATGGTTACTATGACACTGGCTGTGTTAATGTTGGCAATAAGCTAACTGTTTCAGAAACTTTTTATAGAGGATTTATATCATGGGTGTAGATAAAATAAATTACAGTTCAAAATAAAGCCTATATTTTTTGACGTCTTATAAAACAATAATCACTAATTAAAACCTTTCAGTAAATCGCGGGCCTTCATTTTAGAAAAAACTTCAATTATCTCGGAATTAACGTTGACGTAATTACGACTTTCTTTCTTATGACGGCAGTACAGTCGAACTCGTAATATCTTTACCACCCTAAGGTCTCTCGCTCGTCACTAAACCACATGTCTATCTGTCTATGTGACAGTTAGAAAACTAATACCTTCATTTATTTACTAGCAGATATTAAGGTTGATGCGCCACGGTAGCCCGCGAAATTCAAAATTTCTTACGTTTTTTGAATTTGTACGTCAGTGTGAGCTTGTATGTTGATTAAAATATGATTCGCGGCCGTAGCTAATATGGCTTTACAGAATTATAATCATTAGAATCAGCAATACAACTACATAAGTTAGCATTTACCTCAAATCTAGCGTTTCATGAAATCATGAGGTTTGAGGTAAATGGAGCTGTATTGCTGATTCTAATGATTTTAATTCTGTAAAGCCATATTAGCTACGGCCGCGAATCATATTTTAATCAACATACAAACTTACACTGACCTACAAATTGCAAAAAACATAAGAAATTTTGAATTTCGCGGGCTACCCTGGCGCTTTCGCATTAACATAAAAAAAGTATTAGTAGTTATTTATTTTGGAATTTACTCTTAAAAAAATACATATTGGTGCCGATTCTGTTGCGCACAAACTAAACTTGATTTAGGCTATTGCTAACTTTTTCTTTCTAATAAAACAAGAAAGAGACGGACGTAAATTAGAGCTGTATTTAGTTGAACTAATATTTCCATACAGATTTAGACGACACTTAAAAACATGTCGACTAAAAACACGGTGAAGCGCAAGGCGTAAACTACTTTGACATCTCTAACTTAGTTCATAGCTATAGCCGTCCTTTTCTCGCAAAAAAAAGACAGCGATTCTCTAATTTTATTAAATTAAATGATCACGAAAAACCTCCAGAAATGCGATGTTGCCAGCGCGATATCAACGCTCTTAAAAGTGGTATATTTATTACGAGCTCGACTGTACAAAAAGATAATTGCATTTTTTGCATAGAATTGAGATGATAATGCAAGTTTGCAGTTGTCTCTTTTTATTTGTGTAGATATTAAATAGTCGCATTAAAAAAAACAAGGACGGCTAGAACGCAACAGCGCACGGTTATGTCGCACGACAAAAAAATCGCAACGACTATAGACCGAAACGCAACTAAAATTAATATTATTTACAATTACAAATGAGTATCACTAATGTTGCTACTTATACAATTAAAATATTATTATATTATAATTATGGCAACATAAAAAGCTTAGTTAAATGTTAATTATTTTTATAAACAGTAGATCTCACAAGTTGTGTCATTATTTGAAAGAATTATATGAAAACACATTGATTTTATCAGTGTATAAAAAAACCTAGATTTAATAAAAAATACAAAAAAAAAACGGTTTTTGATATACCGTTATCAACGGTTACCGGAACCGTTAATATCGCTTACCGTTGGCGTTAACGTTGCTGTCAATAGCTAAACGTTTAAACATAATTCAGTCGCATGTCCTAGAACTAAAAATTCAAAGACATGTGACATTACGAACCCGCACTAGGACCGCGTGGTGGATTACAGCCCGCTCCCTCTCACAGAGAGGAGGCCTGTGTCCCAGCAGTGGGGACATTATAGGCTGATTATAGGGCGTTTTTCATAGTTCAAAATGTTACTACTGATATACAGTCTTCCATTACTGCCCCTCTGCTGGGCAAAGCCTTCTTCTCACACAGAGAAGGCACGAGGATTGATCTCCACGCTTGCTCAAGACGGGTTGGCGATCCAGGTTTCCTCACGATGTTTTCCTTCACCGATAACTCGGGAGAGTAAAATAAAATAAATCATAGTTCTTCTATAATTCTCTGACGTATAGTAATCTACACAAGTAAATCACAGCTGTTCTATAATCCTTAGCATATTAATGTCACAACCTGCGCGGTGTACTGTACATAATCGTGTTACGTTTATATTTATCTACGTGAATCGTATGTTAGTGCAAGATGGCGGAATGAGACGACAGCGGGAAGATATTTATAAATTTTAGTTTTTTTTTTAATGATTTTTCTTCGATAAATTGTGTATTTTTTATTATTTCTATGATTGAACTTGTGTCCCAGGAACAGGGTATATGCAAGTGATTCAAATAAGGATGAAATTTTTTTTTAAGTATTACTTCAGAATTTATTATGCCCCCAAAAATATTTTTGATTATAATTTATTTTTGAGCAAAAATTTTTTTTTTAAAGTGCAAAAAAACTGTGGGAAATTCAAATATTTGAAAAGCGACTCCATTATCCGGAGCGAATGTGACGTAAAAGTCTGTGACAACAATAAATGTCAATGTGTTTTGTACGAGTGTTTGCGATTTCTTGTTTGTTTGTTGTCATAGCCTATGACATCACACTAAGCGCGCCAAAATGGCGAGCGTTTGCCCGTATGGTGCCCGTGTCGGTTGGCTATTTTAAACTTTTTCTGTAGAATGTTTTTTTACTATTATATGGCGATGCAAACTATCGTTCCAAATTATACATAATTCGGCGATTGACGATTTATTTTTCCTCAAATGTCTTTCTTTTCATCACTGTCATCTCATTCCACCATTACAAGACAATCTAAGGCACTCCTAACTATATTTACGGTGGTAAAGTTAAAACTATACACTTTCAAACTGATGCACACCCATCCATTTCGCAACCTCGCATAAAGCTGCTTAAAGTTATAACTGGATACAATGGCAAGATTAGGTGGCCCTTCTTTTTCGCGACCTGATTTAATAACTGCTTAACTTATTTATTTTAAAGCTGCATAGAACTAATATTGTATATTTTCGTGTAACTGTCATATTTTTAAACAGGCATATAATAATAATTGTAATTTTTATTTAATAGGCAAGAAAAATATAAAAAATAATCCTTTTTCTAACTTTACCGCGAGCATCAACTTATAGTTATAAACAGGATGTGGCATAAATAGTGGTCCAACGTTGAGGGGTCGATACTCCGTATCACATACCACAATTTGAACCATTTTTTTTCCTAGGTCTCACAATATATTTTTTTTTAATTGAAAACTTGCTAAAAAAACACGTGCATTTCACAGTTATAAACTAAAAAAAAAATATGTCACTATAGAAAATACAGCCAAATTAGTAAAGCAAGGTGTAAATTTTTCAAATAATAATATAAAAATATTTTATTCTGGACTGGAAAAAATGTATCAAATTGTGGTATGTGATAGCTGAATATACGGTGTATCGACCAAATAACGTTGGACCACTATTTACGCCACACCTTGTATAAAGCTGCTAAAATTATTTTAAGTCAATTTAGTACAATCATCGCGTCTGCGCGTTTAAGTAAGCTGCCAATAATATTTTTCCAATAAATAGTTTTTGTAGTTGTATAATATAGCTGCCTAAAGTGTACAAGTTTTAACAAAAAGATCGTGCATTTTACAAAATAACGGTTACAATAACAGTTATTAAGCTTTGGTTTCCAAAAAAAAACAGTGAACGGGAGCGTTTTTTGACACCTTAATGTCAAATACTGGTGAAAATTGTAAGTCGTACGGGTCATTAGATTCAGAAGTCCGAAAGTCTGACAACTAGTCTTACCAAGGGGTATCGTATTACCCAGTTATTGGGGTATGGAGATCAGATAGGCAGTCGCTCCATGTAAAATAAGGGTATCCAACTGCATCAGGTTAGACTGGAAGCCGACCACAACACAGTTAGGAAAAGGCTATTGTAATTTTCATGACGGCCGTTATATGACGGCCACCGTTCTTCTAGGAAACCGTAACTTAACAGTTAATAGCGGTATCATTAGCATTAACATCACTGTCAATAGCCGGCAAGTTGTTTATAATAGAACTTATACTCTGAACGTTATTCATATTCGAATCGTTGCTAGCGTTAACCGTTTCGTTATTAGCAACCGGAACTGCGTTATTTTGTGCACTATTATTATTATTATTCGTTACCGGAGCGTTATGAATACCGATATTAGCTGTACCGTTATTTCTAGCGTTACCGTTATTTTCTATAACGTTATTTAAAATAGCAGCTATAGATCTATCTCTTACACTGATGCTGTTACCGTTATTTTCAACGTTACCGTTAAAACTATCTACATTAGTACCGGATCTTCCAGCATTTGAACTTGAAGCGGTACCGGTACGAACCGTTTGCGTTCCGGTATTATTATTACCTGTCCCCGAAGCTAACTCGTCGTAACAAGGCGGCATTTCAACATTATTCCTCGCTTCTTCATCGACTCTCGCATTGAGGCCTTCACGACTTAAATACTCCGGCGGAGGCCCGAAGAACTTACACCTCATAGCCTCATTATAAGGTGGAGGCCGTGTCCCATCAGGTAAAACGGGATAATTCTCAAAATTCGCCCCTAAAAGACGTATCGTTCGTCCGTTTAACGTGTAGGTATCATGTGATGTCATTCGAACAAAATCTAGATCATCTATATTAATTTCTGCGACATTTGGAGTGTCTGGGCGTCTGTCTGTCTCAGCCCTGCGACCGAATCTCGGTATAGTTAACTGAAACCTACCTAGCTGTAGAGTCAGCCTCTGCCTGTCAAGCTGATCTATGACCCTCTCTAAAGTGTTGCTAGAGTTCCTCCTCATGTACTCCACTGGTGTTGCCATGTAATTTAAATCTCTGGCAAAGTCCCCGGTTTCTGGGTTGGTGAAGTAGAATTCTGAAGCGTTGAGGTCGCAGTAAGTTGGGCTGCGGTAGTTGTCTAGAGTTCGATTCCTGGTTGGGGAGTTGTTGAGGGATGTTGAGCGCACGTTTGTTAGTTCGACGTCGCTTTGTGTTGGTACCTGTGGGAGAATGTTGTATAAACATTTTGCATAAAATGACGGCTGCAATGCTCGAAGAGTTGTATAGAGGTGTACAGTAGTACTCAACTAATATGGCTTATCGAAGAACCTGCGCATAAGATGAATTTTCAAAGCGCGGGAAATGCTATTGACCAACCGGCACGCTCCACGCTTTTACCTGTACCGCTATTGGTCGGTAGCTGCCGCCATGTTAGCGCGCGCCGCTTGACAGCCGCCATACTTGCGAGTGAGACGGAACTAACAGCTGTAGTGTATTATGAACCTTATAGTAGTGATTTAAGGTTGATTGTAAGTTTTAATTATTCTCGTTAATCTTCGGGGCCATACTTTCTTTTCTGTGCGAACGATGATTCACAAAGCGCCTTATTACTTGGGTACTACTGTACCTATCCTACCACCCTCATTTCGCCAGTTAGGTATAATTCCCATGTATTTAAAAATACCACCACGGAGCAAATACAAAGAGGAGATGGCTTAAGCAACTGTGCACTGTGATTCTCAACTAGGCCCTGACGTCATCATGTAGGCGTGGCCTTAGTCAGTGCATTGTTGGCATTAGTCCTGTACACTACTCTGTAAACGTTGCTGTTGTCCAAACATAATTCTACCCGACATTAGATGGCGACACTTGGTGCCATGGGAACTAAAAATATTTAGCCACATAGAGCGCAGTACTAACATATTTTAATAATCATATGTACTGAAATTTGTTCAACATTCATTCCTAAAGACCCTTTAATGGCAAAAAAAAAAATTGTAGTTTTTATATCATTTTGTAAACATTTTCTAAATACGACCCTGTTGCATCCTGTACTTAGTGACATCTCGTGTGAGGTAGTTACGTAACTACAAAGTAAAATTGACAGAACGAGCAAATAGTTTGTCTATTGACCGGTAGATGGAAAATAAAGAAGTGGGCGGGATCTAACAGCCCCTCACCCCGCAGTGTCACGCGTTGTTTCATAGGGAAATCGAATTACAACATCTCCTCTTTGTATTTGCTCCGTGATACACACCTCTCCACCTCTTTCTGGGATATTATATTTTAACTTGGAAAATTGTTTTTGTGAACCATAAAATGTGCTTTTACTGAAAAAAAAAAAAGATTCATTTTACCTGTCGGTACCGTGAAGAGAATATAGCAGACAGCCTGGCGAGCCCGAAGCCCGGGCGCTCCGGGGGCGCCGCCTCGGCCTCAGCAGCGGCCCCGGGCTCCGGCGCGGGGCACTCGGTGCTGCACTGTAAATAATGGTGGTAAAATCAAATTAACACAACATTTTTTTAAGATTATTAAATACGAAAAAAAAACATTAATGATATGAATTTTTTTTTCAGTGTTCAATATTGCGCATTTCACTAAGGGGCGATTTTTCAATTGTCAGATAACTAAAGTACTGCAATTTATCATATACATTTTTTTTGGAAATTTTATTAAAAAGTTGTCAATGGCACTCATATAAAATCAGTGCTGGTTGCAGTGTACTTCACACATTCGACGTCAAAGTATTTATTTCAGTTAATATTAACTTTTAAAAGACAATCAATCTGCTTGCCTTTTCCTAACTATGTTGGGGTCGGCTTCCAGTCTAACCGTATGCAGCTGAATACACGGAGCGGCTGCCTATCTGACCTCCACAACCCAGCAACTGGGTAACACGATACATCTTAGTAAGACTAGTTGTCAGACTTCCGGGCTTCTGACGACCCGTAACGACTGTCAAAGAACCACGAATGACAGCCGGGACCAACGGCTTAACGTGCTTTCTGAGGCACGGAGGAGTCTCGATATGTAAAGATGGTCACCAATCAAGCGCAGCTTAACCTGATGTATCGACCCGTGCAGCTGCTATTACTTAGCCACGAGCTCCTTAGGCACTTTTAACAGACAAAACTACAAATATTGACCTGTAACGCGTGTCTATCCGGCGCGTGCGCGGGCGACTGCGCGGGCGACGCCAGGCGGCCCTCCTGCTCCAGCAGACGAGACGCCTCGTAACACGGCGGGAAACGGTGCGTCTGTAATACGAGACCATGTTATTAGATTCGTTGGTATTTACCAGGGGAATGAGTACATAAGAGGAAGTTTGAAAGTGGCACCGGTGACTGAAAAGTTGTGCGGAAACCGGTTGTCATGGTATGGACATGTGATGCGGAGGAATGACGAAAATGTTGTCAGTTGGCAGTGTAAACACACACTTTATATACGCTGATCAGTTGACATTGACACTTTAATTTACACAGCGGTATGACGTAATAACATGGCGGCTACTTTCATGGTGTTAGAAAACAGATAAAAAAAACTGAAAACTTTGAATTTAATTTTTAAATTTACATTGTTATTTTACGAAGTAAAATTAACATTTTCCGACTGCTTTTTGCCTAAGCTATAATAAATAATAAATAAATAAATAAATATCCTTGGACATTTCACACAACGCCATCTAGTCCCAAGCTAAGCAACCTAATGCTTGTGTTATGGTAACGAGATGGCTGATAATTTTTTGTAGATACATACATATTATAGATAGAAAAACACCCAGACTCGGAACAAATACTTGTAGCTCGTACAAATATTTGTTCCGTGCGGGAATCGAACCCGCGACATGCTGCGCAGCAGTCAATCGCTCAACCACTGCGCCAACCGTGTCGTCAAAGCTATCTAACTAATATATTTTTAGATTTTTCTCCTATATCGGGTGTGAAAAGACACTTGCCGAAGCCGAAAGCCACATATTCTACCCATTATTTGTATCGTTTTTTTTCCACTAGACCATACCTGGGAATCCACTGGTTCTGGAGATATTGAAAGTCAAAGTCGCATTTATTTTTACTAAATCTTATTCCAAGTGTTATTACTAAACTTTTTCCGACAAGTACCTACGCGTACCGTAGAGCGAAGGGGCGGGGCTTGACTGCGTTTGCCTGGGTTCGCGTTACATTGCACGTAATAAAAAAAATTGCGTTTTTTTATACCTAAAAATAAAAGTCATTTCCCAGCAACAATTTTGGCGCAAAGCTACTTAGTTAGATGTACAGTTTGCATAGTTGACGGCTTTGTGATGTGTCCTTTTACACCCTGTATAATTATGATTACCTGTGCATACTGCATGGAGTAGTGCTGGCGGGTGGCGCGCTCGGCGTGCGCGTAGCTGCGCAGCGCGGCGCGCTTCATGTGCATCTTGCAGATGGCGGACACCAGCAGCACCACCGCTATCATGAAGATCAGCGCGCACGCTGGGACAGAACACGTACTTATCTACTTGTTTCACATACACACCAGTCTATTACTATTCTTTCTCCAGGATCAGCTTACATAATGACAGGTTACATGAGTTAAGTACTTACTAAAATTGTTTATTTTATTTGACAAAAATATAATTTAATGTATTGTGTTGCGTAAATTATTTTGCATAGGTACTATTGTATAGAATCTAGTTGTTCTAACTGAACAGACAGCTGTGCTGCTGGGGAGTTTGTTCCGCTACTTCTTCTTCCCAGCTAAAGCACTAGGAAGTGGTGAAGGGCGGGCGTTTTGTGGGGACTGTCTTACTGTAATTTTGACGTTCAAAAAGTGCTGATTCTCAGCCTAATTTGAATAAAGGACTTTTGATTTTGATTTTGACTGCCTCACTGCTGGGCAAGGCCTCTTCTCACACAGAGAAGGCACGAGCATTGATCTGCACCACACTTGCTCAAGACGTATTGTATATACAACGTGCAGCTGCAATTGCGCCATTAATTCAACACGCGTATACGGTTCCGCGTTATCGTTTTAAAATAAAGATATTTTTGTAGGGGCGCGACCTAAGTGGTACCTGACTATTGGGATGGCTACTGAAACACAGTGAGTTTAACTTGCTAAAAACTATTTATTGATTAAAAAGCTACGCTAAAATGATGGCTAATGACAATGTAGGCGAATGCACCCGGTTGCTGTCCGAATATGCGCTGAGCTCGCGGCGCATTTAGTGCAAACGTGGTCGATTGCAATAATTGCATCGAACAATTTTTACTTCATTAAACGTTACTATTTATTTATTTAAGGTTGATGCGCCAGGGTAGCCCGCGAAATTCAAAATTTCTTAGGTTTTTTGCTATTTGTAGTTCAGTGTGAGCTTGTATGTTGATTAAAATATGATTCGCGGCCGTAGCTAATATGGTTTTACAGAATTATAATCATTGGAATCAGCAATACAACTCCATAAGTTAGCATTTACCTCAAATGTAGCGATTTCATGAAATCATGAGGTTTGAGGTAAATGCTGACTTATGGAGCTGTATTGCTGATTCTAATGATTATAATTCTGTAAAGCCATATTAGTTACGGTCGGGAATCATATTTTAATCAACATACAAGCTCACACTGACCTACAAATTGCAAAAAACGTAAGAAATTTTGAATTTCGCGGGCTACCCTGCCGCTTTCGCCTTAATTACAATTTTCTAAAATACCATCTTGGAGCAACCTGTACCGCAGAGATGAAATTGAAACAAACGAGAGAAAAAAAAGGCCGCAACTCGAGGTTTTTTTTCCCATGAAGCTACTTAACAGCTGGGTCAGAACAATAGACAAACGATGAACAAAAAGGGTTATAACAAATTTCACGAGGACAAAGTCGTGGGCTGAAACTAGTCACACTAATACTATAAAGGTGAAAGTTTGTGTGTGTGTTTGTATGTTTGTTACTTCTTCACGCTCAAACGGCTGAACCAATTTGGATGAAATTTGGTATGTAGATAGCTTATACCCTGGACTACTTTTTATGCCGGTCCACGCGGCTGAAACCGCGGGGCTCAGCTAGTAACAACTAAAACAATGCTTACCAGTGACAGTGTATATGGTAGACTGTATGAACCCGTAGTCGTCCCCCGCGTGCCGGTCTTCGAATAACGGAGGGTACTCCACGTCCACGTAGCCTGCGGGAAAAAAACTGGTTAAGAGCGAGTCGGATTCGAGCACCGAGGGTTCCGTACCAGCATTTATAATTATGTAATTTTTGTTTCATGATTTCTGAAAAACTGTGCTATTTTGCAAACAGCGTTCTTTCATATGATACCCCACATGCCCTAGTAACCCCACTTCGAATTTTTAAGACCCCCTTTCAGTCAGTGTTGCAAAAAAAACATATGTATTTTGGTTTCTTTCTTATTTGCAAAATAATTGGGCAAACGTCATCTAAAACTGTTCCAAATTTCAAGTTGATAGCATTAGTAGTTCTTGAGATATCCAGCTGTGACAGACAGACAGACTTAAGGTGATTACGCAGTGGTAGACCGCGAAAAAAATTTTCTTGCTTTTTTTTGCAATTTGCAGGTAATGTAAGGTTGTACAACCTAAATATGATTCGCGACAAGAATAACTATGTATTTACATAATTTTAACCATAAAAAACATCAATAACTATAACTTAGAAAGATGTATTTACTGATGATTTTTATGGTTAAAATTATGTAAATATATATTTGTCACTATTAAGTTACAACCTGACACTAACCTGCAAATTGCAAAAAACGCAACAAAATTTGAATTTCGCGGACTACCACAGCGGAGCCCCTTAATTTAAACTTATATGACGGCGTCTGCGATGGCTGAGAGTGAGCGATAGAGCCGTCAGACTATTACAAACTACGTATAAAAACTAGAAATGGGTGACGTCATGTCACATTTAAATAAATAAATAAATAAATAATAAATATAAATATCCTTGGACATTTCACACAACGCTATAATAAAACTTAAAAAACTTATAAACTCGATGTGTCGCCGTAATCTTTTGATTACGTAATAAAAACCGGCCAAGTACGTGTCGGACCACGCACAACGAAGGGTTCCGTAGTTGAAAAGAATTAATCCCAAAAACAAATTTAACATTGGATACCAAATAAAAAACTTTTATGTCATAAAATTACAAATTCACAATTTTCGGACTTTTTCCTTTACTTGTGCTGTGAGACCTTGCTTCTTGCCAAATTTCATTATTCTAGGTCAACGGGAAGTACCCTATAGGTTTTGATTTACTTGCGACAGTTGCGAGTATCAAAATGTGTCGCAAAATGGCCATATTTTTTTATTGCGTTGACTTAGAAGCTTGATTTTTTTAGAACTGTAAGAGACCATAGACTTACCTATTTAATATAAATTTCAAATTGATATCTCCACGCGTCCTTGAGAAAAAGGGTCTTGCTTGACAGACTGACAGACTTGAACATTTTTTTTATGTGATAGAATTACAAATGAACAATTTTCAGACTTTTTCCTTTATTTGAGTTGTATGACCTTGCTTCATGCCAAATTTCATGATTCTAGAACAACGGGAAGTACCCTATAGGTTTTGATTTACTTGCGAGTATCAAAATATGTCGCATAAATGGCCGTATGTTTTTAATACATTGACTTAGAAGCTTGAGTTTTTTAGGACTCCAAGGGGCCACAGACCTGCGTACTTACGTGATATTAATTTCAACTTGATACTTTCACGCGTTCTTGAGAAAAAGAGTCTTGACAGACTGACAGACATACAGACAGACGCACAAACAAGTGATCCTATAAGGGTTCCGTTTGTTCCTTTTGAGGTACGGAACCATAAAAAATAAATAATACGTGTCCAATATTTTTTAATTCTAAATCAATCAATCTGCCTAGCCTTTTCCCAACTATGTTGGGGTGGGCTTCCAGTCTAACCGGGTGCAGCTGAATACCAGTATTTTACATAGAGCGACTGCCTATCTGACCTCCAGAACCCAGTAACTGGGTAATACGATACCCCTTGGTAAGACTGGTTGTCAGACTTTCGGGCTTCTGACAACCCGTAACGACTGTCGAAGGTCCACGAATGACAGCCGGGACCAACGGCTTAACGTGCTTTCCGAGGCACGGAGGAGTCTCGGTATGTAAAGACCCATCCACGGACCAACCGCGGCAAGCACAGCTTAACCTGATGAATCGACCCGTGCGGCGGTAATTACTTAGCCACGAGCTCCTCTCTCCTCTTTTTAATTCTAAATGACGGATAAAAAAAATTTTAGTCAACATCCATAATATGTAAAAAACAGAGTAGCTTTTCGTGTGACCGCTTAGATCTTCTAAATTAACAATGGATTTTTATGCGGTTTTCACCGTCATTTTTGGTCAATTTATTCAGGAAGAACGTCACATATTTGACTACTATGTTACTCAAAAAAGACGAGTGGTGAAAAAATTTACAAAATCGGTGAAAAATGGAGACACGCTTTTGAAAATATCAAAATTATCAAATATCCTTTCTTTTTTTTTTTTTTTTTTTTTTTTTATTACTCTTAGGAAGGCTTACAGGCTAATTACAAACAATATTTAACCACAACGTATTATCAATTTGCTAATAACAAGCCTCCACAAATGTATAACATATCGATTAATTTAAGCTGAACAGTAGTTAAAGTTAAGTAGGTTAGTTTTATTTATTAGTATGTTAGTTTTATCAATTAGCAGGTTAGTTTTATTTATTAGTAGGTTAGTTTTATTTATTCATGTTGCTAATATAAGTTTAAGGACCACTAGCCGGTGCATCATCCACAAAAAATGACTTGGCTAATAGCGTCCTTGCCGTGCTTATCTTAGTACAAAATAAGTCAACATCATGTTCAGAAGATACCTCATTGAAGCTTCGAGCGCTTCTTATAAGAAAAGCATTACGCCTATAATTCGTACTGGCAGAAGGCACACCTAGAAGCGGCCTTTTACGCAATCCAATAGTGTTAGTGCTTTTGGCAACGTTCGTCGGGTCGTTGAGCTCCCGAAAAACGGGTTGAGCTACACGATAACTGATGTATGCGTGCCTTTCTTCAAAAGCCCATTCTAGACATTATCAAACATTTTTAGAAGTTCTTCGTATAAACAAGGCTAATCACAGATCTGAGTGTTTAAGACAATAGAGTACATTTTTTTTTTCTGTACCTAGTACCTTTTTTTTTCTCGTGGGGAAATCCTCATGGATACCCTCCGTCTGGGAACAACGGAGGGTCATGTCGGACTTCTACCGACTAAAACCCCACTGTTCCTTCTAGTACCATGAGTCATGTACAGACGCCAGCAGGTCAAGCCACCCGAAACTGTAAAATTTTCCCAATCAACCTTGAACCTAATGCTTCAGCGATAAAGGTGAAAATCTATTAAAGAAATTTGACAGATTGTAGTAGCTTGATGTGCTGGCGTCTGTACCTAGTACCTACCTTCTAATCTTGAGTATCTCGGATGCTCGTCGCAGCACGACGGCTGCTGGCACAGCGCACTGCTGGTGCGGCAGCACGCCGACTCTGATATGCAGCGGCCTGTCGAGCAGTTGAGCTTGTCGCTACCTGGAGGTTGGAGACGACAAATTGTTTCATTACACAAGCGTAAATAAATACGTTATTTATTTAAACATTTTTCATCAAAAGTCGAAAATTATGCGGCCTAAAAAAATAAAAAAAAATGTTTGAGAATGTGCAAACAGCGCTCTTTCATATGATACCCCACATGCCCTAGTAGCCCCACTTTGATTTTTTAACACCCTCTTTCAGTCCCTATTGCAAAAAAAAAAAATCTTATTTGCAAAATAGTTTGGAAAACATCGCCTAAAACTGTTCCAAATTTCAAGTTGATAGCATTAGTAGTTCTTGATATATCCAGCTGTGACAGACAGACAGACTGAGTCACACCATAAGTGTTACTTTTTACCATTTTGGTACGGAATCCCCAATGCAGGTAATTTTGTATCGGGTTGTTGAGCTCTGTAAGATAGGTTTGAGCTGTCGGCGGATGACGCGTGTTGGTGGGTTACTCAAACCGTTCTGGGACTTACTTTCCTAAACAGGCCAGTATTGGCCTGCATACCTACAGTTTTGATAATAGACTCCTTTTAATGCACAATTGTTTATATCAATACAGTCATTATATCGGCTCACACGGACTGAGAAATTAGGAACTACTTATAGGTTTGTTTAACCTTCAAGCGGTCGCGCGGCGTCGAATCGATCGCACTTGATACATTTTCGCTAATAATATCGTTATTTCTTATCGCATGCACTTCCCATTCCTGTCATTGTTTGAGGCTAGAGATGCCGCTACATTCCACCAGTTTTTATGACAGATCATTCACTGTTCAAGCAGTACGATTGTGGAATGACTTGCCCGTGTCGATAAGGTGTGCACAATCTTTGTCAACTTTTAAAATTTTGGTGAAAAAACATTTCCTCTCTCTTTAAATATCGTCATTACGTGTATAGTTCCTTGCTCTTTTTCAAGTAGTATATATAAGTATATATTTATATAAGTATCTGTATTTATGTATGTATAAATTGTATGTACATATGGTACACCACAGACTACCTACAGTATTCTCTCCTTTCTCCCCATAATCCATCCAAAGGTTGTCTGTAAAAGATCGCTTTTAGCGATAAGACCGCCCATTGTGTCACCCTATGTAAAATTTCAACATTTATATAATAATATAATAATCATTTTATTATCAGGCAACTAGGCCCATAGATAAAATACACAAAATATCTTAAACAATAATACACTAATACATATGAATAAATCTTATTAAAAAAAACTATAACTATACACGTAACGTTGTCGGCGTCGTGTTCCGCTGCGTGGTGTCGCGTAACCGTCCTCGGAAACGTCGAAATATGACACCTTTCGGCCAAAAGTCCTCTTTTAAGAAGGTCTGTAGATGTTGGGTCGGAACTCGTACCACGAACGACGTAAAGTTGATGTTGTGGCGCGACTCCAACCTTTCGACCCTCAGAGTCCAGTCGGTCTTCACCTTCAAATACTGCACGACTTCCTCAACCCTTGTGGAGTGAAACAGACGCGAGATGTACAGCTGCGTCGTAGGCACAGCAGGGCGCAGCAGCATGTTGGGCCCGGTCGGTGCGGTACCACACTGGTTACGAGAACAGGGCTTCTTCTTCTTCTTTTCTACCTTAGTGAAACCCTCTTCATCAACTTGGCCCGTTCTTGGTAAGCTACGGACCGCAGTCAGGGCAGGTTGAGGACCCTTTTTCTCCCCTATTTCGGTTTGTCGCTTAGGTTGCGACGCATCCGATTTGCCGGTGGTGACAATAGCAGCGTAGGCACGTTTAGGGGTCGACGTACCTACGTGTGACGTTTCCGCAGCCGCTGTTGAGGTGCGGGCGACGGCGGCGGCGGGCGGCGCGTGGTTAGCATTATCAGCAGCTGGTGACGCACTTGTGTTCGCCGATTCAAAACTGCCGATTGATGCATTTTGCGCCCCTCGACGTGTGTTCACCTTTGAGGCCTCAGGTGACCCAATTACTGAACCAACGTTACGCAATAATGCTATTTCTGCACGTAGTTCAGTGTTGTTTTTTTCTGAAACCTCCATTCTGGACTGCATCATGGTCATCTCCGCTTTCAAGGTAGTGATGTCCTTTAGCAGCCGTGTAACGTCGACGTGATCGAACGTGACGGGGGGCAGTTTACTCAGCTCCTTCGCAACGAAATCTGGCACGTCGTCCGGGTCAGTCTTCTTCAACATATCAATGATATCTTGAAGACTCTTTTGTGTTCCATCTCTGCGGCGAGACGGCATCTGGTCCAGTTTTCCAAGTGACTGGAACAGCAAGAGTTTCCCGCTGCTGATCTCGTCCTCCTTGAAATTGGATCGGCATATCTGCAGGATGCTTACCTCGTCCATGTAGTCGATAGCATGTACTAGGAATGCCAGCAATTCATTGACTATGAGTTGTTTGGAACTCATAATGTTTACGGGCGGCGGCTATGGCCGCGCAACACGCGAATAAATTTCGTGCCGTGCACAGTGAAAACACGTCCGTGTTCGAGCGCGCATCGCACTGCACTGATTTATACCTGTAATTTTTATGGTGTGCATCTATCTATCTATTGTTTCACTGTGCACAAAATAAACATTTAACCTCCCTTCCCCGCGCCCCCCAGAGCGCACAGATCGCATTTGCTTTAGTGCGGCGCAGAAGTCGAAAGCACGCCACGCCCCAGATTAATACAGATGGGACACTCCGCAAAATCATTTAAATAAAAGCGGCTCTTGCTACGACACAATAAAGTGCAATTCAGGTCGCACAACGCTTATTACCTACAGTTATATTCAACTACAAGTTGCCTCTCTTTCTATCGCGTAACTCTTATACCTTCTGACCTACAGAATTAGCCCCGCGGACGGGGCCCGCCGCGTACTTGTAGGTTCATAGCTAAACTGCGGAGTGCCCCATGTGTATTAATCTGTGACATAGGATATTTTTTATTGCGGTGTACGCGGTTGTAACCGCGGAGCGTAGCTAGGGAAGTATTTATTTTATTTATTTATTTATTTAATTAGGATCTCCAACAAAGGATGTACACAAACACAAGAAAAAACTAATAACGACAAAAGTATCCCGTAGGTGTACTCCTTCACTTACAGGAGACCACAGCATGCATAAAATAATATAAAACTAAGCTAACGAAGTTGTCGTAGCATTTAAAATATTTAAATAAAATTCAAAACACAGCCATAAAATTGGAAAAATAGGATTAAAAAAATAAAATAAATTAACAGTCATAGAGAAATTACAAAAAAATAAAATAAAATAAAAAATTAAAATTAAAATCATAACATATTCGGTAATAAAATTGGGAAATAAAATTAAAATTAAATATATTATAGAGTATAGTTTAGTGAGGCACTCACGCGCACACACGGCGGGCGGACACATGCGCGGCGCCTCGTCCTCGCCCAGCTCACAGTCGCGGCGCCCGTCGCACACGTACTGCGGCGCCATGCAGCGCTGGCCGCACCAGAACGCGCCGCGCCCGCAGTACTTGGGGCCTGTGGAGACATTTGTGACCTTCTAACACTTTCTAACATTTTTGTTATTAAAAACCGGTCAAGACCGAGTCGGACTACGCAAACTCAAACCATTTATTTCAAATAAACCAATTACAGGCACTTTTGAATTGTCAAGGGGTCGGTCTTGGGTCGGTCAGTCAGAAAGATGAAGCTAGTTGCCCATTCCAAAGCGTAGATCCTGGAGAAGAACGGGCAAGAAACTCCACGGACACACTTTTAAATCAAATATTTTACATAATATTGGTTACATCGTTCATATTGAAAATATAGATGTGAGAACAATGTAGAAAGACTGCACGTTAAAAGTGTCCTTAATAAAAAAAAGAAAAACTAAAAACAACTAAATTAAAAATAAGCCGTGGCAGCTAAGAGACGACCAGTCCCGACTGACGGCGCCCGTTCACGGACATACGCACAATGAAGGGTACGGTAAGTAACTGCGGTAAGTTGGGATGAATTTATCCCAAGAACAAACTTAAGAGGAAATGCAGGCGGCCAGACTTTTGAAAAAAAGGCATCTGAAGAAACCATTGCTGTCGCTCTGCGAGCGCTCCGCCCTCAAATTAGTGCGATAAGGACAACTGCTGATCCGACTAAATATCCTATGTAAGAAGTCACATTTCGAGGTTTGACTTTTGCCTATTTCCAACTCCAATATTGGAGCAATTTAAAAGATATTTCATAAAATGAGTATGAAGGATATTTACTATGCCCCTATGTTTTTCTTTTTTCGTTAATAGTTGTCAAATTCGTACACTAGGCCTCTGTTGACAGCGCTCTGAATAGGCTTTTTTGAGCATTTTTTGAGGGTTCTAGTTCTTATAAAAATAATGTATCATCAAAAAGGAAAACATAGGTGCATACAAGTAGCTAATATTTATATTTCTGTAAAAAATCATGGCTTTATGGTCATTAACCAGAAAGAAAACAGGCGAGAGCGTTTGTATGGAGAAAAGAGCACCCGCATTTCCTCTTAACATTGTAGTTGAAAAACATATTCTCCCATACATTCAAATTGCAAATGTAAGTTTGTACTCACAATATTGAGAGATTTACCATGTCATTTTAAGACTATAGATTTATTACAGGTTTTCCTGTAATCTACAAGTATAGAACTATTTTTTGTAATTTTTTCAAAATTTTATGCTCGGTAGTGCCGGAGATAGGTTGGGGAGGAACGGTAATTTTTCGTCTATTTTCTTAAATAACTTTAAAACTTATAATTTTAAAATTATAAAAATATATATTTGAAATCCTCATAGTAAATTCATTTAATATGTCACACGGTACAGTTTACAAAACATTTTTTTTTAAATTTTCTATTTACTCCCCAAAAGTAACCCCCATATTAAAAATTCATTTATTTACGTTACACGTCCGTGTTTGGGTCACAGAAATACATAATAATATGTGTACCAAATTTCAACTTAATCGGTTCATTAGATTCGGAGCAAATTGGCTGTGACAGACGGACAGACAGACAGACAGACAGACACACAAGTGATCCTTGGGTTCCTTTTTTCCTTTTGAGGTATGGAACCCTAAAAAACACTTAGCGCCATCTCGCGGCAAAGTTTCCAGCAAGGAACTAATTTTAATTTTATAATGTTATTCAAACAATTTTTTTTGGAAAAAGCGTTGAGATATCACATCTAAATACATTTGAATGTGTTACTTTCTAGAGGCTACATTTTTTTTTTGAGGCATTTGTTTGCACTTTCATCATCTGATGATGACGATGGAGAAGAACAGAGCATAATTAAATAAATATCCTTGGACATTTCACACAACGCCATCTAGTCCCAAGCTAAGTAACCTAATGCTTGTGTTATGGTAACGAGATGGCTGATAAACTACTTATATACATTTTTTTTTTTGTAAATACATACATATTATAGATAGAAAAACACCCAGACTCGGAACAAATACTTGTAGGTCGTACAAATATTTGTTCCGTGCGGGAATCGAACCCGCGGCATGCTGCGCAGCAGTCAATCGCTCAACCACTGCGCCAACCGTGTCGTCAATATCCAGCAGTGGACTGCTAGTTCGATGGTGTAAGTCCCCACCTCTCGTCTGCACCAGTATATACTTGGTGACGCTGAAGGGCGGCGCGGAGCACATGTACTGCCCACTGTCTGCCGCCTGCAAGTCCTGCTTCGTCAGCGAACTGCTGGATGTGGGGCCTTTGGGCTCGCCTTTGAGGATACTGTAAAACAAGAAAAATAAATTGTAGTGACCGAAGCATAGATTCAAATTAGTGCCCGGTTCATGGCAATAGGCTCAGCCCATAGAAATTTAAAAACCAGGAGAAGTGTCAAGCGGGCGAATCTGTGTCCGCGCGACATGCTCAGTATGAGCCGTTCATAGTGCAAATTCCGTCTCCGCGAACTAGTGCGCTTTCGACTGTGACCGTGACAATTTATAAGAATGCCGTGTTGTTCAGTGGTTTCTTGTAAAAACCGAAGCCATGTAAATCATGGAATCACTTTCCATATGTAAGTACAAGTATTTTACCGTACTTGTCTTTAAAATCATGAAAGTGACAAAGGGACAAAGTGGAGACACAGGGTTCCGATACATTTTAACATACTGGGCACATCTCCTTCTTTCTTATATCTATGGCTCGGTCCCGGCTAAGACTGGTTGTCAGACTTTCGGGCAGAGTAACGACTGTCAAAGATCCACGAATGACAGCCGGGGCCAACGGGTTAACGTGCTTTCCGAGGCAAGGAGGGGTCTCGGTATGTAAAGATGGTCACCCATCCATGGATCAAACGCGGCAAGCATAGCTTAACCTGATCTGTTGTCCCGTGCGGCTGTTATTACTTAGCCACGAGCTCCTCTATCTCTCGCTTCGATGTCTCTGTATCATACCCTTAATAATTTAAATTATAACTAGCTGCGCCCCGCGGTTTCACCCGCGTAGACCGGGATAAATAGTAGCCTATGTGTTAATCCAGGGTATAAGCTATCTACATACCAAATTTCATCTAAATCTGTCCGGCCGTTTGAGCGTGAAGAAGTAACAAACTTACAAACACACAAAATTTCGCGTTTATAATTTAGTGTGATCAGTGGCGTATTCTATACCGTTCGAGGCCCGTGGCAAATTCATCGGATGCCTTTTTCTTATTTTTAGGCCGCATAGTTTTCGACTTCTGATGAAAAATGTAAAAAAAAATACCGTTTCCCCCCTTATCTCCGAAGTTTGCGAAGAGAAAATTCTGAAATTATTCTATGTGATAGAAGTTTATGTAAAGATTACAGGAAAAATAAAACGATGTCTCTAAATAGCACACTTTTTCAGAAATCGGAACGGAACCCTCGGTGCGCGAGTCCGACTCGCTCTTGACCGGTTTTTTTTTATTAAATGTGTAGTAATAAATGTTGGGAGTTGGGATTCTCCTCTGACAGGGGGCCCGGGGTTCCGGCTGGGGGCCCGTGGCATTTGCCACCCTGTACTTACGCCACTGGTGGTAAAAAACACAAACTCACACATCAGCATTACTCCCGTTGTCATTCATGTAGTTCCAGACGTAGATCCTGGGCGTGGCGTCGCCGCGCAGCTCGCAGACCAGCGTCAGGTTGTCGTGCACGCGCCGCACCAGCACGTCCGTGTACTCGGGCTCGCCGGGCATGTACAGCGCCAGCGAGGGGGACGGGATGTCGCCAGAGCCTGGAACGGGACGGTCACTTTAGTAAAAGTTGAGTAGTAGTTGAACTCTTTTTTTACTTTTAGAACTATCTTTACCGATACTACCTAGCTCGATAGTGTGCATAGCAGATATATTTAAAAATAAAAACCTACCACAGCAATCAATCTGCCCAAGCTTTTCCCAACTATGTTGGGGTCGGCTTCCAGTCTAACCGGATGCAGCTGAATACCAGTATTTTACATGAAGCGGCTGCCTAACTGACCTCCACAACCCAGTGACTTGTATACGATACCCGTTGGTAAGACTGGTTGTCAGACTTTCGGGCTTCTGACGACCCGTAACGACTGTCAAAGATCCACGAATGACAGCCGGGACCAACGGCTTAACGTGCTTTCCGAGGCACGGAGGAGTCGTCCACGGACCAACCCCGGTAATCGTAGCTTAACCTTATGGATCGACCCGTGCAGCTGTTATTACTTAGCCACAAGCAATACTCAACTTAAAAATACTCAAAACTCATTCACTCATCAAGGCATTGATTTCAATTAAACTAGAAAGAAAGAAAGAAAAAGTATTTATTGGGACTCGCACTGAACTAAAACTAAAACACAAAATACTTAAAAGTTGAAAATAAAAGAAGAGGAACAAAATTATATAAAAAATAAAATTAAGTAATAAAAAACAAAAAAGTCCTGTACGAGGCCAAAAGGTCCCTATCTCAGCATGATGCTGCGGCACTTAACATGAGTGTCGCAGCGCTGGTATTCTGATAGGGCCCGCTGTGATGTCACGGGCAGATATACTAAAATACACAAATAATTATCAATAGTTACAAATAGATTACTTATTATTATTAACTAAACTATTTCAATTAAAAAAGAGGAAGTTTGAAAGTGGCGCCTGTGACAGAAAAGTTGAAAGGAAATCGTTTGGCTTGGTATGGGCATGTGATGAGGAGAGACGAAACGCTCGCAAGTGACTAAAAGAGTGATGAAGTGAGTGAGTGGTGAGTGAGTGAATGAGTGGTCAGTGAGTGTGTGAGTGAGTGTGTGAGTGGTGTGGTGGTGAGTGTGAGTGTGTGGTTTATTTATTTAAAAGAGTGATGAATATACATGTTGATGGATGGAGAGGCAGAGGAAGGCCAAAGAAAAGATGGATAGATTGTGTGAGGAATGATATGAAAGAGAAGGGAGTGAATGATAGCGTGACGGTTGACAGGGGAGAATGGAAGAAGAAAACGTGGTGCGCCAGCCCCACGTACCATGTGATACGGGCAGGGAGATGATGAAAGTGGACAACCTCTAGTCCTGAACAGGTTTGTCGTCATACTCGTTGTGACGTTTTTTTTTTTTTAAAAAAATAAATAAATAAATATCCTTGGACATTTCACACAATTGATGATTTTGATTGGCTAACACTGCGTCACAAGGATTCACGACACGACACAACACAATAATGTGAATCCTGCTTTAAATTGCGCAAAAAGATTGTTAAGTGTGTGTCTTGAAACCGGCTTCCACACCTTCACGGATGTGCAAGCACATTTCATATGCGAATTGACAATGCATTTATGAATTGGGAATTGCTAATATCATAAATATTGAAATAGCAGGATATGGCAGTCATAACTGAACTATACCGATCCAGTATTTCACCTCTTTGAATGTGTCTTGTCACTTTTATTATTTCACTAGCGGACCCGACAGACATTGTCCTGTCTGAACGATCCTAGAACTCGACTGCAGCGCCACCTACCGGATCCAATTATGTTCTCAAACCATCCAGGAACCCATTCAAATATACACACAAAACATCTAAATCGGTCCAACCGTTGTTATACCATGTTTCATACTTTTTTTTTTTTAAGTATACTATGCCTCCTGGTTCTAAGCTACCTCCCCACCAATTTTCAGCCAAATTGGTTCAACCGTTCTTATAAATAGTGTAACTAACATGACTATCTTTTCCTTTTTTTTCGTTGTCAATAGTAGTCAGATAGGAAACGTCGACCTCATCTAGTTTTTAAAAAATATGATTGACGTGTAAAACTGTTTGTACAAACCTACTTACAGAAATAAATCATTTATCATTTATTTATTTAATATTTTGTGAGAGCATTATAAGAAACAAAAAAAAAATCAACTTAATTCATGTATTTATAGACCTTGGAATTGCATTACAATTACAACTTTGCATAGTGTGCATTCCAGTATTAATAATAAATAAATAAATAAATAAAATCATTTTATTTCAGATAACTAAAGATCCATAGTGCCTAAATGCAAATGATACAATCTGTCAATGTCCACATCTTAAAAATAGTGAATCTACAAAGTACTTAGGAGTAATTATTGATAGAAATCTTAAATTTCAGTATCATATTAATCTTCTATCAGCGAGAGTGCGTAGACTTATAGTAATATTTAAAGCCTTAAGAAGCACTGCACCAAAATCGGTTATAAAATCAGTCTACTATGCTCTCTGTCAGTCTCAGCTTGAATACTGTATCACCACATGGGGTGGAACATGTAAAACTCATTTCTTAAAAGTTGAGAGAGCACAAAGAGCACTCCTAAAGGTCAGTTTGTTTTTACCTTTTTATCATCCAACTACTGATCTCTACTCGAAATGGGAGGTACTTACTGTGAGGCAGCTCTTCATCCTAAAAACGGTTATGAAACAACATACTCTAACAACTTTTGAACCAGAAAAAATCAGAAACAAACGTCGCAAACATGCAGTCTGTTCTTCATCGTCATTCAAGACTAAGTTTGCACATCGGTTTTTCTGCTACCAGGGTGCAAATTTATACAATAAGGTAAATCGGGCCATAACGATATATCCCTTGCCAAAAACCAAATGTAAGACTTTGGTTTCAGGCTGGTTGAAAAATTTGGATTATAATTTTACAGAAAGTCTACTTCATTCAAATTAAATTAGTACGATATAAGTTTATAACTTGCACCAAACACCCCTCACGTACCTACACATCGTCACACTACACCTGATACTAAACACTACACACTAACATTAAACACTCTCATAGACACACACATACACACAGACTCAGGCGCCTTGATTAACTTTTTGTTTATAGTTTCTTTTTAACTTCTACCCCCATAATTATAATAATTTAAGTTTTTAGTCATAATCTCCTCCATACATAACGTTAGATTGTAATAACATATTTTTTTTGGTAAATAAAACTTCCTGTTTTCCGTGGGGTGGGGACCTGGTGATTTGTAATACAGGTTTTTTATGCCTACTTCAGACACCAGCTCCTCACAATGCAAATAACAACAAATTATATGTGAAACCTGGACAAGCTTGTCATTGTGAGGAGAAATAAAGAAATATTACTATTACTATTACTATTACTATCCATAAATGGTTAGTAACAAAATTAGAACTTAAAACACTATTGTTAGTAACTTAAGCTAAAGACAATTTAAATACAGATAAAGAGACAGTCAATAACAAGACTGAACCTACACAACAAGAAATGGACACTATGGTATCAGCCTTCTCACAAACTGTCCTATTATCGCAGAGGAAGTGTCTGCCGCCACAGCCTTCAGGATACTATTGCGACTGCCCCTTATTCTGCTCAGAAGTGAAGCCGTCTTTTTGCGGATAATCGCATGAAACCCATCTGTATGGGTTACCGCGAACATTTCCGAGGCACTGCAATACCGAGGCAGTCGCAACAGCATCCTAAAAACATTATTGTATTGGACGCGTAGGACATCCAGCGACCTTTTCGAATAGTTGACCCAAAGATTACCGGTGTAAAAACTCTGACAATAAGCTTTAAAAAGCGTAACCTTAACTTGGTCAGTACACCGAGCAAATCTTCGTGCCAACATATTACCCCTGACCGCCAGCGCCCTACGCTCCCTCTCAATGTCACTATGGTCACTGAGGTCGTCGGTAAGAAAATGCCCAAGATATTTAAACCTGGTCACTCTACGTAATGGCGTACCGTTAATGGCAAGTTCGAGTGTACTTTCCCGGCTCTTACCAGCGACCCCAAAGACCATGTATTCACATTTTTTTTCATTGTAGACCAGTCCATGTGCAGCAGCGTATGTCTCACACACCTTTAACAGCTCCAAGATCGCCTGCGGTGACGGGCCCAGCAGCACCATGTCATCCGCATAACTGATGTTGTTGCAACTAACACCATTTACCCTGCATCCGACACGCATGCTGCTGAGCTCGGCAATGAGGTCGTTAACATATAGATTGAAGAGCCGAGGAGACGACAAGCCCCCCTGCCTCACCCCGCACTCCAATCCATATGATTCCGAGAGCGCATTAGACCATCTAACACAGTTTGTCTGGCCCTGATACCAAAACTGGAATACACTGAGCAATTCCTCCGGTATACCCCTACTCCTCAACTTACTCCAAAGCACGTCGTAAGAAACGAGATCGAAAGCCTTGGAGAGATCAAGGAAGCAGGCGTACACCGGCGTCTTACGGTCAGTGTAGTATTTGACAGTATGCTTGACACTTAGGATAGCACTCTCGGTTGATAATCCAGGACAAAACCCGAATTGTGCATCATGCAACTTTACATATTTAGACAAATAAGAGTCAAGCACACTGTCCAACACCTTAGCCGCAACTGTTGCAAGAGAGATCGGGCGATAATTGCTTATGTTCGAGATGTCTCCTGTCCTATTCTTTACAATGGGAACTACAATGGTCTTGATTAAGTCTGCCGGTAAATATGAATGGCTGAGACACATCGTATAGAATAAGGACAGGACCCTCGGCAAATGCACTCCCGCATATTTTAAATGTTCTATGCTTAGCCCATCATGTCCAGGGGATTTGCCCCTACTCATGCTATTTATCACCGCCCCCACTTCCTTCGTGGTGATACGTAGTAGCGGCTCCTCTCTCTGGACATGAGACACAAAGCCGATTCCTGACACTGAGGGGCCAAGTGGAGACCTCACTTTGAAATGGTCTCTAAATAAATTAGCAATGTCTCTATGCTCAGTAACCCCTCCCACACCCGCTGCCAGACCAGGCTTAGCCTCCAGCTTACTTGTGGACTTCCAAAATGCACAGAAATTATTTGTAGCTCGTTGTTCTGCTAATACGTCCATTTTAATTTGATCTTGCCTATTTTGGCAGTATTTTAGCCTGCTTTTGAAAATTTTACGCGTCTCGTACATTTGATCATAAACAGTCCCAGAGGTTGGTCGATCAGCCAAAACCCAGGCCTGGAATCTAAGCCTGGCCTCACGGTGAGCGTCTCGAACATGTTTGTTCCACCCACATAACTGACTACCACGCTTAGGTATATTGTGTACTCCATTAGATTCCCTAGCTGCTTCACAAAGGACATCTACAATATTATTGTACAGCTTATCAAGGACAAGTTTGTGATCATCCAAGCTGCAAGACCCATGGCTGCACACCGCAAACTCCTGTGGGAAGTCTATCTCCCGCAGTTTATCAGAACACATACCTTGATAAATCTCAATCTCTGTTTTATTTCTGACGCCCCAAACAACAGCACTGCAGGCCGCAGTCCTGGGCATCAACTTTGGCCTAACTACATCTAAGTCACATATAATATATATAGGCAAGTGATCAGACACATAAACATCTTCATCAATACCTACACTAACCACTGTCTGCCAGGCTGACGAAGAGACCACACAGTGATCTAACCACCTCCTACAGCCGTGAGCCTCGCTAATGAAGGTGTAGTATTTTAGATCGTATCCTAACTTTTTTGTATCAGCACAGACCCAGGACTGATCTTTACAAAAACTTGATAGCTCAACATAAAACAATTCTTGCGGATGTGCATTAAAATCGCCCATTATATATATGTTTTCAACATCATGTGTCGCAATTATTGCACTTACCTCACTCAGGACCTCGGTAAACAAAGGCAGGTTTTCTGGTGAGTTTGTAGGCATGTATACAGAAAATACAATAATAGTGCGACTACCAGAGAAGGCTTTAATGGCCACTAACCGAGAGCTATTACATGATATTACCGAAACAGACTCAAAAACACCCTTTCTCCAGAGAATAGCTACTCCTCCATACGGCCACCCCCGTAGGAGCCCTTCTGAAGTGTCTACAGCAGACCTCCCAGTGAATTCAAATTCTGGACTTATCGTTCCTAACATCGAGATATCGTGAGGTAGCAGCCAAGTCTCCTGCAGACACACCAAATCGGACCATTCACATATTTTTCTTACATTATCAACTGATCTTTTTACAGATTTACAATTGAAACTAGTTAATTTTACATGACACTTATTTTGACTATCCATAATAAATTATAATCTAACTAACTGTATGAGCCTCTCTATTTGCCCGGTACATAAAATGTACAAAACGTTTAAAAGTAATACCATCAGGCCATATCTGATCATTTAAAAACATGTCCACCTTGTGTTTAGATACATATAGTTTGAAAGCGTTATACTTTTTATACGACTTGATGTTTAGCTTTTTTAACGATACATTTTCGTTAGTCTTACTTTTTATGTAGCTAATAATGTCATCGTCAGAGGCCTCCTTATTCACATTCGATATTAATAACGGGACTTTAATATCTGCCGCACGAAATTTACTGTTTGGTATAATAGTCGCACAACCTTTTTGGCTTGAAAATGTATAGGTTTTAGAACGCGAACGTTTGTTTTGCACTAATTTCCACTCATTATTACTCGGTTGACTCGCCACTATTTTAGAGACGACCCTATCACAATTATCTTTCGACGGCATACTTTCACATTGCACGGTTGTTTGCTGTAATACATGGAGATCACTCGAAGCACTCCCAGCCGTAGCGGCGGACACACTGGCGAAGGTCACCCGATTGCCCGAGGTGGGGGATTTGCCTGGCGTGTGCGCACTGAAGACCGCGGAAACCGCGGTACTTGTTGTGTCCTCCACGCGCTCTAATTGTTGCGCTGTCTCGCTCCCGTATAGACCGCTCTCATCAAATTTGCACGTCATGCAGTCGGTCTCGCTCGCTTCCTTCGGAACCGCAGTAGGTGTTTGGGCCTCCACGTTCCCGCAATGCTCTGTCGCTGTGTTATGTCCTTGCAAGACAGAGAAGTAATTATTACAGCCGCTGGCTAGTGTTGATGACTCACTTTTAGCCGAGAGGTCGTTCACCTTGCAATCAGCTGTGTACTTTATAGGTAAATATTGTAATCCTATGGGACCACTGTCTAGTGTAAAGCTGTTTTGTAAACATGCTCCTCTTTTCATATTTATATTACCATTATTAACAATCGGAGTATCGTGTATTAAAGATGCCTGTTTAAGACTAGTCACCTCTAGTTGAAGCGATAGAAACTGCTCCTTAGACACGGAATTTTCTTCCAAAACGCTGATCTGGTTTTTCAGTTTTAAAATATCTTTTAGGAGACACGTTACGTCTACATGGTCAAAAGTGACCGGAGGGAGTTTATTCAGCTCTTTCGCCACAAATATCGGGAATAATTCCGTACTGGTACCCTTCATGAGACATATCATATCGTCTAGATCCCTAGACATTTTCTTCTTTCCCTCCTTTCGACGCACTGGCATCTTCTTTCCGCTAGGAATAGTTTCAAACAGAAGAGACTTTGCCCGCACAATGTCCTCAGCAGAGAAAGACGAAGAACACACTTGATGCACACTCTCTTCATCCATTACATCCAATACATTTCGTAGAAATGCTAACAGTTCGTTGATGACAACATTGCAATTAGCACACTTCACAGTATGAGACGACATTATTTTCGCTTAGTCACCGCACCGGTTATAGCGGCATCGCAAACTCGTCCGCTACTTGTCGGGTACGATGCGAGACTGACTAGTTAATGACTAAGCTCTTCTAATTACTAATCTATCCTCTCAAACAGTTTCATTAGAGTACCTACTTAGCTTAATTAGTCATGTAGCACTTATCATAACAAAGAGATTATAATACACCTGGCCTAGTACTAATTACTGTCTTCCTGTGATTCATAGTTAAACTCTATAATCTGGGGGCTCTACCATCACATGGGCGCAAGGTGAAAAATGTATTCACTGTTCGTTACTTTTCTGTTATACAATAGTTCTTGTAGTAACGAAACGGCCAAGCCTCATATTTTGACTAAGGTGTAGACTTTGTGAAGTTAGGGCTTGGAGAGTTAGGGCGTGCAGAGTTAGAAGCTTGGCTCTACATGAGATCTGATAGCTTTTTGTCAGTGCGAGCTATATGTGGTGGCATGCAAAAACATTTTACATGAAAATGTTTTTGATGGGATACACCATTATATCTTTTGCCCAAGATTTATTTTATGAAGGGGATGCACTGAGGTAGCCCGCAAAATTCAAATTTTCTTACGTTTTTTGCAATTTGCAAGTCAGTGTGAGCTTGTTTGTTGATTAAAATATGATTCACGGCCGTAACTAATATGGCTTTACATAATTATAATCATTAGAATCAGCAATACAACTCCATAAGTTAGAATTGTCCTCAAATCTCATGATTTCATGAAATAGTCATTCAATTGGGTAATATGAACTGAGAGTTGTGTTGATGATTTTTATCGTTAAAAATCTATAAATAAATATTTGATACGGCCGCGAATCATATCATTTAGATCAACATACAACCTAATACTGACTTGCAAATTGCAAAAAATGTAAGGAATTGTTAATTTCGCTGGGTACCCTGGCCAAGTGTACGCAGATGGAGTCACAGACAGTCCGCTGTGCAGGGCCTGCATGGAGGACGACGAGACAGCAGCTCATGTGCTACTAAACTGCCCGGTGGTCGCCGCATACAGGGCAAAGTACTTCGGTAACCCAGGAACCCTCCATGAGGCTGTCAGTAACAACAAGGCACAGCTGGCCTTCTTTGAGGAGCTGGGGTGGATCGAATGATCGATTTTCCCACCTTTATCATTGAATCATCATCATTGCATTGTCGTGGAGTTGCGGATACCAGCCCGTATTACCTATTACTCAATCACTGATGCATGCTCAAAGACTACGTAAATTGCTGTGGTTTATTGCTAAAATAGGTACTTATACAGAACTTAATATCTGGACTTTGTAAAAGAGCTTTTGAGTTTGGACCAACATTAATGTTAGGTGGTTTTTGATTGGATTTAGTTATGTCAGTTAGTCAAATGACATCAGTTAACATGAGGTTTGACAGCATAATCAGCCTATAATGTTCTTCTTGGAGAGGGAATGGGCCGTAATCCCCACGTGGACCCAGTGCGGGTTGGTAGATGTCACATGTCTTCGAATTTTTGGTTTTAGGACATGCCGGTTTCCTCACAATGTTTTCCTTCACCATTTTGAGAGCAGTGGTTTATTTACACAAAAAAAAGCACCTACCTGGGTTCGAACCTACCTGGGTTCGAACCTACTCGTAAGTTGGAGCCATTACCACTGGGCTACAATACAACTGCTTTGGTTTGACAGAGGGTTGGAATATTTGTGCAGGGATTTTAAAAAACTGGGTAAGTATGTATAAGTGATTCAAAAGGTATGTTTTGTATCAAGCGATCATATCCTATCAAATATCTTT
Organism: Cosmia trapezina; assembly: GCA_905163495.3. Lineage (NCBI taxonomy): Eukaryota > Metazoa > Arthropoda > Insecta > Lepidoptera > Noctuidae > Cosmia > Cosmia trapezina. Next base: position 14,251,220 of record LR991049.1, read on the forward strand.
GTGCTAAGGATAAGTTTGAAAACCGGGATTACAGATAAATAATGTAAACTCTTTTACTAATTTCAATTTACAAACTAAATTGACATTTTCAGTGTATGTAAGTAACTAGAAAGTATTTATTACTTAGCTTTATCAAATAAAATACTTACCTATTTAATCAAACCAGTTTTGTTCATAATATTGCCAAGAATAGTAGAGTATGTAAACAAAACAAAAAGGATAGTGGAGCAAAAGAGAAAGGATCTAACTCCGTTTTAAAATTCTCGTTAGATACCACTCAAAAAATTTATAAGTCGAAAATAAGTTTGCAAAATGAAAATATTTTTCCTGATGCATTCTGAGATACACTTGATGCGATTAGCTACGAACCTTGTCCTTAATTGATAAGCTATACTAACAACCACGGTCAAAACAAATTTCAAGGCCAAAAAACCTGAATTGAACCAAAAAAATAATTTGGAGGATGCCAAATTTTTCCAAAAAAAGGTGCACTGTTTTTAGAGTAATAGCGGTTTTACAAACAATACTTACATGTTTTTGAACTATACAGAAGGAGAATTACACATGATAACAAACAATTGGGTAACGAAAACATTTTTATTTACTTTTTACACATTTTCGACTATTGACATTCAACAAATTACGCCATTTTTGTTTCGTTAGGTATTTTCACGTTCCGATTAACACACGCAGCCATAAATTATTGACATTAACAACGCTACATTGTTTCTGAGATCTAGTTTTAGTGTTTATAAACAATTGTTGTAAAACTAAAAGTAAGATGTAAAGTTAAATTAAAATGGAAAATTTTTCAAAAGGTAAACAGAGCTAAACTTTTCCATAAAAGTAAATATTCCGCTTTTTGCTACATCTACCGGAACGTTGTTGGAGACAAAAAAAAATCTATGACAGGTTCGTAGATTCTCAGATGTCAACAATTTGACCGAATTGTTAAAAATGTGGCATTCATGCATTTTCCTTCGTAATAAAACAATCGACCTTTAAAATTTCAGTCCTTAATTAAATAATAACATAACAAAAGAGAAATATTGTTCTTTAAAAGTATAAATTCACAAATTCACCAATACAAAATTCACGCAGAATCAAAGAGTAAAGTAAGTATAGAGAGAAAGAGTGGCAACTCTGTGGTAAAATTTGCATGTATGGAAAGTGCTGCCACCATACGTTTGGTGGGTGAACTAAGGGTCTAATGTATACACATACCTACCTATGCATACTGAGTAGGTACTCATAGTATGCATACCAGCTATAGCTATAGGTAGGTACCTATCTATATAACTCTCGTACGAGTTTATAAATTATGGGCAATCGGGATATAATATAATTTTAAAAACACGTATGCAGTTCAGGAAAATGTCCGTTTATTATTACCAATCAATCAGTCTTGAATGTGGGATCAAAATGGTGATCACTGCTTTTGTTCTTTAAAATCTTCATACAATCACTTTCTCTAACCTCGCCGCCAACAGCCGCTATCCAAGCAGTGAACAAATCGGGCCTCGTAGTGGTTGTCAGGGTTTGGGAACCGGTGAAGAGGTAGGTTCACCGTATGCCACTGAAATTGGAATGAAATGAATGAATAGCAGACGGCTAAATAAAACTTTTTCTTACTTTTATTAAAGGTACGGTACGGTAGTAAACACTTACATAAAGCATCACAGCCAAAAATACAATATCTTCTTGGGGGTTCACTCATTCTTGGGAGTTCGTTCAAAACAACTAATATGACTAATGAACATTGCTAACGAAAAACAAAGTATAACAATAATAGGAAATAATAAAAACAAAACTCAACAAAACAAATAACAGAATTAACTGAGATAAACTCGAAATGCGCATCAACAACGTCGGGAACGAGTTGACAATGGCCGAAAATCCCACAGATTAGATAGCTAGAAAATCCGAAATGTTTTTATGACAAGCAAGACAAGATGGCTGCCAAGTTTTGTTATCACACCAAACTCCAGATGTCGCTGTCATCTATGGAAATTGATGACAGTGTTATGTGTGCCCCCCCTGCGCAGAATGGAACGTAAAATGCAGAAGACATTGACATTTGATTTGTGCATTCCGTATTACTTATTATTGCATCTTTAGCCTTTTGTGCAGGCTAGAGTGAGATAGCCACATAAACATTAGTGCTAAGTTAAACAAAGACAGACTACATGTTATGCTTAGCTAACATTTTAGGAATTTTCGAGTTTTATGTGACTCAGAAAAAATCTTTGTGCTCCAAAGCGAAAAATTGTTTTCAATTATATTTTTTCTATAAAATGGACATAACACGCCTTCCTAATGACAAGAAATTGGAACTTTGCAAGTGGTATTTCAAAGGTATCTTATCTATTAAAATTCTTCACAGAATTGTTAAGAACGCGACATAGTTTGTTTTCCTTTTAAAAATGCATGCCATTGCCTATTGTATTACATCCAGTCTCCACAGTTACCCTCCCAAATACCGCAACTATTACTCGCCAAAGAATAGTCAAGTTCTCCGTGGTGGACATATTTACTGGTGAACCTAATTTCCTGTTAGTATCTTAATGAATAAGGCAGCTTTAAGCTAGCGTATCCTCTGGTCGTAATCACTTCAAACGACACCTTGCAAAGAATGGCTGAATATGTGAGGATCTGTTGCACTACAAACTTCTTCCTTTCCTGGGTATATGTTACTTGGGGTTACAACCATCACAAAACCCACAATCCATCTGTCCCAACCATCTGATCCATCTTTTTGGAACCACTGACCTTTAACACCCGTCGCTTTATAGAATAGAATAGAATAGAATTTTATTTGTATGAATGTAGTTTTACATGGTACGTATGGTGTTAATATTTGTTTAAGTTCTAAACATTCTACCACAACTTTATGGTGTACAAATATTCAAATGGCACTCTTAATTATGCTACAATACAATTAATAATACAATTAATAATCTTAATTATGCTACAATACAGTACAATTCATTTTAAGTCCAATCCGAATTAATATTATTATAATTAAAACACTCATAAATCAATGTCAAAAAATAAGTACATGTCATCTTGGATTTTCACAATATTCCATATATTCGCTAATGTCATAAAAACAGTTATCCAATAACCAACTTGTCAGCTTTTTCTTGAACATGGGAATGGGAAGTTCCTTAAATGAGTTCGGCAACTTGCTATACACCTGAATGGCATGAACATATACATTCCTCCTAAATAATTGCAGTCTACATAGTAGGAATTTTTTTTTTGGGGTAGAATAGACCCTTTTTAGTGAATTTTTGAAAACCCCAAAGTGCTCAAAAACAATAGGCGATGAGAAAAAAAACAGTTTGGTCTCCCTCTCCCATTCAAAATATTCATTACCCTTTAAGTTACATAAGCATTATTTTTATCTCTCACTACATTTCTATACCAAGACGCATATCCTTCCCTTTCAACTTTTCTACTACCTTTTTCTCTAAAATGACCCTCTTATTTATTGCTGTTACTTCTTTTTGAATATATTTTACATTATTTAATTTCCAGTGGGATGCCTTCTCCTACCATTTGTGTGGGGAGTGAACGCCATCTGGTTCTTCAAAGAGGCATTTATGAAGCCTCCTTATGAGGAACAAAAGCAGATTAAGAAATGTAAGTAGTTGTTTATTTTATTTAGCGCAGACGACAGACTATCCGTGACATACTTTTTAGTCTGTGAAAATAGAACGTAAGCAATTATGTGCAGTAACGTACAGACCGCGCAAAAAGTCCGGTCCACAAAATGATGCATTCCATGCAGACATTTTGTGCGCCACAGACTTGATCACACAAAAAGTCTGTTGTCTGCGTTGCACCTTAGTCCCGTAATGCAGAATGACATGTGAGAACGACACTCAATACTCAAGCATTACTTAAAACTAGCTTAACCTAACTTAGTATTGAGAGACATTATGTAATATGGGCCTAAGCCATATTTCATGCCATCCTTAAATGGCCATTCCTGTCCAGTCGCTTGTTAGGCCTGGGAACAAAATCTTGCTCGCTAAACAAACATTTCCACACAACAGGCATAACGGATATTCCTTTGTGCAGGGTACCTATGCATGGAGGCTCAGGAAACCGTTGCACATTTGCTCTTTTAATTTATAGGCGTCACCCAGATTAGAACAGAAACCCAGATCTTTTACAGATGTTCTGTACAGATCAAAAGACCTAACCTACTTCTGGAGGGAGGTGGGCTGGTTGGAATAACCAATGATGGCCGCCATGACCCATGCACAATGGTCTACTTGAAGAACTAAGTGCGGAAACCAAACCCAATCAATAACATAGAATATAATTATCCTTATTTCAGTGATTGTTGTAGTTCAAAACATATTTAATATCAGCCCGGAGTCTCTTTTTAGGGTTCCGTACCAAAATGGTAAAAAAGGAACCCTTATGGTGTCACTCAGTCTGTCTGTCTGTCTGTCTGTCACAGCTGGATATCTCAAGAACTACTAATGCTATCAACTTGAAATTTAGAATAGTTTTAGATGATGTTTACCCAACTATTTTTCAAATAAGAAAGAAATTATTTTTTTTTTTTTTGCAACAGGGACTGAAAGGGGGTCTTAATAATTCAAAGTGGGGCTACTTGGGCATGTGGGGTATCATATGAAAGAACGCTGCTTGCACATTCTCAAAAAATTTTTTTCTTTTTTTTAGGCCGCATAGTTTTCAGACTTCTGATGAAAAATGTAAAAAAAATACCGTTCCTCCCCCTTATCTCCGAAGTTTGCAAAGAGAAAAATCTAAAATTATTCTATGTGATAGAAGTTTATGTAAAGATTACAGGAAAAATAAAACGATCTCTAAATAGCACACTTTTTCAGAAATCGGAACGGAACCCTCGATGCGCGAGTCCGACTCGCTCTTGACCGGTTTTTGCACAGTAGAAAGGGCGTCCTCCAATCCCTTCACCACAATTTCCATCCACAAAATGACATCCTAATCTTATAAACAACTAATTTTGTGTGCCTCTTAGTCTGTGCTAAATAAACGTATTTTCTTTCTTTCTTTCTAATATTATAAGGCGAAAGTGAGTTTGTTTGTTACACTTTCACACTAAACGGCTGAACGGATTTGTATGAAATTTGGCACATAACCATGACCTGGATTAGGAATAGGATACTTTTTATCCCAGTACCTAGTACAATTCCGTGGTATAATTTCCGACCTTCACGTGGGCAAAAGCTAGTATTATAAGTTTGTTTATCTACACCCATGCTATAAATTCTCTATAAAAGTTTCTGAAACAGTTAGCTTATTGCCAACATTAAAACAGCCAGTGTCATAGTAACCATGGTAACCATAATAGCATCCAAACGGGTGCTTTAATGTTGTACTGAATTTCATAATGCAACTCGTTTTCAAAAAAAGAACATTGTAATGCACGCGCGTTTCACTACAACAGCGCCGTAATTTAAAAAAAGAACTTATTCGAATTCACGTCGTATACTATGACGCCGGCCGCCATGTTCGATACGTATTAGTATTGCAAAAAACTGTTTCAGAACCATTTATAGAGGATTGATAACATGGATGTAGATAAAGTCTTGTATGCAACTGTACATAATTAGGTATTAAAACATTCATGTGATACTATTATCATTCGTGTTTTAATACCCCTTATTATACGTCAGTTGCATAAATAACTATTGTATATCACCCATTATCATGAAATATAATGTCAAATTATTTCCACCTTCAAACTTATATGTTAATCCCACATAGGTAATAGGTAATACGGGCTGGTATCCGCAACTCCACGACAATGCGCGTATTTTGCGTATGGGTGGGAAAATCAATTATTCGATCCACCCCAGCTCCTCAAAGAAGGCCAGCAGCGCCTTGACTTAATCCCACATTCACGTTACCTTTCCAGATGTACTGATGTCCGCAGCGGGGGCAATAGCATGGATGGCAGTCTTCGCAGTCTGGATCACAATATTCCAACTACAAAGGGTTTCGTGGGGGTCCACCGGTGATGCGTTGTCATTCATCGTGCCGCTGGGACGGGCTTAAGACAGAGAGGCTAAAGTGAAGAATGTGTAATGTTACAAGAAGAAGAATTTAAATAGGAGCAACCCTGAGAGCAACGCACTTGAGAAGACCGAGGTGTGCCAACTATGAACAAAACAACATCAATACTTTTCCCATTTTTCTAGTACTTAGTTCAGAGTTTGGGTAGTTAAAGCAAAATCAAATTAAATTAGCTAGCGATACTCCTCAGACGTAATGGGTAATATACAGGGTTATTGGTAAAACACCAGCAACCTCCTAAGGGGTCATTGTACTCATCATTATGAACAACTTTTACTATGGGACCAAACCACAAATCGCGAAAAAAAAATCAGCTGCCCCATACATTCATGTTCGCATAACTCGTCAAAATGTAGGGAGCAGCTGATTATTTTTTCGCTATTTCAGGTTTAGTCGCATAGAAAAAGTTGTTTGTTATCATAAGCACAACCATGTGTTTAGGTATCGGTCACTAATTACCAGTCACCCTATACAACGTGTAACGTTAAATGCGCAAAACCTCTTAAGGGGTCATTGTACTCATCATTATGAACAACTTTTACTATGAGACCAAACCTGAAATCGCGGAAAAAAAAATTTTTTTCTTACGAATTATGCGAACATAAATGTACTGAACAGCTGATTTTTTTCGCGATTTCGCGGTTTGGTCCCATATTTAAAGTTGTTCATAATAAATATCCTTGGACATTTCACACAACGCCATCTAGTCCCAAGCTAAGCAACCTAATGCTTGTGTTATGGTAACGAGATGGCTGATAAACTACTATGTTCATAATGATGAGTACAATGACCCCTTAAGAGGTTTTGCGCATTTAACGTTACACGTTGTATAAAGAAGGGACAGGCAAAATAAAAAAAAATCCACTTCTCTTTATTTAAAGCTGCTAAGTGCTAAGAACCTTGGGTTTCAACCTTCTGACTCGATAGGGTTGTCTTTTACGACGCGGCGCGAGCCGGCCGGCCCGCGGCAGCCCATACTGAATTAGCTCGACAAGTCGAGCCCTCGGCGTACTTGTAGCTTCATATCTAAAACGCGGAGTGGCCTGGTAGGCGTGGGTTGGCTCATTTTGGCATAACTGGGACTGGTTATTCTTATGCAGAGCCTGTAGTCAATTAGAGCGTTTATTACCCGTGCCCGTAGTCCCAGGAAGGGACCACGAGGAATTTTGTTACCCGTGGTTTCTCCGAGAAATATAATGCCGCCGAATTGAAATTGTAGTCTCGAAAATACGATCAGCCCGCGAAATTCAAATTTTCTGACGTTTTTTGCAATTTGCAGGTCAGTGTCAGGTTGTATGTTGATTAAAATATGATTCGCGGCCGTAACTAGTATGGCTTTAATCATTGGAATCAGCAATACAACTCCATAAGTTAGAATTGGCCTCAAATCTCATGATTTCATGAAATAGTCATTCAATAGGGTATTATGAAGTTGATTTTTATGATTACAATTCTATAAATCATTATTTGATACGGCCGCCAATCATATTTAGATCAACATAAAACCTAATACTGACCAAATTGCAAAAAAACGTAAGAAATTTTGAATTTCGCTGGCAATAGATTTGTCGCAAATCGTATTTTCGAGACTACCATTTTAATTCGACAGCATTGTATTTCTGGGAGGGTCCGCGGGAACAAAATTCCCAGTGGTGCCTTCCAGGGACCACGGGTAATATTCGAATTAGAGCTGTCTCAAAGCAATAATCAAGCTAGCTTAATATGGTATTTACAAATGTCACTAAAACTGCTCTGTGCAGGACTTGGGATCAAACCTGGGATCTCATACCCCTATGGCTATTACATGGGGCATAACGTAACTAGCTAAACTAACATAAGATTTACTGATGGGGACTTTGATTAGGATTCCATAAATGTATTTAAAGGTTCTTGTCAAAATGTGACATTCCAATCAAAGATTTAAATCGGTAGATTTGCCCTGGGGGCTTACTATGAGCTTTTATAGCAGGGCGGAAGTTGAACGTTTCCAGTGAGAGAGAGAGAGAGAGAGAGAGAGAGACGGAGCTATATACGACCTATAGCACTGTCACTCTCTCTCACTGGAAACTTTCAACTTCCGCCCCGCTATAAGAGCTCATTGTAAGCCCCCTGACCGTACTAAAGTAGACCGAGAGTGTCCATACTTAGAAGAGTAGCTCACAGATCCTGATCCTGCATTGAGCGATAGATACGATTTTTAGTATGAGTAAGCGAGAGAATAGTATATTTGGTATCAATGAAACAGAAACGTGACCATTTTTTGACACAACGGGGCGAATCTAATGATTTAAATCTTTGATTTTGATAACACCTACAAATTACGGACACTTTGTAGTTTTAATTAGCTTGCTTTTGTACTATAAGATTAAATATTAAGTACCTAATTTAATTAAATAATTTGTTAATGATGATAAATAAAAATTAATTTAAATTTGAAAATTGTATATTTATTTTTTATACATATAAAACACATTTGTACAATATTATATATACAATACTATTTTGATAATAAATGCTAATTACTATTTTAAATCAAAGTAAAGCTCGGGCCTTCAACATGTCACATGCGAGTTTTAGAAAAAGTTCGTTAGAGCGTTGTCTCTGTCACTCATAGACTCTAATGCTCGATATGCTATATTATCGCCGGGTACTGCGACCCTTGCTCGAGCCATCCCGCGCTGCTGAGCTTTAAATTCGCCCCATAATAATAATAAACCGATCCAGCCTGTCCCCTGCTGTCCCCCACGGGGGGTGCCCTTGGCGAGTACTCGCTTAGTTTAGTTTATATTTATATGCCCTTGCTGGAGGTCTTAATTTATTGAGGCACCCACAGGCAAGACCGGTTGAGCAGCTGACAAGCGAGATGACATTTACAAAAAAAAAGAAAAATAGGTAACCATTCAGGACTGGATGGTTTGAACTTCAGCCCTGAACTATCGAAAATAAAGGCTAAAATTATTCAATTTTATTTCATTTCGATAGTTAAAAAACTCTGTTAATATTTTTGGAAGTGATATCTTACGGCTCCGCACTTTAGTGATGACATTTTTGATAGGTAGTCAGCATCTGGGTCCTGGGTAGACTTTTCCCGACTAAGTTGGGTACGTCGGCTTCCAGATGATGACGTAACTGGTACAAACATTGATGCGCACACCAAACAGCTGTACGAACGCACTCGTTTGGAATTTATGATATTGTTAAAAAGGTTTACAATTAAATGTTTGCAGCGCTGAGCCCAAAAAATAGCTTGATTTTCCTTCAATATTATCTTAATTTTAATGTCAGAGCGTATGAATCTGTCAAATCATCATCTTGAGAGTTATCAAATGGCAGACTTAAGATCGCTCTCACAGTTGAGAGATACTATGCGTGCCAAATAATAATAGTACTGTCAAGACGCCATTTTGTTCCGCAATACTCGCGAACTTCATTACCAATGCGTACTAATTTGACAGCTATCGGCAGTACTAATTTGACAGCTGTCGTGTATTTGACAGCTATCGCCAGTACTAATTTGACAGCTGTCGTGTATTTGACAGCTGTCGTGTATTCGACAGCTATCGGTAGTACTAATTTGACAGCTATCGTGTGAAGTTGACAGCAAACGCGATCCTATTCTTATTTGGGACGCATAGTAGTTTTGAAACCAGCTAAAACACAAAATATTACATTGTCTATAAATAGTTTAGTTCAAAATAAAATACATAATTCTAGATAGGTATGTTTTTCATTAAAATATATTAGTTTATTTCACTTTATGTGTGACATACATTTGGCTTGAATACAAATTAATAATATTTTGTTGATTTGTGCAAATATATGTGTGTAAGTACGATATACCGTGTTACCTATGTAACTGGGTTGTGCAGGTCAGATAGGCAGTCGTTCCATGTAAAATACTGGTATTCAACTGCATCCTGTTAGACTGGAAGCCGACCCCAACATAGTTGGGAAAAGACGAAGAATTAAAAAAGGAATTTATAAACTAAACAGCACACATAATTGCACAAATCTACAGACAAATTAATAAAAATAGTCAAAATAATAAAATACGTCCTAATTTACTTACACAAAATACTATATATTCTCACATAAAAAGACACTTTGTGCCAACGTATTTGTACCAATAATTGGAGCCAAGTTTTGTATGAAACATTTCTATGAAAAGTGTGCTCTGTTTGAATAAACCTTGCAAAGTAAATATGGGAATTAGAGTAGGTAATTATGAAAATGATTATGATGACATCATACAATCAGTATTGACACAGGTAGAATGTAGGACAATAGATAAATATCAGGAAAGAAGGATGGAAATGCCAAGGATCATAGCAATTCCATCGCCTGTACAAACTTTGGATCCAACATTGGCGCTATAATTTGCTAAGTATATTAAATTAGTACCTACCTATAGAAAAAAAAACAACACAATTAAAATTAAAGGAATACATAGATTTCACTAAAGGCTAAAGATACCTCCACATTGACCGGCTAAAATGGGCTATGACAATGAATAATAATTATTAGGAAACATAAGTAAAATAATAACAACCTTCGTCAGTTGTAATAAGTCTTAATTTAATATGAACACCAATTCAACTTTGACGAAAAGCTTATTTGTTGTTCATACAAAACTAATACTTATTACAACTGACGAAGGTTGTTATTACTTAAGTACTTTATTTTTTTTTCCGCATAATTGTGACTATGATATGACATAGGTAATACGAGCTGGTATCCGCAACTCCACGACAATGCGCGTATTTTGCGTATGGGTGGGAAAATAGGTTATTCGATCCACCCCAGCTCCTCATAGAAGGCCAGCAGCGCCTTAATATTACTGACAACCTCCCGGAGGGTACCTGGGTTACCGAAGTACTTTGCCCTGAATGCGGCAACCACCGGGCAGTTAGTTATGATATGACATATGGACTGGTTTACTCAAATATGAAATCTGTGTGGCTCTGTCCTCAAAAGACCATTTCAGACACTAATCTATATGGTCCTCACATGATCTGACCAAGATTATGTCTGGACTAAGAGACTGTGTCTCCTGAGTTTGTTTTGCCATTTCTTCTCAGGGTAGTCAGTTAGGAATTGTCGACTTCAATATTATTATTTATTTATTTATCATCCCCCTGGAACGCCATATAGCAATTGTAGATGTGACGCATATTTTCCCCAAACTTGTTTTACAAATTGTTATTTTATTTTGTTGTGCTTTGCGTCATGTTTACCGCAATAAACGTATTTCTTTCTTTCTTTCTTTCAATTACTCCAACGGAGCAAAAAATTACTTCATGTGCTGGTTTCCATCCATCCTGTGCGCGGTGGACATCGAACGGGCGGCCGTGGGTCACCCACGCTTACGGTTAAGAGCGTAGACGGGCTGCGCGGGAATTGAAAAATGATTTCGATAAAAACTTCGACACTAGTCACTTCCCTAATTGTGTACGTATTAGTCTAACCCTCCCTCACCTCTCGTCTCCCCCCGTAGAGTGCGATAGAGACAACTGCAGCTCAGAACGATTTTACTTATAAAAAACCTTGACCGATCGACGTTTCGTATTCTCCTGTTTTCTCCTCGAAACCTAAGCCAATTAAATTATATTTGGTATCAAAATTTAAAGGAAGAATAGATCTATGCCCCTATTACTTGTTTTTATTTTAAAAACTTTTAAATTTTCTTTGGTAGTCGTCTGATTACGTAGGTAAAAATGGGGTATTTTTTTAGGTTTTTGGTAAGTCATATTTATTTCGGTAATAAATTTTTTGAAAAAAAAAAATGACAGGGGCATGCCTTCAATAGACCTGGATTTTTATAAATAAAAACGATTACTCTAGAGGCATTATCCAGGAAGAGAATAGGGGAATACATTTGTATGGAAAAATGCAGCCCGTCTACGCTCTTAACGCTTCATCTAGCTTATTTTATTTTAATATGACGTGTAAAAGTGATTGAAACAATTTAATTTCATTGCGCACAGTGTCCAGTCAATGCAGAGGTTTTATGGAATGACTAATACTAGAGGGTTCGTACACAAATTGCTGATGAAAAGCTGAAAACAGACTTGCTATAGACACCAAAAAAAGCTAATTTTTTAACACATAGCACAAAGTTAATCGTAGGTGTTACTTGTAGACCGCGTGTCAATGGTAACTAACCAAGAGGCCAAGTCTGCTCTTTTCAAAGATTAGTCATTATGATAATCATAATTACTATTCTGTCAAAACTTCGTTATCTCTTAGTGGGGCCAACCACAATAAAAATCGACGACAGGTGGCGTCACTGACACGACAGTTATAGAGAAATGTCAAATGACCGCGAAACCTATGGCTTTTTGCTAGTTATTTGTGTTTTTGTCGAAAGAAACTCATTGTTTTAACTTTATTATGGACGATTCAAAGTGCAGTGCAATGAAAGTTAATGAATTAAGATTAGAACTTAAAAAAAACAGGGGCTAAACCAGTGGAACAAAAGACAAACTTGTCCAAAGGTAAGGTATCTCAAAAAACAAAAAAAACTAACAGAAAACCAGTTTTAGGGAAGCTTATAAATATGTTATTTGAATTGCAAGCTTCAAGATTGCAAAACAAATACATCGAACTTCGATGTAATATAACCTACAAACTTTTATTTGCTGTTTGACAGGTATTTTCCGTGTTAGTGGCGCCAACTGGTAGTCCTTATAAAAGTAGACCCCATTCTTAATGGCGTTTTAGTAGTTAGTCAAAAGAAATGTCAAAATAATATGAAATTATGAATTATCACCATGATGACTTTCAATGGGAAAAAAAAAACTGTCAAATTAGTACCGCGTAGATGGCACCAAGTGTTTGTTACTTCGATTGGAGTTCCTTGCTGGAAACTTTGCCGCGAGATGGTGCTGTGTTTTTTCATGTCGACGATTGGTCGCTTTGTCTTCAAGATGACTTTGGCAAGTGGCAAATAAATACACAGCGCTCTCTCGTGGCGATGCTTCCGTGAAATGAGATTACAAAAACAGTCAAAATCAACAAATTCGGTGTCAATGATCGGCCATTCTGTGTCAGGTGTCAGTTGGCGCCACTTTGACAAGAGGTCTTCCATTTCGACAATGAATATAAAGTATATGATGACGTTCATAATTTGTTTCACTCATTCGTTCATCATTCAATCACGACTATAGTCTGGCACACGAAACATGATCCTGAAAAATAGCGGCAAATTCAAAAATGTAGCTCTGGTATCACTGCGTATAATAGGTAAATACATTTTGATACTTGAAATACATCATGGATTAAATTAATGGACAAATATTATTGTCCTTTTACATCGTACAATTTTTAACGGCTCAACCAATTTTGATCTCGATTTTTTGAATTTGCCGCTATTTTCCAGGCTCATGTTTCGTGTGCCAGACTCTAAAGAAAATATAGGCGCTTTGACAGTTTTGACAGGTGCCTGGTCCTGACCTGACGTCTCAGTGCTGCCACCTAGTGAAAATAGAAAACTGTCATTGCGTTAGCAGACTTGGCCTCCAGTATAAGCTCGCCTCTTATTATATTAAAACTCCGTGCTACGTTAGGCCAGCCAGGCCGAATTGTTAATTACCACCGACGCGACGTGCGGTTGCCGGTCGACGGCAATTTATAGTAAAAAAAAAAGTAAGCAATTTATAGTAAAAAAAGTACAAAAAAATTTTTCCCGTAAGAATTTAGTATTTTGTCTTTCTGGTATTTTATTTTTTTACAATATGGTTGCTTCTTGTGTAGAAACCCAAATAAAACATTTGAATGGCAGTGTTAGATAATCCTGCACCCTAATTGCGTAACACATTATCAATTGGAGTTGGTTTCATTTTGACAGTTCAACAACATTCATTGCGTTATTTATGTTGTCGAGCAGACACATTTTTCGAACATAAGAAACAATGGATTAGCAATTTGTTTCAAAATGATTCAAACTCCGATTGATAATGTGTTACGCAATTAGGGTACTGTTTTCATAACCACTGCTCTCAAGCAGTGGTTATGAAATAATTTACAAAAAGTAAAGCGCCTGTCTGGATTCGAACCTACGACCTACTAACTCGTAAGTCGCGGCCGTTACCACTGGGCCACCACTGACCTCAATTTATCTGCTCTGCGTTTTTCTTTAAAATGAAATATGAAAGTGTTAAAATCGATTAAAACTTATTCATAAATAAAGTCGATTATTATAAGAAATCGGGACATCACTAATTGATTAGTACTCGATCTGTGAAAAGTAAATTAAATGGTTGGAAAGATGATAGTTAGAAAACATGTTACAAGTATAAGTGGAACCCAACTGATAAGGCGCGTCATGAATCTTCGTTCGCACAGAAAATAAAGTATGGCCCCGAAGATTAACGGAAGAATGCTAAAACTTACAATCAACCTTAGATCACTACTATAAGGTTCATAATACACTGCAGCTGTTAGTTCCGTCTCACTCGCAAGTATGGCGGCTGACTAACATGCCACGCGGCGCGCGCTAACATGGCGGCAGCTGCCGACCAATAGCGGTACAGGAAAAAGAAGCGCGGTACGTGGAGCGTGCCGATTGGTCAATAGCATTTCCCGCGCTTTGAAAATTCATCTTCTGCGCAGGTATATCGGTAAGCCATATCAGTTGGGTACTACGTTGGATTTGATATTGATTTTTACGAAAGAGTTTTTTTTATAAATTCGGATTTTGTTGATGAATATTTGAACTAAAATTTCACTGCTTAGCCTAGCCTAATTTACAGCAAAACTGTCAAAATTATTTTATAGAGGTCATAAAGAGCAGCAGAGAATACAATCTAGTAAAAATAAAAGCATTTGATAAATATTTTTCTAATTAATACTTTTTAAGTAGAATTATTATGGGGGAAACGCCAGGGTAGCCCGCGAAATTCAAATTTTCTTAAGTTTTTTGCAATTTGCTAGTCAGTTTGTATGTTGATTAAAGTATGATTCGTGACCAGAACATGTATGTATTTAAATAATTATAATCATTAAAGTCACCAAAACAACTCCTTAAGTTAGTCAATCTGCCTAGCCTTTTCCCAACTATGTTGGGGTCAGCTTCCAATCTAACCGGATGCAGCTGAATACCAGTATTTTACATGAAGCGACTGCCTATCTAACCTCCACAACCCAGTGACTGGGTAATACTATCGTATTGGTAGACTTGGTAAGACTGGTTGTCAGACTTTCGGGCTTCTGACGACCCGTAACGACCGTCAAAGATCCACGAATGACAGCCGGGACCAACGGCTTAACGTGCTTTCCGAGGCACGGAGGAGTCTCGGTATGTAAAGATGGTCACCCATCCACGGACCAAGCCCGGCAAGCTCAGCTTAACCTGATGGATCGACCCATGCGGCTGTTATTACTTAGCCACGAGAGCTCCTTACGTTGGTATAATCCTCAAATATCAAGATTTCATAAAATAGTCATTCACTTGGTCTTAAAAAGTTGTATCGATTATAATTATGTAAATACATACTTGATACGGCCGCGAATCATATTTTGATGAACATACAGCCTAAACTGACTTGCAAATTGCAAAAAAATATCAGAAAATTTTAATTTCGCGGGCTACCCTAGCGATTCCCCCTTAAGATACAACTAGATTGCGGTCAACGACATTGACTGTTCTGATCGATCCAGTGTGGTGCATGGAAGCCGGGTTACACAATCATCGATTATATTTTGAGGCGATCAATATTAGCTTCGAGTTCGGAAAAACCTTTTTTTATTTTTTTTTTATTGTATAATGATAGGTCGGAATAGGTAGAGTGTAAATACCAACCTAAACTTCGAGGAAAGAAGTAACAAAAGTGGATAATCCCAGAATCATAAACATTATTGTTTCTGTGTGTATTTGTTTATTTAATTTTTAAGTTTATATGGATTTTTATCTGGAAATAAAAAGATTTCATTTCATTTCGATTAAATCTCGGGATTTAAGAAATTGCGAATTATTTATTGCACTTTGGAGGACCTCGTGGCTAAGTAATAACAGCCGCACGGGTCGATCCATCAGGTTAAGCTACGATTGCCGTGAATGGGTGACCATCTTTACATACCGAGACTCCTCCGTGCCCGGAAAGCACGTTAAGCCGTTGGTCCCGGCTGTCATTCGTGGATCTTTGACAGTCGTTACGGGTCGTCAGAAGCCCGAAAGTCTGACAACCAGTCTTACCAAGGGCTATCGTATTACCAAGTAACTGGGTTGTGGAAGTCAGATAGGCAGTAGCTCCATGTAAAATACTGGTATTCAGCTGCATCCGGTTAGACTGGAAGCCGACCCCAACATAGTTGGGAAAAGGCTAGGCAGATTGATTTATTTATTGCACTTTGAATATATTTATAACAAATTAAATATTTATAATATAATAACAAATAACAAATTCGCAATTTCTTAAATCCCGAGATTTATAATGATTCCGGAATTTTATAGAAGGTATTATCAACTCTTTTTGCTTCCATCCTCGAAGTTTATGTATTTAAACTGTGCTCTGATAATGATTGACCGCAATGTAGTCACACCTTTAATTTGTAAAATAAATGTCACACTATTTAAATAAACAACTATAAAAAGCACCGTTCTGCAATATGTAACGAAAAGGGTATATTATTTCGGAAAAGTAACTTCAATACCTACACATACAGTTTAGTTTCGGCTAAAGCTTTAATATTTTTATTACCTTTTCAATAGTGAACTACTACTAAGTATATTATACTCTCTACGTTACACGTTGTAGGTATATTATTATTTATTAAAAACAAACAAAAAAAAAAATGCAAAAAAAAAAAAACTAATTGTACACACAGCAGCAGGACAAGTTATTACAAACTGTCAAATTTTCTCATTGGATTTTGAACTTAACTATCAACATTTTAAGGTTTAAAATCATTTGGAGAAATTTGACAGCTCGGTATGTGCTGTTGTCTGTACGTACTACCGAATAGAATATTTTACAAAATTGAACTAAAGATGTCGGTAAAAAAGAAGTCGAGAGGTGTCGCGGGACTCCCGGTTGGAACAAGGTTCCTTTCGCTGTATTAAGAGCGTTCATACCACGCGGGCTGGCAACGTCGTATTTCTAGATGTTTTTCGTGATTATTTTAGTTAATTTAATTTAAAAAGTACATGTACTTATATTATTTTTTTACAGTTACCTATTCTTGTATTTACTCATAAAAATTGATATTCTGTCATTTATTTTCTATTTGCAGTATTACGATTAAATGTTTTTATTTTTTAAAAATGTTGAAAATAATTATAAAATACATCTAGCGCTAGGCCGAAAAATAGTACTTTGATTTAAATTTAATAAAATGATTAAGAAAAACCTCGAGAAATGTGACGATGCTAGTCCGCGTGGGATTAACGCTGTTCAGAAACAGGCACAATGAAATAAATTAACAACGTTTGAGAGTAACTAAATGAAAAACAATAAAAAACTGTAATGACGGTCAAAATGTCACACTTCTTTCGCTCTAGCTCTAGAAAAGCGGGTTCGTCATAATATAACTGTCATCAGTATGGCAGCGGTGTTTGACTTAATGCCCAAAGATTTAAATCGGTAGATTTGCCCTCACCGTACTTAATCACAAGAAAAAGATAACCTCACTGTTACTTTTGTATTGATAGCTGTAAGCCACCCAAACAAAATAAAAGTGTCCATACTGAGAACAGTGAGCTCACACACTATTAAACAGAGTTTCCATGATAATCAAGTGCGTCATTGCGTGCCAGAGGTGTCAAAACGACACAGAAGTGCGGCTATCTTTTGACGCCGTAGGGCGTATCTAACGATTTAAATCTTTGCCGCTGTCATCGCTTCCATGACAGCTGTCACTGCGGCGGTTAATGGCGGCTACCGCTCTTCTAGGAAACCGTGGCTTAAGTCTAGTAAGTAAGTCAAAGTATAACGTGTGATATGAAACTTCGTTCCTAAAAGTTTTCTCAATTTTCGAAATTAAATAGCTGTCATCATTATTCCACAGAAATTCACTCTATCATCGCTTCATATAATAAATTTTCACATAATTTTTATGTCAAACATCTATTCAGTACTTACATAATTACAAAATTCATTTGATATAATTATTATATAATATGAGATAATATATTAAGTTTTACATCAGATAGTCGGGTTGATATAGGTACGTTAACACAGCCTAACAGACAGTTAACTTTTAACTAAACGTTAGAGGACTTGCCTGGCCTCTGCTGCATATTATGTCATTTTTCATAATTAATAACGTGTACCAAGAATAGGAATTTTATGTAAAATGTTTTTTAGTTAAAATGTTGGCCAAACTAGGACAAATCTTGGCTATAACATTAGACTATTGACGACTTTATTATTAGTTAAATGTTGGCTATAATATTGGCCAGTGACGGCTATAGTATTGGGCCAACGTTGGTCACAACTCGCGTAAATGTTGGCTATGCCACAGATTAATACAGATGGGACACTCCGCAGTGTAGGTATGAAGCTACAAGTACGCGGCGGGCTCATCTCACTGGGGCAACTCAGTGCGGGCTGCCGCGCGCGGCCGGGAGCACTTTAGTTCGATACTCACTCACGCGCCGCGTCGTAACAGAAGACAACCCTAACGAGGCAGAAGGTATAAGAGTTACGCGATAGAAAGAGAGGCAACTTATAGGGGAATATAACTGTAGGTAATGAACGTTGTGCGACCTGAATTGCACTTTATTGTGTCGTAGCAAGAGTCGCTTTTTATTTAAATGATTTTGCGGAGTGTCCCATCTGCATTAATCTGTGGCTATGCTATAATATTGGAGAAATTGTTGTCCAACATTACAAGACATAACATAAAACACGGATTCAAGATTGGTACAAATTAGATTTATCATCAACAAAAATAAAGCAAAGACCAGACTGTACAGTACCCGACCATCAATAGACCATCGAGTTTCAGAAACAGTCCGTCTTTGTCTCGCGTCGTCTCTGTCACTCATCTCTTTCTGACGCTCGATGTGTCACATTAACGCGCGGGTGCTGCCCATAAAACCTTATGGTACATACTTATGATCATATTGACTATATAAAGATAGAGCTTATCCACTCTAAAATGACGCGCCCCACTACCGGATTTACCGTAGTGTACGAATAGAAATTTAAGTAGTGGGGCGCGTCATTTCAAAGTAGACAAACTCTAGTCCTTATGGTACATATGTATGGCCATATTATCCATAAGTTAACCTAATGGTACTTATGTATGATCATATTGACCGTAAGTTAACCTTAATGTACATATGTATTACCATATTATCCATAAGTTAACCTAATGGTACTTATGTATGATCATATTGACCGTAAGTTAACCTTATGGTACATATGTATTACCATATTATCCATAAGTTAACCTAATGGTACTTATGTATGATCATATTGACCGTAAGTTAACCTTATGGTACATATGTATTACCATATTATCCATAAGTTAACCTAATGGTACTTACGTATGATCATATTGACCATAATGTTAAGTTATTCAATACGCACACGCGGCGGGGAAGCCATCCGTCGTTCTTGTCTTAGCTTCAAGAATTCAGATCGAGCTATCCTGTTGACAAGAATTAAAGGGTTTAGTGACAGTCCGTGATTACATTATTTATTTTTGTTTAAAGTTGCTGGAACGAAAAATATGTTAGAAATTAAATTAAAAAAAAAGAAATATTATGTAGACAACAGCACATCAGGTTAAAATACCAAACTGTCAAATTTCTCCAAATGATTTTAAACCTTAAAATGTTGATGGTTAAGTTCAAAATCGAATGAGAAACTTTGACAGTTTGTGGTAATCAGATGCACAGTCCAGTGCCAAAAATATCGTGACGAATGGACAGTTCAAAATAATCTGAACAATATTATAATACTACATAGGTACTATACTCATTTTCAAATAAGATTAGACATTTAAATAATCCTTTTTTACTGTCCGTTCAACCGATTTTGACTTCTATTGCGTTGGTAGCATGACAAATGGCAGCCGCAGTAAACAGTTGGTATTGTAACCACTTTTTTGCTTTTAACGCCATCCTTATGCCTACGGAATAGGAGTCAAAATCGGTTGAACGGACTGTGAAAAACCAACTCTACCCAATAAGTAATACGGTATTTTACTCTATATGAGAAAAAATCTAAAAATATATTATTTAGATAGCTTAGGCAAAAAGCTGTCGGAAAATGTTAGTTTTAGTTCATAAAATAATAATATAAATTGTAAAATTCAATTCAAAGTTTTCAGTTTTTTATCTGTTTTCTAACACCATGAAAGTAGCCGCCATGTTATTACGTCATTACAGCTGTTTATATTAAAGTGTCAATGTCAACTGTCAACTGATCAGCGTATTTAAAGTGTTTGTTTACTCAGCGAACTGACGTCATGACCACAAAGCAATATGGCGTCCACTGCGTCTGCGTTTTCGCGAAATTTGAAAATGTAAAATTTAAATGCAATTTTTAAGGCACTTATCGAATGAATAAAAATATTGTTTTTTTTAGTGGCTTATTAGCACTATAGAATCTAATTGAGACACTTTTCAAACATGAGTGTGTTGTTCAAATACTAGTCACCTTAACAACAGGAAGAGTGCCATGAAGTTGCACGCGATGAGCATGTAGAACACGTGCGTCCACGAGTGGCTGGACACCACGCCCGCCAGCATGGGACCCAGCGCTGCTCCTGTGAACAAATTAAATGTATCATTAACTTATTGTAGATATTCACACCAAAAGATCTGGACATCCTGCGCGTCCAGTATAATAACATCTTCAGGATGATGTTGGGGCTGCCTCGCTTCTGTAGTGCATCAGGGATGTTTGCGCAGTATCGCACTGATGGCTTTCATACCGTCATCCGTAAGAAAACTGTGTCCCCGATCTGCAGAATGCGCGGCAGCTGCAACGGAATTCTGAAGACTGTAGCTGACAGGATCTCGTCTCCGTTATGGAGATCCTTTGTTAAGAGGGTAATCTGAATGTCTTTTAATTTAATTTTTATTTTATTGAATGTTTTAATTTAATCTTATGAATGTTTTAATTTTTTATTTAATCTTAATTTTATTGATTTTTAATGTAATTTTAATTGTATTGAATGTTTTAATTTTAATTTTATTGAATGTGTGAATTTTATTGTACCCCTTAACAGTTGAAAAGTGCCTGTTTAACTGGAACAAATGGTTTGAGTTTGACTCACCAACGCTGCCCGTCCCATCGATGATGGCAGTGACGGTAGCCAGCGCCTTGCTGTTCCCCGCCAGGCTGCTGTGCGTGCCCAGCTCGGCGCTGACGGCCGTGGTGATGAGCGCGTAGGGCCCGTTCACCAGCAGCCCCGTCAGCACCAGCAGCACCACGTTCAGCAGGTACGAGGCCGCGCCCCAGTATTGGTAGATGAAGAGCTGGGGGAGTGGACATTGATACCTATAGTATGAAAAACCGGCCAAGTGCGTGTCAGGGCATGCGCAATTAAGGGTTATGTAGTTGAAAAGAATTTATCCCAAAAACAAACTTAACATTGTAATTCCAAAAAAAATATTTTTGGAACGAAGTTCCTTATCAAAAAATTTCTTCACGACCCTTTCTTTATTTTGAAGAAGAAAAAAATGTTGATTTGTTTTCAATTATTATTTATTTATCAATAATGAGAAATAAATGGCGGCTGCGAAAATTTTAAAATTTTTCGTCATGGTCATGGTGTAATTTTCGTCATGGTGTAATTTTCATGGTTTTTGAGGTCGCTGACAACGATAATGACGTCAAAATCAAAATTCAAGATGGCAGCTGCGAAAACTTTTAAATTTTTCGTCATGGGTGTCGTTTCCGTGATTTACAAGGGCGCTGAAAATGATAATGAAGTCAAAATGAAAATCCAAGATGGCGGCTTCGACGAACTTCGTTCCAACCGAGTGTTCCACGACACTCACGAGTTATTTTGTTGTGATAAAATTACAAATTAACAGTTTTCGGACTTTTTCCTTTACTTGTGCTGTAAGACCTTACTTCTTGTCAAATTTCATGATTCTAGATCAACGGGACCCTATAGGTTTTGATTTACTTGCAAGTATCAAACTATGTCGCATAAATGGCCGTATTTTTTATTGCGTTCACTAAGGATCCTGATATTTTTAGAACTCTAAGGGACCGTAGACTTACGTATTTGATATTAATTTCAAATTGATACCTCCACGCGTTCCTGAGAAAAAGAGTCTTGACAGACTGACAGACAGAAAACGAAGTGATCCTATACTATAAGGGTTCCGTTTTATCCTTCTGAGGTACGGAACCCTAAAAAAGAAACAGAGTGTGTAATGAAAGGAGTTGTTGACAAAAAAATATGAGCACCTTGTATAGCTGTTGATAAATTATCAGAAACATAGTTGATGACACTGTTTTGTAGGACATTTTAATTTTTAAATTGTAATTTGGACTGTTAATTATTTGAATAATAGATTAATAATTATTTATTGTATATGTAATAAATAACTTACCTATTTATTTGTATTTTATTTGTACGCCGATGAGGCAAAACATGACTGATACAATTTTATTTAACATGTTGCATGCCATGTGTTGTACAAATAAATAATATTTATCTTTAACACAAATGACCTTCAAAAATCATCCTTTTAGAAGAAAAGCACAACGTTGTTAGAAAAAGTGTCTACAGATGATCCGCAGTCTATTCTTCGCGGATACTTTGCGTCCCATCCTCGCAGGTTGACGAGGACGGGTTACCATAGGCGAGGACGGGTGACGCGGTACGCTCGCGGGTACTACTCACCATGGGCGCGCACGCGGTGTAGAAGGCGACGCACACGAGCGCGGGGCAGCCAGTGCAGTCGGCGACCAGCCCGGCCAGGATGGCGCCCGTCACGCCGCCCACGTCGAACACCGTGCTCAGCTCGCCCGACTGCCGCGCGGACAGATCCGCTACAAGTAACAAACATTATTACCTCTTTAAAATTTCCCATCTTCTCACCCAAGGTCAAAGTAGAATGTTTTAGTACGTTCATATAAAACTGCTAGCTTTTGCCCGGGTCTTCGCCCTCGTGAAGGTCGGAGACATCCCACAGGAACGTACTACAGGAATAAAAAAGAATCCTATGACCTATTCCAGGTCATGAACTAACCATGTGCCAAATTTCATACAAAGTTTTAGCGTGAAAGAGTTACAAACTCACTTTCGCATTTATAACATTAGTTAGGATGTAAAATTAAGAATGCTGCGAATATTATCTTTAAGACTACTTTTTAAACAAAACCGGTTATTAAACGCTCAATTTTCCACTTACGCATAGTAAACCTGATATAAGACGGCAGCCAATACAGGAACGTGTAGCTGACAAGCTTCGCGAAGAAGAGCGAGAGAGAAAACTCCACCACGCCAGGGATAGAGAGAGCGCGCGATAATGAGACCGCGCTCTCTGGAGACGCACGGAGCAGCGAGGTGCGCTCTGTTGCCTCTTCTTGCTAAGAGAGAGATGACATCGTTAGTAAATAGAGAAGAAAGAGAGAGAGAGAACTCGAGCACGCCCGGGATAGAGAGAGCGCGCGATAGTGATACCGCGCTCTCGAGAGACGTGCGGAGTAGCGAGGTGCACTCTGTTGCCTCTTCTTGCTAAGAGAGAGATGACATCGTTAGTAACTAGAGAAGAAAGAGAGAGAGAGATAACTCGAGCACGCCCGGCATAGAGAGAGCCCACGATAGTGAGACCGCACAGAGCAGCGAGGTGCGCTCTGTGGCGTCTTCTTGCTAAGAGAGAGATGACATGATTAGTAACTAGAGAAGAGAGAGAACTCGGGCACGCCCGGCATAGAGATAGCGCACTATTGTGAGACCGCGCTCTCGGGGACGCGCGGAGCCTCGAGGTACGCTCCATTACTTCTTCTTGCTAAGAGAGAGATGTCATGATTAGTAGGTAACTACAGAAGAAAGAGAGAGAACTCGAGCGCGCCCGGCATAGAGGAGCGCACTATTGTGAGACCACGCTATCGGGAGACGCACGAAGCAGCGAGGTACACTTTGTTGCGTCTTCTTGCTAAGAGAGAGATGTCATGATTAGTAACTATAGAAGAAAGAGAGAGAGAGAGGGAACTCGAGCACTTTCGGGACACGCGTGATGCGCTCTGTTGCGTCTTCTTGCTAAGAGAGAGATAAGTATTTATTCTGTAGTGATACTTACTTGAGCTGCGTTAGACGAATGCCTGTTGGGTCGCAAACTTGCCGACTGTAAAATAAAACAAAATTGTTATTTTAAAGGCATTTTAAAAATATTAAAATTAATTCAAAATCTTTATATAATATAAACTTTCTGACTCGGGATCTGGGTAGGTATAGAAATAAAAGATTTTTGACCCTTTATAGAAATAAAAGATTTTTGACCCTTTTTATTTTCTCAATGCAACAAGTCCTATTCCAGCACGACGGCCTATGAAAACCTTGACAATTTATTTATTTCATTAATTAAAAAAGGTATTTAAAAAACAACTTTAAAAAATCAAAGGCACCGTACATACATGTATGTCGCAGATGGACTGTCAAATCCGCTGTTTTACATAACCGCTAGCTCTTTTACAAAACAGCTCCGTTATTTAAAACAGCTCAACGACGTTCAGCGATTTTCCATAATTACTAATCATTAACACGCAGAATTTGCATAAACGTTTTGCATTTCTCAATGCAGCATGTCAACTATTTAAAGTTATGTAAAACAGCGTGAAATGAAACGTCAAATTGTAGATTTTTGTGGCGTCCGAAATTGACGTTAAGTCAAGTGAAAGCAGTGATTTTAAGGTCAATTTCAACGTAACATTATCAGAGTTTTATGAAAATCGGTCCTAAAAATACTAAATAGCCAAGTAACTGCGACCAACTTGGAAGTAGCGCTCGCTGGCCGCTGTCACAGTTCTAACCTAACCTAAACCAGGGTGCCCTAGCTTAGTTACTGCGACTGATTCGGCCGACCGGAAGTCACACCAAACGCTCATTTTGATTGCAGATAAGCCATTCTGCAATACGTCTAAACGTGGGCAGCAGTTTCGTTAAACGTAACGCAATGGCAATTCAGCCGGAGCTGTTTTATAAAACAGCTAGCGGTTTTGTAAATAACGAATTCGACAATCCATCTGCGACATTTATGTGTAAAATTATAAGAGAAAATATAAAATCAAAAAGTTGCGGTAAAAAGTTAACAATACTTTCATAAATCAATCTCACAGTACTTCTAACATTCCAATAAAATCTTAGTCCATTCGTCCGCAAACATCGTCTATTGGATTACAATATTACTAATGTTACCATACCTATTTTGTAATGTTATATCATTCATGTTTTTCCCATCGATTTTAGTAAGTTCAAAAGTGATTGATTTTTTTAGGCGATTGTACCTTTTGATTGATTCGCATATAAACTGATGATTGCTTACCTGATCCCCTACTATGACTGACGAAGCGTCGTCATCATCCACCTCGTCTTCTTCATCTGAACGCGTTGATTGGCGGGATGGCTGTGAGTGATTGATTTGATTTATTTTATATGCTCAATGTAATGTGAATTTTTAGATTAATGTAGTGCCAACCATGCCAACTTTATAATAATGCGGTACCAATTGTGATTGGATTTTTATTTATGATTGATTTGACGTAAAGAGAGATTTTTAAACCAATTATTATGTAATGCTTATTTTTGTTATATGTAACATTGCCATAAATTAGATTGATAAAAAAATGAATTCATTTATGTCACTACCACCTTAACAGCAGTATTAATTGTACATCACTATCGTATGATTGAGCCTCATGCAAGTCGTCGATTGAATGTGAGATAATTGCAGTAGTTACTGTCTGATTGATTCAAACTTTATTGATTGATTCAAACTTTATTAATTAATTCAAACATAATTTATGGTACTGTACTTTTAACAATACCTATTGCTTGGTCTGCATGACACTTACCGATTGCCTACTGTTAGCAACAGCGGCCCCCAGCCCCACTAGCCGCGGCTCGGGCGCCAGGAACAGCCACACCACCGCCCCCACGGCCCCCATCACCAGCCCGGGGTAGATGAACGATAGCGACCAATCAGAGTCCACGTATTCTGCTGCCATTATTGTACCTGTAACAACCGTTAAATTTTTATACATACTTGTACGGCTTTATCATAAAACAAGGTTTATCTTTAGAGCCAGGTTGAAAGCATCTAATAATTTTTGAATTTCGAACTTTAGTCCGACAATGTCAAAGTTCTAATTACAAAAACTGATGTCAGACACGAGCCTAAGTTGTTGATTGAACTTTACGATTATCGGAATTAAATTTAAAATACAATAACTTGCTCCACGGTTTGGGCTTGGATTAAAGTTAGAACTCGTTGAGATTAAACATAGCATCCTTCCTTATCCTACACCGTTCTCCTTTCATTCTGTCACTCACTCACTAGTACCCAAAGGGTGCCAAACAGAACCCTATTATTAGGGTTCTGTAGAGAGGGGTGCCAAACAGAACACTATTATTATGGTTTCGTAACCGAAGGGTGCCAAGCAGAACCCTATTATTATGGTTTCGTACCCGAAGGGTGCCAAACAGAACACTATTATTATGGTTTCGTAACCGAAGGGTGCCAAGCAGAACCCTATTATTATGGTTTCGTACCCGAAGGGTGCCAAACAGAACACTATTATTATGGTTTCGTACCCGAAGGGTGCCAAACAGAACACTATTATTATGGTTTCGTAACCGAAGGGTGCCAAGCAGAACCCCATTATTATGGTTTCGTACCCGAAGGGTGCCAAACAGAACACTATTATTATGGTTTCGTACCCGAAGGGTGCCAAACAGAACACTATTATTATGGTCTCGTACCGGAAGGGTGCCAAGCAGAACCCGATTATTTTGGTTTCGTACCCGAAGGGTGCCAAGCAGAACCCTATTATTATGGTTTCGTACCTGAGGGGCCAAACAGAACCCTATTATTATGGTTTCGTACCCGAGGGGTGCCAAACAGAACCCTATTATTATGGTTCCGTACCCGAGGGGTGCCAAACAGAACCCTATTAGTATGGTTTCGTACCCGAAGGGTGCACAGCAGAACCCTATTGTTATGGTTTCGTACCCGAAGGGTGCAAAGCAGAACCCTATTATTATGGTTTCGTACTCGAAGGGTGCCAAACAGAACCCTATTATTAGGGTGCCAAACTGAACCCTAGTATTAGGGTTCCGTACCAGAAGGGTGCCAAACGGAACCCTATAACTAAGCCTCCCCTGTCCGTCCGTCTGTCTGTCAGCAAGCTGTATCCCATGAACCATAATAGGTAGACAGTTGAAAATTTCACAGAGTGTGTATTTCTATTACCGCTACAACAAACACAACAAACAAACAATAAAAACAAAACAAACACAATCTTTTTCTATGAACCACATATCTATACATA
The DNA here is from genome assembly GCA_905163495.3 of Cosmia trapezina. Taxonomy (NCBI): domain Eukaryota; kingdom Metazoa; phylum Arthropoda; class Insecta; order Lepidoptera; family Noctuidae; genus Cosmia; species Cosmia trapezina. The sequence continues at coordinate 14,278,759 of LR991049.1, forward strand.
ATTAGCGGTGTTTTCCGGATCACCACCGTACTTATTTCGAACAACAGTTAGAACCAGAACAATCTCTAAGTTACGCAAAATATATGCTTCGTGCGGGAATCGAACCCGCGACACGTAGCGCACAACACATCGGTCCACCACGGCAACAACAGGGGGTTGTTTGCTGGACGATTCGAAGCGACCTCTCGCGGAGAATCTCGGAGCTAAGTGTTTCTTCCTTGTCAAAGTGATCTTGAATGAAAAACGACAAATCGGCGATAAAACAAAACACTGACCTCAAGTTTTTATCAAGGAACTCGACAGCTGAGTAACAAACACTACTCGGAACTAATCTAACAGTTTTTCCTCATTAAAAACAGCCCACAACTATTCAACTTACCCAATATATTTCCCAGCGAAGTATGAGAGTTCCATATTCCAAAAATGAGTCCTTTCTTGCTGTTTCCGAACCATTTGCCCACGATAGCGACCGTGCCCGGCCAACCAGTGGTCTGGGCAATACCTGCTCCTGCCTGGAAAGTGGGCAAAACTAAGTTAGCTGGCGAAACTTCTCAGATGTGGTTGGTGGGCGTCAATATCGAATGAGGATAAAATAAAAAATCAAACTCGCGCACCGAGGGTTCCGTTCCAATTTCTGAAAAAGTGTGCTATTTAGAGACATCGTTTTATTTTTCCTTTATTCTTTACATAATCTTCTACCGCATAGAATAATTTCAGATTTTTCTCTATGCAAACATTGGAGATTAGGGAGGGGGAACGGTATTTTTTTTATACTTTTTAGAGCGTGATTTTTCAGTAGTCGGGTTTTAGTTTTTAAACTAACTTTTTTCACTTTGTAGTGTTTTTTTTTTTGGAAGTCGGTTGTTTTTTTATTCACTAACCTGCACTAATAAATAGTATGATATGTTATGTATATTATACGTCCGTCCGATGCCGAACAGGTAACAGAAGATGGCTGAAGTCAACATGCCAAATGACAAGAAGTATCGAAGGTCCACCCGCTCTGCTACCATACCTGCAACATAGACATAACATCACGCCTGCAATCCTGGGAGGGGTGGGCAGAGGTAAAAGTTATATTTTCGAGAAGTTCTTGCCCGTTCTTCTCGCCTACGCTTTGGAATGGGCAACAATAGCTTCATCTTTCTGACTGACCGAAACCTTGACAGTTCAAAAGTTCCTGTAATTGGTTTAATTGAAATATATAAAAGGCAAAAGTGATTGACTGATGTATCAACGCACAGCCCAAACCGCTTGGTCTAGAGATTCCAAATTCGTCAAATTTAAGGATGTGGTATAAAGAATCAAACCGAACAACTTTTTCCATAGCACCAACATCGTAATCACGAAAAAATAATCAGCCGTCCCATACATTTGTGTCGAAATTGAAGTTTTCTATGGGACAGTTGAAAATTTTTTCGCGATTACGATGTTGGTCCCATGGAGAAAGTTGTTCGGTTTGATGTTCTGTATCACACCCTGAAATTTGATGAGGATGCAAAAAGATACACAAGAGAGAGAGAGAGAGAATTAACACATTTTCGAGGTAAAGTCTCGCTTGTAAGTAAATGTCTACAACAAGTTAATAAGTCCATGCTATTAAAATATAACTATCCTTGAAAAGGCAAAATAATTATGAAGTCAATTAATATAATTAAAGAACATAACACACATTGCTAAAACAGCTGTAGACCATGCAAATATTAGTTACGGCGCAGCAAGCGAATCGACGACCTTGATAGTCGACGGTATTACGATGCATCTACACACATGGCCATTCATTGAATTCTAAAGTAAATATTTGTAATTAGCTACTAACTGTGCTACTAATTAATGCCCTGATCAAGTGACTAGCCGTCGTAGGATATAAAACTCAACACAATAACTCAAAAAAAAACTCAAAGCGTTGACAACGTACTACCTATTAGAAACGCGAAAGTTTGATGAATATTTAATTAATGGATGTTTGTTACTTCTTCACGGAAAAAATACTGATCGGATTACATAGATAGTTTATAACCTGGATTAACACATAGGAAACTTTTTATCCCGGTCTACGCGGGTGACACCGCGGGGCGCAGCTGGTAAGTAAAAAACCGGTCAAGAGCGAGTCGGACTCGCGCACCGAGGGTTCCGTTCCTATTGCTGAAAAAGTGTGCTATTTAGAGACATCGTTTTATTTTTCCTGTAATCTTTACATAAACTTCTATCACATCGAATAATTTCAGATTTTTATCTTTGCAATCTTCGAAGGAAAAGGGGGGAACGGTATTTTTTTTTACATTTTTCATCAAAAGTTGAAAACTATACGGCTTAAAAAAAATAAAAAATAGTTTAAGAATGTGCAAGCAGCGCTCTTTCATATGATACCCCACATGCCCTAGTAGCCTCACTTTGAATTTTTAAGACCCCCTTTCAGTCCCTGTTACAAAAAAAATATAAATATTTTTACTTCTTTCTTATTTGCAAAATAGTTGGGTAAACGTCATCTAAAACTGTTCCAAATTTCAAGTTGGTAGCATTAGCAGTTCTTGAGATATCCAGCTGTGACAGACAGACAGACAGACAGACTGAGTCACACCATAAGGGTTCCTTTTTTACCATTTTGGTACGGAACCCTAATAAAAGATAGTAGTGTAGGTATAAATTGATTGATACCACTGTACCGCGGGGGGTGGGGCGCCGTGAGCGTTGACGAATGAGCGGCCTGCACTGTCTTTCCGTCTCGCCGCGCGACCTAAGGCGCGGTACAGCGGTAGCGGTCAACCTGTAGTACATATACCTATAGCTAGTAGGCCAGCATACCTGAGACGAACATGGCGCCGGCATAAGAGAAGAGGAAGGCAGAGTCCAAAGCTCCAAGCAACGTGTTCGCATCGCTCGTATCTGCAACAAACAGAATATGAAACGTGTTACATTATTGTGTACATGATTTGAGACTTTGACAGAGAGAGAGAGAGAGATATCCATTATCGTTACGTTTATGTTCCTCAGCACCTCAGCCATTACCACCAGTGGCAATGGCTGAGGTGTACAATACACCCACATGTCTAAATCTAAATTCCAGTCTCATCATCATCTTTTCCCAACTATGTTGGGGTCGGCTTCCCAACTATGTTGGGATAATGCCAGGCAGATGATGAGGCGGAGACGGCCGCAGCTGCTGGCTGTGCCGCGCGGCAGCACTAACTTGCTTTTAAAAGCGCCAGTTACTCGCGCCTTACGTACACTCAATGAAGTCGCCGAAAGGATTGACATTTTTTCCTGTTCATTGAATGAATTCGCAAGAATAACTGCGTACTATTTATCTTACAATTTGTAAAATAAGTATTAAGCTAACTTATGTACCACGCTATCGCTTTGGGATATCCCTGTAATGATAGAAGTGTAGTGTTAAATAAATAAATAAATAAATGATGGATACTCACTAAAAGGCGGCCAATTGCACCACTGGTCGTCATGAGGGTCGGTCCCCGGCGGCGGCACCAGCGCGGAGCACTTCTGATGCAGCACAGACTTCACCACGGAGATCGGCTTCCTCGTGAGGTGGTACGTCATGTACGTGAAGAATGTCAGCATCAGCACTGAGGCTTGGTACCTGCGGAACAGGAGAAGCATAGAAATATAAAAAACCGGCCAAGTGCGTGTTGGACTACGCACAATGAAGGGTTCCGTAGTTGGCATGAAATTATCCCAAGAACAAACTTAACATTATAGTTGAAAAACATGTTCTCCCATACATTCCATTCCATTGTAAGTTTATACTCACAATATTCAGAGATTTAGTATGTTATTTGAAGACCACAAACTTCTTATAGGTTTTCCTGTAATCTACAGGTACAGAGCTATTGTCTGTATTTTTCCCAAAATTTTAGGCTCAGTAGTTTCGGAGATAAGGGGGAAATGGTCAATGTTCATCTATTTTCTCAAATAACTTTAAAACGATTTCTTTAAAAATTATAAAAAATATATATTTGAGACTCTCACAGCCCTTTCATTTGATATGTCACACGGTACACTTTTCAAAAGTTTTTTTTTTAATTTTATTATTTGCCCCCTAAAAGTGACCCCATATTCAAAATTCATTTATTTACTTTAGCCGTACGTGTTTAGGTCACAGAAATTCATATGTGTACCAAATTTCAACTTAAGCGGTACATTAGATTCGGAGCAAATTGGCTGTGACAGACAGACACACGAGTGATCCTATAAGGGTTCCGTTTTTTTCCTTTTGAGGTACGGAACCCTAAAAACAGGAGAATTGGCAAGCGGGCGAATCTGTATCCGCGCGACATGCTCAGTATGAGCCGTTCATACAAACTCCGTCTCCGCGAACTAGTGCGCTTTCGACTGTGACCGTGACAATTTATAAGAATGCCGTGTTGTTCAGTGGTTTCTTGTAAAAACCGAAGCCATGTAAATCATGGAATCACTTTCCATATGTAAGTACAAGTATTTTACCGTATCTGTCTTTAAAATCATGAAAGTGAGAAAGAGAAAAAGTGGAGACACAGGGTTCCGATACATTTTAACATACTGGACACATCTCCTTTTTTCTTATAATCTATGAGGAGAAGAGACATGAATCATGATTATCGAAACAATAAATAGATAGAATATTTTTGCTGACTGTTAAAAACGGTTATGATGAGTGTGCTGGAATGTCAACCGAACCCATAGGTCCATCACAACTACTGGAAACCCGTGGTCGCCATTGCATGATGGTATTTTAGGAGTGCAAGACCACACGCTTTAGATCCCATGTTAATATTAAAATGAATGAATAATCATAATCATAAATCTTTATTTTTCTCATTCAGTATTACAGGCACTACATATTTTAAGCACAATCTTATATAGAGAAAGGTGTCTGAAGTAGGAGGGCCCTGAGTTACAGATCACCCGGCTCTTTTGTTATACATGTTACAATGAATGAATGAACAGAATGAATGAATGAATGAATGTTTTATTTGCAAGAATATAGGTAAGTACATTGTGTATGGTACAGTACAGATAGTTATGGTTTCACTATATTCGATTCGACTTTGCTCGTCGTATTCCACGTGTGGAGCTCGGAGGCTAAGTAATAACAGCCGCACGGATCGATCCATCAGGTTAAGCTACGCTTGCCGGGGTTGGTCCGTGAATGGGTGACCATCTTTACATACCGAGACTCCTCCGTGCCTCGGAAAGCACGTCTGTCATTCGTAGGTCTTTGACAGTCGTTACGGGGCGTCAGAAGACCGAAAGTCTGACAACCAGTCTTACCAAGGGGTATCGTATTAACCAGTTCCTGCGTTGTGGAGGTTAGATAGGCAGTCACTCCATGTAAAATATTGGTATTCAGCTGCATCCGGTTAGACTGGAAGCCGACCCCGACATAGTTGGGAAAAGGCTGTATTAGGCGCACAATGCCACATTCGCAAAATGTCTTTTCTCAAAATGCCACACTAGCAAAATGGCACACTATCAAAATGACACATTCTCAAAAAAAAATTTTTTTTTTTGTTCGTTTTGACATTATGCGAAAATGGCATTTTACTAATGTGACGTTTTGAGAATATGACAATTTAAGAATGTGACATTTTGCGAAATTCCAATACCTATGTCATTTTGCGAATGTGGCATCGTGCGCCTAATCCAGGCTAGGCAGATTGGATTGTTAATATTCCACGTGTAGGCAGGTTACTACGAAAATCGACCTTACTGCTACGAAATAAAGGCGTTTTTAAAATCAAATTGTTTCCTTTACCGTTATCAGTTGCATGCTGACATATGTCACGATATCTTGTAATTAGTGGTTACAGTTAATTAACTAATTAAATTAATAATAAATAATATACGCTATCACGTTTCGGTACATAGTTTGACCTTCTGTGGATTATTTCCTCGCTTATTTACGAGTAATTTCGGCATTTGCGGTTACTAAACATACGAACACAGCCGAACACTGAACACATTACGCTCCTTTTGGGCTACGCCGCAGTCGGATAAGACTTTGTACCTGCCGCTTCGCTCCCATGGCTTTCCTATTTTGCGTATTTCCGGGATAAAAATTCTATTAAGGCGCTACCCCGACCAAACGACATTGAGCGTTTGGTCCTTCTCCGTCCCGCCGCTCAGTCTCGCTTTATCCTGTTCCCCGCGCACGCCCCTTTATCATGGAATTCACAATTTTTCTTTTATTATTTTAATTAAAAAAAAAAAATAGCGATCTTTTGAAATAAAATAAAACGTGAATTATTGATGATGGTTTCTGAAGAATTCTAGCTGTTCAGTTGATTCGACAAAATCTATTTAAGCGAATTCCTTCAATAAGCTTGGTTTTTGAGGTCCTCAGATAAGCCCTCGATAGTTATTCGATATCGTATTTCTGAACAGGAAGAATTTAGCTTAATATCTCGAATATTAAGCTAAATTCTTCGTGTTCAGAAATACGATATCGAACCAATAATCACTGTCGAATGGATAAACTCCGTTTAAAAACGTCAGAAACCGGCAGATTTTTAAATTATCTATAGGTATATTAGTGAGTGTAATCCTCAAATGATTAGAACGTCACCTTTAGCAAAAGCTGCACGCAATCAATAATTTTAGTCACCTTTTTACAAGGAGATTTTAAATGTATCCATTTAATACTAGCTTTTGCCCGCGGCTTCGCTTTCGCATGTATTATACATTTATAATCATTCCTCTTGAATCACTCTATCTATTAAAAAAAACCGCATCAAAATCCGTTGCGTAGTTTTAAAGATCTAAGCATACATAGGGACAGACAGCGGGAAGCGACTTTGTTTTATACTATGTAGTGATTTATAGCACAACGTGCAATGTGTGGAAGTCTAAATAAACTGCGGATGCCGATGCGAATATCCGGAACATCCCTGGTTCAAACCAGCGACATCAAAACGTCACCGTTTGCAGGAAAACATCGTGAGGAAACCGGCATGTCCCAGGACCAAAACTTCGAAGACAGGTGACATCCGCCATTTTGCCCTATGCCTGTAGGTGGATTATGGTCCACTCCCTCTACAGGACCTAAATCGCGGTCACTGTCAGACTGCATTTAAAAGAAAACCATAAACAATGTACCTACCTATATTCTTGCAAATAAAAACATTCATTTATTCATTCAAAGAGAAGCGCGATGACACAGCCCTGGTAATTTATTGCAAAATATGAAGCAATTGATCCTGCTGATGATTGTTCCTGCTTAGACAGTGAAAATATATGTTAATTTAATTAATTGATTGTCATAATCAATGATCGGAGTAGGTAGATTGAATTGGGGTCATTGATCCGAAACGTATATATTAATATGGACATTCCTCCGGAATTTCGAAATTATGGTTGATTATTTTTAAAAAAACCGGAACTTATGTAGAAATTGTAGTAATTTTATTTTTGATAAAAATTGGATGTAAAATGTACATATTTAACAATAAACATTTATCCTTATTGTTATTCATTCCACTCTTAATGTCAATGACTGTGACCACTATAAAAACAATTTATAAAAATTTGTGGAAATAATTATAGGCAAAAAATAAAATATTAAAAATGTGTATTTAAAGCTTCGTCGGAATTCAATTGTTTTTATTATTCAACAGATAAATAATAAATTAATTTAGTTTTGATACCTTCCTTTAAATTTTGAATTGAGTTGTAATAATATCACTACCAACACTAACAATATTTAATTGGATCCGGAAATACCGGAATTACCGGAATTACTTTCCGGGAAAATGGCTTATCCATGTTCTTCTTTCTGTGGGCATTTATGATACAAGTACCAAAAATCAATCTACCTACTCCGATCACTGGTCATAATTGATAAGTACTGTCGTAGAGATATGGCCTGAAACACAGGTTTAAATAAACCTAGATCGGGCCAGGCACTACATTACCTTCAGAATTTTATTTTTTTGCAACTAAGTATAATTTTTATATTTGTCATACCATAGTTTTTAACCAGATTATTATAATACTACTAACATAGGCCTAGATTAATATTTACTACTGAACCATCTATTTACACTCTTTTGTAAACATATTTTTATTTCAATTTTTTTTTTTAATTATCTATTTACAAAAAATCTATTGATTGGACTAAAAAAATAAAACACTATTACCTTAATATGTTGCTTGTAGAATAATCTGACAAAAAATCAGAATGATTGCATGTATATTAGTATAGTTTTTATTCGTTAAAAAAAATTTTTAGAGGTTCTTCATGATTTTTTTCTATCGTATCAAATTAGTAGTATAATGTTTTCAGCACACTATCTAACTAGCATACATCCTGAAGAATATCATATATTTTTCTGATTTTGTTTACTGCAGTAGATCATATACTTTTAGGCATTATAAAACTTGCGTTTAGTTGCGTTTAGGTCCTTTATTCCCCTTAAAGAGAGATGAGGGTCTACTGCCTAAGCACGAAGTCCGTAGTTTCGGCCTTCGTTACGGGCGTTTCCTACTGCGTATCACCTACGGATGGATGATTGGTTCGGCTCCCGAACGAAGTATGAATGGCAACACGATACGACAGTTGCCCCTACTCCCGATGTGTTTTTACCCGTCCGAAAAATTTAACTTTTACACTTGTTTTGATGGATCGTTTAGTCAGACGGACGGATAAACGGACGGATGGATGAACGGACGGATTTAGGGAGTAGGCCCCGAGGTCCTGAGTCACAGCAGTGAGATCATTGTAGACGGATCATGTTCTAAACGAGGCATTAGAGTACCTTTTATGTCAACTTGTCTGCACCTAAGTGGACTTAGCCTTTATTGGCTTATCAAGTTCGATAAACAAATCAAATAGCTAGTGCCCGATGCATCTGGCCTGGCACACTTCTTTGTACAATATTATAGGTAGTCAAGTTGAATTGTTGGTTCAATATAAATAAAATGCAACGCTAGATAGATAGATAGAATACTCTTTATTATGCACACCATAAAAATTACAGATATAATGTTGGCAACACCGAGTGAAGCTACTTCGAGGGATGGCAGTGGCAACACCGAGTGAAGCTACTCGGGGGAATGGCCGTGAAGTTTTGGAACAAAGGGACTTGTCATTTTGACGCACTGTTGTTTCTGAAGCCACGTAACGCGTTTGATTTTTGTGTAGTGTGATTTCCGAAGTAATATATGTTCATTTAAATAACTAGTGCGTGTTTTAACACCCTCCTTATATAAATAGTTAACATCAGAAGTGTGCATAGTTCCTCTCGCGCCACAAAAGTAAAGTACAACTAAAATAATGGGAAAAAGAGGCTTAAGTAAGCGTAAACACAGGGCAAAGCGCGCTCGTAAAGCATCTAGGGCAGCAGTACGAGTGCTAGCAGTAGCATATGTAGCAGTACGCGTTCTAACAGAAGCGGCTCAAGAACACCGCCGCTGGCACCCAGCAAAAGGATAAAGGTATCTAAGGCAAAAGATACCGGAACTGTGAGTACAATTTTGTATAACATGATACCGGATTTTCACCCCTTGAACGATAATATTACTTCTTGGATAAACGTGATAGAATCGTATGCGTATCGACATTTTCATGGACGGATAGTATGATACGCTATCAAGCACTAAATAAGCTCATAGGCTCTGCTAAAATCTGGTACGAGTCTTTATTGCATAATGATCACATATGGACAACTTGGCTGTGGAAAGCAAATCTGTCTAATACATTTAGAGTGAAGAGAAATATGTTTGACCTACTTAGGAAAATCGTCGATCGGAAACTGATCAAAAATCAACCGCTATACGACTTCCTTTTTGAACAAAAAGCGAAAATTGATAGTCTGTGCTTAAATTTTACTGAGAATGACGTAATCTCGAGCATCTGTTGAGGCTAGTAACTTTAAAATACTTTAAATCATGCGATAGTTTAGCTGGATTTTTGCACAGCCGTGTTTACAAAGCAAACGTTAAACAAACGCCTATTCATAACAACATTCGAGACAAGGTTCCTTATCAAGATCAAAGTTCTGTGTCTCAAATATCAACGGCAACAACGACAAGCGGATTAAACGTGACTAATCAAACCCCAAGTCAACGTAAACACATAGAACGTTATAATTGCGGCAGGACAAACGATTTCAATGTTCGGTAAAATGTGAATTTTGTGGTAAGAAAGGCCACTCGGAAACTTATGTTTTCACAAAAAGAATTCAAAGTGACAAGCCCGAACAAACAACTAACCAGGAAACAAAATACGTAAAAGTTTCTAATGTGAAAGACAAGTTCTGTAAGAAAATAGGTATTAACGGTTTTGTTCATGAAGCATTTATAGAGACGGAGATTAGAGCCTGTTCTATAATGACATCTAATTTGGCAGAACAACTTAATCTCCAAAGAATTCTGTTGAATACCCCTATAACACTGCAGATATTTTGTAAAGACAATTAATATATTGTTATCTTGTAATAAATTCCGTGAATATAGATGAGATCGAGATGTACTTACATACTTAAATGAACTATCGGGATCTGACGTACTGATAGGACGCAACGTGCTGTGAACGTTCTGTACGTTCTGATTTAATTAATTCGCGACGTAAAACATTTTGAAGATTTCTGCAACATTGCTGGTGAAATATTTGATACAGATTCTCACCGCGATGAGTTGGTTAATCTATTCGGTAAATATCAGCAATGCATAGCTGCAAACATAAAATAACTAGGGAAAGTAGAAGGTCTCGAAATGGTCATAAATTTGCACGATAAAATAAATAAATGAAATGAAATGAAAAAAAAATCTGTGAAATGTAGACGATACAGGACATCACATTCGGACAGGCAAATTGTAAAAAGCATGATAAACGAACTCTTAGAGAAAGTAAATCCGAGTATGCGAGTCCAGCTCTGCTTGTAAATAAAAAGAACGGTGAGAAACGATTGTGCATTGATTACCGCGCGTTGAATAAAACTACAACGAAAGATAAATATCCGATAAGTACCACGCATCGAAGACTTGATAGATGACTACAATTTTGGATCTTAAAAGTAGCTAATATCAAATTAAAATGGCAGAGGAGTCTGTTACAAGACAGCGTTTATAACCGAGGACGGATTATGAATTTTTGCGACTCCCATTTGGTCTAGCCAATGCACCATCATGTTTTCAACAAATGATGGACAAGGTCATGGGCAACTTGAGGTTTGGTAAGATTGTTCTTTATTTAGAGGACGTTTTGATAATTAGTGAGACAGCTGAAGAAAAAAGGTATTGGCAATCTTTAAAGAAAAATGTCCTTACGCTTAACCTAAAGAAGTGCCAATTCTTAAAGTCAGAAATAGAGTTCCTGGACTGTAGAGTGAACTCTCGAGGGTTTGAAGCTATGCGAGAGTAAAGTTAGAGCAGTTAAGGAATTCCCGGTTCCAAAAACAATCCGCCAGTTTCTTGGTCTCATCAGTTATTTTTGCATGTTTATCAAAAACTGTGCATTTCTAGTCCACCTTCCAAATTACTGAAAGAAAAGCCCTTGGGTTTGGTATTCTGAACAAGATCACGGCTTCACGGTATTAAAAGAGACATTAAGTTCAGATGTTATTTTGACATTATTTGATACTGCCAAGCAGAGCATAATAGATACACTGACGCAAGCAGAGACGGAATTGCAGGCGTTTTGATGCAGGTTACTGATAATGGTGAAAAACCTATTCATTACTATAGCTTTGATTATGTCGGTGGTGTGTGTGAGGGTAGATTTACTGTGTGGATGAAAGATAGTCCTCTTGGTGGTCATACACTTTCCACACACTACACATCAATGTTTGATTTATTATGAAGGCACAGTACCTACTAACGAGCACAGTGTGTATTAGTGTTTGTATTACTTGTGTAATTATAATATGAGTCTCCTACATAGCCGTCAAACTACCGCAGATGAATACCACTCTTTTGAGCCCGAATTGCTGGCTATATCGTGGAGTCTTTGGAAAAGTTTAGGAGTGCGGTACGCTTTGCGTTAACAAAAAAAAAAAAAAAAGATATAATTCCCCGAATTTTGCAGTGGGTGCTTTCTACGCAAGAGTTCTCTTTCGATATCGCTCATAGAGAGGGCACTCGTACGCAACATGTAGATGCATGAAGTAGAAACCCGTTAAGGTTTGAAAAAAAAAAAAAAAATCTGAAGCAGAGATTGTCACGTCTATAACTGAAGCGGATTGGCTGCTCTCAATTCAAATTCGAATAGTAGTCATTAGGTAGACTTTAGAGACGGACGAAAAAAAAAAAAAAACTGCCTACTTCTAAAGGTCCTTTCCAAATAACGAAATGCCTGGATAAAGATAGATATGAAGTGAAAGACATGCGGGGTAGTGAAAGAAGTAATAGATCTTAGAATGGGATGGCCGCTGCTGAGAGCATTAAAACTTTGATTAATATTGATAACTGGTGCATTGCATGATGCACCATTAGAAAAAAAAAGGCGTGTTGGCAACGTAAAAAAAAAACAAAATATAGGATAGAAAACTTTTATAATTATTTCACTGAATAAAACTTGCCTAGTAAAATGTTGCAGTTTCTGCTCAACTTGATTGCCTACATTCAATTGAAACTGAACGTGTTGCGCCGACCTCAAGTAACACGGGATAAGGGCAGGAAGATGATGATGAATTTAAACTGGTCAGTAAAAAAAAAAAAAAAAAGTGTTAATAGGCACTCGCCAGAATCGAGGTGGTGAGCTGAAGCAGTTACTGCCTAAGACGAAAGGAGTGAACTGGACCAGGCTCCACCTTGGATTAAGGGAGTGAGCTAAAAACACAGGAGCAAAGAGGTTGATTAGATACCTACATTCAATTGAAAGTGGACAATAAAAAAAGAAAATTAAAAATTAAAAAGAAAGTGATACAGGCACTCGCCAGAATCGAGGTGGTGAGCTGAAACAGTTACTGCCTAAGACTAAAGGAGTGAACTGGACCAGGCTCCATCTTAGATTAAGGGAGTGAGCTAAAATCACAGGAGCAAAGAGGTTGTCTAAGCCTAAAGACAACTCTGTTTTGAGGTCCAGTGCAATTGGAATTGGAAGTATCTTAGTGCAGAGTAATTCACAAAGCCTCCTAAGCCTAAAGGGGCTTTGCTTTGTACTCTGTACTATGATTTTGAATAGAAGAGCTATGGTAGATTCATAAATGGAATTACCAGTTACAGAGTGAGAGTTCCTAAGCCTAAAGGAAGAAACGATGTTTTAAACCCTGCAACTGGAGTTCTATTAAAATTTTGAATCATGATTGGCCGAAGCATTTTTGTTTTATATTTAATAACACATTAACATCTAGGGTGTACTTTCAGATGCGTGTTTCATTAAGTAAGACTGAAGGTGAAAGGCGTGCCTGAGGACATGCACGTCGCAGGAGGGCCGTGTTGGCAACACCGAGTGAAGCTACTTCGAGGGATGGCAGTGGCAACACCGACCGAGTGAAGCTACTCGGGGGAATGGCCGTGAAGTTTTGGAACAAAGGGACTTGTCATTTTGACGCACTGTTGTTTCTGAAGCCACGTAACGCGTTTGATTTTTGTGTAGTGTGATTTCCGAAGTAATATATGTTCATTTAAATAACTAGTGCGTGTTTTAACACCCTCCTTATAGAAATAGTTAACAATAAATGTTGAAATTTTACATAGGGTGACACAATGGTCGGTCTTATCGCTAAAAGCCATCTTTTACAGACAACCTTTGGCTGGATTATGGGGAGAAAGGAGAGAATACTGTAGGTAGTCTGCGGTGTACCATATATACATACAATTTATACATACATAAATACAGATACTTAAAGTACCCGTCACGAGAAGCTATAAATTATGTAAACAAACATCTTTTACTAAGTAAACATTTTATACTGCGAGATAATAATAAATTGACCATATTCAATCGACATGAAATAGACGGGTTATATGAAAGTAACAACCTATTTAATTTAGTCGGATCATATTTTAACGACGCAAAGCGCTATCGTTTGTGTTTCTTGGTACCGGAACGCGTCCGTCGCAGGGATTGTAAACTATCGGGACGCCATTTTGAAATAAACGCGTCATTCGAGTTTCGTGATACATGTCACTGATTCTGACACAGAAATGGAAACATCTGAATCTGACGAATAATTATTCTTAAATAATATATGTTAATTAATATTTGTTACCTAATAAGTTATTAAATCTTAAACAAATTCATTTTTTTTGTTGGTCCAAATGTTGTGAACTCCTGAACACTTGTTTACAAAATTTATAGCTTCTCATGACGGTTACTTTATATAAATATATACTTATATATACTACTTGAAAAAGAGCAAGGAACTATACACGTAATGACGATGTTTAAAGAGAGAGGAAATGTTTTTTCACCAAAATAGATAATAATAATAGCTAGATAATTGTTTTTTTTAGGGTTCCGTATCGCAAAAGGTAAAACCGGGGCCCTTATAGGATCACTTCGTTGTCCGTCTGTCCGTCAGTCTGTCAAGACCCCACGGCAAGAAGCAAGGTCTCACAGCACAAGTAAAGGAAAAAGTCCGAAAATTGTTAATTTGTCATTCTATCACATAAAAAAATATTTTCAAGTCTGTCAGTCTGTCAAGACCCTTTTTCTCAAGAACGCGAGGTATCAAGTTGAAATTAATATAAATTACGTAGGTCTAGGGTCTCTTGGAGATCTAAAAAAATCAAGCTTCTATGTTAATGCAATAAAAAAATACGGCCATTTAAGTGACATAGTCTGATACTCGCGGGTAAATCAAAACCTATAGGGTACTTCCCGTTGACCTAGAATAATGTTTGGCAAGAAGCAAGGTCTCACGGCATAAGTAAAGGAAAAAGTCCGAAGATTGGTCATTTGTAATTTGATCACATAAAAAAAAATATTTTTGGGATTTTAATGTCAAGTTTGTTTTTGGGATAAAATCTTTTCAGCTACGGAACCCTTCATTGTGCGTGATCCGACACGCACTTGGCCGGTTTTTTTTTAATACATATAAGGCCCCGTCTGAAGTGGCTCCTTGAGCGATGAGAGAAAAAATAAAAAAACTTGAAAAAAAAAACACGACAAAAGTGAAAACTTAGGTCACCAATCTAATGAATATTAATGTATAGTTTCATTATTATAACTAAAACTACTTACATGGTTTAAAATGTACTAATCAAATAGATCTACGGTTTACAATATTTGTACTGTATTATATTATCTGTGGTACTGGCCATACTGACGGTGGAAACGTATATTTAAATAAAATCGGGAGATTTAATTGATGACATTGGCACAGATCGGCCATCGGGAGCTTTTTGAAGGGATGTTGGCAGCACAGAGCACTAAGCGAGCGGTCGTCGTATTATTGTTATACCGTGGCGTGGTGACTGGGAGTTCATTTAAGAAATAAGTTTTGGTAATAATAAGGTGTTGAAAGTAATTTTTATAAGTTTTGAAAGTTAACTGTGGTTATTTCTGAGATATCCTACAGTAATATATCTCAATAATGAGATGTTTGATGTAATGTAGGTAACCAAAAGTTTACAGACGCTGCGAGGAAATTAATAATCCTACAAACATGATAAATAAATTGTGCACATTCAGAAAACAGCCATATCAATAAATCTGGCACATCCTGTTTTAGCAAAATGCCTTGTATAGAGCATCATCTTTGTCTTCGTCACTCATAGTCTACTTACAAGGTTTAGATTTTTTATAACACATTTGCTCGTAAAGGGTCTCTTATTTCACCAATTTCAGTGTCGTAATGTATGTCATTACGTACTTGTGCGTTATCGTAAAGTAAAACGCACGAGTTTCTTTTTAATAAGGTAACACGTACTGTTTATCATGATGCACCGTCTAAAACGAACGGTACTTTTTTAAATCTTAGCAAAGAGGTTTTATGTCAGAAAAGTGGTCAACATTTTATTAATAAAATTAAC
The DNA here is from genome assembly GCA_905163495.3 of Cosmia trapezina. Taxonomy (NCBI): domain Eukaryota; kingdom Metazoa; phylum Arthropoda; class Insecta; order Lepidoptera; family Noctuidae; genus Cosmia; species Cosmia trapezina. The sequence goes on from LR991049.1 coordinate 14,294,671, forward strand.
TTTGGGATAAAATAAAATTAAAGAATTAAATGATAAACATTTAATTCTTAAAATGTTTATCATTTAATTCTTAAATTAATTAAATTAAATAATTAATTTTGACAATAAATTACAACCATTTATCTGTAACAAAAACAAAAAAATATTAATTTACTTTAATAATACTGGCTGTTTTTGTGTCTTTGCCATAAAAAAAAGCGCTGATGCGTGCGCATCGCTAATTTGTGAACAAGTAAAAACTATTTCGCGCGTTTTTTCTTTTCGCTGTATTGTTTTTATTTGAAAATGTTGTCAAGTAATGATGAATTTATTCATTCGACACCGCCAGAAGTCTCAGAGGCAGCAAAAATGCCTAATCTAAGCTTCTTGTCCGAAAAATCGACCAATAGATACTTACAAGTGTATCAAAATTTCATCGTATGGAAAACAAGCAAAGATGCAAATTCATTTTCAGAAAGTGTGTTTTTAAAGATTTATTCGTTTAAGAAAGTCCGAGTTTTATTTATTTCCTGGCAAATCTATATATATAAAATTCAAAGTCCTGACTGACTGACTGATTGACTGACTGATATATCAACGCACAGCCTAAACCGCTGGACCTAGAGACTTGAAATTTTGCACATAGATACCTTATACAGTGTAGGCATCCACTAAGGAAGGATTTTTGGAAATTCCATCCCTAAGGGGGACAAATAGGGGATTAAAGTTTGTATGAAAAATCTTATTGTTTGAGTTAATAGACTTGAAACTTGGCATGAATATTTATCTAAGTAAGTTATAAAGTTTGCCATTTTTAGTTTTTGTAAACTACCCCCTCAGGACGGATTGGAGGGTGTCAAAGTTTGTATTAACGCACATCCCAAACCACTGGGCCTAGATATTCCAAATTTGGCACGTAGGTTCCTTATGAAGTCTAGGGGTGCACTAAGAAAGGATTTTTCAAAATTCAACCCCTAAAGGTGTGAAACAGGGATCCAAAGTTTGTATGAAAAATCTTAGTCCTTGATTTAATAGACTTGAAACTTGTCATGAATATTTATCTAAGTACATAAACTATAAAGTTTGTCATTTTTAGTTTTTCTAAACTACCCCCTCAGGAGGGATTGGGGTCTCACAGTTTGTATGTAGGAATTTTAACGCACGTTCCGATTTACTCGAAACTCAGTATTTATACTTGAAATCAAAAATGACGAATAACGCGTAACAGGGTTTTTCGAATATCCACCCCTAAAGGGTTGAAAAGGGGTAGTCAATTTTACAGGGCAGGTTTTACTGCGGGGCTTAGCTCGAAAATTGGTGTAAATAATCTTTCTTTTAAGTTACGGAAATCTCACAAACAATATTTTAAAATTGTATCCCTGTGGGGGTGAAAACAGGGAATATAGTTTATATGAAAAATCTTATTCATTTGCTTAATTAAGTTGAAACTTGGCACAAATACTTGCCTAAGCAAGTAATAAAGTTTGTCATTAATAGTTTTTTCCCCAGAGGGAAGGGTAGAGGGGAAGGTGGGAATAGGAGGGAGTGGTGAGCAGGGAAAGGGGAAGGGGAGAGGGTGGTGAGGAGGGAAAGTGGGAAGGGGAGATTGCGGTGAGAGAGAGGGAGGGTGGGGGTGGTGATGAGGAGGCTGAGGAGGAAGATGATGGGGTGGCGAGGGATAGGAGAGCATAGTGAGGGGGAGGGTGTGGAGAAGGGAAGAGGTGTGACGGGGCGGGGAGGTTAACGGGAAAGTTATGTGGTGAGGGGGTGATAGGGAGACGGGGATGGAGAGAGTGAGGGGGGTGAAAGAGTGCAGTGATGGGGAGGGTAAGAGAGTGGGAAGGGGAGGGGTTAGAGAGAGAGGAGGGGTGTAAGAGAGATTAGGGGGAAGAGGTAGCAGTGCCTTTACACCTTAAAGTTGCTTTTTGTATAGCACTGATTCATTAAAGAAACCCAGCCCGACAGAAATGACTGAAAAATAGAAAGTCGGAAACTCGGAGCGACACAAAAAACAGCAGTAAACTCCAGCCGTGCGACGGAGCTGACACGCTTTTTTTATTTGTTTGAACGCGCTAATCTCAGGAACTACCAGTCGGACTTTAATAATTATTTTTGCATTTCATAGCCCAATTCTTAAGGAAGGCTATAGCCTTATTGAAGGCTTATTTAACATCACACTAAAACTCTTAAGTGCCGAGCAAAAAAAAGAGAGAAGGAACGCTAAGCGAAAACGAAGTAAAAGCGCGGGAAGGCAATGCGATGCGACAGGGTGGGTTGCGTGAACATGAAATTTTACGCGGAAGAAGTCGCGGGCAGAAGTTATCTCAATATTTTTGTTCCTGTGGCATATTTTCCGACATTCACGCGGGCGAAGCCGCGGGCAAAAGCTAGTATGTTATAAAACGTCGTATGACATACGTGCGCTTTGATAATTACAGCCTCTGCTTTCTTGTAGCCCTCGCCTACGGCTCGGGCTAGCAATATCGCCTCGGTTGTAATTTTCAACTTACCGCTCTTATATCATAATGTACTATTATTTAATTATGTTGATGATGTAATGTAATGTAAGAGCTCGTGTCTAATAATCGCCGCAGGTTAAGCTGCGCTTGCCAGGGTTGGTCCGTGGATGGGTGACCATCTTTACATACCGAGACTCCTCCGTGCCTCCGTGTCGTCAGAAGCCCGAAAGTCTGACAACCAGTCTTACCAAGCGGTACCGTATTACCCAGTTACTGGATTGTGGAAATCAGATAAGCAGTCGCTCCATGTAAAATACTGGTATTAAGCTGCATATGGTTAGACTGGAAGCCGACCCCAACAGAGTTGGGAAAAGGCTGGGCAGATTGATTATGTTGATGATGTATTAAGATCGGAAAATGAAACACAACATGGAGAGCCTTTACAAAAAGTTTTTGAACGATTTAATGAATTAGGAATACCTGCTTACTTAACTATATTTTTTTTCTAAATGCTCTTTCGAGTTTCGGTAAAGAGAAATTAGATTCTTCTTTAGGGTACGAAGTATGAATTGAGGGAATTAAACCTCTAGAACAGGGGTGTCAAACTGGATTCTCTATAGAGCCCTTTATAAAATTAAGGTCATGCTTGCGGGCCAGTCAAAATAAATTCAGCAAAATAATAAAAAATCAGCTGTTCCCGACATTTTGACGATATGCGAACATGTACAATGTACTGAACAGCTGATTTTTTCAGTCAGGTTTGGTCCCATAGTAAAAGTTGTTCATAATCATGAGTACAATGACCCCTTAAAAGATTTCCACTGTTTATAAAAATAAAAAAAAATAAAAAAAAAATAAAAATAGTTTATTGGTACAACAAATTAAAAAAAAAATAAACAAAATTTTTGATTGGACCCTCCTTTTAGGCAAATAAAGCCTGTATTAGGAGAGTCCGCTCTTCCATATCAAGACGTGTTATTGCAAAAATCAAAACGTATAATTTATAAACTAAAACTACATACTTAAATTAAAATTTAACTTAAAATAAATTAAATGTGTATTATGTGTTGGTGTATGTGTGTATGTGGGTGTATGTGTGTGAGTATAAGTGAGTGAAAGTGTAGCCTGTAGGTGTGACTGAGAGTACATGAGTGTGAGGGTGTGTATGTGTCAAGGTTTCAGAAGTGTTTCGGTTTCATTGTAGGTAAGCGTTTGTATCCATTCCATTATATTTTTTTTACTATCATAGTAGTTTTTGGGATAAATGAAGATGTATTTACACTGGAATTTGAATGATTCGGGGGCCGTATGTGGCCCGCGGGCCGTATGTTTGACATGACTGCTCTAGAAGATAAGGTGAGTTCGCTTGCACTCGCTTTATGCGAAGTCTGCGACGTCTGTGTGTGCGCGGGAGTTCGCTACAGTTGTATGGAGCCTATCTTCTGTACTACTGTTTCATTTTGCGGTTATGAAATGATGACTGTGACTTGTAATAATAATAACGTTATCATCTTTTGTTTGAATGATTCATAAAAACCAATGCTTTGAACTATCTAGGCCACATCCAAAGGAAACAAAATTATGTTTACAAAGAGGCCACATCCAAAGGAAACAAAATTATGTTTACAAAGTCATATTACATAGTCTCAAATTATGTATCATCAATTCATCAGGCATGTAATCCTCGAAGAAGGCGTAGGTAGAGGTGTCAAATCAATCTGCCTAGCTTTTTCCCAACTATGTTGGGGTCGGCTTCCAGTCTAACCGGATGCAGCTGAATACCAGTATTTTACACTAGCCGTTGCCCGCGGCTTCGCCCGCGTGAATGTCGGCAATTATCCCACGAGAACGTGCTACCGGGAATTCCTTCCTTACTCCTTGTCTACATTATAAAGGGAACCTCTGTGCAAAAGTTTAGCTTTCTAGGTCTAAGGGTTTGGGCTGGGCGTTGATGAGTCAGTCAATCAGTCAGTCAGTCAGGACTTCTCTTCTCATTTATATAGATAGATGGAGCGACTGCCTATCTGACTTCCACAACCCAGTAACTGGGTAATACGATACCCCTTGTTAAGACTGGTTGTCAGACTTTCGGGCTTCTGACGACCCGTAACGACTGTCAAAGGTCCACGAATAACAGGTACCTAGAGGTGTATTAACATTAAATATGTGTGTCGCGTGCAGCCTATAATATAGCCCTCTCTGTAGGAGGGAGTGGGCTGTAATCCACCACGCGGGCCCAGTGCGGGTTGGTAGATGTCACATGTCTTCGAATGTTTGGTTCTAGGACATGCCGGTTTCCTCACAATGTTTTCCTTCACCGTTTTGGGAGCAGCGGTGATAAATTTTACACAAAGTGTCAGCCTGGGTTCGAACCTACGACCTACAACTCGTAAGTCGCAGCTGTTAAACATTTATGTATGACTTCCATGTAATAGGAGGAGACCCTATTAGATAAATAATTATCAGTTAATGCTTTATTCATGTACAAATTCGTCATGACTTGATAATATTGCTTTTAACCAATATTTTGTAATTATGTTTTGAGGAAGTAAGTATTAATTAGCCACATGCGTACCTACTTCTTATCATCTAAAGATTAGAATAAAATCATCAATTTAAATAAAATAATATTAAAGTAACTTGCCTAGCTGTTTGATTAAATGGCTGAATATCATTCAGGCCGCTTGCTGAAACGGCGGCGTTTGATGAAAAGGCTAGGGGGTTGACCAAACGATTAATTTAACCTGTTGGCTGCGACATAATAGAGTTGCAGAAACGGTTCGTCTTTGTCTCACGACGTCTCTGTCACTCATACTTGTGTGAGTGTGACCGTCTCTTTCTAACGCTCGATCTGCCATATTAACGACACGCCACGCCAAACATTGATATGCAGCCTCAGAGCCAACCAAACATAGTAGAGACAAGGCTAGGTGATGATAATTAAAATAATTGGTTACACCGAGCAATTAACTTCAATCTATAGATCTACATAAATAAAAATGAATGGCTAAATGTGTTTGCTAAGCGCAAAACTCAAGAACGGCTGGACCAATTCGGCTAATTTATTTTTTCCAAATATTCGTTGAAGTCCAAGGAAGGTTCATAAGAAGAAAAAAATTACAAAAGTTGCCGGGAAAATTGTAAAATTCGGGAAAACTGAAAGTGCATTTTCAAGGGAATCTTGTATGAATTAAGTGAAATTTGGACAGGACAACGTCTGTTGGGGCAGCTAGTTCGTTACTTTACACGGTACAATACAGTACAAGGGCCTTAGGTGCTAGATTTTTACAAATTCTCTGGACCCCACACCACACATTAAATACAGATGGGACACTCCACAGTTTAGGTATGAAGCTACAAGTACACGGCGGGCCGTCCGCGGGGCTAATTCAGTAGGTCGGAAAGTATAAGAGATACGCGATAGAAAGAGAGGCAACTTGTAGTTGAATATAACTGTAGGTAATAAGCGTAGTGCGACCCGAATTGCACTTTATTGTGTCGTAGCAAGAGTCACTTTTTATTTAAATGATTTTGCGGAGTGTCCCATCTGTATTAATCTGTGCCCACACTATGATTCCCTGTGTCGTGCGGTAAACAAGAGTTAGTTTTGAGTTGAGATACTGATCACTAGTTGTCCATGTCCACGTTGAATGGCTTAGATAGACTTTGAAACAAGTCTGATAAAATAATATGTACTTAACATAAAAATGTAGGAGACATATGATATAGGACAATGACCAGCTACTATGAATCAGTTGTTGTATGCAGCAAATGATTACAATCATAACATAATAATTATGTGTCTAGTTTGTAACGCATTCATTTAACAAAAAATTTCTTCGGAACCCTTCGGAAAATGTAATTTATTTATTTATTTATTGCACAATGTACACAGTTACAGGTTTTACTTACAACTAGTGAGTACATGACCCCGTTGGGGCGCAGCAAGATAACTTACAATTAGAATATTGTGTCTGTAACATTATTACTTTCGATATATGTGGAGCGGAGTCCTCTTTTTCTTATACGTCTATGATTAATTGATTATCAATTAGAACATTATTTTTACATTATGTCAAGAATTGTATTATGTGTATTATTAAGTATTTATATTAACCCCTCAAGTGTCGAATGCACCCCATGTGTGCATAAGAAAAACCGTTTTTTTGTTAGCTATATAAGTTTATATCACATATATATAAATGTAAAAAAACATCATCCGATGGAAAACCAATCATCATCATAGTTGTGAACCTATGGAGTTCGTAGCTAACCCCCCCGGCCCCCCCGCGTGTCAAATGCACCCAAAGTGTGCAAAAGGACAAAACTTTACATAACAGGTATATAAGCTTAGATCACATATATATAAACGTCAAAAAACATCATCCGATGGAAAAAATATCATTATCAGTAGTTGTGAACCTATGGGGTTCGCAACTAACCCCCAACCCTCCCCACTCGCTGGGGTAATGGGTCTAAAATTTGCCAAACTCAGACACTTGAGGGGTTAATTTATTTATGTTAGTAACTGTGTAATACGAGCAGTGGTGCCCGAGTGGTAACGGCCACAATTTACAAATTGGTGGTCAGGTAGCAATGAGTTTTGGTCTATTAATGGTCTTAGTCTATTGATGAACAATGGCTCCAGTAGTTTTCAAGGAATGGGCAGCAGGCTAATGGATCGGTAGGACTTCACGTCCCTAGGGCACTTTCCAGGTTTAGCTATCATGATTATTTGGGCTACTTTCCATTGGAGAGGAATGTACCCCTTCGAGATTATTGCATTGTACAAAGCCGTAAGGAAAGTAATTCCTGCCTCAGGTAGTTCTTTCAGTATTTTTGCTGTAATTAAGTCATATCCGGGCGATTTATTTTCATTGAGTTTATTGATGGCAGTAGCATGAGCACAAGCAAGAAGCACAAGCATGAGTGACATCATCGGCATCATCTGCCTTTCCCCAACTATATTGGGGTCGGCTTCCAGTCTAACTGGTTACCGGTTGCAGCTGAATACCAGTATTTTACATGAAGCATCTGCCAGAGATAATGCTCTACCTACGAAACTCTAGCCCATTTTTATAGACACAGAGTAAAGTGATAACCGGTATAAACTTCACAATTACCATGTAAAATTTTTCAAGATAGTAACTGTAGTATTGTGTTACCCAGTAACTGGGTTGTGGTGGTCAGATAGGCAGTCACTCCATGTAAAATACAATTCAGCAGCATCCGGTTAGACTGGAAGCTGACCCCAACAGAGTTCGGAAAAGGGTGGCCTGGGGCAGAAAAAAAAAAAAAAATTTTGAGAAACAGAAAGATAAGGTTTTTAATTTCACATTTCAGTCCGTATTTGTACAGGTGGCATTGCTAGCACCAACCTGAGGCCGCAGCTAATTCTCACGAAATTCAAACCCTTTCAAATATTTTTTGCAGCCAGCTGAACAAAAAAACATTTGTCTGGAATTTGAGCATAACTGACAGTATTTACTTTTCTTAAAACTTAGAACAGAATCAAGGTAATTATTTATACAGCCTAAGTGACTCACCATCGTAATCGGTTGATCTGCAACCGCGGGCAGCAATAATTACTGAGCTTCTGAATAAACTGCACCCCAGGAGGAGCGTCTCTACTGACGCCGCTCATTCTCCAAAATGTTCTTCTGAATGTCCTCGCGATTCCGTCGTGCATGAACTTCATTCACGCCCCCTTACCACACGCATTGTTTTAAAAACATCCCTTTTGTTTACATCCACAAAAGAAACGTAAACTTTGATCACGATTTTCAGGCTAATTTACGTAATTATTACGAACGTTTCGAGTCAAATCTTTCGATAGAATTATTGTATTTTAAGTACTTTTTGCGGTAATTCTATATTATCGCAGTTAGATCAGGGATTTCCGTGATAAAAATAATATTTTTAACAATATGTGCACGGCAGACACGTCCACTATAACTGCGCTGCACTCCGTTAAAAGCGCATCTCCCATTTTTGGCCTTGACATTTCTGTCTCATTCAATTGTGTGTGAAAAGACAAGGGCAGACGATAGAGAATGCTAAAAACTGGTCTTTCGCAACGCAAACATCCTTGACAATTGACATTTATTTGTCAGCAGGCTGACGTTGTCACTTTGACGTTACGTTTTATTATTGCACTGAGAGCCTAATCACAATCAACTTGAATCACTTGAATCATCCTAATCACACCTACATTACGATACTTAATTTTCATTTTAGTTGAAAGACATTGAACCTCTATTGATATCTATTATCTAAGTTTTAAAAGGTTTTAATCCGTAGACAGAAAATTCTATTTTAATCGTATTGTACTAAAACGGTACTAAATCTCTGCACCGATCTTTGTTTAAATCTAGTTTCAACCAATCAAATAGCTTGAATCTAGTTTTAAGTAATGCTTGATTATTGAGTGACGTTCTGTAATACGGGCCTTAGTTTATTGATTGACGTTATTGGCAGGATAATTTGTCACAAAAAGTATTTAACAGGTCTACAGCTACAACAGGGCCCACAAGCGGCGCAACTTTAATTACGTAGGTAATTCATGAGCAAATAAGATTCCGCAAAATGACAACTGATTTTGCGTCAACGTGTAACTCAAACTGGACTTTTATTTGAAACAGGATGCAGCAAAAAATACGCGACTAAGCAGATATTATTATAAAATAAAGATCGTTTGGCCTCACCCTAGAAGAGCGGTGACCGCACGGCCGCTGTGACGGCATTCATAAAAACGATGACAGCGGCAAAGATTTAAATCGTCAGATTCGCCATACCGCGTCAAAAGATAGTCGATTTCGGTTTGACACCTCTGCCACACAATGACGTAGTGACTTGACTGTCATAGAAACGCTACTTATTTAATAAATGTGCGAGCTTACTGTTTTCAGTATTGACACTTTTTCGCGTGACTAAGAACAGTGAGGGCAAATCTAGCGATTTAAATCTTTGGGTGGCGGGGTTTGTAAATGGCAGGTTTTCATGACGACGTTACAATATGACGGAACCGCTTTCCAAGGAAACCTTATCTAGCTTGTAGAGAGACCGATTAACGATACACCACACAAAATCACAACATAATAGAATGTGATTTCGAAGATTATGCGAAAGTGCTTCTGCATTTTTTATTGACTACTCCGTGGTAACTGGTGCTATTCCCTTGCTTATGTTTTATGACATACGTTTTGATGTCCTATTTCAGTTCCATATTCGTGAACCAGTAAGCTAATGCAAGTTTGTCGAAGAACCGATGGTTCTTATAAGTGAGTATCCTGCACGAACCGCTCTAACTCCATCAGCTGTCGTAGGTTAAAGGGTTAAATGCTCTAAGCTGTCGTTAAATGGCGCCCAATGCTCGCCGCTAATTGGCTGAAAATGGCACGACAAGTGACACCTGACAAGAGCCACAGATAATGTCTTCGTTTTTTAAGACGTATATTTTGTTATTGTATATATTTTTTAATCAGTATTAAAATTGTATATTGTTACATTTTGATTCATTCACCGATTTCAAAATTTAAAAATAAAACAATATCTAAATTAACGAAAATAACAGTTTAATAAATAACAACTATACTATTCAAATATTTACAAAATTGTCTAACTTGTAAGGTAGGTATTCGCGATAGTCAGTGTAGGTAAGTCAGCCTGCAGACAAACTCTCAGTTAGTAAATTATACAATAATATAACACATCGAGGGTTAGAAAGAGACTGTCACAGAAGTATGAGTGACAGAGACGACGCGAGACAAAGACGAACTGTTTCGAAGTGAGACAAAAACTCGATGTGCTAAACTGAGGGTCGCATACTATTGTGGGTGGTGGTCCATAGTATTCAGAATCTTAGATAATTTACTTTAATTACCAGCTAGAGAATAGCAGGGCTGATCTGAATTTTATTAAAGTACAGGTGTATTACATCAGAGGCTTGTTAAATACGTCGTGGTAATGCAGCTTGGTGTGCAGCATGTCGTCTTCGTTGATGTTGGGGATGAAGGACGGCGGGATCAGCGCGCCTGCTACCGATCTGTCGAAATAAATACAATTCAGCTTTACTCTAAAACACTTACACACATTACTATGTCTACGTATCCAAGGTGCTCGTGGCTAAGTAATAACAGCCGCACGGGTCGATCGGTCAGGTTAAGCTACGCGTGCCGTCCTTGGATGGGCGACCATCTTTAAATATCAAGACCCCTCCGTGCCTTTCGTCCCAGCTGTCATTCGTGGATCTTTGACAGTCGTTACGGGTCGTCAGAAGCCCGAAAGTGTGACAACCAGTATTACCAAGGGGTATCGTATTAACCAGTAACTGGATTGTGGAGGTCAGATAGGCAGTCGCTCCATGTAAACTACTGGTATTCAGCTGCATCCGGTTAGACTGGAAGCCGACCCCAACGTAGTTGGGAACAGGCTCGGGCCTCGGCAGATGATGATGTCTACGCCGTTCTCTAATGCTCACGCCAGGTAAACTGTATTTGTTAGGGTTCCGTACCAAAATGGTAAAAGAAGAACCCTTATGGTGTCACTCAGTCTGTCTGTCTGTCTGTCACAGCTGGATATCTCAAGAACTACTAATGCTATCAACTTGAAATTTGGAACAGCTTTAGATGACGTTTACCCAACTATTTTGCAAATAAGAAAGAAATTAAAAAATTATATTTTTTTTGTAACAGGTGCTGACTTTGAATTTTTAAGACCCCCTTGTCTTAAAAATTCAAAGTGGGGCTACTAGAGCATGTGAGGTATCATATGAAAGAGCGCTGTTTGCACATTCACATACATTTTTTAATTTTTTTTTAGGTCGCAGTTTTCTACTTTTGATGAAAAATGTAAAAAAAAATACCGTTCCCCCCCTAACTCCGAAGTTTGCAAAGATAAAAATCTGAAATTATTCTGTGATAGAAGTTTATGTAAAGATTACAGGAAAAATAAAACGATGTCTCTAAATAGCATACTTTTTTAGAAATCGGAACGGAACCCTCGGTGCGCGAGTCCGACTCGCTCGTGATCGGTTTTTTTCTATTAGGAATTTCCCAATAGTAGTCAGCAGTCTTGTCCCTAGTCCAGAGTCTGGATTTGTACCCGGTTGATGGCAATGGGGTTGCCCCCTATTAAATGTGATAAAATCTTCCCATTTTAACACTAAAAACTGTTCTTCGACAAGAAAACTTTAGCCACCAACCACACACACAGAGTCCTGACATCAAAGACAACCAACTTGCTTCGTAGCTCCAAGACCACGGGCTCTGAAGTCTGCACTCCATTTTTACAATTTAAAACGACTTTTGCCCCACCCAGAAATAACTATAATAAAATAACTGTCATTTCTAAGTGTTGCCAAAGTAAAATAAATACATTCAGTTGACATAATGAAAATATGTACATTTAAAAGCTATGTATGTTATTTTCAATGAATGAGGTAAATGTAAAAAAAAATTTTTGGGACAGATCATAGGTCATGGTACTTATCAAGAGAATACGAATCAAGCCTGTTTTTTTTTTCTCCTCAAGAAATAAATACTGACCTGGCCTCCGAGTTGAGAAAGTTGAAGGTAGAGCAGGCGTGCTCGGTGGGCAGCACCTCCACGTTGAGGCCGCTCGCGCGCGCCGCCCGGAACACGCGCTCCCACATGTCACGCTCGCGGGAGTCCAGCCCTATCACCTGGATATTGGTAACAAACGGTATAGGCTGAACATGATGACTGTATAAGGGTATGAGGAACAGGGTGTAAAGTTCACTCATCTTGTATAGAAAAGGGAGGCTCTCGAATACTCCCAGACCACATGGATTACCACCAAATGGCAATCGAGAATAAAACAGTTGCCACCGGGTGGCGACTGGGAAAACTCAAAGCATTTATTTCAAATAAAGCAATTACAGGCACTTTTGAATTGTCAAGGGGTCGGTCAGTCAGAAAGATGAGCTAGTCACCCATTCCAAATCGTAGGTTCCTATGGAGAACAGGCAAGAAACTCCATGGACACTCTTTAAATCAAAATATGGTTACAAAATATTGGTTACATCATTCATGTTGAAATTACACATGTGAAATGAACGTTACGTTAAAAGCGTCCGTAATAAAAACTTAAAAAAAAACCGGGCAAGAGCGAATCAAAGGCCGGATATTAGTTTTAGCTACTCACCAACAGATCAATCTTGGGCTCCAGCAGCTTGAAGAGTCGCAGCGACTGCTCCGTGATCTCCTCCGCCGTGCTCACCTGCCAGGACATCACCGTCCTAACAACAACATTTAGATATTAAAACTGAACAACAACGTTTTGAGAATTCAACAATTTTTTTTAGTCTGACTCAATGATATATTACCTTTAGATGCGTTACCCGGGCTCAAAAATGGCAAATTAAATGAAGGGTAATTGCCCGGCGTGATATCAGTCACGCACGCGCGCCAGTGAATATGCAGCAGCTAGTGACGTAATTACATAAGTATATTCATCTCTTTCTTACAACAGTTATCGGCATGCGTCTTTCCTTTTCTTTGCGACCAGTATATACTGGTATGTTGGTACATCATGGCTTACGCTGTTTTTGAAAGCACTGATGTTCGTGTATGACGCGTCTATCTATAATACGTCATTGGTCTGACTGCGGTTTTTTCCGCTAGACGGTTTAAAAGCGTCTGGCGTTTAAAGCGTTTTAAGTGAGTACCTACCTAGGTACTTAATATTATTACGTAATATCAGTACATAATACCACACTAATACCTGAAAATTCGGCGCATACTCTATCCCATACATTTTGTTGAATCAGAAAATAATTAGGATCTTGCTCTAAAATGAAAAAGTCCGAATTAATTTGTAGTTTAAACACATTTTTTTTTTCAAATTGTTCATGACATATATCAATGTATGGGAACATGTTTGTTCATTTTTGGTATAAATTCATCCCAACTACGGAACCCTTCATTGTGCGTGGTCCAGCCGGTTTTTTTTTCTTTATATCTCAAACCCAAAAACCGGCCAAGTGCGTGTCGGACTACGCACAATGAAGGGTTCCGTAGTTGGGATGAAATTATCCCATGAACAAACTTAACATTGTAGTTGAAAAACATGTTCTCCCATACATTCCAACAGTAAATGTAAGTTTGTACTCATAATATTGAGAGATTTACCATGTTATGTTAAGACCACAAACTTCTTATAGGTTTTCCTGTTATGTACAGGTATAGAACTATATTCTGTATTTTTTTCAAAATTTTAGGCTCAGTAGTTTCGGAGATAAGGGGCGGAGAATGGTCAATTTTCGTCTACTTTCTTAAATAACTTTAAAACTATTTATTTTAAAATTATAAAAAAAAATATATTTGAAACCCTCGTAGTAAGCCTTTTTATTTGATATGTCACTCAGTACAGTTTGCAAAACTTTTTTTTTTAATTTTCTTATTTGCCCCCTAAAAGTGACCTCCATATTCAAAATTCATTTATTTACTTTAGCCGTACGTCTTTGGGTCACAGAAATCCGTATGTGTACCAAATTTCAACTGAATCGGTCCATTAAGTTCGGAGCAAATTGGCTGTGACAGACGGACAGACAGACAGACAGACACACGAGTGATCCTATAAGGGTTCCGTTTTTTCCTTTTGAGGTACGGAACCCTAAAAATTACCCCTAAGATGACTGTCTGACTTGTCTCGTAGTGTATGCACTGGTAATAGCAGTTATTAAAATGAATACTAACTTTGGGAATATGGCCATTGGTCCGAGAACAGTGAGCCCATTGTTCAGCTTGAAGCCGTACTGGAACAAACAACACACAGCTAACTAAAGGCGAGGTAAAGTAAGGGTGGATTCTTGAGACGAGGCAGAATAAGATGATTGATCACTATGAAATGTAGGAGCAAGCCAGGCGCATCCCGCATTTTAGGTATGAAGCTACAAGTATGCGGCGGTTTCGACTTGTCGGGACATCTACCAATCCGCACTGGTCCCGCGTGATGGATTAGAGTGTATGTCATTAGTGCGACAAACATGTGTGCGACATGTCATTAGTTCGACAGGTCGTTAGTGCGACAGTTCGTTAGTGCGACAGTTCGTTAGTGCGACAGGACGTTAGTTCGACAAGCAATGTACGTTTAACAGATATGACTTATACATAGTGTTTTTTTTAATTTCCCATAACTCTAGGGTATTAATGAGGCCATCAGTATGAACAAGTTTTACTATGGGACCGAACCCAAAATCGCGAAAAAAAAATCAGCTGCCCCCTACATTTTTTATGTTCGCATAACTCGTCAAAATGTAGGGAGCAGCTGTTTTTTTTTTCGCGATTTTGGGTTCGGTCCCATAGTAAAAGTTGTTCATAATGATGGTCTCATTAATACCCTAGAGTTATGGGAAATTAAAAAAAACACTATGTAGGTATAAGTCATATCTGTTAAACGTACATTGCTTGTCGAACTAACGTCCTGTCGCACTAACGACCTGTCGAACAAACGACCTGTCGAACTAATGAGATGTCGCACACATGTTTGTCGCACTAATGACATACACTCAGTGGATTACGGCCCACTGCCTCTCACCGAGAGGAGGCCTGTGTCTCAGCAGTAGGAACATTATAGGCTGACGATGTGTGGTCGTGTTTACTTATATACAAGACACGGTTGTTTTATATCCAACTGATCAAGTGTGTTTTTTTTTACGTGGTGTACTTTTTAGGTACAATTTTTTGGTGTAATTATATTTTATGAGTAATGGTTAAATAATAAAATATTATAGAACACCCGCCATTTTGATGTCAATATGGCGGCTGTACCTTCATTTTGAAATCATTTCGTTCTGAAGGAGGTAAAATTTTTTTAACCTAGGTACTAAATAGAACATTTTAGGTACATTTTTTTGGTAAATAGGAGGATTTGATTAGTTAAGGTAGACCCGCCATTTTGACTCTCACGGCTAATTCAGTGTGGGCGCCGGCTCGCGCGTTAGTTTGATATACACTTACGCGCCGCGTCGTAAAGAAACAAGACAAGACAACCCTAACAAGTCAGAAGGTATAAGAGTTACGCAATAAAAAAGAGGCAACTTTTAGGTGAATATAACTGTAGGTAAGTAAACATGTGTGCACTTAGTGTGGTCTAGTTCAGTTGTAGTTTGGTGTAAATGTGTGTGTGAGTGTGTATACACAGAGCGAAGTGTAGTTTTACACATTATTTACTGTATTGTTTGCAGCGCTGTCTATGGTTTTTTATTTGGCCTGAGCTTTCAGCTTACCGTGGCATATGTGTCGATCATCAGTCCAGCTTCAGCCTCCTGGTTGATAACGCGCACTGTGGTCTTCCCCTCTCCTTCGTACGCTGCCTTCCCGCGCACAGCACTGCAATGTATAAACAAACCATGATGACAACCACTTCTATAACTAATCAGCTGCCCCAAAGAATGCCATGTGAATGTGTAATATTTTATTGTATCTTTATTTATTGGAAGTTGGATATACATTGTATCTGGACAATTAATGATTTAATTTCACAGCATTCATAAAATCATTATACTGTATTGAGTCCCTACTATGCTCAAACGTTGATTCTTTTTACACATTTTCTAACAAAGGAGCCCCATTTGTTTGAGTAAAATTTAAATAATTTGAAAAACTAAGACTTTAGGTTATGTAAATGTTATATCAAACTAACCTTAGAAGAGGAGTTGCATTCGTAATTATTTTCGTCCGTCTAATGGAATTCGATAACATTTTGTTATGGTTTGATTATCTAGGCTGACTTAATCCTATTTTCAGTAAAAATAGTCCTTTGCGCAGTTTGTTTTCGTTTTGTTCTTCATGTCATTTCTCTCTATACTTACTTTACTCTTTGATGTCATTAACTCATTAATGTCAATGTCATAGTCACAGAGTACTTTTGGTCATAGTCTATCAATCTGCTGTCAATTCGATCATACTCATATAGCTTAGCTTATGGACTTAGTAAGTAGTGTGGTACAGACTATCAAACTTAAAAATTTTCTACATGGGACCAAAATCGAAATTGAGAAAATATTATCAACTGGCCCAAGCTAAACTTCAATACCTACTCGGTCTACTCCACCCAAATGTATGGGACGGCTGATTATTTGTTCGCGATTACGTTGTTGGTCCCATGGAAAAAAAGTATAGTTTGATGTTCTGTATCTACGACACTTGACCCTTGACTACTCCTTTCTGACACACCCTGTATTAACAGTTCACTGCGTACGCACGGCTACAGATCAAGCTATACATTTCCAGTATAAGCTGATCTCGCATTGTATAGGATTTCCTTACAATGAGAGGTCAGTGTAAACTGGAATTATATAGCTTGATGTATAGCCGTGTGTACACTACCAAAAAAGGCGATAGAGAGTTTATAGAGTAAGAAAGCGGACGTGACGGCCGTCATGAAAATATATATTTTTCAAACCCCGCCCCCTAGAGATTTCAATCGCTAGATTTGCCCTACCATATTTAGTCACGCAAAAAGTGTCCATAGTGAAAAGAGTGAGCTCACACATTTATTCAACAAGCGTTTCCACTTAGAGCATTTAACCGTTTCCATGATAATCAAGTAAAGTCGCTGCGTCATTGTGTGTTAGAGCGGTTAAACCGAAACAGAAACTCGACTATCTATTGATGCTAGGTAGGGTGAATATAACGATTTAAATCTTTGCAACTGCCATCTTTTTCATGACAGCCTTCAATGCGGTCGCCGTAAAGGGGATCCGCAGTAGTAGCCGCGAAATTCTAATTTTCTTACGTTTTTTGCAATTTGCAGGTCAGTCAGGTCTATACATTTCCAGTTTGATCTCGCATTGTATAGGATTTCCTTACAATGAGAGGTCAGTGTAAACTGGAAAAGTTCGTACGTTGTACGTACTTCACGTTAGTAGAAATACGATACGCGGCTCTAACAAATATTTAGATAGATAGATAGATAGAATACTCTTTATTATGCACACCATAAAAATTACAGATATAAATGTTGAAATTTTTTTTTTTTTTTATTTATTTATTTATTTACTTTTTAACCTTAAGAATCATCAATGCATCCCTCTACTAAGTTAGCTTTGTTCTCTTTAAGTTTGATTTCGGAAATCATGACATTTTTGAACAAATCTAACTTGAAAGATTATTGATGAAATGATGATTCATAGGGTTAAAATTATGTAAATATATATCGCGGGCTACTACTGCGCAATCACCAGGTGCGGTGATTTATTATTTCATAATTTAGAGTCAATTTTGAAGTCCATCTTGCAACTGTAGCGATTGCAGGTATTTTTGTGCCGTTACTGAATCGCGTTTGCATCGCGACAGAAGCGCGCCAGTATCGCGTTTGCATCGCGACTGAATCTGGGCCCGTGGACGAGGGCACACAGCTAGCGACCGCATCGCGACTGTATCGATGCAGACGCGCGACAGCATCGCTACTGCATCGCTACAAAAAGTCGCCGTGAGTGAGGGCCCTAATATTGCCGTCGCGTGGCGTGTCGTGTTAGAAGTCTGTTTTAGTCCTTACTCTTTGATTTCTTTGGTATGGCACAAGATGAACTATCATTTGGTGGTTATAATCAAACCGGCCAAACACCCGACGCCACACCACGCGTGTTCATGCACCAAAGCACCAAATGACGAAGCTGTGCGCGTGTGCGTCACTCACTAGATGAAATGTAGCCAAAGAGCACGTAATATTGCCGTCGCGTGGCAAGTCGTGTTATAAGTCTGTTTTAGTCCTTACTCTTTCATTTCTTTGGCATGTCACAAGATGAACTGTCATTTGCTTATTTAGTACTCATGTGGGTTATAATCTGTTATAATCAAACCGGCCAAATTTGATAGTACTCTGCGTCAATCTGTGACCGTTCGTTCATTGAACTACTTGACTTGTTCGCGTGTTCATTGTTTATGCGTTTTGTAATCTTCCATGGCTTTGCGATTTTTTAATTTAATAATATTTCTACTGCTATATTGCACGAATTCTTTAACTACAAATATTGAGTGCACAGAGTACTGCTATAATACTGTGAGTGTGTGGACGCTGTGGAGTGATGTCTTGTGTGGTTCCGGGCTGCAGGTCCCATTCATCACGAAAACAAAATAAACAAGAAATAGTGACCTATCATCGGTAACTTTTTGCTCAATTTTTTGTTGAATGTGAGCTGATAAACAAATATAAATACATAAAAAATGTTGCTGAATCACTTTGTAGCGAAAACCAGACGTAATATCCATACCAATAGAAGTTATAGCGAATATTCGAAAACTGTTTTGAGGTTATCTTGATCACTGATCGTGATAGTGACGCAAATAATGTTGTCGATACTTTTCTTTTACAGATTTCCTAAAGACGATGTGAAAAAAAATGAATGGGCAAATTGTATTGGTAGACGAAATTGGACTCCAAAAAAGCACAGTCACATATGCTCCAAGCATTTTAGTTCGAAATCATTTGTATGTGATGGAGATAGGAAATGGAGACGACTTAGAGAAGATGCTGTTCCTACATTATTTGTTATGGATAGAACAGATGAAATGGTCTGATACATGATGTGATTAAGGTATTTTATTAGCAATAAATAGTATCCCGTTCAAATTAAAACTTGATTTCTTACAGGAATTACAGGAAGTCTGCGAAGAAAGACGCGCAGTTCTGCAGAATCAAGGAACCGCTCACCATCTACAGCAATATAACACATATCTTACAGGAAGACAGGTATAACATTTCATAAGAAATAGGTTCACATAATGTTGCCTGTTCGATGATGTACACACGGCTACATAACAAGCTATACATTTCCAGTATAAGGTAATCTCGAATTATAAAGGATTTCCGTACATTTATCATTTATCATTTATCATTTATCATTTATCATTTATAATCAAAATTTACAATGCCAAAAATAAAACCCCAGGTAACCTTGAGACAATACATAATATCTACCGACGAAAAAAAGGAGGTTTTCAACTCGACACTCTTTTGTCCCATATAAAAATATGGGACAAAAGAGTGTCGAGTTAAGAACCTCCTTTTTTTCGACGTTTTATTTTTGACAGTATAAGAATACGTCATTGTAAATTCTACCGACGTTGAAAGGGGATAGAACCGATCTGACATATAAGACCGCCGCCATTTTGATTTTTTTTCGAAATCGCGGCGCACGATGAAAGTATAGGTAGAGGACACATATACGAATAAAAAATGTCCAGAAACACGGTACCCCAAAGTGTCACGTTACCGAGATATTTCAAGGTAAAGATCGACATATTATGAGTAAACAACAATAATTAAAAGTAGACTACTGGATTACGTGTCTATAGACATCAGATTGTATCCATATAATCGTTCCCAGGTTGATGATTATTATTATTACTGTTTATTGGAAGATAGTAGGTACATTACATTCTACTAGGAGCACGAGAAAACTGCTAAGATAATAATTAATTATTTGCCTACTAAATCGCATCGCATCGCAATGAAACGCTATAGCGTCTAAGACTTGACAAGTGTCTTTCATCCCACCGCATTATAAAATGAACTATAAGTGTCAAGTAGGTACTTGTCTTTAAGTCTCATGTTACAGAGATATGTGGAATTAAAGATCGATATACCTAATAAATGATAACTTCAAGCTGAGTAACATGTCACATGATTTGCGACCAACGCGACGCAACAGCGACATGTCCACTGCGTTTAATTACGATGCGAATCAGTGAATAAATAAGTAATTGTAGTAGTAGTTTTCTTGTGCTCCTAGTAGTATGTAATGTAATGTATCTAACTATCTACTCTCTTCCAATAAACAGTAATAATAATAATTATCAACTGCAATGACAATTTTACTTATCTGTCTTCAAATATCTCGGTAACGTGACTCTCTGGGGTACCATGTTCCTTGACATTTTTTGTTCGTATATTATGTGCCCTCTAACATACCAGTTTCATCGTGCGCCGCGATTTCGAAAAAAATCAAAAATGGCGGTGGGTCGATATGCCAGCTTCCATACACAAAGGTTCCAAACACCTTCAGTGTGTCACATCACTAGTCAGCATAAAATGAATGACAACTGACAATTTCGAAACGTCTTCCTCTTCTGTATATTATGTGTCCTCCCTAACATCATAGCTGCTCCATAGGTAAAAATGAAACAAATATATTGAGTTCAGTTGCTATTTTAGCCCTCCTATGCTTAGTTATTACCAAAGAAATTAAATATTGGACATGGCGAACAAAATCGTAATCTGATACTTCATCTAGCTAGACCTATCCATGATTACAGTGTGAAGTGTGGAAGTGAGACGCATATATACGAAGTTAGTAGGAAAATTGAGACAAAGCATCGTATCTTCTATCCCTTGGCGCGGCGTGCCGTATTTTTGCTTGGCGAACTTTTAGCCGATTGCGACGTTCGCACGGACGTAAAAATAACGCGGCGGGATTTTATCGCGCACTGGATTTTCAACTCTCGGCGTTGAGCCGAGCGTTGAGAATCCAACCTAACAACAACAGAGTGCATCCCAGCGCGTCGAAAAAAAACACTGATGTATTTTGGACAGTTTTTGCAATTGTTGTGATAGTTTTAGTGTTTTTATGAGAAATAGACTCCATTAGTTAAGTGTTAAGTGTATTATTGTATGTTCTACAATGGGAGGATGCAATATATTAGGCTGTAAACGCCGCTCAGAAAAGCCAAACAACAATGTCACTTTTCACTCGTAAGTATATAATACTGTTATTGTTACAGTATATTTATTGAATTTATGCATTTGTACGTATGTATTAACATGGGTTTTAGTCCAAAATATGGAAGATTATTCATTTCTCATACCACATAACCTAGTCGGATTTTTACACAGATTGATTTTTAATTCGACGGAATTCTGTCTGACATTTCAGAAGTGTTGCCAATAATAAAACGGTCCTACAAAAAACGGAACGTGAAATTAAAAAAAAAACCTTTCTTGAATTTTAGGTTTCAATAAGAAAAACTAAAACATAAAAATTGACTGATAATTTTAAAATGGTAATCAGATTTTCTATTATCGAATTATTGAAGTTACAATAATTAGTAAGGTAATTATTTTTCTTTCACAGGAATCCCTGTATAATAATACTCTAATTTTACCTCTATAATACTTATTACTTACTAAAGCTAGAAGATATTACTACTATGGATTTTCGATTTAATAAAATTTTGATTTGATTTGATTTCATAATCATGTCATAGGTTACAAACCTTTTTTTAGGAATATCTTTTTGTTTGTAAAATCTTCGCTTCTTGTAACTACAGACAGAACACGATGATGATATTAGTGATAATGATACCTAAATAAATATTTAAATTAAAAAAATATGTTCTTTTACTTTTTTTTCCATTTAGCCATATTTACATTTTAGTTAGTTTGCATTGAATGCACAGGACAAACACTGTTTACATTGTCATATTTTACTTGATCTCATACTCTTTCATATTTTTTGTTAATTTAAAAACGTAAAATTCTATATAACTTTTAGGTTTAGGATATCAGATGGCCAATTCTCGTACCTAAAAACGTTCACAATCTAATGCCAGCGTCAATCAAATGTCAAAAATGTAGGTAAACGCTATACAATTTTTGACAGATTGAGACTGAGATGAGATTGCGAACGTTGTTAAAAATACGAGAATTGCCCACTGAAATGTCAAAACATTACAGCTGTCAGAATTCTGTCGAATTAAAAATCAGAGGGGCAATTCTCGTATTTTTAACAACGTTCGCAATCTCATCTCAGTCTCAATCTGTCAAAAATTGTATGGAGTTTACCTACATTTTTGACATTTGATTGACGCTGGCATGAGATTGTGAACGTTTTTAGGTACGAGAATTGGCCATCTGACTTGTAGAAATAGTTGCTTGCTGTGTTGCTATAGTTTGACACCTTTTTCCCTATTTCTGGACCCACTGTAAACAGATATTCAAATCGAATCAAATCAAATAAATTGATGGTGGCTACATACACACTGTTTACAAAATATGGTGTCAAAACCGAATGAAACACTGAAATGCCTTTGAGGTTTCTTTTGAACACATTTTATTTTCTATCATACCAAGATATGAAAACTATGGCAAAATTTTATTTCAGGTTTCCTAAAGATAACGAATTAAAAAAAGTTTGGATTAATGCTACTGGCCGACAGAATTGGCAGCCAAACAGATCATCCAAAATTTGTTCCATACATTTTGATGCTGATGCAATCAGGATTGTAAACAAAATCAGAAGAATAAAACCTGAAGCAATTCCAGTAAAACATGTTCATGTAAGTTAATAAATTAATGTTGGTTGCTGTAGTTATTTTTACTTCTTCATAATGCATAACATAGCTTACAGTAATAGGTACTGTATTACAAAAAACCGGTCAAGAGCGAGTCGAACTCGCGCACAGAGGGTTCCATTCCGATTTCTGAAAAAGTGTGCCATTTAGAGACATCCTAAAATAAAAAATCCTTGGACATTTCACACAACGCCATCTAGTCCCAAGCTAAGCAACCTAATGCTTGTGTTATGGTAACGAGATGGCCGATAAACTACTTATATACATTTACTTTTTACATCGTTTTGTTTTTCCTGTAATCTTTGCCCAAACTTCTATCATATCGAGCTTATGGAAGAACATCGTAAGCGGCACAATACAATTTTTCAGGAGAGGTATTTTATTGGTTATTTTTATAATTTTAGATTTACGTTACGATATCATTTCATTAAGTTCCCTTCAAAATGGTTGAGGTAATTGGTGCTGATCCATGCGTCATGTTCGTGAACGGGCGCCGTCAGTTGGGACTGGTCGTCTCTTAGCTGCCACGGCTTATTTTTAATTTAGTTGTTTTTAGTTTTTATCTTTTTCATTACGGACGCTTTTAACATGCACGTCTTTCTATAATATAGAAAGACGTGAAATATAGATGTGAGAACAATATTATTGTTCTCACATCTATATTTTCAATATGAACGATGTAACCAATATTATGTAAAATATTTGATTTAAAAGAGTGTCCGTGAAGTTTCTTGCCCGTTCTTCTCCAGGATCTACGCTTTGGAATGGGCAACTAGCTTCATTTTTCTGACTGACCGACCCAAGACCGACCCCTTGACAATTCAAAAGTGCCTGTAATTGGTTTATTTGAAATAAATGCTTTGAGTTTGAGTTGAGTTTGAGTTTGATGAAAAAGTGAAATACCTATATTCTGTCGTTTACGATGTTTTTCCATAACAGGCTCGATATAGAATAATTTCAGATTTTTACGCAAACTTCGGAGATAAGGGGGTCGGAACGGAATGTGCAAACAGCGCTCTTTCTTATATTATAACATATCCTAGCAGCCCCACTTTGAATTTTTAAGACCACCTTTCAGTCCCTGTTGCAAAAAAAAAAAATCTCATATGCAAAATAGTTGGGTAAACGTCATCTAAAACTGTTCCAAATTTCAAGTTGATAGCATTAGTAGTTCTTGAGATATCCAGCTGTGACAGACAGACAGACAGACTGAGTCGCACCATAAGGGTTCCTTTTTACCATTTTGGTACGGAACCCTAAAAAAACCGGCCAAGTGCGTGTCGGACGACGCACAATGAAGGGTTCCGTAGTTGAAAGAGATTCGTTTTTCGGTTCGTGTAGTTCCTTTTTATTTTTTTTAACTTGGCTGGATACGCAGCCGCGTGAATAGGTTTATTCTTATTTTAATTATAACACCAGCCATGTTATTGTCCTACCGCAGGGCAGCCGTATATTTTAATGATAAATAAAACATGAAAAATATTTTTGTTTTCTTTTAAAATGTTCCGTTTCTTACCCGTGGTCCCTCCGAGAAATACAATGCCGCCGAATTAAAATGGTAGTCTCGAAAATAGGATTCGCTACAATAACAAATATGTAGGTATACACAAAAATAACGTTTGGTCTGATTTCCGAAATCAGACCAAACGGTGACAAATATACTTATTTACCTATTATTGTCGTTATTTATCTATCAAGGGTAACAAAATTCTTAGTGGTATCTTGGACCACGGGTAAATTAGTGTAATTTTATTTATCTCGATTAAGTTAAGATTTGAAAGTGTAAATCCTACGTGAAATCATATTTACCTACACATACTTACAGTATTCCCAAATTAATAATGCACATGCAGATCTTCGCTAATTGTCGTATTCTCGGAAACACCCGAATCATTGAATCGTAAGAGCCCTAAACAATGCACTTGCATTTTGCACCTTGTTCGAAAGAAATAGGAGTCAATATCATGTGTACACAATCGAAAACAATTGGGGCGGGCGGCGGCGGTCGCCGGTCAGTCAAAGGTCCGTCAGTCGTCTTTATACATTGGTGGTGACTGCACGTGTTCTCTCTGTGTGGAATTATATAGAGCTGCTATTACACACCCTTCTTGGTTTTTAACCGACTTCCAAAAAAGGAGGAGGTTCTCAATTCAGTTGTATGTTTTTTTTTTTTGTATGTTTGTTACCTCAGTACTCCGTCATTTATGAACCGATTCGGAAAATTCTTTTTTTATTTGAAAGGGTATAATTCCAGATTGGTCCCATTTTTATCAAAATCCAGTTCTGATGATGGGATCCATCAGGAATCGAGGGAACTCCTCAAATATTATAGGCATACATATAGCGATTATGGTATTTTCATCAACAAATCAAGCGTTTGCAATCAGAAAGTATCATCTGGTGAAGTGGAACTGATGAAGAAGACCACAGATGGCCACGGAAACTCCTCAACGATGAAAAGTATTTCACGGATAGCAATTAGATTAAAATAGTTAAGCGACTATGACGAAGCTTTAAATAAATGGTTCTGATGAAAATGGTACCATCGAACCGATCTGATGAAGAAGCCGGAAGGTAGGCATCGGAACTCAGTAATAAAACAATGTATCCTAGCCGTGTTTGGGCTTATTGGAATTGTCATGAGGTGCACTCTGGCTATAAATGCTTTAATGGTAATTATATGCCGCTTCAAATTGCGCTACTTCAGTTGTATGTTATGTGTGGCCTTGATTGTCCTTCTGACAATCAAGGCCAAGCAGATTTCGTAGCCTCGTTATGTCCGTCAACTAAAACTACGCCTACCAAACTTCTGACACGACTTAACGTATTTTTTCCATTTAGTCTATGTGGACGATGCTCTAATTTATTTTGCAGAGTGGTATTCAGATTTGTGTGGGGTAGGCACCACTAAAAAGTGAAAAATAAAAACTTTTTACAAAAAAAAAAAAAACCGACTCCCAAAAAAACACTACAAAGTGAAAAATAACTTTAATTTCGGAAGTCGGTGGCAAAACAAAACGAAAGTAACTAAATAAAAAACCAAAGACACCGACTTCCGAAATTAAAGTTATTTTTCACTTTGTAGTGTTTTTTTGGGAGTCGGTTGTTTTTTTTTTGTAAAAAGTTTTTGTTTTCAAAAGTGAATTTAATTTCAACTTTAATTATCTTACTCAAATTTAAATAGTTTATTTGGTAAATACACTAACATGTAAATGAGCAAGAGCATAATGAAAGTTCTGATGAATCTAAGATGTCAGGAATAGAGATCCTCCCTGATTCTGATTATTTTTTATGTAATTGTAATATTATTCTGGAATGATCAGTGCTGTAAATACTAGTGAACTGAGATTTTAATGATTAGATTTCTAAATTTTAATGTAAACCTATGTTTGAAAACCATTTTTCTTCTTCTAATATAAACCTTGTGTTATTTAAGCCTTCTTTTCTTCCATCATTACACGAGCTTCAGTAAGTACTATAAAATTTTCGAAGTAATTCAATCCAACAAAAATTGTAGCATATTCGCAATCGTGTGATTTTCCTCGCTATTTACTTACATGGAATTATTGAATCAAATTTCGTTACTGATAAATCAATATTTATCTCTTTTAGCACAAACCACATAATTCTACTAAATTATGCATGAAAAAAATGCACTTAACCACTCTATATACATGTCGTCTTCCGACGCTCGGGGAATACGACCGTTGCCGAACAGTGACGAAGATTTCTATGTGCATTATCACTTTGGGAGACCTGTAATTGGTAGTCCGCATAGATATCATTCGTGTCGGCTGACTTATATATAGTTATCTGTGGTCGGATTCGAAGTACCTACTCTGTGGGTTGAATTGAAAATTGAACACATCAGTGTGCACAACAAGTTTGACGTTTATGGCGGTTCCAGATTGAAGTCTAATTGTTTATTAATAATTACATCGAGATTATACACAAAATACGACCTTTTCGTGCTCAATTCTTTATTATTACATTTGTGCAACTGTGCAAAATGGTAAGGTGCTGTGTGATAAAATGTAAAAATGATAGTTTGATGAAGATTGACGGATTGTCCTTTCACTCGTAAGTATTCGATCGCTTTGTGTTCTGCTATTTATAATCAAATAGTCGCAGTAATGTACAAACTAATTTGTATATTGTGTTAAATCTCATAAAATCGTGATTTGCGCAATATTTTTATTCTCTTACCTCAAAATGCAGTGTTGCCACTTTTGACGGGGAATTTACCCTATAATATTGGTAAAACGGATTTTTTAAAGCTATGCATAATGGGTGTAATTTTAATCACCGTTATCCTCTTAAGGGGTCATTGTACTCATCATTATAAACAACTTTTACTATGGGACTAAATCAACAACTTTTAATATGGGAAAAAAATCAGCTGTTCAGTATATTTTGACGAATTATGCGAACATAAATGTACTGAACAGCTGATTTTTTTTCGCGATTTCAGGTTTGGTCCCATAGTAAAAGTTGTTCATAATGATGAGTACAATGACCCCTTAAGAGGATAACGGTGATTAAAATTACACCCTGTATAAAAAAAAATATTTTATTTCAGTTCTTGATCCATTGATATTAGTATACACACTTCTTATAAGCTATGTTAGTAACATCAATTGGGTACCCCAGTTGTATTAAAATTTTAATACAACTGAGGCCCACTGCATAACGTGCAAACCTGCGGGCCAACATATTGCATACTATATAGCTACTACTATACTATAAATATATAATTCACTTAAAAATCTTGAAACTAAGCAAGATCACTGGTAAAAATAAAAGGTTATGAAAAAATCTTTTTAAACTTGCAGATTTCCAAATAAACCCGAAATAAGAAAGATGTGGATTGCTGCTACTAGTAGGACTAATTGGGCTCCAAAAATGAATTCCAGGATTTGCAGCCAACACTTTGATAGTAATCTTATAATAAAGAAAGCAATAAAAACTTACTTATACCCCGATGCTGTCCCAAATACGGTAATAAATTTGGATATACCTATCATGTGATAAAAAAAAAATGTAAAAATATTTTGACTTATGGAGGATCTGCAGTGGTAGGTCCGTGTCAGGTCATCATCAAAATCATTAATTCATCTCATCATGTTAGATTTCGTGCAGATTCGTCGAATGAACGAAATCTAACGAATCTGCACGAAATCTAACTGGGAAAGATGTATTGATGATTTTGATGGTTAAAATTATGTAAATACATATGTTTTATTGCCGCGTATCATATTTTGATCTAAATACAACCAGACACGGACCTGCAAATCGCAAATAACCCAAAAAAAAAACATTTCGTGGGCTACCACTGCGCATCCCCCTTAAAAGAGTGTCCGTGGAGTTTCTTGCCGTTGTTCTCCATAGGGATCTACTACGCTTTGGAATGGGCACCTAGCTTCATCTTTCTGACTGACCGACCCCTTGACAATCATAAGTGCCTGTAATTCGTTTATTTTAATTACCTATATGCTTTGAGTTTGATTAAAACATTGCAGTCGCATCATTACTCATATTTTTTTATTTCTCATCATGGAAACCTGAAATACAAACCTAATTAAAAAAAAATCTTATTTTGTGAAAGATATTGGGTAAAATGTACATCACTTGGTAACCCTAAACAATGATTGTAGGTTGTAGTTGTAGATGTACTTTTTTTTCTGTCTCCTTCGATGATACGGATTTCATGAGTTTACAGCAAAGACTAATAAATATTATACTGGCTGTGGCTGGCTAGTTTACAGAATACTCTGCCTACGCATAGGCACAGGCAGAGTAGTCTGTAAACTCATGAAATCGCCGCAAACGCACTGACAGATTTTTAGTTGTTTGATTGTGTTTTGATTATAAATTGTATTGTTTGTATCTTTGATAACACATTATTTTGTGAGTGTGAAGTATTAACAGACTTTTGATACTCAGACGTGGTCTGATTTAAGTGAAACACTGAAACAGGGTGGGCTGCAGTTGTAGCTGGTTGCAAAAACAATTCAATCATTAAAATCTCAATCGTTGTTAAAAACATCGAAATGTAATTTCACCGGTAAGTACCTATTAACTATAGTAAATTGTTGCTCATTTCCTTTTAAAGCTTCTACAAATAAAGCTCAGACCATAAAGTCCAGAAAAGTATGTTCTTGTCATAGACTTATAAAAAAAGATGGACTCCGCGCCACGCATATCGAAAGTGAAGCACCCTACCGATCTATGTGTGCGTGATTTGAATACCTGCAAAGACGCCGTCGCTCGTGTCACGTAATGGCGGCCGGTCGGCATACTATGATGTAAATGTGTGCGCGAGGCGTGTTTGTACAAACGGACCCGGCATACTTACTGTGCTTCACTTTCGATATGCGCAGCGCGGAGTCCATCTTTTTTTATAAGTCTATGGTTCTTGTTTTATCACTTTTAGATTTTGCTATCAAGTTACGGAACTGGCTATGCCAGAGATAAATCAAAGATCCTCACCGTACATCGCGCGTCGTCGAGCTCGAGAAGTGTCAATCCTATGCCTAAGCTGTGCGACGTCACACTGCAAATCAATTCCTCAAATACTCGTTTGTCACAGTTTTTGACAAATCGGAGCAACTTTCTTGTGTACAACACAAACAGCTGTATATATGCTATCTTGTGCCTTCAGGAAATGTAGTAACAACAATTTAAAAAATTCCAATAAAGCTAAAGGTATTACTTTCCATGTGTAAGTACCTACATTTTTTTAAAAAAATATTACAATTTCTAAATTAACGGTGAGGTTTTAAGGTTACTGGTTAGGTTTTTTTTTTGGCTCTGTTACTTTCACGCCCTAACTGCTGAACGATTTCACAGAGACATGACACGGACAGAGTTACTTTTGTTGTATTTATAATATTAAGTATGGATAGATGTACAGACACCAGCAGGTCAAGCCACCCGAAACATTCAAATTTCCCCAATCAACCTTGAACCTAATGCTTTAGCGATAAAGATGAAAATCTATTAAAGAAATTTGACAGATTGTAGTAGCTTGATGTGCTGGCATCTGTACTTAATCACTATTTAGTAGTGGTGGCCCAGTGGTAACGCATACCTGACTTACGAGTTGTAGGTCGTGGGCTCGACCCCAGGCAGGCACTTTACTTTGTGTAAATAATTTCATCGCCACTGTCTTATTAAAACGGTGAAGGAAAACATTTTGAGAAAACCAGCATGTTCTAGAACCAAAAATCGAAGATACGTGACATCTACAAACCCACACTGTGCCCGTGTGGTATATTACAGCCCACTCCCTCTCTCGTAGAGGTCTGTGTCCCAGAAGTGGGAACATTATAGACTGATTATGTTATATGGCCATAGCAGTAATACCATTTTAAATTTCTATTGTGTCTTGTTAGTGCCCTACAAAGCGTTAACATAAATTGTTCAAATGTGCAATTCTCAAAATGTCCAGTGATGTCAAAATGTCCAAATCCTAAAATGTTCAATTGTCAAAATGTCCAACACCTAAAATGTCCAATCTTTGAGAATGTGGTAAATGTGTTTATTAACTCATCAAAGTGCTTTTTTACGACTTATGAATGACAAACAATTAAAACGAAATACTGAAAGAACTTCGTAAAGGTATGGATGGTATGGTATGGTTGGTATGGTGTGGGAGCTTATTTACCTTTACGAAGTTCTTTCAGTCTCAAAGATTGGACATTTTAACAATTGGACATTTTGACAATTGGACATTTTGGGATTTTGGGATTTGGACATTTAGACACCACAGGACATTTTGAGAATTATACATTTTGACCCTGAATGACATAAATGATGTTCACGTAGTTCAACAAAATGTATGGGACAGGACAGCTGTTTATTTATTTGATTTGTTTTCATACCTAGGGACTGGTCATCTCTTAGCTGCGGGAGTTTTTATTATGGACACTTGTAATGTTTTTCATCGTTCTCACATGTATAATTTCAACATAAACCAATATTTTGATTTAAAAGAGTGTCCGTGGAGTTTCTTGCCCGTTCTTCTCCATAGGTACCTGCTACGCTTTGGAATGGGCAACTAGCTTCATCTAACTGACCGACCACTTGACAATTCAAAAGTGCCCGTAATTGGATTATTTGAAATAAATACTTTTGAGTTATTTGACGAATAGTCAAAATTGTTCTTATTCAATCTGCCTAGCCTTTTCCCAACTATGTTGGAGTCGGCTTCCAGTCTAACTGGATGCAGCTGAATATCAGTATTTTACATGGAACGACTGCCCATCTGACTTCCACAACCCAATAACTCGATAAAACGATACCCCGTGGTAAGACTGGTTGTCCGACTTTCGGGCTTCTGACGACCCGTACCGACTGTCAAAGATCCACGAATGACAGCCGGGACCAACGGTTAACGTGCTTTCCGAGGCACGGAGGAGTCTCGGGTATGTAAAGGTCGGCATCCACGGAGCAACCCGAGCTTTCTTATTAATGAGTTGTAAGTCCGTTGTTCAGTTTTGGGTTATTTTTCTAACACCTTGTATATTTTGCAGCTAGTATGCTACTAATAATATGACTGTATTGTGTGCAGAATCCTGGCACGGTTCTACAATCACTGCCGGCACCAAACGATGCAGCAGCGGACCAAGCGCCACAGACAAGGAGGCCGCGGTGCGAACCGGTAAC
The DNA here is from genome assembly GCA_905163495.3 of Cosmia trapezina. Taxonomy (NCBI): domain Eukaryota; kingdom Metazoa; phylum Arthropoda; class Insecta; order Lepidoptera; family Noctuidae; genus Cosmia; species Cosmia trapezina. Next base: position 14,326,091 of record LR991049.1, read on the forward strand.
TATCTATGCTACACACGCCCGTATCGCCTGCCAAAACGCCTGATCGGCACTAGCAAACAACAAACGGTTCTTTAATTCATCACCCATACTATCATCTAACTCATTACACACAAATATAAATACTTACGACCTTCTACGCTTCAACATACTAGGCACACCACGAGCAAATACAAAGAGGAGACGGCCTAAGCAACTGTGCACTGTGATTCTCAACTAGGCCCTGACGTCATCATGTAGGCGTGGCGTCAGTGTATTGTTGGCGTTCGTCCTGTGCACAACTCTGTAAACGTTCCTATTTTCCAAACTTACTTCTACTCGACATTAGATGGCAACACTTGGTACTGTACTGAGCTCTACGTGCCTAAATATTTTTAGTTCCCATGCCAATAGAAACTAAAAATATTTAGGCACGTAGAGCTCAGTACTAACATATTTTAATAATCATATGTACTGAAATTTGTTCAACATTCATTCATAAAGACCCTATAATGGCCAAAATATTATTTTTGTAGTTTTTATATCATTTTGTAAACATTTTCTGAATACGAGCCTGTTGCATCCTGTACTTAGTGACATCTAGTGGGAGATACGTTGCTACAAAGTAAAATTGACAGAACGAGCAAATAGTTTGGCTATTGACCGGTAGATGGAAAATAAAGAAGTGGGCGCGGTGGTGGGGCTAACACCCCCCCAACTCCGCAAATTGTCACGCGTTGTTTCACAGGGAAATCTAATTACAACATCTCTTTGTATTTGCTCCGTGAGGCACACAAAACTTATAGGAAAACTCCTCATACAAAATAACCCTCCCTAAAACCTTGCATAAAAAACTTTCCCACCCCTAGATAAAACGCATATTGCTTCATATTCACACGCCCTATTAAACTTTCAAATTAAAGTCGACTTTCCAACATTCGAAGGTCCTTACAAATACAACTGCTTTCGGTTCAAGCCATTTCGGTACGCAAATAATCATTCCACCACAAACTCACTTCCATGATGGAAGTGAGTTGTATTTTATTCGGTTCGATTCCCGGACGGAACAAATATTTGTACGACCTACAAGTATTTGTTTCGAGTCTGGGTGTTTTTCTATATCTATAATATGTACGTATTTACAAAAGAAAAATTGTATATAAGTAGTTTATCAGCCATCTCGTTACCATAACGCAAGCATTAGGTTGTTTAGCTTGGGACTAGATGGCGTTGTGTGAAATGTCCAAAAATATTTATTTATTTATTTATATATTTGTAAGGACCTTCGAATGTTGGAAAGTTCCAATTACCTTAACAACCCTATACTGGTCTCTTGACAACATCAACAACCGGTTTTTTAATACCATAAAATACTTTCTGTAAAAAACGGTAACAAAATCTATGCTCCATAACGAATGGATCATCTATCTGTCTTCTATGTATCTATATAAATAAAAAGAGAAGTCCTGACTGACTGACTGACTCATCAACGCCCAGCCCAAACCCTTGGTCCTAGAAAGCTGAAATTTTGCACAGAGGTTCCATTTACAATGTAGACAAGGAATAAGGAAGGGTTTCCCGGTAGCACATTCCCGTGGGATATTTTCCGAGATCCACGCGGGCGAAGCCGCGGGCAAAAGCTAGTCAAATCCAAAACGAGTATGTACGGGCAGCAACAGAAGTCGGTTAACACTGCTACTTGTTGACATCATGTACATTAACACGAAATGATACGATAACCTGCTTTTTAGCATTTCATTTATTAGATTTTTCTCAATAATTAAGATTTAGAAAACACAAGTGGTAATCTACTTTTGCTCAAGCTCGTGTTAAGCCTCGCGGACTGTACGCAGAACATGAACTGCAGACCGCCGCCTGCTGCGATCCTTTCATACTCGTTTACGTTCATACATCTGGTTCAGGGGCATACTGTGGCGCCATCTACATCGCCACATATGAACTACGCACCAATGACATGACGTCACGCAAACCTGCATCGCGCAATTAGAGTTTACCGCGCAACTAGCATATATACAACGTCCCGATATCAACCGTCGGGCAGTAGCCCACCAGACACAACACCCGTCAGGTCGGAGGATCCTCCCTTTTCAATAGAGGATGAGTGAACTTTACACCCTGTTCCTCATGCCTCCAAACTGGTGACCCCCTGACACCCTGTTCCTCATGCCTCTAAAAAAATACACGCACGCCGGTAGCGAGTACTACGCACCTGATCCATGTTGGATCCATGATGTTTTTCACGTCATAGGCCACTGAGTTTCTTCAAATGTTCCGTGATAGATGTTCGTGTTCACGATGTTTTGTTCGTTCGTGCGTACACGGCTTTACATTTTAATCTGATACTTACTTTTGGGACACACTTGAGACTATACGAGAAGCTATAGCTAGCACCCAGCTTCCAAACATCCTGTATATTTTTTAATTTAGTGTGTGTCTGTGCGCAGCTCGCGCCGGTCGCTGTCCTGCTGCCCTCGCGCGTGCGGCCGCGCGGCGCGGCGCTCCCCTGTGAGGTGAGTGCTCTGTCCAGTGATTTACCACTCCCAGTCCCAGTTATGTTAAAATTAACAAACCCACTATCTGTCAAGATATATACCCAAAGGCCCCGATCACACACACAGTCAGCAAAAAAAGTCGATTAATACTTCAGTTTATTAAACCTTAATTGTTGAGCAAGATATTTAATTAAAATCGGAACAAAAGTAAAATAATTTAAAGACTTACTAGACTCTTAGGTATTTTAGGAAAAAAGGAGATAATCAAATAATTTTGTATTATTTGATTATCTCCTTTTATTGGGCTCGAAGCTCGGAGTGGTCTCGATATTTAACGGATGGTCACACATACACGAACTGACCTACCAAGGTCTATACTATACGTTGTTTAATAATCCTCCAGATTAAAGTAACATCGGGTCCTGCAACAGTTCCTCAGCAAAGTGAAATAAAAATAACACTCAGTCCGGAGTTCAACCCGGTGATAACAGGAATAAAATCAGAAGCCGACCCGGTCAAGCAGGAAGGAGATTCAGAAAGCGAAGACACGCGTTCATTACCTGAAGACACTGATCAGTTGAGTAACGCTGATCAGCTGAGTGAAGAACTGATTTCGCTGAGTAACGGCCAGGTTCCGCTGAGTAACGCCCCAGATCCATTGAGCGACGTGAAAGTCGAAGAATTGGAAATCGGAGAACCTGAGGAAGTGAATAGGTCGGTGGAAGTGACCAGGTTGCCGCCACATCTCCGGAAAGAGTTGTTTCGGGCAGGGAATGACTGTTACAACCTGGTAAGTATTATTTATCCATAAAACTCCACAAACGATCCCTTGTGGCGCGCGGTTGAAGTCGGAACTGACGCCGCCATTTTGTTATTTCAATAAATTTCACAAAAAAAAAAACAAATAAATTCAATCAATACATTTCACAAAACAAAACAATTCAATAAATACATCAATACCTTTCACAAAACAATTAAATAAATATATCAATACATTTCACAAAACAATTCAATCAATACATCAATACATTTCAAAAAACAACAAAAACTTGACACTGAAACAAACAACGCACACACCCTCACACACCACCCATACACAAACATACCATACACCACCTGAAACCACCTCTCTAGTCTCCACTCTGGAATCCGTACCTTGAGCCCCAAGATAAAGACTAACCTCCTTATTCATAAAAAACGAAAACGCTCTTTAAACCTATTTTAGTTATAGAAGTGTTTCGTCAATTTCTTTCAAATTGATAGAAGAAGACAAAACACCTGTGTAGGGTGCTTGAAAATCAAATTGTAAGTGAGTGCCAACGGGCTAGAATCAGGAAATAGAAATGCAAGTTGTCCGACTCAAACCGCGTCTAATTGAACACTAAATAAATTATTGGTACAGAAAACATCATCCGTGCTATACACGCCTCAGCTGCCTGATGTTCACGCTTCCTAATGTAGGTCGCGCATGTGAGTGCAAAGATTTTAGCTTACTTATTGCACAACTCACTACTTAACAAATAATTTTAAAACCATGTACGTGTATCGTACAACCTCTATACTTAATTAAAATAGGTTTATAGAGCGTTTTAGTTTTTTATGAATAAGGGGGTTACTGTCCATGTTTGGGGGTCACTGATGAATAATATTTTGTAACCTAGCTATAAGTAATATTTTGTAACCTGGTATAACAGGTAATATTTTAAGGTACTCATGTGCACTCAACTTGTTGTTAACCTGTGCTTACTGTATTACCTGGACAATAATCTACAGGAAAAGTTTTTAAGCAGTGCGTAATTTTTCACAGGGTGCCACTACACACTCGCCCACCAACCACCACACACCACCACCACACACCACACCACCACCACCACACACCACACCACCACCACCACACACCACACCACCACCACCACCACCACCATCCACCTCCGCCACTTTTTCGAGTTTTCCGAGTTGTTTCCATAGTGAAAGTTAGTCGTATTCATGGGTAGAACAACCTGTGATAATTTGCGTACTGCTTAAAATTTTTTCCTGTATTTTCTATTACAATTTCAAAAAAAAATGACCAAATATTTAACAACCGCCCCCTGGCAACGTCACTCGAGCGCCAAACTCTCTTTGTCGCAGTTTCTTATTCACTATTGAGAGGAAAGGCGGGTGGCCAGACTTTTGAAAATTAGGTATTTTAAGAAGATATTGCTGTCGCTCTGCGAGCGCTCCGCCCTCGAATTCGTGCGATAAGGACAACTGCAGATCCGACTAACTAGCCTATGTAAAAAGTCACATTTCGAGGTTTGGCTCTCGCGTATTTCCTCCTCCAATATTGGACCAATTTAAAAGATATTTCATAAACTGAATAAGAAGTATATATACTATGCCCCTATGTTTTTCTTTTTTCGTTAATAGTTGTCAAATTGGTACACTAGGCATCTGTTGACAGCGGTCTGAATAGGCAATTTTGACCATTTTTGGAGGGTTCTAGTTCTTATAAAAATAATATATCATCAAAAAGGAAAACATAGGGGCATACAAGTAACTGATATTTATATTTCTGTAAAAAATCATTGCTTTATGGTCATTAACCAGAAAGAAAACAGGCGAGAGCGTTTGTATCTTTTTGTATGGAGAAAAGAGCACCCACGTTTCCTCTTAATTACAGATTCGCCTACAAGCAAACCAAATCAACAAACTCAGTGTGCGCTGCGGGAAACAATCCCAGAAGCTGCGCAGCTACATGCAGCTCGTGAGGAGACGGAACAAGAAGGTCTGCCAGCTGCAGGCCGAGAACCAGGCGCTGAGGGACTTTATCATTAATCATGGCTTGGACGCGACGCGTGTTGGAAGAGGGAAGCTGGACGCGCCGAAGATACAGGTGATTATACAATCTACTGACACTAGGGGCCGTGAAAAAAGATCATGGATGCATCATGGTTCCAGTCAGAGAAACAGCTATACGGGATGAAAGAAGGACGGCCAAATCGTACCTGACTACGAGGCGGTGGTGTACAGATATGCCATATATTTGAAAAAATCTAGTATTTTTTAAGGTCTTAAAAAACATAAGAAATAGATATTTAAGTCGTCAGAAAAAAAAGCACAAACACATTTTTTTTAAATAGCATAATTAGCAAATTATTTAGAATAACATGTTCAGAACGCACCTTTGACGATTCATTTTGCTTAAGAAATGATTTAGTACTCAAAGATTATACAACGTGTAATGCTAAATGCGCAAAACCTCTTAAGGGGTCATTGTACTCATCATTATGAACAACTTTTACTATGGGGCCAAACCTGAAATCGCGAAAAAAAAATCAGCTGTTCAGTACATTTTGACGAAATTTGCGAACATAAATGTACTGAACAGCTGATTTTTTTTTCGCGATTTCAGGTTTGGTCCCATAGTAAAAGTTGTTCATAATGATGAGTACAATGACCCCTTAAGAGGTTTTGCGCATTTAGCATTACACGTTGTAATTATTCACGTTTTTCTTAATAGTTATTAGATGTAATTCATTTCTATATACTTGTGTATCAAACCAACTAGTGCTGTTTTTATTATGTATTGGATTCTTGTCATAAAAATAATTATGTGGGTTCATAGTAAGTATCAGCATTTTGTTCAATTGTGTACAACGGAACGTCATAATATGTCATCGACGCGCGCACTGGATTGACAGTGTCAATACTGTCAATTACAACGGGTGTCAATTTCACACTAATATACATATATATATATATGTGTGTAGTCTTTGCACCCGGCGATCTCGCATTGTTGTGTTGTTGTTGTTAGTGTGAATATTGTGATACGTACTGTACTGTTTTGGATTTCCTTCTATTGTTTGACCTTGGCATTGTTTTACAGACTGATAACTAGGTACCGCTTGTGACGATTATTCTGTGCTTTTGATTTCCGGACACCGATAACCTCAAAGTATTTTTTGCATTATTGAAATATCTTGGCTATTTAGATATTATTTTCGAAAGGGATGGTGTTTACTACATAAAACAATCAAATCTCACTATAATTTGCTTCTGTACACTGAAAATAAAACTCAGGTCCAGCTTCTATAGAAATTTGGCCGACGTTCTTTAAAACATGTGCCAAATTGAAATGGGAGATTGTACTCATCATTATGAACAACTTTTACTATGGGACCAAACCTGAAATCGCGAAAAAAAAAAACTGTTCAGTACATTTTTACGAGTTTGATGTAGATAAATGTACTGAACAGCTGATTTTTTTTTCTCGATTTCTGGTTTGATCCCATAGTAAGAGTTGTTCATAATGATGAGTACAATCTCCCATTTTGATTTGGAACATGTTTTTAATTTCATCCTGTATACCATCCTTTTTAAGGTTCCGTACCTCAAAAGAAAAAAAACGAAACCCTTATAGGATCACTCGTGTGTCTATGTGTCTGTCCATCTGTCTGTCACAGCCAATTTGCTCCGGATCTAATGGACCGATTAAGTTGAAAGAAGACGGATCACAATCCATACAAAATTACCCCACGTCCTATAACAAAGTGACGTATCTCAAAAAAAAGATAAAAATGTATAAAAAAATATGGCATACTTCCTAACTTCATTTTTTTACACCTTCATGTGGAAAAATTGCTTTAAAATAGTTCAGGCACTGTTATGAAAAATTCGTTAAATGATTTATTTTCTGTAAGTAGGTTTGTACAAACACTTTTACACGTCAAACATATTTTTTTTAAAACTAGATGAGTTCGATGAGTTCGTTCGTATGAGTATTTATGGACCGATTTTAAAAATTCTTTTTTGTTTGAAAGTGTACCCCCATGGTAGTCCCACGGCCATAAAGTCAGGTCTCCGGTCTCCAGGATCCCGGAGAAATGAAAGTAAAATCTCAAAAATAAGCTCATTTTTGTACTTTACATTATTAGTTTTTCACTCTCTTGTTGTTTGTTTTGACTTATTGCATTATGATGAGACAGAAACGTCAGTGGTAATGCGAGGAAGTGGTCGACAGAGGTTGTTTCACTTATATTAACACAAATGAGAGAGACGAATAACGATAGCGACGCGACGCGGCAAGCGAAGCTAAGGAAATGCAAGTGAATAATGTTGTTTCACTCGTGCGAGTGACTGAGATGCATAGTGACTCCAAGGACATGAAAGGAACAATTGAATGGCGCTGTCAGTCCATCCTGCGCTTGCGTTGAGTGTGCTACTTCTTTGCGTTTTCTTTTCTGTGGATCTTGAGATTTTTTAACGACAAAGCTAACTCTTACCGGACCTGATAATTGCCTAGTGATTTGGTTTCTGTTGTTTAAATGGAAGATAAGAAGAGCAAGATCCTGTCTAAAGACAGATTTCGTGCCGCTGCACATGGGATTCAACCACATAACCCGGAATGAAGTTGTGAGACGAAATAGGTTACTACCTCAACACATATTTGGTAGCGAAGAAGATCCTAAAGCGATCGTTATTCTTGACGGCACTTAACTTTTTGTGGAAAAAAGTAGTAACTTTTTGTTTCAACGCCAGAGTTATAGTCTCCATAAGTACCTTAACTTAGTTAAGCCGTTTATGATAGTGTGCGCAGACGGTCATATAATTGAGATAGCCGGACCGTACGCAGCTACCACTACTTGCCACACATTTTTGACGATTTTAAAATAGCAGGTGCAATAATAAACTGCTTCCAACAGCCATTTGATGATAGTCAATACATGGAAGAGTTCATCGAAACTATTAACCGCAACGTGCATAAACCAAATCTGTTAGCAGATTTTGTAAAACAGAATAACCTGAATCAAAGAAGAGTGGCTTTCATAACACTAAATGCAAACAGCGAAGAAGTAAGCGACTCCCCAAGTTTAACGTATGAAGATTTGATCATGCTATCCATTGGTACGTACCACCCTAGAATCGCAGGCTCTTATTGCAGCGAACATATAAACGAAACAGGTGTATATGATATTGACATGTATACAGACATCCAAAAGAATTAATATTAATGTTAATTATTTACAAAATAACGCTCTGTTGAGATGCAGGATTCAATCGCGGCATATCCGAAGAAAGGAGTACCACACGTATGTGCTTTATACTCGTAATAGACGAAATGAAGGAAGGAATGCCGTGGTTGAATACTGTTGCTCTTGTATACATGGCCGCAGGACATTGGGGGTACGCGCCCATGTTATGAGTGTAATATTTTATTTCAGCTGGATGCGGAACCAGCCCGAAGAAATGAACCACCCGGCAGGTTTTTTGAACCATGTTTTAAGGGATTTAGTCCAGTAGAGATATAATATTTTTTCCATTTACCCTTCGATAATTCTAAAGTTTTTTATTTTCGCTGAGTGGATAACTATAGTGAATTCATTGCTATGTACAAAAATGCTAACAGTTTAGAGTTATGCTATAGGTATTAAGTAGGTATTTCCTATTATTTCGTGTTATAACAATGATATAAAATTTAAATTAAAATACTACACTGTTTCTTAATTAGTACTGTCTAAAGTATATATTACTGAAAATGCTAACAGATAGGTACTGTGGAACAATGGAAATCTGAAAATGTCCTTTAACTCATTCAATAAAAAATTTAAGTTTTTCAAATCATTTCCTATACACTTAAAGGGATTAGTTATACCTTACAACAAAAGTTCTAACAGCTAAGTAATATGCTTCACAAGTAATTGTATTTTTACTTTGCAATTAGCGAAATATTGAATTTAAGTTTATAAATTTGCGCCCACATATTCGTGATAATAAGCTCTGCTACCATACAAAAGTTTCAACTTGTACGTGCTATGCCTTTTTGTTTAATAAATAAAATACAATTTGGATATTGTGGCGCGCGGTGTAAGTACGACAATTCGTGCAGCGCGACGCGGTGACAATCAGACCCACACTCACTGCAAACGTGCACGCGGCTACACATCAAGCTATGCATGTCCAGTTTACACTGACCTCTCATTGTAAGGTAATCTTATACAATGCGAGATCAGCTTATACTGGATATGTATAGCTTGATCTGTAGCCGTGTGTACCTACCTCTATTGAATGAGGCGCAAAATCATTTCATTACAGTCACATCTCACAAATGACTAATACGAGTACAGTCAGCGTCAAAAATATCGGAACGAACAGACTGTTCAAAATGATCTCAAAAACTAAGAAAATTAAACTACTCAATCGGGTAAAGCTCTTGTCAGAATTACAGTGTAATATTATCGTATACTGTCTTCATTCTGAAAACAGTCTGTTCGTCCCGATATTATTGACGCTGATCCAATCCAGTCAGTTATTTTTTCTGTTCCATTCCTTCGCCCGCGCGTAATTATCAACAATTGTCAAAAATAGTCAAAATCCCGGATTCCGGGATTCACAAATTTAGAGTTCTGATTATAGGATAGAATGTATATTTATGTATTGATCGTCAAAATGTCGTGATTCCGGAATTGATAAATTAAGTATTTTTTTTACCATTACTGGGTAACTTGTTTATCACTAAATTTTCACAGGGGATCATCTACTATGAACAACTTTCACTATGGCATCAACACGTAAATCACGAAAAATAAATCAGCTGGTCGAGTAGGTATTGAGCTTTTGTATCAAACATCGTAATTTTTTTCGTGATTTCAGAGTTGGTCCCATAATGAAAGCTGCTGAAACTGTAAATCCAAGATGGCGGCTGCGAATATTTTCAAATGTTTCGTCATGGGTGTCGTTTTCATTGGTTTCGAGGGTGTTAAGGCCGATAGTGACACTAAAATGTAAATCCAAGATGGCGGCTGCGAATATTTTCTAATTTTACTCTAGTATGTACAAAAATGCTAACAGTTTAGAGTTATGCTATAGGTATTAAGTAGGTATTTCCTATTATTTCGTGTCATAACAATAATATAAAATTTAAATTAAAATACTACACTGTTTCTTAATTAATACTATCTAAAGTATATATTACTGAAAATGCTAACAGATAGGTACTGTGGAACAATGGAAATCTGAAAATGTCCCTTAACTCATTCAATAAAAAATTTAAGTTTTTCAAATCATTTCCTATATACTTAAAGGGATTAGTTATACCTTACAACAAAAGTTCTAACAGCTAAGTACAACACAAGGCTTCACAAGAATGTTCAGGCTTCACAAGTAATTGTATTTTTACTTTGCGATTAGCGAAATATTGAATTTAAGTTTGTAAATTTTTGCCTGAACATTCGAGACAATAAGCTCTGCTACCATACAAAAGTTTCAACATATACGTGCTATGGCTTTTGTTTAAATTGCGAATAACTATTTTCCATAACAAGCCGCGTAAGTCAATCTGAGATACTCGTAGAAACAAATGACCGCACCAGTAGGACATACGTTCCAGTCGCAACAAAAATATTCTTCTGACAAACGAATAAAGGTTTCTGTAGTTAGACGATCAGAGACACAAGAGACCATATTATGGGCTGCCGGAATACATAACGACGATTGGAGCCAACAAGTAAGTTCTAGTTGTATTTATAATTCCTACTATCAATATCCTATACCCCATCTAATCCATTCTATTTTTCCTCTATAGAGCCAACACCTCAACTTTAGGTAAATATGCGTCCGAACATACGATCTCTGGTAATAAATAAAGAACGGAATAGAACTTCGAGGAACGGACACAAACAGTGGAGACTTCTTTAGGACAACATTTTTTCCGGGATAATTAATCTCCCAAAAGAGTAACATTCTGGAATGGCCTACTAGGCAAAAGAACAAGAGGTAGACCTATTACAAGATGGGAAGATGATATAAAAGCAATAGCTGGTCCAAACTGGAGAAAAGTAGCTGAAGACAAAGTCAAATGGGCATCACTGGAGGAGGCCTTCACCCATTCTGGGGTTCCTGTAGATTAAATAAAAAAATGAAGTACCTAACTATAAATACTATGATATAATACATAGGATACACATAAAATTATACTAAGTAAGAGACAAATAAATAACATAGAATGAACTAAACAAAAACTGGAAATAAAAGGCTTTTTTATTTTTATTTTTTATTTTTTTTATAATTAATCTCCCGGGTTTTGGGACATTACATTATTACTAGAGATCGGATAATCGGATGCGTATTAAACTAAAGTTGAGGTGTTGGCTAAGTATGGAGTGGGCTTTTGGATTGAAAGATCCCAGAATTCTGGTATCGGCAAATTTTGACTTCTAATTATAGAATCGAATGTTTTAAGTACTTAAGTTCAGATGTTAGTTAGTATGGATTGCACTTATACATCGAGAAAATGCCGGGATTCCAGAACGACACTTTTTAAGTTCTTATTTTGGAATCGAATGTTTAGTTAGGTACTTGCGTTCAGGTGTTGGCTAATATGGATTGCACTTTTGTATCAAAAAAAATCCGGGATTCACAAATTTTGACTTCTGATCATAGAATCGAATGTATAATTTACTTAAGTGCAGATGTTAGTTAATATGGATTGCACTTATGTATCGAAAAAATCCCGGGATTCCGGAGCGACAATTTTTAAGTTCTGATTATAGAATCGAATGTATATTTACTTACGTTTAGGCTTTGGCTAATATGGAATGTACCTACTTTTGTATTGATCGTCAAAATGTCGGGATGCCGGAATTGATAAATTAAGTATTTTTTTACTACGAGGATTAGAGGATAACTTTTTATCAGTAAATTTTCACAGGGAATCTTCTACTCATGAACAACTTTCACTATGGCATCAACACGTAAATCACGAAAAATAAATCAGCTGGTCGAGTAGGTATTGAACTTTTGTATCAAACATCGTAATTTTTTTCGTGATTTCAGAGTTGGTCCCATAGTGAAAGCTGCTGAAACTGTAAATCCAAGATGGCGGCTGCGAATATTTTCAAATGTTTTATCATGGGTGTCGTTTTTATGGCTTTCGAGGGTGTTAAGGCCGATAGTGACAGTAAAATGTAAATCCAAGATGGCGGCTGCGAATATTTTCTATCTTTTCTAATTTTTCGTCATGGGTGTCGTTTTCTTGGTTTTCGAGACTGTTAAAGCCGATAGTGACGCTAAAATGTAAATCCAAGATGGTGGATGCGAATATTTTCTAATTTTTCTCAATGAGTGTCGTTTTCATGGTTTTCGGTGGTGTTAAAGCTGATAGTAACATTAAAATGTAAATCCAAGATGGCGGCTGCGAACATTATTAAATTTTTCGTCATGGGTGTCGTTTTCATGCTTTTCGAGGGTTTCAAAGGCGATTTACATTTTAACGCCACGTTAAAATGTAAATCCAAGACGGTGGCTGCAAAATTTTCAAACTTTTCGTCATGGGTGTCGTTTTAATGGTTTTCGAGGGTGTTAAAGCCGATAATGACGTTAAAATGTAAATCCAAGATGGCGGCTGCGAAAATTTTCCGTCATGGTTTTAGAGTGTGCTAAAGCCGATAGAGGAGTCAAAATGCGTGACGCTTGGCTGATGCCTACTTAACTAACCCTGCGGCAGTGCAGCGTATCGCGTTACAACCTGAAAACACGTGTGATAGTAATTAAAAAACCATCAACATTTTTAAAGCAGGCGCTATCTTGCATTTACATTTTAGTGTCACTATCGGCTTTAACACCCTCGAAAATCATGAAAACGACACCCGTGACGAAAATTTTAAAAATGTTCGCAGCCGCCATCATGTATTTACATTTTAACATCACTATCGGCTTTAACAGCCCCCAAAACCATGAAAACGACACCTTTGACGAAAAATTAGAATATATTCGCATCCACCATCTTGGCTTTACATTTTAGTGTCACTATCGGCTTTAACACTCTCGAAAAGCATGAAAACGACACCTATGACGAAAAATTTGAAAATGTTCGCACCGGCCATCTTGGATTTATATTTTAATGTCACTATTGGCTTTAACACCCTCGAAAAGCATGAAAACGACACCCATGACGAAAAATTTAATAATGTTCGCAGCCGCCATCTTGGATTTACATTTTAATGTTACTATCAGCTTTAACACCACCGAAAACAATGAAAACGACACCCATAACGAAAAATTAGAAAATATTCGCATCCACCATCTTGGATTTACATTTTAGTATCACTATCGGCTTTAACACTATCGAAAACCAAAAAAACGACACCCATGACGAAAAATTAGAAAATATTCGCAGCCGCCATCTTGGATTTACATTTTAGTGTCACTATCGGCCTTAACACCCTCGAAACCAATGAAAACGACACCCATGACGAAACATTTGAAAATATTCGCAGCCGCCATCTTGGATTTACAGTTTCAGCAGCTTTCATTATGGGACCAACTCTGAAATCACGAAAAAAATTACGATGTTTGATACAAAAGCTCAATACCTACTCGACCAGCTGATTTATTTTTCGTGATTTACGTGTTGATGCCATAGTGAAAGTTGTTCATAGTAGATGATCCCCTGTGAAAATTTAGTGATAAACAAGTTATCCAGTAATGGTAAAAAAAATACTTAATTTATCAATTCCGGAATCACGACATTTTGACGATCAATACATAAATATACATTCGATCCTATAATCAGAACTCTAAATCTGTGAATCCCGGAATCCGGGATTTTGACTATTTTTGACAATTGTTGATAATTACGCGCGGGCGAAGTCACGGTCACGGAATGGAACAGAAAAAAATAACTGACTGTATTGGATCAGCGTCAATAATATCGGGACGAACAGACTGTTTTCAGAATGCAGAGAGTATACGATAATATTACACTGTAATTCTGACAAGAGCTTTACCCAATTGAGTAGTTTAATTTTCTTAGTTTTTGAGATCATTTTGAACAGTTCGTTCCGATATTTTTGACGCTGACTGTACTGTATTAGTCATTTGTGAGATGTGACTGTAATGAAATGATTTTGCGCCTCATTCAATAGAGGTAGGTACGCACGGCTACAGATCAAGCTATACATATCCAGTATAAGCTGATCTCGCATTGTATAAGATTACCTTACAATGAGAGGTCAGTGTAAACTGGACATGCATAGCTTGATGTGTAGCCGCGTGCACGTTTGCAGTGAGTGTGGGTCTGATTGTCACCTCGTCGCGCTGCACGAATTGTCGTACTTACACCGCGCGCCACAATATCCAAATTGTATTTTATTTATTAAACAAAAAGGCATAGCACGTACAAGTTGAAACTTTTGTATGGTAGCAGAGCTTATTATCACGAATATGTGGGCGCAAATTTATAAACTTAAATTCAATATTTCGCTAATTGCAAAGTAAAAATACAATTACTTGTGAAGCATATTACTTAGCTGTTAGAACTTTTGTTGTAAGGTATAACTAATCCATTTAAGTGTATAGGAAATGATTTGAAAAACTTAAATTTTTTATTGAATGAGTTAAAGGACATTTTCAGATTTCCATTGTTCCACAGTACCTATCTGTTAGCATTTTCAGTAATATATACTTTAGATAGTACTAATTAAGAAACAGTATAGTATTTTAATTTAAATTTTATATTATTGTTATAACACGAAATAATAGGAAATACCTACTTAATACCTATAGCATAACTCTAAACTGTTAGCATTTTTGTACATAGCAATGAATTCACGAAAGTAATCCACTCCGCGAAAATAAAAAACTTTGGAATTATCGAAGGGCATATTCTTTTGTCTACTGGACTAATTTAGAAAATTAATAAATGAATGTTGAGAAAATGACGTGACGAACTGTGAGTTATGCTCACCATTTATTGCACATGTCCTGTCCTAATTCGTTGCAACGTGTGTATAATAGATAATAAACAATAGAAAAATGTTTTTTTTTTTCTTTGTATCCTTATATTCCCCGTCCAGTCATTTGTTAAACTAAATCACCAAAAGCGCCTTTTTTAATTACACATAAAGAAACAATTTTAGTATTATTATATAGTATTCAAGGTAATATTTGAATTCTGTATAACAATATAGAATATAGTGTATTAGTATAGTATTCAAACATTCAAGCTCAAGCTTATATTCTCACGTTTTCATAATCAGATGACTATGTAGATAATCCTTAGTTGATCGTTGATTGAACAAAATAAATGTAATATATTAAAAACTACCTTAATAGAAAAAAAATGAGCTTATTTTTGAGTTATTCTCACGTTTTCATAACCAGATGAATAAGGAGATAATTGTCAGTTGATCGTTGGTTGAACAAAATAAATGTAATATACTAAAAAATACCTTAATTGAAAAAAATGAGCTTATTTTTGAGATTTTACTTTCATTTCTCCAGGATCCTGGAGACCGAAGACCTGACTTTATGGCAGTGGGACTACCTTAGGGGTACCCTTTCAAACAAAAAAAGAATTTTTAAAATTGGTCCATAAATACTCATACGAACGAATTTTTCATAACAGCGCCTGAACTATTTTCATAGCCATTTTTTCATATGAAGGTGTAAAAAAATGAACTTAGGAAGTATGCCATATTTTTTTATACATTTTTATCTTTTTTTTAGATATGTCATTTTGTTATAGGACGTGGGGCAGTTTTGATCCATCTTCTTTGGTATGTGATATGGATTTCTGTGACCCAAACATGTACGGCTAAAGTAAATAAATTAATTTTGAATATGGGGGTCACTTTTAGGGGGCAAATAAGAAAATTAAAAAAAAAAGTTTTTCAAACTGTACCGTGTGACATATCAAATGAAAGGTCTTACTATGAGGGTCCTAAAATATATTTTTTTATAATTTTAAAATAAATCGTTTTAAAGTTATTTAAGAAAATAGACGAAAATTGATCATTCCCCCTCTTATCTAAGAAAGTACTGAACCTAAAATTTTGAATAAAATATAGAAAAATTACAGGAAATTGTATAAGAAGTCTCAAAATATCATGGTAAATCTCTCAATATTGTGAGTACAAACTTACATTTACAGTTGGAATGTATGTGAGATGTATTTGAAGGACGTGAGTGAAGACGTAAAGACGTGGTTTTTTAATTTTCTGCAAGATGTATTTTTATGCGTTTTTATTTAGTTTATTTCAATAATTAATGAGTTTAAAGAAATTTCTCTGACCTCAGCCTTTTATTTCCCACAAATTTGGGAAAATGTATTTCAACTACAATGTTAAGTTTGTTTTTGGGATAAATTCATACCGAATACGGAACCCTATGTTGTGCGTGGTCCGACACGAACTTGGCCGGTTTTTTCACAAGGGAACCATGATCTTTTTTCACGTCATAGGACTGCCCCAGCAGTGCGACTTTGGGACTTCCGATCGGAAAACCGACGAACTTCCGTTCTAACAACATCATCTGCCTAGGCTTTCCCCAACTATGTCGGGGTCGGCTTCCAGTCTAACTGGATGCAGCTAAATACCAGTATTTTACATGGAGCGACTGCCTATCTGACCTCCATAACCTAGTTACTGGGTAATACGGTACCCCTTGGTAAGACTGGTTGTCAGACTTTCCGGCTTCTGACGACCCGTAACGACTGTCAAAGAAAGATCCACGAATGACAGGCGGGATCAACGGCTTAACGTGCTTTCCGAGGCACGGAGGAGTCTCGGTATGTAAAGATGGTCACCCATCCACGGACCAACCCCGGCAAGCGTAGCTTAACCTAGTGGATCGACCCGTGCGGCTGTTATTGCTGAGCCACGAGCTTTTCTCCTTACACTGTTGACGTAATATTTTAATAATGCTTTCTATCACTTCTTCTCTCACAGATCCAGAGCGCCGACAGGTCCCCAGTAGAGAAGAGAAAGAACCGACTATTATTAATAGTCAAACGTAACAATAACCGACCAAAGTCACTGGTTAGCGGCCGACACACGTCGCATAAACAAACGTCGGACATCATACAAAAGTCATTGCTCGATGCCCTACATACGTCTGACAATCGACAAAAATCGACAGTCGGCGTCAAACGAACGATAAACATCCAAGAAAAGCCATCTGTCGGTATTCCAAACACGTCGGAAGTCTTACAAAAATCGACAGTCGGCGTCAACCGAACGATAAACATCCAAGAAAAGCCATTGGTCGGTATTCCAAACACGTCGGAAGTCTTACAAAAATCGACAGTCGGCGTCAAACGCACGATAAACATCCGACGAAAATCGTCGGTCGCCGTCCTAAACACGTCGAGTATCCCAAAAACGTCGAAGTATATACAACAGTCGTCGGATAGCAGCAAATACAACTCGGACCTACAAAACTCGCTCGGTACTATCGGAATCCGACGAAATCCGTCAGTGACCGTAAAACGCACGTCAGAAATTATAAACAAACCATCGGTTGTCGGTCAGCGGTTGTTGGAAGTTGGACAAAGTCCGTCTGTGGTCGTCCAACCCCTACCGGACATCGCACAAACGCCCATCGGCGTCCAACGAACGGCGGACGTGCGGCAGAACTCGCTCGTCATACAAATAGACGGAATGCATAGCACTGTGCTGCAGCCTACACTTGTGAGGCTCGAGGAGGGCATGGAGACGGGGTGAGGAGTACTCGAGGCACATTCAAATATTTATCCTTTTTGAACCTCATTGTCGGCTCATTATCATCTGTTTATTTTATTTATTTACTAGCGGCCCCGACAGACGTTGTCCTGTCTGAACGATCCTGCAGCGCCACCTCCCGGGGCAGTCAGAATTTCAGGCTTCTGACGACCCGTAACGACTGTCAAAGATCCACGAATGACAGGCGGGACCAACGGCTTAACGTGCTTTCTGAGGCACGGAGGAGTCTCGGTATGTAAAGATGGTCACCCATCCACTGACCAACCCCGGCAAGCGTAGCTTAACCTGATGGATCGGCCCGTGCGGCTGTTATTACTTAGCCACGGTAGCCATGCAATTTGTATAATAATGGTAGGTACCTATACAGGGTGATTCTTTTGGGGTGTCAAGCCAGTGCGAGCTGATAGCAGAGTACCACACCTATCGATTTAACCACCATGTATGTTCTACGAGTTTTTGTAGTTTTCGAGTTATTTCGGATCCCTCATTTCATATCAATGGTAGTGGTTAAGGATAGTAGTAGGTATAAAATTTATAGTTTTATTATCAACTGAGCTCTGCTTAAACGTAGAGGAATAGTAAATATCAGGATTGACAAAATATTCAAAGATTTATTTATGATTAATAATATAAATCATAAAATATGAAAATCACAAGATTTCAGATACTTTCCGACCACACACCGATTTCAGTAAATAATGCCCTATTTAGTACATTCTTGTACAAAGTTGACCAATAAAAAAGATTAATTTTTTAAAGCCATCATCGCGTTGATTCAGGAAAAATATCGAAAAAAAAATTATAACCCGAGAACTACAAAAACTCGTGGAACATACATGGGGGGTAAATCGATGGGTACTCTGCTATCAGCTCGCACGGGCTTGACACCTTAAAAGAAACGCGCTGTATATAATTCTTCTGTACGTGTGTTTGTCACCTAACTCCTCCTAAACGGCTGGACCGATTTGGATGAAAATTTGTGTGTACATTTCAATGGGTTCCTGGATGGTTTGAAAATTTGTGTGTATATTTCAATGGGTTCCTGGATGGTTTGAAAATTTGTGTGTATATTTCAATGGGTTCCTGGATGGTTTGAAAACACAATTGGACCCGGTAGGTGGCGCTGCAGTCGGGTTCTAGGATCGTTCAGACAGGACAACGTCTGTCGGGTCCGCTAGTTATCAAATATTTAACCTTTTGAACCTCATGGTCGGCTCATCATCATCTGTTATGGACAGGCAACTTTCGCATTAATAATATTACTAGCTGCGCCCCGCGGTTTCACCCGCGTAGATCGGGATAAAATAAGCCATGTGTTAATCCTGTAAATACAACATTTCATCCAAATCGGTCCAGCCGTTTGAGCGTGAGGAAGTACCAAACATACAAACGCACACAGACACAAAGTTTGTGAGTGTGTATGTTTGTTACTTCAATAGGATTTTGTTCACAATTTCATGGGTTTTAGTTTTAGCACGGAACCCTAATTCTTTTTCTAAAATAAAAGTAGCCTAAGTTACTGCTTATACTATCAGCTACAGTTTTCGCCACGCAAGTTGGCAAAAAAGTGGAGATGCGCAGTTCGGAATCCTGTTGCACGCAACAGGATTCCGAACTGCCTGCGCATCTCCACTTTTTGCCAACTCACTTGGTGGCTACTGTACCTGCCAGTAAAAGTCCTGTCAAGTCGTTTCGGAGATTAGCCGGAACACACACAGACAAAAATTTAATTTTTTTTTTTTTTTGTTAGAATTACCGTATCTTTCTTATGCATTTAGCAAAAAGCTGTTATTTTGATATTACAGACCCTTCATTTTATTTATTTGTATAGATGCATTGATGCTATCGAGTTTATTATTTTAATTAGTATAGAAGCGAAGACTTATTGTTAGAACTCCATCAGCCCATATGTTTCACGGTGGTATAATAATTGTAAATAATATTTAGTTAATAAAACAAAGTATTAAATACATTAAAAGTGTTTTTATTTGCTTCTAAAAAGTTACATAATATAATAAATTGCAATGATCACATTTATTTTTACAAAATTCTTAAAAATTAGAAAATGCTTGAATACTTGTAACTTATCTAATTTAATCTATAATAATACCTACTTATTCAAACTTAATTTAACGGTGCTGTCCAAAAAATATGATTTCTTAACGAAGTTCCAGAACACGGTGTACAGGGTGTCAATCTTTTAAGGGGTCATTGTACTCGCGAAACAAAAAATCTGCTGTTCCCTACATTATGACGAATCGTGCGAACATAAATGTACTGAACAGCTGTTTTTTTTGCGTTTTCTGAAGCGGTCCCATAGTAAAAGTTGTTCATAATGATAAGTACAATGACCCCGTATAAGGTTGACACTGTTTACATTTACACCCTGTATAGGTACTCTGCTGCCTTGGCGAGAGCTACACAGAAAAATGTGTAAGATTTTGACAGTTACGACATAACTGTGCCTGACAAAATTAATAAGTACATAATTTTTACAGCGAAAGGTAGGTACTTCGTTGCAATCGAGTGTCCCGCGATACCTCGACTTCTTTTTTATTTTGTTACAATATTTTTTTATTACTTACCATAACTTCTCTTTAATTGTAAAATAAAAACTTTCATAATTTTTTTTGTCAAATTTAAGCTAAAATGTTGCTATAATTCGGACAGCTCACTACAGACCTAGACATACAATAAATACAAGAGATTCTCAATCACAGACACTATTTATTAAGCCAGGAATACACAGCTAATAACTTGCAGCAAAGCAATACGCGCCACGAAAAATGAGACTTGATCGCCTCCCGCGCTCTTTCCGCCGCCCCGATGACGCGCGGTCCCTTCACGCGCTAAGACCTCATAACGATAAAGAGACCTAAAATCATCTACTGCGCAAGTCAAACCACGTGGTGTGTCAAGTGTCATCTTTCGTGGCGCGTATTGTAGTTTGCATGCCATTGTATATTGGTGATGACATGGATATATCGCAATGTATATTGGTGATGACATGGATATATCGCAATGTATATTGGTGATGACATGGATATATCGCAATATATATTGGTGATGACATGGATATATCGCAATGATAATGCAAAGGGAATTATTTAACTGATCCTATAAAAACCTCTAATGATGAACATTTTTTTTAAATAATTGAGCCTCTTTAAGTTACGGGCCTTTTCTCACAGTTGGTCGTGGTTTTAGGATCCAAAAATATGAATTATTTGTGGTTCACAATAAGACGCGCAATCAAAATTACAATTATTAGATTAAATACATGCCTAATCCGAAGACTTGCATACCTTGTGCAAGTTACTGGGGCATGTGTATTCATGGCTTTAATTAAGTTACTTCACAAAACAATTTATCAATAGGTATTTGGTTTTGATAAACTTACCTAATAATAATAATGAGTAAATCTTCGCCAACCGCGAGGCGAGCGTGAACACAAGAAATAGCGCTACGATATGTAGGTAAGTACTTAATATCTTAATTATACAGGTGACGCCACACTATAAACCTTTCA
The DNA here is from genome assembly GCA_905163495.3 of Cosmia trapezina. NCBI lineage: Eukaryota > Metazoa > Arthropoda > Insecta > Lepidoptera > Noctuidae > Cosmia > Cosmia trapezina. Next base: position 14,347,606 of record LR991049.1, read on the forward strand.
AAGTTATTTTATCTTTGACAACAGCAACCTTAAATTCACGAGAATAAGCCGACGTTCGCACGGACGTAAAAATATCGCGGCGGGATTTTATCGCGCACTGGATTTTGAACTCTCGTTGTCGAGCCGAGCGTTGAGAATCCAACCTAACAACAACAGAGTGCATTCTAGCGCGTCGAAAAACACACTGTTGGATTTTCAACTCTCGGCGCTAAGCAGAGCGTTGAAAATCCAGTGCACGATAAAATCCCGCCGCGATATTTTTACGTCCGTGGGAACGTCGGCTTTGTTCACAACACGATCACTTTGATTGTGACTGACTTTTCAGTAGCAGCAACTCAACATCAACCTTATTGTAACAAGAATAAAGATCACTTTGATTTTGACAGAGACCTAAGATCAGAGGACGACTACCAATACGTTTTATTTATTTATATTTGAAATTAATTGTCAAGCATAATTGACTGTAAACATAAATTGTCCGTATAAATATTTAAATCATTTGAAAGTTGTATAAAATGGCTTTAACATGGCAAATAGACGTAAGGTGTCAATTTAATTAACAATTAATTTTCCTGACTGTAGGTACAGTGGGCTGCATCAATTGGGTACCCCTTGTATGAACATTTTAATTCAACTGGGGTACCCAATTGATGCACCCCATTGTACACCATATTTATTTCCAAAGTTGACTTTTAACTGTTGTTAACTGTATGATCTGTCAACACAAGCGAATCTCATGACTGATCTTCTATTTACGACACCCTGTATACTTATCTATAATAATAATAATTATCATAAAATAATCTTACACTATCAGTTTATATTCACAGCTAGTAGAATTATTATCACATCAGTTTTAGATTATCGATAGATACATCATGCTGGGCAGCACCTGCGTATATCGTCACGTCGTCGGCGTTCATTAAGCACGTGAGACGTATAAGGAGGGGAGGGGGTCGAGCCGAATCTCATCCAATCTCACGTGGGAGAGAGGTCTCGGCAAATATCACGCAATTTTTTTTTAAAACTAAAATTGCGAGAATACTGTGTAACTAATAAAAAAAAAAAACAAGCATAAATTAACCTATTTACACAAAAATACGCATATTGAAAAATCTCACGTGTGATAAGGGGAAGTCGAGCCAAATCTCACCGAGGGCTGCGGGGGTCGAAAAATCGCCAAAATCGCTTCACGTAATTAACGAACGTATGTCCCCGAGCACAGAGCACGGAGATACTGTCAACACGTTCATACAAACCAAACGTCACCGTTCTCTCGCACTGGTCTATGGTTTCCTATGGTCGGACTTTCAATCAGCTGCTGTAAAATGACACTTCTACTGTCATTTCGCTATCAAATGGGAACATTTTTTATCGACATCGGCACCATTGCCATAGATAAAAATAGAATATAATACATTTTTTATCGAAATAACAGTTAAGAAGTGTCATTTTACTAAAAGTCCGAGCATAAAAGAGCGAGAGTTGTGCACTCAACACACCTTCGGCGCCAAGAATTTGATTAGTTCCGCCGTCTCTATAGACGCTGAGATTCCGTGATCTGTGTGACCAACCATTATACAAGGTGGAGACGACAGTACGACAATAAATTAATCTAATGACGTTCCCAGTCTGCATACGAAAATTCAAACAAATACCTTCAGGGTGGAAGGGACATCGACGCGCACACGGTTACCACGTATCCAGTACATCATTCTGCCCCAAAAAAAAATCTGCAGTTTCCTACAATAGTGCTACACGGTCAAAATGTATGGAAGAGCGGATTTGCCGGGCAGTGGTAGCCCAAGTGTAATAGCCGCGTTTTACGAGTTGTAGGTTGTAGGTTCGAACCCAGACAGGCGCTTTACTTTGTGTAAATTATTTCCTCACCACTGCTCTCAATACGGTGAAGGAAAATATCGTCAGGAAACCGGCATGTCCTAGAACCAAACATTCGAAGACATGTGACATCTACCAACCCGCACTGGGCCCGCGTGGTGGATTACAGCCCACTGCCTCTCACAGAGAGGAGGCCTGTGTCCCAGCTGTGGGAACGTTATAGGCTGATTATGCTGAATGTATTAGTATTGTCAGTGTTTTCATGTATTGTCGTATTATTGTCTCCACATTGTATATGATTTTCAGGGTTTCATTTCAAGCCTTATATAAGCCATAATCCTAATTTAAGCCAATTTACTATACTAAACATGAAATCAGTCAATTTGTACTCGCAACACGTTGCGTTACAACAGATGTTACACGCAACGTTGCACGTCACGTTGCGTGCGCGTCGCCGGGCGCTTGTTGCTGCAACAGCGTCCAGTAAAGACCGCGGCGTTTTACAAGCTCGTCGTGCGAACCGCTCTCTGCAACCACGCCTGTAACACAAAGTGTAACATATGTTTTAAGGAAAATAACATTTTTGATTGAGAACTCTATTTTGGCCGTGGTAGTCGTAAAGTGTAATTCGGTTTCTGAAAGTTGTTTTAGTTTACCAATCAACAGCAACAGCTTGCCTTTTCTTAGCTATGTTGAGGTCAGCTTCCAGTCTTACCGAATGCAGCGTATTTAACATGGAGCGATTGCCTATCTGACCTACACAACCCAGTTACTGGGTTCAGCCACAAAATCACAGCAGTTAATACGAGTTTGAAAACTGTCATTTTCGTCTTGTTTGGCAAGTTCAATGCATTTATTTTAATTAAATAATTTACAGGCATTTTGCCCATTCCGAAGCGTAGTAGGTTCATATGGAGAAGAACGGGCAAGAAACTCCACGGACACTTTTAATTGGTCTTTCAAAAACTGTTTGTTAGACTCCTATTGGCTGTTTCTTAGCTTCTAAAGTAGCAGTAGCCAATTAAAGCGTTAGATCTATTACCTTTATCAATGACGCAGATGACGTCAGCGTGCCTGACGGTGGCGAGGCGGTGCGCAATGATGATGGTGGTCCGGTCTGCTGCCGCCGTCTCCAGCGCGGCCTGCACCGTCTGCAAGCAAAGGAATTGTTTGTTATGTAACTTGAATAATATTAAGATTCATTCATCCAGGTTCTCATGTGTTACAGTCGTTATCTCATTTTCGGCATCATCACTCCTAAACCTCAAAAATTTAATAGCTGAGTATCATGAACTTTTGTTTTGACTTCGTTTTCAGCAACCTCGAAAACCCGGAAAACAAAAATATGTCGTCGATTTACGTGAACACAAACGCATGGAAATGCTTTTTTTTCCTGATTTAATTATCAGTGTTGGTTCCATAATCAAAGTTGTTTATATGATGAGTAGAATAACCTATCTTCAGATTTTGGGGTACCTAAATAAAAACTAAGCTTGTACTATGCGTGCCAAATAAGAATAGTACTGTCAAGACGCCATTTTTTTCCGCAATACTCGCGAAATTCATTACCAATGCGTACTAATTTGACAGCTATAGTGTGAAGTTGACAGCAAGCGCGATCCTATTGTTATTTGGCTCGCATATAATGATGAGGCTCCATACCTTCTCGCTGGTAGCATCCAGCGCAGACGTCGGCTCATCTAGCAGCAGCAGAGCTGGTCGGCGCACGAGAGCTCGCGCGATGCCGAGGCGCTGCTTCTGTCCACCTGAGAGTGAGGAGCCGCTGCCGCTGCCTAGTACTGTAGCGTAGCCCTGAGGGGAAGAGGATTCAGTATGAAAACCTTCACCCACCATGTTTAATAACGACGTCGCCGATATTAAACAATGCATATGTATGGCGTTTAAAGTGACACATTAATATGACACATTGATATTTAAATACAGACTGAAACATCTTATGATTATAAATAACAAACAAAAATGGGTAAAGTATTGAGCCCAGCGAGACTCCAATTATAAATACAGATCCGAGATCTTTTTCCGTTAAGATCACGTTTCTAAGTCCAATTACTTAAATATGAAGTAAGAAGATCTAGAAAAGCTTACCGGATTCCCAAGTATGTCATTGTGTTCTTCATGAAATACACTACGTATTTCATGCAGAACACAATCAAATGCTTTGGAAAAATTGCAAATTATCCACAATGCATCACATTTAGGAGGCTTATGAGCTGGTTTTAGTTATATTATCATCAATAACAAGAGGGCAATGTATATAGTCACTATTATTAATTTTCCAAGTCATTCTAATTACATTAGCACCTTTTATCTTCTAGCTAGCGTGACTTGTCTATGGAACACACCACACTTTGAAATTATATTTTTCTTTTTCCCATAAACCAGTTTGAAGCTTTGCTCTTCACTCACTTACCATAGGCAATCCAGTAACAAAGCTATGCACGTTGGCCTGTTTGGCGGCCTCGATGATCTCGTCCATGGGGACCTCCCGGTCGTTGTCTCCGTACGCGATGTTCTCCTGGATGCTGCGCGAGAACAGCGACGGCTCCTGTTGTACGAGACCGAGTTGTGTGCGCAGGCGCGGGAGGGTCAGGTCGCGTTTTATGTCCTTATCGTCTAGGGTCTGAAGGGGAAAGAAGTCATACTTATTAAAAAAATGTTTAAATCAGGATATCAGGCGTAAGCCGACGTTCGCACGGACGTAAAAATATCGCGGCGGGACTGTATCGCGCACTGGATGTTCAACTCTCGGTGTTGAGCCGAGCTTTGAGAATCCAACCTAACAACAACAGAATGCATTCCAACGCGACGAAAAAACACTGTTGGATTTTTATCTCTCGGCACTAAGCAGTGCGTTGAAAATCGCGAAAAAAAATCGCCGCGATATTTTTACATCCGTGAGAACGTCAGCTTACTTTGTGGAATGTGCAATGACAATAATTATATTAACTTTATAGCTTTGAAAAATCAAGGCAACCTAACAAAGAAAATTCATTGATTTTTTTATTGATTCTTATAGGTATTCAAATTAGACTGAGAATCATCATTTTTTGTACGTTGAAAGTCTACAAAACGCACGACGTTTAGTGCCCTTTACCACTTCCTATATAGGTAGTGTTGTAACTGAAAATAATGGCATATGATTGCAGAGGTCTATAATTATGGCTACTATAAATAATGTAGTATTTAAATATGTCGTCAATTATTCCACGGGAACGTACAGTCCGCGAGGTTTAAGCTTTGCATTTGTGTGAGTGCACATAGATAGTGTAGGTGCGACGTCCGGCATAAAACCGGTTTATACGGCTTTTTGGCAATCGGCTTTTGTTTTTTTTAGTACGAGAGGCCTGAACAAAACTATGTCGCATCGTTGTAAATCGTAAAACGATAAGACGGTTGAAGATTTTGTCTTACGTAAAACGATAAGACATAATGAGCTCTCGTACCATTTTGGTGATCACTCACAGAAATGCAAAGCTCAGCTTACGCCTCGCGGACTGTACTACCGGAATAAAGTATCCAATGTCCTAACTCGGCGATTAAGGCGTAACAGGTTAACAGAGAGTAACTTTCGCATTTAAAGTAAGGATATAATAATATCTTCATCCATGTTATGGATGGAGAGGGAGAGGAAGGCCAAAGAAAAGATGGATGGATTGTGTGAGGAATGACATGAAAGAGAAGGGAGTGAATGATAGCGTGACGGTTGACAGGGAGAATGGAAAGAGAAAACGTGGTGCGCCAGCCCCACGTACATGAGGGCAGATATATCTTCAGCCATAATTAAAAAAAATACAAACTCACCACAGTCCCACTATCAGCGTCATAGCTCCTCATCAACAGGTTCAACAGCGTGGACTTCCCGCAGCCGCTGGGGCCCACCAGCGCCACCGTCGCCTTCGGAGGCACCCGGAGGGACAGGCCGCGCAGAACTGGCACGTTGGGTCGCGACGGGTAGCTGAACGATATGTTTGAGAACTTCACCTCGCCCACTGCGGACTGAAATGTGAGAAACAGAATTAATAATAAAATTATATTTTACGTCGCTAAACATGCATTATGTATGTTTTGGTAAAAAAAAAAGAAATTCTATTTAGTCCGTCAGTCAGTTAATAAAAAAATATTAGACACGTATTTTTTGCGTTGTCATTTTCATAAAAAAATACTAAGATAAAACGCATTAAAGTTGGGGAGTGGGGGCTCGCTACGTCACAACTCTAACAAACTACGTATACAATCTTGCAAGAAGTGACGTCATGCCACATTTTAACATCAATGTATCGCCGTAATTTTTTGTTTACGTAAAAAAGAAGAAATACGTGTCCAATATTTTTTAATAATCTACATGTCGAATCAACGGATGTTCAGATTGTTCAGTCAAAAAAGAGAGTTGAATACAAGCTAACTTGGAAATACTTTTATTAAACAATGTTAGTGATTGTTCTAAACCGCTGACTTTAATGAAATCGATTGATGCGATCGTTTGCCCGAACAAATGATCGTGGTGAATTGGTGATCAAGTATTCACGCGACTATCGCTTTTTATTAGGACTCCCAAGTAAGTCGTCGACTTTAACTATTTTGCTGTCTGTACTACTTTCCCTGTCACTATCTCTTTCTTTCATTTGTCGTCCCTTTCGACACCTGCGTCATGAACTCATGACCCATAGTATTTTACGTTATGTTCCTTACCCAATCCGCTTCATCCTTAGCAGTGTCTTCAGTGATAACCTTAGGTTCTCTCCGCAACGCGTTGAGTATCCGGGCTCCAGAGCGCCTCGCAGCCGCGAAGCTTGGAGCAAACGATAGCGCTGCAGCCAACATCCACGCGCCATAGATTAGGGCTTCCGATACACTGACGAGGAAAAGAGGCGTTAAGAACTAGTTTCTAATAATGCTGGAATCCGGGGAAGTACCACCACCTTTTCTACTCGCATTATAATTAATGTCCCAATCTGAATGGTAACAAGCATCCCGTCGATGGGTGACCATCTTTACATACCGAGACAGGGGTCTCGGTATGTAAAGATGCCCCCCGTGCCTCGAAAAGCACGTTAAGCCGTTGGTCCCGGCTGTCATTCGTGGATCTTTGACAGTCGTTACGGGTCGTCAGAAGCCTGAAAGTCTGACAAGTCTCTCCAAGAAGTTTCGAAGTTTCGACTGGAAGCTGACCCCAACATAGTTGCAAATGATGCTGACCCACTTCTCTCTGTTTTTTTTTTTCATCTTTTTCATCCGTTTCATCTTTCCTTATCAACGATTCCCTTTCAAATTTTGTGGTGCTTCTTCCAAAAATATATAAAGCGTGATACTCACAGTATAGCGTACTCGTAAGGCAGGTCCTCCCTCGCGATGAGGTACCCGGCGTACGCCAGCGACACGGCGTAGCCGATGGTGGGCGAGCACACGCACACGCCGTACACCGGTCCGCGCACGCGCCGGGAGGGGGCCGACTGGGCTTCGGCTTCTGACAGGGACAACGAGTAGCGGGACAGGATGGTTTCTTCTACACCTGTGATCGGAGAAACATGCCATCACATTAACAAAGAATTTGTGGCGGCATCTACATCGCCACTGACGTCACGCAAAATCCTGCATCGCGCAATCAGAGTTTACCGCGCCACTAGCATGTATACAACGTCCCGACATCAGCCGTCGGGCAGTTGCCCACCAGACGTCTGGTCGGAGGATCCTCCCTTTTCAATAGAGGATGAGTGAACTTTACACCCTGTTCCTCATACCTCTATAAATATAATAACTAGAGTAGTGGTATCAGCCCCAACCCCGACTGACGAGTAATTGTAGATCGTGGGTTCGAACCCTGACAGGCGCTTTCCTTTGTGTAAATAAATTATTTCATCACCACTGCTCTCAAAACGGTGAAGGAAAACATCGTGAGGAAACCGGCATGTCCTAGAACTATAAATTCGAAGACATGTGACGTCTACCAACCCGCACTGCGCCTGCGTGGTGGATTACAGCCCGCTCCCTCTCATAGAGAGGAGACCTGTGCCCCAGGAGTGGGGTGGAAAGTAGGGAGGATGTACGTAAAGAAGCGATGTTCATTCCCATCGGCCAATTTATGTAGCAATGCGTCTAGCTAAGGGTAGTGCCGAGTCATGATTAGTGTGGCTCAGTGCATCTACAACACGGAGCATGTGCAGACAAGCTGGCACAATGGTAGTAGAAGGGAACTAAATTAGTTCGCTTACGTATGAACTTTCGGAACTGTGACATCAAGTCTATATTATTTCCTTACTGATGTGCCTCTAGGCAAAATACTAGGTCCACACCTGATTCAATAATTTATGTAGTTTCTTGCATTAAAATTACGTCTCATATTAGTGCTGTTAATATTCTATTTTATTCTATGTGAAGTCACGCAGGAATAGTGTATTTCTGGGGATTATCTTTAACAAACATGCAAATTCACAAATGGTCTAACCTTTTTGTAAAATTACTAGCAATACGGCTCGGCTTTGCACGGGTAGCAGAGCATATTATGCCTACATTTTATTTCTGGCGCAGTCTATTATAACTGGTTATATTAAAATGTAACTGATGTTCATACTACTTGGAGTACTTTACATCGTCATATTTCAGCAAATTTACACAAAACCTTAATGAATTATACACCTAAACCTTCCTCATGAATCACTCCGTCCATTGGTGAAAACCATATATGACAATACGTTCGGCAGTTCTTGAGTTTATCGCGTTCAGACGCGGCGCGGTAGCGGGGGCATTTTGTTTTATAATATGTAATGCAGTATATACCTAAGTAGGTATAGATGTATGCATACTGACCAAGACTGTGTACAGTGCGTACGTTGAGCACAGCTTCAGTGGCGACCCTGCTGGCGTGCTCCAGCGCGGCGCGCTCGCGGCGCTCGGCGCGCTTGTTCACGTAGCCCTCCAGATAGATGCCGCCCATCACCTGGAACAACCAACATGAAAGAGTTGACCAATATGTGTCTACTTACAGCAACGGAATGTAATAATAATTATGGTACAGACGCCAGTACATCAAGCTACTCAAACAATCTGTCAAATTTCTTTAATAGATTTTCATCTTTATCACTAAAACATTAGGTTCAAGTTTGATTGGGAAAATTTGTCAATTTCGGGTGGCTTGATGTGCTGGCGTCTGTACATAGAATTGAAGAGAAAGTTCGGCTTTGTGGAGCGTCGCGATCTCCTCTAGCAGTTATATCTGCGTAAAAGTCTCTTTTTAGGGCTCGATGTCGAATCCGCTGTTTTACATAACCGCTAGCTGTTTTACCAAAAACCTCCGTTATGTGTTGTGTTGCTAACTGAGCAATACATCTGCGACATAAATTATGTATTTTATTTGAATATGAACAACTTTTACAATGGGACCAAACCTGAAATCGCGAAAAAAAAATCACCTGCTCCCTACATTTTCACGAGTTTGGTGTAGATAAATGTACTGAACAGCTGATTTTTTTTTTCGCGATTTCAGAGTAGTCCCATAGTGAAAGTTGTTCATATTCATGGGTAGAACACCCCGTGAAAATTTGTCCATCTATTTTAATGGTCATTTTCGTCAAAATGTCTACCAACCCACTTATGGGATGTCCCATACATACAAGTTGCAAATAATTAACATTTTTATAACATAAAAGTGTCGATTAATTATTAAATAGTTCCAAAAGACTAGTTTTCTTTTTTACTTAAATTGCCAACAGAAATTGAAAAAAAAAAGTAACAAAATTAAATTCTGAAATGTGGCATCTTACGTCTTGCAGTACTGTCCTTATTATTTGGTAACGGTCATGACCAAAACGTATCTAAGTTACTATTTATTTACACATTATATTATTTGAAATAAGCTCCATATAATAAACAAAAAATACATACCTAGCAAAATTCGTAAAATTTATCATTCGACTAAATCAAGAATTTGCTAAAATATCCAAAACAATGTTAGTAAGCTGTTTTCAAAGTAGGTAGCAGTTTAAAAAAAAATGCCCTAATGGGACCTCATATATAATTCTTCTGTACGTGTGTTTGTCATCTAACTGATCCTAAACGCTCCGATTTTGATGAAATGTGTGTATATTTCAATGGGTTCCTAGATGGTTTGAAAACACAATTGGAACCGGTAGGTGGCGCTGCAGTCGGTTTCTAGGATCGTTCAGACAGGACAACGTCTGTCGGGTCCGCTAGTAACTATATAATATGTCCGCATTCTGTACTAAGTGCGCTAACGTAAAATAAAACTTAGGTAAGTAATTGAAATAGTTTAGTATACTCTGTATCAAATCCTTGTGTTTCAGTATTAAAGGCATATACGAGTGTTCTTCCAGATTTACATAGACTACGAAGAGAAGTAAAGAGTATTGTCTACTGAGACGACTAATACTCTTAGCCAGTATGGAAGAACAAAACAAGCTGCGCCGACCATAAACAATGAAGCGTGAAACCAAAAGGATGATGACTAAAACAAGAGCATACTCACACAAGGTACAGACAGGAGGCTGACGAGGGTCATCTTCCAGGAGTAGAACATGGCGAGCCCGACGCCCAGCGCCATCGTGCTCACGCCCTGCAGCATCGTGCCTAGACGAGTTCCTGTGGAGGAGAATGGAGGTTAGGGTGTTTGACAAAAAATGTTTATTTGTACACTTAGAAAAACATAGTTACATAAGTACACAAGGATTAAAGAAATGTTGTGCAATAGAGTCCCATTAATGGTGAACTGATATCTCCTAAAAGGCCTTCGGAGAAACAATGTGCCCATTTAAAGATCCAAGAATAATGATAGTCTTCGAATGCTGCCTTGTGGAACTCCGACCCTACAAATCATATCTCCACTCATCACTATGGTCATTACATTGTAGCAGCTCATACTTACGTACAACATACAAATTAGAAGAGATCATACGGCCGCGCGCCATCGTGGGCCAGCGTGTACTGAGTAGCCGAAGGACAAGGAGGCCAACGCCCGGCTGTATCATCGCGCTAGTTGTACGACGGGAGCGCGGCACGTACTACCGACATTACCGAATTGTGTTAGTAATAAGTTTGTTAATGTACCCTATTTATTTACATTTATATTGACTGGTACTGTATATAAGCAGCGCTTTTTAATAAACCATTCAGATCGTTATTCGTCTTCTCACTTGCAACACCTAATACCTAAAGTGGTGACCCCGACGTGATCAACAACAACATCGCCAACATCACTATAGACAGATCGTTATTCGTCTTCTCACTTGCAACACCTAATACCTAAAACATTACATTAGTTTTATTTAGCAGTAACATAAAGCATTAAATTATAATAGCCTATTAACACGTCTAAACCTAAAACACTATCCTTTTTGATAGAAGAAAAGGAACATGAACAATATCGAAAGCCTTTGACGGGTTGTACAATACCTGACCGTTATTATGCTACATCTTGTTTTAGAAAAAGCTCTGCTTTGTAGATCATCTTCTGTGTCACTCATACCATTATGACAGTCTCTTTCAATAACTCGATGTGTTATATAATATTACGGTATGTAAACTTACCAGTAGCTCCTTGCACGGCAGCGCAGTCAGTAGCGAGTCGAGCACAGAGCGCGCCCACTGAGTTCTTTGACAAGTCGAACCAGCCCTGTTCCTGAAGTGAAAATATTAATTTAGTTGCCCGTTAGAAACTATATGGGGAATAGTGATCAAGAAATTTAATGATAAACAGATTTTTCATGTAGTTATTACAATATTCTTTGCTTTCCCTTTCTTTTATTTTAATTGAACTCTCAGAGTTCTGACTAACTGGGGAGATTTGACAGTTCAATTTAAATTCTCCCAAGCTCAAGACAACCTGAGTCCTGAGTTAGAGAGAATTTAAATGTTATATAAAAACGAAACAGAAATCACCGTAGCCGTATTATGTTCTGCAAAGTTCCCACGTATTTACCTGCACAAGATAGTTCCTGAACGTCATCTGTCTCAACCTGTCCGTCAGCCGTGAGCCGGCCAGGTTGAACAGCCAAGCTTGCAGGAAAGTAACCAAGCCGCACGCAGCCGCCACGCCTGCGAACAGGCTCGCGTACAGCTGCGACTGGGAGAGGATGGCTGCCTTGTCTGACCACGCGAACATCTAGGGAGGAGATAATATTCTGTTAGATGCAGTCCTAAATGTAAATAACTAATTAGAAATACAGTACAGCCGATAAACCTCATGGTGAAAACTTATGTGAAGTGAGCTTGCAAGTGTCAATAGTGTTAACCCTATCACCACGTGGAATGACAACTCACTTTAAATTCACTTCACCAAAGTCATCATGGTAAGATTTTTACAGAATAGATCGACAGGTTTGTCACCTCGGGTTTTAGAAAAAGTTCGTCTTTGTCTCACACCATCTCTGTCGCTCTTATTTGTGTGACAGTCTCTTTCTAAAGCTTCATGTGTCGTCAGGTCTTTTTCACTTATGTAGGTAATTCGTCGTTGACCGTCATCGTTGCAGTGTGCTCAAGTATTTCATTTGCCGTTACACATATGTGTGGCAATCTTTTTTTTGAAATTCAGTGTTGAGCTGTGTATACCAGCAGGGAGGCTATAGCTCCACCGGTAAGGCAATTTTGGGGCGTTGAGCTGTAATCTATACAATGTATACTCACTCCGTACAGCTGCGAGAAGAGTAGAGCGAACACTGGCATGCTGGCACCGACCAGCAGGGAGGCTACAGCTCCAACGGTCAGGAGCGGCCATTCTGGAGCGTTGAGCTTTAGGAGAGACCAGCTGGAGACTGAGGGCTCTTTGTCTTGTTCAGGTTCTTCTTCTTCTTCGTCGTCTGGTTGCTGGAGAGAAGAAGAGAGTAATAATAAAATAAGTAGTGAACTAGTACTTGTCGAGACGTTTTACTTTCGTGTAGCTAGTTTGTATAAATAAATATACAGATAATTGTAGAAGATAGCGTCAGAATTTCAGAAAGAAATGTCTTCATTTAAGTCGGGACAAAGAAATAATAAATAGCAATAAGAGATAGGTACAAGATGTAGTTGATAAAGGAAGAGTTTGGTTTTAAAGAAGGAAGAGTTCTAGTAGGAACAAGAGAACATTATACACCAGGAAAGTAAATAAAATAAATGGAACAAGAACTATAATTGGACTAACTGTCTTTATAAAATAAAAATTATTTGTATCTGAGCATATACATATACTGAGAAGTATGGAAGAAAAATACATGTTGCTCCGACCCCAAACAAATTAGGATAAGGGCAGGAGAATGATGATGATGATACTCACAATGTGGTTGAGGGCTTCGGCAGCAGCGTAGGGCACGTGGGCAGACGATACCGTGCTCATGCGGATAGAGTTGCGCGCGAAGTGGTGCAGCGACTCTGAGATAAAAAACATAGCATATAAGAAACTATTTTATAAAAAAAAAAACAGTCAGACATATTTTGTACCTAGGCTTTTCGAACACGAGTAGTGAATAAGATTACATCGTCAATTTTATAGGCGATTTAGAAATAGTTAACTCAACCAAAGTTAATTAAATATTTATACAAAGTATGTGGGAGCACCCGGTGGGCCAAATGAAAGAAGAATCATAATAATATATCGGTCCAAAATTTATGGACAAATTCATGAATGTACAGCCAGAGAAATAAATTATAAGGCAGTAATAACAAATAAAGTCAATTTGCCGTTTCATAGCTGTAAAATATGCACATATCACAACACTAATAGTTGACTCACCAACGCACCACCGCTCAGGCGGACAGTCCGAACACGACTCATCGCCCCACCACTCGGACCGGTATTTATAACCGAGCGACGTACGCGTCTGAGGCAACGTCACAATACTGTCATCGGCTCGTATTGCGATATAGTGATATCTACATACACTACAATAGCCATTTCATACAATTTATGTTGATAGTCAATTTGCTTAACTACCTATGTATACATAATTTTCCATGACTTAATACATGAAAATTAAAATATTTTTTTTAATAATCGTTTAAATTATGGTATTACTGAATGGTAGTATTATGTATAAGTACCTCGAGTAGACTGTCGACTGATGCATCGAGTGAACTGTTGTACGTCATCAGCGCCGGTGACGTCATCATCGTCCAGCTCTGGTTCTGAAGACAGTGTGTTGGCGATACTCCTAGAAATTAATTAAAACATTATTAACATTACAACATAAACTCACGCCTTCTTCCTATTTCCATGTGCACTCGCTGGTCATATCCTCCTGCTGCAGTTTCCAGTACATGCCTCTCTTGGTCATGAGCCCCTGGTGGCTCCCTTGCATTATCCCTGCTATGTACACGATGGTCGATGGTAGTCCATACTTACTTGTTCGTCATTTATTATCCTCTTGATATAGTCTCCAGTCTCTCTAGTTTATGAGTTCCTGGTGGCTCCATTACATGGTTCACACAATGGTCAATGGTCACTTACTTGTTGGTCATATCCTCCTGCTGCAGCTTCCAGTACATGCCTCTCTTGTTCATGAGCTCCTGGTGGCTCCCTTGCTCCAACACGGCTCCTTGCTCCATGTATATGATGCGTGTGGCGTTCACGATGGTAGAAAGGCGGTGGGAAACTACGAGGGTGGTGCGGCCCACGCTTGCTGCGTCCAGCGCTGCTTGGACCTGATGGGGAAAGTCTATTTTAGAAAGGATCTGTGATACGGCTATTATAAACACTAATTAGTGAACGACAAGTGGTTTTATAGATCAACCACCACTGATGTTACAGAATCCTGCAACGCGTAAGCATATATAGTCGCGATTGGAGATCAGCAACAGTTGGGCAGTAGCCCACCAGGCAATATTACCTATCCGGATGGAGAATCCTTCTTTTTCAATGAAGGAACTTCTTTATAGACTCAATTCCTTACACTATCCAGTGGAAGATATACATATATCCACTCATTCCTGTGAAAAAGGGTCTTGACAGATTGACAGACGGACAACGAAGTGATCGTATAAGGGTTCCGTTTTTTCCTCGTGAGGTACGGAACCCTAAAAATGAGAAGATTTTTTAAACTGCTCCTGGTCAATCCAGAGTTTTCAGCAATGGTGACTATTTCTGTTCTGTGTTGTTTTGAAGACATATAATTAGAGACGAGGCACCGGAGAGTGATGCCCAATTAGTATATTGGGATAAGGGCAGGACTGGCAGTGGACGTCTTTCAGCTGTTTGATGATGAGGATGAAGGAGAGGAGCACACACCTGTCTCTCAGCGGCCGGGTCGAGTGCGGACGTGGGCTCATCCAGCAGCAGGATCGCAGGCCGCCGCAGGACCGCGCGCGCTATCGCCAGACGTTGCTTCTGACCGCCGGATAGCTGCGACCCGCCTGACCCTAGCATTGTGTTGTAGCCCTAGGGAAGTGAAGGAGGATTAATATGACGTCACGTTTGTATCAACCAGGGAGCCATTTGCCTGAACCAGGTACATATCCAGGCTCTGGGCTGCTACAGAGAAATCTATATACATTAAAAATCAATTGCCGTGCATTAGTCTCGCCAAAAAACTTGAAAATGGCTCAACCGATTAGATTTTTTTTTTGTTTTGTTCGCGTCAATACTGGTATGGAATAAGAAAAAAGCTAAAACCCGACTACTGAAAAATCACGCTGTAAAAAGTATGAAACAAGAAAATATTCTCATTTGAAATTAGAAAAAAAAACTTTTTTTTACAAAAAAAAACAACCGACTTTCAAAAAAAATACTACAAAGTGAAAAATAACTTTAATTTCGGAAGTCGGTGGCAAAAAACTAAAATACAGATCCAAAGACACCGACTTCCGAAATTAAAGTTATTTTTCACTTTGTAGTATTTTTGTTCAAAGTCGGTTGTTCTTTTTGTAAGAAAATTTTTTCGGTTTTTAGTGGGTCACTTTGTAATTTATCAAAGTGACAATAACCTAATGTCAACTGCTCATCATCTTTTACAAAACATTGCTTTTCCCGATGCAGGGACGTTAGTTATTGAGGAGTTCTCCTAGAAAGAACCAGGATAACTGGAGCTGATAGTGAAATCACCAGCTCCACTTCACTACATGCATTGTGACGGACGAGCATAAATTGGTAATCGAATCGCAACCCGTGAAATACTTATTATTGAGTAGTTCCGATGGCCAAAAATATGTGGGCTTCATCATCAGTTCCACTTCACCAAATGGTGCTTTTCAAGAGCAAATGCACGAGTTACTATAAAAATACCCAAATATCTATAGGTGTGCCTATAAAATTTGAGGGTTTCCCGCGATTTCCAAGGGATCCCCTCATCTGATTCTGACTTGGTGACAGTGGGACCACCTCGAGAGCACACCCTATCAAATAAAAAAAGAATTTTTTAAATCGGTCCACAATTGACGGAGAAATCGGTGTACATACATACATAAAAAAAAATATATATATACAGGGTTACAGGTTAAGTCGACCGAAATCCTTTAAGAGGTGGTAGTTTCCATCATTCCTGACTGATTTGACTATGGAACCCCATACCCCAAACTTAACCGTTCTCAAGTTATGGGACTTTGAAGTTTTTTTTATAAAAATCCAGATTTTTTGTATTTTGTCCCCTTTTTTTGTGTTTTGTACCTCTAATGTTTTTGTTTTTGTATTTTTTGTGTAGCAGATTAGTTGCTTCATTATTTTAAATACAAAAACTGCAAGTAACTGTACCAACTGAGTCATATTAGACGATTGATTGTTAAAAAAAGAAATAAATTTGTGGAAAGTTTTTTATTCTTTGTAAGATATTTAAAAAAAGTCTATGACAGTTATGCTGCAGATGTGCTTAAAAATATCTACGGTTCTTCAGCTTTCCGATAAGGTATAATACAACAGGGTATTATTGGATTTTTTTAACAAAAACATTGATGATATGCTACCAGGTAGTAGTAAAAAATAACGATACTTAAGCATCAAATTTAACTTTAGTCACAAAACAAAATAAAACAATCCAAATAGGTAACAATTGAAGTTTATTATTCCTTTTATAGTACATGTTCCACATGTCCGCCCCTATTTCGCAGGACCTCAGAATGCAGGACAATAGGCGCTGCGAGCAACTTTACGAAATACCGTTATTTTTGCTATTACCCGGGAGTCTTTCATCGATGATTTTTCCGAGAATCCTGATAACACCGTAGCAAATTATACCTTATCGAAAAGCTGAAGAACCGTAGATATTTTTAAGCACATCTGCAGCATAACTGTCATAGACTTTTTTTAAAATATCTTACAAAGAATAAAAAACTTTCCACAAATTTATTTCTTTTTTTAACAATCAATCGTCTAATATGACTCAGTTGGTACAGTTACTTGCAGTTTTTGTATTTAAAATAATGAAGCAACTAATCTGCTACACAAAAGTATAAAAACAAAAACATTAGAGGTACAAAACACAAAAAAAGGGGACAAAAGACAAAAAATCTGGATTTTTATAAAAAAAACTTCAAAGTCCCATAACTTGAGAACGGTTAAGTTTGGGGTATGGGGTTCCATAGTCAAATCAGTCAGGAATGATGGAAACTACCACCTCTTAAAGGATTTCGGTCGACTTAACCTGTAACCCTGTATACGCGACGAATTGATAACCTCCTCTTTTTTTTAAGTCGGTTAAAAAGACAGACAAATTAAAAACCCGGAGTCACACGTAATCGTAATCTGTTCGATAATTATTTACATGACATGTGACTCCAGATATTTCATTTGTCTGTCTTTTTACCCGACTACAAAAAGTAGGGTTAGTCTAATTTCAAAGAGCAAAACTTCAGTGTGACTTACATTAGCTAACTTGGTGATGAACTGATGCGCGTGCGCCGTCTTAGCGGCGGCGATGACGTCCTCGTCGCTGACGTCATCCAGGCCGAACGCGATGTTCTCGCGGATGGTGCCCGTGAACAGGACCGGCTCTTGCCCCACCACACCTGTGCATGGGACAAACATACGGTATGGAACTGTAACATGTGTAATATGTAAATCAAATTATAAGTAATACTGGTCCACAGAAGTCTAGCAAAATTAAATATTAAATTCATCATGATCTTCCTGCCCTTATCCCATGTTACTTGGGGTCGGCGCAACACGTTTTCTTCTTCCATTTTCCCCTGTTAACCATCACGCTATCATTCATTCAAAATTAAACATTAAATGAAAAAAGTAAAATTAAAAAAAAAAATATATACTTATCAAAACAAATTCAGTAAAAGAAATCACTCTGTTTAGACAACCGAGCTGGCCACCTGCGGTGCACCACAGTGCCTAATCCATTGTTCGACGAACATAGTTTTCTTTTTGTTTTGCACACATTTTCAAGGATTCAAGTTCATTCACTCATTGACCTAGTGCTCCAATTCTACAGTGTTTAAATTTACTCAAAATTAAAACTCTATTTTTTGACCCAATTATTGCACCGATTTCGTTTATTTTTAGGGTTCCGTACCTCAAAAGGAAAAACGGAACTCTTATAGGATCACTTCGTTGTCCGTCTGTCTGTCTGTCAAGACCCTTTTTTTGTATATCGTCAGCAAAGGCGATATCAAGTATCTGGTAGAATTTATTGCACATATGATAGCTCCATACCGTATACTGTATTAAGTATGTATGAAGTCGTGGTAAAACTCCTTGTAATTCAGCTGGTCTTAATAAAATATTAGGAGAGTCTCAACATAGTAATGATGGATTTAGCAAACTGTTAGAGATTTTAGGCTTTGATTTGCACCAAAAACAGACACTTTTGTGTATTTCAGTTTAGAAAAGTACTGCTAGAGCTAGACCTTGACAGTTATGTTGTACTTGCGCATAAAGTTTAAATAAATCTTACCAATCTTAGTCCTAAAGTGATGTAAATCCAGCGCTTTCAGCTGGTGTCCGTCGACGGTGATGTTGCCGCTCTCGGGCTCGTACAAGCGCTGAAGCAGCTGCAGGAGCGTGGACTTGCCGCAGCCGGAGCCACCCACCAGGGCGATTGTCTCTCCCGCTCGCACGCGTAGGGAAAGACCGCGGAGGACCTGAGAAAGAAGTACTATATTTATTTATTTATTCTTACACCAAAACGTCATACAGCAATTACAACACGAAAAAAAAAACTTATAAATTTTTAATCTTTCCAAACAAACATGCTAGAACTTGAAATCTAAACTAGGTCTCAGTGGTTAGTGTCTATGGCCAGTATGGCCACCGAACTTTACATCTTCGTAAAGGTCACAAACAACAAACAACAACAACAACACACAACAACAAGTTCACTTTACAAAGAGACTTTCGCACAGGTACGAGTGACAGAGACGATGCTCTGTAAAGCAGAACTAGTTCCCCATTTGTATCATAGACCATTTACAAAAATGAAATGCTCAATTTGTAACATAGACCATTTACAAAAATGAAATGCCCCATTTGTATCATAGACCATTTACAAAAATGAAATGCTCAATTTGTATCATAGACCATTTACAAAAATGAAATGCTCCATTTGTATCATAGACCATTTACAAAAATGAAATGCCCCATTTGTACCATAGACCACTAACAAAAATTAAATAAACTAAAACTAGATGCAAATATTTTGGGTAAAAAGGTGACAAAAGGAAGGAGGCAAGAAACGTGATAGTAAACAAAGTTTTGAATTGTATTTATTATTGCACAGTCTAGGAAATATATTGTGTCGCATATTGCAATGCCTCACTACGTATTGCTGTTATATAGCAATTGCATACAAAGACAAAGAATGACAGTTGCTACATAAGTCCTACGCAATACATTTCGTAATATTATCCTATCTATTAAGAAAAACAAACCGGTCAAGTGCGTGTCGGGCCACGCGCAGTGATAGGGTTCCGTAGTTGCACAATAATGTGGATTAAGAAGAGGGCTTTTTGTTGTTTCATGAATATTTGACTATTACTCGTAAACTTGAAAAGCCTACTTAGCTGTGATAGTTTTCCTTTTAACTTCGTTATACAGGACACCCTGTATAAGTATACTACGAGTACTGCAGTGAATTTTTTCACCCATCCAAAACTAACCGTTTAGCTGGCACGGGGCCGGGGGGGGGGACACTTGACTCTAACAAAAATTAGCACTTTAAAGCTTTTTTATTTTAGAAACGGTTCCCTAAATCGAAAAACTGTTTTAATAAACCCGCAATATTTTTTTGAAAGAGCCATCCAACAACACCCCACGAGACGAGAAAAAAAACATCCCCACTTTGTGTATACAGAAGCTACCCTAAAAATGTTATTTTTCATGATTTACTACTAAGAGTCTCTGAGATAAGCTGCGGACGGACAGACGGAAATAGCGAAACTATACTAAAGGTTTCTTGAAAAACGCATACCTTAACATCAGGCCTCGACGGATAATTAAAGTACAGATTCTCAAAGGTCAGATCTCCCCTGAACGCGTCAGGCCTGACGCCCTTCCTGTCCAGCGCGTTGATGTGGGACGCTCGCTGCAGCAGCCGGTAGAGGGCGCGCGCGGCGCCGCGCGACGCGCTGAACATCTCCAGGTGCGGGTGGCACATCGCCACGTTCTGAGCTGCCATGAATGTTAGGAAGAGGACCTGGGAAGAGAAATACAGGTTATTAATAGATTTGTGACATTTGGTGTATAAAGAATTGTACTATTGTATTTATTAGGGTGAATTCGGTCAAACTTTTATACCCAGTATAAGTTTAGTCTTAATCTATCTATCTATATATCTATATCTATTATATAAAAATCAATTGCTGTTCGTTTGTCTCGCTAAAACTCGAGAACGGCTGGACCGATTTAGCTGATTTTGGTTTTGAAATGTTTGTCGTAGCCCAGGGAAGGTTTAAACGGTGAGAAAAATTGGAAAAGTTGCCGGGAAAATTGGAAAATTCGGGAAATAAAATTGGTATAGGACAACGTCTGTCGGCTCAGCTAGTCTTCGAATAAATTTTGAATTTTTGACAGTCTCTCCATACAAAAACTGTCCGTCGTCAATTTTATTCCACGGTTAATAGATATCCGACTTTGGTCAAATTAGCCCTTAGTTACCCAGCTAATGTGCTATTCCTAAAACTTGATGTGCCTTGTAAACACTCAGGTACTGTCATTATGTTGGTAGGTATGTAGTGACATTCTAATCCTAACTAATATTATACATAAGTATGTATATCTGCAAAAGCAATGATGCAAAAGTGACTTTGTTACGCTTTCACGCTAAAACGGTTGAACGGATTTGGATGTTGGCACAAAGGTAGACCATGACCAGGATTAGAACAAAGGATACTCTTTATCCCGGCAGTACGTTCCCGTGGTGATATTAATTGTGCTTTTGGCAAAAATTTAAACCAAAATGTTATTGGGTAACTGAATTTTCGATTCAAAAATCGTTCCACGGCTTATTTTATTATTATTTTTTTTTTTAATGTAGTTGTTTTTAGTTTTTATGTTTTTTTTTTATTTTTACTACGGATGCTTTTAACGTGCACGTCTTTCTACAATGTTCTCACATGTATATTTTCAATATTAACGATATAACCAATATTTTGTAAAATATTTGATTTTAAAAGAGTGTCCGTGGAGTTTCTTGCCCGTTCTTCTCCATAGGATCTACGCTTTGGAATGGGCAATCTAGCTTCATTTTTCTGACTGACCGACCCAAGACCGACCCTTTGACATTTCAAAAGTGCCTGTAATTGGTTTATTTGAAATAAATGCTTTGAGTTTGAGTTTTGAGTTTGAGAGTTTTGTTCGAATTTACGTTAGGCGCCATGTCTAGCACGGGAGTGAAAATCGCGGCGATAATCTCGTCGTGCCACCAAATTCAATAGAAACTCTATGAATCAATCTCCTCCCGGCGAATTGATCGCAGCGATAATTTGTAGGCACAGTGTGACTATCGCCGCGATTCTCCCGCCCGTGGAAACGGCCCCTTAGGATTATGTAGCGCTTTTGTAAAGAGAGAAAGAAAAAAAATTCTTTATTCTGCACAAATAAAACGCACATTAGAAAAAAAAAAAAAATGACAAAGCAAAGTAGACTCAGAAAGCAATGTAAGCAAAAGCCTCGTATCTAAGTTGACAAACATTTTCCACTGGCTGATATCAGACCAAAGACAATAGGGAGGAAAACTAACTTTTTATCACGCTAGGTGGCACATGATCGACTGTCCTTTTTTCATTGATTTGACATAACGAACGATTGTCAAATTGTATGGATTTGTTTGTAAAACAATGTACAGTCGTTCAGAGCGCCATCTACAAACAGCTTTGCGTGTGGCTCCCCATTTACTAGGGTCTTTTATGCCTTCGATGAACTTGGGCTTGATGTAATGTTCAATTAGCTGGACTTACCTTGACCATGACGCCGGGGTGGTAGGCCTGCTCCTCCGCCGGCAGCTCCATGTCGCGCACGCACAGGATGGTGCCGTACGCGAACACGATGGCGTTGAGCGCGTACGTCAGCAGCCAGCCGAGCCCTGCGCCCGCGCCGGACCACACGCCGCGCGAGCGCGCGTGGCGGGACGCGGCGGAGAGCGAGCGGGAGTACCTGAGGGAGATGCAAGAGTTAGCAGGGATTAGCAGGGATGCTGCAGTTACATTTAGCAAATGAAATGAAATCATTTATTTCAGATATATATTCAGCATAAAATAAATACCAATAGTGGGTAACATGTAGAGGTTCTTTGTAATCAAACCTTAGCATAGTTATTACTGGCTGATGTTTCAATCATTCAAACATCGAATATACTTAGAAAAAAGTGATGCTCGCTTTTTTATAAGGATTGACAGATAGAGGCTCCGCATAGGACCTAGGCAGTGTGTGAATTATAATTTGATTCTGATTACTATTATAGCGGGCTTCAGCCCCATTTCTACTGTGCACTATTGTGTTTTTATTCCATAGCCTTTCACTGTGAGGTTCGAGCCCTCACAGTACATATACAGGGTGTAAAAAGACACATCACAAAGCTATGCATACTGTACTTCTAAGTAGTTTTTGCTGGAAAACTGGTGCCCCGCCCCTTCCCTCTTCGATACGCGTAGGTACTTGTCGGAAAAAGTTTAGTAAAAAACTACACTTACGTTTTAGTAAAAAAAAATGCGTCTTTGACCTTCAATATCTCCAGAACCAGTGGATTCCCAGGTATGGTCTAGTGGAAAAAAACGATCCAAATAATGGGTAGAATATGTGGCTTTCGGCCGAAGCCGACACTTGCGGAGACAAGTGTCTTTTTACACCCGGTATAATAAGTAAAATACAACATTATATGCATCAGGTAATCGGCGCGGCGTGGGATAAGGCATAACATAACCATTGATGCAGCGGGCTGTGGCTCCAGTCTCGTACCGCGGCTACCAAGGAATTTACTAATTAATAGCTCTTGAAGTTACAAAATTTCACAATTCGAGGAAAATAAACAACAAGGAATATTCTATTGAAATGTCGACCATATCCAAATTGAACAGGCTTAAATAAATTTATTTACAGATTAATGTCATATTCTTCATTCATTACATCATAAATATTTTGTTGGTCGGTTCTACTTAATATAAGAAATGGCGAAAAGGCGAAAACTTGTTTTGCTGAAGAGTGGTCTCGGTGCTGTGAAGCCACTCATGTGTTGCAATACTTGCGGCACTGACCTGTCCACCTCGATGTGCTCGCCAGCGTACGCCCGCACGGTCCTGATGTTGGCGAGCGCCTCCTCCACCACGCGCCCCGCCGTGCCGTATGCTGTCACTTCTTTACTTGAACACTTGGTCTGGTACTGCGGACAAGTTGGAATGTTATTAGTATTAAGTTCGCTACATCCTAATCTTCTTGCCCTTTTTAGTATACCTACATCAGCCGTCATTTCAGTAGTCACTCCCTTTCTAGCTATATCATTTTTCACACAATCCGTTCATTTTCTCTTTAGTCTTCTCTTACTCTTATAGCCATCCACATTAATTCATCCTAAGAGTAATCTACTCCATCATTTACCTAGTCCTCAACTGTGTTGGGGTCAGCTTCCAGTCTAACCATATGTAGCTGAATGCCAGTATTTTACATGGAGCTACTATGTCACCTCCAGAACGGTTACTGCTTACTTTTTGGCTCCTGAGATACAAGTATCTTTTAATTTACTTCAGGAGGCAGCTGTTCAACCTGATTTCGATTACCGCTTGTACTATCATGTTTAGTGTACAGACGCCAGCAGGTCAAGCCACCCGAAACTGTCAAATCCCAATCAACCTTGAACCTAATGCTTTAGCGATAAAGATGAAAATCTATTCAAGAAATTTGACAGATTGTAGTAGCTTGATGTGCTGGCGTCTGTACCTATGTGTTTTATGTGTTTCTCATCGTAGTACAGTTAACTTATTATTTATTTATTTTATTTTTGCTGGGTATCACAATACCTCTTGGTAAGACTGGTTGTACGAATTTCGGGTTTCTGACTACCCGTAACGACTGTCAAAGATCTTCTAATGACAATGGCAGGAATGTAGGACTCACGACTACAAATGAGTAACTTGTGACCAATCTTGTTCGTTACCTTAGCGACGAGTGCCGCGACTACAATGGACACGGGCACCACCGCCAGCCCCGACAGAGTGAGCTCCCAGCCGTAGTGCAGCGCCAGCGCCGCTCCGAACACGACGGTGCCTGCGAGGTTTGCGGTCATCGCTACGTGCTCGCCAACGCCACCGCGGAACTTCTCCATGTCTCTGTGGTAAGGTCGGTGAAGTAAGTAACAATAAAAAGGAATGAATTAAAGAAAAACAGAAAGAAAGCAATCACTGATGTGTTTAATTCCCACAGAGGAGTAAGTACATCATTATTAACGTAGAAAGTAGGTAACATAAATAATATTTGTCCTGTA
Source organism: Cosmia trapezina (assembly GCA_905163495.3). Classification (NCBI taxonomy): domain Eukaryota; kingdom Metazoa; phylum Arthropoda; class Insecta; order Lepidoptera; family Noctuidae; genus Cosmia; species Cosmia trapezina. The sequence continues at coordinate 14,372,292 of LR991049.1, forward strand.
TTAAAGGTGTAGGTTAAGGTGTAATAGTACACAAAATCTCTTAAGGGGTCATTGTACCAACCCATCAGTATGAACAACTTTTACTATGGGACCAAACCTGAAGTCGCGAAAAAAATATTAGCTGTTCCCTACATTTATGTTCGCACTAGCACTTCCCATGCGGCGTCGCCCGCGTCGATATTGTCAGATCGTGGGCTATTGTCGGATGTCGGACAATATCCTACGGGAACGTACTACCGCGAATTTCTTCATTATTCCTTGTCTACATTATAAAGGGAACTTCTGTGCAAAATTTCAGCTTTCTAGGTCCAAGGGTTTGGGCTGAGCGTTGATGAGTCAGTCAGTCAGTCAATCAGTCAGTCAGGACTTCTCTTTTTATTTATATAGATAACTCGTCAAAATGTAGGGAACAGCCGATTTTTTTCGCGATTTCAGGGTTGGTCCCATAGTAAAAGTTGTTGGTAATGATGAGTACAATGAACCCTTAAGAGATTTTGTGTATAAATAGATAGACCTTATATTTACATTTCGCCAGATAAGTTATATGACTTATGATTATGAGCCAGGTGGGCAGTCAACAATAATACTTCTGCCTACTCTATAAGGGTCATACAATCGTATGGTTATGTAAGTAACGGTTACAAGAACTTACTCAGTTAACGTAGACGCAAAGTTCATGGTGGTGTTGGTGTCGAAGAATGCGATCTCCTGACTGAGCACCGAGCGCAGTAGCCGCAACCGGAGACGAGTTACCTGCAGCAAAACATATCATAATCAGACTATAATGTTCCCACTACTAGAACACAGACCTCTCTGTGAGAAATAGTGAGTGACTAAGAAAATACTTGAAGAGTAGTAAGGGACCAAGAGTTGAACCCTGTGGAACACCCGTTTTAAACTTTAGGCCCTGGCAACTTTATTATACTAATGACAACTTTTAGTATCTTTGGTTAAACCAGTATCAAGTAGATTTTAGATAGTATTCCCACTGCTATAGTTACATCATATTTATAAGAATATCATTACATGTAGAATGTCGAAAGTTTTAGCCAAATCATAAAAAATGTAGTAGGTATAGTAGTCAGGATAAAATGTAAAAAAAAACAGCAATTAAAAAATTTGTACTTCACCTTTCTAATACTTAATTCATTTTGTAAACACAATGTACCCTTGTTTCCTGTCAAAAAAATATAAATCTCTAGTTACGTACCATTCTAGCAGCGGCCCACTGCACCATGGCCACAGCTACAGCCGCGCTGATGATGTGCAGCACAATGATGGCGGCGCTGGCTGCCGCGAATGCCTGGCTGTCTTCTATCAGAGCATCCATGTGTAGAGAGCGATTACCTGCTGGTCTGGAAATGGTAATAGTGGATTAAGTGCCAGCCCTATTGGGAAAAAGTGAACATATTGTTTATGGTAGTGTAATTTTCCCCACCAAAGTGGGACACAGTGGACAACAAAATTGTGAACATTCCACTTTGTCCACTGGTAGGAAAAAATGGTGAATAAAATAAAGATATTTTTGTTTATAATAATGGAATGGCTAATTCCTATTTCTGCGATACGTCTTGCTTTCGGGACTCATTATCTATCTGTTAAAACATCATTATCATTCAATCGAAAGGTGTTCACTGCTGAACATAGCTTCCGCCAAGCAACGCTGCAATGACCGGTCCTGTTCCTCCCGTATCCAGCGGATGGCAGGATAAACCGCCAACCCGAGCTGTGCCTTAAGGCGATACCAAAACAAATCGGGGGATTTTTCGTAACCATTTATTTCACTATTGCAGCATGTATGGATTTAATTTTTGGATATTGTTTATTTGACTATTTGATTACTATACTGACTGAAGGAAAACACATGGGGGTCGTATTTCCTCACGACACTGACACTGACATGATTCTAACCAATAAATTCCAGATAAGCTTGACAATGAGTTTGTCTTTTAATGCGAATTCTATTTTAATGTATGAATTAATTTGTTATCATTTTGCTAGAACATTCGATGTAAGTCTGAATATTAGCATACAAACATACAATCGCCTTCAATTAATCAACGTGCATGTTATTGTGTCTGAATACTTGACATCGACTTTAAACAGCTTCGATTAGTTATTATTATTTATTGATCATACAATATTAATTGCTTGAACTTTTTATAGAAGTAAGTGCATGTGACAGAATTGAATTCCGAAAAGACATCTACTTTTTTATGTTTTTTTCTGTACTTAATTCTAAAATCCTAAGTAATTTCATTGCAAAATTGCATTCAAAATGTGTGTATTAGGCAATTGAAAACTCTGGCTGAACATATTTTTGATAGATACTTTGCTTAATTTATTTTTAAACAATTTTTATTAGATTTAGCGCTTTTATTTTGGTTCCAGCGCATTGTTGCGCTGTCTTTTTTCCGCATTAATTGACTATGTCACTTTCTTATTCCCGCCCAGTTCGCTTTTTACATCTCATCTTTAAGGTAAGCGGTCACCAGTCACCATTATAGAAGTTTTCAGCCACATTGGCCATCTGTTCTGTCCACTGCTGCCACAAACTTTTGGTAATTCTTCTTCTTCTTCGGGCTATGTCGTATTACCTGATTCAATATAAGTACTCACACCATGCGTTCTCCACTGACGAAGGTCATCAGAAAGTACGCGTCAGGAGTCACCAACTGAGCGCAGTATCGCTTGACGGTCATCGCCATCAGCTCTTATTTAAGAAGTCCTCATAAATAACATCAGTACTCACACCGGGCGTCCTCCGCCGAAGGTCATCAGTACGTACGCGTCAGGAGTCACCATGTGAGCTCCGTGGCGCTTCACGAACAGCGCTGTGAGCTCGCCGTAGACCACGATGCCGCCGATGGTGCCCAGCGAGCTGAACATTGCTAGGACTACGCTGAAGAACGTTACTAGACGCTCTGTGACTGTTGCGTAGCGCCACTGTGGGAGAAAAAAGACACATGGTTAGTTCCGATGGATGTAGGTCTTCACTTCATCAGACACTCGGTAGACACTGCTACAAGGATCTTTTGGCGTTCAAGTGACGTTGTCAGGAGGGCGTTGTTGGTGAACATTTGTGCAATTGATTTGTGAAATGTATTGAAAAACAATATGGCGGCGTTAGTTCCGATGTTGGCCGCGCGCCATAAGGTCTTTGTAGATACAACGTTATAGTTCATTGGATGACAAACAAGTAGGTAGTTGACTCTTCTGAGGGGTAATGGTCGGTTGGTTCGCCAATGTGACTGTTCCTAGCCTTTCTTATGTTACTCGGTGGCTAGACCACCTGTATAGTAGGTAAGTGGGTACCACGGCCGGTGGACATTAAGGATACCATACAGGCGTCGCATGCGTATTGCCTTCGTAGAGACAAAGCCTCTACGAGTATCTAGTGCCAGTAAGTACAATTATATCATCAATCAGAATTACCCCATTATCGTAATTACCCCAATAAACTCTACGTAAGCCGACGTTCGCACGGACGTAAAAAAATCGCGGCGGGATTTTATAGCGCACTGGATTTTCAACTCTGGGTGTGTTGAGCCGAGCTTCGAGAATCCATCCTAACAAAAACAGAGTGCATCCCAGCGCGACGAAAAACACACTGTTGGATTTTCAACTCACGGCACTAAGCAGAGCGTTGAAAATGCAGTGCGCGATCTCTAACTCTTAGTTCATAGAGATATAGCCGTCCTTTTCTCACGCTTCCTGTTAGTAAAAGATAGCGATTCTCTAATTTTGTTTTAGATGGTGCCGATTCTCTTGCTCATAAAAAAAAAAAACTAAAATAGTGTTTTGTCAATTTCTTTGAGTTTTAAAGAAGAAGACAAAACACTATTTTAACTGAAGTGTGTTTATAGAGTTTTATTTTTTTATGAATAAGGGGCTATAAGCCAACGATGCAGTTTTTAAAAGTAGATAAATACAAAGGAAGATGATAATTATCTTTAATACAAGACAAAGCTTTTTGCATGTCTGAGAATTCCAGTGTTGCACGAAATACATTAATTTTATTTTATTTGATAACATAAAACAATGCATCAATAACAATTTGGTTTTAGTTCAGAAATAAAAGTTTTTACACAACAGGTATCGTTAACCTCATCATTTTATTCTTCCGTAATAATAAAACAATAATCAGTCAAATCATAATGTTAATAAAAAATCTTCATTCGAATAAAATCTATACATGTTATAATAATAAGGCTGAAGAGTTTGTTTGTTTGTACGCGCTAATCTCTGGAACTACCAGTGGGATTTGATTTTTGTTTGCATTTGATGCCCAATTTTATAAAAATGTGGCTGTTATTCTAGTATACAACGTGTAACGTTAAATGCGCAAAACCTCTTAAGGGGTCATTGTGCTCATCATTATGAACAACTTTTACTATGGGACCAAACCGCGAAATCGCGAAAAAAAATCAGCTGTTCAGTACATTTACGAGTATGTTCGCATAATTCGTCAAAATGTACTGAACAGCTGATTTTTTTTTCACGATTTCAGGTTTGGTCATAGTAAAAGTTGTTCATAATGATGTGTACAATGACCCCTTAAGAGGTTTTGCGCATTTAACGTTACACGTTGTATAGGGTGACTCATGGTAATTAGTGACCGATACCTAAACCCATGATTGTGCTCATGATAACAAACAACTTTTACTATGGGGCCAAACCTGAATCGCGAAAAAAAAATCAGCTGCTCCCTACATTTTGACGAGTTATGGAAACATGAATGTATGGGTCAGCTGAACGAACTCCCGTAATAAAATAATAATTAATGTTTCGAACAATAGAATAACTATAACTTGAGGACCGGTTGTTGTTTAATTTAAAACATCTTGTGAGTGCTTGATAAGGCGGCTGTTATGGTTTTAAATGCACTTTAAGTTACGGACAAGGAAATCTGTGTGATGCGTCATTTTAGCGCTCTTTGTAAGTATTATGTACAGTGGGCTGCATCAATTGGGTACCCCAATCAATCTGCCCAGCCTTTTCCCAACTATGTTGGGGTCGGCTTCCAGTCTAACCGGATGCAGCTGAATACCAGTATTTTACATGGAGCGACTGCCTATCTGACCTCCACAACCCATTAACTGGGTAATACGATACCCCTTGGTAAGACTGGTTGTCAGACTTTCGGGCTTCTGACGACCCGTAACGACTGTCAAAGATCCACGAATAACAGCCGGGACCAACGGCTTAACGTGCTTTCCGAGGCACGGAGGAATCTCGCTATGTAAAGATGGTCACCCATCCACTGACCAACCCCGGCAAGCGTAGCTTAACCTTACGGATCGACCCGTGCGGCTGTTATTACTTAGCCACGAGCTCCTGGTATTGGTATTGGGTACCCCATTTGTATTAAAATTTTAATACAACTGGGGTACCCAATTGATGCAGCCTGATGCATACACAACAACAACGCACACGGGGCGCTCTGTTGGAACCATAGACTACTATGTTGGAACTGCCACGACACTGTAGAGTGTAGCGCATCAGTAGGCCTACACAAAATAATCGTCGCATCTCTATGGAAGTTATCGATGGGCGCTGTCAATTCGTTGACGTATGATCACGTGACATTTCGATAGCTTATGTCAACCTCGTACATTTTTTGGCTTTTGTATAAAAAATAAATAAACAAAAACTTTATTATATCTTAATATTATATTTCTTCTGTAAGTACGTGTGTTTGTCACCTAACTCCTCCTAAACGGCGCGACCGATTTAGATGAAATTTTGTGTGTATATTTCAATGGGTTCCTGGATGGTTTGGCTCTATAGAGGGGTTCGAGGATCGTTCAGACAGGACAACGTCTGTCGAGTCCGCTAGCGCTAGTATGAGTCAACACCATAGATATTAGATCAACACCTACAAAATGATACCAAAATATTGACTCTACGCCAATTATTATAAGACTTATTTTCATTTGAACATATCCCTGCCTCAGCGCATAGACCCCATAATTACAATAAATTTAAGGATACAATGTCGCAGGTACTGCATTCTCTGTGCGAGCGAGCAGGTAGATATGACACCTTTACGAGTGCGAGTGAGCATAACTCTTAAATAATAATTGACCTAGAGTCAATATTTTGGTATCATCTTGTACAATTAGGTTGATTGAAATACTTTAGATTCAATTATTGATCATTGAATCTACCATGATGGCCCCACCGCATGCACGAGGAGAGTTCAAATCCGGGCCGTTCAATGCTTTTTCAATTCTTATGAAAGTATTCTTTACATACGCTTAGTAAGTAAGTAGGTACTAAGTTTATCTTGGAAAAAGACACTTGCCGAAACCGAAAGCCACATATTCTACCCATTATTTGTATCGTTTTTTTCCACTAGACCATACCTGGGAATCCACTGGTTCTGGAGATATTGAAGGTCAAAGTCGCATTTTTTTTTACTAAAACGTATTCCAAGTGTTATTACTAAACTTTTCCCGACAAGTACCTACGGGTACCATAGAGCGAAGGGGCGGGGCTTAACTCTGTGTGCCTTGGTTCACGTTACATTGCGCGTAATAAAACATTGCTTTTTTTATACCTAACATTTATAGTCGTTTCCCAGCAATATTTTTTGCGCAAAGCTACTTAGTTAGATGTACAATCACAGATTAATACAGATGGGACACTCCGCAAAATAAAAAAAATTAAAAAGCGACAGTAGCTGGATTCAAGATCACCGGAAGTCCAGCGTAAGTTGAGCCGTGATGGTGTGTAGTTTGATAGAAGGTGGCGACCAGGTTATGTTGGACTACTTACCTAGCAATGACTTCCGCTCAACACCCCGTTTTCACACCAAACCAACATAACCTGGTCGCCACCTTCTACCAAACTACACACCATCATGGCTCAACTTACGCTGGACTTCCAGTGGTCTTGAATCCCCAATAAACAGCTACTAGCGGCTCTTGCTACGACACAATAAAGTGCAATTCAGGTCGCACAACGCTTATTACTTACAGCGCTATATTTACCTAGAATTTGCCTCTCTTTTTACCGCGTAACTCTTATACCTTCTGCCTCGTTAGGGTTGTCTTCTGTTACGACGCGGCGCGTGAGCGAGTATCGAACTAACGTGCTCCCGGCCGCGCGCGGCAGCCCACACTGAACTGACCCAGTGAGATGAGCCCGCCGCGTACTTGTAGCTTCATACCTACACTGCGGAGTGTCCCATCTGTATTAATCTGTGGTACAGTATGCATAGTTGAGGGCTTTGTGAGGAGTCTTTTTAAACCCTGTATAAGTCTGATATCGCCAGCCCGTCTTGAGCAAGCTGGTGATTAATGCTGGTGCCTTCTCTGTGTGAGAAGAGGGCTGTGCCCAGCAGAGGGGCAGGGATAGACTGGTGTTAGGTGAACCACCGATAGTTATAACGATAAATTAACAAGATGTAGGAAGCAGTAAGTATCTCAATCTGCCTGCCTTTTCCCAACTATGTTGGGGTCGGCTTCCAGTCTCACCGGATGCAGCTGAATACACACACACACACACACACATGCACTGACACATGCTGAGCTGGACTCCCATTTGCTGCAACATTGAGACACACACCGCACTGTGTATTCCGTTGTTAATTTTATTTTAAGTACCTACCAATGTCATAGTGTCACTTTTATTTGTGTTATTCTTCTATTTTTTTTATTTTTTTTTTTATTGGCACCTTGTTAATTTTACTTTACCATTTAATTGTACTTTTGTGTGTTTGTGCTATGTCTTTTGTGTGCACTAAATAAATGATTTATCTATCTATCTATCTAATACCTGTAAATAACATGGAGCGACTGCCTATCTGACCTTTACAACCCGGTAACTGGGTAATACGATACCCCTTGGTAAGACTAGTTGTCAGAACTGTAGGAGTAATATGGTAGGTAACAACTCGAAAAAATAGACCGAAATAGACCTGCATTTAGATTTTTTTTTCCTTAGTTCTAAAATAGATTTCAGGACACATGAAATCACTTCTTATGTATTGTAGATTACTGTGTATTTTTTTCCTATCAGAAAGATGCTATAGTTACTGTAAAATATGGTTACAAAGTTACTTAGTTTCGCCGTATTTTAGGGAGGAGCAGCCTTAACGTGCTTTCCGAGGCACGGAGGAGTCTCGGTATGTAAAGATGGTCACCCATCCACGGACCAACCCCGGCAAGCGTAGCTTAATCTGATGGATCGACCCGTGCGGCTGTTATTACTTAGCCACGAGCGCCTCTTTATACTTTATAGGAAGCAGTATACTAAGGAAGTTAATTAACAGAAATGCGAGCTAATAGACAAAGATGTTTAAATGACTTTTTAATTGTCTGAATAAATAATGTCATTAGGTACACAATACCTTTGACTTTTATATTGCTTTATATCAATGCTAGAAGCCTAATCCATCCATATATTATGTATTAATATGATGCGAAAGGGAGTTGTTTTGCTACGCTTTCACGCTAAAACGGCTGAACGGTTTTGCTTGAATTTGGCACATGGGTAAATCATGACCTAGAGAAGAACATAGGCTAATTTTTATCCTGTATCGCGGACGGAGTCGCGGGCAACAGCTAGTAGCTAGGTACAGTCAGCAACAAAAGTAGATTAACAGTTGAGTTTTCTAAATCTTCATTATTGAGAAAAATACTTCATTAAAATCGGAACAGATGTAAATTTTAAAGTCTCTTAAAAAATCTCAAAGCGAAAACTCGAAATAATATTGTGACATAAAAACTTCTGCTCTATACCTAATAGAGCAGAAGTTTTTTTTTCAGACCCAATTTTTTTCTATAATAAAGTTTTACGGAATCGTTTTTTCGTCAAACACGCTCTTTACCATATTATTTATTTCAAAATGAATGCTGCAGTATTTTCGACATAACGGAGGATCATGCTGAGCCATTTGAGGTAATATAAGCTCTTAACCTGTAGTAGTTCTTACATAATTGGCACGTGTTGGCACACTGCTCGACGTAATGACCTCTTACACGATGTCCTCGCGCTCGGTCAGTGTCGTGAGAATCGGCGCCATTGTCCCCGCGAATGGTTGCTGCAGTTCGTGTGAACAGGCCTTTACTGTGAGGACAATCTGCATCCTAATTGCGTAACACAATAACAATCACGATCTGAAAGATTTTGTTGTATATTGGTAATTGCATTGCTTCGTTTGCTCAACGTACGTTACCTAATATGATAGTACCTAATTAAGGGGTTACATCGATAAATTTTGTGTTTTTACAGGGTGTAAGTGTAAACATTGGCAATCTTTTAAGGGGTCATTGTACTCATCATTATGAACAACTTTTACTATAGGTGGTCTCATATAAAAAAAAAATCAGCTGTTCAGTAAATTTATGTTCGCATAATTCGTCAAAATGTAGGCAACAGCTGATTTTTTTTTCGATTTCAGGTTTGGTCTCATACTAAAAGTTGTTCATAATGATTCAATGAGTACAATGACCCCTTAAAAGATTGCCACTATTTCACTTACATCCTGTATAGCCAAATGTGGGTATATGGTTATAGCATTTGGATTTTCCTTAAAATGTGTTATTTGACTATATTGTCAATTGCTATACTAAAACCGAAACATGGTAACCTTCTTGAAAATTGAAAAAAATTCCAAAGTAGCACCATTTATTTTCTGTTTTATACAGATAGTAAAACTTTGATTTAAGTATGGAATTGTGTCATAAATCTACATTTAAACGAGTGACAAGAACGCATGAGTCTTCTGTCTCGCGCGTCAAACTAGACAGCCAAAGCGCCATTTCACTTACACACCGAGCTAAACCACGCTTGGATGTATCCTCTTAACGTATTGAATGTTGTTGCATACAACTATCAAGGAATGACAGTTTGATTTAAGGCGAAAGCGCCAGGGTAGCCCGCGAAATTCAAAATTTCTTACGTTTTTTGCAATTTGTAGGTCAGTGTGAGCTTGTGTGTTGATTAAAATATGATTCGCGGCCGTAGCTAATATGGTTTTACAGAATTATAATCATTACAATCAGCAATACAACTCCATAAGTTAGCATTTACCTCAAATCTAGCGATTTCATGAAATCATGAGGTTTGAGATAAATGCTCACTTATGGAGTTGTATTGCTGATTCCAATGATTATAATTCTGTAAAACCATATTAGCTACGGCCGCGAATCATATTTTAATCAACACACAAGCTCACACTGGCGTACAAATTGCAAAAATCATCTTGAAGTGTCTTATATATTTTTTATTTTAAAACCTCAGTTCAAAAATAAACTGCAACTAAAAACCAATGTAAATACAACAATAATGATTACTAAATCAATTGAACCATTAGTTTAAGCAGTAGTTTATTTGTATTTGTGTAAAAAGTCATTAACATTGTTTTAAACCTTTATTTAACTACCTAAACCTTTCTAGTATAGACTCCGCAAGCAAAATATGTTTGAGTTGATAGGCCTTATGAAACGCGAGTGTCTGTTGACCTCACATGAGGTCGCCCTATTCTTTTATTCGCGTAGTATTGTAGTAGGTGATTAACTCACGATCTTTGTCGGAACTGTCCTCATGCAAGAACATTGTGGCGACGTTCTCACAGCCTTCACTGAGGTCTCTAATAAAAGCAGCAGACGTACTAACGGTCGAACAAATACAGGGTCAAAGTAAATCAGCTAGCGGGACTCCGTAGATAAACACGATAAAATAAAAATAAAAAAGATTTTACGTTTTTTTTGGGGTCACCGCGACCGCTGGTAGTTTTGTTTCATAAAGAAAATCTGCTTTCTTTTGTTTTATCATATTTAATATCGATACCCTGTGAAGTATATACACTATAAAAAAATAGTTTTTTTTTAACTGATGTTTCAAGTGAATCACTTGAAACCGCAGTTAGGGTATCAGTTGAAGTGATCCACTAACTGCGATCGAGGACCGACCACACAAAAAAACCGGCCAATCAGACCACGCACACAACGAAAGGTTCCGTAGCCGCGTAGTTGAAAAGAATTTATCCCAAAACAAACTTAACATTGTAGTTGAAAAACATGTTCTCCCAAACATTCAACTTTACTTGTGCTGTAAGACCTTGCTTCTTGCCAAATTTCATGATTGTAGGTCAACGGGAAGTACCCTGTAGGTTTTGATTTACTTGCGAGTATCGCAAGTGCGAGTGTCGCCTATATGGCCGTATTTTTTATTGCGTTGACTTAGAAGCTTAATTTTTTTAGAACTCTAAGGGTATATAGATTTAGAAGATTCACCGGGGAAGCTGAACTTGGAGCAACATGGCGGCGTCGTCTTAAAAAAGCCCATCCATAATTATATTACCCGTCTCTCCACTATTCCATTGCTTATTTTACGGTGCATACTGGGTAGGCTGAATAATCCTTATCCATATCCTAAGAGCATGTCTTCCCTACCATTACCGCGCCCCAATATTTTTTTTTATTTTGTCATGTTTATTTAGATATCCCATGTTTATTTAGACCCATCTTCAGTCCGTGGAGTTTCGCTACCTAATTTAATTTGACCATTTATTTACGTAAGTTTTATGAAGATATGGCTAGAAAGGGGGTGACTACCGGGATGAAGATGTATGGAAGAAGACAAACGTTGCGCCGCCGCCGACCACATACCGAGTGTAAAAAGATACTTGCCGAAGCCGAAAGCCACATATTCTACCCATTATTTGGATCGTTTTTTTCCACTAGACCATACCTGGGAATCCACTGGTTCTGGAGATATTGAAGGTCAAAGTTGCATTTTTTTTTACTAAAACGTATTCCAAGTGTTACTACCATATCCGTGGTTACTACTAAACTGTTTCCGACAAGTACCTACGCGTACCGGAGAGCGAAGGGGCGGGGCTTAACTCCGTTTGCCTGCGCTCGCGTTACATTGCGCGTAAAAAAAATTGCTTTTTTATACCTAAAAATAAAAGTCGTTTCACAGCAATAATTTTTGCGCAGACCTACTTAGTTAGTCGGCGTTCCCACGAGCGAAATAAAATCGCGGCGGGATTGTATCGCGCACTGGATTTTCAACTCTCGTTGTTGAGCGGAGCGTTGAGAATCCGACCTAACAAAAAAACTTTTTAACAAAAAAAAAAAAAACCGACTTCCAAAAATCACTAGGTACAAAGTGAAAAATAACTTTAATTTCGGAAGTCGGTGTCTTTGGTTTTTAGTTTCGTTTTTTGCCACCGACTTCCGAAATTAAAGTTATTTTTCACTTAGTAGTGATTTTTGGAAGTCGGTTTTTTTTTGTTAAAAAGTTTTTATTTCTCGCTTTTTAGTGGGTCTGTTTATAATTTGTATAAGTTACAATAGTCTAATGTCAATTGCTCATCACATGTTACAAAATATTGCTTTTCCCGATGCTGGGACGTTAATTGTTGAGGAGTTCTGCTGGTAAGAACCAGGAGAACTCCTCAACAACCACTCACCACACGCATTGTGTGACGAGCGGAAATTGCTTAGCAACCATATTAAAGTAATCGAATCGCAACCCGTGAAATATTTATCATTGAGTAGTTCTGGTAGCCATCTGTGGTCTTCATCATCAGTTCCACTTCACCAAGTGGTGCTTTCCGAGAGCAAATGCACGAGCTACTAAAAAAATACCCAAATCGCTATAGGTGTGCCTATAATATTTGAAGAGTTCCTTCGATTTCTCCAGGATCCCATCATCAGAACTGGATTTTGACAAAAATGGGACCATTTGGGAAGTTTACCCTTTCCAACAAAAAAATATTTTTTCAAATCGGTTGGCAAGCGACGGAGTTATGCGCGAACAAACATAAAAAAAAAATACTAACATCCGAAGGAGGTTCTCACCTCCTCCTTTTTAGAAGTCGGTTAAAAACAGAGTGCATCCCAGCGCGACGAAAAACACACTGTTGGATTTTCAACTCCCGGCGCTAAGCAGAGAGTTGAAAATCCAGTGCGCGATAAAATCCCGCCGCGATTTTATTACGCTCGTGGAAACAGGGGTTTAGATGTACAGTATGCATAGTTGACGGCTTTCTGATGTGTCTTGTTACACCCGGTACCTATACATTGGTACCTATACATTGGGATCTGGGGGCCTACTCCCTAAGTCCGTCCGTCTTTCCGTCCGGCCGTTCCTCCGTCCGTCTGACATTACGATCCACCAAAACAAGTGTAAAAGTTAAATTTTTCGGACGGGCAAAAACACATCGGGAGTAGGTACAACTGGCAAATCATGTTGTCATTAATACTTCGTTCGGGCCCCGAACCAATCATCCATCCGTAGATGATACGGAGTAAGAAACGCCCGTAACGAAGGCCGAAACTACGGGTTTCGTCCTTAGGGAGTAGGCCCCCAGATGACGAATGTTGTATTTTGCTATCTACTCAACCACTAGTTCTATGCAGGAAATTCCGGTAATTTTTTTCCTAACAGATCAATCAAATAATTTAAATATTTTCCTATTAGTACAGTATTTCTATGGAATCCCGGTATATATTATTCAGTAGTACTTGGTTGACGTCATCATAGTGTAGTGAACTGTAGTGTTTAATACTGTTTAGTAGTTAAAACCTCTTAACGGTTACCGAATGACACATTTGTTGACCGATTACGGCGACATTCGGAGAAATCAAGAAAATAAAAACTGAACACCCATTAGCTATTATGTATAGATCATTTAATGTTGTTCAAAATGTTCATTTAATTACGTAGGTATAATGTAAGTATTTTATTTATTAACACAGTTTATTATTATTATTTTTGCATAATAACTCTTTGCTGAAATTAATAATGGTAAAAAAGGAACCCTTATGGTGTGACTCAGTCTGTCTGTCGGTCTGTCTGTGTGTCACAGCTGGATATCTCAAGAACTACTAGTGCTATCAACTTGAAATTTGGAACAGTTTTAGATGACGTTTACCCAACTATTTTGCAAATAAGAAAGAAATAAAAATATTTATATTTTTTTTGCAACAAGGACTAAAACCGGGTCTTAAAAATTGAAAGTGGGGCTACTAGGGCATGTGGGGTATCATATGAAAGAACGCTGTTTGCACATTCTCAAACTATTATTTTTTTTTAAGCCGCACATTTTCCGACTTTTGATGAAAAATGTAAAAAAAAAACCGTTCCCCCCCTTATCTCCGAAGTTTGCAAAGAGAAAAATCTGAAATTATTCGATGTGATAGAAGTTTATGTAAAGATTACAGGAAAAATAAAACAATGTCTCTAAGTAGCACACTTTTTCAGAAATCAGAACACAACCCTCGGTGCGCGAGTCCGACTCGCTCTTGACCGGTTTTTTTTATATCAATGACCGAATGACACATTTGTTGACCGGGGTCGCGGGTTGTTCGAAAGAGATACCGCGGCCCTGGCACAGACAACTGAAGGAACACGGGTGGGTTTAGTCAGTAAAAGTCTGACACGCCCTTCCGCTCCACCCAGAGCGGGAGAAGTCATATGATGAGTTCCCGTCCACAAAAAAAAATCCTTATTATGAGTAAGTGCAAGCCTTTTTTTATAGCGTTTCGTAAAACTGATTGTATATAAAGATTCAATAATTTTGTGGATGGCTATAATAATAAATTAATAATAGTTAGTTAGTCCTCCATACTGAATTTCGTTTTTTTTTTGTGGAGTCATCGACCGTTGTAATTATTGTAGTCACTCGAAATATCAGTTTATAACATCTGTTTTTTTTATGTACATTTCACAGACGTGGTGGATATCGATATAAAAACACGATAAAACAGTTTTTCTCAACTCATGACTACTTTATGTAACAACACTTTCAGCGGTCGTTGACCTTCCGAAAAAAACATCAAATCGTTTAATTTTTTATTTTATTTTTGCGTCTGCGGAGTTTAGCTAGCTAATTTAAAATAACCCTGTATAAATAAAAGTGTTTTAAAATAACACTATGAATAACAGTGTTTTAAAATAACCTTGTATAAATAAAAGTGTTTCAAAATAACCCTAAATAAATAACAGTGTTTTGAATGATGATAATCGTATAATATTCATACGGAACATCTGAATGCGTCAGCCAGCATTCCTGTGTGAGATTAAACAGGAAAACGTAGCGCTCGCGAGTACTCGCGATCTGAGTCAGGTTTTACCAGTTGAGGTAAAGCGATGCGATGTAATGCGGCGACTGATGCTGACGGAGGGGCAGGGGGTTCCATAGCACGTGTGCGGCATGCGTGCGGGGTCGTTGCTGCTAGGTTCATTATAAAAAACCGGTCAAGAGCGAGTCGGACTCGCGCACCGAGGGTTCCGTTCCGATTTCGGAAAAAGTATGCTATTTAGAGACATCGTTTTATTTTTCCTGTAATTTTTATATTAACTTCTATCACATAGAATAATTTCTGATTTTTCTCTTTGCAAACTTCGGAGAAAGGGGGGGGGGGGTATTTTTTTTACATTTTTCATCAGAAGTCGAAAACTATGCGGCCTAAAAAAAAATAAAAATATGTTTGAGAATGTGCAAACACCGTTCTTTCATATGATACCCCACATGACCTAGTCACTCCATCACCTGTACCACAGATTCTGTGCCTGTACGAGTACCTACGTCGTCAGTCACGTCTCGGACACCAGGCATCCCTATCATGGCGGGCGCGGTAATTCCTTCCTTGTCTGCGAGCATCCGATGACGTCATCGAGGATGAAATATTCAGAGAGTACGTAGAAGGCATCGCGCCTCTCAAGCTCGAAGTTGTGGGTTCAAACCTGGGCAAGTACGAATGTGACTTTTTCAACGAGTAAACCATCGTGAGGAGTCCTGGACCCTCCCCCTCCTGTGGACCTGGTTAATATAAGTCGGAAATCACCGACCCGTCTTGAGCAAGACTTAAACATAGGTACCTAACTCCCGAAATGTGGGTGTATAATAATATGTTATGTCAAACCTCGAAGCTCCGGCGCTCCTAAGTTTCACTAGTCAATCCTCAGATCAGTCTTAGTCAAAGCCCAAACAAATGAAGTTTTTCGACCTCTGACTAAAGAATTTTCGTCAAACCTAGGAGAAACTAATTTGGTCAGGCAAACGTCGAAACTCAATTTAATGAAATCGGGGTTTGACCAGTCAAACTAACTTACCTCAAAACACCAGGGGATATTTTTGTCTGCAGAGTTTAAAGGAATCTTACAAAACCGAACCTCGGGGTGCCCCTGACGTCGACGTTTGGCCGAGTCTGCCAGTCGCTTCTAGGATCGACTAGGCAAAGCCCGAAATAGATTATTTTACTTTCGACGTTTTACTGAAAAGTTAGGAAATTCTAGGTTTGACCAAAAATTTTTTAGTCAAAGGCCGAAATTGGAATTTATTTAGCGGTTTGCCCGAAGGCTTTGGTCAAACCTAGGATAAACAGTAATTCCGCGAAGAGACTGCATATCGACCTTTGACTATGACACATACACCTCTGCCCAACCCTTCGGGTTCGGGGATTACTGGCGTGATAATGATGCTTTGTATCCCTTCAAAACAGAACACCATGTAAGGCGATTACCACACTGCACGGCGCGGGGCGGCAGATTTAAGGCGCTACCAAAATAAATTGGGGGATTTTTCGTAACATTCTTAATTCGTTGATTGCAACATAATAAGGATTTAAATTTTGGATATATGTTTATTGGTTACTTACTTGATTAATACTGTGACTGAAGGAAAACACAATTGGCTTAAACGTTGATAGAATTTAATTCCGAGAATACCTCTACTTTTACGTTTTTTTCTGTAGTTCTAAAACCCTAGGTAAATTCATTGCAAAATTGCATTCAAAATGTGCGTATTAGGTCATTTGAAATCTCTGGCTGAAAATATTTTTGATACTTAATTTACTTATTTTTAAACAATTTTTATTTGTTTTGGCGCTTATATTTTGGTTCCAGCGCATTGTTGCGCTGTCTTTTTATCGCATGTGGAAGTAAATTGACTCTGTCACTTTGTTAGTATTAGTTTGTACAGAAAACAAGGAAGAAGAAATATATACAACGTGTAACGTTAAATGCGCAAAACCTCTTAAGGGGTCATTGTACTCATAATTATGAACAACTTTTACTATGAGACCAAATCTGAAATCGCGAAAAAAAAATCAGCTGTTCAGTACATTTTAGTCCCATGGTAAAAGTTGTTCATAATGATGAGTACAATGACCCCTTAAGAGGTTTTGCGCAGTTAACGTTACACGTTGTATCAGTTGGCAGTACTTCCCCGGCCCAGCTCGGCACGAAGAGATCAACTGCTAGTAGGTAGGTACTATTTTATCTTAGCCCATAATATTAAGTTAATGTAATAAAACATTAGTATTGCGGTCGCGCGTCATAGAGCTGCTGCGTTTTCTCACGAACATAGTTTGGTTCGAACATTTTCCTTCCTCGCATTACTTAATATGTCGTAACTAATAAGTACGTCATTGACTTATATCAGTGGGGACAGTACCGCGCGTTAAGGCGCGGTATTAGCTCAATATTCACAAAAATTGGTTTCTTGGATTGTCGAGTATGACGTAACGCAATGAAACTATCCGACGCAAAAAATATAGTGGACAGAGAAGGGTTTATAGTAAAAAACAGTTTGTTATGCCCAATAAAAAATTGGGAAGTTGCTCCACAAAAATAAACCTTGGTGTCGAACATCTCTGTATTTTCAGCAATGACGACATTCTTTTTTTTTTTAAGAATCTAATAGAATTAGCTTTTTTTTAAAACTAATGCACATCGCAGCTTAGTCACATCTCGGCAACAAAATATTATTTTAAATTTTCAACCTTATTTCAAGACAGCTAATGATGACAATAGATTACGCGGTTGTGTGCCATTTAAAATTCTTTTTTTGTTTATAATACATAAAAAAAAAATATATATACGCGACGAATTGATAACCTCCTCCTTTTTGTTTTTGAAAAGTCGGTTAAAAATTAATCCCTATTTCCCTTGGTCATCGCATCACGCGTGAACGGATGGAACAATTTCGCGGTTGTGTGCCATTTAAAATCGTAGTCAATCCGCGCCTTAAGAGGCTACCGAGCGCGCAGTGGCGCCCTCATCGTTTGTTTGGTTATTTCTTTTATTTTATAATGAAAATGCAGAAAATAAGCTGGAATAGTTGTGGTCCACAAGACTATACTTACGTTATTATTATTACAAAAATAAAAGCTTTATATTGTTAAGTTTTATTATAATCGTTAAAATGGAAAATAGTGGCATTTTCATTCTACAGGGTGGGTAAAAAATCGTGGATCAAACGAAACAGAGTTAATTGGGGTTATTTGCATTAAAAATATCTCTGTGGCAGAGCACTAACGTGATCTCCTTAGAAAGAAAGAAAGAAAAACTATTTACGCACACACGGCACACACATAAATTAAAAGTTATGAGTAAAATGGGTAAAACAATAAATGAAAAAAATTTAAAACAATAAATGGTGTTTAGTTGCTTCTAGTCATCACGACAAAAGTGCTTTTATGACAGTGGGTACTATGAATATGAGTATTGGCACTTTTTTCAATATCTTTTTATTGTTACTTACCTACTTTTAAAAAAAAATATTTTTAATTATTTTTTTAATCTTTTTTTATTTTTTTCCACTGCAAATAACGCCAACTATCGCCATGTTTCGTTTGATCCACGATTTTTGACGCACTCTGTATAATAAAAGAAATAACCAAACAAACGATGAGGGCGCCACTGTGCGCTCGGTAGCGACACACAGAAAGAGACTTCTTCTTTTTCGTATCGATGGCAAATATAAGATTGGGTATTATTATAAAAAAGAGACACAGGTATAACAGAGAAGACACTTTACATTATAAAGACTTTTAGGGTTCCGTACCAAAATGGTAAAAAAGGAACCCTTATGGTGTCACTCAGTCTGTCTGTCTGTCACAGCTACTCAAGAACTACTAATGCTATCAACTTGAAATTTGGAACTTTGGAAATTTGGAGTTTCAGATGACGTTTACCCAACTATTTTGCAAATAAGAAAGATATAAAAATATTTACATTTTTTTTTAACAGGTGCTGAAAAGGGGTCTTAAAAATTCAAAGTGGGTCTACTAAGTGGGCATGTTGGGTATCATATGAAAGAGCGCTGTTTGCACATTCTCATACATTTTTTTATTTTTTTTTAGGTCGCATAGTTTTCGACTTTTGATGAAAAATGTAAAAAAAAATACCGTTCCCCCTTTAACTCCGAAGTTTCCAAGGAGAAAAATCTGAAATTATTCTATGTGATAGAAGTTTATGTACAGACAGACAGACAGACGGACAGACAGACAGACAGACAGACAAAAATTTTACTGATTGCATTTTTGGCATCAGTATCGATCACTAATTACCCCCTGATAGTTATTTTGAAAATATATATCATGTACAGAATTGACCTCTCTACAGATTTATTATAAGTATAGATTACAGGAAAAATAAAACGATGTCTCTAAATAGCATACTTTTTAGAAATCGGAACGGAACCCTCGGTGAGCGAGTCCGACTCGCCCTTGACCGGTTTTTTTTTTAAAGTCGATGTGCCTATGCCACACAGGCGCCACACGCTGTACCTACTTCGTTTAAAGCTTGTACAGGCTGACTGGGAATTTACGGAATTTTGGTTTCTCATAGGCCCAGGTTGAGTTTGAAGTACTAATCATGCTCTCCTGTCCAAGGGTCATTCAATGCAGCCAAGCAAGGCGCGCAAGGTTACCCACACTTTGCGAATCTTATTTAATTCACACTTATCATTTAGCTATGGTTAAGTCATTGTCATCATATTGTCCTTGAGCACATCCATCGTCCAGTCAGTCAATATTGTTCATTATGATAATTCCCACGCGATCGTTATTTGTAGAGCCATAAGGAAACACGTGGAGTGCATTAAACTACTCTCCATGAGGCTCTATACCTAAGTGTATGCGTTTGAGGTGCGTTGTTAGTTTGAGGTGCGTTGTTAGTTTGAGGTGCGTTGTTAGTTTGAGGTGCGTTGTTAGTTTGAGGTGCGTTGTTAGTTTGAGGTGCGTTGTTAGTTTGAGGTGCGTTGTTAGTTTGAGGTGCGTTGTTAGTTTGAGGTGCGTTGTTAGTTTGAGGTGCGTTGTTAGTTTGAGGTGCGTTGTTAGTTTGAGGTGCGTTGTTAGTTTGAGGTGCGTTGTTAGTTTCGGTTTGCGCTCTTTGATAACATTACATAACATGACGGCTGTGTTTGATAACATCACACGAAGGGTAGGCAGAGGTGTACCTACCTGTAGTCTGTAGTACACTTGTTTTATCTCACGAAAGCGGGCGAGCCATACTTGTATGTGTAAATGTTACATGCACATTGTCTTTGTGTGCGTGAGCTCGGCAGCGAAAGAAAAGAAATTCGAATAATAATAGTAAGTAATTCACATAGACTTATAAAAAAAGATGGACTCCGCGCCACGCATATCGAAAGTGAAGCACAGTAAGTTTGTACAAACACGCCTCGCGCACACATTTACATCATAGTATGCCGACCGGCCGCCATTACGTGACACGAGCGACGGCGTCTTTGCAGGTACTCAAATCATGCACACATAGATCGGCACGGTGCTTCACTTTCGATATGCGCGGCGCGGAGTTCATCTTTTTTTATAAGTCTCAATCAATCTGCCCAGCCTTTTCCCAACTATGTTGGGGTTAGCTTCCAGTCTAACCGGATGCAGCTGAATACCAGTATTTTACATGGAGCGACTGCCTGTCTGACCTCCACAACCCAGTAACTGGGTAATACGATACCCTTTGGTTGTCAGACTTTCGGGCTTCTGACGACCCGTAACGACTGTCAAAGATCCACGAATGACAGCCGGGACCAACGGCTTAATGTGCTTTCCGAGGCACGGAGGAGTCTCGGTATGTAAAGATGGTCACCAATCCACTGACCAACCCCGGCAAGCGTAGCTTAACCTCATGGATCGACCCGTGCGGCTGTTATTACTTAGCCACGAGCTCCTCCTTTTTTTATAAGTCTATGGTAATTCATTTCTTTTTGCGAACGTTGTCTTAGCACTGTACTCAGGTACTCGGGTCACATCGAGTCCTAGTCGTTGTAGTTCAGTGCCTGCCCCCAGCGCAGCGTGTTGTCGAGCAAACCATACAATTACCATAAATACAACATAAGTTCCACGCCGATGCGTACTCGTAGAATACCAATATCAAGTACAAAGGGTAATTGACTTACCCGTACAACACAACATCACGGCTGTTCCCCTGAGCGGCCAGGCAGAGGCAACGTTCAGCCTCATTTCACCAGCTATGTTGAAATTTTCGTTGGTCTTTATTGTCGCAACCAGTACAAAAGTTTAAGCATTATTTTATTTTTAACCGACTTCAGAATGCCGAAAGTCTGACAACCAGTCTTACCAAGGGGTATCGTATTACCCAGTTACTGGGTTGTGGAGGTCACATAGGCAGTCGCTCCATGTGAAATACGGGTATTCAGCTGTATCCGGTTAGACTGGATCTGGAACCGACTCCAACATAGTTGGGAAAGGCGGGCAGATTGATTGACTTCTCTACCAGTCGTCATCTCGGTAGTCACTCCTTTTCTAGCCACATCATCTTTCACACAGTCCATCCATCTGAACTTGTGCACAGAATACATAACAGTGACTTGTGAAGGCTACTACTTCTTGTTATTCTGTAATCATCTCACCGTGAAAACTTCAGTGAAGTGAGCGTGGAGTGAGCTGTCAGTGTCATCCCACCTGATGCTAGGGATGGACCAAGCACATTTTTACAGTCATAATCGAGATTTTAATAATATTTTTTAGGCTATTCTAGTGATCATTTTATATTATTTGAAAGCTTGTATTTAAGTGTCTAACTCTAAACATTACTATGAGTACCTTAAGGGTTTTTGCAAAACAGAAATTCAGTCACAAACGCAATTTTGTTTTTTTTAAATATTTTTCCAAGACCAGTCCGTATGTACTTATACTGTACTTAAACTTATAGGTACTTAGCATAAAAATATAATTAAAATCTCGATTATGATTGTAAATGTAATTTGGTCAATCCCTAGCATCAGTGGGATGACACTGACAGCTCACTCCACGCAAGTTTTCACGGTGACATTTTTACAGAATCGACCAGCTGTGCCTAATGGTTAGGACCGGGCCTACAGTCCTAGTTCTTTTTCCCATGATTCATGTTCAGAATGTTTTCATAATAATCTTGTACTAATAGCATTAGGTGCACGTTGTGTGCTAAGAAACAATGCGTTGCTTCCTTCAGCACTGTTTAGTAAACATTCTTCTTTAGGTTCCGTACCCAAAGGGTGCCACGTGCCACCAGACCCTATTACTGAGGCTCCGCTGTCCGTCCGTCTGTCACAAGGCTGCATCTTTTTAACTGTAGTAAGTAGACACTTGATATTTCACAGAGAGTGTACTACTATGCCCGCTTTACCAATAAATAATAAAAATAAAAACGCACAAGAACGTGTTTTTATCGGCGTTTTCTTACGTGTCAAAAAATAATGTAGTGTTAAAAGGGTGGTATGGAACGCTTCGTGTGCGGGTCCTTGGTCGGTTTTTAGGGTTCCGTACCAAAATGGTAAAAAAAAGAACCCTTATGGTGTGACTCAGTCTGTCTGTCTGTCTGTCTGTCACAGCTGGATATCTCAAGAACTACTAATGCTACGTTTCCCCCACTATTTTGCAAATAAGAAAGAAATTAAAATTTTAATATTTTTTTTGCAACATGGACTCTAGGGCGTGTGGGGTATCATATGAAAGAGCGCTGATTGCACATTCTCATACATTTTTTTGTACAACGCAGATAAAAAACTAAGAATCACGCGAAAAATAGCAAGCGTATTTCTATGAAACCTTTACCATTTTAGAGATAATATAATTAGTTATCTTTTAGTTTAGGTACGTGTTTTAGCATAGTCTTTTGTTTTATGTAGGTATACCGTAGAAATATTTTTTTTTCCTTTTTTATATCTGTGATGTATACTTACCTAATAAATTAATAATGCGTCTAATTTAGTACAGCACTCCGTACAAGACTCGGTCGCCGCATACGCATATTATCTGCGTCTTAAATGATTAATTTGAAGCAGAGTGTTTGATACTGTAGCTCAGTGGGTGTTTCTAAGAAAGATGAAGCCGTCGGTCGATACCTAACCTAAAACTGTGTGCTTGATGCAAAAACTCGTGATTTGTCGCACTTCGTTTGTTTACAAAAATATACTGCTTTCGCAATTTAGTTTCCAAACATGTAAACAAATTTATTTAAAACACACATTCCACTATCATCACAGGCTAACCTAATACAGTAGTGTGTAGTTATAATAGCTTATAAAAAAATTAAAACTAAATGATAATAATTTAAATGTGTGTATTCGGAAGAATAGTTTTAAAATCCACACAAGATAGGACATTGAAGCGTGGTTTAGAAAATGGCGTTATGGCTGTGTAGTTTGACGCGAGATAGAAGACTCTTACGCGTACCGAAACGCGTTTTTATGAAAAATACTAAACTTAAATAAATTTTTAGCTTAGTAAGTTTTTAACATATTTAAATACCTCCGATTGAAAGTAAATTTTATTGCACAATAAGGAACTGTTTATGTATAATCGTATAAAACAGAAAATAGACGGTGCTACTGTGGATTTTTTTCTATCGAAAAAATTTCAAGTAAGTACCTAATCATGTTTCGGTTTTAGTACCTACAGCAGTAGACAATATAGTCAAATAACACACATGGAAAATCCAAATTATTTAACCATACTTATACATTTGGTTTTATAGAAATTTTAAAAACATAAAATTATCGATGTACCCCCCCTACCCCCTAATACCCCTAAATTCAGTTGACGCTACAACTTCAAATATTTGTGTGGCTTTTTCAATAGTATCATTAATCCTGAAATCAACTTAATTCTCACTATCATAAAGTTGATATTGGTAGAGTCACCCGGGGATATTGTAACCAGGGGGCAAATGTAACGTGTTGATTATACACAGCCTAGAAACATCCTAGCCAGCATGGAAACGCAACAATAACGAGTTATCTCAATCCGTTACATTTGCCCCCTGGCTACAATAGCCCTGGGTGACTATACAGGGTGATTTTTTAATGACCAGCCAAATTTTCACAGGGTGTTTTACTCATGAATATGAACAACTTTCACTATGGACCAACTTTGAAATCACGAAAAAAAAACCCGCTGTTTCCTACAAAAGTTCAATACCTACTCGATCAAAATGTATGAAACAGCTGATATTTTTTTTTGCGATTTCAAAGTAATGGTCCCATAGTGAAAGTTGTTCATATTCATGGGTAGAACACCCTGTGAAAATTTAGCTAGTCATTTAAAAATAGCCCTGTATAAGTGGAAACAACATTAATTTGGAAACAAGGATTTGAATAGAGTGTATGTTGCCCGTTGTATACTGACGTATAAATACTCATTTCCTGTAGTTTTTTGTGTTGTATTTATATTGTCGTAATGGCGGTGTCCACCACTGATATTATCTGTGTGGTGAAACACTAAATTATGGTGTTTTTTCATTGTTAACCGACTTCCAAAAGGAGGAGGTTCTCAATTCGTCGGAATATTTTTTTTATTTTTTTTTTATTTTTTTTTTTTATGTATGTTCCCCGATTACTCGAAAATGGCTAAACCGATTTGGATTTTTCTTTTTTTGTTCGAAAGGGTATACGTCCCAAATGGTCCCATGATCATCAAGTCAGGATCTGATGATGGGATCCCATGGAAATCGAGGGAAACCCTCAAATTTTATGGGCACATCTATATCGATTTCGGTATTTTTTATAGTAACTCGTGCATTTGCTCTTGGAAAGTACCATTCGGTGAACTGGAACTGTTGATGAAGACCACAGAGGGCCATCGGAAATACTCAATTATATCTAAGTGTATAACAGGTTGCGATTCAATTACTTTAATATGGTTTATGCTCGTCAAAATAATGGTAATGGTGACTTCACCATGAGCTCCATTTCTCCTGGTTCTTACTAGGAGAACTCCTCAACAATTAACGGCCCTGCATCGGGAAAAGCAACATTTTGTAAAACGTGATGAGCAGCTGACATTGGGTTATTGTAACTTAGATAAATTACAAACTGAACCACTAAAAAGTGAAAAATAAAAACTTTTTTACAAAAACAAAAACCGACTTCCAAAAAAAACACTACAAAGTGAAAAATAACTTTAATTTCGGAAGTCGGTGGCAAAAAACTAAAATACAGATCCAAAGACACCGACTTCCGAAATTAAAGTTATTTTTCACTTTGTAGTGTTTTTTTTGGAAGTCGGTTTTTGTTTTTGTAAAAAAGTTTTTATTTTACTGAGTAATCTCATAACATAACGTATAAGTAGTACTTATTCTGTGAAGTTTTATTTTTGTACTTACTGTAAGTGTAACTGAAATACCAATTATCCTTCTAATATTATAAATGTGTAAGTTTGTATGTTTGATTATCAATAATAACATTCATCATTGCCTGCCTGCCTCCAACTATGTTGAGGTCGGCTTCCAGTCTAACCGGATGCAGCTGAATACCAGTATTTTACATGGAGCGACTGCCTATCTGACCTCCACAACCCAGTTACTGGGTAATACGATACCCCTGGTAAGACTGATTGTCAGACTTTCGGGCTTCTGACGACCCGTAAAGACTGTCAAAGATCCACGAATGACAGCCGGGACCAACGGAGGCACGGAGGTGCCTACTCATCCACGTACCAACTTCGGTAAGCGTACTTAACCAGGGCTGGATATAATGGGAGTGATACGTGAGTTCGAATGACGTTCTTGCGAAGGTCGCCATTTCGAAAAATTTTGCGAGTGGTACGCAAGTTCGAAAACTCATTAAATCGAAAACCGCTATAACGAATGACGTTATCGCGAAGGTCGCCATTTCGAAAAAATTTGCGAGCAGTACACCAGTTCGGAAGTCATGGTATCGAAGTCCGATGTTGAGTTAATTTGTCTTTTTTTTTTTTTTTTTCCCAAACCAAATCAAAATACCATGCTCTCTGTGTCTCGTCTCATTGGGGTCGTGAGTTCGATTCCCAGACAAATTAACTCAACATCGGACTTCGATACCATGACTTCCGAACTGGTGTACTGCTCGCAAATTTTTTCGAAATGGCGACCTTCGCGATAACGTCATTCGAGATAGCGGTTTTCGATGTAATGAGTTTTCGAACTGCCGTACCACTCGCAGTATTTTTCGAAATGGCGACCTTCGCAAAAACTTCATTCGAACTCACGTATCACTCCCGGATATAATACAGGCCTCCCCTTTTTCCCGTCATACATCTCGGTTCCGTGCGTCCCTCATCCAGGAATTTCCTGTGACTCTGACGATATCATCAACCCAAGGCGCTGTTGGACGGCCCTGATTGCTGCGGCCTGACCCTGGCCACCACATGGTCGAAGCTCTACTCCATCGGCCATCAGCAGTTAAGATATTAGTTACTCAATCACGCTAAAACGGCTTGGATGCGGATTTGGATGACATTTTTGGCACACAGATAGGCTATTAGTAACTTGAATTAACACCTACGATTTTTATATCGGTAGTACGTTCCCGTGGGATATCTTCCGACATAGACTTATAAAAAAAGATGGACTCCGCGCCACGCATATCGAAAGTGAAGCACAGTAAGTATGCCGGACCGTTTGTACAAACACGCCTCGCGCACACATTTACATCATAGTATGCCGACCGGCCGCCATTACGTGACACGAGCGACGCCGTCTTTGCAGGTACTCAAATCACGCACACATAGATCAGTACGGTGCTTCACTTTCGATATTCGTGGCGCGGAGTCCATCTTTTTTTATAAGTCTATGTCTTCCGAACTCACGCGGGCGAAGCCGCGGGCAAAAGCTAGGTAGGTAGGTACCTACTTAATTAAAAAACTGGACTCTTGTGCTTAGCAGTTAGCTCAACTAGAAACACGCTTTATTTTTACAGAAAACCATTAGTTTTAGAATTAATTTGCTTTGTAAACGATAACGTTCATATTTTATTAAACATTACTTCATAGGTACAGTTAGGTACACACGGCTACAATAAAGCTATACAACGTGTAACGTTAAATGCGCAAAACCTCTTAAGGGGTCATTGTACTCATCATTATGAACAACTTTTACTATGGGACCAAGCCTGAAATCGCGAAAAAAAATCAGCTGTTCAGTACATTTATGTTCGCACAATTCGTCAAAATGTACTGAACAGATGATTTTTTTTTCGCGATTTCAGGCTTGTTCCCATAGTAAAAGTTGTTCATAATGATGAGTACAGTGACGCCTTAAGAGGTTTTGCGCATTTAACGTTACACGTTGTATATTCCACTACAAGCTGACCTCTCACTGTACGGAAATCCTATACAACGCGTGAATTTAAGTTTAGTCAAATTTTTGCTAAAATTTTTAGCGTTCCGTACCAGAAGGGTGCCAAACGGAACCCTTTACTAAGCCTCCGCTGTCCGTCCGTCTGACTATCAGTGGGTTGTATACCTCATGAACCGTAATAGGTACTTATATAGACGGTTGAAAACACATAATGTGTAGAATAGGTATTATTATTACTTACCGCTTTAGAAACAAAAAATATTTTTTTTTTTTTTTTATTTTTTTTTAATTTACGTACAAGAAACGTGTTTTTTTAAACTGAAGTATTTAAAAAAAAACACCTACTACCCTACCCCTACCCCCTATGCCCCGACCGACCTACTCAGTGTTTAATATTGTACGGTGGTACCGGAACCATTCGTGTGCGAGTCCGACTCGCTCTTGAAATGATAAACCTCTTCATTGGTATAATATTTATATTTTATCTTCTTGCACACATACAAACTTTGCACAGGGCAACAACATTCAACAAACCATTCAACTAGGCACTCAATAAGTATCAGTAAAGACTACATTTCTAGACAACCTTTAGGTTTCGAAGATCCAAGAGAATTAACTTAGAAACTAGGTGACGCTCCAAACATCACGTTTTTTTACCACATTCAGCCACACTTTTTGGCGGTAAATGTCAAATGAGACACTTTTTAACTACTCGAAAACACGGATACAAAATCATCTGAGTCAAATCACATAAGTACTTTCAACTCTAAATTCAGTATTTTATATCAACAAAATTTATTATTATGAATTTGCATAGCAGTCGGTCAAATAATCACAAGTAAGTATTGCACTCTTGAACTTGAAGCTATCTTGAACTTGAGTTGCGTTACCTTGTGTGAGCTGCGCGGGCACCGGCGCGGCGCGCGCGCAGCGGAAGCTAACCGACGGCTTATTCTAATATACAGGTGTTTCTTTTAAGGTGCCAAGCCAGTGCGAGCTGATAGCAGGATACAATACCTATCGATTTAACCCCCATGTCTATTCTACGAATTTATGAAGTTTTCGAGTTATTTCGGATCCCTCATATCAATGGTAGATAGTGGTTAAGGATAGTAGTAGGTATAAAATTTATAGTTTTATTATCAACTGAGCTCTGCTTAAACGTAGAGGAATAGTAAATATCAGGATTGACAAAAATATGCAGAGATTTATTTATGATTAATAATATAAATCATAAAATATGAAAATCACAAGATTTCAGATACACCACTTTCAACGACCAATTTCAGCAAATAATGCCCTATTTATATTTAATACATTCTTGTTCAAAGTTGACCAAAAAAAAAATATAATTTTTTAAAGCCATCATCTCGTTGAATCAGGAAAAATATCGGTCGGGGTCGGCTTCCAGTCTAACCGGATGCAGCTGAATACGTATTTTACACGGAGCGACTGACCTCCACAACCCACTAACTGGATAACACGATACCTCTTGGTAAGACTGCTTGTCAGACCTTCGCTTCGGACTTCTGACTACCCGTAACGACTGTCAAAGACAAGATATTAGTTATTTCTGTGGTCACAGATCATAACAAACCAACAACTTTATAAGTATCATGATTGTGATCATTTTAAATCGTCATTCGCCTGCACTTAGGTATCCCAGTCTATTTGTGGTCGGTGCAGCATGTCTTCTTCTTCCTTACTTCTCTATTACCCCGTTTATGCCTCGTTTACATTCAGCCCCTGCCGCGGCTCCTCGCGCTGCCGGCGATACTTCCCTAAATACTGCCGCAGCAGGATCGAGAGAAGTGTGTGTTTACATACTGCCCTACCACTCACATCACTTTCGACTTTCGGCAATGGCAGACGTCGAAATAATTACAGCGTCCGCTCTGTGTCTTCTTACAATACATAATTATGTTCATTGTTTAAAAAGATATAAAATTCAAAAAAAGAAGATTCGTCGTCGTAGAAGATGGTGGATGATATCTATCCATCGTAATAGAACTCTGTAAGTACCTAACCACCTACATAACTGATTTTTGTGTGCACATACCCTATACTTGGGTTGGGTGGGTAAACTAAATTCTAATGACCTATACCCATATACATAAACAACTGTTTTTTGGTTCATTTTGACAGTAAGAAAATAAGGCGGCACGCACATCCGATTCGTTCAGGCGTTCGGCGAGAAGTGAGCGACGGAGCTGAATGTAAACACGCACTGCCGCTCGCGCTGCCCGTCCTTTGACTTCGGCACAAAAAACCGCTAATTTGGGGAGCGCCGGGCAGCGCGAGTAGCAGGGGCAGCAGCAGGAGAAGTATCGTGTTTACATACTCGTCCTGCCCACTTCCCTGCTCACTTCGGCTGAATGTATCATTCGCCTTATTTTCTTACTGTCAAAATGACGTTCGCGTGGAGTAATCAAAATACTATCAAATTTTAAACGATGAACATAATTATGTATTGTAAGAAGACGCAGAGCGGACGCTGTAATTATTTCGACGTCTGCCATTGCCGAAAGTCGAAAGTGATGTGAGTGGTAGGGCAGTATGTAAACACACACTTCTCCCGATCCTGCTGCGGCAGTATTTAGGGAAGTATCGCCGGCAGCGCGAGGAGCAGCGAGCAGCGGCAGGCGCTGAATGTAAACGAGGCATATCAGCCGTCATCTCGGTAGTCAACCCCTTTCTAGCTATACCTGTCATCTTTCACACAGTCCATCCATCGTTTCTTTGGTCTTCCTCCGCATCACATGCCCTTATCATGAGAACCGATTTCCGCACGACTTTCCAGTCACCGGTGTAGACTTCCTCTTATATATTACTTATAACTTATTTCTTAGCATTCTCATCTCTAACTTAGGTACTTGCTAATTAACTTAATTACATAAAAAAATTAAATCTTCCTTTTACTAAAAACTTCCGTGAAAAAAAAACTTTCATGTTCAATATAATTTGAATATCGAACAGCAGCCATCTTGCCAAACAATGGCGGGCGAACCTTCGTGTAATGAAGATAATTGGACGGCTAACATTGCGTGCTCAACTCGCGCACGCAAGTATGAGGTTCCTGAGAAGCGAGCGATGGTAATGAACTTGACGAGTGAGTCGACGTAATGTCAAGGTTTGAACATCTTCCATAAGCAAATGATTACGTCATGAATACGGGTTCTCATTAAATTGATTATTGTACGGAATTTATTTATTATTGTAGACACAGTTAAAGAGTATAATTGTTATATATGTTTTAAATTTTAGATTTTTTTAAAAGTTATAATTAACGAGGCATTGTTTATTTTGTAAGTTGTGTACAGTTGTAATTGGACTTCAGGTTCACTCGCTGTTTACTAATAAGGCCATTTTTTGTATTTTTTTTTTTAATCTGTTGTCTGTATCTGTACCTATTGAATAAAAATAAAATAAAAATAAAATAATTTTTAACACGTAATATCCTAACACTATTAAAAAACTAAAACCGGTCAAGAGCGAGTCGGACTCGCGCACCGACGGTTCCGCTCCGATTTCTGAAAAAGTGTGCTATTTAAAGACATCGTTTTATTTTTCCTGTAATCTTTACATAAACTTCTATCACTTCTTTCACGTTCTTGCACATTCACAAACATTTTTTTTTAGGCTGCATAGTTTTCGACTTTTGATGAAAAATGTTAAAAAAGTCCCCCCCCCCCCCCTTATCTCCGAAGTTTGCATAGAGAAAAATCAGAAATTATTCTATGTGATAGAAGTTTATGTAAAGATTACAGGAAAAATAAAACGGATGTCTCTAAATAGCACAGTTTTTCAGAAATCATCAACAAAAATTAAATATTAATGATGCTACGGAACCCTCGGTGCGCGAGTCCGACTCGCTCTTGACAGGTTTTTTTTTCTTGGGGTCAGTGGCCGCTGGTAGTGTTGTTAGGTACTTGAAGTGTGAGTAATTGTTATAATCTGTTTTACACGTTTTGAGACATAGATCACATCTGACAAGTTTACAAAAAAAACTGATATTTTAAGTGACTACAACCGGCCACAGCGTGACGGTTATATATAACCCACAAAAAAACCGGTCAAGAGCGATTTGGACTCGCGCACCGAGGGTTCCGTTCCGATTCCTGAAAAAGTGTGCTATTTAGAGACGTCGTTTTATTTTTCCTGTAATTTTTACATAAACTTCTATCGCGTAGAATAATTTCAGATTTTTATCTATGCAAACTTCGGAGATAAGGGGGGGAACGATATTTTTTTTACATTTTTCATCAAAATTCGAAAAATCGGCCTAAAAAAGAAAAAATATGTTTGAGAATTTGTAAACAGTGCTCTTTCGTATGATATCCCACATGCCCTAGTAGCCCCACTTTGAAATTTTAAGACCCCCTTTCAGTCCCTGTTACAAAAAAAAAAAAAAACATTTTTAATTCTTTCTTATTTGCAAAATAGTTGGGTAATCGTCATCTAAAACTGTTCCAAATTTCAAGTTGATAGCATTAGTAGTTCTTGAGATATCCAGCTGTGACAGACAGATAGGGTCACACCATAAGGGTTCCTTTTTTACCATTTTGGTACGGAACCCTAAAAATCATCATCTAAGTAATTAATTTATTTTTTGCTCGGAGTTTCCCCAGCTAATATAATCTGACCCTGTCACGAAACTGCGTGTGGAACTTTTAGAAGGGAACTAAGTTCAGAAAGTGCCTTTTGTTATGTTCCTAATTGAAATAAATTATTTGACTTTGACAGGTTCAATAGACAAGCAAGTACGGGGTCAATTATCAAGTGCGTGGCGATGGTCAAATCCAGAACTATAGCGAAAAAATATACTCGGAATTCGCTCTATTGCTCGAATCAACAACACATCTAAGGTTTAAGTAAGCATTGTTTAGTTATGTGTTGATTTATTACATAATCTACGTTAATACTCACGGTATTCGGCACACCCACGGAACTTGGAGCTTTCTGTTCTGTGGGCATACCTTTAATAGTACATTTTGATACAAGTGGAGAACGTTTGTTATTGCATTCGAGGCGGAATTAACACCCGAGCCGTAGGCGAGGTTGTTTTTGAGCCGAGAACTGCAATAACAAATGTCCACGATTATCAAGCGACATTTTTCAATACACTTTTGAGGAAATAAAATAAAATACTTAACGGAAAATATTTTTGTCATGAATTATTAGGAAACTATGATTTAAATTTTCTTTTTTTTCCGCGCTTTGCTTTCGCCATGTTGAAGGAGAAGCAAAGGTATAAAGCCGACAAGCAGCCTAATATCAAAAATAGAAAATTCAAATATTTTTGAGTTTACAACACAAATAAATGTTTATAAATAAATAAATAAATGTTTATTTTTGTTCATAAACGTTTTTTTATTGTAATAATCATAGTTGATGATATTCTATTTATTAACATTATTTAAATATTCAAAAAATATTAACGTTTGCCGAAATTAAAAAAAAAAACATTCACCTCCATAAAGAGAGTTGTGAATAGA
The DNA here is from genome assembly GCA_905163495.3 of Cosmia trapezina. Taxonomy (NCBI): domain Eukaryota; kingdom Metazoa; phylum Arthropoda; class Insecta; order Lepidoptera; family Noctuidae; genus Cosmia; species Cosmia trapezina. The sequence continues at coordinate 14,405,114 of LR991049.1, forward strand.
GGCATTGAACCAATTTGGACTAAGTATAGGTATAAGTTATCTGTGGCAATTTTTATTCCCGCACACGGGTGGCAAAATAAAAAATCGCACGCGTGCGACATACATTGCATTGCTTCTAACAGTCGATTTTGATAAAATCTAAAACTGCATAAAGTACTAGACACGATTTTTTGTTTCAAATTAACCGTTCGTCGCCGCTCATTTGTTTTTCAAAGGAGAAATGATTAATGTTGCCAGTCGACTTTTTACATAGAAACTACAGTTTAGCTTTTAAATTCATAATGCATCATTTGAAAACGTGCATAATCCTCAAATAAGTAAGTACCGTAACATTCAGCAAAAACGTTACAAGTGCACCAGCGCCATTTTTAGGGTTCCGTACCAAAATGGTAAAAAGGAACCCATAAGGTGCGACTCAGTCTATCTCAAGAACTACTAAAACTTGAAATTTGGAGCATTTTCAGATGACGTTTGCCCAACTATTTTGCAAGAAATAAAAATATGTGTTTTTTTTTGCAACAGGGATTGAAAGGGGGTCTTAAAAATTCGAAATGGGGCTACTAGGGCATATGGGGTATCATATAGATAAGATCGCTGTTTACACATTCTCAAACATTTTTTTTCTTTTTTTTAGGCAGGAGGTATATAGTTTTCGACTTTTGATGAAAAATGCTAAAAAAAATACCGTCCCCCTTTATCTCCAAAGTTTGCAAAGAGAAAAATCTGAAATTATTCTATGTGATAGAAGTTTATGTAAAGATTACAGTAAAAATAAAACGATGTCTATAAATAGCACACTTTTTCAAAAATCGGAACGCCTCGGTGCGCGAGTCCGACTCGCTCTTGACCGGTTTTTATTGACTACCTAGTTCGCTAATTGATTACACTTTTCAAAAACACATCTTTTCATTTAACAATCTTGAAAATTCGGTCCCGTGGCGTGCGAGCGAGAGAAACGACAAAATGCAACAGCCCTCTTAAGTACCTACTCAAAAATACTAAGTAAAGTACGTACCTAGTAGTTCATAACCTAAGATTTTTTTGTAAAATTAAATAATAAAATTAAAAAAAAAAAACTTAGGTAAGTACTTAGCATAAAGTCACAGTTTTACTTAAAAAAAACATTTTTAACAAAAGCAACTTTTTTAAATGCTTTTAGTCATAATATTGTAGGTAGTGCGTTCGACAAGGCTCAGACTTCCGCGTGGCTGACTCAACTGTGTTCCAAGAGGTGTGAGTTTGTGACGGTGGACAGGAAAAGTTATACTAATGTCCAGTATAACGTGACCTGTCATTATACCTACGGATCGGACCGGCTATTTCAGTACTATAAGCATGTTGTACTATTTAGTCCAAAAAGATGGACATTTTTGCCTTAACCAAAATTATAAATAAAAATAAAATTCATGTAATTCAGATAACTGAGATCCCTAAATACAAACCAGTTCAAAATTAAAAGTATTACAATTGAATTTAAATTCACACACACAGACACAGTAAATTTCACACATGCAATCAAATTTAAATTAAATGAAAATCAAAACATTCAATAAGATTAACTGTCAGGACTATACAGGGTGGTCCAAAAGTCGTGGATCAAACGAAATAGGGAGATAAAGGAGGTCATTTCCGACAAAAAATCTTTCTACAGCATGGCCATAATTCCATTGCCCTAAAAATTAATTGCTCTTCAAATTTGGTACCCAGAGCCGCAATAGAACATTTTTTAGTGCTGATACTCATTATCTACCTAGTAATAATACAACACCGTTTGTTTTATTGTTTTATATCACTTTTTTTTAATTAGTCTAGGTAATTGCGGCTCTGGGCACCAAATTTCAAGAGCAATTATTTTTATGGGCAATTGAATTATGGCCATACTGTAGAAAGATTTTTTGTTGGAAATGACCTCCTTTATCTCCCTATTTCGTTTGATCCACCTTTGGGCCACCCTGTATAGACTGCGACCTCTGAGAGAGTAAACCCCGAACTGATTTTTAAAATAAATATAATTTAATCTTGACGTGTAAAAGTGCTTTTTGGATCAATTCACAGAAATAAATTTATTACCATTTTTTATCATAATTTAGTAAGAGGTCAGCGTATATTGGAATGATAGTTAGGTTGTGGTCGTGTTACGTGTCGTAGGGATTCCCAACATAACGTTCAGTTTTATTATCTTCATTAAAATATAATTTATCAATTTTATGGTTTCAAATTATCGGAATTGTGATGAAACTTCCTATAGATTAGGTACTCAATTAAATGTGGTTTATGTAGGGTACAGGGGATTTAAAAATTTAAATTCAGTACTTATGCAAAAGCGATCATTGTTGCTAAATTCTTGACGCCAATTGATACATGAACGGTATATATTATGAGAAAGTTGACAAAGACCACGGACCCATTTTTCAATTTGGAATCTCTTAGTAGAAGTAGGTCTTTAAAAAAGAAAGAGAAAAAAAAAAGGAAATAAAGATATTAGTATTTATTGGGAATCGCACAGGAACATCACAAACTAAACTATGTAAACACAATCATAGAAAAGTAAAAATATGAACAGAAAGTCTGCACGAGGCCAACAGGCTTCCATCTCAGCGCGATGCAGTCGCAGCTCGCCGCGGTAGTATGCTGATTGCGCATTGTCATTTTACGCAGCTAATTAAAAGTCCGACTATCTCCACTGTATGTACAGTAGCAGCCAGAAGTCGACTAGCAATCTCACCAAACAATGGCATAGCAATATTAGTTTACTTATGACCTTCTTCGGCGCCGCATCCCGTATAGGTATAAGCGACGCAGCCGGTATAGCGCAGGCGATAATGGTCATTGCGGTGTAAGTGGAGTTCTGGCCGTTGACTGTACATAGTTTCCAACACAAGCTAATACAAGGCATGAGGTACTGATCGTAATTCTATTTTATTTTTGCGTAAACTACGTGTTGTTGAGTTCCTAAATACTCCGAAATTGGAGTCCACCATTTCCCGAGAGACCCTAAAATTAGAAGACTATAAGGTACTAATTCGTAAAGATATTTTAATATTTAGATAGTGTTCGAAACATTTTATAGAAAGTGATTACGAGGTTTTAAATTCCGAGACTTGCCAAGCCAAATACTGGTTTAAAATGAAATAACCGAAAGTAACGAAATAATGGATTAGAACCAAACTCATGAATCAACGAAATGTCAAATTTATTATAGGCCTTAGGCTTATTATAACGCCATCTACAATCAGCTTTGCCCGACCATCCCCGTTGTAATTCGCGTGTCGTGTCAGCGCCCGAGGAACCTCATTACTTGTCTATGCCCTATGTCATAGGGCATAGGGCCTATGCCATGCTTGTCTATCTATAGTATAATAGGTTGCCACAAGATGTCAGTACCGGCCAGTTTCAAAAGATTTTCATAAACCACATTTAGATGTGGTTTATGAAAATCTAATAAAGAACATAAGTATAAGGATAACTGTCACAATTTGAATACAATGAGGTTCGTGAACTTACTAGAATACTTAATTGGCTTCACGAGATAATTGCAACTTAAGACGCAGAGTATACGCCAGCGGCTTTACAGTAGATAAACTTGAATCAAGACTACAATTTAGACTAGAATCAATAGTTTTATTATTTTACACAATCAATGGTAATATTACATTATTTATACTATGTACAAGTATGTATAAAAAAAATAAAAAAGATCTCATAGGGCATCAAAAAATTCGTCCGCATCGCTGTCAGTGGGAAAAGTGCCCAAAAGACTGGCGGCATTGCCACGCTGGATGGCAATGCTAATTCTTTGGGGTAAAAATAGGCCAGCTCTCTGGTCCCGTGTGGAGTCGACCAACCGCTTGGCGATGTCCCGAAATACTCGATGAGCACTCGGACCCCAAGGCCCTAGTGTTTCAACCCCAAACGGCTCAAACAAACAGCTTCCAATAAGGTTGTTATATTTGCGCCGTTTGAGGTTTTCTGCACCTGCAGCAGCCGCTCCAACGCAGCACGCCGTGCTAGGAAGATGGGATGGCGCGAGGGTGTCGACACAGGTTGCATCCCACACCAAAGGCCTACCCAACTTCCAAGGCATTATGGTCATTCCGTCTGGTCTCTTCCCATCGTCGCGCGCCAGGCCATTAGGTTCTAAAACAGCTGGCACCCCGGCGGTGACAAGAGCCCGACGGATGATGTCGTTAATGCTGGCGTGCCGTGCTATCCGGCCAGCGCTTTTGCTGCAGGATAGGCCATGGTGTCCGAGGCAGTCGACTCCTTCACCGCACTGACAGCGATGCGGAGCCCCGCAAGGAGCCCCCAAACGCAAACATGTAGCGAGCCGGAATGTGGTGTCACTCAGCATAGTGCCTATGTTGGGTGACGGTAGCGCCTGAAGCCAGAGGCCCGACTCCCACTCACCCACAGCCAGCAGGCGGGCACGCTCTGCAGTATTGGTGGACGTATTAATAAGATTATATCGTACCAACCTACAGAGCGGCTCATCCCACTGTCTCTGGGAAGACGGGTTCTCGGGCTGAACCGTATCAGAATCAATTGGTTTTGTAAATTTTCAAAAGTACCTTTTATGTGCCTATTAGAAATACATTATTTGATCTAAGTCAAAGTCAGCGTTCTTTCATGTGATACCCCACATGCCCTAGTAACCCCACTTCAAATTTTTAAGACCCCTTTCAGCCCCTGTTGCAAAAAAAAAACATATGTAATAGTATTTTTGTTTTTTTCTTATTTGTAAAATAGTTGCGCAAACGTCATCTAAAACTGTTCCAAATTTCAAGTTGATAGCATTAGTAGTTCTTGAGATATCCAGCTGTGACAGACAGAGAGACTGAGTCACACCATAAGGGTTCCTTTTTTACCATTTTGGTACGGAACCCTAAAAACACGACATACTAAAAGATAAACAATTAAATTATCTTTAAAATGGTGAATGTTTCATAAAAATACGCTTGATAGTTTTTCCGTGATTCTCAGTTTTTTATCCGCATGACATAACTTTACAAATTAATTACACTATGTAATATAAACATAATCTAAAATATTCACATATTAAGTTATTAAGAAAAGGCTCTAATTTAACGAATATTTTTTTCAGATCATGAACACTACTCGTTTAGACGTGATTTTCAGTTTAAAATCATTAATAGTTATTTATGCAACTGACGTATAAGGGGTATTAAAACACGAATGTGGGTTTATCACACGAGGCGAAGCCGAGTGTGATAATAGTAGTATCACATGAGTGTTTTAATACCTAATTATGTACAGTTGCATACAAGACTTTATCTACATCCATGTTATCAATCCTCTATAAAAGTCTCTGAAACAGTTTTTTGCAATACTAATACTCGTATCGAACATGGCGGCCGGCGTCATAGTATACGACGTGAATTCGAATAAGTCCTTTTTTTTTAATTACGGCGCTGTTGTAGTGAAACGCGCGTGCATTACAATGTTCTTTTTTTGAAAACGAGTTGCATTATGAAATTCAGTACAACATTAAAGCACCCGTTTGGGTGCTAATGGTTACCATGGTTACTATGACACTGGCTGTTTTAATGTTGGCTATAAGCTGTTTCAGAAACTTTTATAGAGAATTTATAGCATGGGTGTAGATAAAAGTAGTTTATCGTCGCCTTAATAGATTCCGTGATTCAATAATAATTGATTCACGTCCGCACTCGAGTGGTTTAAATTGTAATTTATAATTGGAAGAGAATTATGCAGATGTTTCTTTTTTTCTTCAATAATTACCGGTTTATTTGCATTATTGTTTATTGAGTTTCTTTACTTAGGCTCCCCTCGACCTCTAAAAAAAGATTTGTTTATTTGTTTCCTCTCAACCCCTAAAAATAGTTCACACTCGACCCCCAGGGGGCGAGACTGACTTTTCATACAAAGGACGGGCATACCTCGTCCCTTTAGACCCCTAGTTCGGTAAGTACCTAAAATTAATATTTTGGTACAGTAAGCCTACAGAAAGCAAAATTCAAGAATTGATATTAAAAAATATATATTGAGGGTTTTTAGTTAAATAGTATGCAACTGTAGGGTAGACTGATGATTTATCATCGTAACTAACTGTACTTTGGGGGTCGAGAGGAAACTAAAACTTGTCTGGAAAATAAAGTCCACTCTCGACCCCAAAGGGTTGAGAATAAACTAAGTACCTATATTTAGGGGTCCACTGGACACATTGTTTATTGGGGGTCGAGGGGCCGAGAGTGGACTAAACGAATGATAACAGCCGCTGGTCGATCGAAGGTTAAGCTGCGCTTGTCGCGGTCAGTTTGTCACTATTCATTACCTAAGTACCGGGAGTCGAGGATCCTCCTTGAGATATCAAGTAAGTCTACGGTAACTTGGAGCCCTACAAAAATCAAGCTTTTAAGTTCAACGTATTTAAAAAATTCGGACATTTATACAAAGTTTATATGAGCGAGAGGCATTAAATTAAACCACATAATACCTTGTCTAATTCTCAGCCTCTAAATTAAACCACATAATACCTTGTCTAATTCTCAGCCTCTAAATTAAACCACATAATACCTTGTCTAATTCTCAGCCTCTAAATTAAACCACATAATACCTTGTCTAATTCTCAGCCTCTAAATTAAACCACATAATACCTTGTCTAATTCTCAGCCTCTAAATTAAACCACATAATACCTTGTCTAATTCTCAGCCTCTAAATTAAACCACATAATACCTTGTCTAATTCTCAGCCTCTAAATTAAACCACATAATACCTTGTCTAATTCTCAGCCTCTAAATTAAACCACATAATACCTTGTCTAATTCTCAGCCTCTACATTAAAAATCAGAAGCAATGGTTTAGTCACAGGATTATTTTTTAGTTTTTTCTTTGTTGAAACACGATGTATCTGCCCTAACAGCTGAATAAGTACCTACGCATAGTTATCTAGGGTCATGCACCTTAAAACGACAGAATTTTTGACGCAACGTTGCCGTTTTGTTACGCAGGTCAGTGGAAATCTCTACAAAGTATGTGTGGCGGCATCTACATCGCCACATATGAACTACGCATCAATGACATGACGTCACGCCAACCTGCATCGCGCAATTAGAGTTTAGCACGCGACTAGCATATACAGAGTGTAATTTTAATCACCGTTATCCTCTTAAGGGGTCATTGTACTCATCATTATGAACAACTTTTACTATGGGACCAAACCTGAAATCGCGAAAAAAAAATCAGCTGTTCAGTACATTTATGTTCGCATAATTCGTCAAAATGTACTGAACAGCAGATTTTTTTTCGCGATTACAGGTTTGGTCCCATAGTAAAAGTTGTTTATAATGATGAGTACAATGACCCCTTAAGAGGATAACGGTGATTAAAATTACACGCAGTATACAACGTCCCGACATCAACCGTCGGGCAGTAGCCCACCAGACACAACACCCGTCTGGTCGGAGGATCCTCCCTTTTCTATGGAGGATGAGTGAACTTTACACCCTGTTCCTCATGCCTCTAAATATATTTACATTTTAATTCGATTACTAAGCTATTTTATTTGTTTGAAAAAAGTTTTTTCTTATTTTTCTGCTAAACTTTTTTTTAATATTTCCGAGTTAACAATAACCACCATAGCATATGTGGTTTCATTTAATGCCTCTCGCTTGCAAAGAAATCAAAACCTATAAGTAGGGCACTTCCCGTTAAACTAGAATCATGAAAGGAGAAAGGCGAAACTGAAGAAGAAGAAGCAAGAAGCAAGGTCTCACAGCACAAAGGACTGAACTGAACTTCAACTTGTAAGTAATTATGTTACCATAAAGAAATCAATAATTCTTTCGCAGACTTTTCCGCAACGAATGACGTTACAGAACCCGCCATGATTACGGGTTTATCAACGAATCCATTAGCATAAATAAATAAATTACGTGAATTAAATGAAGATGAATCTTACACAATGTTTATGTGAACCTGGGGGGCTAAAACGGCCACTTTGGCAGAATCATAATAGGATAATATTATGAATAAAATTTGAAATCTTAAAACGGTCACAAACTGACAATATATTATGAATTGTCAGTTTGTGACCGTTTTACGATTTCAAATATTATTCATAATATCATCCAATTATGATTCTGCCAAAGTGGCTGTTTTAGCCCCCCTGATCAGCTGATTTATTTGCATTTTAGATGTAGGTAGCTCCTGTACTTATATCTCGTGTTCCTAGCCTTTCGGAGACGGACGTAGCAGGATATAATAATTATTATCCCACTCCTACTGCTGGAGAAACGCCTCTTCTCACACAGAGAAGGCACCAGCATTGATCACCAGCTTGCTCAAGACGGGTTGGCGAAGTCCAGGCTTCCTCACGATATTTTCCAGGTGTTCAAAATAAACTCAGAAAGTACATAAATGTTCGTTGTTAGGGTTCCGTACCAAAATGGTAAAAATTAACCTCTGTCTGCACAGACTTATATTGTCTGTCTGTCTGTCACAGCTGGGTATCCCAAGAACTACGAACGCTATCAACTTGAAAGGAACAGTTTTAGATGACGGTTACCCAACTATTTTTACAAATAAGAAAGAAATAAAAATACATTTATATTTTTTTTGCAACATGGACTGAAAGCGGGTCTTAAAAATTCACAGTGGGGCTACTAGGGCATGTGGGGTATCATATGAAAGAGCGCTGTTTGCACATTCTGAAACATTTTTTGTTATTTTTTTAGGCTTTTAGTTTTCGACTTTTGATGAAAAATGTAAAAAAATACCGTTCCCTCCCCCGTTATCTCAGAAGTTTGCATAGAGAAAAATCTGAAATTATTTTAGGTGATAGACGTTTATGTAAACGGAAAAATAAAACGATGTATTTAACTAGCACACTTTTTTAGAAATCGGAACGGAACCCTCGGTACGCGAGTCCGACTCGTCTTTTTTTTGACTGTTTTTTTTTTGTCTGTTCATCGCACGATAAAATCTGCTTTAGTAAACAGGGTTAAATTAAATCAGCTAGCTAAACTCCGCTGATACGATGAATATCGATATGTAAACACGATAAAACACAAGCAAACTGGTCTTTCTCAACTTACACTTCAAGTAATAATAACTGCAGTCAAAAAATCCAGAAAAAAAATCTGCTCCCTATATTTTGACGAGTTTCATGTAGATAAATGTACTGAACAGCTGATTTTTTTTTAGCGATTTCAGGTTTGGTCCTACAGTAAAAGTTGTTCATAATGATGAGTAGGTACAATGACCCTTTAAGAGGATAAAAACGATAAAAATTTCACCCTCTATTAAAATCTGTAGGTAGTCGATTTCAATTCCATCTGGGAATTTCCTCTGCGGTTGCATTCTCAGAAGGAGCTCAGATTACGCACGCATTTTGATACTAATTTAATAAACAATTAACATTTTAAAAAGAAATCTGTCGAACACCACAATTTAAGACCAGTTCACCGTTTAGTTTCGTTCGAGACGAGAGCCGAAATGTATAATTTTGATAATTATGATGGCCCCACAATACGCGAAGGCATAATTTCAGTCGGAAACTGTCTCAGTCAGACCAGCACCCTAATTGCGTAACACATTATCAATCGGCGTTGGTTTCATTTTGACAGTTCAACAACATTCATTGCATTATTTACGTTAACGAGCAGACAAATTTTTCGAACACATAAAGCAATGGATTAGCAATTTGTTTCAAAATGATTCAAACTCCGATTGATAAATGTGTTACGCAATTAGGGTACAGGAAGAGTTTTGTTATTGGGATTTTCCATTATTTATGAATATCCTCAATTTTTAAGCAGTTCCGAGACTGGATTCGTGCCCGGTTAGCGGCAGTCAGCTCACCCCCATTAATCATTTATTATACTCAAGCCGTGCGTGCGCCCGATGCGATTCCCCATCGGCAAAAATTACTAACTTCCTTCAAATTATAGGGTTGAATTTTTAAAACTCCATTCTTAATGCTCACCTTTGCAATACTATTATAACGAAGCGAAGGTGAGTACCACGGAAGGATTTTCCTTCAAAAGAGAAAATAGTTCCTTTGAACTCTTGCACAAAATTCCATACTTCTGGACCCAGAGGTTTAGGTTGTGCGTTGTCTGTCAGTGAATTTGACGTTTTACTATTAAGGCGAAAGCGCCAGGGTAGCCCGCGAAATTCAAAATTTCTTACGTTTTTTGCAATTTGTAGGTCAGTGTGAGCTTGTATGTTGATTAAAATATGATTCGCGGCCGTAGCTAATATGGCTTTACAGAATTATAATCATTGGAATCAGCAATACAACTCCATAAGTTAGCATTTACCTCAAATGTAGCGATTTCATGAAATCGCTACATTTAAGCAACAACTCCATAAGTTAGCATTTACCTCAAATGTAGCGATTTCATGAAATCGCTACATTTGAGGTAAATGCTAACTTATGGAGTTGTATTGCTGATTCCAATGATTATAATTCTGTAAAACAAATTTTACATAAAAAAACAAATTTTAAAACATATTTTAATCAACATCCAAGCTCACACTGACCTACAAATTGCAAAAAACGTAAGAAATTTTGAATTTTGCGGGCTACCCTGGCGCATCAACCTTAATCTGTGGTTTTAATAAGCAGGGGTCTACACCCTAAGCACGAAGCCCGTAGTTTCGGCCTTAGTTACGGACGTTTCCTACTCCGTATCACCTACGGATGGATGATTGGTTCGGGGCCCGAACGAAGTATGAATGACAACACAATTTGACAGTTGTCCCTACTCCCGATGTGTTTTTGCCCGTCCGAAAAATTTAACTTTTACACTTGTTTTGATAGATCGTTATGTCAGACGGACCGGACGGACGGACGGACGTGCGGATTTAGGGAGTAGACCCCCTGATAATCTACTACAGAAAGGGAATATGCGCTTCGGCAGTCGGTAATCAACGCCTAAGAAGGTGCATTCTGAAAGGTGACAACTTTCTAGTACCCCCCTTTCTAGCCATATCATCTGTCACACAGTCCATCCATCGTTTCTTTCATCCATTTTTCTTCCCCTACTCTAATACATTCATACTCGTAACTCTGCTTACTTTAAAAATGTCGGCGCGTTGTTTCGTGTAAGTAGTTTTAACGACTATTTTTAAACCAGTTTTTAAATGCAGGTTTATCTAGTTTTAATAACTAATAGAAGCCGAATTAAATGTCAACACGATTTATAGTCATTGACATAATACATATTAGTTTTTATATCAATGTTTATAGCATTAGATTTTCCTCAAGCAGATTGCAGTATCTGTTCTGAGGAGCTCGTGGCTAAGTAATAACAGCCTCACGGGTCGATCCATCAGGTTAAGCTACGCTTGCCGGGGTTGGTCAGTTGATGGGAGATACCTCCGTGCCTCGGAAAGCACGTTAAGCCGTTGGTCCCGGCTGTGATTCGTGGATCTTTGACAGTCGTTATGGGTCGTCAGAAGCCCGAAAGTCTGACAACCAGTCTTACCAAGGGGTATCGTATTACCCGGTAACTGGGTTGTTGAGGTCAGATAGGCAGTCGCTCCATGTAAAATGCTGGTATTCATGTACATCCGGTGAGACTGGAAGCCGACCCCTATACATATAGTTGGGAAAAGGCAGATTATTATTTATTGATGTCAGATTGAAACGAGTAGGTACAGTCAGCAAACAAAAGTTGAATAACACTTGTGTTTACTAAATCTTAATTATTGAGAAAAATACTTCATTAAAATCGGAACAGATGTAAATTTTAAAGAAAATTAACTCTTATCTAATAAATGAAATGCTAAAAAGCAGTTATCGTATTATTTTGTGTTGATTTAGATGATGTCAAAAAGTAGCAGTGTTGACCGACTGCTGACCCTACCTACAACGCTTTGCAATGGGCAACCACCTTCATCTTTAGATGATGTCAAAAAGTAGCAGTGTTGACCGACTGCTGACCCTACCTACAACGCTTTGCAATGGGCAACCACCTTCATCTTTAGATGATGTCAAAAAGTAGCAGTGTTGACCGACTGCTGACCCTACCTACAACGCTTTGCAATGGGCAACCACCTTCATCTTTAGATGATGTCAAAAAGTAGCAGTGTTGACCGACTGCTGACCCTACCTACAACGCTTTGCAATGGGCAACCACCTTCATCTTTAGATGATGTCAAAAAGTAGCAGTGTTGACCGACTGCTGACCCTACCTACAACGCTTTGCAATGGGCAACCACCTTCATCTTTAGATGATGTCAAAAAGTAGCAGTGTTGACCGACTGCTGACCCTACCTACAACGCTTTGCAATGGGCAACCACCTTCATCTTTAGATGATGTCAAAAAGTAGCAGTGTTGACCGACTGCTGACCCTACCTACAACGCTTTGCAATGGGCAACCACCTTCATCTTTAGATGATGTCAAAAAGTAGCAGTGTTGACCGACTGCTGACCCTACCTACAACGCTTTGCAATGGGCAACCACCTTCATCTTTAGATGATGTCAAAAAGTAGCAGTGTTGACCGACTGCTGACCCTACCTACAACGCTTTGCAATGGGCAACCACCTTCATCTTTAGATGATGTCAAAAAGTAGCAGTGTTGACCGACTGCTGACCCTACCTACAACGCTTTGCAATGGGCAACCACCTTCATCTTTAGATGATGTCAAAAAGTAGCAGTGTTGACCGACTGCTGACCCTACCTACAACGCTTTGCAATGGGCAACCACCTTCATCTTTAGATGATGTCAAAAAGTAGCAGTGTTGACCGACTGCTGACCCTACCTACAACGCTTTGCAATGGGCAACCACCTTCATCTTTAGATGATGTCAAAAAGTAGCAGTGTTGACCGACTGCTGACCCTACCTACAACGCTTTGCAATGGGCAACCACCTTCATCTTTAGATGATGTCAAAAAGTAGCAGTGTTGACCGACTGCTGACCCTACCTACAACGCTTTGCAATGGGCAACCACCTTCATCTTTAGATGATGTCAAAAAGTAGCAGTGTTGACCGACTGCTGACCCTACCTACAACGCTTTGCAATGGCCAACCACCTTCATCTTTAGATGATGTCAAAAAGTAGCAGTGTTGACCGACTGCTGACCCTACCTACAACGCTTTGCAATGGGCAACCACCTTCATCTTTAGATGATGTCAAAAAGTAGCAGTGTTGACCGACTGCTGACCCTACCTACAACGCTTTGCAATGGGCAACCACCTTCATCTTTAGATGATGTCAAAAAGTAGCAGTGTTGACCGACTGCTGACCCTACCTACAACGCTTTGCAATGGGCAACCACCTTCATCTTTAGATGATGTCAAAAAGTAGCAGTGTTGACCGACTGCTGACCCTACCTACAACGCTTTGCAATGGGCAACCACCTTCATCTTTAGATGATGTCAAAAAGTAGCAGTGTTGACCGACTGCTGACCCTACCTACAACGCTTTGCAATGGGCAACCACCTTCATCTTTAGATGATGTCAAAAAGTAGCAGTGTTGACCGACTGCTGACCCTACCTACAACGCTTTGCAATGGGCAACCACCTTCATCTTTAGATGATGTCAAAAAGTAGCAGTGTTGACCGACTGCTGACCCTACCTACAACGCTTTGCAATGGGCAACCACCTTCATCTTTAGATGATGTCAAAAAGTAGCAGTGTTGACCGACTGCTGACCCTACCTACAACGCTTTGCAATGGGCAACCACCTTCATCTTTAGATGATGTCAAAAAGTAGCAGTGTTGACCGACTGCTGACCCTACCTACAACGCTTTGCAATGGGCAACCACCTTCATCTTTAGATGATGTCAAAAAGTAGCAGTGTTGACCGACTGCTGACCCTACCTACAACGCTTTGCAATGGGCAACCACCTTCATCTTTAGATGATGTCAAAAAGTAGCAGTGTTGACCGACTGCTGACCCTACCTACAACGCTTTGCAATGGCCAACCACCTTCATCTTTAGATGATGTCAAAAAGTAGCAGTGTTGACCGACTGCTGACCCTACCTACAACGCTTTGCAATGGGCAACCACCTTCATCTTTAGATGATGTCAAAAAGTAGCAGTGTTGACCGACTGCTGACCCTACCTACAACGCTTTGCAATGGGCAACCACCTTCATCTTTAGATGATGTCAAAAAGTAGCAGTGTTGACCGACTGCTGACCCTACCTACAACGCTTTGCAATGGGCAACCACCTTCATCTTTAGATGATGTCAAAAAGTAGCAGTGTTGACCGACTGCTGACCCTACCTACAACGCTTTGCAATGGGCAACCACCTTCATCTTTAGATGATGTCAAAAAGTAGCAGTGTTGACCGACTGCTGACCCTACCTACAACGCTTTGCAATGGGCAACCACCTTCATCTTTAGATGATGTCAAAAAGTAGCAGTGTTGACCGACTGCTGACCCTACCTACAACGCTTTGCAATGGGCAACCACCTTCATCTTTAGATGATGTCAAAAAGTAGCAGTGTTGACCGACTGCTGACCCTACCTACAACGCTTTGCAATGGCCAACCACCTTCATCTTTAGATGATGTCAAAAAGTAGCAGTGTTGACCGACTGCTGACCCTACCTACAACGCTTTGCAATGGGCAACCACCTTCATCTTTAGATGATGTCAAAAAGTAGCAGTGTTGACCGACTGCTGACCCTACCTACAACGCTTTGCAATGGGCAACCACCTTCATCTTTAGATGATGTCAAAAAGTAGCAGTGTTGACCGACTGCTGACCCTACCTACAACGCTTTGCAATGGGCAACCACCTTCATCTTTAGATGATGTCAAAAAGTAGCAGTGTTGACCGACTGCTGACCCTACCTACAACGCTTTGCAATGGGCAACCACCTTCATCTTTAGATGATGTCAAAAAGTAGCAGTGTTGACCGACTGCTGACCCTACCTACAACGCTTTGCAATGGGCAACCACCTTCATCTTTAGATGATGTCAAAAAGTAGCAGTGTTGACCGACTGCTGACCCTACCTACAACGCTTTGCAATGGGCAACCACCTTCATCTTTAGATGATGTCAAAAAGTAGCAGTGTTGACCGACTGCTGACCCTACCTACAACGCTTTGCAATGGGCAACCACCTTCATCTTTAGATGATGTCAAAAAGTAGCAGTGTTGACCGACTGCTGACCCTACCTACAACGCTTTGCAATGGGCAACCACCTTCATCTTTAGATGATGTCAAAAAGTAGCAGTGTTGACCGACTGCTGACCCTACCTACAACGCTTTGCAATGGGCAACCACCTTCATCTTTAGATGATGTCAAAAAGTAGCAGTGTTGACCGACTGCTGACCCTACCTACAACGCTTTGCAATGGGCAACCACCTTCATCTTTAGATGATGTCAAAAAGTAGCAGTGTTGACCGACTGCTGACCCTACCTACAACGCTTTGCAATGGGCTTGGCTACAACCTTCATCTTTAGATGATGTCAAAAAGTAGCAGTGTTGACCGACTGCTGACCCTACCTACAACGCTTTGCAATGGGCAACCACCTTCATCTTTAGATGATGTCAAAAAGTAGCAGTGTTGACCGACTGCTGACCCTACCTACAACGCTTTGCAATGGGCTTGGCTACAACCTTCATCTTTAGATGATGTCAAAAAGTAGCAGTGTTGACCGACTGCTGACCCTACCTACAACGCTTTGCAATGGGCAACCACCTTCATCTTTAGATGATGTCAAAAAGTAGCAGTGTTGACCGACTGCTGACCCTACCTACAACGCTTTGCAATGGGCAACCACCTTCATCTTTAGATGATGTCAAAAAGTAGCAGTGTTGACCGACTGCTGACCCTACCTACAACGCTTTGCAATGGGCAACCACCTTCATCTTTAGATGATGTCAAAAAGTAGCAGTGTTGACCGACTGCTGACCCTACCTACAACGCTTTGCAATGGGCAACCACCTTCATCTTTAGATGATGTCAAAAAGTAGCAGTGTTGACCGACTGCTGACCCTACCTACAACGCTTTGCAATGGGCAACCACCTTCATCTTTAGATGATGTCAAAAAGTAGCAGTGTTGACCGACTGCTGACCCTACCTACAACGCTTTGCAATGGGCAACCACCTTCATCTTTAGATGATGTCAAAAAGTAGCAGTGTTGACCGACTGCTGACCCTACCTACAACGCTTTGCAATGGCCAACCACCTTCATCTTTAGATGATGTCAAAAAGTAGCAGTGTTGACCGACTGCTGACCCTACCTACAACGCTTTGCAATGGGCAACCACCTTCATCTTTAGATGATGTCAAAAAGTAGCAGTGTTGACCGACTGCTGACCCTACCTACAACGCTTTGCAATGGGCAACCACCTTCATCTTTAGATGATGTCAAAAAGTAGCAGTGTTGACCGACTGCTGACCCTACCTACAACGCTTTGCAATGGGCTTGGCTACAACCTTCATCTTTAGATGATGTCAAAAAGTAGCAGTGTTGACCGACTGCTGACCCTACCTACAACGCTTTGCAATGGGCAACCACCTTCATCTTTAGATGATGTCAAAAAGTAGCAGTGTTGACCGACTGCTGACCCTACCTACAACGCTTTGCAATGGGCAACCACCTTCATCTTTAGATGATGTCAAAAAGTAGCAGTGTTGACCGACTGCTGACCCTACCTACAACGCTTTGCAATGGGCAACCACCTTCATCTTTAGATGATGTCAAAAAGTAGCAGTGTTGACCGACTGCTGACCCTACCTACAACGCTTTGCAATGGCCAACCACCTTCATCTTTAGATGATGTCAAAAAGTAGCAGTGTTGACCGACTGCTGACCCTACCTACAACGCTTTGCAATGGGCAACCACCTTCATCTTTAGATGATGTCAAAAAGTAGCAGTGTTGACCGACTGCTGACCCTACCTACAACGCTTTGCAATGGGCTTGGCTACAACCTTCATCTTTAGATGATGTCAAAAAGTAGCAGTGTTGACCGACTGCTGACCCTACCTACAACGCTTTGCAATGGGCAACCACCTTCATCTTTAGATGATGTCAAAAAGTAGCAGTGTTGACCGACTGCTGACCCTACCTACAACGCTTTGCAATGGGCAACCACCTTCATCTTTAGATGATGTCAAAAAGTAGCAGTGTTGACCGACTGCTGACCCTACCTACAACGCTTTGCAATGGGCAACCACCTTCATCTTTAGATGATGTCAAAAAGTAGCAGTGTTGACCGACTGCTGACCCTACCTACAACGCTTTGCAATGGGCAACCACCTTCATCTTTAGATGATGTCAAAAAGTAGCAGTGTTGACCGACTGCTGACCCTACCTACAACGCTTTGCAATGGGCAACCACCTTCATCTTTAGATGATGTCAAAAAGTAGCAGTGTTGACCGACTGCTGACCCTACCTACAACGCTTTGCAATGGGCAACCACCTTCATCTTTAGATGATGTCAAAAAGTAGCAGTGTTGACCGACTGCTGACCCTACCTACAACGCTTTGCAATGGGCAACCACCTTCATCTTTAGATGATGTCAAAAAGTAGCAGTGTTGACCGACTGCTGACCCTACCTACAACGCTTTGCAATGGGCAACCACCTTCATCTTTAGATGATGTCAAAAAGTAGCAGTGTTGACCGACTGCTGACCCTACCTACAACGCTTTGCAATGGGCTTGGCTACAACCTTCATCTTTAGATGATGTCAAAAAGTAGCAGTGTTGACCGACTGCTGACCCTACCTACAACGCTTTGCAATGGGCAACCACCTTCATCTTTAGATGATGTCAAAAAGTAGCAGTGTTGACCGACTGCTGACCCTACCTACAACGCTTTGCAATGGGCTTGGCTACAACCTTCATCTTTAGATGATGTCAAAAAGTAGCAGTGTTGACCGACTGCTGACCCTACCTACAACGCTTTGCAATGGGCAACCACCTTCATCTTTAGATGATGTCAAAAAGTAGCAGTGTTGACCGACTGCTGACCCTACCTACAACGCTTTGCAATGGGCAACCACCTTCATCTTTAGATGATGTCAAAAAGTAGCAGTGTTGACCGACTGCTGACCCTACCTACAACGCTTTGCAATGGGCAACCACCTTCATCTTTAGATGATGTCAAAAAGTAGCAGTGTTGACCGACTGCTGACCCTACCTACAACGCTTTGCAATGGGCAACCACCTTCATCTTTAGATGATGTCAAAAAGTAGCAGTGTTGACCGACTGCTGACCCTACCTACAACGCTTTGCAATGGGCAACCACCTTCATCTTTAGATGATGTCAAAAAGTAGCAGTGTTGACCGACTGCTGACCCTACCTACAACGCTTTGCAATGGGCAACCACCTTCATCTTTAGATGATGTCAAAAAGTAGCAGTGTTGACCGACTGCTGACCCTACCTACAACGCTTTGCAATGGGCAACCACCTTCATCTTTAGATGATGTCAAAAAGTAGCAGTGTTGACCGACTGCTGACCCTACCTACAACGCTTTGCAATGGGCAACCACCTTCATCTTTAGATGATGTCAAAAAGTAGCAGTGTTGACCGACTGCTGACCCTACCTACAACGCTTTGCAATGGGCAACCACCTTCATCTTTAGATGATGTCAAAAAGTAGCAGTGTTGACCGACTGCTGACCCTACCTACAACGCTTTGCAATGGGCAACCACCTTCATCTTTAGATGATGTCAAAAAGTAGCAGTGTTGACCGACTGCTGACCCTACCTACAACGCTTTGCAATGGGCAACCACCTTCATCTTTAGATGATGTCAAAAAGTAGCAGTGTTGACCGACTGCTGACCCTACCTACAACGCTTTGCAATGGGCAACCACCTTCATCTTTAGATGATGTCAAAAAGTAGCAGTGTTGACCGACTGCTGACCCTACCTACAACGCTTTGCAATGGGCAACCACCTTCATCTTTAGATGATGTCAAAAAGTAGCAGTGTTGACCGACTGCTGACCCTACCTACAACGCTTTGCAATGGGCAACCACCTTCATCTTTAGATGATGTCAAAAAGTAGCAGTGTTGACCGACTGCTGACCCTACCTACAACGCTTTGCAATGGGCAACCACCTTCATCTTTAGATGATGTCAAAAAGTAGCAGTGTTGACCGACTGCTGACCCTACCTACAACGCTTTGCAATGGGCAACCACCTTCATCTTTAGATGATGTCAAAAAGTAGCAGTGTTGACCGACTGCTGACCCTACCTACAACGCTTTGCAATGGGCAACCACCTTCATCTTTAGATGATGTCAAAAAGTAGCAGTGTTGACCGACTGCTGACCCTACCTACAACGCTTTGCAATGGCCAACCACCTTCATCTTTAGATGATGTCAAAAAGTAGCAGTGTTGACCGACTGCTGACCCTACCTACAACGCTTTGCAATGGGCAACCACCTTCATCTTTAGATGATGTCAAAAAGTAGCAGTGTTGACCGACTGCTGACCCTACCTACAACGCTTTGCAATGGGCAACCACCTTCATCTTTAGATGATGTCAAAAAGTAGCAGTGTTGACCGACTGCTGACCCTACCTACAACGCTTTGCAATGGGCAACCACCTTCATCTTTAGATGATGTCAAAAAGTAGCAGTGTTGACCGACTGCTGACCCTACCTACAACGCTTTGCAATGGGCAACCACCTTCATCTTTAGATGATGTCAAAAAGTAGCAGTGTTGACCGACTGCTGACCCTACCTACAACGCTTTGCAATGGGCAACCACCTTCATCTTTAGATGATGTCAAAAAGTAGCAGTGTTGACCGACTGCTGACCCTACCTACAACGCTTTGCAATGGGCAACCACCTTCATCTTTAGATGATGTCAAAAAGTAGCAGTGTTGACCGACTGCTGACCCTACCTACAACGCTTTGCAATGGGCAACCACCTTCATCTTTAGATGATGTCAAAAAGTAGCAGTGTTGACCGACTGCTGACCCTACCTACAACGCTTTGCAATGGGCAACCACCTTCATCTTTAGATGATGTCAAAAAGTAGCAGTGTTGACCGACTGCTGACCCTACCTACAACGCTTTGCAATGGGCAACCACCTTCATCTTTAGATGATGTCAAAAAGTAGCAGTGTTGACCGACTGCTGACCCTACCTACAACGCTTTGCAATGGGCAACCACCTTCATCTTTAGATGATGTCAAAAAGTAGCAGTGTTGACCGACTGCTGACCCTACCTACAACGCTTTGCAATGGCCAACCACCTTCATCTTTAGATGATGTCAAAAAGTAGCAGTGTTGACCGACTGCTGACCCTACCTACAACGCTTTGCAATGGGCAACCACCTTCATCTTTAGATGATGTCAAAAAGTAGCAGTGTTGACCGACTGCTGACCCTACCTACAACGCTTTGCAATGGGCAACCACCTTCATCTTTAGATGATGTCAAAAAGTAGCAGTGTTGACCGACTGCTGACCCTACCTACAACGCTTTGCAATGGGCAACCACCTTCATCTTTAGATGATGTCAAAAAGTAGCAGTGTTGACCGACTGCTGACCCTACCTACAACGCTTTGCAATGGGCAACCACCTTCATCTTTAGATGATGTCAAAAAGTAGCAGTGTTGACCGACTGCTGACCCTACCTACAACGCTTTGCAATGGGCAACCACCTTCATCTTTAGATGATGTCAAAAAGTAGCAGTGTTGACCGACTGCTGACCCTACCTACAACGCTTTGCAATGGCCAACCACCTTCATCTTTAGATGATGTCAAAAAGTAGCAGTGTTGACCGACTGCTGACCCTACCTACAACGCTTTGCAATGGGCAACCACCTTCATCTTTAGATGATGTCAAAAAGTAGCAGTGTTGACCGACTGCTGACCCTACCTACAACGCTTTGCAATGGGCAACCACCTTCATCTTTAGATGATGTCAAAAAGTAGCAGTGTTGACCGACTGCTGACCCTACCTACAACGCTTTGCAATGGGCAACCACCTTCATCTTTAGATGATGTCAAAAAGTAGCAGTGTTGACCGACTGCTGACCCTACCTACAACGCTTTGCAATGGGCAACCACCTTCATCTTTAGATGATGTCAAAAAGTAGCAGTGTTGACCGACTGCTGACCCTACCTACAACGCTTTGCAATGGGCAACCACCTTCATCTTTAGATGATGTCAAAAAGTAGCAGTGTTGACCGACTGCTGACCCTACCTACAACGCTTTGCAATGGGCAACCACCTTCATCTTTAGATGATGTCAAAAAGTAGCAGTGTTGACCGACTGCTGACCCTACCTACAACGCTTTGCAATGGGCAACCACCTTCATCTTTAGATGATGTCAAAAAGTAGCAGTGTTGACCGACTGCTGACCCTACCTACAACGCTTTGCAATGGGCAACCACCTTCATCTTTAGATGATGTCAAAAAGTAGCAGTGTTGACCGACTGCTGACCCTACCTACAACGCTTTGCAATGGGCAACCACCTTCATCTTTAGATGATGTCAAAAAGTAGCAGTGTTGACCGACTGCTGACCCTACCTACAACGCTTTGCAATGGGCAACCACCTTCATCTTTAGATGATGTCAAAAAGTAGCAGTGTTGACCGACTGCTGACCCTACCTACAACGCTTTGCAATGGGCAACCACCTTCATCTTTAGATGATGTCAAAAAGTAGCAGTGTTGACCGACTGCTGACCCTACCTACAACGCTTTGCAATGGGCTTGGCTACAACCTTCATCTTTAGATGATGTCAAAAAGTAGCAGTGTTGACCGACTGCTGACCCTACCTACAACGCTTTGCAATGGGCTTGGCTACAACCTTCATCTTTCTAACTGACCGAATAGAATTCAAATGAATTTTGAATTTTTTTGAATTCAAAAGTGCCTGTAATTAGTTTATTTGAAATAAATGCTTTGAGTTTTTTTGAGTTTTGATAGCCGTCAAAAACAGAAATAAGTAGTCACCGTAGCCGAAAGTATATATACTTAAAATACTAGTTTACTAAGAATAAAGCAGCACGCCTAGTTAGAACATCATAGAAACGGGTTTCGTCGACGGAAGATAGACAAAATGATAGATTGTAGAAATATTTCTACGCATTCTACGCGTCTAAGCATGGTAATGTGACATTTTGTCTATTCTTCCGTCGACAAAACGTCGTGCTACGCGTGCTGAAGTTTTTAGGGTTCCGTACCAAAATGGTAAAAAAGGGGTTCCTTTTTTACCATTTTGGTACGGAACCCGGAATTTTGGTATGGTGTCACTCAGTCTGTCTGTCTGTCTGTCTGTCTGTCACAGCTGGATATCTCAAGAACTACTAATGCTATCAACTTGAAATTTAGAATAGTATTAGATGACGTTGACTCAACTATTTTGCAAATAAGAAAGTAATTAAAATATTTATATTTTTTTGCAACAGGGACTGAAAGGGGGTCTTAAAAAATCAAAGTGGGGCTACTAGGGCATGTGGGGTATCATATGAAAGAACGCTGTTTGCACATTCTCAAACAATTTTTTTTTTTTTAGGCCGCATAGTTTTCGACTTCTGATGAAAAATGTAAAAAAAAAGATTTTTCTCTTTGCAAACTTCGGAGATAAGGGGGGGGGGGGGGGGGTCCTTATCTCCGAAGTTTGCAAAGAGAAAAATCTAAAATTATTGTATGTGATAGAAGTTTATGTAAAGATTACAGGAAAAATATTCAGAAATCGGAACGGAACCCTCGATGTGCGAGTCCGACTCGCTCTTGACCGGTTTATTTTTATTTATTGCCCAATTCTTGAGGAAGGCTATAGACTATTAAACATCACGCTAGGTTCCTTTGGAGCTGAGTAATAAGAAATAAAAGTCGGAATGAACGCTACGCGAAAACGAAGCGGCCGTGATGCGACGCGATGCGTGACAGTGTCATGGTGTAGGTCGGTTTCCGATTCTTTAAATAAGGAACCAACACCCTCCTTGGACACATAACTGACCCCAAAGTCAATGTTCCATTGCATCTTTCCAGAACGGGTTTAAGAACGACAACGATTAGAACGAGACAGTGCTCTTATAAGTTCATCTCTCTCGCTCCCACGGTGATCGCCGCAGAAACAGTACAAGTGCAAGTTGTCTGCGAGGAGGTTACAAGTGCCCAGTACTAGTGTACTCAGTAAGTAGGTAAGTACATAATTAATATAGGTATGTACTCCAATAACATACCCGTCACGACACGTAACTAAATGTCCGTGTGGCGACCCTGGACAGTCAGCCCTGGAGCTGACTAGCTAATATTTTTACAACGACATGAGTTTGAGTACACATGAGTTGTTTTCATATTATATTTCAGAGAAAAAATAATCTGGCGTATATAGGGTGACTGGTAATTAGTGACCGATACCCAAACACATAATTGTGCTCATGATAACGAACAACTTTTACTATGGGACCAAACCTGAAATCGCGAAAAAAAAATCAGCTGCTACCAACATGTTGACGAGTTACGCGAACATGAATGTATGGAGCAGCTGATTTTTTTTTCGCGATTTCAGGTTTGGTCCCATAGTAAAAGTTGTTTGTTATCATGAGTACAATCATATGTTTAGGTATCGGTCACTAATTACCAGGCACCCCATATTTGTCTTACTAGCTGTCGCATTTCGTATACTTATACAAAGGTGTAAGTGTAAACAGTGGTAATCTTTTAAGGGGTCATTGTACTCATCATTATGAACAACTTTTACTATGGGACCAAACCTGAAATCGCGAAAAAAAAATCAGCTGTCCAGTACATGTATGTTCGCATAATTCGTCAAAATGTACTGAACAGCTGATTTTTTTTTCGCGATTTCAGGTTTGGTCCCATAGTAAAAGTTGTTCATAATGATGAGTACAATGACTCCTTAAAAGATTACCACTGTTTACACTTACACCCAGTACATCCAGCCTCAGGGACTGAGTTTCAAAAAACGATTCATCGGCCATCACTACTCTTAAAATAATGAAGGAAGGAGGACATCAAAAGGAAATCAAGCACGTGGCAAACACACGGATTCCGAAACCTGCTCTGCGCCAGGCCTGCGAAGTAGATTACAGGCTACACCCGCTCCCTCTCACAGAGAGGAAGTCTTAAAAACCGTTCATCATCATCATCATCACCCACAGTCCAGCTTCACCCACTGCTGGACATAAGCCTCTCTATTCTCGTGCCACTCCCCCCACTACCCCTCTAGGGTCTACCCGCGATGGCAACAATGTCTTCCATCCATCTCATCTTGCTTTGATTCATCAAAATCAAAGAAAGGAGTTTAATTTATCTGTTCAATTCACCGTTCGTCCGCGCTCGGGCGTCCTCGGCCACACTCGGGCAAGTTCAAGGCGGCCGCGCCCGCGCAACCAGTTTTATTACAAAACATGTATAGTTTATACAGTTGTGAGTTGTGTTCGCAGTAAAGGGCTTTTGCGGGGCGAGTACGAGATTGTTGCTCCGGTTATTGACCGGATATTCCTGACCTTTTTCATTTTTGCTAGCTTCTGCCAGCAGCTTCGTCCGCGTCTACAACGTACCAAATATTCCTGACCTTTTTCATTTTTGCTAGCTTCTGCCAGCAGCTTCGTCCGCGTCTACAACGTAGGTACCAAATATTCCTGACCTTTTTCATTTTTGCTAGCTTCTGCCAGCAGCTTCGTCCGCGTCTACAACGTAGGTACCAAATATTCCTGACCTTTTTCATTTTTGCTAGCTTCTGCCAGCAGCTTCGTCCGCGTCTACAACGTAGGTACCAAATATTCCTGACCTTTTTCATTTTTGCTAGCTTCTGCCAGCAGCTTCGTCCGCGTCTACAACGTAGGTACCAAATATTCCTGACCTTTTTCATTTTTGCTAGCTTCTGCCAGCAGCTTCGTCCGCGTCTACAACGTAGGTACCAAATATTCCTGACCTTTTTCATTTTTGCTAGCTTCTGCCAGCAGCTTCGTCCGCGTCTACAACGTAGGTACCAAATATTCCTGACCTTTTTCATTTTTGCTAGCTTCTGCCAGCAGCTTCGTCCGCGTCTACAACGTAGGTACCAAATATTCCTGACCTTTTTCATTTTTGCTAGCTTCTGCCAGCAGCTTCGTCCGCGTCTACAACGTAGGTACCAAATATTCCTGACCTTTTTCATTTTTGCTAGCTTCTGCCAGCAGCTTCGTCCGCGTCTACAACGTAGGTACCAAATATTCCTGACCTTTTTCATTTTTGCTAGCTTCTGCCAGCAGCTTCGTCCGCGTCTACAACGTAGGTACCAAATATTCCTGACCTTTTTCATTTTTGCTAGCTTCTGCCAGCAGCTTCGTCCGCGTCTACAACGTACCAAATATTCCTGACCTTTTTCATTTTTGCTAGCTTCTGCCAGCAGCTTCGTCCGCGTCTACAACGTAGGTACCAAATATTCCTGACCTTTTTCATTTTTGCTAGCTTCTGCCAGCAGCTTCGTCCGCGTCTACAACGTAGGTACCAAATATTCCTGACCTTTTTCATTTTTGCTAGCTTCTGCCAGCAGCTTCGTCCGCGTCTACAACGTAGGTACCAAATATTCCTGACCTTTTTCATTTTTGCTAGCTTCTGCCAGCAGCTTCGTCCGCGTCTACAACGTACCAAATATTCCTGACCTTTTTCATTTTTGCTAGCTTCTGCCAGCAGCTTCGTCCGCGTCTACAACGTACCAAATATTCCTGACCTTGTTAATTTTTACTAGCGGCTTCGTTCGCATAGAGGTCTACAATGTAGTACCTACTACAAGGATTAAATGTATCTTGTTCTCCTAACTCCTAACCCAGGTCATGCTCTACCTGTATAAGTACACATCGAAATTCGAGCAGCCGTTTTAAGCCATGACATTATTTTGCATTCATAATTAGTATGGAAGTGGAGAGGGGCTCGTGGCTAAGTAATAACAGTGTTAGGGTTAAAGGGGAAAGACAAAGGAAAGACCATTTTAAGGATTTCAATAGTATGTTTATTATCCTTTACTAGCTGACCCGGCGAACTTCGTACCACCTAACAGTCAATGAATGTCGTGTTACCTTTTAGCTGAACTAATTTAGGCTTTGATGAACGTAATACAATGATACAAAATAAAAATACAGATAGATATAAAAAAGTATTTTATTATGATAAATAATACATACAGAAAGAGAATTTAAAAAAATAATAATTAAGTACTTCAAACACGTGTCAGCAAAAAATGACTGAATTAAACGATTAACTCTTTTCATTCCCACTTCCCGTTCCCCTTCTCTCCCTCACCACCCCGACCCTCCCTCTCCCCCCACCAACCCCTTTCCTCCCCCTCACACCTCACCAGGTCTTCCTCCTCTCCTCACCAACTCCTGCCCCTTTCTCCTCCTTCCAGCATCCTCCCCTCTACCTCCTCACCATACCTCCCCTTCCTCTCCCCTTCATTCACTCTCTAATTACAACCTCCCCTCGCCCGTTGAGGAACTTCTATTCAAATCTGCTTAATACACTTTTCAACCTTTTTAATTCTTTAAAAAAAATACAGACAAAAGTTTACTCACCCTTTTTAAATAGTTTACACAAAATACATTTCTGAACGCATGCATAAATGTCAATCACAGTATTTGACAGGATGACAGGAGGAAAACAAATGTTTGACAGGTACGAAACAAAGGAACATAATTAAATGGAAAATGATTCATTTTCATAATTATGTATTCGTTGTTTTCATTGTTTTTAAAATGTATTCTGCTATTCAGGGCGGAGACAAATCCAACGAAACAAAAACCATGAAAATTGATCCAGCCGATCTCGAGTTATAAGTGTTGTAACAAACCCGTCTTTGTTTTATATATATAGATAGATTACTTTATATATTGGATGTGATTTGCTAATATTGCGTGAGACGTGTGGTCTCAAGCAAGGCTTATAGAAGAGTACAGACGCTATGAGGAAGTCAGGATTTCAGTCAAGTGCTGAGGGCGGGCTTGGACATAAAAACTAATATTCATGAGTTACAAACAGAAAGACTAATAGTGTTGAAGTAGGCTCGTTAGTTTCTGCTATACTCCAACAAACAGCGACACGGCTTCATCGATTGCCTCGGTCCGAGGATGGGTGACCATCTTTACATACCAAGACCCCCTTGCTAAGGAAAGAACCATAGATATAAGAAATATATTTCTATGGAAAGCACGGTCCCGGCTGTCATTTGTGGATCTTTGACAGTCGTTACGGGTCGTCAGAAGCCCGAATGTCTGACAACCAGTCTTACCTAGGGTTCTCCAGTAACTGCGTTGTGGAGGTCAGATAGGCAGTCACTCCATGTAACATACTGCTATTCAGCTGCCTCCGGTAAGACTGGAAGCCGACCCCAATACAGTTGGGAAAAGGCAGGCAGATGATGAATATTAGTATGGAAGTATGAATTTCAAATAATGTATCATGTATTCTTATGTTTCTATTTCTGCCAAACCAGTCACAAGTACTTACATCCGTTGTTAATGAAGTGTTTGTTTAAATAAAACAAGTTCTTATGTTAATATTTGCACTTATAGCGGTAGACATTTGCACGGACGTAAAAAAATCGCGGCGATTTTATTTCGCGCACTGGATTTTCAACGCTCTGCTTAGCGCCGAGAGTTTAAAATCCAACAGTGTGTTTTTTCGACGAGCTAGAATACATTCTGTTGTTGTTAGGTTGGATTCTCGAAGCTCGGCTTAACACCGAGAGTTGAAAATCCAGTGCGCAATAAAATCCGTCGCGATATTTTTACTACTCGAGACTTCTTATGTCGTCTTTTATCGAACAACTTTAAACAGTGTGGCGATTTGCATAATAACTGCAGCGGCAAATTAATGCCTCTCCTCGCACGGAGGAGGCACGAGCGTTGATCACCACGTAATGTGATGTAAGCCAGAGTAGATCATACAAAACTAGTCGAGTATCAGGTAGAATCACCACCTTGACAGATGCAGGCATAGAAATATAAACTACCTACTGAAAAAGAGACTGTTTTTAAAGCGCAAAAACGTTGTATTCGATCCATGTGTGGCTTAAAAACTACCGAAACTTGTGCACTCCATTTTAAATCTTTAAAATTACTTACTATGCCAGCTATGTACATCTACGAGACTGCTTTGTTTGTTAAAACTAATACACACCTTTTTCAAAAATTATCCGATGTAAAAAAGACTCCAATGCGATCTCAATACATAAATCAATTATGCGATATAAAATGCAGAACCTCGTTGATGAAAAAGAGTTTTTTTGGAATGGCTTCGAAAATTTACAATAAAATACCCGATAATATAAAAAATATGCCCATAGCAAAGTTTAAGAAAGCTCTCTCATCGCTACTAATTGAAAAATGTTATTATACTGTTCCAGATTTTATAAATGATAATTTTTAATATTTTTTTAGTTTATTTTTGTTTTTATTTAAGTAGTTTTTAAGTATTTTAGTTTTAATTACATTTTTTACTTTATATTTGTACGCCTTCACGGCAAAACGTAGCGCCCAAATATGTTAACCTAACACCTTTATACCTATGTTTTACAAATAAATATTCTGATTCGGATTCTGATAAAAAGCGGCCAAGTGCGTATCGGACTACGCACAATGAAGGGTACCGTAGTTGGGGTGAAATTATCGCAAGGACAAACTTAACATTATATTTGATAAACATGTTCTCACATACATTCCAACAGTAAATGTAAGTTGGTACTCACAATATTGAGAGATTTACCATGTTATTTTAAGACCACAGACTTCTTATAGGTTTTCCTGTAATGTACAGCTAAAGAACTACTTTCTGTATTTTTTTCAAAATTTAAGGCTCCGTAATTTCGGAGATAAGGTGGGGTGGGTGGGGGGGGGGGGGGGGGGGAACGGCCAATTTTCGTCTATTTTCTTAAATAACTTTAAAATGATTTATTTTAAAATTATAAAAAAATATATTTAAGACCCTCATAGTAAGCCCTTTCATTTGATATGTCACACGGTACAGTTTGCAAAACTTTTTTTTAACCCCTCAAGTGTCGAATGCACCCCATGTGTGCATAAGAAAAACCCTTTTTTTGTTTGGTACATAAGCTTATATCACATATATATAAATGTAAAAAAACATCATCCGATGGAAAACCAATCAAATCATTAGTTGTGAACTTATGGAGTTCACAGCTAACCTCCCCTCCCCCCCCGCGTGTCAAATGCACCCCAAGTGTGCAAAAGGACAAAACTTTACATAATAGGTATATAAGCTTAGATCACGTATATATAAACGTAAAAAAACATCATCCGATGGAAAACATATCATTATCAGTAGTTGTGAACCTATGGGGTTCGCAACTAACCCCCAACCCTCCCCACTCGCTGGGGTTTTGGGTCTAAAATCAGCCAAACTCAGACACTTGAGGGGTTAACCTTCTTATTTGCCCCCTAAAAGTGACCCCCATATTCAAAATTCATTTATTTAATTTAGCCGTACGTATTTGGGTCACAGAAATCCATAAGTGTACAAATTTCAACTTAATCGGTCCATTATATTCGGAGCAAATTGGCTGTGACAGACTGACAGACAGACAGACAAACGAGTGATCCTATAAGGGTTCCGTTATTTCCTTTTGAGGTACGGAACCCTAAAAACAGGAGAAATGGCAAGCGGGCGAATCTGTGTCCGCGCGACATGCTCAATATGAGCCGTTCATAGTACAAATTCCGTCTCCGCGAACTAGTGCGCTTTCGATTGTGACCGTGACAATTTATAAGAAAGCCGTGTTGTTCAGTGGTTTCTTGTAAAATCCGAAGCCAAAACAAAAACTATGTAAATCATGGAATCACTTTCCATAAGTAGGTAAGTAGAGTACAAGTATTTTACCGTATTTGTCTTTAAAATCATGAAAGTGACAAAGGGAAAAATTGGAGACTCAGGGTTCCGATACATTTTAACATACTGGGCACATCTCCTTCTTTCATGTGAATACATCGCCACATTCGCCACCCTGTAGGAATTTGCAAAGTATGCACGAAGACCATAATCTCAAGCTATACATATTTCCAAAATAAGCTGACCTCGCATTTTATAGACTTTCCGTATAATGAGAAGTCAGTTTAGACTGGAAAATATAGCCCGATATAATAGTCCTGTGTACGTTTAAAACAACTTTAAATTCACGGTTTATCTGCCGAGATGGATCTACAATCACAACGAGTAGTTTTTTTGCCATTTTTCAAATAACAAGCCTTTGTTGGATTTGATCCTTATTACCAAAATTGTTGTTTGGATCAAACAGTAGGTAACAGGTTTTCTTCATATTTATGTCTTATTTGGTAACGTTCTCTTCAGAATAATAACGTTATTTTTCTAAAACTTTTCTTATTTCGTCAACTTATGAACTATCTGTATCAAAAACCTCACACTGTACCTATAAAGTTTTATACTCAATTATGCATAAATTGTAGTGACCGCAACATTGTATAAAAACTCTTGGAACATTTAAAACGTGTGGTCGAAGACCACAACTGTTAACTAACCACAATGAATTAAATCATTACATTAGGTACTTATTATGTGTTTTAAAGTTAGTTAACTCACGTTCACGTTCATAATTCTGCGAATAAAAACGATCATATCTCCTAAACGGCTGAACTGATTTTTATTATTCTTAGCTAAAATAATAGATCATTTACTAACCTATAAGCATGCAAAGTTTCATTTAAATCGGACTCGCAGTTTTTGAAAAATTTACTAAAATGTTGAACAACTAATAATAACAGTTTTGCGCAAGGCTAATCCAGCGGAAGACCTTATTATTGTGATCTTTTTGACCTCAACTATCATTGACATAAGACTGATTGATTGAGATGAGTGCAAAAAATGGAAGCGTTTGTGTGTTTAAGATCACACGGAAAATGTGTTATGAGGACAACACAAGACGCCTTCCAAGGGCACTCAGGGATCCTGTCACTGATACATGCTCCCGAGAAAATCAATCAATCTGCCTGCCTTTTCCCAACTATATTGGGGTCGGCTTCCAGTCTAACCGGATGCAGCTGAAATACCAGTATTTTACATGGAGCGACTGCCTATTTGACCTCCACAACCCAGTGACTGGGTAATACGATACCCCTTGGTAAGACTGGTTGTCAGACTTTCGGGCTTCTGACGACCCGTAACGACTGTCAAAGATCCATGAATGACAGCCGGACCAATGGCTTAACGTGCTTTCCGAGGCACGGAGGAGTCTCGGTATGTAAAGATGGTCACCCATCCACGGACCAACCCCGGCAAGCCTGATGGATCGACCCGTGCAGCTGTTAATACTTAGCCACGAGGTCCTCTAGTCTATGATTGTACTTATAATTTTATTTTTTTACATGGTCCCGAGTGTCCCAAAAATATCATCAACTTTGCCATCCCAACTACCCGAATGTTGGGGTCAGCTTGCAGTCTGACCGGATGCAGCTGAACACCAGTATTTTACATGAAGCGACTGCACCTAAGTACTTTATGCTTTCTAAGTCTTTCTTTACGGACGCTTCGTTCTCACATGTTATACATGAATGAATTTCAACATGAATGATGTAACCAATATTTTGTAACCATATTTTGATTTAAAAGAGTGTCCGTGGAATTTCTTGCCCGTTCTTCTCCATAGAGATCTACGTTTTCGAATGGGCAACTAGCTTCAACTTTCTGACTAACTGACCGACTCTTTGACAATTCAAAAGTGCCTGAAATTAGTTTAATTGAAATAAATGAGTTTGAGTATATGAGTAGAGGAAACGTTTTAATTAAGAAGTCTTGAATACGTCCGCAACTCTGAATAGCGGATGGTTTAAGGTAACTTTCTGTTCAGAATGGTAGAGTTCCTCATGAAGTCACGACACAGTTATTCCTGGAACTACTCCCATTGGATAGAAACCGGTCAGAAAATGTCAGCAATGCATGGTGATGCATGAATATTTATCGCCCTGCATTGCTGACCGGTTTGGAGTGGCCGGTGACATTACACATTGGCATGTAATCACTACAGCTTTGTTCCAAAGGTCAGCGTGGCTTCGGGAAACCCCTTTGCAGATGCATGATTACCTGGTGGCAGGAACCACTTTCCATCATTTATGGGTATAGGACGTGGTGGACAAGTTCTTCTAACTGAACAGACAGCTGTGCTGCTGGGCAGTTTGTTGCTCCACTGTTTGTGTCAAGTATGTATAGGAAGGTTTATAAAAATGTCAAAACAATAGAAAAATTAAATGTTTAATAAAGACAGTTTTCTTTTATGTTCCTGCTAAAGATATCCAGCACTTCATTAGCGTCCATTTTTGCCGCAACGTCTTGATGGATATGTCAAATCCATTCAAACGGTGTTCTGTCATATCATTTGAAAGGAATGCAACGAACAAAATATTTGCAATTCCAGCAAGAAATAGACAAGAGTTTCACTCTTGTTCTTTCTGTTATTTTATTCATATACATATTTTAACAACTCTGATAATTTGATTTGCTTCTAAGTATGTGCTGCGATGGAATCTCCACAGTACCTACACAAAAATACCGTCTGGGGGAGCACGTGCCCCGTGCCCCACCCCCCTTTAAATCCGCCCTTGCAGCTAAAGCACTAGAAGTGGTGAAGGGCGGGCGTGCGGGGGGACTTTTGATTTATTGTTTTACATTATGATTTCATTATTTTGTGGCCCTTTGCAGAGCGATAATGATGTCAAACTTAATTATAATATTAAAATTGTAATTAAGAATGTATTAAGTAAGTATGGTGTTTGTATGACAATGGGGAAACTAGTGTGTGAAAAAAAAGCGGCCAAGTGAAAGTGAAACTCGCACGTGAAAGGTTCCGTACAATATCTAACACTACTCATTTTTTTAATACTTTTGTAAAAAATAACACGTTTCTTCTATGGAGACCCCGTTAATTATAAGCTTTTTAGGGTTCCGTACTAAAATGGTAAAAAAGGAACCCTTATGGTGTCACTCAGTCTGTCTGTCTGTCTGTCACAGCTGGATATCTCAAGAACTACTAATGCTATCAACTTGAAATTTAGAATAGTTTTAGATGACGTTGACCCAACTATTTTGCAAATAAGAAAGACATTAAAATATTTATATTTTTTTTGCAACAGGGACTGAAAGGGGGTCTTAAAAAATCAAAGTGGTGCTACTAGGGCATGTGGGGTATCACATGAAAGAGCGCTGTTTGAACATTTTCAAACATTTTTTAATTTTTTTAGGCCGCTTAGTTTTCGACTTTATTTTTATTTATTAAGGGATAATAAACAACTACAACATATATACACATACAATTAACAAAACTTTGAGTAGCAATGTTGCAGTCCACTGCATTATCCACAGATAAAACTTATTTGATGATAAATTGTTGCCACTAGGCGAGCAATACCAAAATAAAATAAACAAATAT
This sequence comes from Cosmia trapezina, assembly GCA_905163495.3. NCBI lineage: Eukaryota > Metazoa > Arthropoda > Insecta > Lepidoptera > Noctuidae > Cosmia > Cosmia trapezina. The sequence goes on from LR991049.1 coordinate 14,438,469, forward strand.
TTGAGAATTAAATAGATAAGTTAAGTACTATAAAGCTAGCTATAGCTACAAAACCAAATCAGATCAGATACAATTACAAATAATTTCATTTCATTTACTTGAATTATGCAATAAATAAATAATAATAATAGTAAGATTACAATTCAGATTCAGATAAAATTTTCATAATATTAGATTTAAAGTTATTTTTCGAGCATGCAAATATATCAATATCAATGAAATTTGAATTATAGGATTCCAACATTCTATGAATAGGGCAGCGTAAGCCAGAGTTCGTACGACAAGAACTAACCGCGGACAGAGTACGTGCACGAACCTGACGCACATGAACTGTTCGGGGGACAGAATAACACAGCTTACTCGTCAGATCAATGGCATCAAAATGATTGTGGACAATATCAAAAAGCACATTAGCCTCCAGGTATTTGCGCCGGTTCTCCAAGCTAATAAGCTTGTATTTATCAAGAAGTTGGGAGTATGACAGATAAGTCTTAGTCCCATAACATCTGTAGTACATAGCACGGAGGTACTTGCGCTGGACCCTTTCTATTCCAACTACGTACTTTTGGTAGAAGGGGTTCCAAATAGGGACCGCATATTCTAACTGAGAGCGAATGAGCGTCTTATACAGATTGAGATAGGTTGAGGTACGCTTAAATTCTGACGAAGATCTCATCACAAATCCATACATTTTAAAAGCACTATTGACTATGGCTTCAATATGCTGGTTCAAGGACAGTTTGCCATCAAAAAGGACACCTAGATCCTTCACTATAGAAGTATAATTTAAGGGGACACAGTTAAGGTTGTAATTGAAATTGAAGATAAAATTATTCTTGGTAAAGTGTATATAGTTACACTTGGGTATACTAAGATGCAGCTTATTAACAATACAATAGGCAGTTAGTCTGTCCAGGTCCTCCTGAAATGACTGGCAGTCGTTCATAGTACGTATCACTTTAAACGCCTTTAAATCATCAGCGTACATCAAGAATTTGGACTTTTTAAAACATTTCTTAATATCGTTGATGTAAATAATGAATAATAGCGGTCCCAGAATAGAGCCCTGTGGAACTCCGGAAGTAATATTAACAGAGACAGACTGGTGACCATTAACCACAACCCTTTGTGACCGGTTTTCGAGGTACGACACAAACCAACCCAATAAATATCCGCGTATTCCATTAAAAGCAATTTTATTCAGCAGAATTTCATGATCAACCTTGTCAAAAGCTTTTTTAAAGTCGGTGTAGACTGCATCTATTTGCAATCGTCTATCAACATTTTCAAAAAGGTAATTAGCAAATATTAACAGGTTAGATGTTGTAGAACGGCGCTTAACAAACCCATGCTGTTCAGGAATAATAATATTATGCAGAAGAGGGTAAATCTCGTTGTGAACGAGTCTTTCAAAAAGCTTTGACAAGGTTGGCAGAATCGAGATGGGTCTATATTGTTCGACGTCATGCTTAGAGCCACCCTTATGCACTGGGGTAATGTTAGCTCGCTTCCACACCACTGGGAACACACCCTCATGCAGACATCTATTAAAAAGGATATGGATCGGCTCACAAATATTATGAGCCGTAGCCTTAAAAAAGGCTGCTGGAAGACCGTCAGGTCCTGCACCCTTAGAGGGGTCCAACCGTTTCAACTCGCTGAGTATTTTTGATTTGTCAATAAACAAATTACTAATTAAGCTACTATTATCTGCGCACTGCTGCGGTGGACCCCACGTGGCGAGCTTTGGCGACACGGGCTCGAATACTGACAAGAAAAAGTCCGAAAACATATTGCAGACAACATCAGGATCACTTGATTTGACATTCTGGTACTGCATCATGGACGGAATGCCTGACTTACTTTTACGATTAGAAATATAGGACCAAAAATACTTTATGTTACTAGAGAGACTATCTTCAACCGAGTTAATATAACTGGAATAACAGGTTTTACACATATGTTTGAAGAAGATAGACTTCTGATGAAAAATGTAAAAAAAAATACCGTTCCCCCCCCCCCCCCACCCCCCTTATCTCCGAAGTTTGCAAAGCGAAAAATCTGCAAATATTCTATATGATAGAAGTTTATGTAAAGTTTACAGGAAAAATAAAACGATGTCTCTAAATAGCACACTTCTTCAGAAATCGGAACGGAACCCTCGGTGCGCGAGTCCGACTCGCTCTTAACCGGTTTTTTTTTAAATATGTTTTATTTTTAGTATTTGTTGCTATAGCTACCATAGTTCTGCACTCTTTGTGAAAATTTCAAATGTCTATCTATTATTTATTACGGTTCAAAAGATACAGCCCTACAGACGGACGGACAGCGGAGCCTTATGCCGTTTGTCCATCGTCTCGTCTTAGTATTTTTATTTATTCTGTGTCAACGGGACGTCAACGAGAGACTAGACTATTCGAACATTCGAACCGAAGGTGACGTTCCGGTGACGGCGATCGTTTGTCCACCGCGACCGAACTCGGCGGTTCAGCAGCCTAATTGCGCAACACATTATCAGTCGGAGTTGGTTTCATTTTGACAGTTCAACAACATTCATTGCGTTATTTACGTGGTCGAGCAGACAAATCTTTCGAATATATGAAGCAATGGATTAGCAATTTGTTTCAAAATGATTCAAACTCCGATTGATAATGTGTTACGCAATTAGGGTACAGTATGTCATGATTTATGAATTAATAAGATACTTAGACAAAACAAAAAAGCTGGACGCATCGCACCGCGTCGCGCCCGCCGACCGCTGCGACGGCAGTGCGTGGATAAGATCAAACATGTTTTGTATTGCCGCCACACTCAGACCAATAAAAAAGTAGGTATTTTATTAGTCTGAGCCGGCACATCGGCCCGTCACAATCTCGGGCCGAGTTCTAGCGGTCGCGTACTCGCGTCTAACTACTCAAAAGTTCGGGGACTGGATGAAGGACAGTATGTATCGCTACAACGTCACCGTCATCTTCTTCTCGTTGAAGTACCGTTGACGGTGACGGTGGACAAACGGCCTCAGTAATAATAGGGTCCCGTCTGCACCCTTTTGTTACGGAACCCTAAAAACTGTAATTAAGAATAAATTTAATTATTACGTATGAAAATGTGGAAGTAGTGTGTGATGTTGATGATGATGACAATAATTAATGCTTAAAAATAAACGAATAAATGAGAATCATTAAGGTTTATGAGGTTTTGTTTGAAAATCTCCGTGGGACACACGTGGATATAAAACCCTGTTTATGTAAGTAATAGGTAGCTTGACTTTCTCAGTATGTGGCAGTCCGGAGTTTGGATTTTTACCCGGTTTATTTATTTATTTATTTAGGATCTCCAACAAAAGATGTACACAATACATGAAAAATAAATAAAGGGAACATCAGGTACCAAGTAGGTGCACTCCTTCAGTTACAGGAGACCCCAACATGCACAAAAATGTTAACAACTAAGCTAACAAAGTTATGTAAAGTAGTTGGTATGTAAAGGTCACCCATCCACGGACCAGCCCCGGCAAGCTTAGCTTAACCTGATGGATCGACCCGTGCGGCTGTTATTACTTAGCCACGACCACGAGCTCCTCACCAGAAAGAAAAGTTAGCAATAGCGTAAATTAAGTTTAATTTGTGTACAGCTGACTATTACTAGCGAAATATATATTACGGGTACACTTCTGCCCAACCTTTCGGAGACAGGCGTAATGTCTTATTACGTTATGTTTTTGTAAGTTAGGTAAAATTATTTTTGATAGCTTTTTATTATCCCTATTATGACTGTAGAAATATTTGTACGCATTCTACGCGTCTAAGCATGGCAATGTGTAACTTTGTCTATTCTTCCGTCGACAAAACGTCATCATGCTACGCGATTGTAACGCCACGATAAAGATGGCGCCGCGTAAGACCGTATTATTGAAACTTAAAGTATTTACATTTTTATGATGCAATATCATTTTCTGTTATTTAAATAAGGTAATTATTACTTGATTATAATTTAATACGTAGTTAAATACCTGTTCTTTTTGCAAACTCATTATTTTGAGAGTTTTTGTTGATAACATTAATTATTTAATTATTTAACAGTTTTTTGACGAATGATTTTATCTGGCAACTATTTGTTTATTTTGTTAAATTAAGTATTGAAATATTATTATGATCTACTTATCTTATAGCAATTATTTCCTGCCTAGTTTTTCAGAATTTTTCGCTTCCTTACACTGACATCTGACAACCAGTCTTGACTGACTTCTTGACACAATTACTGGGTTGTGGCTTGTGGAGGTCACATCAGAGGGAGGAGCTCGTGGCTAACTAATAACAGCCGCACGGGTCTAGATGGGTGACCAGCTTTACATACCGAGACTCCTCCGTGCCTCGGAAAGCACGGTCCTGGCTGTCATTCGTGGATCTTTGACAGTCGTTACGGGTCGTCAGAAGCCCGAAAGTCTGACACCCAGTATTATCCAGTTATTGGGTTGTGTAGGTCAGATAGGCAGTAGCTCCATGTAAAATACTGGTATTCAGCTGCATGCGGTTAGACTGGAAGCCGACCCCAACATAGTTGGGGAAAGGCTAGGCAGATTGATTGGCTTGTGGAGGTCAAATAGGCTGTCGCTCCATGTAAAATAGAGCATGTAGATTAGTATCTGACATGGTGTTTTGTGGAAAGAACTACGCTAATTCTCAGTCGAATTTTATTGAGTTAATTTTGTATTTGACTAATAAAATAAATATGAGGAAATGTCACCTTGACAACACATAATATTAATGTCACATCTAAATCAAAATAATCCATTTTCCTAATGTTTAATAGTGTGACTTCATTTTTAGGTTTCCGTACCCATAAGGTGCCAACGGGACCGTATTACTAAGGCTCCACTGTCCGTCCGTCTGTCACAGGGCAGTATCTTTTGAACCGTAATAGGTAGACATTTGAAATTTTCACAATATGGTCGATATAAAAATAAAATACCTATACCAGGAAGGTTTAGGTAGTGAAATAAACGTAAACAATCTTGATGTGTCTTTTATCATTTTTTATTTTAAAACCGCAGTTTAAAAATAAAATGCAACTAAAAACCAATGTAAATAATGTAATAATGATTACTAAATCAATTGAACCATTAGTTTAAATAGTAGTTTATTTGTTTAGTATGTGTTTGTGTAAAAAGTCACATCAATATTGTTTACCTTTATTTCACCACCTAAACCTTTCTGGTATAAATAAAGCTAAAATTTAAAGAGATAGGTATACAAGAGACTTTTAAAAAAAAGTGTTAAATATTTTAAGGTGGTACGCAACCCTTTGTGTACAAATACAACTCGCACTTAACCACTTCTTTTTTAGTAAAAAAAAATAATTTAAAAAATCTTTTGACATTATCATTTACAAAGGTCGCAGTTCACTTGCTCAGTAGTGACAACGGCACGTACTCGCAGTGAAAGGCGCACAAACAGACAAACACATTATATTTAGACTTAGCCTTAGCGGAACAGTGACAATGAATTTAAAATACTTACATTTAATAGAAAAAATGTATTAAAGCTAGTTTCTGTTCTGTTTAGATTTTATGTCAAGATAATTATTTTGCGTCAAATTAATTTAAAATTACCTATTGTTAAGTTCATGGCCGCTGCTTGGTTACACAGTACACACAAACTTGTATTGCTATACATTTAAGCCCTTTATGTTCTTTCAAAATTCCTTCCCTATTTAATTTAATGTAATCAGATTTTTATTGTTTAATTTTATTAATTCAGACGGTGGTCTGCAGTGTTAATAACAAAAAGATTAGCTTATGTTAGTACGAATTACAAGCGCCCACACTAGCGGCTCACCTTCGTTATTTAGGGAACTCTTGCGCATAATTACTCTCTAGCTAGCTAGAAGCACCAAATTATGCGCAAGAGTACATGATACTGAGAGGGCCTACTATAGTTTTTATGCTTCTAGACTGTAGAGTCTCAGTATCATAGAAATATATATTAAAAAAACTTTTGATTATAGTCAGTATTGAATAGATCGCTCTGTGCTCTGCTGTAATGCACTAAACAGCGATATTTTACTATTACTTTACAAATTAATCTAAACAATAAAATATTTGACAGCTATTTGCGATGTTGCCAACTCTCAGAACGCACCGGGGTAGCCCGCGAAATTCTATTAATTATGTAACGTTTTTTGCAAGTCTGTGTTAGGTTGTATGTTGATCAAAATTTTATTCGCGACCGAAACAAATATGTATTTTACAGAATAATCATCAATACAAGTTTTTAAACTGTCATGGTCACTAACATTATTATTAACACAAACGGGATATTTATCATGTTTACTGTTCTTGTATTCGTTTTCCCGATATTTCCGAGTTTGTCTGCTCATAAACCACCCACCCGCAATAACTTCAGTTTATCCGTGATCATGGTGCATGCAACAGTGCCGAAATATCGGGAACTCAAATACAATAACAGTAAAGAGTAAACATGGTAAATATCCCGTTTGTGTTAATAATAATCATCTATACGACTAGCTCTACCCCCCGGATCCGGACACAAAACCAGCCTCCGCGCTGCTTCCGAGTTTCTAATGGTAAAATACAGTGCCAGTTTAGTACGACGTCAATCAATAGTTCTCGTGTGTGACACTTTTCTCGGCAACGTACCGTGGCGTGCGTGTGGCGGGTTTCCCCAAACGCGATGTGAAAGGCGTCTGAGCACTGAGTCACTCATTATAACTAAATTACTGGCTCTGAACTTGTAGCTAGGGTAACCGCCCGTCCGGACTTTGTCGAGCCTTGTCATTTGTCCGGAGGATTTATTAAGAAAAAATAAAAGTTACTGAAAAAGTGGCCAAGTGTGAGTCAGATACCGATGGACCCCTTTAATTTTTTCTTGTGTGCGTCCCCTTTATTTTTTTTTTGGTGATGGACGGACAGTGGAGCCTCAGTATAGATAGGGTCCCAACGGCGCCCTTTTGGTAAAGAAAGATTTTTTTTTTCTTAAATGGCCGGCTTTTTGACAGAACTTTTCAAATTTCAAAATGGTGGTCCTAGTTGTGAGTTTTACCGTTATCCCGAGTTACTACAGTTTGTCATGATGATACGTTGTTAACTTTTAACTGGGTTTGCAGACTAATAGATTGCTAAGGTGTATAAATGTCCGCGATGGTACACATACAGTCTCATTTATTCGAGGGAGAGCCTACGGGTAGTAGCGGTGCACAAATTCAGATTTAGGATTGCTACTAGAAGCATTCCTAACAGATACAATTTCCTAATATACCCCTAATAGATTCTTAATTTCCTATTATACCTACTTAACCCTAAAAGATTTTTAATTTCCTAATATACCCCTAATAAATTCTCAACTTCCTAATATAGCCCTAATACATTCTCAATTTGCTAAATATACCCCTAATAAATTCTTAATTTCCTATATATACCCCTAATACATTCTCAATTTTCTAAATATACAATTTCCTAATATATCCCTAATACATTCTAAATTTCCTAAATATACCACTAATAAATTGTCAATTCCCTAATACATATACCCCTAATACATTCTCAATTTCCTAAATATACCCCTAATAAATTCTTAATTTCCTAATATACCCCTAATAAATTCTCAATTTCCTAATATAGCCCTAATACATTCTCAATTTGCTAAATATACCCCTAATAAATTCTTAATTTCCTAATATACCCCTAATACATTCTCAATTTTCTAAATATACAATTTCCTAATATAGCCCTAATACATTCTCAATTTGCTAAATATACCCCTAATAAATTCTTAATTTCCTAATATACCCCTAATACATTCTCAATTTTCTAAATATACAATTTCCTAATATATCCCTAATACATTCTAAATTTCCTAAATATACCACTAATAAATTGTCAATTTCCTAATACATATACCCCTAATACATTCTCAATTTCCTAAATATACCCCTAATAAATTCTTAATTCCCTAATATACCCCTAATAAATTCTTAATTTCCTAATATACCCCTAATAAATTCTTAAATTGAATTAAATTCTTATTTGTCCTCCTAACAAATTATTAATTCCTTAATATGTCCTTGATAAATTCCTAATAAAACCCAATAACACTTTGCTGGGAACCAACCCAAGACTCCACGCTCAGCTGTCGCACTTGTGACACCAACGAACCGTTCGTTTACTAAGTTGACAAGAAAAGTCCCAAAAATAAAACGAATGATTCATCATCATCACCATTCTCTTGCCCTTATCGTATGACAAAAAAAACATTAGTTTAAGGGGGCTGCGCAGTGGTAGCCCGAGAAATTCATTTTTTTTTGGGTTTTTTGCAATTTGCAGGTCCATGTCTGGTTGTATCTTGATCAAAGTATGATACGCGGCAATAAAACATTATGTATTTATATAATTTTAACCATAAAAATTATCAAACTACATGTCTATATCTAAGTTAGATTTCGTGCATATTCGTCGAAATCAAACGAATCTGCACGAAATCTGACTTATAGAGATGTATTGATGATTTTTATGGTTAAAATTATTTGCCGTGTATCGTATTTTGATCAAGATACAACCTGACACGGACCTGTAAATTGCAAAAAACCCAAAAAAAATTAATTTCGCGGGCTACCACTGCGAATCATCCTTAAAAAATTAACTAACAAATCAATTAAGTAGGTACAGAAAATACAAAATATTTCAGAGATATCAAGAAGTCTTTTGTTTATAAATGTTAAGTAAAAATTGTTATCTTTTACAATAAACCAGTCAAACATCATGGAGTTTCATTCGTTTATTTGTGGTCATCTCAGCAGGAATCGCTGCACCGATTGTGATGCGGTTTTGGTTAATGACTATATTATTTTGAATGGGTGATAATAATATGAGTGTTTGGAGACACAGGTGACGTCTAAGCGCAGTTATAATGATATAACTTTAATAACATAACCTCACTACGTAATAATAATAAAATATTTTAAGAAATGATACTGATCAATGGGTTAAAAAAAATACAAAACAGCTGTTTCAATAGCTAAAAAAAAGTATTGATGAACGTAGCGATATTGAATTAGTTTCAGTAGGTACCTATTTATCTTTAAATGAACAACCACGAATTTTTTTGGGGGTTTTTTTTGTAAATAATTGCTGGTTTATTTGTAAATTTAATAGAATATTTAAACAAGTGAGTACAGTAAAATACTGTTTAATTTTATTGGAAGGATAGGAACAAAAGTGCATTATTAAGTATTTAATTCGAAACAAGTTTGAAGAAACTACCAGCAGTTATATTATCTACCTAATTAGGAATTTAATTTTATAGCTCAACGCTCAACTGTAGAATTTTAAATGCAGTTTTTTTGTCTGTAAATAAAATTAAACAGGTATTCAGGTATGTACCTACATTTAAAAGTTTTTAAACATCAAAAAACTAAAAAGCTTTTTAAAACTATTTTTGTTACGAAGTGTTTTGTCTTCTTCTGTCAAATTAAAATCTTAATTCGAATGAAATATTGACAAAACAGTTTTTAACTTGCGATTATTTTTTTTTATGAATAAATACGGTAAGGTTTTATTCGATTTCTATTTATTCGGATGTCAGACACCGGCATTTAACCGGTTATTTAACAGATAATAAACTTCTCAACGGTTTACACAACAAAAACTTTCATTTTAGCTATTAAAAATTCAAAAACTTACCAGATCAAAAAATCCAATGTTCTCATTCTCCATTTTAGCGACGTGTATGTCGTACGCTTTGCCCTTCTGGCTCACAAACCGCTTAGCTTGGCCCTTCATCACTATACATTAAAAAAATGAACTGTCACTTTGATTTCGCGCGCGATACCGATTAGGTTTTTTTATGCGCACGGAGCGGCGTGACCGCGGCCTGTCGCGACTCTGGCTGTACTACTACTGAAGCGATGAGAAAACGCGTCGATTATAAAAAACTTCTGTGTGCGTCTCGACTCTCGAGTTCTCGACTCTCGTGTTTGGGGAAATAGTTGATTGGTTTGTTTGATAGCTTTGACGCAGGCCGTTCACGGTAAGGGAAGCTTTGGTTTCCTAGAAAAACGGTGACCGTCATAATAAATTATGACGCCCGTGAGCGCGTCCTCAGACTAAATGCGGCTATCATGAAAATCCAGGACCGTGATGACGACCACTAGAGAAGTATGTGTGAGAGAAAAAGTCATGTTGCGCCGACCCCAAATAAATTGGGATAAGGGCAGGACTTGATGATTTTGACATTAGGTTGTCAAAAAAAAAAAAACAACCGACTTCCCAAAAAAATACTACAGTGTGAATAATAACTTTTATACCATTCCCCCTCTAAAAAGCTTATTTTATTCACTGAAAACAGTGAATAAAAAGCACTTTTACTCACTGTTTTAATGTTTGAAAATGGAACACATCAATGTATTCGACCACAGATTTAGAGTAGGCTAGATACCGCATGTTCATTACATAGTATGAAAACCGAGCGTGTCATCTTTTTCAAGTTTAGTGTTACTTAATAATAAATCGATTAAAAATGCATTGAAGTGATGAAGATGTGCTAACTCCTGAGTTTATGAAAGAGAAGGCGACCGATGCAGTAGAAAACTTGCTACCCAACAAATCACGGCTGGTTTACATTAAGCTAATTTAAGGCTACTCTTTCGAAAAAAGCTTAAAAACAGCGTGCAGATGAAGGAGTTTTTCGCCGGAACCTACAGAGAAATTACATCTGAAAAAAATTGTTAGTAATCTACATGATATGAATCGTAATTTGGTTTAGCCATAATTTTTCTATCGGTATCACATAATAAGAAAAAAAAACCCCAAATCACCTCCAAATCGTTAAGATGAAACCATTTTACTCCTTCATTTTTTATCAAAAGAATATAAAAAAAATATCTACTACTTTGCAATACAAACGAAAATGATTTGGTTTTGTTACTTTTTAAAAACATGTATATTTTTTATTATAATAAATTTAAAATGCGTCTAATTTGGGACAGCGCTCCTTGATGGGCGAGTCCTAGTACTGGCTGGACGTACGACGCGTTGCGTGAGCTCAGGCCAGAATGCGCAAGCTAACCACTCAAGGTCATTGGCGTATAGTTCGGCCTTAACCTTTAAATGTCTGGGCTAGGCAAGTAGTTAAACGCTACCGATCTAAGTAATTTGCGTAGCCGTTTCATTGAATGGCTGAATATCTTTCAGGCCGTTGATTGAATGGCGGCATTTAGTGAAATGGCTAGGCGGTTGACCAATCGACTAATTATAGCAGTTGGCTGCGACACGTATAACCAAATTATGCCTTCGAGAAAAGGTATCAAGTTTGATGTCATATGATGTAGGTAAAGATTGACTCTACAGGGTGTAACGGACAGCCCTCCGCAAACTAACAGGGTGCATTCAGCTCCCCATTTTGAATCATATTCCACCGGAAATTTTCTTTTTTTTTAATAGTTTTTTCAATTACATTTTCTTTATTTCAATGTAAAATTAAATTGTGTGTTCGCAGTACTCCATTTATGTAAAAAATACAGCAAAAAAAAAAACCAGCAATGGATGTTGAAATACTCTAACGAGCAACGCGTGAAATCAGCTGTTCACTTTCTGTCTAGCTACAGAGTTCATCGAACTGACCGCATACCTATTACCTACCCCTCCCAACCAGTAATAGACGCTCCGATTTGTGCACAAAAACACAAACAAATCAGGTTTATTGGATTCACATAACGTTCCTGAAATGATTTCATGTACCGGTCACCTTAGTACGATATACTGAATTCACACCATCAGTCTGAGGAGGGCTGTCCCTTACACCCTGTATATACACAAAATAAGTTTGTATTTTTAACTTTTTCCAAACAAAAACTTATTGACAAACAAAAATATTTTTGTATCGTTTTTGGTTTTCGGCCGAAAATGCGATTTGCCGAAAACGAAAGCGAAATCCCGGCAGATTTAGGCCGAATTTCGTTTTCGTTTTCGGTCGAACTCTAGCTATTTCACAACTTGCGCAAATATCCGAGGAGGATTATCAACTTACGTTTTAAATGTCAAAGTTTAATAAATAAGTAATAATTTCATGTCAGTATACGGTTTTATGACAATAAATAACGTTTTTATTAAATTGCGTACTATTTGAGATGTTATTTATGTCTTACGTAAGGTAACATATAATAAGTATACTTATGTTTAAAGTTCGCGAAACTTAGGCTGCTTTTTCACGATAGATGTGCTCAGCAGCTCTTCTGCGAGGATGTGGAAGCTAAGCTACGAAACTATGTGACCGTTTCCTCTAATGCTAAGCTGTGTAGCGGAGCGAGTGAGATGTGCTGTGAAGATGCGCCGCTCGAGCTACGACGTATCGACTGCACATAATATCGTCGCTAATCTCAGTGACGTAACTAATTCCAAGAAAATTTTACAGAGCAAGCTGTTTTTCTCTTTTTAGGGTTCCGTACCTCAAAAGGAAAAAACGGAACCCTTATAGGATCACTTGTTTGTCCGTCTGTCTGTCTGTCTGTCAGTCTGTCAAGACTATTTTTCTCAGGAACGCGTAGAGGTATCAAGTTGAAATTAATATCAAATACGTAAGTCTGTGGTCTCTTGAAGTCCTAAAAAACTCAAGCATCTAAGTCAATGCAATAAAAACATACAGCCCTTTTATACGGCGACATATTTTGATACTCGCAACTGTCGCAAGTAAATCAAAACCTATAGGGCACTTCCTGTTGATCTAGAATAATAAAATTTGGCAAGAAGCAAGGTCTCCCAGCACAAATAAAGGAAAAAGTCCGAAAATTGTGAATTTGTAATTTTTTGACATAAAGATTTTTTTTTTGGGATCCAATGTTAAGTTTGTTTTTGGGATAAATTCTTTTCAAGTACGTAACCCTTCATAGTGCGTGGTCCGACACGCACTTGGCCGGTTTTTTTTTGTAAACTGTAGATACATCGGTCTCGATTTTTGCACTATCATGGGGACCGTAAGGCATATGTACAGATTCGCCGATTAGACAGATCGATTCGACTTGGAAAATGTATCAAATTACTATTAGTCGGCTATCGGCTTAGTCCGAAATGTCAGTCAGATACGTCAGGTAGTTAAATTAGCGACAATACACTAGAAAGGTATAGGTAGTGAAATAAAGGTAAACTATCTTGATGTGTCTTTTATCTTTTTATTGCCATAGTATTGCGTAACAGGATGGCGTCTTGACAGTTCTATTCTTATTTGGCACGCATACTACTAAAATAACAGCCACATTTTAATAAAACTACCTGGTCCCCCGACCCGACTTCGGCACTTCGGTACTTCGTTTTCGCTTAGCGTTCTTTTAGACTTTTTAGGGTTCCGTACCAAAATGGTAAAAAAGGAACCCTTATGGTGTGACTCAGTCTGTCTGTCTGTCCGTCTGTCTGTCTGTCTGTCTGTCTGTCTGTCTGTCTGTCTGTCTGTCTGTCTGTCTGTCTGTCTGTCTGTCTGTCTGTCACAGCTGGATATCTCAAGAACTACTAATGCTATCAACTTGAAAGGAACAGTTTTAGATGACGTTTCCCCAACTATTTTGCAAATAATAAAGAATTAAAAATATTTATATTTTTTTTGCAGCAGCTGCTGAAAGAGGGTCTTAAAAGTTCAAAGTGGTGCTACTAGGGCATGTGGGGTATCATATGAAAGAGCGCTGTTTGAACATTTTCAAACATTTTTTTAGGCCGCTTAGTTTTCGACTTTTGATGAAAAATGTAAAAAAAATACCGTTTCCCCCCCTTATCTCCGAAGTTTGCAAAGAGAAAAATCTGAGATTATTCTATGTGATAGAAGTATATGTAAAGATTACAGGAAAAATAAAACGATGTCTCTAAATAGCACACATTTTCAAAAATCGGAATGGAACCCGCGGTGCGCGAGTCCGACTCGCTCTTGACCGGTTTTTTCTTGTTGCTCGGCTTTGTCTCACAGATAAGGGTGACAGAGACAACGTGAGACGAAGACGAACTTTTTCTATCACTGAAAGTGACGTCACGGCCGGCTAGTGTCATTCCCAACGAACATACTTACAGTGCGATTCAACTAAGAATAGGAACGTCAATGACCTCTAACTGTCAACTGAAGCTAGAAATCTAAGGCTTGCAAAGTTTTGTAGTGATATCCTTAGCCATTTTAGTTCTGTTTTTGGAATTTGTTTTTGTTAAAAATATGTCACTGACTTTGCAAATGTGTAAACGAGGTGCTGTTTTGCTAAATCTTCACAATATGGCGCAAGGCCATTCCTATTCTTAGTTGAAACGCATTAGAATAGAATAGAATAGAATATTTATTCAGTATTAATAATTGGTAAAATATTAACATAAAATCTTAGAAATCATTTACAATGGTAAATAATGTTAGGTGCCTGTACTAGGATAAACCTGTATCACAGGCGGCATGAGCTTATACTATTGCATTGCTTTTGCTTATTATTATTGCATTGTACTCTAGGAAGGTTATTCCATGGATGAATTTGTATTCCTCAGGACTAGTTACTTAATTGAGCCTTAGATAGATCTTTTCCTGCACTAACTGGTACTTAAGTTAAGTTATGCGAAACGGGGAAAACGTTGCAATTATGCATTATGCTAATAAAACATAATGATGATGCTGCTGGAAAAGCTGCAACCAGGGACTTGAAACGTTACTCAAAATAACGTTACGCGTAGTTCCAGTACCGATAATTTGTACCGTTCCACCAGGATCGTAACAAAATTAATACCTTGGCTATAACGATACTGACAAACGGAACGAAATCTTAAAGTGTTCACTAACAATATTATCAATATATCGTTATTAGTATAACGATATAATAACGTTATTCATTCATTTCGATACGCAACGTTGCCAGCTTCATGACCATGCTGTGTGCGGTGCGGCCACGCATACGAAACGCGTCGTCGTCGTCTAGTCTAGTAGTAGGTACTTATTTCTATGTGCCGAGGCTACCGGGCGACGACGGAGCGGTAGTCAGCGAGAAAAGTTCTTAAGAATAACGTTACAAATGAATCTGTAACGTTTCACCTGTAACGTTATTACAAGCGGATAAGCTTAATGTTACTGATACCTGTAACGTTACTTAAAATTTTGTTCTACGAAAATGATATTCTTTAACGTTTCTTTCTTGTAACGTTATTGTTATTTTTAAGTTTTAGTATCGTTACAAATTTTGGAACGTTATATGATAACATTAATGATAACGGAACGAAATTCATTTCGTTTTCAAGTCCCTGGCTGCAACCAGCAACGTACTTACGTACAAAAAACTAACTGCGCTCGGAATTCCCCTCCACGACAGATCTCTCCCGCACGATTTTATCTCGTCTGCTACAAATACCTCTTTTCCTCCTTCGAAATTAAGTACCTAACTATTCGCGAAATCTCTCAAAAACTATGTACTTAGGTATAGACGTATAGGTATTAGGTAATCATTGTGCTGATTCTCTTGAACACTCTTTTGTACCCTGAACTAGGTAAACTATCACTAATATGTTGATACCTAGTTACTATACAAATATTTTCTCTAAGTTATAAAAAAAAAACTACCGACTTCCAAAAAAAAACACTACAAAGTGAAAAATAACTTTAATTTCGGAAGTCGGTGTCTTTGGATCTGTATTTTAGTTTTTTGCCACCGACTTCCACTATTTGGGCCATTGATTCGGAAGTTCATATTTTTATTTGTATATATAGCTTTTTACAAATTTTCAAGTTGCGGAAATTCTCGGTTTACGAGATATATTTTTTTAAAGTTTCCATACAAATTGGAAAATAACACGCCATTTGCAAAGTTTTAAGTTGGATAAATTGTCATGGTAGACGTCAAAGTGAAAAATAACTTTAATTTTGGAAGTCGGTGTCTTTAGATCTGTATTTTAGTTTTTTGCCACCGAAATTAAAGTTATATTTCCCTTTGTAGTGTTTTTTTTGGAAGTCGGTTGTTTTTTTTATAAAAAAGTTTATATTTTTCACTTTTTAGTGGGTCAGTTTGTAATTTATCTAAGTTACAATAGCCCAATGTAAACTGATCATCACCTTTTACAAATTATTGCTTTTCCCGATACAGGGAAGTTAATTGTTGAGGAGTTCTCCTAGTAAGAACCAGGAGAACTGGAGCTCCATGGTGAAGTCATCAACACCATTATGCATTTTGACGAACATAAATTACTTAGCAGCCATATTAAAGTAATCGAATCGCAACCTGTGAAATACTTAGGTATTTTAGAGGCATGAGGAACAGGGTGTAAAGTTCACTCATCCTCCATTGAAAAGGGAGGATCCTCCGACCAGACGGGTGTTGTGTCTGGTGGGCCACTGCCCAACGGTTGATGCCGGGTCGTTGTATATATGCTAATCGCGTGGTAAACTCTAATTGCGCGATGCAGGTTTGCGTGACGTCATGTCATTGATGCGTAGTTCATATGTGGCGATGTAGATGCCGCCACATCACTCCCTCCGGAGACCGGAGGTCGATAGTGGGCTGAGTCGTGTATCTTGCGATGCTTGCCAGTGCCAGTTGTGGTTCCAGTGAGTCGGAACCGGGTGCCGCATAGTTCACGGTGAGTCGGAACTGTCTGCGGTGATACCCCAGTGAGTCGGGGTGGCGCTGCGTTATGCTCCAGTGAGTCGGAGTGTACAGCACTGGGTTGAGGCTGAAGGTGTTGACCAGGAATGCGCGTCCGCTACATGCTGTGGTCAGGATACCCGTTGGAGCCGTGGATGCTGGCTGGCTGTGTGACTCGCCGCTCGAAAGCTTGAGGAAGTGATGCTGATGACGTCACGCTGATGTAGTTGCACGAAGGCTGCGCTGACGTTCATGCTCCGGGTCACCAGTTTAGAGGCATGAGGAACAGGGTTTAAAGTTCACTCATCCTCCATTGAAAAGGGAGGATCCTCCGACCAGACGGGTGTTGTGTCTGGTGGGCTACTGCCCAACGGTTGATGCCGGGTCGTTGTATATATGCTAATCGCGTGGTAAACTCTAATTGCGCGATGCAGGTTTGCGTGACGTCATGTCATTGATGCGTAGTTCATATGTGGCGATGTAGATGCCGCCACAGGTATAATTGAGTAGTTCCGATGGCCATCTGTGGTCTTTATCATCAGTTCCACTTCACCAAATGCTGCTTTCCGGGAGCATATGCACGAGTTACTATAAAAAATACCCAAATCGCTATAGGTGTGCCTATAAAATTTGAGGGTTTCCCTCGATTTCCATGGGATTCCCTCATCAGATTCTGACTTGGTGACAATAGGATCACCTCGAAAGTATACCCTTTCAAACAAAAAAAGAATTTTGCAAATCCGTCAATATATGACGAAGTTATGCCCGAACATACCCCGAATTGATAACCTCCTCCTTTTTTCAGAAGACATTTAAAAATCCGGAGGCGCGGAGGGAGGGCAGCCCCCGCCCGCTGTAACCAGCTAGCCGAAGCTGCGGAGGTGAGCACGGGTGCTTATCCTTTGTGATGTGAGGGCGAAGGGGCTGCACTACCCGCAGCGCCGGAGACGTCCAGAAACAACTTTGTTTTGACAACAAATGTGTTGAGGTTAGTTTACAATAATTTGTTTTTCTCAAGAATGGTGCGTTCTCTTCTCATGGGAGTGGTACCAGGGGCGAGGGGGCACCCCGCCCCTCCCCCTCCACCCCCTCTTGTTTTCGTACCCCCGGATACTAAAGTTTTACCTCACAGAAATCTAAATAATCAATCTGCCTAGCTTTTTCCCAACTATGTTGGGGTCGACTTCCAGTCTAACCGGATGCAGCTGAATACCAGTATTTTACATGGAGCGACTGCCTATCTGACCTCTACAACCCAGTTATTGGGTAATACGATACCCCTTGATGACTGGTTGTCAGACTTTCGGGCTTCTGACGACCCGTAACGACTGTTAAAGATCCACGAATGACAGCCAGGACCAACGGCTTAACGTGCTTTCCGAGGCACGGAGGAATCTCGGTATGTAAAGATGGTCACCATCCCCTGACCAACCCCGGCAAGCGTAGCTTAACCTGACGGACCGATCCGTGCCGCTGTTATTACTTAGCCACGAGCTCCTCAGAAATCTAAATAATAAGGTGCCTTATTATTTAGATTTCTGTGTTTTAATCTCAATTTTTATTCTAACCTACAAACTTTAACCATGGATATCTCTATAACCATGGAGTTCCGCGGTGTGGGGACGGCACAGGGGGTAGTCCCCCTCCGCCGCATAAAGGCTCTTACAGACAGAGGCGATATCGCGGTCGCGACGCGATATTTCGATATTATATCCGTAGAAAAATATCGCGTCGCGACGCGATATCGCCTCTGTCTGTAAGAGCCTTAAGTCGATGGACCATAATGGAAATTTTAACCGAGTACGTGGGGGCGGCACAACCCGTTTTCTTCTTCCATTCTCCTGTCAACCGTCTTTGTGCTACGAGTTTTCTTATTTCTAAAATGAGCGACGTGGTTCCTCACTAAAACTACAGATAATATAATACTAAAACTTATTATTACTCCTCCACCTCTGATAGTATCGAACTTTTCCATTGTCAATGAATCAAACTGTTGAGTGTTTAGCTACCTACCTGTACTGATAATAAACTTATCCTCAAACGTTTCACACAGTTCAATAGTTTTCCTCTATCTTATGTAATTCCCTCGTCTCCGATACTTCCAGTCGCCGCGCCGGGGAAGCCCGACGCAGAGTCATTCAACCCAGGAGTACTCACTTGTAATACGCATTCAACCTTCACCGCGTTCGCTTCCTCTGACGTTGACGCGCCATTTTGTATCAGCATGTATTTAATTGAAACTGAAATAGGTACTTTCCAAGTTGCTTTCCTAAAAATATTACTGAACCTTGAACATATAATGAATGCGACTCTTTTTGTGAACATCTAATAATTCCTATTCTGATGTCCTAAAAATATTTTATGACCAACAGGAGGAGCTCGTGGCTAAGTAATAACAGCCGCACGGGTCGATCCATCAGGTGAAGCTACGCTTGTCGGTGTTGAAACGTGGATGGGTGATAATCTTTACATACCGAGACCCCTCCGTGCCTCGGAAAGCACGTTTAGCCGTTGGTCCCGGCTGTCATTCGTGGATCTTTGACAGTCGTTACTGGTCGTCGAGAAGCCCGAAAGTCTGATAACCAGTCTTACCAAGGGGTATCGTATTACCCAGTAATCGGGTTATAGAGGTCAGATAGTAAAATACTATTCCATGTAAAATGCTGGTATTCAGCTGCATCCGGTTAGACTGGAAGCTGACCCCAATATAGTTGGGAAAAGGCAGGCAGATTGATTGATTTTAACTGTGATGTAGGTCACAGTTTTAACCGAACCTTAATTACTGCCACCAATTTTGAAAAAAAGCTCATTGTTTTAAAAAGTGTACCTACATCATTAAAAGGTATATTTTTTCAGAGGATCAGTTAAATATTTTCCTTTTGTATAATAATATAATCTATGACTTGTTTGACAGCTAGGAAACGGCGGGAATATTTTAGCGTTAGTCGTTTGTTTCTCTGTTGTTGTGGTCAGTTCTGAGAAACAATTTGTTTGTCAGCGGCCTATATTATCTTTGTGACAAATACGAGTATTTTAAGTGATTGTATTTCTTTGAAATCGGAGCTTCTGGGTTTATGGAATGTTTTCTCTATTAAGATAAAGTCGTTGTCAGAATGAGGAAGCGATCAGATACTCGGGACTTTTGGTTTTCAAGATTTCATTATTATAGCTTATTATTTTTTCTTTTTTGGATGCTTCTGTGATGTAACGATCAGTCAGGGAACTATCCGTTAATCACATTGATAGAAATAGGTAAAAAATACAATAGAGAAATTAGATATTATGCTACATGCTGCCGATAAAAGGCCCTCTCAAATGTCAAAGACCTCTCGAATGAGTCGACGACATCTTCAGAGGACCAGGGAGGAGGTTTTTATCTCCTATGTGTGTCACTCGCGAACTTGGCGGTGACCGGAGTCCTCCGGGTAATAATACTGCTTGCTGTTACTTTATGACATTTATTAGACTTTAGTACAACTAATACTAAACAGTGATAAATACCAAAGAAAAGCTGTAGATATAAAGTTAGACGTAGGCCCGTATTACAGAAAGCCACTCAATACTCAAGCATTACTTAAAACTAGATTCAAGCCATTTGATTGGTTTAAATTAGTTTTAAGTAATACTTGAGTATTGAGTGGCGTTCTGTAATAATCCTATTATTGGGAACCCTAGGATTGCACCAGGGCTGCGTTATAGTATTGAGTGGCGTTCTGTAATAATCCTATTATTGGGAACCCTAGGATTGCACCAGGGCTGCGTTATAGTATTGAGTGGCGTTCTGTAATAATCCTATTATTGGGAACCCTAGGATTGCACCAGGGCTGCGTTATAGTATTGAGTGGCGTTCTGTAATAATCCTATTATTGGGAACCCTAAGATTGCACCAGGGCTGCGTTATAGTATTGAGTGGCGTTCTGTAATAATCCTATTATTGGGAACCCTAGGATTGCACCAGGGCTGCGTTATAGTATTGAGTGGCGTTCTGTAATAATCCTATTATTGGGAACCCTAGGATTGCACCAGGGCTGCGTTATAGTTTTAAGTAATACTTGAGTATTGAGTGGCGTTCTGTAATAATCCTATTATTGGGAACCCTAGGATTGCACCAGGGCTGCGTTATAGTATTGAGTGGCGTTCTGTAATAATCCTATTATTGGGAACCCTAGGATTGCACCAGGGCTGCGTTATAGTATTGAGTGGCGTTCTGTAATAATCCTATTATTGGTGCAATCCTAGGGTTCCCAATAATAGGATTATTACAGAACGCCACTCAATACTATAACGCAGCTCTGGTGCAATCCTAGGGTTGCACCAGAGCTGCGTTATAGTATTGAGTGGCGTTCTGTAATAATCCTATTATTGGGAACCCTAGGATTGCACCAGGGCTGCGTTATAGTATTGAGTGGCGTTCTGTAATAATCCTATTATTGGGAACCCTAGGATTGCACCAGGGCTGCGTTATAGTATTGAGTGGCGTTCTGTAATAATCCTATTATTGGGAACCCTATTATTGCACCAGGGCTGCGTTATAGTATAGAGTGGCGTTCTGTAATAATCCTATTATTGGGAACCCTAGGATTGCACCAGGGCTGCGTTATAGTATTGAGTGGCGTTCTGTAATAATCCTATTATTGGGAACCCTAGGATTGCACCAGGGCTGCGTTATAGTATTGAGTGGCGTTCTGTAATAATCCTATTATTGGGAACCCTAGGATTGCACCAGGGCTGCGTTACAGTTTTAAGTAATACTTGAGTATTGATTGGCGTTCTGTAATAATCCTATTATTGGGAACCCTAGGATTGCACCAGGGCTGCATTATAGTTTTAAGTAATACTTGAGTATTGAGTGGCGTTCTGTAATAATCCTATTATTGGGAACCCTAGGATTGCACCAGGGCTGCATTATAGTTTTAAGTAATACTTGAGTATTGAGTGGCGTTCTGTAATAATCCTATTATTGGGAACCCTAGGATTGCACCAGGGCTGCATTATAGTTTTAAGTAATACTTGAGTATTGAGTGGCGTTCTGTAATAATCCTATTATTGGGAACCCTAGGATTGCACCAGGGCTGCATTATAGTTTTAAGTAATACTTGAGTATTGAGTGGCGTTCTGTAATAATCCTATTATTGGGAACCTTAGGATTGCACCAGGGACAAGTTATACATCATACCAGCCAGGGGTAAGTTATAGTTTCCCTCAAAGTTTTAATAGTACCATCATGTAGTTTGCATCGCCATGTGAAATGAGTTCGGAGCAGGGACATGATATTCGACGCGTCAGTGCAGCAATAACTTTAACCAGCGAAGTGAGAGCGGTTACAGTTAAGGCGCAGATTTCCTAAAAACGATCAAAAAGGTGGTTTTTTAAAGCTGTGTATCTCATAAACCGTAAATAATTTTGACATGTAAAAAAAATATGATATTTTCAAGGCCTTTTCGCATACAGTGATGGAAGCCAAAACATAATTAAACATACTTTAATGCACCAAAAAAATCTTTAAACATACCTCCTAATAATCTTTAAAAGCTGTTTATCCCTTCATTAGCAATTATAATTATAATTAAAAATATACCATGAAATGTCAAATTCCAAACTGCATCCAGTGATGGATTACTTTTTATTAAATAGTTAATTTATAATTTTATACGATTTTATTTGCACTTTTACGACATAATTCCGGTGCGCGTGAGAATCTTCTATCTCGTGCGTCAAACTAGACAGCCATAAAGCCATTTCACTTACACACCGAGCTAAACCAAGCTTGGAACCTGGGCCTTCAAGTTATGACGTCAGCTAGTAAATTGTCAAATGGAACGACCCATTTTTTGTGTAACAGGTACTTTAATAAGCGTGATAAATTCCCACCCCCCCTTACCCTCACCGAACCCATTTACAGTCAGTTTCTTCAACAACAACAAAATTATTCAGTAAAAGGTAGAGGCAAAAGTAACAATAAAAGCAACAGCCTCTAAAATTGTGAAGAAACAAAATTAACCGTTACTTTAACTTTGTGACGTTACTTTGTCTGTTACTTTTGATGAAGAAACTGGCTGTTAGACTTTTACAATGGCTCTATTTATTGTCTCCTGTCAAATATTCTACTATAAGTATATTATACATTTCAAACAAATCATATTGTTTCTAAATTTATTGATGGCTAGGAATATTTTTGGACGGCTACAGTCAAAACTTGGCTTTAACACAATAGTGGAGACTTAAGGTGATTGCGCTGTGTAGCGGAATTCGATTTTTTTTGGGTTTTGTGCAATTTGCAGGTCCGTGCAAAGAGTAAAGTAAGTAGGGTCCGTGTCAGGTTGTATCTTGATCAAAGTATGATACGCGGAAATAAAACATATGTATTTATATAATTTTAACCATAAAAATCATCAATACATCTCTCTAAGTTACATTTCGTGCAGAGTCGTCAAACGAACGAAATCTAACGACTCTGCACGAAATTAATTTCGCGGGCTACCACTGCGCATCATCCTTAAGGCGGGGTGAAAGCAAGCGCCGTAGGTATTAAATGCTTACCGCAGCCCCCGCAAGGAGTAGCGATACGTAATAAATTACGATGCGCGGGAAACGCGCGCCAAGCGCACCGCTCATGAGTTCATGAACTCGAGTAGGTACTATGTTGCGTCACAGAATAGAGCAATGCAGTAGATAAACTTGAACTGATTAGTATACAAGTTTATTTTGTTTTATTTTTCTAGTAAGTATTTTTTAAAGTTTTAGACAGATTAGGTATGCATTGTAAACTTGAACAGTTAAAATAAATAAAAATAACTACTTATACATATTTATTTTCGTGAATAAGGTGGATTTAAAATCTGACTGACACGAAGACCTTTACCCGTACGATTCAAAACTACGCGCCGCGCACCATTTTACTTTACGAAGGTGTCGCATGGCGTGGGGAATAGTAGTTTCTGTCATTCCCCACGATACCACACCAGTGGTATCGTTTTCAGTGGTGTCGCTGTCGTGGGGAATGACAGAAACTACTATTCCCCACGCCATGCGACACCACCGACTGTATTGTGCTGTTAGTGATGTCCAGCTACATAACAATGATGTGTTACATAACAATTTAGACCTTATTGACATTCATGTTTTTTTGTTAAATTTAGCTTCCAGACCATTTACCAAGTATCTTGGACCAAAAAAACAAATGGTTTGTTAAATGTCTATAAGGTCGAAATTAGCTTGACACCCTAGAAATGATGTGCATAATAATCTAGACACTTTCTGAGGTGTCAAGCGAATTTAGACCTCATTGACATTCATGTTTTTTTGTTAAATTCAGCTTCCAGATCATTTACCAAGTATCTTGGGCCAAAAAAACAAAGGGTTTGTAAAATATCAATAATGTCGAAATTAGCTTGAGACCTTTATCGTTTTCAGCGAACTTAAATACCACGAAATGACCGTTCATTCCCCACGACACCACTGGTGGTGTCGTCGGGAATGACAGAAACTAGTATTCCCCACGACACCAATGACTGCATTGTGAGTGATGTCCAGCTAATTTTTAAACGTAACAATGATGTGTTATTTTTAAACGACTTCAAAAACGGAGGAGAATATCAATTCAGTTGTATTTTTTTTTTTTTTATGTTTGTTACTGCAGTACTCCGTCATTTAGAAGCCGATTTGGAAAGTTCTTTTTTTATTTTATTCGTTATGTCAACACAAAAAAAAAAACGGACGGGCATAACTTCTTACGCTCTAGTTTTTTTTTTCTTGAGAGGATGTGATTACGGTCAAAATGAAAATCCAAGATGGCGGCTGCAAAAATTTTCGAATTTTTCGACATGGGCGTCAATTTCGTGATATTTGAGGTCGCTGAAAACGATAATGGAGTCAAAATGAAAATCCAAGATGGCGGCTGCGAAAATTTTCTAATTTTTCGTCATTTGTGTCATTTTCGTGATATTTGAGGTCGCTGAAAACGATAGTGGGGTCAAAATGAAAATCCAAGATGGCGGCTGCGAAAATTTTTAAATTTTTTAACATGGGTGTCATTTTCGTGATATTTGAGGTCGCTGAAAACGATAGTGGGGCCAATATGAAAATCCAAGATGGCGGCTGCGAAAATTTCCTAATTTTCGGTCATGGGTATCATTTTCGTGATATTTGAGGTCGCTGAAAACGATAGTGGGGTCAAAATGAGAATCCAAGATGGCGGCTGCAAAAATTTCCAAATTTTTCGTCATGGGTGTCATTTTCGTGATATTTTAGGTCGCTGAAAACGATAGTGGGGTCAAAATCAAAATCCAAGATGGCGGCTGCAAAAATTTCCTAATTTTTCGTCATGGGTGTCGTTTTCGTGATATTTTAGGTCGCTGAAAACGATAGTGGGGTCAAAATGAAAATCCAAGATGGCGGCTGCGAAAATTTCCTAATTTTTCGTCATGGGTGTCATTTTCGTGATATTTTAGGTCGCTGAAAACGATAGCGGGGTCAAAATGAAAATCCAAGATGGCGGCTGTGAAAATTTCCAAATTTTTCGTCATGGGTGTCATTTTCGTGATATTTAAGGTCGCTGAAAACGATAGCGGGGTCAAAATGAAAATCCAAGATGGCGGCTGCGAAAATTTCCTAACTTTTCGTCATGGGTGTCATTTTCGTGTTATTTTAGGTCGCTGAAAACGATAGTGGGGTCAAACTGAAAATCCAAGATGGCGGCTGCGAAAATTTCCTAACTTTTCGTCATGGGTGTCATTTTCGTGATATTTTAGGTCGCTGAAAACGATAGTGGGGTCAAAATGAAAATCCAAGATGGCGGCTGCAAAAATTTCCTAATTTTTCGTCATGGGTGTCATTTTCGTGATATTTTAGGTCGCTGAAAACGATAGTGAGGTCAAAATGAAAATCCAAGATGGCGGCTGCGAAAATTTCCTAATTTTTCGTCATGGGTGTCATTTTCGTGATATTTTAGGTCGCTGAAAACGATAGTGGGCTCAAAATGAAAATCCAAGATGGCGGCTGCGAAAATTTTCAAATTTTTCGACATGGGTGTCATTTTCGTGATATTTGAGGTCGCTGCAAACGATAGTGGGGTCAAAATGAATGACTATCGTTTTCAGCGATCTAAAATATCACGAAAATGACACCCATGATGAAAAGTTAGGAAATTTTCGTAGCCGCTATCTTGGATTTTCATTTTGGCCCCGCTATCGTTTTCAGCGACCTAAAATATCACGAAAATGACACCCATGACGAAAAATTAGGAAATTTTCGCAGCCGCCATCTTGGATTTTCATTTTGACCCCACAATCGTTTTCTGCGACCTAAAATATCACGAAAATGACACCCATGACGAAAAATTTGGAAATTTTCACAGCCGCCATCTTGGATTTTCATTTTGACCCCGCTATCGTTTTCAGCGACCTAAAATATCACGAAAATGACACCCATGACGAAAAATTAGGAAATTTTCGCAGCCGCCATCTTGGATTTTCATTTTGACCCCACTATCGGTTTCAGCGACCTCAAATATCACGAAAATGACACCTGTGTCGAAAAATGTGATAATTTTCGCAGCCGCCATCTTGGATTTTCATTTTGACCCCACTATCGTTTTCAGCGACCTAAAATATCACGAAAATGACACCCATGACGAAAAATTAGGATATTCGCAGCCGCCATCTTGGATTGTCATTTTGACCTCACTATCGTTTTCAGCGACCTAAAATATCACGAAAATGACATCCATGACCGAAAATTAGGAAATTTTCGCAGCCGCCATCTTGGATTTTCATTTTGACCCCACTATCGTTTTCAGCGACCTAAAATATCACGAAAATGACACCCATGACGAAAAATTTGGAAATTTTCGCAGCCGCCATCTTGGATTTTCATTTTGACCCCACTATCGTTTTCAGCGACCTAAAATATCACGAAAATGACACCCATGACGAAAAGTTAGGAAATTTTCGCAGCCGCCATCTTGGATTTTCAGTTTGACCCCACTATCGTTTTCAGCGACCTAAAATAACACGAAAATGACACCCATGACGAAAAGTTAGGAAATTTTCGCAGCCGCCATCTTGGATTTTCATTTTGACCCCACTATCGGTTTCAGCGACCTCAAATATCACGAAAATGACACCTGTGTCGAAACATTTGATAATTTTCGCAGCCGCCATCTTGGATTTTCATTTTGACCCCACTATCGTTTTCAGCGACCTAAAATATCACGAAAATGACATCCATGACCGAAAATTAGGAAATTTTCGCAGCCGCCATCTTGGATTTTCATTTTGACCCCACAAAATATCACGAAAATGACACCCATGACGAAAAATTAGGAAATTTTCGCAGCCGCCATCTTGGATTTTCATTTTGACCCCACTATCGTTTTCAGCGACCTAAAATATCACGAAAATGACACCCATGACGAAAAGTTAGGAAATTTTCGCAGCCGCCATCTTGGATTTTCATTTTGAGCCCACTATCGTTTTCAGCGACCTAAAATATCACGAAAATGACACCCATGACGAAAAATTAGGAAATTTTCGCAGCCGCCATCTTGGATTTTCATTTTGACCTCACTATCGTTTTCAGCGACCTAAAATATCACGAAAATGACACCCATGACGAAAAATTAGGAAATTTTTGCAGCCGCCATCTTGGATTTTCATTTTGACCCCACTATCGTTTTCAGCGACCTAAAATATCACGAAAATGACACCCATGACGAAAAATTAGGAAATTTTCGCAGCCGCCATCTTGGATTTTCATTTTGACCCCACTATCGTTTTCAGCGACCTAAAATATCACGAAAATGACACCCATGACGAAAAGTTAGGAAATTTTCGCAGCCGCCATCTTGGATTTTCAGTTTGACCCCACTATCGTTTTCAGCGACCTAAAATAACACGAAAATTACACCCATGACGAAAAGTTAGGAAATTTTCGCAGCCGCCATCTTGGATTTTCATTTTGACCCCGCTATCGTTTTCAGCGACCTTAAATATCACGAAAATGACACCCATGACGAAAAATTTGGAAATTTTCACAGCCGCCATCTTGGATTTTCATTTTGACCCCGCTATCGTTTTCAGCGACCTAAAATATCACGAAAATGACACCTATGACGAAAAATTAGGAAATTTTCGCAGCCGCCATCTTGGATTTTCATTTTGACCCCACTATCGTTTTCAGCGACCTAAAATATCACGAAAATGATACCCATGACCGAAAATTAGGAAATTTTCGCAGCCGCCATCTTGGATTTTCATTTTGACCCCACTATCGTTTTCAGCGACCTAAAATATCACGAAAATGATACCCATGACCGAAAATTAGGAAATTTTCGCAGCCGCCATCTTGGATTTTCATATTGGCCCCACTATCGTTTTCAGCGACCTCAAATATCACGAAAATGACACCCATGTTAAAAAATTTAAAAATTTTCGCAGCCGCCATCTTGGATTTTCATTTTGACCCCACTATCGTTTTCAGCGACCTCAAATATCACGAAAATGACACCCATGACGAAAAATTAGGAAATTTTCGCATCCGCCACCTTAGATTTTCATTTTGACCTCACTATCGTTTTCAGCGACCTAAAATATCACGAAAATGACATCCATGACGAAAAATTAGGAAATTTTTGCAGCCGCCATCTTGGATTTTGATTTTGACCCCACTATCGTTTTCAGCGACCTAAAATATCACGAAAATGACACCCATGACGAAAAATTTGGAAATTTGCGCAGCCGCCATCTTGGATTTTCATTTTGACCCCACTATCGTTTTCAGCGACCTCAAATATCACGAAAATGACATCCATGACCGAAAATTAGGAAATTTTCGCAGCCGCCATCTTGGATTTTCATTTTGACCCCACTATCGTTTTCAGCGACCTAAAATATCACGAAATCGACACCCATGACGAAAAATTAGGAAATTTTCGCAGCCGCCATCTTGGATTTTCAGTTTGACCCCACTATCGTTTTCAGCGACCTAAAATATCACGAAAATGACACCCATGACGAAAAGTTAGGAAATTTTCGCAGCCGCCATCTTGGATTTTCATTTTGACCCCACTATCGTTTTCAGCGACCTCAAATATCACGAATATGACACCCATGTCGAAAAATTTGAAAATTTTCGCAGCCGCCATCTTGGATTTTCATTTTGACCCCACTATCGTTTTCAGCGACCTAAAATATCACGAAAATAAGACCCATGACGAAAAATTTGGAAATTTTCGCAGCCGCCATCTTGGATTTTCATTTTGACCCCACTATCGTTTTTAGCGACCTAAAATATCACGAAAACGACACCCATGACGAAAAATTGGAAATTTTTGCAACCGCCATCTTGGATTTTCATTTTGACCTTGAAATACAAAAAAAAAATAAGAAGATACCTAATTAGAAAAAAAACTTAATTTAAAAAAAAAATCTTATTTATGTAGGTATACAGAAAAATACATTTGAGGGCCTACTTATTTTCTGAACATCCCTGCCCAACCCTTTGAAAGAATTCAGGCGTGATGTTATGAAGAAATCTCATTTCCTATCCGATATTCATTATAAAACCACCCGTACTAACTTTATTCTGTGGCACCTACCTATTTGAGATTTGAAAATAGTAAACCAAAAATTTGCGCGTCAGGCGGCTTTATAAGCTCCGGCGTAGGGTTCAAATTCAACTGTTTTACACACTTGATGCGATTGGTAAACATAGGCCGTGATAAAAATAAATACCAATAAAGCTTTTGCGCGCGTGACGTCTTTATTTACATAGACATAGCGTTCAAATTCAACTGTTTTCAACACATGTTAATTTGTGCCGGTCGCAGCCGGTGACAGAAGTTAGCGGGGGTGGCGGGTTCGAAAAATTGGCACACGTCCGACCTCCATCACGTTCCGCTCGGGACTAAACGACACGGAGCGAGCGCAAAACACTTGACATTGGAATTAGTGATATAAATATTTTGATATTTCAAATTATGATAGCCGTTATAAATTAAATTTTTTACGACCTTTATTATGGCATAAGTTTTATTGTTCAAAGCCTAATATAAATCAAATGAAATAAGATATAGATCATAATTTAGACTTGTCTTTGCGATTTAATTGGATGCAGTAAAGTGCAAGTAATCGTGTATCGGACGGCCGAAATTTGTAGATGGAAGTCTGAACTAAGTAATATATTTTTTTCAAAATTTAAATCCGTGTTATCTACGAATAAAACACTAAACAAAACGACGTTTTTACGGCTCTCACCGCCTTAACCTTATTATTCCAGCTCTTTATTAAAGAAGAAGAAATCTCAAAGGTGACATTTTACAATGTTGATATAAACTATGGTCGGAGATCTAAATAATAGTAGGTACTTCCATGGGTCCGAGTCGGACCCTGTCGGACCATGGAATTATTATTATATTGGGTCGAACATAGTACTTCCATGGGTCGAACTTTTAGTAGGCTGCAGTCTGCAGTAACATGACACTTCTACTGTCAAATGGGAATGTTTTTTAACGAAATGATAGCTAAGAAATGTCATTTTACTGCAGCTAATTAAATGATAGCTAAGAAATGTCATTTTACTGCAGCTAATTAAATGATATCTAAGAAATGTCATTTTACTGCAGCTAATTAAATGATAGCTAAGAAATGTCATTTTACTGCAGCTAATTAAATGATAGCTAAGAAATGTCATTTTACTGCAGCTAATTAAATGATAGCTAAGAAATGTCATTTTACTGCAGCTAATTAAATGATAGCTAAGAAATGTCATTTTACTGCAGCTAATTAAAAAATGCCAGTCTTTATTCCAAATAAAAACTAAAACGCTCTCTATAATACCTATTTTAGTAGAAATTGACAAAACACTTAGATGTTTTGTCAATTTCTTTCGAATTATGATTTGAGTTTGAAAGAAAAAGACAAAACACTTCTATAACTAAACGAAAATAGGTTTATAGAGCGTTTAGTTTTTTTGTGCATAGAGGTTTAATAGAGATAAGAGGAATACGGGTTGAATAGAGGTTTAATAGAGATAAGAGGAATACAGGTTGAATAGAGGTTTAATAGAGATAAGAGGAATACAGGTTGAATAGAGGTTTAATAGAGATAAGAGGAATACAGGTTGAATAGAGGTTTAATAGAGATAAGAGGAATACAGGTTGAATAGAGGTTTAATAGAGATAAGAGGAATACAGGTTGAATAGAGGTTTAATAGAGATAAGAGGAATACAGGTTGAATAGAGGTTTAATAGAGATAAGAGGAATACAGGTTGAATAGAGGTTTAATAGAGATAAGAGGAATACAGGTTGAATAGAGGTTTAATAGAGATAAGAGGAATACAGGTTGAATAGAGGTTTAATAGAGATAAGAGGAATACAGGTTGAATAGAGGTTTAATAGAGATAAGAGGAATACAGGTTGAATAGAGGTTTAATAGAGATAAGAGGAATACAGGTTGAATAGAGTTTTAATAGAGATAAGAGGAATACAGGTTGAATAGAGGTTTAATAGAGATAAGAGGAATACAGGTTGAATAGAGGTTTAATAGAGATAAGAGGAATACAGGTTGAATAGAGGTTTAATAGAGATAAGAGGAATACAGGTTGAATAGAGTTTTAATAGAGATAAGAGGAATACAGGTTGAATAGAGGTTTAATAGAGATAAGAGGAATACAGGTTGAATAGAGGTTTAATAGAGATAAGAGGAATACAGGTTGAATAGAGGTTTAATAGAGATAAGAGGAATACAGGTTGAATAGAGGTTTAATAGAGATAAGAGGAATACAGGTTGAATAGAGGGTGCATTTTAGAGGGTTTGATTTTTACAAAAATTAGGAAAATAATACAATTTTGAATGCATTTACATAATAAATTATTATCTTTTATTTAATTTACTTACATTTTATTAATTTACATTTTTAGTGTCCTGTGATTTCACATCTGAAAACTTTGTTCAGGTACAGAATTAACAATTATTGAACACAAACAGCACATTCAATGTTAAGTAAAGTAAAAGATGCGGGAAATGCGGTATTTTCGCAACTTAAACCACAACTTTTAGTTTATTTAACATTGAATGAGCCGTTTTTGTTCAATGATTATTGTGTGACGGAGACGAGACGCTGTCACACAGGCAGAGTGACGCAGACGAGACGACGTTGCCATATTTTAACAGGTAACAGATAGCAGGAAAAATAATCTATTTATTGGTTTTACCTACCATTTTTGTAAAATCATTTTTAAGGTAATTAATTAGGTACATACCTACACAAATTCTTCGTCACCTAAGTATTTGGTTTTTACCGAAAACAACAACCAGTACCCTAATTGCGTAACACATTATCAATCGGAGTTTGAATCATTTTGAAACAAATTGCTAATCCATTGCTTCATGTGTTCGAAAAATTTGTCTGCTCGTTAACGTAAATAATGCAATGAATGTTGTTGAACTGTCAAAATGAAACCAACTCCGATTGATAATGTGTTACGCAATTAGGGTGCTGATATCCAATTATTTTAAATATTCTATGAAACGATTACAAATTATAAATTGTATTACAAAGTTTAAAACTTCTTAGTAGACTAATAGTAGCCAAAAATAACATATTATGCCTGACTCCCAATTTGGCTTTAGGGTAGGTAAAAGTGCAGATTGAGCTGTTACCTCGTTAGACTATATTACAGCTCGCCTAGATAACAAACAAAAGTGTGTTGGAGTCTTTATTGATCTGGCCAAGACCTTTGAAACTGTCTCGATCTCTACTCTTGTTGACAAGCAGGAAAGGTGTGGAATAAGGGGAACGGTACTTAAAATCTACAAAGACTTTCTTACTGGCCGTCTGCAGAGGGTTAAAGTGGGTAGTGCTATTAGTTCGGATGTCGAAGTCATCTACGGAGTCCCACAGGGTAGCATTCTCAGTCCCAGTCTGTTCCTGATTTATATAAACGACTTATGTCAAATGACATGACAATGACACAGGTAGGTATTGAGCAAATATTACTTAAAGTTTTTGTACAGTCAACCAAAGTGTATTAGAGAGATTATTAATTCTTGTCAGTTTTTAAAAGACTTGAAAAAAAGGAAGAAGTTATGCACTGCCCTGATAAGCCGAAAAGCGCTAACTCAATCAGAGTAGGTTTTGAGAAAAACGACTTTTTGTGAATGCATTTTTCCCACCAATTGAGATATAAAAAAACTTCTTAGTGGTTTATTTTAATGTTTTAAATTAGATATCGCTATTTGGCTTATACCATTAGATGCGAAATTATTCTAGCTATTGAATGGTATAAAAAAACTAAAAGGGCGTATCTCAGAGATAGCGCCTTTCGGCTTAGCAGGGCAGTGCATTCGTTTTTAATCTAGTTAGTCTATGTTGATGACGTTGCTAAATCTTCACGTAGTAATTAATTGTACTTAGTATATTAACAGTAACAATTAAAAAGTAAAAAACCGGTCAAGAGCGAGTCGACTCGTGAACCGAGGGTTCCGTTCCGATTTCTGAAAAAGTGTGCTATTTAGAGACTCCAGCTTGAGATATCCAGCTGTGACAGACAGGCAGACTGAGTCACACCATAAGGGTTCCTTTTTTACCATTTTGGTACGGAATCCTAAATATTAAAACTTTATTTTTGTAGAAAGTTATGTTGATGACGTATTGAAACTTTGAAACCCTAATAAGTAACACAAGAAAGCTATAAGTAACTATTTACTAAATGTTATTTCTACGGGTTAACTTTGAGCTCTTCCCGTATTAATTCATTATAATACTCGTATCAGTCACCATTTATTTTGAAGTTAAAACAACCTTAAAATAGTATTGCTATAATTCCCTAGTAGATGATTAGTTTATCAACAACTTTTCACGTGTGCAGCGCGGTACCATTTATTTCTTCGTACACAACACTATGACAGTGTTGCTATTGCCCGCAAGATTATCGCATGCACGCAATAAAGAACCTTTCGTAATTTTGTGGTTTATAGTGTATCTCTGCATCCTTTGTTGGTGATCCCAAATAAATAAATAAATAAAGATGGCAGGAACAGTTTGAGTTCGATCGCCAACAGACCCAACACAAGTATCAGCAATAATTTCGTGGCGTTGTGGATCATGTATAACCTGTAAATATAGAAAACAAATGTTTTTATTGATGTAATTAAAAAATCCTGTTTTGGGGCAGTAAAATGTTTTCGAACATAATTTAAAACAGCGCCATCTATCGTCGAAAAGCTAACAAAGTGTGAATTATTTAAATAATTGTAAAATAGTTACTTGTGCATCCTTCTCTGAGCTGTCTCCATGTCCTGATCCTTTTCTCGCAGCAAGTACTTGCGAGCTCCCTTCACGAAGTCCACGCAGTGATCCTCCCAACTGAAATAAATTAGTTAAGATATTAAAATCATTGTGCACTACTAAGAGGAAGTGTAGGAACTGATTAAAATAAGAAGCACTTCTATTATGTACTGCCGGTTGCTGCAAGCTGCACTACCCGCACCCGAATTGCGTACCACACTATTAATCGGAATCTGAATCATTTGAAGCAAATTGCTAATCCATTGCTTTATATATCGTCGCTTATTTAACTAACTGACGTATCTGACATTTTGGACTAAGCCGATAGCTGACCTAACAATAGTAATTTGATACATTTTCCAAGTCGAATCGAACTGTCTAATCGGCGAATCTGTACCCATGCCTTACGGTCCCCACGATAATGCAAAAATCGAGATCTATAGTTTACAAAAAAAAGAAAAATAGCTTGCCTTGTAAAACTTTCTTCGAATCTGTTACGTCACTTAGTTAGATTAGCGACGCTATATATATTATATACGACGTCACACGTTGTTGGCGGGGTACCAGGCAGTATGTCTGATAGCCTGCAGGTCACAGCTACTCACTCAATAGTAGTAGGGTTCAGGTTGTACACAACGGCATCAGACGCCGACAGTCTCTGCGTCAGACGACCCACGTTGTGGCCAGGTACTGTAGTGGGTCTACAACTACAGGTCACAGCTACTCACTCGATAGTAGTAGGGTCCAGGTTGTACACAGCGGCATCAGACGCCGACAGTCTCTGCTTCAGACGACCCACGTTGTGGCCAGGTACTGTAGTGGGTCTACAACTACAGGTCACAGCTACTCACTCGATAGTAGTAGGGTCCAGGTTGTACACAGCGGCATCAGACGCCGACAGTCTCTGCTTCAGACGACCCACGTTGTGGCCAGGTACTGTAGTGGGTCTACAACTACAGGTCACAGCTACTCACTCGATAGTAGTAGGGTCCAGGTTGTACACAGCGGCATCAGACGCCGACAGTCTCTGCTTCAGACGACCCACGTTGTGGCCAGGTACTGTAGTGGGTCTACAACTACAGGTCACAGCTACTCACTCGATAGTAGTAGGGTCCAGGTTGTACACAGCGGCATCAGACGCCGACAGTCACTGCTTCAGACGACCCACGTTGTGGTCAGGTACTGTAGTGGGTCTACAACTACAGGTCACAGCTACTCACTCGATAGTAGTAGGGTCCAGGTTGTACACAGCGGCATCAGACGCCGACAGTCTCTGCTTCAGACGACCCACGTTGTGGCCAGGTACTGTAGTGGGTCTACAACTACAGGTCACAGCTACTCACTCGATAGTAGTAGGGTCCAGGTTGTACACAGCGGCATCAGACGCCGACAGTCTCTGCTTCAGACGACCCACGTTGTGGCCAGGTACTGTAGTGGGTCTACAACTACAGGTCACAGCTACTCACTCGATAGTAGTAGGGTCCAGGTTGTACACAGCGGCATCAGACGCCGACAGTCTCTGCTTCAGACGACCCACGTTGTGGCCAGGTACTGTAGTGGGTCTACAACTACAGGTCACAGCTACTCACTCGATAGTAGTAGGGTCCAGGTTGTACACAGCGGCATCAGACGCCGACAGTCTCTGCTTCAGACGACCCACGTTGTGGCCAGGTACTGTAGTGGGTCTACAACTACAGGTCACAGCTACTCACTCGATAGTAGTAGGGTCCAGGTTGTACACAGCGGCATCAGACGCCGACAGTCTCTGCTGTAGACGCCGCACGTTGACGGTGTTGAAGTGCCACTCGCGCGTCGCGAAGAACTTCAGCACGTCATTCATTGCTTGCAAGCGCTTGCTCACGGTCGACAGGCTTGGTCTGGAACACGCAATGTATTGTTATGTTTGGGGTAATTCCGGCTTATGATAAAATAATAGTCACTGTATCTTTTAAAGTCCTGACATGGTCTTAGACAGATGACAGATTATGTGAGGACTTTTGAGGAAAGAACCACACCGATTTGAGTGCACCTGTGTAATCAGTGCATGCATTTGTCAGTGATCGTGTAGCTCAACTCGGAACTTAAGGAGGTCAACACAACGTTTGTGTGCAGCAGCGGACTGCGGTAGACTGAGCTGATTGATTCAACTTGCGTTTTACGGAAAGAAAGGCTGGCTTTACTCCGTTTTTCGGATGAACCATTACATCCATTATGACCGTCCATTGTTCAGGTGTTAAAATAATTATGGTAAGTAACTTTAATTACCTCGGCTTAACACCGCACATGTTAGAAATGTACTGAATGAGGTGTAGTGGGATTTTTTGCAGAGTGGTCGCCACAATCTTCTGCATCGCGCTGCAAGAGAATGGAAACTTCATTTTTACATTATTAGTCGGATACATAGGAGGAGCCACATCTTGGATCACTGACAATCTTTTATTTATTTATTTAAAATTATGACATGAATTACATATTTCTAAAGAGCCCTCTGAATCTTTCTGAAATCTGTGTCCATAAAGAATTGTGAAAGCTATTATTGTATTCAAATTAGACTGAAAAGCACTTCTTGAACGTTAATAGTTTGCCCTTTTTTTCTGCTGGTGTTTGAGCTGACGAAAACAAGTGGCGCAACAAACTCCCCAACAACGCGTCTATAATATTTCATGGACATTTGGCTCAACCAATAGATATTTTTATTTATTGAATCTCCAACAGAGGCAATAGCAAAAAAAAAAATTGTTTCTGTCAATTGGTTACTAAACAACATTTATACATCACATATTTAGCTTTCATATTTAAAATGGACATTTTAGCTGAACACAGGTCGGCAAAAGATTTCGCCAAATTCTGGAAGGCTACTGGAAAGTATGATATTAGGCCTGGCCTCCCGGTGAGTGTGGATGGGAAAAGCGAACCGGTACATGTTGCAAATATGTTCAGAGAGCATTTTAAGGTACGCTCCCCGCTGGGACCTTCAGCGTTGTCTACTATTTCAGAGGCCGGATGTGAGGGGGATGAGTCGTTTGTATGTTTCACAGCTAGGCAGGTAAGCATCGATTTAAGGAAAATGACTGGTGGTAAGTCCCCAGGTCATGATGGGCTTAGTGTTGAGCACTTGCGGCACGCTGGGGTTCACCTGCCGAGAGTCCTAGCCATGTTCTTCACAATGTGCATGAATCACTCCTATTTACCACAAGATTTAATTAAAACCATCGTAGTGCCTATTGTGAAGAACAGGACTGGTGACATCTCGGATAAGGGGAACTATCGCCCCATATCTCTAGCCACTGTGATTGCTAAGGTGCTGGACGGTTTGCTTGATTCCAGCTTGGATAATTATATCAATCTACACGACGCTCAGTTCGGATTTCAGCCCGGGCTGTCCACTGAAAGCGCAATCGTTGGTCTCAAGCATACCGTCCGGTACTATACTGACCGTAGGACGCCGGTATATGCCTGTTTCCTTGACCTCTCCAAAGCTTTTGACCTCGTGTCGTATGACGTGCTTTGGAAAAAGTTGAGGGACGGGGGTATACGGGTGGCTGTGCTCAACATGCTGAAGTATTGGTATGGAAACCAAACCAATTTTGTAAGGTGGGATAATACACTCTCTGAAGCGTATAGGTTGGAGAGTGGGGTGAGGCAGGGAGGGCTGACTTCTCCCAAGCTCTTCAACCTGTATGTAAACGACCTCATCGTCGAGCTCAGTAGCAAGCGCGTCGGTTGCTCGATAGATGGCGTTCGTATCAACAACATAAGCTATGCGGACGACATGGTGCTGCTGAGCTCGACGGTGGGGGGTCTTGGAGAGCTGTTAAAAGTATGTGAGGCCTATGCAGAGGTACATAGCCTGGTATACAATGTACAGAAGTCTGAATACATGGTCTTTAGGGCCGCCGGTGGGTGTCCCAATCTTTCTCACAGCGTTACCCTAAATGGCATGAGCGTAAATCGTGTTACGAAATTTAAATACCTGGGACATTTCCTTACCGACGGCCTTGAGGACGATGTAGACATTGAGAGGGAGCGTAGGGCACTAGCGGTCAGAGGTAACATGCTGGTCCGCAGATTCTCCCGTTGCTCTGAACAAGTCAAGATTACGCTATTTAAGGCATATTGTCAAAGCTTTTATACGGGAAGTCTGTGGGTTCGGCACACCAAAAGATCGCTGGATGCCCTGCGCATCCAGTATAATAATATCTTCAGGATGATGTTGGGGCTGCCACGTTTCTGTAGTGCATCGGGGATGTTTGCGCTGTTTCGCACTGATGGCTTTCATGCCATCATTCGCAAGAAGACGGTGTCCCTGATCTGCAGGTTGCGTGGCGGCCGCAACAAAATCCTGAACACTTTAGCTGACAGGGTCTCATCCCCGCTCTGGAGGTCCTTTGTTAAGTTAGTAATTTAAATTTAATTTCCATTCCAATTTGTAATATTTGTTTATTTAATTTTTAATAATATTTAATTTTTAAGATTGACATTAATTGGAATGAACTTTAATATTCTTTAAATTTAGTTTACAATTTTAATTTATTTATTTAATTATGTAATTTTATTGATTTATTTAATTTATAATAACATTGAATTAATTTTTAATAATTTTTAATTTAGTTTTTACAATTTGATTTTAGATAAGTACAGGACCCCTACTTCAATATTTTTGTTTAAGTGTTTGTGGCCTTTTGTATGTTTGTCATAGTACTATCGTTGGTTACTAACATAGTTGTCTAAGTATACCTACTAACATAAATATGGATCTCTGTGTCTGAACTAAATAAATAAATAAAATAAATTAAAAAAAAAACCAGTGTATACCAAGGAGTCTTTCCGGATGATCTCATGAAATACAGTAAAGTAGTTCCTTTGTTAAAATCCGGTGATGGAAAAGATTCCAACAATTATAGGCCTACTGTGTTAATTCTGCCAGTTCTCAGTACAGTGTTTGAAAAGTTGATGCCCAATCAAATGTTACGTCACTTTGATAAAAAATCCATCTTTCATGAATAACAGTTCGGTTTCACCAAAGGGGGTTGTACCACTAACTGCCGGTGTCGCCCTAATAAAGCACATTTTAACGCCTGGGAAGAAGCACAAGTCACCATTGGAATCTTTTGCGACCTCTCTGAGACGAACGATTGTGTAAACCATAAGACACTTCTGCCGAAACTACAGCACTATGAAATTAGAAATACAGAACTTGATTTACTAAGATCTTAGTAAACAAGAGCAGTATACCTGAAAGATAGAAAAGTTAGAGTTCAAGTAAACAGCATTAACTCATTAGGGTCTGAAGTGGCAATGGGCGTTCCTCAAGGTTCGATATTGGGTCCATTCCTCTTTTTAGTTTACCTACATTAATGATTTACCCCAATCAATCGAAGATGGTGTGATTTGCAGATCACACATAATTGATATTTAAAATAAACCGACGGTCACAAAATCTTGACGACGTGAATAACTCTATTCTTAAAGAAAAGAAAAGATAAAGATAATTTTATTTGTTACAACATGCGTCAAAGCGTCATGCGTCATGCGTCTTAGATCCAAGATTGGTTTACGGTTATTAATTAGGTACTAAATGAATAAAAAATCAAATGCACTACATTTAAGTTACCTAATGACAAGTAGTGAATGTGACATCATTATTGAATGGACAAGAACTGGAATATAATAATCAAACGGTTTTCCTAGGAACCACGCGACGAGAAATTACAACGGGAACCTAGTCACAAACATCTCTTGTGGTATAGTAATTTTATTCTAGGTTCATCGTCTTCACATAATAATCATATATATATATATACTACCTCTTGCCAGAGGCTTCGCCCGCGTGAATGTCAGGAATTATCCCACGGGAAAGTACTTCCAGACAATAATCTATCTCTGTGCCTTTCATGCAGATCCAACCTTTTGGAAGGGGCGACCAGAATCAACTCTATTTTTTTGTAAACTTCGACGTTCAAAAGTGTTTTCTATGTGCCTATTTGAAATAAATTATTTGACTTTGACTTTCAAGACTAAATTATGTTTTAAAACTATGTTATATTGGTATTTCTTATCCGACTACTCTGATGCCCGGGCCACACCAACGTCAACGTCAATGCCCATCATTGCCATAAACATCGCGGTAGTTAAATTCGGTCAAGATACTGCCAAATTATCGCGATAAGTTGTGGCTACACCTACGGCCTACGTACTTCATTGTGATAATCAACAGCATACTTATCCCATTGATGTGGCCCCGACATGAATGAAACAAATAGTAGTCAGCAGAGTAGTGCTCACGTGTTCTCGACGAATAGTGTGAAGGGGTACCACATGGCGTTGTCAAAGGGATGCGCGCGCACGGCTCGTATTATGTTTGTGCGGAACTGGTCCCACGAGGTGGGGTGCAGGCAGGAGCTGCAGTTGTACACGCGCGCCTCTCGCTTGCTGGAACATAAAACGTTCACGTTACAATAAGCCCATACAAGGATCTTTTGCCTTACATATTGTACTAACTCATCGACGGCGGTCTCCCAGGCCACGGCGATGAGCGTGTCGATGCAGATGTCTACAGGCATCATGTCTGCTCTCCTGGCGCCGCCACAGTTGAGCACGTGCAGCACTCCCTTGCCGGCGCCCACCACTGCGCCGCTCGGACCGTTCAGGTTCTCGATCCAGCCGGGGAACGGGTCGCGGAGGGAGGATACCACTGCAAGTGTAGAAAATAAGGGAATTCAGTAGGCAAATGTTTTTTAGTGAAGGCTGTGGCGGCAGACACTTCCTCTGCTATAGTAAGACAATTTGTGAGAAGGCTGATACCACAGTGTCCATTTCTCGTTGTGTAGGTTCAGTCTTGTCATTAATTGTCTCTTTGTCTGTCTTTAAATTATTGTCTAGCTTAAGTTACTAAAAAAAAAAAAAAAAGTGTTTATTATCTTATTAAAAAAGTGTTTTAACTTCTAATTTTGTTACTAACAATTTATGGATCTTTAGTTATCCGAATTAAAATGATTTTATTTATTTTTAATTTTATAATTTGTACTAGTTTGAGTTCGCTGCTGATCTATCCACCATTACATAATTTTATGCTAAATCCGCATTGCGATCGTTTTTAAATTTCCCATCCAAGTTAATTTTGCAAAAGAGCTGTCAGAGCCATTTATAATCAAAGTCGCCACGAAATCCAATTTAAAAGCGTTCGTCGCTTGAATACGCGATTGGTCGCGTGTATCCAGATATTAGTGTATAGCCTATGGCGTGTATAGTCACTCTTTGTTCGGAAAACCGAGAAGCGCCCTCTGTCGGCGCGACTACGAGTTCTGGTTCACCGAAAAAAAAAAATTTTTTGCTACTCACCGCTAGATGGCAGTGATTTAAATGAGTGAATACGTCAATTAGCTCCACGTTCGCATTGTAGATAAATACTGGCCCACAGGAGAACTCTCCGCATGTTCTAGTCTAAGGTCCTCTAAATGTGATCCTATTATGCTATCTAGTAATAACTGGTACTGACCTATGGTTGGTCTAAAGATGGCGGTCGCGTACTTGGCCGTGACAGCTCGCTCGGCCACCGCGCTCTCCGCCATCGCCTTAGTGAACGTGTAGGTGTTCGGCTTCGGGGATATTAACCTAGAATTGAATGAAGTAAAAATATTAGGTATGTGACAAAAATTTTGATGTGATGTGGAATAAAGATTGTTGGCGCCTGCAACCTTTGTGTTCGCATCACGAAATTCTTGCAACAGATTGCTAAAAGTATTTCTCAGGCGTCACAAAATTGCCAAATAGTATTATGTCTCAGAACGAAGGGTACCTCTCAGACTTTCGGGCTTCTGACGACCCATAACAACTGTAAAAGATCCAAGAATGACAGCCGAGACTATCGGCTCGTGCTTGCCGAGGCACAGAGGGGTCTCGGTATGTAAAGATGGTCCACCCATCCACGGACCAACCTTGGACAGCGTAGCTTAACCTGATCGACCGTGCGTGAGGCTGTGTTGAGTCAGTATTGTGCCGCGCTCACCTGGGCGTGAGCTCAGCCAGCATGTCAGCCGGCAACACGTCGACGAGGGCCAGCAGCTGCGGCAGCGGCGCCGGCGCCGCGTACACGCGCTCCTCCACCGTCGCCAGCTCCGCGTTGCTGTACGCGGTCGACACTTGCACCAGCACCTGACACACGGAACTCGCTTAGGGTCGCTGCACGATGCATTACGGAGCTCTCTTAGGGTAGATGCACGATGCATTACGGAGCTCTCTTAGGGTAGCTGCACGATGCATTACGGAGCTCTCTTAGGGTAGATGCACGATGCATTACGGAGCTCTCTTAGGGTAGCTGCACGATGCATTACGGAGCTCTCTTAGGGTAGATGCACGATGCATTACGGAGCTCTCTTAGGGTAGATGCACGATGCATTACGAAGCTCTCTTAGGGTAGCTGCACGATGCATTACGGAGCTCTCTTAGGGTAGATGCACGATGCATTACGGAGCTCTCTTAGGGTAGCTGCACGATGCATTACGGAGCTCTCTTAGGGTAGATGCACGATGCATTACGAAGCTCTCTTAGGGTAGCTGCACGATGCATTACGGAGCTCTCTTAGGGTAGATGCACGATGCATTACGAAGCTCTCTTAGGGTAGCTGCACGATGCATTACGGAGCTCTCTTAGGGTAGATGCACGATGCATTACCTACAGATAAGTTGACAAACTTAACGGATTT
Source organism: Cosmia trapezina (assembly GCA_905163495.3). Classification (NCBI taxonomy): domain Eukaryota; kingdom Metazoa; phylum Arthropoda; class Insecta; order Lepidoptera; family Noctuidae; genus Cosmia; species Cosmia trapezina. The sequence continues at coordinate 14,481,053 of LR991049.1, forward strand.
CACGGACTGTCTCAGTTTGGTGAGTGCTATTGTTAGTAATGAGGATACTGAGTCGGTGTACGTAATGGGTGACTTTAACGCTCATCCAAATGAATTATTTTACAACGAGCTTACTTGTTTCTGTAGTGAATTAGAGTGGTCATGTGCGGACGTTGACCTATTAGGACTTGATTCGGACACGTTTAGCTTTGTTAGTGAGGCGAACGGTTCTAGACGCTGGCTAGACCATTGTGTGACCACTAACGCCGCCTTGCAATCAATAGTTAATGTTTACATAAAGTATGACGTTTTGTGGTCAGATCATTACCCTCTAATTGTAGAGTGTAATTTTGATGTTATAAAAACAAAGATGTCTTGTAACACCGGTTCGTTAGTCAATAAGGTATTATGGGGTGAGCGAAACCCAGACCAAATTTTATTGTATAGTGAGATCTGTCATGAAAGATTGAGATTGATTGATTTTCCTAGTGTGTTTCGCGACTGTAGTGACTATACTTGTAGTAATGTAGATCACAAAAAACACATTGACGAACTTTACGACGAGTTAATTTTTGTTTTAAGTAAGGCTGCCACTGACAGCTTTGCTATCACAGCGCGGCGTAACATTAAGAAGCCTGTAGTTGGATGGAACAGACATGTTAGTGATTCTCATGGGGAGGCTAGGTGTAAATTTCAGCTGTGGGTATGGTGTGGAAAACCAAAGTCGGGCCGTGTTTTTGAGGAAATGCAAGTTAGTCGAAATATTTTTAAGTCTCGCTTAAAATGGTGTCAGAGTCATAGCGAGCAAATAAAAATGGACATTTTGGCATCGCATCATTCGAAACATAATTTTAAATACTTCTGGAAGTCCACCAAGAAGTTCAATGGCAAGCCTGGCCTCCCAGTGAGCGTTAACGGTATCAATGATCACAGTTGTATAGCTGAAATGTTTAAGGATCACTTCACTATAAAATCACCATTGGGACCATCACGGTTGGTGAACGATGTTGAATCGCATGGTCAGGAGATTGGAGCTATAATTACAGCTAAAGATGTTAAAGAAGCTATTAAGGCTATGTCGCGTGGGAAGTCTCCTGGCCATGACGGCATCAGCATCGAACACTTCAAACACGCAGGCCCTCACCTGTCTAGAGTGCTCGCGATGTTCTATACTTATGTATAGGACATTCGTACTTACCTCCTGCACTAATGAAAACTGTGGTGGTGCCAATTGTGAAAAATAAGACGGGTGATATTTCTGATAAATCCAATTACAGGCCGATTTCACTTGCCACTACGGTAGCGAAAGTGCTTGATAGTTTGCTTAGCAATCAACTGGATAAATACCTGAACATTAGTGATAACCAGTTCGGTTTCAGGCCGAGACTCTCCACAGAGACAGCCATCTTGTGTGTGAAGCAAACTATCAAGTACTACACAGAAAGACGAACGCCCATTTATGCTTGTTTTCTCGACTTATCGAGGGCATTTGACCTGGTCAATTACGATATCCTATGGCAGAAACTGAAAGATATATCCTTGCCAACAGAACTCAGCAGGATCTTTAAATTTTGGTATCATAACCAGGTCAATGTCGTGCGATGGTCGAGTGCATATTCTGAGCCGTACAGGTTGGAATGTGGGGTGAGGCAGGGGGGACTAGCTTCACCTAAACTTTTCAACCTGTACATCAACGCGCTGATAGAGGAACTCAGCAGCACCCATGTCGGCTGCCATATTGATGATGTATGTCTCAATAATATCAGTTACGCGGACGACATGGTGCTGCTGAGTGCTTCTGTATGTGGCCTTTCCAAACTGTTGGGGATCTGTGAAAACTACGCTCACAGCCATGGCTTGATTTATAATGTCCAAAAAAGTGAATGCATGGTCTTTCAGGCCAAAGGAAAATGTCCGGCAACGATACCTGCCATAAAACTATGTGGAACACCACTGAAGACGGTGGAACATTTTAAATATCTTGGACATATGATGTCCTCTGATCTGAAGGACGATGCAGACATAGAGAGAGAACGCAGGGCGTTGTCTGTAAGGGCGAATATGATGGCCCGCAGGTTTGCTCGTTGTACCACTGAAGTAAAAATAACATTGTTCAGAGCATATTGTACATCTTTTTACACGAGTAGCCTGTGGGTCTCATACACGCGCGGACAGTACAACGCCTTGCGTGTGCAACATAATAATGCATTCAGGGTGCTTGTGGGGCTGCCCCGATTCTGCAGCGCATCAGGGATGTTCGCCGGGTCGCAAGTAGACTGTTTTTATGCTACTATGCGAAAACGATGCACATCTCTGGTGCGCAGGGTTCGGGCCAGCTCCAACGGCATCCTGAGGGCATTCACGCAGAGGTTCGATTGTCAGTACCTGAACCATTGCTGTATGGTTCACATACTGAGCAATCCAGATTTGTAATTTCGTTGTGTGTGCTTTATTTTATTTCTTTTGTTTTAGTTTTAAGACTATGATCCTTTGTTGGTCGAAATAAAAATAAAATATATAAATATATATATTACGGAGCTCTCTTAGGGTAGCTGCATGATGCATTACGGAGCTCTCTTAGGGTAGCTGCACGATGCATTACGTCACACGTTACACGCGGCTTTAGAATTAACTTGTGGAACAGACTAGTCTTGTGGGTACCTGCATGTTGGGCAGCTGGTCGCAGATGTCCATGAGCGTGATGACGGGAAGCACGTTCTGCTGCACCGCGACCAATGCCACTAGGAACTAGGCTAGTTGTACCTGCATGTTGGGCAGCTGGTCGCAGATGTCCACGAGCGTGATGACGGGGCGCACGTTCTGCTGCACCGCGACCGACGCCACTAGGAACTAGGCTAGTTGTACCTGCATGTTGGGCAGCTGGTCGCAGATGTCCACGAGCGTGATGACGGGGCGCACGTTCTGCTGCACCGCGACCGACGCCACTATGAACTAGGCTAGTTGTACCTGCATGTTGGGCAGCTGGTCGCAGATGTCCATGAGCGTGATGACGGGGCGCACGTTCTGCTGCACTGCGACCGACAGTGGCTCGTCGAACTTCAGCGTCGCCGCCGAATGAAACACCACCGACACCTGTGGGAAGCTTGATATTTACACACACATATACATAAATAAACTCACGCCTTCTCCCCATGGGGGTAGGCAGAACGCCATTGTACGATCCTTCCATACTCCTTTTGCCTCGTTTACTTTCAGACATGGTCATAGACGGACGCCGGTTGCGAGTACCTACTACTGTATCTACTACGCACCTGACCTTCCTGAAGAATATCACCAATAAGGTCATTAGAAGATTTCATTTCGCAAAACGTCAATGAACACTTTTGTTTGCCTGCGTATTATTGATATATGCCACATTGGGCACCCGCTTTAACGGCACCTGTGGTATTGGCACCTGAGGTATTCCATATACGGCACCTATGAATATTGTTCGCTGGTGCCATTAGTGGAATAGTTTATTATTTCAAATTTTATTCCACAAATGGCACCTACGGATCAGTAGGTACTTACGGGTCACGAGGTAGGTACCTCTCGGCTCGTTCATTCGGTCACTGCATTGTAATGTAACTACTTACAAAGTTACGTGTTTATAGTTTTACTCGAAAGTAGTTATTCGGCTACATGCCCCGTAGCCAGTTATTGTAACTAGTGACGTGAAATACCCATATCTACCCACCAGACACAACACCGCCTGGTCGGAGGATCCTCCCTTTACCATAAAGAATAACGCTACGCAGCGATCAAACTTGATATTGATTTTTATAATTATCACTACATGCGATAATTTTGTTTCATTGTGTGGCGGCATCTATATCGCCACATACGGACTACGCATCAATGACATGACGTCACGAAATGAAATGAAATGAAATGAAATAAATGAAATGAAATGTGAAATGAAATGAAATGAAATGAAATGAAATGAAATGAAATGAAATGAATCGGAGGATCCTTCCTTTTCTATGGAGGATGAGTGAACTTTACACCCTGTTCCTCATGCCTCTAAAATTGTATCAGGTTGTCGTCGCACTGTAGAATGAAATACAATATGTATTCAACCTGCATTGCAAATTGTATCGTAGACCGTCTATAAAATTGGGGATCTATAGAACGCCCAATTTTATCACAGGACCGGTTGAAAGACATTTCAATTTTAATCAGATGAAAAGTGTTATCTGAGGGTCGTAATTAGGGATCAGGATGACATTCCATGCGACGCGACGAAGAAGTGATCTAGAACCCCCAATTCTACCTACTGCCGTGCGGTGAGTCAGGTAGGTAGTCGGCAGGCCACCAAGCGGAAAAAGCTGAATCTAGTAAGTTTTTTATTTCATACCCTGTCAGAAATCTCTGTGCACGAAACTGGTGGCTTAGCTAATCGTAGTATATATTATATTTATTATCATATTATTAAATATTTGTTTATTAATGGCAACTAGGCCCAATTGTTAGTAACATTTATCTTAAAAATTATTGTTAGTAAACACAGAAACAAATACAAAAGAAAAAACTGTAAGGTTAGCTGTGGGGTCTTCTGACCAGAACCGCCACAGCGTGCGACAACCAAGGTGCGTCGCACTTTTCAATGAACATACTTAGGATGCCGTTAGAACTAGACCGCGCCCTTGTTAAGATGGAATTTGTTTTTTTACGCATTATGGCGTAAAAATCATCAGTATGCGCAAAAGCGAACATACCGGAAGCACTACAATAGCGCGGTAGTCCCAAAAGCATCCTGAAGCAGTTATTATATTGAATACGCAGAGCGTCTAGCGATCTCTTGGTATGCTTTACCCACAGGCCACTCGTGTAGAACGATTGGCAATACGCCTTAAACAGCGTAACCTTTACCTCATTACTACAACGAGCGAACCTGTGTATCAGCATGTTGGCCCGGACCGCTAGCGCCCTGCGCTCTCGATCAATATCTACGTCGTCTTTGAGGTCTCCAGTTAGAAAGTGTCCCAGGTATTTAAATTTATCTACTCTTTTAAGTGGCAGCCCATTCAGCATTACCACTGGGTCGCTATGTACACGTCTACCGGAGGCCTCAAAGACCATGTATACACTTTTATTTACATTGTAAACAAGCCCATGACTCATAACATATCCCTCACACACGCGCAACAGCTCCCTGATCGAGCCGGCCGTTGGGCCCAGCAGCACCATGTCGTCTGCATAACTTAAGTTGTTTACACAAACGTTGTCTACCCAGCATCCGACATGCATGCTGCTGAGCCAAGCGATCAGCCCGTTTATGTACAGATTGAAGAGCTTTGGCGAGGTCAAGCCACCCTGTCTCACCCCGCACTCCAACCTGTACGTCTCGGACAGAGACCCTCCCCATCGAACACAATTGAGCTGATTAGAGTACCAATATTTAAAGATATTCAAGAGCTCGATTGATATTCCCGCTTCCCTAAGCTTCTCCCATAGGACATCATAGACCACAAGGTCAAACGCTCTGGAAAGATCAAGGAAGCAGGCGTAAATGGGGGTGTTTCTATCCGTGTAATATCGGACAGTTTGCTTGAGACTAAGAATTGCGCTTTCAGTGGAAAGCTTGGGCCTAAACCCAAACTGCGCGTCATGTAACTGTAAAATATTACCTAACTCTTTATCAAGCAAACTGTCCAATACTTTCGCTATTACAGTGGCAAGCGATATAGGTCTGTAGTTGGATGGATCAGAGATATCACCAGTTTTGTTCTTTACAATGGGGACCACCACTGTTTTCATCATGTTTGTTGGCAAGTACGAGTGACTGATACAGAGCGTGAAAAGCATAGCCAGTAACCTAGGCAAATGCACGCCTGCATGTTTCAGGTGCTCAATACTGAGACTGTCATGTCCGGGTGACTTGCCTCTACACATTTTAATAATAACATTAGCCACCTGCTTGGCAGAAAAACAAGAGAGAGACTTACCCTGACAGGCCTCCGCATTTACACTCTCGTTCGATATTATACTCTACTGATTTTAATCAAATTTTAATTGAACGTCCCATAAAAATTAAACGTCCCAACGCTAGTAGGTACTGTGAAGACCCGGTACTCTGAAGACTCGGTACTGTCAGGTCCTCACAGGGAGTTTCGTAACTACAAAATAAGTACACGAGAGGTACCTATCAGCACCTGCATGGTCCTCGTACGTATGGCCTCTGTCTTCAAGAGCCTTATAAAAAATATTAAAAAATTATAAATGCCTATTTGAAATAAATTATTTAACTTTTGACTTTTTTTTAAAACAATAAGATTTCGCGTGACGTCGTGTCTGATAATCGATTATTTTGCGAAAATATATGTGCATTAATTATTTTTTAATTGTATTGTAATCAATTTGTAATGCAACTAAGTAATAAATAAATTATTTCCAAAAAAATAAGATATAGAGTAGAAATTAAATGAAATGATGTTTATTTCAGTCAATGAATTTCAGTAGATTTTTAAGACACTTTTACACGTAAATTTTTTGTTCAATATCTTAAAACTATATGGCGCCGGCATTTCCTAGCTGACTGATCCTTAAGAAGAAATGCCGAAACAAACTCAGACAGTTGTCCTGCTGGGCAGTTTGTTGCGCCACTTCTTCTTCCCAGCTAAACCACAAGGGTGGGGTCAGGGGGGGGGGACCGTCTTATGTCATTTGACTTTCATAAAGTGCTGATTCACACCTTAATTTGAAGAAATGACTTTTGATTCTGCCTTTAAAGCGTTTTGTCCAGCATGTCGGTGACGTGGTAGCTGATGCAGCCGAGTGAACTGACCTGGTGGAGCTGGCTGAGGGAGCGCTGGTCGAGGCCGAAGCTCAGCCTGGTGACGTCACCGGGCAGCACGCTGAGCTTGTCCAGCTGCTGCGGGCAGTGCCGCCGGATCACGTCGAACACCTGGCGAGGACAACACGTGAGCAACGACTAACTGGGGTATTGTACAATTAGAGAATGTCGTTGTTTTGGTTGCTATGGCTAGAAAGGGGGTGACTACTGAGATGACGGCTGATACAGATGTGTGGGAGAAGAAGACATGCTGCGCGATCACTTATAGGTAAATTGAAATGAGGGCCAAGGTAACGACATAGCCCAAAAACGTGCCAAAGTTCAGTGGCGTTCTCTTGCGGATAAATTAAACTGCGTATATTTAATGACGCTCCCAGTCTGCATACAAAAAATCGATCAAATATATCCGATAGTTGAGTCACTACAGATAGTCAAAGATTGACAAAACCCACAGTCGGTTTATTTTGTAATTGGTCAATGTTTTAGCTCAGAACTAACAAATTCTTCTTTTGGGGTCCCGCAAGGAAGTATATTAGGACCAACTTTATTTCTTATTTATATAAATGACCTCTGCAGTTTCAAACTAAATTCGGTTAAAATTATATCATATGCTGATGATACTGTACTCCTGTTCTCCGCAAATACATTACATGAAGTTTGGTTATGTGCACAGCAGGGTTTAAATATAGTTATTTATGGTTACAACAAAACTTATTGATATTAAATGCTGACAAAACTAAATACATACGCTTCACATGTTTGTAACACAGTTGCAAACTCGAAAAGTAAATTGCTCAATTATCCTTAACCATAGACTTATAAAAAAAGGAGGACTCCGCGCTACGGATATCGAAAGTGAAGCACAGTAAGTATGCCGGACCGTTTGTATAAACACGCCTCACGCACAAATTTACATCATAGTATGCCGACCCGCCGCCATTACGTGACACGAGCGACGGCGTCTTTGTAGGAATTGCAGGTACTCAAATCACGCGCACATAGATCGGTACGGTGCTTCACTTTCGATATGCAACATGAAAACTATAAAATATCTACTCTTACAATATTTAAAAATCACATTGACCTATTATGCAGTAGAGTCCGTAAATTGATGTTCATTTTCAAGAAAATTCGTCCTTTTGCCGACTCTAAGGTGATAAAACAGGTATATTATGCTTTGTGTCAATCGATCATTACATATTGCATTACCTCATGGGGAGGAGCGGCTAAAACAGTTTTGCTACCATTGGAGCGCGCTCAAAGAGCTGTATTGAAAGTATCCACATTCCGGCCTATCCTATTCCCGACCCAACTTTTATATCAATCTTGCAATGTTCTGACAGTGCGGCAGTTATTTATTATGAATACTTTATTAAAACAGCACTCTAAATTGCCTTACAATAGGGTTGTCACTGATAAAAGACGTAAAGACATCTGTATGTATAGGCATTCTTTTATGTATAGATTTTTTACATTCTTGGGACCATTTCTGTACAATAAAGTAAACGCAATTTTGTCTATGTCTGTATTAAAAACGGTACATTGCAAAAATGTTATTAAAACTTGGTTACAAAATTTGTCCTATGATGAGTTGATTACACAGAAAAGTTACTGGTTGTTTCAAGTTAAATATTATTTTAAATTCAATATTGTCCTATCATTAGTCTGGTAAGTTATCCACTATTTATGTATTATCACCAATCTTAAGAAATAGTTATGTAATAAGCTAATTTGCACTTATGTTATATTAAGCTATTTTGCACTCATGAAGTCATGATACCTGAGATACAGGTTTATCCATAGAAATATAAAAAACCGGTCAAGAGCGAGTCGGACTCGCGCACCGAGGGTTCCGTTCCGATTTCTGAAAAACTGTGCTATTTAGAGACATCGTTTTATTTTTCCTGTAATCTTTACATAAACTTTTATCACATAGAATAATTTCAGATTTTTATCCTTGCAAACTTGAGAGTTAAGGGGGGAGGAACGGTCTTTTTTTTACATTTTTCATCAAAAGTCGAAAACTATGGGGCCTAAAAAAATAAAAAAATGTATGAGAATGTGCAAACAGCGCCCTTTCATATGATACCCCACATGCCCTAGTATCCCTACTTTGAATTTTGAAGACCCCCTTTCAGTCCCTGTTACAAATAAAATGTAAATATTTTTACTTCTTTCTTACTTGCAAAATTGTTGGGTAAACATCATCTAAAATTAAACTTTTTAAACTTTCGCGATTTGTACACATTATAAAACACTATCGAAAACGGGTCTTATCGCGATATTCTTTTTAATGAGGTAAACAGGTACCTACTTGTTTCCCGACGTTTACCTCACTACTACTTGTTTACCTCATTAAAAAGAATATCGCGATAAGACCCGTTTTCGATAGTGTTTTATAATCATCTAAAATTGTTCCAAATTTGAAGTTGATAGCATTAGTAGTTCTTGAGATATCCATCCAGCTGTGACAGACAGACAGACTGAGTCACACCATAAGGGTTCCTTTTTTACCATTTTGGTACGGAACCCTAAAAACAGAAGTGTCAAGCGCGCGAATCTGTGTCCGCGCGACATGCTCAGTATGAGCCGTTCATAGTACAAATTCCGTCTCCGCGAACTAGTGCGCTTTCGATTGTGACCGTGACAATTTATAAGAATGCCGTGTTGTTCAGTGGTTTCTTGTAAAAACCGAAGCCATGTAAATCATGGAATCACTTTCCATAATGTAAATCAATCTGCCTAGCCTTTTCCCAACTATGTTGGGGTCGGCTTCCAGTCTAACCGGATGCAGCTGAATACCAGTATTTTACATGGAGCGACTGCCTATCTGACCTCCACAACCCAGTTACTGGGTAATACGATACCCCTTGGTAAGACTGGTTGTCAGACTTTCGGGCTTCTGACGACCCGTAACGACTGTCAAAGATTCACGAATAACAGCCGGGACCAACGGCTTAACGTGCTTTCCGAGGCACGGAGGAATCTCGTTATGTAAAGATGGTCACCCATCCACTGACCAACCCCGGCAAGCGTAGCTTAACCTGACGGATCGACCCGTGCGGCTGTTATTAGGTACTTAGCCACGAGCTCCTCTTTCCATAATGTAAGTTTGTCTTAAAAATCATGAAAGTGACAAAGGGACAATTTTAACATACTGGGCACATCTCCTTCTTTCTTATATAAATGGGTTTATCCTAGTTCAGGTTGATCCCATTGTTATATACCTACCACTTTAGTTTAAAGCTTAATATTGTAAATATGCATTATTTAAATAAATAAATAAATTTCGGTTCGGTTCGGATTTATTTGATAGTTCCAAAAAACTCTTATGAATTAGTATTGCCAGTGTTTTTAATTATTTTTGTAATGTTTTCTCCACATTGCATTAAACCTGTGTTATGTAAATAAATGAATTTGAAGTGGTCGGACCTGCGACTGTTTGAGCTCCGTGAGTCTCTCCTCGGGGGCGGCGTCCTTCTTGGCTCGCATCAGCAAATGCACGCGGCAGATATCGCGACATGTCCACAGCAGGCGCTCCACCAGCACCTGGGGAAACATCGCCATCATATACATATACAACATATTATTAACAAAAGTAAGTGGGCTCTTAAGTTCGATCCCCAGCACCCAAATTTTCGCACGCACATTCCATAACTGTTACGGACGCCGAGCATAGTGTAAATTAAAAGACTATGAAAGTTGTGCAGGATAGCTGCTTCATTAGTTAGCGTGGTAATATCATAGTCTTTAGGCATGTGGTATTTTCAGTTTGTAGAAAATTAGCATGCAGCTTTAAGTCGAACAGATGCTAGAGATTCCCACGGCGCCCGAAATGTTTTGTTTTGATTATCGCCGGGCGTTTTCGCAGTAAAATGCATTGTTTTATATTCTAAAATGTTTACTAGCGGCACTGTTAAAGGAACTCATTATTGTCGAGACCTTTTGTTGAATAGGTAACGGTTGTGCGTAAATTGTAATCCGCACAAAATATCTTTCTTAGTTTTAGGAAACGAATTATTTGTTGTCGGTGTCTATTGATATGCATTTCTTTAGCCATTTGTAATAATTCTAAGAAAGTTTGTTTTTATGTATTTACAATAGTTTTAAATAGCGTAGCCAGTACTTTGTTAGACCACCCAAAGCGTGGGAAATAGTAGGGATAGAACTAACGCCACTGGGGCATATAAAAAGCCTTACTTGTAAAACCAAAGACAGACAGTCAGTCGGCCTTCAGCTCTACAAGAACAATAAACTAGAAGACAACAGCAAGAAGTCTTTTATTACTCCAACCTAATACAGTCCACCACAGTCTGGTCCATCGAGCAGCGGATAATTCTGAAGAACGAAGAACCACCGCCAACCAAGCGGCAGAAAAACGAAGAAATCTGCGGCAAGAGCAAGAATCTACGAGACCGACTGCATCGACCGACCGATCGAACAACCGGTCCCGAAGAATCGACGTACCTACGACGCGCCGCCATACCGACCCGACGTACCCGATCGTCGCTGGGTCGAAGAGGGGCTGCATTGAAGAGGGGCTACGTTGAAGAGGGGCTGCGTTGAAGAGGGGCCGCGTTGAAGAGGGGCCGCGTTGAAGAGGGGCCACGTTGAAGAGGGGCCGCGTTGAAGAGGGTCCACGTTGAAGAGGGGCCACGTTGACGAGGGGCTGCGATAGAAGAGGGCCGCGTGAAGAAAACGAGGGCCGGGTCAAGAAAGAAGAGGGACGCGGAAAGAAAACGAGGGCCGGGTCAAGAAAGAAGAGGGCCGAGTCGAAAAAACTTCAAGATGGTGGTCACCAGAAGCCAAGGGGAATTAGCAGAAATCGAGGAGCAGCAGCGTCACAGCCAAGAACAGGAGGCGCGCCGCAGAGAAGCTGAACGAATAGAGCAAGAACGATTGAGAAGAATCTCACTGGACCCGCCGGCATCACCATTTTGGAAATCAGCGGACGCCAGTACAGCGGGACCATCCGGACTTCGGGCTACTGCGGAGCAACGAAAGCCATCACCGACTAGATCCGTCAGGTCAACAACCAGCGTGATAACACGACTACGGATGGCGGAACTGGAGGCAGCAGAGAAGCTAGCGACGATCCGAAGAAAGGAGTTGGAGTTGGAGGCCGACCTAGTCAAAAAGAGACTAGCAGCCGAAGTATCCGCGATCAACGATGAAGACAGCGTGCACGAAGAAGCCACTCCTCCCCGTGAAGAACCACATCAGAAAGTGGACAACTGGTTGAGGACGAACCCTCTCAACTCTCGGGAAGAAGAAGGAACCAGGGAAGCCAGGGAAGAGCCAAAGCAAATACACTTCGAAGCACCGCGAGGAAGATCGCCAACTCCAACAAAGAAGAACAGCATCGAGCACTTGGCCGCCATATTGGAGAAGATGGCCAGACCCAGGCCTCGACACACTGACCTGCCGACCTTCTCCGGAGCAGCCAACGAATGGTTGCCATTCAAAGCAGCAGTTCGAGATACGACCGAGATGTACCAAGTGTCAGCAGCGGAAAACATCCAGAGGCTAAAGAGCTGCCTCAAAGGGGAAGCAAGAGACGCCGTGGCCGCCCTTCTGCATACAGCTACGGATCCGGACGTCATCATGAAGACCCTCGAGCAATGCTTTGGAAGACCTGAAGTCATCATCGACCGAGCACTAGAAGACCTCAAGAAACTTCCGAAACCTGGATCATCAGCAGCCGAACTCAACAGCTTCGCCATCAAGTTGCAGAACATCATCTGCGTGCTGAAGACAATCGACCGAAGAGGCTACCTGTTCAACCCCCTGATGACGCGAGAAGTACTGGACAAGCTCAGCCCGCATCTTCGATCCCGCTGGTGCGACTACGCCTACGACCACGAAGGAACGACTGACCCGGAGATCGTCATTTTATACCGTTTCCTGATGAGAGAAGCGGACAGAGCACTGCGGTATACATACACCCCGTCTACGAGCAGCACGAGCCAGAAGAAGGATACTCGACCCATCGTGACACTCAAGAAGAAAGCGAGCGTCTTCACTACGGTCGAGAGCGCAGAAGAAAAGGTCAAGTGCCCCAAATGCGAGCAAGCTCACGTCCTGACACAGTGCCCGAAGTACAAGGCACTTACTGTGGACGAGCGATGGAGCTTGGTAAAGGAGAAGAAGATATGCTTCAAATGCGCCCAGAAGCAACACAGGCGCACACACTGCAAAGCAAAGGCGTGCGGCGTGGACGAGTGTCGCCGCCCACATCATGCGACTCTTCATCAAGTACGAGAAGCAAAGACTGAAGAAAAGAAGACAGATACACCCAAGGAGGAAGCGGTCCTGTCCCTAGCAACCCGACCAGCTGCCGGACCACGAGCAGTCTTGCTGAAGATGTGCCCTGTCGTCATAGCCGGACCACGGGGGGAGGTGAAGACGTATGCTCTACTGGATGAAGGAGCTACAATCACCCTCATCGATGAAGAACTAGCAGCGAGCATCGGAGCTGAGGGACCAGCGCAACCTCTCCACCTGAACGGGGTCAACATGTCACAGCAAGAGATGAAGAGTCAGCTGGTGGATATTCAAGTCAGAGGATTGAAGAGCGACGAGAACTACAAGGTCAGAGCGAGAACTATGAAGAATCTCCGCCTCCATCGTCAATCCGTTCCTGACACCCTACTGGACTACGAGCATCTGAGGGACCTGACACCAGAAGAGGTGTGCTACGATGTGGCCCGTCCTGGAATCCTGATGGGGACAGACCACTGGGAATGCATCGTGTCCCGCGAGCTACGAGTCGGCGGCCCTGATCAACCGGCCGCATCAAGAACACAACTAGGATGGGTGGTGCACGGAACCGCGCCACGCAAGACCATCTATCAAGAGGGAAACGTGCTGCACGTCTTCGAGCCTGAACGAACGCCGAGGACAAGCGAGCAAGAACTCCACGACTTAGTCGAAGCCCACTTCAAGATCGACGCACTCGGCATCCAGGGGAAGCCGCGAGTCAAGGAAACCGATCAGCGAGCTATCGACATCGTCAGGAAAACGACCAAGAAGATCGACACCGGGTACGAAGTTGGACTGCCGTGGCGACGAGATGACGTCATCATGCCACCAAACTACGGGCAGGCGCTCCGCCGACTAAAGAAGATAGAACAAAAGATGGACGCCGATCCTGAGTTCGCAGCTGAATACACGAAGCAGATCAACAACCTCTTGGATAAGGGGTACGCAACGCCGTGCGATGGATCGGAAGAAGCGAGCGCCATCTGCTGGTACCTGCCACACTTCGCCGTGCAGAACCCGAACAAACCCGGCAAGCATAGGCTGGTATTCGACGCAGCGGCTAAAAGCAACGGCGTGTGCCTGAACGACGAGCTGCTGGAGGGGCCCGATCTACTATTATCACTGCCAGGGATCTTATTCAGATTCCGAGAGAAGACAGTGGCGATCACAGCGGACGTGCAAGAAATGTTCCTGAGGATCCGAATAAGACAGCAAGATCAACCAGCGCAGCAGTTCCTGTGGCGAGGCGACGAACGAGTAGAGCCTCCAAAGAAGTACAAGATGGCCAGCATGATCTTCGGCGCAGCGAGCTCCCCGTACATGGCCCACTATGTCCGCAACCATAACGCGGATGTACACGGGCAGGAGTATCCACGAGCGCTGGAAGCCATCAAGAAGAGTCACTACATGAACGACCTGGTAGCCAGCTACGAAGACACGAAGGAAGCTTGGAAGGCGGTCGAAGAAACGAGAGCAGTACACGCGCATGCGGGATTCACGCTACGAGGATGGAGCTCCAGCGACAAGTCGGTACTACGCGACGTGCCACCAGAACTGCACGCCACCGCTCCCACAACACTGGGGGGAGATCAGCCCGAGAGCAAGATCTTGGGACTATTCTGGAACGCAGAACGAGATGAGCTGGGATTCAGCACGTCGATGAGCCGAGTTCCAGCTGAAGTAAGGACAAGAACTCGCGCGCCGACCAAACGTGAAGCCCTCAGCGCCGTGATGTCCATCTACGACCCACTAGGACTGCTGAGCCACTACACCATACGATCGAAGATCATACTGCAGAACTTGTGGCGCCTCCAGACGACGTGGGATGAGCAGATTCCGGAAGAAGAGAACGAACTCTTTGCATCATGGCTCGCGCGTCTTCCCGAGCTCGCCCAGCTTCGACTACCAAGATGCTACGTGACACAGAAGTACGAGCGCATCGACTTACACATCCTGTGCGACGCCAGTGAGCAAGCCTACGCGACCGTGGCCTACTGGAGAGTGAAGAATGTCGACGGGAGCCTGAACGTCGTGTTGGTCGCCACCAAAGCTAAGGTGGCGCCTCGACGAGCGCAGACCATACCACGTCTGGAACTACAAGCTGCGGTCATCGGAGCAAGACTCGCCGACACTGTGAAGAAGGAGCATCGAATCAACATCGGCCAGACGACCTACTGGACCGACTCATCCACCGTGGTACATTGGATTCACCACGACATGCGACGCTACACGCCATTCGTCGCGCACCGACTAGGGGAAATCGCCGAGCTGACCCAGAAAGAAGAGTGGCGTTGGCTACCCACCGCAAGCAACGTAGCCGACGACGCCACGCGACTCGTCGACACACCCATCAGTGCAACGGATCGCTGGTTCCAGGGGCCCGACTTCCTGTTCCTACCAGAGGAGCAATGGCCTAGAACAACGACGTCCGAGCAAGAGGACGAAGAGGTCCTCCACATCAGCGAGAAGACAGAATGAGACAGCTGGCTACCGAACCCCGCCCGTTTCTCGAAGTATGAAGTCTTAGTGAGGGCCACCGCTCGAGCAATCGCCTTCACCGACATCTGCCGTCGACGAGCAACAGCGATGGAACATCGCCACATCCAGCGCGCCGAGGCCGAGCTGATACGACAGGCGCAAGAAGACAGTATGGAGATGTATGCGTGTTTGGCGGTTAGCTAGCAGATATGCAGGCGGCGGTGAATATGAAAACAGCAAGAAGAACAATGGATGGTATTTAATGAGGATAGATGATTATTACAGACGTTAGAATGAAGAAGAAACGATACAGAGTGATAGTGTAGGACTGAAGCTAAGTTATATAAGACTATAGTGAATTTATGAGCGAGTTTATAAATACGGGTGCTAAGACAAAGCAGTACGTGCGTTCGCTAGGACGATCTGAGTGCACTGGCGCGGCGACGCGCGCGCAATGAATATAACGGGATTTCTAGGTGACCTCCGCTACTTCGCCCCGCGTGGTCCCCCGCTGTACAGGGCCGTACTCAAGGGTCCGGACTTAGGATTATGTGGATGCCACAGTACTCCCCTGCCGAGATCGTAACTACGATCGATAGTAGTCGGGAAACTTCACAGTCCTCCCACTCTTGGTCTTCTTACTAGTGCTTGAAGAAAGGCCGTCGGGAACTGGAACTGGAGTTGTAGCGGCGGAAGGTGTCACCCTAGTCGTGGTTGCTGGTGTCGGTATTGATGTTGTTGGTGATGGTATGTTGTTGTCGTCCGCTGTGTACGCCGGTTTCAGTCTGTCTATGGTCACGGTTTGTACCTTATCCTGTACCTTTATGTCGAATGTTTTGGAGCCTCGGCGCTCGACTTTATACGGGCCGGCGTATGGTGCTTGAAGTGGTCGTCGGACTGGCCCTTGGCGTAGATAGACGTGCGTCGCGGTACACAAGTCTCTCGGTACATAGAAAGGACGAGGTGAGTGCCACGAAGTTGGTGTTGGTGCTAGTTTGCTCATGCGACTGCGTAGGCGATCAGCGAAGTCAGTGACAACCACTTCCTCTTCTAATGTCGTTTTGAAGAACTGCCCAGGCAAGCGTAGAGGTTCACCATAGACAAGCTCCGCCGCTGATGATTGGATATCGTCTTTCCATGCGCTGCGAATGCCCAGTAGCACAATCGGAAGAGTTTCGGTCCACTGCGATGACGCGTGGCAGGTGATGGCGGCCTTGAGTTGCCGATGTAGACGTTCCACCAAGCCGTTGGCGGCTGGGTGGTAGGCAGTCGTCGTAAGGTGGTCGGCACCGATCAGTGCCGCGATGGACTTGAAGAGACGCGACTCGAATTGGCGGCCGCGATCGGTGGTGATTCGTGCGGGACAGCCGAACCGCGCGACCCATCCGGAGATGAAGGCTGACGCGCAGGTGTCGGCCGTGATGTCGGTGAGAGGGTACGCCTCAGGCCAACGTGTGAACCGGTCGACAATCGTGAGGCAGTACCTGTGGGAAGCAGACAAAGGTAAGGGACCTATAATATCCATATGTATATGTTGAAAGCGAGCTGAAGGTGCTTTGTACTCTGTAAACGGTGCTGTCGTATGCCTTGTGGTTTTACACCGTTGACACTGGTGACATTCTTTAGCCCATTGTCGACAGTCACGCCTTATGCCCGGCCAAACAAATCTAGAAGTTACTAGTTGTACTGTTGCTTTAACGCCGGGATGACTGAGGTTATGTAGTGATTCAAAAACTTGACGTCGAAAGGCACTAGTTACGTATGGTCGAGGATTAGATGTAGAAGTGTCGCAGTATACTTGCGTTGTGGCATCAGGTAGGGAAACCTTATGCAGTTGTAGACTGGATCCTTCCACGAGCAGCGCTTGAAGCTCTGCGTCTGTCTCCTGGGCTCGGGCTAGGCTGTGGTAATCCAGGGGCGTAGCTATTTTTTCGATGCGGGAAAGTGTGTCAGCTACTACATTGTCTTTACCTGCGACAAACTTAATGTCAGTTGTAAATTGTGAGATAAAATCTAAGTATCTGAACTGACGCGGTGAACATTTGTCTCTTCGTGTGGTGAAAGCAAACGTAAGTGGTTTGTGATCAGTCAGAACGATGAATGGTCTCGCTTCCACCATGTAGCGGAAGTGACGTATGGCGTCGTATATTGCCAGCAGCTCGCGGTCATATGGACTGTACTTTCTTTGTGATTTGCTGAGCTTTTTTGAGAAAAATGCCATAGGTTGCCAGTCATTACCTTTCCGCTGCTGCAGGACAGCACCGATGGCTACGTCAGAAGCATCGGTCTGTATGGCCAATTCAGCACTGGGATCAGGATGCACCAGCAGAGTAGCTTTAGAAATACTTGACTTACAGTCCTTGAAGGCTTCCAGTTGCTCAGTCGAGAGTTCAATCGGCTTTGAACCTTTGCTTTGTCCGGCCAGCATTGCATTTAGAGGCGCCTGCTTCGCTGCTGCGTCTGGAATAAACCTTCGATAAAAGTTTATGGTTCCTAGGAATCTTCTAAGCTCTTTTGTGTTTTTAGGTGTCGGGAAGTCGAGAATTGCCTGTGTTTTTGATTCTAAAGGACTAATCCCTTCTGCAGAGACGCAGAATCCTAAGAATTTTACTGTGGTTTGTCCGAAACAGCATTTTGAAGTATTTATTATGACGCCGTAATCCTTCAGGCGTCCGAACAGTATACGGAGGTGCTCCAGGTGCTGTTCCTCATCAGAAGAATAAAGGAGAATATCGTCGAGAAATCCGTAAGCAAAATCTAGGCCACTTAACACTTCGTCCATAAACCGTTGGAATGTTTGTCCCGCATTCCTCAGACCAAAGGTCATGAACGGGAATTCAAACATCCCAAACGGCGTTGTGATGGCCGTTTTCGGTATATCGTCTTCAAAAACTGGCAGCTGGTTATATGCTCTGACTAAGTCAATAGTGGAGAATATTTTTTTGCCTGTGAGGTCGTTTGTGAAGTCGTGGATATGTCGTACAGGATAACGGTCCGGTATTGTCCGGGCGTTCAAGGCTCTATAATCCCCGCAGGGTCTCCATCCGTCAGTTTTTTTCCTAGCTAAATGAAGAGGGGACGACCAGGCGCTCTCTGACCTTCGTGCGGTGCCATTTAGCAGCATTTCGTCGAATTCACGTTTAGCTATTTTCAGTCGTTCTGGATCCAAACGGCGCGGGCGACTAGAAACAGGGGGCCCTGGAGTTGTGCGGATATGATGCATGGTGTTGTGCTTAAGTGTTTGTGGCTTACCAGCTGGCCGGGTGATGTCTGCAAATTCTCGTAGCAGCTTGTCGTAGACGGTATCGTTTGCTGTGGTGCGGATGGATGAAATATCGTATGCATCCCTAGGCTGCGGTGCGTTGATGCCGAGCATGGTGATTCCATCGATGAGGCGTTGCTGTCTACAATCAACTAGAAGATGGTAAAAACTTAAAAAGTCTACCCCAATTATTGGCTTCGTAACCTCAGCCACGGTAAATCTCCAGGTGAATGCTCGTCGTAGTCCCAAGTCCAGGTTCAGTTGTATGTAACCGTATGTAGGTATAAGTGTTCCATTTGCGGCAAACAGTTGGTACTTAGTCTTTGCTCGAGGCTGTCGTACGGCTGACTTTGGAAATACGCACAGGTCTGAACCCGTGTCGATGAGAAATTGTGCCCTTGATTTCCGGTCAGTAATGAACAAGCGGCCTGAAGATATGGGACAGTCAGCTACCGCTATTAATGACTGCCGTCGGCGTTTCCCGTGGTTTTGTAATTGCATGGCTGCCGGCAGTTCCTTGCTCTGCCGCCAAAATTGTAGTGGAACCAGCAATGCGGATGATCAGCGGGGCGTTCCCGTGACCTTGACCTATGTCTTGAGGTCGAGCGGCTACGGGCCTTCCGTCCGTTGCTGCGAGATCGCTTGTTATTATTTGAAAAGCCTCGTACCTGCTTGGCCAGTTCGTCGACCCGTTTCACCAACATCTCGATGGCTGACACAGTACCTGGGGCCTCACTTGCTGCACACGCTGCCTGCTGCGTTGGTGTCGATATGTCGTTAATCTTGTCTGCCAGCTCGGCCACGGTCTGGAGTGCGCTGTCGGTCTGCGAAGCAATTATCGTTTGAATGTGGGTAGGTAATCTATTCGCCCAGATTTGTCTGATTAGGTGATCAGGGACCGTCGGTCCAGCTAAATTCTGCAGATGCCTCATGAACTGGGATGGCTTCCTATCCCCCAGTTCTTCGTGGGTCAACAACTGCTGCAGCTTCCGCTCTTGTGAAGCGGACAACCGCTTGATAAGTTCCGTTTTTAATTTTTCGTAACGGCCGCTATCCGGAGGATTTAAAATTATATCTTTCACCTCTGCCGCGTATTGCGGCTCTAGTTGACCAATCACGTAGTGATATTTGGTCAGATCGGCAGTAATATTAGAAATTATAAACTGACCTTCAATTTGCGCAAACCAAACGGCCGGCTCCTCGGGCCAAAACGGCGGTACTCGCACACCCACTCGACACAAACCGGAGTTTTCCTGTTCATCTTCACCAGGCTTCGACATTATTTCTTCGTCGGGGTCACCACTATGGAGATGTATGCGTGTATGGCGGTTAGCTAGCAGATATGCAGGCGGCGGTGAATATGAAAACAGCAAGAAGAACAATGGATGGTATTTAATGAGGATAGATGATTATTACAGACGTTAGAATGAAGAAGAAACGATACAGAGTGATAGTGTAGGACTGAAGCTAAGTTATATAAGACTATAGTGAATTTATGAGCGAGTTTATAAATACGGGTGCTAAGACAAAGCAGTACGTGCGTTCGCTAGGACGATCTGAGTGCACTGGCGCGGCGACGCGCGCGCAATGAATATAACGGGATTTATTTCACGGGATTTCTAGGTGACCTCCGCTACTTCGCCCCGCGTGGTCCCCCGCTGCACAGGGCCGTACTCAAGGGTCCGGACTTAGGATTATGTGGATGCCACAACAGTTTCGGCGAGGAACTGAAGCGGATCCGGTCTGCACGCCCGCTGACAAAAGCGAGCCGGCTGTACCGGCTGGATCCAGTACTGGAAGACGATGTCCTGAAGGTGCGGGGCCGGATCGAGGCCTCTTCCGCGCCGACCGAGACGAAGCGGCCAATCATCCTGGATGGCCGTCATCAGCTGACCAAGCTCCTTGTACTGCGGGAGCACTGCGCTGCGGGTCACGCCAACAGAGAGCGCGTGACGAACGACCTGCGACAGCGGTACTGGGTCATCCACTTACGGCCCACAGTACGCGCTGTCGAGAAGAACTGCGCCTTCTGCAAGAGATGGCGAGCAACGCCGCAAACGCCAGCTACGGGAGACCTGCCACACGCCCGCCTTGACCCCTTCCACCGCCCGTTCACTAATTGCGGGGTGGACTACTTCGGACCAATGATGGTCAAGGTCGGGCGACGCCGAGAAAAGAGGTGGGGCGCACTCTTCACGTGCCTCACCTCCCGCGCCGTGCACATCGAGCTCGTCGCATCACTCTCCACTGACTCAGCAATCATGGCGCTGAGACGTATGGCCGCACGCAGAGGATGGCCCCGAGTGATGTACTCCGACAACGCAACCAACTTCCGCGGAGCTGACCAAGAGCTACGCAACGCCTACGCCGAGTGGATGCCTGCCCTGCGAGACGAGGGGCTACTGCATCGAATGGAGTGGCGCTTCATACCTCCTGGCGCGCCCAACCAAGGTGGCGCGTGGGTGCGAATGGTGCGCTCCGTGAAGACTGCTCTCAGCATCACTCTGCGAGAGAAGGCGCCAGCAGAAGAAGTCTTGAGAACTCTACTCACCGAAGCCGAGTTCTCCATCAACGCAAGACCGCTGACCCACGTTAGCGTGAACCCCAGCGATCCAGAGGCCCTTACCCCCAACCACTTCCTGTTGGGGTCATCGGAAGGGCTGCCAACGACGGGACCCTGCGACGAGGCTGACAGAAGAACGTGGCGAGTTAGTCAAGCACTCGCTGACCACTTCTGGCGACGCTGGCTGCGCGAGTACCTACCCACTCTGGTACCTCGCGGCGAGCCGCAGAACGATGTGCGTCCAATGCAAGCTGGCGACGTGGTCCTCGTGGTCGACAACACGCTGCCCCGGAACACCTGGCCGATGGGAGTCGTCGAGCGCACGCATCGTGGACCGGACGGCGGCATCAGGGTCGTCGAGGTGCGCACCAGAACCGGCGTCTTCCGACGCCCCGTGAGCAAGCTCGTCATCGTATTGAAGATCGAGGAGGCTACGCGAGCTGCGCCGGGGGGAGAGCTGTTACGGACGCCGAGCATAGTGTAAATTAAAAGACTATGAAAGTTGTGCAGGATAGCTGCTTCATTACTTAGCGTGGTAATATCATAGTCTTTAGGCATGTGGTATTACGCGAAGTACTGCTGACCTACCTACCACCTGACCTACCTTGCCATGAACCCAGTGGCACCAGTGATGAGCAGCTCTCTCCCCGCGAAGTACTGCTGACCTACCTACCACCTGACCTACCTTGCCATGAACCCAGTGGCACCAGTGATGAGCAGCTCTCTCCCCGCGAAGTACTGCTGACCTACCTACCACCTGACCTACCTTGCCCATAAACCCAGTGGCACCAGTGATGAGCAGCTCTCTCCCCGCGAAGTACTGCTGACCTACCTACCACCTGACCTACCTTGCCATAAACCCAGTGGCTCCAGTGATGAGCAGCTCTCTCCCCGCGAAGTACTGCTGACCTACCTACCACCTGACCTACCTTGCCATGAACCCAGTGGCACCAGTGATGAGCAGCTCTCTCCCCGCGAAGTACTGCTGACCTACCTACCACCTGACCTACCTTGCCATGAACCCAGTGGCACCAGTGATGAGCAGTTCTCTCCCGCGAAGTACTGCTGACCTACCTACCACCTGACCTACCTTGCCATGAACCCAGTGGCACCAGTGATGAGCAGCTCTCTCCCCGCGAAGTACTGCTGACCTACCTACCACCTGACCTACCTTGCCATGAACCCAGTGGCACCAGTGATGAGCAGCTCTCTCCCCGCGAAGTACTGCTGACCTACCTACCACCTGACCTACCTTGCCATGAACCCAGTGGCACCAGTGATGAGCAGCTCTCTCCCCGCGAAGTACTGCTGACCTACCTACCACCTGACCTACCTTGCCCATAAACCCAGTGGCACCAGTGATGAGCAGCTCTCTCCCCGCGAAGTACGCTGGGATGAGCGGGGGGGTCGGCAGCTGCGGGGCGGGGCGGGGCACCATCGTGGTCTACTGCGTATGTACCCTGATGGACAAGCAACGAAAATCCATACTTCGATACTAATATTATAAATTCGAAAGTAACTCTGTCTGTCTGTCTGTCTGTCTGTCTGTTACCTTTTCACGCCTAAACCACTGAACGGATTTCGATAAAATTTGGCAAAGCTATGGATGGTATCCTGGGGACGGACATAGGCTACTTTTTTTTTCAAAAATAATCCTACAGGGGGTGATATAGGGGATGAAAGTTTGTATGGGAAACTCAGTATGTCTTAGTTTAGGGATGTGAAAATTAAAATGTATGCTTTTGATAGGAAATAAAGAAATATGCGGTTCAGCGTTTTTGAAAAATCATCCCCTAAGGGGGTAAAATATAGTAAAATAGGGGTTGATTTTAAAATTTACAAAACTGCACGGATTTCGACAAAATTTTGCAAGGCTTTATATAGCATCCTGGAGATGGACATAGGATACTATTTTTTTTTCAAAAATAATACTACAGGGGGTGATATAGGGTATGAAAGTTTGTAAGGGAAACCCAGTATTTCTTAAGTTAGGGATAAAAAATTTATGCTATTGGTAGGAAATTAAGAAATATGCGGTTCAGCGTTTTTGAAAAATCATCCCCTAAGGGCGTAAAATAGGGGTTGGTTTTAAAATTTACAAAACTGCACGGATTTCGATAAAATTTGGCAAGGCTTTATATAGCATCCTGGGGAAGGACATAGGCTACTTTTTGTCTTAAAAAATAATCCTACAGGGGGGATATAGGGGATGAAAGTTTGTATGGGAAACTCAGTATTTCTTAAGTTAGGGATGTGAAAATTAAAATATATGCTTTTGATAGGAAATAAAGAAATATGCGGTTCAGGGGTTTTGAAAAATCATCCCCTAAGGGGGTAAAATAGGGGTTGATTTTAAAATTTATAAAACTGCACGGATTTTGATAAAATTTGGCAAGGCTATAGATAGCATCCTGGGAAAGGACATGGGCTACTTTTTGTCTTAAAACATTATCCTACAAGGGGTGATATAAGGGATGAAAGTTTGTATGGGAAACCCAGCATTTCTTAAGTTAGGGATATGAAAATTAAAATTTATGCTTTTGGTAGGAAATAAAGAAATAACTATATGGTACCTACAGCGTTTTTGAGGGGGTACAATAGGGGCTGACAAATGTTTGTGTACCTACCTCTTTTTAAGAGATTTAAGGGATTGGAAATGTAGTCATAGTTCGAATCTCGAGGTAACATTTAGTCTTTATTTCATTCGACGTTTTTACGAGGAAATTATTTGAACGAGTGGACACTCGAACAAAAGTTATTTGTTATTAGAGCGTGACTGGCATAATAAATTTTAAGTAATTAACAAAGTCCCCCCGCCGCGTAAATCTGTCTGTTTGAATGCGATAATGTCAAAAAGTACCGAACGGATTTTCATACGGTTTTCTCCAATAAACGGAGTGATTCAGTGTAATTCATTATGGTTTTGTGTAAATTGGCTGAAATATGACGACGACTGTTGAAGATGTCGGAAAAAATCATGCCGACTGGTAGCTTTTTGCCTACTATACACGGTAACGGTATATCGTAGCGATTTGAGTTTGCACAGTTATATCGGACGGCCCTATGTTTTTCACATGAACGTTCCCATGGGATATTTTCCGACATCCACGCGGGCGAAGCCGCGGGCAAAAGCTAGTACTTTATAATCGATCGGATCGAAATATTTCAGGTGCATTTTAGTGAGTATTTGGGAAGCTGGGACTTCGCGGATTTGGATTTGTGCGGTTGATGGCAACAGGACTTAAACCAGCTGGCGGAATATGGCAGTACTATACAAGTACTCACTTCACACTCACACACTGACTTCACTCACTCGTCACTCACTCACACTCACTCACAATCATCACTCAGTCGTCACTTTCACTCACTGAACACTGCACTGTCACTTTCTCGTGATTAAACAGTTTTTCTTTCTTTTTATTTTCTTTAGGTCACACTCACTCACACTCACTTCACTCACACTCATCACTCACTCGTCCCTTTCACTCACTGAACACTGCACTGTCACTTTCTCGTGATTAAACAGTTTTTCTTTCTTTTTCTTTTCTTTAGGTCACACTCACACTCACTTCACTCACACTCATCACTCACTCGTCACTTTCACTCACTGAACACTGCACTGTCACTTTCTCGTGATTAAACAGTTTTTCTTTCTTTTTCTTTTCTTTAGGTACACAACTCTGCCCGGCCTTTCGGGGATTGCAGGCGTGACGTTATGTAGCTGCAGCTCGTGGAGAGGCCGCAGCTGAACAGACGCACAGGCAGTAAACCGACCACCACACAGCCCACACACTCCTTATAACAGGTGACCGATGTCTACATCAGACTTATAGATGTAGGTTGCCACTCAACCATTTCGATTTTCTTCTCCATAGGAACCTACTACGCTTTGGAATGGGCAACTAGCTTCATCTTTCTGACTGACCGACCCCTTGACAGTTTAAAAGTGGCTGTTTTGGTTTATTGAAAAGTTTACATCGAATTTGTTTTTTTTTTCCATAATTTTATTTATTAAAATGTACAAGGATATAATAAATTATATATACTATGTCTGTCTGTTACGACATAAAGGTTGAATTTTTGGAACTTTGGTTTCTTCAATAATAGCCTTGCACTTTTGAAAATTACTTTAATTTAAGTAAGTAGTTATTACAGGACAGAAAATATTTCGACCTCTCGTGCGGTTGTCAAGTTAAGAAGTGTCACTTTGTAGTTTTTCACAAACACCGCCCGTTGTTCAAATGCATTGTAGTAAATGTAGGTATCTATGCAGCGCGCACGACGTAGCTGATCGATGGTAAGCAGGAGCAAGCCTAAACATGTATAAGTATATCATAAAAAAAAGGCAGGGACAATTTTTCGCTAAAGCTCTTCCGCTCATAGGGCATCAAGAAATTCGTCCGCATCGCTGTCAGTGGGAAAAGTGCCCAAAAGGCTGGCGGCATTGGTTTATGTATATTATATACTAGCTTTTGCCCGCGGCTTCGCCCGCGTGGATATCGGAAAATATCCCAAGGGAACCTGCTACCAGGAATTCCTTCCTTATTCCTTGTCTACATTATAAAGGGAACCTCTGTGCAAAATTTCAGCTTTCTAGGTCCAAGGTTTTGGGCTGGGCGTTGATGAGTCAGTCAGTCAGTCAGTCAGGACTTCTTTTTTTATGTATATAGAGATATACAACTATTGCTCATTTAATAGTATATAGATTATAGTTATTTTTATAATTTATTCGTCGAAGTTCATCCTATACTGGTGTTATTATTTATAGCTGAACCAGAGGTGCAGACTCTCGTTGATGTCTTCCATTGGTCAACATAACTAATGTTAATGATGCAGAAAATCCTTTGACCACACATACTAATTAAACGAAATACGAAAACGAAATGACGACGACACGACACGACGACGACGATACAACTATTTATACGACATTTTAGGATTTTTTAAATCAATAATAACAATAAAATATTTATTTAATATAAAAATATTTAAAAATGTATAAAATGAAATAAAGGAAATAATAGAGAAATTAAATTTAATTGTGAAACACGGAAAGAATTTTGATAAATTTTCTTTTTATTTATTACATTTTATAATAAGTATCACTTTAAGTACCTATACTATTAGTTCTGCGAACAGGAGACCTCGCCACCACTAAGTTTTTTGCATCGCTAAAATTATTTAAAAAGGGATATTTACCATGTTTTTTTTTTGTTATTATTTTTTTGTCAAATTTTTATGAGACCAACTTAAAGTAACTACTTACCTTTCAAACAAAAAACGAACCTTCGAAAACGAATCTCATAAAGCGGAGATATCCCCTTTTCGGAAGAAGTACCACTCCAATCAAAAATCCCCGTCGTGAAAAATTCTATAAAGTCGTAAAACCTTTCGTCCAGATTGGTTGTAAAATACGACCTGTAGAGGAGTAGCGACAAACTGACAGAGGAAAGCTAATTTTGAACTTGAAGCAGATAGGTCAATTATTTTACACTATCTATTAACGTACACAATAGTATAACAATAAAGTAACTAGCACGGCTCGGCGCGAGCGCGGCGTGTGACTGTGTGCTCACCGTATGTACTGTGTGTTGGCACACATCACTCAGTCTTATGTACCTGATGTAGTACGTATTGCCATATTAAGCTAACCGCACACTTATCACAGCCGAACGAAACGAAAGTAGCCGAAAAAATCGAATTTTAGAATTACTTGTATGAAATCTTAAGAAACCTCCCGCACTTATGGTACACACATAAAATATCAACTCGGAAACGGAACGTAACCGTATCAACTCGAGCCGTTTAGTATTCTTTGTATGAAACTCCCTAATGAAAAGCACACTAATCGGAATCGTAACGTAAACGATTCGCCTCAGGACAAGCTCGACGAGCTCACGAGCCGCGGTGTGGCGCGCGGACAACCAGCGGTCCCCGGGCGGCTCTCCGTCGCCTCGCTTACGTCTCTTCGTCCATCCTTCGTCCACGCCTCCCGCGGCCGGCCTGCAGCACACTATTCTCACAGAGTACATTTTTTGCTGTTGTAACATATTCCATCTATTTTTTCTAGTTCATATAATTGGTCATGAACTTTTTACTCTTATTCGAAATTGTTAAAATTTTCATGACGTAAGACGTAGACGTATATGTGTGCCTTTCTCCGCGCCGCATCGGAAGACTCACCATAGGAACTTCGTTTCGTTCAGCGCGGACAAGTGTTCGTTTACCTTTAACATCACACACGAGTCGGCGTCACACACAAGTCAATGTTTCCTTATGTACGCTAGCTTTACGCCGCGGTCAAAGTCGAACACTAAACATTTCTTTCAAACTAGCTGTTGCCTGCGACTTCGTTTGTGGTCCAGGATGAAAATTAGCCACGTCATGGTCTACCCATGCGTCAAATTTCATTCAAATCCGTTCAGCCGTTTTAGCGTGAAAGCGTAACAAACAAACGTATGAATTTTTATATTAGAGTTAGGGGGCGAATCTCCGAGCGTTTCAACCGCCGTCATTATCCTCAACTAAACGTTGATCAAAAAGAATATATTATTATTAAATATATTCTAAATTAAATTTTGATTAAATATTTCAGCAATTCTCAAATTTTGGGAATTGCTGAAATATTTCATTAAATACATTATTTTTCATCAACTTTTGGTTGAGGATAATGACGGCGGTTGAAACGCTCGGAGATTTACCCTAGGACAGGATGGGCACATAATAAGCATGTTAACAAAATCGTAGCCACGTCAAAACTGTAGTAAGTGCATTGACTATTTTTGGAAAAAGTAATTGATTCGAGGTCTGGGAACGACTCTGATGCCGAAAATATAGCTTTTAGAATGTTTGTCTGTTTGTGTGTATGTAATGCTCCAGCATCACGCAATATGGCATGAGGAACAGGGTGTAAAGTTCACTCATCCTCCATAGAAAAGGGAGGATCCTCCGACCAGACGGGTGTTGTGTCTGGTGGGCTACTGCCCAACGGTTGATGTCGGGACGTTGTATATATGCTAATCGCGTGGTAAACTCTAATTGCGCGATGCAGGTTTGCGTGACGTCATGTCATTGATGCGTAGTTCGTATGTGGCGATGTAGATGCCACCACAACTACTACTGAATAGATTGTCGCTGTAAGTCTGGTCAGTCTGTAGGCTGTAAATGTTAACGCTATTTTCTAAGCAGGGGAAGATGAGCAGTTTAAAGGTTAGAATATTGCAGATAGTAACTTACAGATTTAACGTTATTTAAACGATAATCTTCACTCTATACCTTTTGTTACTTATAAGATGTTGTCCCTCTAGTGTAAAGGAACAAAAGCCCTGATGTAAGGTGGGTTAGTATCAGAAGAAAAGGAAACAACAAACTGTCTCAAACAATGTGTATATTTTTACAATATAACCTAAACTAAATTAGGTGACAATAACAGTACATTCCGACGACACGGTTGGCGCAGTGGTTGAGCGATTGACTGCTGCGACAGCATGTCGCGGGTTCGATTCCCGCACGGAACAAATATTTGTACGACCTACAAGTATTTGTTCCGGGTCTGGGTGTTTTTCTATCTATAATATGTATGTATTTACAAAAAAAAAAATGTATATAAGTAGTTTATCAGCCATCTCGTTACCATAACACAAGCATTAGGTTGCTTAGCTTGGGACTAGATGGCGTTGTGTGAAATGTCCAAGGATATTTATAGTAACTTAAGCTATGCCAGCCAGCTTAAATAAGTCGCGTGATACGTCTGACATCAGTAACTGCCGGCCCAGCTCACTCGCTACTACAGTAGCCAAGATACTTAAGGCGACGCTATCTGACTTTTGATGATTTTAAACTGAAGATCACGTATAAACGAGAAGTGTTAATGATTTGAAAAAAAAATATGTTAAATTAGAGCATTTTCATAACTTAATATATGAATATTTTAGATAATGTTTATATTAAATAACTGTCAGGCGTATTTTTATGAAAACTTCACCATTTTAAAGGTAATTTAATTGTGAATCAAACGAGCTTACCTGTTAAGCGAAGTCTTGATTCTAATTTTATGAACGGCGATCTGAAATATAATTAGTTAAACAGAGTAGTATTCTAATACCCACACGTATGACTTCGCGATTTTTTAGAGGATAAAATATTTGTAAATATTTTTTAAATAGAATTGTTTCACGTCATAGTTGGCAACACATAGCTGTCACTTATTTTAGAGATCCTTGAGATAAGGAACAAGCTCTGTTTTCTGTACAGAGTGGTTCCATATACTTACATTCACTAGGTTTTCCTGAAAGGATAAGTGAATATTTAAGTAGACTAATTATTGCAGCTTTGGGGCTGTTAGGTGGCGGGTGGGTAATTATATTTCAGATCGCCGTTCATAAAATTAGAATCAAGACTTCGCTTAACAGGTAAGCTCGTTTGATTCACAATTTTACTTCACGGCGATCTGAAATATAATTAGTTAAACAGAGTAGATGTTTAGAGTTGTCTGCAATAATTAAGTTAGTTAATAAATTATCTGGTTATAAGTATTCTAGTTTACTAAGTACTTTTATTTTTCTGCATTATCATTGCTTTTTCAAGAAGCTATTGTTAACCAGCAAAAAGCATTATCACACATTATTACAGCAAGTCTTATTAATCCACGTTGTTTTCTCAATTGATGCCAGCTCTAAGTTGAGCTGCTGTATGTGTTGTACTGTGAGAGTTGAAGAATTAGTCTCTCTCTCACTTACCACACCACAGCTAAGGTACTGATAAGAAAACTTTAAATCAGTCTCAGTAGGTACTTATTTGTTTTTTCTTCTTCTTTGTAGGTTTTCCTGGTTTGTTCTGTATAAACCGATCAGGAAGATATTAATTGTGATATTGAATTGTAAGTTTAGAAAGTTTCTATGATTGAGAATAGCAGTTGTATCTCCGTAAACGTAAACAGTCACTGTATTGTTTGAGATGCAGTGTAGAACTGCAGTGCGTTGCGTGAGTTTACAATAAGCTGTATACTGTAAATTATGTTCAATGTCACATTATATATACCTAGGTATATATATATATATATAAACACCCTTTCCCACACTTAGTTGATCCAGCAGTGAGCCAATGCATTACTGACTCCACCTTTAGAGCAGAATAACTTGACTCCGGTTTCATATTTTTCGAGCAGAGTGGCAACGTCGCCTTCCACTTGGCGATGTTGCCAAATATATTTGGAGAAATATATTTATACTCAACATTTTTTTTACTCTAGCATCTAAACAAAAGTGGATCCGTAACGGTCAATTTTTTTATACTCAACCATACTTTTTGGCTCCGAATTTTATCTGAAGACCAATACTTATTGGCTCCATATACAGTGAATTTCGGATACTTCTAATAAACACTGTAATTCTGATTTTACACTTCTTGCATAAAAATGATATAATTTTCTACCAACATAAGTTGATCCACTCGATATTCTATACGCAATGTTTCATACATTGTTAGATCCGCCTCAACTAAGAGGTGCGGCACCGCGCACAGCATACTATGTGGTTCCTTTTTATACTCTCCTTGCAGAATTGCGTACATACGTTGATCTACTCGATTTTTTACTCTCATAGCTTCACACGTTGTTAGATCCACCTCGAATATAAGCTTAAGTACTATGTGGTTCCGTTTTATACTGTCCTTGCAGAAATGCATACAAACGTTGATCCACTCAATTTTATATTCTCATTCCTTCATACATTGTTAGATCCATCTCGAACATGAGGTTATAAGTACTATGTGGTTCCGTTTTAAACTCTCCTTGCAGAAATGCATACATACGTTGATCCACTCGATTATATTATATTCGCATTGCTTCATACATGTCAGATTCTCCTCGAATTCAATATAAGTACTATGTGGTTCCGTATTATACACTCCTTGAGGAAATGCATACATACGTTGATCAAGCAGATTTTACATTCGGCTTCATACATTGTAAAATCCACCTCGAGTATGGTGGCGGATCCAACAATGTATGAAGCAATGCAAATATAAAATCGAGTGGATCAACCTAAGTATGCATTTCTGCAAGGAGTTTTTTCAATTCTCTACGTTTAGCGGTCTAGGCGGCCGAAGTGTCTGTGCGAAAACGCCACCATGTCAGTCCGACTCCAGGACCGGACCTCGAAACCTATCCTTCTTCAGCGAGGGGTGAGACAGGGAGACGTTATCTCTCCGAAACTGTTCGCCGCTGCACTGGAGGATGCCTTCAAGGTTCTGGACTGGAAAAGGCTAGACATCGACACCAATGGCGAGTACGTCACTCACCTTCGGTTTGCCGACGATATAGTAGGCATGGCTGAGACTACCGAGGACCTCAGTACAATGCTCGATGACCTCAGTAGAGCTTTCGAAAGAGTGGGTCTTAAAATTAACATGGATAAGACATGGATGGATGGTCACGTCAAATGCCCATGTAGCACCCACTCTCATGAAGCTCGGAGACACTACACACTTGTGGACGAGTATGTTGCTTAGGACAAACTGTCCAGTTAGGTAGGTCCAATTTCGAGAAAGTGGTCAATCGTCGAATACGACTCGGCTGGGCAGCGTTCGGGAAGACATAGTCCGAATTGCCAAACTTAAGTGGCAGTGGGCAGGGCACATTGCTTGCAGAACAGATGGCCAACGAGGCTGAAAGGTTCTGGAATGGCGGCCGCGTACCGGAAGACGTAGCATTGGAAGGGCTGGAACAAGGTGGACCGATGACCTTGTAAAGATCGCAAGAAGGAATCTGCTGGATGCGGGAACCACAGAACCGGTCGAAGTGACGGTGCTTGGGGGAGGCCTATGTGCAGCATTTGATGTCTTTCAACTGAAATGATGATGATGAGGTATAGAAGATAATAGAGAAGCTTTTGTGCGCTTTTGTGACCTGATATTATATTTGACAACACCATTAACAGTGAAGCATTCTGACAGTGACAGGCCACCATGGCGTAGTTGGTTAAGATACTACCTATCATGCCGCAGGTCATGGGTTCGATTCCATCCCATCCAATCCCATCCAGGACAAACATTTGTGTGCAAGAAGATGTCTGTTTGTCCCGAGTCTGGGTGTAATTATCTATAAAAGTATGCATTTACAAAAAAAAGTGTGTGTGTCAGCTCCGACGCATGACTGGAGTTAACTTCTGCTTTTTGTGCCGTTTCGACTTTCTATTTTTCATCATGTCATTTCTGTCGTGCAGGGTTTCTTCAATGAATCAAAAATCAACTTTAAGGTGTAAAGGCAAAGAAACTGATTGATTGATTGATTGAAGGCGCTCGTCCTTCTCACCCCACCTCTAACCCCTTCCCTATGTCCCCTCTCTACCTACCTCTCATCACCCCCTTCCCCTCCCTATCTCAACCCCTCCCCTACCCTCTCACTCCCCATCTCCCTTTCACTCTCACCCCCTAACGCATCCCCTTTCCCCGAACCTCCCCCTCCCCGAACCTCCCCCTCCCCTTTCTCCACTACCTCCCCGCCCTTTCCTTCTCCTTCTTCCCTCCCTTTTTACCACTGCCTCCCCTCCCTTTTCCTTCAAAAAGGGACGTTTTGAAGGAAAAGGGAAGGGAGGCACATCCTCCACATCCTCCCCTTCATTACTTTATCCCTCTCACCACTCCTCGCCCCTCCCCTAACACCATCCCCTCTCCTACTCATCCCCACCTTGCTCACCACCCTCTCCCGTTCCCCCTCCCTCTATCCTCCTCCCCTCTCACCCCCTTCCCTATCTCTCCTTCACTACTCCTTCCCCTCACGCATCCCCTTTCCCCGAACCCCCCCGCCACCTTTCACCACTGCCTTTCCTCCCTCTTCCCCTCAACATCCCCCTCGATATTCCCTTTTACAACTACCTTCCCTCCCTCTTCCCCTCAACATACCCCCTGCACATTCTCATTACTCTATCCCTCTCACCACTCCTCCCGCTCTCCACCTTACCATCCCCTCTCCTCCTCACCCCCCTTCCTTAACGCCTTCTCCCGTTCCCCCTTGCCCTCTCCCCCTTCACCAGTACTGACCACACCCTCCGAAAACGAAAACGCATCCCCGTTCCCCGAACCTCCCCTCCCCTTTCACTACTGCCTCCCCTCCCTTTCCTCCTCCTTCTTTCCCCTCCATCTCCGCTTTCCTTTTTACCACTGCCTCCCCTCCCTTTTCCTTCAAAACATCCCTCCTCCACATCCTCGCCTTCATTACTTTATCCCTCTCACCACTCCTCACCCCTCCCCTCTCACCATCCCTTCTCCTACTCACCCCCCTCCTTGCTCATCACCCTCAACCGTTCCCCCTCGCCCTCTCTCCTCTCACCAGTACTCACCACACCCTCCCCATTTCCCCCTCCCTCTATCCTACTCCCCTTTCACCCCCTTCCCTTCCCTATCTCTCCTTCACTACTCCTTCCCCTCTCGCATCCCTTTTCCCCGAACGCCCTCCTTCCACCTTTCACCACGGCCTTTCCTCCCTCTCCCCCTCAACATCCCCCTCGATATTCCTTTTTACTACTGCCTTCCATCCCTCTCCCCCTCAACATACCGCCTCCACATCCTCATTACTCTATCCCTCTCACCACTCCTCCCCCTCTCCACCTTACCATCCCCTTTCCTCCTCACCCTCCTTCCTTAACACACTCCCCAGTTCCCCCTTTGCCCTCTGCCCCCTCACTAGTACACACCTTTCGAAAACGAAAACGCGGAACCGTATTCGCGTCTCAAGTTAATGTCGCGATAGCGGCGGCACGCTGCACAATGTAAGAATTAGTTTGTTTGAATACCATCCAAGATCTATCATCTATATTAGCTAATGAAAAAGCCCGTGGCAAATGGTGCGCTCTGATTGGCTCATTTGAATCGGATCAACTAGTGCTCAAATGCAAAAAAGGTGGATTTGTATAAAAATGTCTTAATTATTATTATTACTCGCGTTAACACTTGTGGCTCCAATCAGAGCCACTTACGTATGGTTTGACTAGCATTGGATCAACAAATACCACCCGGATCAACAAGTGAAAACGGATCAACAAATTACTACCTATATGGCACGATGGAGCCACAATGTGCCCATGGGTATATCTATATATATATATTTTTTTTGCAGAACGTGATTTACTGAATTTTCACGTAAATTGCAGATAAGTTAAAGTGGCGGCGTCAGTTCCGACTTTGGTCACGCGCCACAAGAACTTTGTGGCGTTCTGTAATTCAAATCCTTGTACTTATCCACAGTATTTTTACAGCTCTTAAGTATCTGTTTTATGGGATACATAGTTATTTTCGAACCTAGGGTGCCAAGTGCAGAAGAACCTTTTAACTTTATAAATTTTAAGTTTTGTAAGAAGAAAACGCTTTTAATTTTATCAATTTAAAGTTTTGTAAGCAGAACATGCTTTTAACTTTATCAGTTTTAAGATTTATAAGCAGAAGACACTTTTAATTTTATCAATTTAAAGTTTTGTAAGCACCATTTTATAGGTTGTTGCCTAGATAGAAGAAAAATTTGGGCTAACTAATTTACTAAATTTCCTAATTGACTATTAATGCATTTAATAAGATTGTCAGATTGAGAGCTAAACAAGAAAAAGGTAGATTAATTATTCTAAAAGCATAAAAGTATGAGCCTCTTTTCCCTGACCTCATATTATATCCTGTAAAATATGCACATATCACAACACTAATAGTTGACTCACCAACGCACCACCGCTCAGGCGGACAGTCCGAACACGACTGATCGCCCCACCACTCGGACCGGTATTTATAACCGAGCGACGTACGCGTCTGAGGCAACGTCACAATACTGTCATCGGCTCGTATTGCGATATAGTGATATCTACATACACTACATCCCTTCCTTATTTTAATTTATTTTATTTCTGTATTAAATCTCCCCTGCATTAAATAATAAGGACCTTTAGGAAGAAGTGATACGTTTTTATATTTATCACCTACATAGTATGTATTAAGTTACAAGTACCTAGTATTTATTTATTAAAGAACACCAACAGCATATACATTCAACATTGGTTCAGTCTGCATGATATTACTTATACTTTTCTGTAGTGGATCATTTATCTATTTAGTAACTAAATTAGGCATTTACTTACCCAATTTAGGCATATTTATCAAATCAGTTTTTTAATCAATTAATACAAGTAATTGCTTTATATTTTTACCCCATTGTAATCAATATAATTTCCTGTGTACTTTGTTTAATATATTTCCTTCCTTCTTTCTTTTCTTTCTTGTGAATGATAGTCTGACTACAATGTTCATGCAAGCTAATTGATATTATATCTTGATTATTGATGATAACTATGTTGTTCTGTACGTGTTATAACACGGCCAACATTGCTCATGAGGTGCAGTCAAGAGAGACCCTTCGCCCATGTGCTTACTGTACATGAGGTGTGGTCGAAAATTTTGAGTATGAGTGGCCCAGCCATTCTAAATAGAAGTGGTTTAATACCACTGTTCTCAACTATAACATCTAATTCTCAAGGGACTTGGTGATCAGGGATCCTCACACAATCATGAGGGTTTTCATAGCTTCGCTTATAGTTTAGATTTTCTTTGTAAAGGCGCTTGCTTACAAAGAAAATCACTTTAACCATAAGGTGGTATTTTCACCCTTCACACACTGCACCACACATTGTTAGTAGCCAGTTCATTGGCTAAATAATATTGCTGCTGGTCCATTAGCCTTACCAATAAATTAATTATTTGCCTGCAAAGTTAAAACATTTGTTAATTAAATCAATCAATCAATCAATAAGCCTTTCATCCTGAACTTTTAAGACTAATCTAAAAATATTGTAGTGCTTTACAGATTGTCTCTCAGTTCAGTGTGCCTCTTGGCATAGGCTTCCTCTAACATCTTCCATTGCTTTCTATACCTAACCGCTCTTCTCCAGTTAGGACCGGCTGTTAATCTTAACTCATCCTCCCATTGCCTTCCTCTATTCATTTTGCCATTTCATGGTACCGTTCAGTGATTATTTTACTCTATTTTTCTTGACTACTTCGCAGTATATGGCCTGTCCATGTCCACTTTAGTTGATCTATCTTTACTAGCACGTCTGTTACTCTAGCTTTTGATCTTATGCAGGTGTTTCTTTTCCTGTCCTGCTTTTTAACTCAAATCTTCTCCATGGCTCTTTGGCAGTGTACTAGACTGTCCCTGTGAAGTTTAGTGAGGGACCAGGTTTCAGGTGAGGTAGGGGAGAATGCAGGTAAAGCTTTCTGTTTAATCTATGTGCTTGTTTCAGTGGATTTCATTACTTCCTTTAGAGACCAGTATTTTTTCCAGCTTATTGGCTATTCTTTTGTTTATTTCGTTGGTAGATTGGTCTCTGTGAGAGATGATTTGTCCTAGGTAAATATACTCTTCTACGCACTTCGCGGTTAGCAAGTAATTTGGTCTTGTTTATGTTCATGTAGAATCCTATTTTCTCACTTTGTTGCTTTAGGTCTTCCATCATTTTCCTTAGATTTTGTGGGTCTTTTTTCAATAAGACAATGTCGTCTGCAAAACTTAAATGGTTCTGTTAAATGGTTCCTTAAATGACTGATAATCTGCCTAGCCTTTTCCCAAGTATGTTGGAATCGGCTTGCAGTCTAACTGGATGCAGCTGAATATCAGTATTTTACATGGAGCAACCGCCTATCTGACCTCCACAACCCAGTTACTGGGTAATACGATACCCATTGGTAAGACTGGTTGTCAGACTTTCGGGCTTCTGACGGACGACCCGTAACGACTGTCAAAGATCCATGAATGACAGCCGGGACCAACGGCTTAACGCTGCGCTGCGTTATGCTCCAGTGAGTCGGAGTGTACAGCTCTGGGTTGAGGCTGCAGGTGATGACCAGGAATGCGCGTCCGCTGCATGCTGGTGGTCAGGATACCTGTTGAAGCCGTGGATGCTGGCTGGCTGTGTGACTCGCCGCTCGAAAGTTTGAAGAAGTGATGCTGATGACGTCACGCTGATGTAGTTGCACGAAGGCTGCGCTGACGTTCATGCTCGGGGTCACCAATTTAGAGGTATGAGGAACAGGGTGTAAAGTTCACTCATCCTCCATTGAAAAGGGAGATCAGAAGGTTGCGTGTTCACATCACGTCGGGGTCACCAGTTTGGAGGCATGAGGAACAGGGTGTAAAGTTCACTCATTCTCCATAGAAAAGGTAGGATCCTCCGACCAGACGGATGTTGTGTCTTGGTGGGCTGCTGCCCGATGGTTGATGTCGGGACGTTGTATATATGCTAATCGCGTGGTAAACTCTAATTGCGCGATGCAGGTTTGCGTGACGTCATGTCATTGATGCGTAGTTCATATGTGGCGATGTAGATGCCATCACATGCTTTCCGAGGCACGGTGGAGTCTCGGTATGTCTAGATGGTCACCCATCCACGGACCAACCCCGGCAAGCGTAGCTTAACCTGATACATCGACCCGTGCGGCTATTATTACCTAGCCACGAGCTCCTCACTGTTTAATGACCAGTATGTACTTAAAGAGTACCTCTATTTTACCTATTTTTCTTTTTGATAACTGTCAATTAATGACCAGTAGGTATATTCTACTGTTAATACCGTCGTTCTCTGATGACTTGTCAATTTAATGACCAGTAGATATATTCTACTGCCGTTAGCGTCATACTCTGATGACTTGTCAATTTAATGACCAGTAGATATATTCTACTGCAGTTACCGTCATTCTAGATGACTTGTCAATTTAATGACCAGTAGATTTATTCTACTGCAGTTACCGTCATTCTAGATGACTTGTCAATTTAATGACCAGTAGCTAGGTTCTACTGCTACCACTGTCATTTCCCGACAACTGTCAATTTAATGACCAGTAGAAATGTTCTACTGCTATTTCGCATTGCGCGCATTTTGCACATTTTCATATGGTAATACCACCCAAGGACTCCACGAGACAGGATTGACGTAGTGTGGAGTGCATAAGCAAGGTATCCTTTGCGTCGTATTACATTTGTTTGGTTATCTCTTTTCTTAATAAATCTCAACTGTTTCTTCCTTATTCTTTCCAGACTTGGAAATACCTCTAATGGGTTCTGTTTTACTTGAAGATGTGTCGTGTTTACTGTTGTCTTCATCTCTGCTTTTTAGCTATGGTTGATACTATGGAGAGAACTTTAGTATGTGTTTCTTCAACTAATCATATAGCATATTTCAAATAACTAAGCATGTGGTCCCGGGTTCGACTCTCAGGTCGGGCAGCGTCACTTAGTTTCTCCATCACGAACCTCCCAATAACATACCGGAGTCTGAACTGTAGTCCGTTTAATGGCAACAGACATGCCCAACGTTACTGGTGAAACGTGGTTGCATCACACATCTCTGCCTATCCCTTTGGGGCACATAAGCGTGATCTTATGTTTAAATAATTAAACCACAATTTTTTCCTTAATAAACAAGATAATATTTAAATAGTTATGAACCATTTATTGTTTCAGTCTTCTCCTTTTTTACCTCCTTTCATTTCTAATGAAAAACTAACGTATTTATATTCATAATTTGACGTTTGAAATCAAAGAGATTTAAGATACTATAGAGAGGCTATCAGAAGAAATGTCACATAAAAACTGTTAATGCCAAGTCTCAGTGACGCCATCTAGCATAATACTCGTACGGCAAAATCACATAATAGCCAGGTATGACATGAATACTTGTACACTTTTACCGACACCAACCTTTGATTTAGCAACCGTCAGATAGAAAATTATTTAATTTATCTCAATACTCGATAAATTATAAAATAGTAACGAAAATAAACCGTAGTTGAATCAAGTCATTTCATAACTACAAGGTTGCAATACCACAATGTATAATTCGGCATATTTTCTTCGAAACTAATTTTCATTTGGTGGACACGAATATGACGTGACCTGCAGGCGTATCACACAAGACTGAGTGACTTTTGACCACTAGGACATAAGTATTGCATTACGATTTTGTTCGCTTTGTCCCGTCTAAATGTAACAATATTTTGTATATTTCCTTCCGAAATATATTATTTAATTATCTATCTGTAGGAGATTATATTTTTTCCATCCATTAAAGGGAAATAACAGTCGTCATGTTCCTCATAATAGTTTTTTTTTTTAACATGAATAATCGTCATTATTACATTTATTTATTATTATAATTTGTATAATAAAATATAAAAACTCACGGTTTCCTCCTCGTCGCCAATGTAAAATATGCACATATCACAACACTAATAGTTGACTCACCAACGCACCACCGCTCAGGCGGACAGTCCGAACACGACTGATCGCCCCACCACTCGGACCGGTATTTATAACCGAGCGACGTACGCGTCTGAGGCAACGTCACAATACTGTCATCGGCTCGTATTGCGATATAGTGATATCTACATACACTACATATCCACAAGTAGATTACCTATGGAATGAGTTATATTAGTTTAAGTGAGGGACTTGTATAATTAGCTACAGTGTAAAATTGGTGAGCAGGTGGTTATAGTGTAAAATGATTTGTAGGTAGTTAATTCATTCATATTGCCTACGTTGATTGTATGGACCTGTTTGTGTTCTAATTACCACCCCTCAATACTTTGTGCCCCCCCCCCTTGTTTCTTTGACAATTTCACTTTAGTGATGACTTGTAATTATCATTGAACTCTACTGCTAAATATCTATTTAGACTAGTAGGTAGTTAAAATGGTTGAATGTTTAATTAGGTATTTTGGTTTAATAACCTTTGACTAAGATTGCCATCTCTGCCCGGTCCTTCAGGAAATACCGGTCTGATATTATGTAATGCCACTAAGGTCACTAAACCATTAACTTGTGAGCTAATAAGTATAGACACATGCTTCAAATACCTACAGCTTAGCAATCTAACTTAACAATTCACATTATGTTTGTCAGGTGTTAGATTTCTATGGTTAATTTTCAAGTCCAAACATTTAAATACACTTACTTATAGTACTGTTTTGTTTTATGGCAGTCTTGATACTTTGACAAGTAAATACCTGGTCATGGTAGGTTGGTAGGAAATCTTGTTTCGGTAGGTATCATTTACTGTTGGTAATGTAGTAAATACCTACATCATAGCTATAAGGTAAGGTTGAAGAAAGTAAGTTCTAATATGGAAGTTATTAGAGAATGTACTTAAGATTAACCCTTTATTTTGGTATCTGGTAACAGGAACTGACAGGGGTACCTATAGGACTAAATCCTATAGGTACCTATATTTTGATATGTTGAACAATAGTTGAATAGTGTGCAAATTGTCAGTCAATCTGTCTAACCTTTTCCCAACTATGTTGGGGTCGGTATCAGTATAAAGCAATCGTTTTTACTGGGGTTTTTTATTTGTCATTTTCCGTCAATAAAATATGGTGGAATTTTCACTGCCCTAGAAGGTGCTAATTAACTGTTTTAGGTTCAGAATGAAACTGAATTTGCTACCTATTTTGTTTGGGTTTGAAAATCGATAAATGGTGGCGCGTGTGTTGGATCATTTAACGAATCCATACGTCAGGTTCGTGAACGGGCGCTGTTGGTGGAGGCTGGTCATACCTTAGCTGCCACGGCTTATTTTAATTTTAATTTTGAATTGTTTTTTTATTTTTTTATTCCGGACGCTTTTAACGTTCATCGTTCTCACATGTATAATTTCAATATGAATGATGTAACCAATATTTTGTAACCATATTTTGATTTAAAAGAGTGTCCGTGGAGTTTCTTGCCCGTTCTTCTCCATAGATCTACGTTTTGGAATGGGCAACTAGCTTCAACTTTCTGACTTACCTACTGACCGACTCTTTGACAATTCAAAAGTGCCTGTAATTGGTTTAATTGAAATAAATGCTTTGAGTTTGAGTTGAGTTTGAGTTTGATATTTACATAAATTATTTGTAGGTCAATAATGCATTTTAATTCATCTCAGTATTTACTGACTGTAATGGTATCGAGAAGATAAGGCATTGAATTTTGATAGTTATCAAATAGTTTATTGTATCTTTGTACCCGCAGCCAATAACAGCAGCATGTAACTATTTTGTCAGCATTCAGTTGGTGATTCCAGTATCAGTCTTGTTGAATTGTTATTTTAGAGTAAGTATAGCTATAAGCCGGGTTGTTGTTGAGGTCCACCACAAAAATTCATTTTTGTTTTCAATATTGATTGATTCCTGTTATTGACCCGGTTGTATGATGATTTAATTTGTTGTACTGTAACAAATCACCTCCTTTTGTGCTTGTTTTACATTTTTTCAATAGGACTGGTGAGTTTTCTCTATTATCTTAAGAGTAATTGTCTTATGGTTTTAATATTATTTGATTAATTGTTATTGTTTCAGAATCTGTTTGTTTACCAAATATAATAAGTTAAGATTCATGATCATTAGAGATTATATTACTTTTAAACTTTTGTTCTGGTTTTTATTTGGTGGTATGTATTGAACATTGGCAGGTGTTTGTGATGCAACCATCATCCAAATCAGTCACCAGGTTGTTTTTGTCTTAACTTTCTTCATTAGCATGGGTCAATCATTGCTTTCCCTATGGTAGGGGTAACCAGTCCAATTTGGTTCTGGAATATCTCAATCCCTTGTTCCCTCAGTTTAGAGGAATCTGGGAGTAAGGCTTATAAATGACCTTATGAGTAAGTAGGGGAGCATAGGATAGTACTTTGTATTTGTTTGGTCCATTTAGGTTATATCTGAAATCAAGAATTGCCATTGAGGCGTTTGTCATCAGCCAATGTAACACAGAATCATGTTGGCAAAGTACATTGTACCTACTCAATGTACTAGTATTTGAGTTTATTAATGTAAAAATTGCACATTTTGCTTTATTATCATAATAATTTACAAAATAGATGTTGTTTATCATTTTGTGTCCAGATAATTAAATCACCTAGTGCTTAGATGGGCACTGAGTATCTTGTACATGGTGATTTGTTTTAATTAGGTATATTTGTTTGTTAAAATGGCAACTGGGTAGCATAGCCATAAACAGAAATATGTTAGCATTTGTTGCAGGCATGTGTAACAATAATTGATAAAAGATAATCTGTCAAGACGAGGTGATCATGATATCATCCTCGATGCGAGAGCTAGATCCCATAGAGTTGTGATAATTTGCTATGAGCGTCTGATGCAAAGCATGTGCACATTATGGCGAATGTGTACCAGCTAGCAACATGGGATTAATGTTGCTAAGAGTATCTCGTACTCACTGGTAACAAACTAGTTAGCAGGGTGGGATCCCTTCCCGCTGGGGAAGTATAGTGCTTTTGCAAGTTTACAGCACAGACAATGTGCAGGATTGAGCAAGGCTGTCTCGCAGCTTTCATGCTCATAAGTTTAAAATATATCAAAGCACCTGTTTTATATATTCTTAACCTAGTTCATAGGAATGGGACTCACCTGTTATGACGGGCACATACTGGTGTTAGATGTGTAGAGTAGCATCGCTATGGGCATCACATACTTGCCACACTGGTGGCTTCTCATCCAGCTAGTAACATGAAAGTAATGTAACTGGCGGCATCTCGTGCGCACTGGAGAGGTACTGTTGACGGGCACCTATCAGCGCTTGTTATGTAGAATAACATTGCTAAGGACATAATCGTGCCCCACTGGTAGCTTCTCATCCAGCTAGTAACATGAGAGTAGTGTAACTGACGGCATCTCGTGCGCACTGGAGAGGTACTGTTGACGGGCACCTATCAGCGCTTGTTATGTAGAATAACATTGCTAAGGACATAATCGTGCCCCACTGGTAGCTTCTCATCCAGCTAGTAACATGAGAGTAGTGTAACTGACGGCATCTCGTGCGCACTGGAGAGGTACTGTTGACGGGCACCTATCAGCGCTTGTTATGTAGAATAACATTGCTAAGGACATAATCGTGCCCCACTGGTAGCTTCTCATCCAGCTAGTAACATGAGAGTAGTGTAACTGACGGCATCTCGTGCGCACTGGAGAGGTACTGTTGACGGGCACCTATCAGCGCTTGTTATGTAGAATAACATTGCTAAGGACATAATCGTGCCCCACTGGTAGCTTCTCATCCAGCTAGTAACATGAAAGTAGTGTAACTGACGGCATCTCGTGCGCACTGGAGAGGTACTGTTGACGGGCACCTATCAGCGCTTGTTATGTAGAATAACATTGCTAAGGACATAATCGTGCCCCACTGGTAGCTTCTCATCCAGCTAGTAACATGAAAGTAATGTAACTGACGGCATCTCGTGCGCACTGGAGAGGTACTGTTGACGGGCACCTATCAGCGCTTGTTATGTAGAATAACATTGCTAAGGACATAATCGTGCCCCACTGGTAGCTTCTCATCCAGCTAGTAACATGAAAGTAATGTAACTGACGGCATCTCGTGCGCACTGGAGAGGTACTGTTGACGGGCACCTATCAGCGCTTGTTATGTAGAATAACATTGCTAAGGACATAATCGTGCCCCACTGGTAGCTTCTCATCCAGCTAGTAACATGAAAGTAATGTAACTGACGGCATCTCGTGCGCACTGGAGAGGTACTGTTGACGGGCACCTATCAGCGCTTGTTATGTAGAATAACATTGCTAAGGACATAATCGTGCCCCACTGGTAGCTTCTCATCCAGCTAGTAACATGAGAGTAGTGTAACTGACGGCATCTCGTGCGCACTGGAGAGGTACTGTTGACGGGCACCTATCAGCGCTTGTTATGTAGAATAACATTGCTAAGGACATAATCGTGCCCCACTGGTAGCTTCTCATCCAGCTAGTAACATGAAAGTAATGTAACTGACGGCATCTCGTGCGCACTGGAGAGGTACTGTTGACGGGCACCTATCA
Source organism: Cosmia trapezina (assembly GCA_905163495.3). Lineage (NCBI taxonomy): Eukaryota > Metazoa > Arthropoda > Insecta > Lepidoptera > Noctuidae > Cosmia > Cosmia trapezina. The sequence goes on from LR991049.1 coordinate 14,525,258, forward strand.
GCGCTTGTTATGTAGAATAACATTGCTAAGGACATAATCGTGCCCCACTGGTAGCTTCTCATCCAGCTAGTAACATGAAAGTAATGTAACTGACGGCATCTCGTGCGCACTGGAGAGGTACTGTTGACGGGCACCTATCAACGCTTGTTATGTAGAATAACATTGCTAAGGACATAATCGTGCCCCACTGGTAGCTTCTCATCCAGCTAGTAACATGAAAGTAATGTAACTGACGGCATCTCGTGCGCACTGGAGAGGTACTGTTGACGGGCACCTATCAGCGCTTGTTATGTAGAATAACATTGCTAAGGACATAATCGTGCCCCACTGGTAGCTTCTCATCCAGCTAGTAACATGAGAGTAGTGTTACTGGCGGCATCTCGTGCGCACTGGAGAGGTACTGTTGACGGGCACCTATCAGCGCTTGTTATGTAGAATAACATTGCTAAGGACATAATCGTGCCCCACTGGTAGCTTCTCATCCAGCTAGTAACATGAAAGTAATGTAACTGACGGCATCTCGTGCGCACTGGAGAGGTACTGTTGACGGGCACCTATCAGCGCTTGTTATGTAGAATAACATTGCTAAGGACATAATCGTGCCCCACTGGTAGCTTCTCATCCAGCTAGTAACATGAAAGTAATGTAACTGACGGCATCTCGTGCGCACTGGAGAGGTACTGTTGACGGGCACCTATCAGCGCTTGTTATGTAGAATAACATTGCTAAGGACATAATCGTGCCCCACTGGTAGCTTCTCATCCAGCTAGTAACATGAAAGTAGTGTAACTGACGGCATCTCGTGCGCACTGGAGAGGTACTGTTGACGGGCACCTATCAGCGCTTGTTATGTAGAATAACATTGCTAAGGACATAATCGTGCCCCACTGGTAGCTTCTCATCCAGCTAGTAACATGAGAGTAGTGTTACTGGCGGCATCTCGTGCGCACTGGAGAGGTACTGTTGACGGGCACCTATCAGCGCTTGTTATGTAGAATAACATTGCTAAGGACATAATTGTGCCCCACTGGTAGCTTCTCATCCAGCTAGTAACATGAAAGTAATGTAACTGACGGCATCTCGTGCGCACTGGAGAGGTACTGTTGACGGGCACCTATCAGCGCTTGTTATGTAGAATAACATTGCTAAGGACATAATCGTGCCCCACTGGTAGCTTCTCATCCAGCTAGTAACATGAGAGTAGTGTTACTGGCGGCATCTCGTGCGCACTGGAGAGGTACTGTTGACGGGCACCTATCAGCGCTTGTTATGTAGAATAACATTGCTAAGGACATAATCGTGCCCCACTGGTAGCTTCTCATCCAGCTAGTAACATGAAAGTAATGTAACTGGCGGCATCTCGTGCGCACTGGAGAGGTACTGTTGACGGGCACCTATCAGCGCTTGTTATGTAGAATAACATTGCTAAGGACATAATCGTGCCCCACTGGTAGCTTCTCATCCAGCTAGTAACATGAAAGTAATGTAACTGGCGGCATCTCGTGCGCACTGGAGAGGTACTGTTGACGGGCACCTATCAGCGCTTGTTATGTAGAATAACATTGCTAAGGACATAATCGTGCCCCACTGGTAGCTTCTCATCCAGCTAGTAACATGAAAGTAATGTAACTGACGGCATCTCGTGCGCACTGGAGAGGTACTGTTGACGGGCACCTATCAGCGCTTGTTATGTAGAATAACATTGCTAAGGACATAATCGTGCCCCACTGGTAGCTTCTCATCCAGCTAGTAACATGAAAGTAATGTAACTGACGGCATCTCGTGCGCACTGGAGAGGTACTGTTGACGGGCACCTATCAGCGCTTGTTATGTAGAATAACATTGCTAAGGACATAATCGTGCCCCACTGGTAGCTTCTCATCCAGCTAGTAACATGAAAGTAATGTAACTGACGGCATCTCGTGCGCACTGGAGAGGTACTGTTGACGGGCACCTATCAGCGCTTGTTATGTAGAATAACATTGCTAAGGACATAATCGTGCCCCACTGGTAGCTTCTCATCCAGCTAGTAACATGAGAGTAGTGTAACTGACGGCATCTCGTGCGCACTGGAGAGGTACTGTTGACGGGCACCTATCAGCGCTTGTTATGTAGAATAACATTGCTAAGGACATAATCGTGCCCCACTGGTAGCTTCTCATCCAGCTAGTAACATGAAAGTAATGTAACTGACGGCATCTCGTGCGCACTGGAGAGGTACTGTTGACGGGCACCTATCAGCGCTTGTTATGTAGAATAACATTGCTAAGGACATAATCGTGCCCCACTGGTAGCTTCTCATCCAGCTAGTAACATGAAAGTAATGTAACTGACGGCATCTCGTGCGCACTGGAGAGGTACTGTTGACGGGCACCTATCAGCGCTTGTTATGTAGAATAACATTGCTAAGGACATAATCGTGCCCCACTGGTAGCTTCTCATCCAGCTAGTAACATGAAAGTAATGTAACTGACGGCATCTCGTGCGCACTGGAGAGGTACTGTTGACGGGCACCTATCAGCGCTTGTTATGTAGAATAACATTGCTAAGGACATAATCGTGCCCCACTGGTAGCTTCTCATCCAGCTAGTAACATGAGAGTAGTGTAACTGACGGCATCTCGTGCGCACTGGAGAGGTACTGTTGACGGGCACCTATCAGCGCTTGTTATGTAGAATAACATTGCTAAGGACATAATCGTGCCCCCACTGGTAGCTTCTCATCCAGCTAGTAACATGAAAGTAGTGTAACTGACGGCATCTCGTGCGCACTGGAGAGGTACTGTTGACGGGCACCTATCAGCGCTTGTTATGTAGAATAACATTGCTAAGGACATAATCGTGCCCCACTGGTAGCTTCTCATCCAGCTAGTAACATGAAAGTAATGTAACTGACGGCATCTCGTGCGCACTGGAGAGGTACTGTTGACGGGCACCTATCAGCGCTTGTTATGTAGAATAACATTGCTAAGGACATAATCGTGCCCCACTGGTAGCTTCTCATCCAGCTAGTAACATGAAAGTAGTGTAACTGACGGCATCTCGTGCGCACTGGAGAGGTACTGTTGACGGGCACCTATCAGCGCTTGTTATGTAGAATAACATTGCTAAGGACATAATCGTGCCCCACTGGTAGCTTCTCATCCAGCTAGTAACATGAAAGTAATGTAACTGACGGCATCTCGTGCGCACTGGAGAGGTACTGTTGACGGGCACCTATCAGCGCTTGTTATGTAGAATAACATTGCTAAGGACATAATCGTGCCCCACTGGTAGCTTCTCATCCAGCTAGTAACATGAGAGTAGTGTTACTGACGGCATCTCGTGCGCACTGGAGAGGTACTGTTGACGGGCACCTATCAGCGCTTGTTATGTAGAATAACATTGCTAAGGACATAATCGTGCCCCACTGGTAGCTTCTCATCCAGCTAGTAACATGAGAGTAGTGTTACTGGCGGCATCTCGTGCGCACTGGAGAGGTACTGTTGACGGGCACCTATCAGCGCTTGTTATGTAGAATAACATTGCTAAGGACATAATCATGCCCCACTGGTAGCTTCTCATCCAGCTAGTAACATGAGAGTAGTGTTACTGGCGGCATCTCGTGCGCACTGGAGAGGTACTGTTGACGGGCACCTATCAGCGCTTGTTATGTAGAATAACATTGCTAAGGACATAATCGTGCCCCACTGGTAGCTTCTCATCCAGCTAGTAACATGAGAGTAGTGTTACTGGCGGCATCTCGTGCGCACTGGAGCGGTACTGTTGACGGGCACCTATCAGCGCTTGTTATGTAGAATAACATTGCTAAGGACATAATCGTGCCCCACTGGTAGCTTCTCATCCAGCTAGTAACATGAGAGTAGTGTTACTGGCGGCATCTCGTGCGCACTGGAGAGGTACTGTTGACGGGCACCTATCAGCGCTTGTTATGTAGAATAACATTGCTAAGGACATAATCGTGCCCCACTGGTAGCTTCTCATCCAGCTAGTAACATGAGAGTAGTGTTACTGGCGGCATCTCGTGCGCACTGGAGAGGTACTGTTGACGGGCACCTATCAGCGCTTGTTATGTAGAATAACATTGCTAAGGACATAATCGTGCCCCACTGGTAGCTCCTCATCCAGCTAGTAACATGAGAGTAGTGTTACTGGCGGCATCTCGTGCGCACTGGAGAGGTACTGTTGACGGGCACCTATCAGCGCTTGTTATGTAGAATAACATTGCTAAGGACATAATCGTGCCCCACTGGTAGCTTCTCATCCAGCTAGTAACATGAGAGTAGTGTTACTGGCTGCATCTCGTGCGCACTGGAGAGGTACTGCTGACGGGCGTCTACCAGCACTTGTTTTTTTTTTTTTTTTTTTTTTTTTTTTTTTTTTTTTTTTTTTTTTTTATTGCTTTTCCCGTTCATGGGTCAAACGGCTCTTATTATTCTAAGTTTCTCATTCATTCAATTTCTATCATTTATTCCTCTCGCACTTTTATGCCTCATACTGTGTCTTTCTTTTATTCATCCTTTCCATTCTTAGCCGGGTGGGACTCCCGCTATTCTAACTGTCTTTACTTTTCTTTATTTCAGGGGGTATTAAGTTTACGCCTTGATTTATTTACATAATGTGATAGTTTCACCTTATTTCTAAGTTTTAACTACTTATTAATATTATTCTTATTTTGATACATTTCTATTTATACTTTTACATAACAAAATCGTTCCTATATAACTTTCCTTACTTCTATTATGTATTTAACAATGTGTATTCTAATTTTAAACAAAAAACCCAAACTTATACTTATACTTCAGTTATCCTTTTATTTTTTTTTACATGAGTGTGATAATTCCATCTTATTTCTTAGTTTAGCTGCTTATTCATATTATTCTTATTTTGATAAATTTCTATTTATACTTTTACATAATAACAGGTCATTCTTATATAACTTTCCTTACTTCTGTTATATATTTAAACATGTGTTCTTATTTTGCTACTATCCTTATCTATTTATCTGTTACTTATTTATTTAGTACTTAAATTTTTACGATACACTCAGCTTATTCTAATTTTTAAACAAAACCAAGACTTATAATTATGCTTCACTTATCCTTTTACTTTTACCCATATGTGATCATTTCACCTTATTTATATGTTTTAGCTGCTGATACATATTATACTTATTTGGTACATTTCTATTTATACTTTTACATGATAACAATTGGTCTTAAGCAACTTTCCTTGTTTCTATTATATATTCGAACATATGTCCTTATTTTGCTACCTTGCTTGTCTATTACTTATTTATTTAGTATTTGATTAAACGGTTCTATCAACTTATTCTAGTTTTAAACAAAACCAAGACTTTTACTTATGCTTCACTTTCCTTTTATTATTCTTTTTACCGAAATGTAATCATTTAACTTTATTTCTAAATTTTAGCTACTTGTACATATTATTCTAATTTTAGTATATTTCCTTTTATACTTTTGCACAATAACAACTGTTCTTATATAGCTTTCTTTATTTCCATTATATATTTAAACATGTGTTTTGTTTTGCTACTTTCCTGTCTATTTATCTATTACTTATCTATTGAATACTTAATTTTACAATTCTATCAACTTATTTTGATTTTAACATCCCAAGACCCATACTTATGTCTCACTTATCCTTCCATTATCTAGTACTATGTACATATATGTTTATATGTTAGCGTTTACTATTCTCCTTAGACCAGGTAGGTTTTGGGGTTCAAGGTTTAAAGTTTAGGACAGGGATTGGACCTATATAATTATCTATAATTTATTATTTTTCTTCATTTTATTTTTCGGCAATACTATATATATATACTTAGAATATACATATTTATTGCTATTTCTTGACTAATGTTTGTGTTTGTTTAACATTTATGGGCTGTGTAAGGTGTTTAGTGTTCCGTGTGTGTTTGCTATCCCGTGTGTGTTTTTGATATATACATAATATATATTTAAAATATATATTATGTATATATCCAGGGAGCAGCTGTTTTAGGCGTATGCCGTCGTCGTCCGAGCCAGGTAATCCCATTTCTTACGGACCGGGCACTCCACGCTAAATGCGTTGTGGTCGGTCTTCTGGAGCTTTGAGTGCAGGCAATTGCAGCACTGCGGTTCCCTCTCCGCAACAAAGTCCTCGCACTGCTCGCGCAGATGCGGTCCCCCGCAGTGACTGCACCTGTCCACACTCTCGGTACAAAATTTCCGGCCATGTCCAAATGCTAAGCATTTTGTACATTGGATGAGTGGTGACTGATCCTCCACCCTGACCCTTTGCAGGTCAAGGTAAAGAGCCCCAGCCTCCGTCATCCTCTGCCATACTTTGGGTCTGACTTGGACGACCACGTGCGCCGTCTTCGGATTTCTAGTCCTTTTCTTATATTTTATCGTCACTTCCATTTCTTCCTGGTCTAAGCCTCTGAAAATGTCATTGTTCTGGGAGTAGAGCGCCCTTACTATTTCCTCATCGCCGCTATCCAAAAAGACGTCCTTAAGGACAACGAGCGGGTTTTTATTTTTCATGGGCTCTGCTCTTAGTCCCTCACCTCTGCTGTCAATCCGGTCTTTAATTTTTCTGAGCTCCGCCTCTGAGTCACATCCTAGTATGACCGTCTGGTTTTTGGCCTTTCGGACTTTATTTATTTTCAGTCCAGTTCCCCTGGCGTCGACCGCCTCCTTCACCCGGGCGAGCACCCCGTCGGCGGTAACCCTGCTATCTTCTGTGGTGACCGCCAACGAGTGAAGCGCCGGCCGACGTCCCGGTTTGGCTGCTGTGACTTGGGCGTAAGTCTGCGAGTCAGTCTTTGGCTCGCATACGACCTCCCTTATGAGCTCCTCTATTCTGTCCGATCTGGTGGCGACAACACCGGCAACGTTTTCGACTCCATTTTTGAGGTCTGCCGCAGCGAGACCCACTGTCTTCACTCCTTCTCTAGTGTGGTCTATGGCCGCTTGTGCTACGTCGACCTTGTCGCTGACCCCGTCAATTTTGTCAATAATTTTGTCGATGATGTCGGAACCACTATCGCCGCATTCATCGCTCATGTCTTGAAAGCCTTTTTTGACTTTGCCTTCGAGGTCCTTGAGCTGTATCTTCAGCGATTTTTCCATCACTTCCAGCCTTTCCAGAATTTCCCCTGACAATTTGGGTGATGACGGCGTGGTGTCAATTTTTGCGGGCAGGACTGTTTTTGGCGCCGTCTCCGAGTTCTTTAGCCGCTTGCTGAGTTCGAATAAGATCCCCAGACTCTTATCCGACTGTGTCTCCAGGAAGGTCTTTATGTCCTTCCTCATCTGAGGGTAATCCCTGACTCTAGCTGGTATGTCCTCAAAAGTCTTCATGACCTCCTGGAGAAGCCAGTCGTTGGACGATGTGGCGTAAGCGTCAGGGTTGTTTTTATACGCCTGCATTATGTCCATAGACCTTCTTTTTCGTCCAGGTTTCTGGATGAAAGTCTTGGCGGCGTCCAGCGCCTGTTCAGGCGGGCCCGCGGTGCTGGGAGTAGTAGCGGGAGCGGCAGCGTCTTTTCCACCGAACGTCAGGGCTAACCCCTTCGGCGCAGCTTGCGTTCCAGAGGGTCCCTCTTTTCGCGACTCTTGTGGTCCGCTGGCGCTGGCTCCTGGCCCTCTGCTTATTGGGGTGCGAATTCCGGGAAACATTTTATAAGTTCAGTTTGCTGGTATTTCGTGTTGTATTGCTTGTGTGTATAGGGCACAGCAAAATGAACGGGAAAGTTGTCAAGATATAATTAATAATAAAAGGTATACGTTGTCTGACCCTGTATAGGGGGGTAAGTGTTTGTTTATATATATTACACTATATATAATATATAGTTCCGTTTCTTGTGTCTCTTCCCTGTAAATGAGGAGTCAAAATCAAACGCTACTAATCCGCGGTCCAAATTTTTCTAACCCCCGTAGTTACCGGTTTATTTGTGATACAGTGTGTAAAAGGGTAGGGGAGGGTCCAATCAGGGGGGGGAGGGTACCTCTTGTGCGACTTTAACCGTGGTGTCTTCGACACCACAAAGGCTGATTTTGAGGTCGGATCGGCTCTAAGTCCTCTCGTTCCCGAGATATGGCCTTTTAAAGGATAAGGGAGGGGAAGGTTCGGGGAAAAAGGGAAAAATGGAGGGGAAGGATTCCTCTTATGTGACTTTAGCCGTGGTGTCTTCGACACCACAAAGGCTGATTTTGAGGTCGAATCGGCTCTATGTCCTCTCGTTCCCGAGATATGGCCCGATAGGGTGATATTTAGGAGGGGTGGAGGGGGGTTATCCCGGAAGGGTTTTAATTTCACAGTATGGCTGAGGGCCGCTTGTTAACTTATTGTTGGGTGATTGAATGATGGGGTGTTTTGGAAGAGGGGATGGGTGAGATGGGGGGGGGGGTTATCCCGGAAGTGTAACAGTGGGTAAGTTATGCTACTCAGGTGAAAACGGGCCAGCCAACGTCCCCAAAGAAAACCCCAACCTTCTACGACCTCCGGTTCGGGAGCTATCCGAGTCTTAAATTTGGTTTGACAGTTCAAGAACTGTCAAAGTCAATCTTCAAACCGGTACAACTTCCCCCCCAGTGGCCGCAGAATGCCCGAGTTTGTACTTATTTAGCTTGGCTCGTCCTCCACTGTCGTGTAAAATGGTTTTGGGATCTTGAAAAACTTGGACGCTAAAATGTCTTTAAAAATAAAGAAACTTTGATTTAACACTTAAAATCTATAAAACAATTAAACTAATCAAAATTAAAATAAGTCTGGCTATGAAGAGAAAAACCGTTATTAATAAATATGGGTACTACTCAGTTTTTGGGGACAAAAGGCAGGGGTCAAAAAATGGGGTCTTGGGGGTCACAAGGGGTCACATGAGAGACGGCCCCAGGGGTTTAAGTAATGTTAAGGGGTTATATAAATTCTATAAATATATACAAATATGGGTACTTGGGGTCATAAAATAGGGGTCTTGGGGTCTTATTTAATTCTAGGTTCGAACTGAGAGGGGGGTTAGTGGGGGGGGGGAAATTTTATCAAAATTTTGATATTCCCAGCCGTTTCTGAAATAATTGGGGAACTAAGTTTTTAGGGGGAAGGGAGGTGAGGGGTACCAACTAGGTGACTGGGATCTGCAGCATACATATATATGGTCTATTATATAGGCAGGTGAGATGATCGAAGGTGAGTGGAGAGGGGGGGGGGGGGTTTAGGTGATGGTCCGAGGAAGGGTTGGAGGGGGGTATTTCGCTTTGGGGGGTATATACGTAAATATAATGATGATATAAATGATCCACGGAGGATACTTTAGGTGAGGGGGGGGGGGGATATTAAATATACTAATATATTAATTAAAAGAAGGGTGGGGGTTCGAAGGAGGGTGGCCAATAGAGTGTCGCTGTATATCTATACTACGTATAATATCCAGGCTGGCGTTAAAAATGGGCTAACTGGCTCCGTTCCCGAGATATGAGCGTTTTTAAGTTTTTAAAAGTTCCGGGTTCGATTCCCGGTTGATGAGATTTAAAAATTTTGTGCAAAAAATGTACGAATAAATAAAATGGGATGGATTAAACAGATCTACTCTCTTATATAATAATTAATAAAACAGTAAAATAATATGTAAACAATAGGGAGAAAACAAAGTGGGGAGATTTCCCCTAAAATTACGATAATTTACCCCGATTTTTTCACAGAGACGTCGTGGAGTGATGGGACAAAGTTATTAGGATAGCCCTTTTCGGGGAAACTATGGTAGAAGCTCTTATTTTCCTTCCACGACCTCCCGTTCTTGAAATATAGCCTTTCCCGATATCTTGCAAACACGTGGAGATCGGGGAAAAAATTTCAATTTGAAATAACCTTATAACTTTAGAATTACTTATTTATATTTACTAGGATTTTAACCAAAAATACGTTATGCTCTAGTGCTACTTTTACAATTACAAAACCAAACAAATATTATGGATGTGTGGGGTATTTCGATTGTTAATTCAGTTACAATATTCGGCGGAAAACCAATTATTTTGCGAGCGGAAATTTTTAAGCACTTTACTAAAACTCTAATATATCCTGAATTTACAGTCTAAAAAATCTAAATTTTTGCATCCGAGTTCGGTGATATCCCAGCTAGCTCCCACCAGAATTTGAAGCTAGGTTGTCGCTGAAGATTTCGTTTAATAGTGGCCGGTAAAAGTTTTCAGCTCTTTCACGGCCGCACAGGAATTTTGTAATTGCAATTACTGGGTTTTCACTGAATGGAAATTTATTTTGGAAATACCTCCGTGATCCTTGTCGTGTTCTCCTTCTCTGGGAACGGTCAGGGATGATTTTTGAGCCCCAGGGAGCGGGACTTCGTCTCGAGGGTGGAGTTCTTCCCCGTATTCCCGCGCGCCTGCGCGGAAAAAAAATATTTTCTTTTTCCAGGATTGTTGCTCCTGGGTAGGCGGTCCTGATAGCACTTTTTATTTGGTAGGTCGCCGCTTTACTTTCGGAGATATAGCACTTTGTTTTTTAAAACTTTCAGAAAATCAACTATTTTGTTGATAAATTGCACTATATATCTCCGATCACAACACTGTTTTCACCACCGTAATCGCCTCGCGATTGCGCTTCTTTTAACATATAACACTGGTATATTCCGGAAACTTTTGCTATTTTTAGCGTTTTTCGACAGCGGAGCGCGGTTTTTTCGTGGCGTTCGGGGCGGCGGTTGAAGCCAGACTGCACTTGTTATTTAGAATAACATCGCTAAGGGCATCTCGTGCCCCACTGGTAGCTTCTCATCCAGCTAGTAACGTGGAAGTAACGTTACTGAGGGCATCGCGTGCACACTGGAGAGGCAATGCTTTAACAAGTTTACAGCATACATGCAAAATGCAGTGTTAATGACCACCATAGTGCTCTCAGAAAGAACTGTCAGTATCACGTCCCTACTAGGTGGTCAGTTAAAGCCAGGCATTCTCGTATCTCAAGGTTGTGGTATGCCTCCGTATCATTCATTTGTGGTCAGGTCTAAGGGTCTGCGTCTGCTTCTGATGTATTTATCGGCTTCCCGTAGATGTCGTTGATGAACGCCGGGGCTGTGCAAACGTGAGTTGTTGTTGCTCAGATTTTGCGTCTCAGGTCCATCGACGATGCACTCGATACACTTTTTATCACCTAGCATAGTTAACGTTCTGTTATTTTAGTCAACTACACCGTAAACTTATTTTTAACCGACTTCTAAAAAAAAAAAAAAGGAGGAGGTTCTCAATTCGGATGTTTGTATTTTTTTTTTTTTTTTTTTTTTTTTTTTTTTTTTTTTTATGTTTGTTCGCGCATAACTCCTTCGCTTGCCAACCGTTTTGAAAAATTTTTTTTTCGATGGAAAGGGTATACTTTCCAAATGGTCCCATTTTCGTCAAAATCCAGTTCTGATGATGGGATCCTGGAGAAATCGAAGGAACTCTTCAAATATTATAGGCACACCTATAGCGATTTGGGTATTTTTTTATAGTAGCTCGTGCATTTGCTCTCGGAAAGCACCACTTGGTGAAGTGAAACTGATGATGAAGACCACAGATGGCTACCGGAGCTACTCAATGATAAATATTTCACGGGTTGCGATTCGATTACTTTAATATGGTTGCTAAGCAATTTCCGCTCGTCACACAATGCGTGTGGTGAGTGGTTATTGAGGGGTTCTCCTGGTTCTTACCAGCAGAACTCCTCAACAATTAACGTCCCAGCATCGGGAAAAGCAATATTTTGTAACATGTGATGAGCAATTGACATTAGACTATTGTAACTTATACAAATTATAAACAAACCCACTAAAAAAGCGAGAAATAAAAAGTTTTTAACAAAAAAAAAAAAAAAAAAACCGACTTCCAAAAATCACTACAAAGTGAAAAATAACTTTGATTTCGGAAGTCGGTGGCAAAAAAAAAAAAAAAAAAAAAAAAAAAAAATTAAAACGAAAGACACCGACTTCCGAAATCAAAGTTATTTTTCACTTTGTAGTGATTTTTGGAAGTCGGTTTTTTTTTTTTTTTTTTGTTAAAAACTTTTTATTTCTCGCTTTTTTAGTGGGTTTGTTTATAATTTGTATAAGTTACAATAGTCTAATGTCAATTGCTCATCACATGTTACAAAATATTGCTTTTCCCGATGCTGGGACGTTAATTGTTGAGGAGTTCTGCTGGTAAGAACCAGGAGAACCCCTCAATAACCACTCACCACACGCATTGTGTGACGAGCGGAAATTGCTTAGCAACCATATTAAAGTAATCGAATCGCAACCCGTGAAATATTTATCATTGAGTAGCTCCGGTAGCCATCTGTGGTCTTCATCATCAGTTTCACTTCACCAAGTGGTGCTTTCCGAGAGCAAATGCACGAGCTACTATAAAAAAATACCCAAATCGCTATAGGTGTGCCTATAATATTTGAAGAGTTCCTTCGATTTCTCCAGGATCCCATCATCAGAACTGGATTTTGACGAAAATGGGACCATTTGGAAAGTATACCCTTTCCATCGAAAAAATAATTTTTCAAATCGGTTGGCAAGCGAAGGAGTTATGCGCGAACAAACATAAAAAAAAAAAAAAAAAAAAAAAAAAAAAAAAAAAAAAAAAAAAAAAAAAAAACAAACATCCGAATTGAGAACCTCCTCCTTTTTTTTTTTTTTTAGAAGTCGGTTAAAAATAAGTTTACGGTGTAGTTGACTAAAATAACAGAACGTTAACTATGCTAGGTGATAAAAAGTGTATCGAGTGCATCGTCGATGGACCTGAGACGCAAAATCTGAGCAACAACAACTCACGTTTGCACAGCCCCGGCGTTCATCAACGACATCTACGGGAAGCCGATAAATACATCAGAAGCAGACGCAGACCCTTAGACCTGACCACAAATGAATGATACGGAGGCATACCACAACCTTGAGATACGAGAATGCCTGGCTTTAACTGACCACCTAGTAGGGACGTGATACTGACAGTTCTTTCTGAGAGCACTATGGTGGTCATTAACACTGCATTTTGCATGTATGCTGTAAACTTGTTAAAGCATTGCCTCTCCAGTGTGCACGCGATGCCCTCAGTAACGTTACTTCCACGTTACTAGCTGGATGAGAAGCTACCAGTGGGGCACGAGATGCCCTTAGCGATGTTATTCTAAATAACAAGTGCAGTCTGGCTTCAACCGCCGCCCCGAACGCCACGAAAAAACCGCGCTCCGCTGTCGAAAAACGCTAAAAATAGCAAAAGTTTCCGGAATATACCAGTGTTATATGTTAAAAGAAGCGCAATCGCGAGGCGATTACGGTGGTGAAAACAGTGTTGTGATCGGAGATATATAGTGCAATTTATCAACAAAATAGTTGATTTTCTGAAAGTTTTAAAAAACAAAGTGCTATATCTCCGAAAGTAAAGCGGCGACCTACCAAATAAAAAGTGCTATCAGGACCGCCTACCCAGGAGCAACAATCCTGGAAAAAGAAAATATTTTTTTTCCGCGCAGGCGCGCGGGAATACGGGGAAGAACTCCACCCTCGAGACGAAGTCCCGCTCCCTGGGGCTCAAAAATCATCCCTGACCGTTCCCAGAGAAGGAGAACACGACAAGGATCACGGAGGTATTTCCAAAATAAATTTCCATTCAGTGAAAACCCAGTAATTGCAATTACAAAATTCCTGTGCGGCCGTGAAAGAGCTGAAAACTTTTACCGGCCACTATTAAACGAAATCTTCAGCGACAACCTAGCTTCAAATTCTGGTGGGAGCTAGCTGGGATATCACCGAACTCGGATGCAAAAATTTAGATTTTTTAGACTGTAAATTCAGGATATATTAGAGTTTTAGTAAAGTGCTTAAAAATTTCCGCTCGCAAAATAATTGGTTTTCCGCCGAATATTGTAACTGAATTAACAATCGAAATACCCCACACATCCATAATATTTGTTTGGTTTTGTAATTGTAAAAGTAGCACTAGAGCATAACGTATTTTTGGTTAAAATCCTAGTAAATATAAATAAGTAATTCTAAAGTTATAAGGTTATTTCAAATTGAAATTTTTTCCCCGATCTCCACGTGTTTGCAAGATATCGGGAAAGGCTATATTTCAAGAACGGGAGGTCGTGGAAGGAAAATAAGAGCTTCTACCATAGTTTCCCCGAAAAGGGCTATCCTAATAACTTTGTCCCATCACTCCACGACGTCTCTGTGAAAAAATCGGGGTAAATTATCGTAATTTTAGGGGAAATCTCCCCACTTTGTTTTCTCCCTATTGTTTACATATTATTTTACTGTTTTATTAATTATTATATAAGAGAGTAGATCTGTTTAATCCATCCCATTTTATTTATTCGTACATTTTTTGCACAAAATTTTTAAATCTCACCAACCGGGAATCGAACCCGGAACTTTTAAAAACTTAAAAACGCTCATATCTCGGGAACGGAGCCAGTTAGCCCATTTTTAACGCCAGCCTGGATATTATACGTAGTATAGATATACAGCGACACTCTATTGGCCACCCTCCTTCGAACCCCCACCCTTCTTTTAATTAATATATTAGTATATTTAATATCCCCCCCCCCCCCCCCTCACCTAAAGTATCCTCCGTGGATCATTTATATCATCATTATATTTACGTATATACCCCCCAAAGCGAAATACCCCCCTCCAACCCTTCCTCGGACCATCACCTAATCCCCCCCCCCCCCCTCTCCACTCACCTTCGATCATCTCACCTGCCTATATAATAGACCATATATATGTATGCTGCAGATCCCAGTCACCTAGTTGGTACCCCTCACCTCCCTTCCCCCTAAAAACTTAGTTCCCCAATTATTTCAGAAACGGCTGGGAATATCAAAATTTTGATAAAATTTTCCCCCCCCCACTAACCCCCCTCTCAGTTCGAACCTAGAATTAAATAAGACCCCAAGACCCCTATTTTATGACCCCAAGTACCCATATTTGTATATATTTATAGAATTTATATAACCCCTTAACATTACTTAAACCCCTGGGGCCGTCTCTCATGTGACCCCTTGTGACCCCCAAGACCCCATTTTTTGACCCCTGCCTTTTGTCCCCAAAAACTGAGTAGTACCCATATTTATTAATAACGGTTTTTCTCTTCATAGCCAGACTTATTTTAATTTTGATTAGTTTAATTGTTTTATAGATTTTAAGTGTTAAATCAAAGTTTCTTTATTTTTAAAGACATTTTAGCGTCCAAGTTTTTCAAGATCCCAAAACCATTTTACACGACAGTGGAGGACGAGCCAAGCTAAATAAGTACAAACTCGGGCATTCTGCGGCCACTGGGGGGGAAGTTGTACCTGTTATTGAGGGGTTCTCCTGGTTCTTACCAGCAGAACTCCTCAACAATTAACGTCCCAGCATCGGGAAAAGCAATATTTTGTAACATGTGATGAGCAATTGACATTAGACTATTGTAACTTATACAAATTATAAACAAACCCACTAAAAAAGCGAGAAATAAAAAGTTTTTAACAAAAAAAAAAAAAAAAAACCGACTTCCAAAAATCACTACAAAGTGAAAAATAACTTTGATTTCGGAAGTCGGTGGCAAAAAAAAAAAAAAAAAAAAAAAAAAAAAAAAAAAAAAAAAAAAAAAATTAAATAAAAAACGAAAGACACCGACTTCCGAAATCAAAGTTATTTTTCACTTTGTAGTGATTTTTGGAAGTCGGTTTTTTTTTTTGTTAAAAAGTTTTTTAAATGAGTTATTTGTCTAAAGAGAAAATTTTCTCGCGATGTCAAGAACGCGCGCGAAAAAGAAAAGTGACAGCTATGTGTTGCCAACTATGAGGTGAAACAATTCTATTTAAAAAATATTTACAAATATTTTATCCTCTAAAAAATCGCGAAGTTATACGTGTGGGTATTAGAATACTACTCTGTTTAACTAATTATATTTCAGATCGCCGTGAAGTAAAATTATTTATCTTTTAGTATAAGTGTTTTATTAAAATGCCTTTTGTTTTATGTATAATTTATTTATTTATTTTATTTTATTTTGGCAACAAACAGTCGTGTACCTACTTACAAACAATATTATTTATGAAAGAATTGGTTCCTTACAAAAGACCTATAGTGCCGACAATGTGGTATAGTTCTAAAAATATGTGCAATAAACTCTTAACAAGGAAAGACGTGCAAGAAATACATATATTAATTTTTGTGTCAGAACTAATGTTCAATGCAACTTAATTTACAAAGTGAACTGAAGGTAGACAAAGTTAAAAAATAGAATGAGTTAATAAATAAATAATGCGTCTAATTTGGGACAGCGCTCCTTGATGGGCGAGTCCTATTACTGGCTGGACGTACGACGCGTTGCGTGAGCTCAGCACAGAACGCGCAAGCTAACCACTCAAGGTCATTGGCGTATAGTTCCTTAACAGTTTGCTGAATAGTCGCCTCACTGCACAGGTTGAGTTGCATGATGCCCAGTTTAGGTTCAAAGCAGGAGTCTCAACAGAGAGCGCCATTCTAAGTCTGAAGCGAACTGTCATGTACTACACAGCGAGGAGGACGGCGGTATACGCATGTTTCCTCGATTTGTCAAAAGCATTTGATCTGGTTGCATATGACCTGCTGTGGGCCAAGTTAAGGGACGCGGGTGTATCTGCGGAGTACACCTCCCTTCTCAAATATTGGTACTCTAACCAAAAAAAACCGGGTGAGGTGGGTGGGTACACTGTCAGACGAGTACAAACTGGAATGCGGAGTCAGACGGGGGGATTAAGCTCGCCTCTGCTAGTTGACCTTTATGTCAACCTGCTTATCGAGCGACTGAGTGGTTCACATGTCGGCTGCCACATTGACGGAACGTGTGGCAACAATATAAGCTATGCAAACGATATGGTACTTCGCAGTCCATCGATAAGTGGGTTGAAGAAGTTGCTATCTACCTGCGAAACCTATGCGGAGGAGCATGGCTTGATATAGAACTCGAATAAGTCAGCGTTCCCACGAGCGTAATAAAATCGCGGCGGGATTTTATCGCGCACTGGATTTTCAACTGTCATTGTTGAGTCGAGCGTTGAGAATCCAACCTAACAAAAACAGAGTGTATCCCAACGCGAAGAAAAACACACTGTTGGATTTTCAACTCCCGGCGCTAAGCAGAGAGTTGAAAATCTAGTGCGCGATAAAATCCCGCCGCGATTTTATTACGCTCGTGGAAACGGGGTTAAGAGTGAGCTTCTCGTTTTTAAAGTACCTAGGCAGCAGCCGCGCACTGTTCCGCCCATAAGTCTCAACGGTGTAGCATTGAAGGCTGTCAATAGTTTCAGGTACCTTGGCCACATTGTCACGAGCCACCTAAGGGACGACGTAGACATAGAGAGGGAGCGCAGGGCGTTGTCTGTGAGGAGCAATATGCTCGCCCGCAGGTTCGCTCGTTGTACTACAGACGTCAAAGTTACCCTTTTTAAGGCGTTCTGTCAATCGTTTTACACGAGTGGCCTGTGGGTGTCATACACGCGCCGAGCCTACAACGTCCTGCGTGTTCAATTTAATAATGCTTTTAGGATGCTGTTGGGGCTGCCGTGGCGTTGTAGTGCTTCAGGAATGTTTGCAGAGGCTCGCACAGATGGATTCCATGCCATTATGCGAAAGAAAGCGACCTCATGGTAGTGGTCCGCTCTGGCAGCGATTATTTTTAGAATGCTGTTATTCTAAAAATGATCGCTGCCAGAGCGGATCGTCCCTTTCAGAGACACTGGGTGGGGACAGTCCTAGGTCTGAATTAATAATGATATTAATTGTTATTACTGTTTGAAAACTAACAATACTAATCTAGTACATAAGCATTATTGTTACTAACACCAAAATACTAGCATATTTATGGACCTAGTCTGAATTAAAGTTTTATTTAATTTAATTTTAAAGATATTGGACTATGGATGTGCGTGGCTAAAGTGGACTGGTTACCTGGAACTATGAAAGGACTATGGCCTCATGTTTCTACAATGATCAATACATGGAAAAAATGGCAGGGGGTGACTTGCACACTCAGTAATGGGCCCCCGGAAACTGTCGCTCTAAACAAGGAATTAAGCAACATATCCTGAGGTGCTTGAGGAGTGGAGAGGTATTCCACGATTCTCAGAACAATCCATATTTGTCAGGGCAAGCCTTTACATGTAATGCTGAATGTTAATAAAATAAATGTTTAAAATGTTCAAGAAAATATTTAATGAGAAACTTCACTAAATTAATCTAATAAGAAACTAATAGAAAATGTTATAAAAATGTTACAAAATGTTAGATGTCGCGTGAGCCCGATATCAAACCGAAGTCTGACGTACGTGCGTACGTGACGGTACTACATTATATTAACTATAGTATAGTTAAAATCTCGCTGCAGACTTGGTCATAAATCATAATCGAAGTAGGGATGTGCGCTAGTTGCGCGCGCTCAAGGCCATTATCGATAACAGAATCACTAAGGTTCAAGGAAGGCTTTGGAGCATGGTCATGAAGTTATCCGCTTGCCGCCTTACCACTGTCAGTACAATCCCATCGAGTTGGTGTGGGCTCAAGTAAAAAATGAAGTTGCAACGAAAAACAAAACCTTCAAGAAAGCTGATGTCGAGAAGTTAGTCGATGAAGCCATTTCCAATGTCTCCATTGAAAATTGGCAAAAATGTGTGGAACATGCAGAACTAAGAAAGAATGAAGACTTAAGAAAAGCACATTTATGCGAAGAGTTCATCATTAATGTGGATGATGATGACGATGACTCAGACGAAGAATTTTAATTTTCTATTATTAGTTTTATATATACGTTCTTTTGTTTATATATTTAATACGCTTTGTAGTAAATTTGGTAATAAAATAAAAAAAATGTGTATTTATTTCTATCACCCATTTATAAATATATAAAACTATCGATATCACTCATCGACTGCAGTAATGCACAGGACTACGTGTGGGCGTGGCCTGCCCATAAGGTCCGTGAGTGGGAAAGAGAGCGAAACACTCGAATGATTTATGACCGAGTCTGCAGCGAGATTTTAACTATACTATAACAATATTGTTAAGTACAATGTGCGGTAGCTGACCGTACATCTTGGCGAGGCAACAAATATAATTAAGAAAAAATATTTTACTAATGTAAATAAGAATCATAAAACCAATGTGACTAAAATTAATTATAAGTTAATGTTAACAGAATGAGGTGTCGCGTAGGTAGCAGTCTGATCGAGGTCAGACCGCTGCTGTCAGCGGATGCTGCAGCTCTTGGTGGCTTCTGTGGCGGTGATCTGGTGGACGCGGCGGTGGTGACTTTGCCGCAGCGTTTGCAGTACACGTCCGCTCCTCCCGCGACGACTACTGACAAGATCAGAAGTCCCATCGCAGTGTATGAAACGATGTATTGGTGCACATCATGTTGTGATTATGAAGAATTATGAAGTTTTTCATAATCGTTTCTTACTGGAGAGATGTTAAACTGTTGATGTCTTCCATATCAGAAATATTTCCAGGTTGACATAAATGTTGAATGTGTATTAAACTTGTGTGTAATATATTTCGAACTTGTTTTCGCCGACGCGTTGAATACAACTCGCAGTTCCCTTGTGACAGCGCCTGGTCGCCCTACCCCGTGCTGTGGGAGGAAATCTTCAATGTTTTTGTTCCTAGGTTGCTTCCGACTTGCTCCATATGAGCCATTTCTTGATATCCCCCCCACTCTCACTGTAGTTGTTGAAGCTGGGCTATGGCCTGTGGCTTCGATGTTTCCTAAATCTATATAAATAAAAAACCGGTTAAGAGCCAGTCGGACTCGCGCACCGAGGGTTCCGTTCCGATTTCTGAAAAAATGTGCTATCGTTTTATTTTTCCTGTAATCTTTACATAAACTTCTATCACATAGAATAATTTCAGATTTTTCTCTATACAAACTTCGGAGACAAGGGTCCCCCCTTTCACTGTATTTTTTTTACATTTTTCATCAAAAGTCGAAAACTGTTCGGCCTAACAAAAAACCGGTCAAGTGCGAGTCGGACTCGCGCACGAAGGGTTCCGTACCATATTATATGGTTAACAATCGCAAAGATAACTTTTTACTTATTTTATAATGATAATTCACAGTGAATTACATGGTTATTTTTTGCAGTTGCAGAAAATCACCCATGTTTAAACAAAATACCTTATGAATCGCCGTTTTCAGTATTGTTGCTTAAATGCAGTATTTATGGTACCTACATGGTATAAAGAAGTTTCAAACTCCTAATTTGTTGAATTGTTGCGCTAGAGCTCGTACAAAAATGGTCTAAAATTTCTTAATTTTAGAAGATAAAAAAAAATGTGTTTGTACTCTACTCAATGAGTTCTAGACGATGACACCCCACATGCTAGATTTTTTTTTTTTCAAAATGAAAAGTTTATTGTATGGGGACCGACCCCTTAAATTTTTAACTTTGCTTTATTTTTATTATTTGTTGTTATAGCCGTAATAGACAGCGGAGGCTTAGTAAGTTTGTACTGGGCTGTACGTGGTTGTCTGATTTCATGGATTTTAATTTTCTTGCGCGGAACCCTAATTATTTTTCTAAAATAAAAATAGCCTAAGTTACTCCTTAAAACATCAGCTATATGCCGTCAAAATCGGTGAAAATTCGTTTGGCAAGTTTCGTACCTAGTACCATTTTTTTAATCGGACTGCGCTTTAAAATTCCTAAAAATGCAAACTTTAACATCCCTAAACCTCATTTGAGGCGTAGTTTTGAAAAACTAATAATGACAAACATTATTACTTACTTATGCAAGTATTTGTGCTAAGTTTCAAGTTCATTAACCAAATTAATAAGATTATTCATATCTGTATCTCTGTTTTCACGAACACAGATACCTAAAGAATTTCAAAAATCGTCTGGTATGTTTCCATAACTTGACTCAAACATTATTTTAACCAATTTTAGAGTTAATCAAGCCCCCAATAAAATCCTCCGCTATAAAATTAACTTTTCACCCCTTAGGGGTAGATTTTTGGAAAACCCTGATACACGTTCGTCTTCATTTTTGGTCTCAAGTATAAAAACTGAGTTTTGAGTTAATCGGACCGCGTGTTAAAATTCCTCCATACAAACTTCGACACGCCCAATCCCTCTTTAGGGGGTAGTTTAGGAAAACTCAAAATGATAAACTTTATAATTTACTTAGATGAATATTCGTGCTAAGTTTCAAGTCTATTAACTCAAGGGATAGGATTTTTCATACAAACCTTCATCCCCTATTTTACACCCATAGGGATAGAATTTCCAAAAATCCTTCCTTAGTGGATGTTTACACTATATAAGGTATCTATGTGCAAAATTTCAACTCTCTAGGTCCATTGGTTTGGGCTGTGCGTTGATATATTAGTCAGTGACTCAGTCAGGACTTTGATTTTTTATATATATAGATTTACCATGTTATTTTAAGACCACAGACTTCTTATAGGTTTTCCTGTAATCTACAGGTATAGAACTATTTTCTATATTTTTTTCAAAATTTTAGGCTCAGTAGTTTCGGAGATTAGGGGGGGGAATGGTCAATTTTCGTCTATTTTCTTAAATAACTTCAAAACAATTTATTTTAAAATGATAAAAAAAATATTTTTGAGACCCTCACAGTAAGACCTTTCATTTGATATATCACACGGTACAGTTTACAAAACTTTTTTTTTACATTTTCTTATTTTCCCCCTAAAAGTGACTTTCATGTTCAAAATTCATATGTTTACTTTAGCTGTACGTGTTTGGGTCACAAAAACCCATATGTGTACCAAATTTTAACTTAATCGGTCCATTAGATTCGGAGCAAATTGGCTGTGACAGACGGACAGACAGACAGACACACGAGTGATCCTATAAGGGTTCCGTTTTTTCCTTTTGAGGTACGGAACCCTAAAAATTGATTTTTTTTTGGGAATGTGCGAACAGCGTTCTTTTAATATGATACCCCACATGCCCTAGTAACCCCTCTTCGAATTTTTAAGACCCCCTTTCAGTTGCTGTTGCGAAAAGAAATATTATATTTCTTTATTTCTTTCTTATTTGCAAACTAGTTAAACGTCATCTAAAACTGTTCCAAATTTCAAGTTGATAGCATTAGTAGTTCTTGATCCAGCTGTGACAGGCAGACAGACTGAGTCGCACCATAAGGGTTCCTTTTTACCATTTTAGTACGGAACCCTAAAAAGAGAAGTTCTGAAACCCTATGAAATGAGTCACCCGAGATTCGAGAAGCAGCTCGCCCTGAGCTCGCCCCCGCAGCCCGCAGGGTGTGCCAGTGTGTGTGACTTGCTGATAGTCATCGAGAAGCATGCGCTCTCAGGGAACTGCACGCGCTTACTTGGGGGAATTAGTGGTGACGCGGTGTAGACACTGTCTCGGCCGCGCCACAGCCAGGCAGAATGTCCGCCTCGATGACGCTTCTCTGTAGAGACACGACTCTGGGGGTCTACTCCCTAAGCACGAAGCCCGTAATTACGGCCTTCGATACGCGCGTTTCCTACTCCGTATCACCTACGGATGGATGATTGGTTCGGGGCCCGAACGAAGTATGAATGACAACACGATTTGACAGTTGTCCCTATAATTTTCGGACGGGCAAAAACACATCGGTAGATGTGTTTTGTCCGTCCGAAAATTTTAACTTTTGATTGTGGTGTCTGAAGCTAGTTTGACAGCAAATAATGTGAATCAGCAACATCTGCACAGTTTACATCACAATACGCTGACCTTGCACCTTTGGATGCACGGAAAATGAATATATTAGTCTGTCTAGACCTTCGTTTGGTGACGTTCACAGACCACGTATTGAGTTTACTTTGCTAAGTAAAGTAAGCGTCACCTAAGAATGTGAACATTATTTAGATAGCATTATTTATTGTTCATATTCGAATGAAAAAATAAAAATAACAATGATGATAAAATTACAGGCTCATAAATAAAGTGTATATATATGTTCCTAAAACGAAGGACTTCCTGTCAGAGGCTGCACATGTCTGCAGTTTGCGAATTTCAATAAGTAGCTCATTTCTGCTAAACTTTCTAATGTTCTAGGGGCCCTCGCCCACGGCGACTTTTTGTAGCGATGCTGTCGCGCGTTTACGAAATGCGCGACTGCATCGCTACTAACGCGCGTTAGTCGCATTTGCAACGCGCTACAGAAGCGATGCCAACGCGCTACAGTATCGCGACTGTATCGATGCAAACGCGCGACCGTGTCGGACGACATCGGGGAAAGAACAGAGGGAGGGTGGCGCGTGAGTGGAGAACCGAGCTTTCGTTGCCTACGCTTCGGCTGCTTACGTAAAAGCAGCACCAAAGACAACGTGACGAATGTTGCCTCAACGGAGTCCATCTTGCAACTGTAGCGATCGCAGGTATTTTTGTGACGTTACTGAATCGCGTTTGCATCGCGAAAGAAGCGCGCCAGTATCGCGTTTGCATCGCGACTGAATCTGGGCCCGTGGGCGAGGGCACACAGCTAGCGACCGCTTCGCGACTGTATCGACGATCTTGATCAGTCGCGCGGACGCACCTGTGGACGGCGGTTGCGTATTTACGACATCGCTGAGTGACGTTTTTGAGTGAAAATGACGAACATTATAAAGTGTGACAAGTGTAACATCGTAATTGATGAAATGTTACTGTCTTACATCCAGAACAAAGTGTCTGTTGTGGATGAAGAAACTTTAGTGCGTATTTGTGTCTCATCATTCACAAGTGATGAAATCAAAACATCAAAATCACTACTTTTCGATGCCATTCCTTCGAATCTGCGTAAGATTATACGGAAAAATAGAGGCAAGGAACAAAGGGATTTGGCGGATATAATTAATTTGTTCAAATCTGCTGAGCCGGATGACATTCCTGTGTTTGTGGCCAGGAGGCTTGAAAACTTGCCACCTATTACGTTCGACCACTTGGACTGTACGAAGCTGTTGAAAGATTTAGTACGAATGCAATCGGCAATTGATGAAATTAAAACCACATATGCGACGTTAGATAATATGAAGGAGTTGAGAACGGAATTATCGCGAATCAGAAATGATTCGTTACCACCTATGTCTGCATTTAAAATGAATACGAAGCGGGCCGCCTGGTTACTGGATAGTGGGCCGATGGGACTATCGAACCTGCCTAATTCTTCTCTCCACGAGGTAATATGCAATATGGATGAGAATGATAGTGATCTGCATCAAAGAACTCCTCAATACCGAGAAATTATGCAGGTACAAGAAAAACAAAATAAACATGAGTCATGTAGTACGCAGCGGCGGCCGTCAGCGGTCGGTGTAGGCGCTGCGGTGACTCACGCGCATGAGCCGAGTGTATGTGCTACCGGTCTGGCGCCGACTGAGCGCGCGGGCCAGACTTTGAGTATTAATGAAGCGCATCAGCTGATTGCTACGAATAACGTGAACGTCGCTAATAACAATGCGATTATTCAGTCAGATACTCCGTGCAATGTAAACAGCAATGACGATGGATGGCAAAAAGTGTCTTATCGTAAGAAGCAACCTAAATATCGGTATATGGGTAAAACCGGTGTGGCGACAGATGTGGAGGGGCGTTTTAAAGCAGCAGATAAAAAAGTTCCAATATTTATCACGAATATACATAGTGAGACGACCGAAGACGAAATAATTAATTATATTCGCTCGAAAACACAAGAAACGGTGTCTTTACAGAAAATACTAATGAGGAAAGAAAGGGGACATGTTGCCTACAAATTCTTTGTTTCCGAGTCCAAGTTACCATCTTATCTGGATGAGAATTTATGGCCCCGAGGCATCGTATTTAGACGTTTTGTCAGTTTTAATCGGCGAAAGTCGAACGGATTGTTATCTGTTGATGGTTTCAATAAAAACAACAATGGATAGCAGACCGTATCGTTTCGCTAGCTTCAATTGCAAAAACATAAAACGCTCCATAGATGACATTAGGGAGCTCTGTTGTTCTTGTGATTTGGTAGCCTTGCAGGAAACTTGGCTACTTCCTGAGGAAATACCGTACTTAAGTACTATTCACAGCGGGTTTGGCTACACGGGAGTTTCAGCGGTGGACACATCTGCAGGTCTGCTGCGTGGGCGACCTTTTGGTGGCGTGGCCTTGCTGTGGAGAAGCAGCGTATTTTAGCAGGTGTCTGTGTTGCGTTGTGATAGTGAGCGTATATGTGCCATTAAAATAATAACCGATGACCGGCCAGTGATAGTGCTAAACGTATATATGCCAACAAACGCAGCGGCCAATTTAGCTGAGTTCACGGACTGTCTTAGTATGGTAAGCGGAATTATTGAAGAATACGGCATTGAGTCTGTATATATTTTAGGCGATTTTAATGCTGCACCGTATGGTTTATTTTTCAGCGAGCTTGTAAGCTATAGTGCTGAACAGAATTGGATATGTGTTGATGTAGAAATGCTAGGTATTGACTCGGATACGTTTACCTTTATGAGTGACGTGTACGGGTCGTGCAGCTGGCTGGACCACTGCTTGGTAACTCAGTCTGCAAGGCAATCTGTTACAAACGCGTATGTGGATTATGACACGGTATGGTCAGATCACTTCCCGCTTATTGTTGAGTGTAAATTAAATCTAATTTCACAGACGGTACATCACAATGTCATGCTGAATAAGGGAGTAGTGTGGGGTGTACGGAAGGAGGAACAGATTGCCTTGTATACAAGTGAGTGTAACGGGAAGCTCAGACTTGTGGACTTTCCTTCTGAGTGTATACAGTGTGCTGACTTTTACTGTCGTCTCTGGCCGGTCGGGGTAGCAGGAGGACGGGTGGGGCTGGCTCGCGTGTAGTAGGGTGGAACAAAAACGTCAGCGAGGCTCACCGGGTGGCCAGTAAAAATTTATTGAATGGGTGTTATGCGGTAAACCTAGGTGTGGGGAAGTGTATCGCGTAATGTGTGAAACCAGAAGGGTGTTCAAATCCAGGCTTAAGTGGTGCCAAGATCATCAGGACCAATTGAAAATGGATACCCTTGCTTTGAAGCACTCGAGCGGTGACTTTCGTGGTTTTTGGCAAGGTACCAAAAAGGTAAACTTAAGACCTGGCCTACCGGTGAGCGTTGATGGGGTTAGTGAATCGGGAGACATAGCTAGTCTATTCAAGTCTTACTTTTCTGTAAAGCCACAGTTGGGAAGGCAGACTGGGGAGGTCAATGCTGAAGAGCCGATGGGAGCAATGGAGACGAGGATTTTAGCCAGTGAGGTGCGTAAAATCATTAAATATATGACCAGAGGCAAATCTCCTGGCCATGATGGCCTCAGTATTGAGCACCTGCAGTATGCCGGTCCACATGTGTCTAGGGTTTTAGCTATGTTCTACTCGTTATGCCTGAGCCATTCATACCTTCCGTGTGATTTCATGAGAACGGTAGTAGTGCCTGTAGTGAAGAATAAAACTGGTGATCTATCTGATAAAACTAACTACAGGCCTATTTCTCTTGCGACTGTTATAGCAAAGGTGTTTGACGGTTTGCTTGATACACAGTTAAATAAACACGTGTCACTGCATGATAATCAGTTTGGGTTTAGATCCAAATTATCTACAGATAGTGCAATACTGTGTCTCAAGCATACTGTCAGATACTACACGGATCGTAAAACACCTGTGTATGCGTGTTTCCTCGACCTGTCCAAGGCCTTTGACCTGGTATCGTACGATGTGTTGTGGCGAAAACTAGAGGACATAAACATGCCGCATGAACTTGTTAACATCTTCAGGTATTGGTACGAACATCAGGTTAACAATGTCAGATGGGCGGGTACATTATCGGAGTCATACAGGCTTGAATGTGGAGTGAGACAAGGTGGGTTAACTTCTCCAACACTTTTCAATCTCTACATTGATGCACTCATCGTCGCGCTCAGTAGTCGCCATGTTGGATGCCATGTTGATGATGTGTGTGTAAACAATCTGAGTTATGCTGATGACATGGTGGTGCTGAGCGCGTCGGTTTGTGGGCTACGCGAGCTATTGAAAATTTGTGAGGAGTACGCTGGCAGCCATGGCCTTGTGTATAATGTCGTGAAGAGTCAATACATGGTATTTCAGGGAGGCGCCAAATGCCCAGAACAAGTACCACCTATTCGCCTCAAAGGTATACCGTTAGAACGGGTGAACCAATTTAAATACTTGGGGCACTGGTTAACAGCTGATCTGAAAGACCATGTCGACATTGAGCGGGAGCGGAGGGCACTGTCTAAGAGAGCAAATATGATAGCCCGTAGGTTTGCGCGTTGTTCAAGTCAGGTTAAAATCTCACTTTTTAAAGCTTTCTGCACCTCCCTTTACACGTGCAGCCTATGGGCATCATACTCACAAGCTGCTTACAGTGCCCTTCGTGTCCAATTCAACAACGCGTTCAGGGCGGTGTTGGGGCTGCCCCGTTTCTGCAGCGCCTCGGGCATGTTTGCGGAAGCGCGCACCGACTGTTTCCACGCCACCATGCGCAAGCGGTGCGCGTCCTTGGTGCGCAGGGTGCGGGCCAGCTCCAACACTGTCCTGGCGATGATTGCTCAGCGACTGGATTGTCCCTACGTTGGGCATTGTTGTGGCAGGCATATTGCTGGTGTTTGAATGTAAAATATCTAATAATATATAATGATTTGCTTAATATTTGCTTTTGACATAAGTTAATTTAATTATTTAATCCATTGTAATATTTAATTAATTATTATTAACTTCGACATTACATTAACTTTGACATTATTTATTTATTACTGACATTATTTATTAGACATTAATAATTAATACATATTTAATCAGTTTTTATTTTGAATTGAGTTTTTGTGTTAAATATGGGTCAATGACCTGAAATAAATGAATTTTAATTTTTTTTTGATGCGGACGCGCGACATCATCGCTACTGCATTGCTACAAAAAGTCGCCGTGAGCGAGCGCCCTAATGTGTCATTTAGTTGATAGCTCTATACTAGAAAGGTTTAGGTGGTGAAAAAAAGGTAAACAATCTTGATGTGCCTTTTATCTTTTTAGGGTTCCGTACCAAAATGGTAAAAAAGGAACCCTTATTTTGTCACTCAGTCTGTCTGTCTGTCTGTCTGTCACAGCTGGATATCTCAAGAACTACTAATGCTATCTATCAACTTGAACTTTGGAACAGTTTTAGATGACGTTTACCCAACTATTTTGCAAATAAGATAGAAATAAAAACATTTATATTGTTTTTGCAACAGAGACTGAAAGGGAGACCCCCTTTCAGTCTCTGTTGCAAAAACAATATAACTCAAAGTGGGGCTACTAGAGCATGTGGGGTATCATGTGAAAGAGCGCTGTTTGCATATTCTCAAAAATTTTTTTTTCTTTTTTTTAGACCGCATAGTTTTCGACTTTTGATGAAAAATGTAAAAAAAAATACCGTTCCCCCCCTTATCTCCGAAGTTTGCAAAGAGAAATATCTGAAATTATTCTATATGATAGAAGTTTATGTAAAGATTACAGGAAAAATAAAACGATGTCTCTAAATAGCACACTTTTTCAGAAATCGGAACGGAACCCTCGGTGCGCGAGTCCGACTCGCTCTTGACCGGTTTTTTCTGAACAGATGTGTTTTGACAGCCAGCTGTCAGGGAATAAGGATTTCCACTTCCGGTTTTGCTAAGGTGTTCTGCATAAAAAAGCAAAAAAATTAAACAAAGATCAAGGCAACAGTGGTTTTATTCAAATACATTATCCATACGTAATAATTTATTATTATATATTATATGAGAGGAGCTCGTGGCTAAGTAATAACTGCCGCACGGGTCGATCCATCAGGTTAAGCTACGCTTGCCGGGGTTGGTCAGTGGATGGGTGACCATCTTTACACACCGAGACTCCTCCGTGCCTCGGAAAGCACGTTAAGCCGTTGGTCCCGGCTGTCATTCGTGGATCTTTGACAGTCGTTACGGGTCGTCAGAAGCCCGAAAGTCTGACAACCAGTCTTACCAAGGGGTATCGTATTACCCAGTTACTGGGTTGTGGAGGTCAGACAGGCAGTCGCTCCATGTAAAATACTGGTATTCAGCTGCATCCGGTTAGACTGGAAGCCGACCCCAACATAGTTGGGAAAAGGCTAGGCAGATTGATTTTGACGTAATAATTTATTATAATAGTAGTCACCATTTTACACTTAATTAATTAATGTTAGCTTGACATTAACAGTCCGTTACCCCGATAATAAACAGCCATAATAATAATATAGTATTGCTATAATCTGATTAGTATATCAACAACTTTTTATGTGTGCAACTATGCAGCGCAGCACCATTGTCTTCGTAGACGTATTAGTGTCGCTACTGCCCGCAAGATGGCAGGAACTGTTCGTATCGTCACTCGACCCAACAGAAGTATCAGCAATAACTTCGTGGCGTTGTGGATTATGTATAACCTGTAAATAAAGAAAATAAATATGTTTTTATTGATGTAAAGTAACCAAACACACAGTTTTAGGACAGTAAAAAGTTTTTTACTATAATTTAAACAAGCGCCATCTATTGACGAATAGCTGACTAAGTGTGAATTAATATTTTTAACAGCTGCACGGGGCGCTCGATCGCTTAGCTACGCTTGAAATGAAATGAAATGTTTATTTCTATGTAGATATGACACTTACACGTCAATATTTTTGATCCATATTTTTGATCAATATTTTAAAACTAGATGGCGCCGGCCTACCCTAGCTGACTGATCCCTGAGATGAAATGCCGAAACAAACTCAGAGGTCATGGTCTCTTATAAAGTTCAAACAATATATTATTAGGATTTTATGTGAACAAACAACGCTGGGCCAGTTCTGGAAGGGTCTTTAGTAAAAACAACCATAGTAGCTTTGAGTTGAGCTGTCCCACCAGACGGCATACATGCATCAGTCATCGTGTAGCTCAACCCTATTTTAGGCAGCTCAACGACCCGTCACACGACGCTACCAGATCTGCAGGACATTTGCGTAGGCCATATACAAAATACTCCAAACCGCCAGACAGGTTATAAAGTCATGTATTCAATCTTGCCTGCAACCGGTTCTCACATTCACAGTCAGTTGTCTCTTTAAATGTCATAAAAAATATTGTTACGAGCTGGGGTTCGGGATAAATAAATTTATGCCAGTTTACACCAAAAACATACTACATTAAAATAATCACAAATACAGTCAGAAACTGTAAGCAGAATCACTTGTAGCTCTCTGTTGGTTCACTGTTGTACACTGTTTCGCATTCCTAGCTGAACTGCCTTACACCGCTGGCAGCCTTCTATTTATATGCCGAGTGTAAGCTCTAGAAAGTTCGCGGACATAATTCGAGAACATTCTAGTACTTACAGGAATAATTTAGAATGCTGCAAAACGACTCTTAACTATCTAGAACATTCTGGAAGGGTTTCGAATGTTCTAGAAAAATCTGTCACGAATCGACGTATCGTGTAGTTCTGCTACTCGATAACAGATGACGTTAGCGTCTACGTAACAATATCATGAGTTGCGTAAATCAATAATGTCAATCTATCTGCTTCCCGGTTGGTCCGTGTTTGGGTGTCCATCTTTACATACGTGTATCGAGACCCCGCCTTGCCTCGGAAAGCACGTTATGCCGTTGGTCCCGGCTGCGTATATAGAAATGCTAATTCAGTACGTCCCCTCAGGCGGAGACGAATACCTAGAGTTAGCGCATTTCCAGGCTTTAAACACACGAAAATGCTAGTATTTAGTGGCATTCACGCGGAATTAGCATTTACTAGCATTTACGTGTGTTGAACGCCTGGAAATGACTCTATCGTCTCCGCCTGAGGGGACGTACTGAAGTAGCATTTGTATATACGCGTCCCGGCTGTCATTCGTAGATCTGTGACAGCCGTTAAGGCCCGTCAGAAGCCATAAAGTCTGGCAACCAGTCTTACTATAAGCTATTGACACCAGAAATAAGGACAAATTACGTGCTCCATTTCATCGGCTTCATAAGGTTCATAACTCCTTTGTTGGTCTTGGTATTACTTTTTATAACAAGCTACCTTCTTTGCTAGATTTGCCTTTTAATGCGTTTAAAATTAAAGTTAAATCCAATCTTTGTTCAAAGGCATACTATTCTATCAACGATTACTTAAACGATAAGAATAGTTGGTCGCTGTGATTAACTCAAGACAATGTTTATGTTATGTTCTTTCTCCAGGATCAGCTTACATAATGACAGGTTACATGAGTTAAGTACTAAAATTGTTTATTTTATTTGACAAAAATATAATTTAATGTCATAGACTTATAAAAAAAGATGGACTCCGCGCTGCGCATATCGAAAGTGAAGCACAATAAGTATGCCGGGACCGTTTGTACAAACACGCCTCGCGCACACATTTACATCATAGTATGCTGACCGGCCGCCATTACGTGACACGAGCGACGGCGTCTTTGCAGGTACTCAAATCACGCACACATAGATCGGTAGGGTGCTTCACTTTCGATATGCGTGGCGCGGAGTCCATCTTTTTTTATAAGTTTATGTTTAATGTATTGTGTTGCGTAAATTATTTTGCATACTATTGTATAGAATCTAGTTCTTCTAACTGAACAGACAGCTGTGCTGCTGGGGAGTTTGTTCCGCTACTTCTTCTTCCCAGCTAAAGCACTAGGAAGTGGTGAAGGGCGGGCGTTTTGTGGGGACTGTCTTACTGTAATTTTGACGTTCAAAAAGTGCTGATTCTCAGCCTAATTTGAATAAAGGACTTTTGATTGATATCGTATTACCCCGTAACTGGGTTTTGAAGGTCAGATGCAGTCGCTCCTTGTGAAATACTGGTATTCAGGTGCATCCGGTTTGACTGGAAGCCGACCCCAACAACTATAGTTGGGAAAATGCTAGGCAGCTAATGAGTTAGTGATGACTTCACAGAACTATGCATTAGTTTAACTTAAGACATCATCATCATTCTCTTGCCCTTTTATCCCAATCTATTAGCTGTAAACTAGTTACATGTGCATCCTTCTCTGAGCTCTCTCCATGTCCTGATCCTGTTCTCGCAGCAAGTACTTGCGAGCTCCCTTCACGAAGTCCACGCAGTGATCCTCCCAACTGAAATAATTGAATTAATATATTAAAATCATTGTAGGGACTAATTAAAATGATACTTCTATTAACTGACAGTTGCTGCAAGGTCAATGAACACAAAAAATTGTTACGCAGAAACGCAGATGACGAGTGACCTGAATATAAGATACATAAACACAAAAGGCATATTTTATTACAATTAGGTATGTACTTAACGTTACTTACTGGCAATGCCGATGCTATTTTTGTTACTTACACTATCGAAAAGATGATTTTTTCAAATGTTAAGAAGAAATAGATTAGGATTTTCCACGGAGCAAATACAAAGAGGAGATAGCCTAAGCAACTGTGCACTGTGATACTCAACTAGGCCCTGACGTCATCATGTAGGCGTGACCTCAGTCAGTGTATTGTTGGCGTTCGTCGTGTGCACAACTTTGTAAACGTTCCTATTTTCCAAATAATTCTACCCGACATTAGATGGCGACACTTGGTGCCATGGGAACTAAAAATATTTAGGCACGTAGCTCAGTAATAGCATATTTTAATAATCATATGTACTGTTTGTTCAACATTCATTCCTAAAGACCCTTTAATGTACAAATTATTATGTTGATAGTTTTATATCATTTTGTAAACATTTTCTGAATACGACCCTGTTGCATCCTGCACTTAGTGACATCTAGTGTGAGATACGTAACTACAAAGTAAAATTGACAGAACGAGCAAATAGTTTGGCTATTGACCGGTAGATGGAAAATAATGAAGTGGGCGGTATCTAACACCTTCTCACTCCGCAAATTGCCACGCGTTGTTTCATAGGGAAATCTAATTACAACATCTCCTCTTTGTATTTGCTCCGTGGGATTTTCCATCAATATCCTTCACATATTGATAGAAAGTGCGTTATGCAAGTGGGATATAGGTCTGATACCCTGCAGGTCACGTCTACTCACTCGATAGTAGTAGGGTCCAGGTTGTACACAGCGGCATCAGACGCCGACAGTCTCTGCTTCAGACGTCCCACGTTGTGGCCAGGTACTGTAGTGGGTCTACAACTACAGGTCACAGCTACTCACTCGATAGTAGTAGGGTCCAGGTTGTACACAGCGGCATCAGACGCCGACAGTCTCTGCTTCAGACGACCCACGTTGTGGCCAGGTACTGTAGTGGGTCTACAACTACAGGTCACAGCTACTCACTCGATAGTAGTAGGGTCCAGGTTGTACACAGCGGCATCAGACGCCGACAGTCTCTGCTTCAGACGCCGCACGTTGTCAGTGTTGAAGTGCCACTCGCGCGTCGCGAAGAACTTCAGCACGTCATTCATTGCGTGCAGGCGCTTGCTCACGGTCGACAGGCTCGGTCTGGAACACGCAATGAATGTTACACTAGGGGAAATTCCGTCTTATGAAACCATGATAAATAGTTTAGCCTAGTTTAAGTTTTAAAATAAAATGTTAACGGAACGAAGGAGCCTGGATCTAACAACACAGGGAATCCTAGTGTGAGGTCCAGGAATTCAATCTCAACCGAAACAAACTAAGAAGTCACCTGTTTCTATAATAGTCTAGACATGGTCTTAGTCAGATGACAGATTATGTGAGGACCATTACATTAGGAGGAGGACCGTGTAGATCCATGTCTTAAATGGTATTTTGAGGAAAAAACCACACAGATTTGAGTGCACCTGTGGAGTCAGTGCACGCTGCTATCAGTAATCGTGTAGCTCAACTCAGAACTAAAGGAGTTCAACACAACGCTTGTGTGCAGCAGTGGACTGCGGTAGACTGAGCTGATTGATTCAACTTGCGTTTTAAGGAAAGAAAGGCGCTGGCTTTACTCCGTTTTTCGGATGAACCATTACATCCATTATGACCGTCCATTGTTCAGGGGTTAAAATATGGTAAGTAATATTAATTACCTCGGCTTAACACCGCACATGTTAGATATGTACTGAATGAGGTGTAGTGGGACTGTTTGCAGAGTGGTCGCCACAATCTTCTGAATCGCGCTGCAAGAAAATAGAAACATAATTTTTAGATTATTCGTCAGATACATAGGAGGAGCCACATCTTGGACCACTGACAATCTCAGGAACTTTTGGCTCAACCAATTGATATTTATTTATTGAATCTCCAACAGCAGCTACAGCAAAAGGTAAATTAAATTCATTTCTGTGAATTGGTTACTAAACAACATTTATATGTCATCTACTAGCCTCAGACCAAGAAAAAAAGATCTTTTTTTCTTGGTCTGAGCTACTAGCTGACCCGACAGACGTTGTCCTATCTTAGCTATGAATATTCTAATGTAAACGCGCGAAGTTCCCAAAGGCGCAAGCTGGAGAATATTTTGAATTGTGTAGGAAAACTTAATTTATATTTTAAGAATTGAACTACGAGTGTTTGCTCAAAAGTAAAATTGTTGCTGCTGTTCAGCTGTTCAGGGTCGGTCAAGCAGACCCTTTTTAGGGCTTATTGTACCTCTCTGTACGCGTGCAGCCTGTGGGTGAATCACACTCAAAAAGCATATGCAGCAGCTCCGCATCCAATATAATAACGCTTTCAGAGCGCTGATGGGGCTGCCGCGACACTGTAGTGCCTCGGGTATGTTCGCCGTCGCTAGCGTCGACTGCTTTTATGCAACGATGCGTAACCGGAGCGCGTCCCTGGTGCGCAGGGTGCGCGGCAGCTCCAACAGCGTGCTGATGATGATAGCCGACAGGCTGGACTGTCCGTACATCAGGCGCTGCAGTGACTTGCACGTCACCTCCAGTCGTCGGCTATCAACATGAATTTATGTCTTGTGTAGTTATTGTTTTGTATTGGAATGTTTAATGTATTGCGTGTGTTTTTTGTATTTATATAGCGAATTATGTGTGTATTAATGAGTCCTTGTTACTTGAATAAATAAATGACTAATAAAAAAAAATACCGGAATAAAAAAGTGAAAAAGATTAATATTGGAGCCAATTAATTTGAAAAAAAAAATGTTTTGAGTATGAATGTCGATGGCTATAAGAGTAGGGGAAGACCAAAGAAACGATGGATGGACTGTGTGAAAGATGACATGGCTAGAAAGGGGGTGACTACCGAGATGAAGACTGATAGAGAAGTATGGAAGAAAGGGACATGTTGCGCTGACCCCAAGTATTGGGATAATGGGTTGTTACTTGTATCTAATTTCAACATATTTAGTACAGTAGTGTTAGTACATTGACTCTTTAACAATAAACTGTGTAGAAGTTTTTTTCAAACAAACCATAACCTGCCAATTACAAAATAATACAAACAAAAAAGAATTAGCCCAATAGGTGAATCCGTTCTGAAGTGATGCGCGAATCAATAAATTGCCGAATGTATGTACTTACTTACTTACATACATTCGCCAATTTATTGATTTTTATTTTACAAGACTACACAGCTGACCCACCAGACGTTCTGTCAAAATTTCAATAAATGGAACGGCAGTTGGAATTCTAAATAGAATGAAAGATTCCCGACAGACATTGCCTTGCCCAAATTTTTTAATAAGTGTATATAAATAATCAGGAAAAAATAATTGCCTTAAAATTCAAGTTGGATTTGGTTGGCTCGTCCCAGATCCATTTTTTTATATAATTGCATTCAACAAAGTAACAATTTAAGGTATAATAAATATAAATAATTCAAATTCAAACATTTATTTCGGAAGATCCCCATATCATGTTAGTAGTAACACTTACAAAAACTATGTTAGTAACTTAGTACTCAAATCTAAGATCCAAAACAAAAATCAAAATTAAAATCAAAATAATAATCAAAATCAAAATTAAAATCAAAATAATAAAAAACAAAATCAAATTAAAAACAAAATTAGAATCGGAAATAAAAATAATCAAAACAAAATTAAATCAACATTAAATTAAGTCAGAATCAAATTAAAATTAACTCAAAAACAAGTGCGTGTCGGACCACGCACAATGAAGGGTTCCGTAGTTGAAAATTATTCTTCAACTGCATATTTAAGTTTGGATTCGCAAAAAGCTATTCTTAAACATATCATCACGCCTTGCTTCCCCGGAGGGTTGGGCAGAGGTGTACCTGTAGTACACCCACATTTTGCCAGAAAAAGAAAACTAAAAACTATTTTTTTTTGTGTGATAAAACTACAAATCATAATCAATTTTCAGACTATTTCCTTTACTTGCGCTGTGAGACCTTGTTTCTTGCCAAATTTCATGATCTAGGTCAACGGGAAGTACCCTATAGGTTTTGATTTACTTGCGAGCATCAAATTAAGTCGCATAAAAGCAACAGGGTTCTGCTCTACCACTTGCCGCGAAGTTACTGCAAACGCAATCTCTCCAGGTTCTGGGACACCATCAACGCTCATTGGGACCGCCGGTTTTGGGTTCAGTCTTTTAGTCGGTTTCCAGAAATTCTGAAAATGCTTACGCCCATGCTCAGTCGCCAGCATGTCCATTTTTATTTGATGCTCATGATCCTGACAATATTATTTTAATCTATGTTTTAAAAGATTTCGCGTCTCATTCAATTCCTCGAAAAGCAACGCGGTGCGAGGTTTATTATCCAGTTCAGAAAAACTCTCCTGGCGTTTCCATAAGCGTCTTTGACGTACCTATTCCAACCGATCACCGGACGTCGTTTCCTACCCTCTCCCGCCAGGCCAGAACTGCCCGCTGCCGCTTCCCGAAGGGAAGTCAGAATAACACTACCTATACAGTTTATCAATCACCATTCTGTGATTTTCGTCTA
This sequence comes from Cosmia trapezina, assembly GCA_905163495.3. Classification (NCBI taxonomy): domain Eukaryota; kingdom Metazoa; phylum Arthropoda; class Insecta; order Lepidoptera; family Noctuidae; genus Cosmia; species Cosmia trapezina. Next base: position 14,562,102 of record LR991049.1, read on the forward strand.
GACAAAAATTATCACAACAGTTACCTAAATCAGAGAGAAAGTCTAAGTCTAATGTTGTTAGTATATGCATAAGACCCATTATCTAAAAACAATTAAACCATATTAGACAATCCAATTTAAAAGCCCAAGACACTCGATCAAAGTTTGTGCAATCAAAAATCTAAATTTTGGTAGCACTGGTTCACTTACTCATCAAGTTTCGTGCGAGTGCGATCAATCGCGTTTTATTATTTCGCATCTGTCAGTCGTGCGCTGGCACTTGCACGTAACAGGTGTGTGATTAGTGCTGTGATTTCCCGCCAAAAACGTAAATATCATCATGGGTGGCACGGGGACAAGAATTGTTAAATTGGTGCATTGATTTGCTGTTGATTTTAAAGTGTTTTAATAGTAAGCTACACATTACAGGTAGTGATTTCGGTTACGCATAAATCAGTGGTATTAATTTAATTGTATCTTAAAACCCTTACTTTTAAAGATTTATTATGCCTGGTTCCAATTTTGGTGGCTTTGGTGGCGTTTTTCCATTGATATCGATGGTTCCAATTTTGGTGGCTTTGGTGGTTGTTTTCCATAGATTGTCTGATGATTAGAATATGGGTGATTTTCAATTTTGGTGGCTACACTAGACTTTGAACTAAAATATCTCAAAAAGTTATCGAGATATTCTCTAGCTTAGACTTCTTATAACAGGTCCTTATTTTTCACGAAAAGTGAAGAAAAAAATTCGTCGCCAAAATTGAGAAAAAACCCATAACAGGTGGAAATAATATTTTGATAAAAAGTCTCAAGAAAAAGGTATTTGTGGTTTTATACAATGCAGAGCGAACCTGTATAAAATATTCTCTTGTTTGCCGACGTAAGAATCTGTCGAAAATATATAGTTTTAGCACATAGGTTAAGGGCAGCACCATGTTGTATGCATAACTCAGATTATTTACACAAATATTGTCTATATGACCGCCGACATGCATGCTGCTGAGCTCAACCATTAGTGCATTTATATACAGATTAAACAAAACGGGGGATGACAATCCACCCTGTCTCACCCCACATTGTAGTGCACATGGATCCGATAAGATACCAACACACCTTACTTAATTGACCTGACTCTGATAACAAAACTTTAGGATACCAGTTGTCTCACCAGGAAAATTGGTTTCCTTAAGCTTATCCCAAAGTTTATCACAAGTAACAAGGTCAAAAGCTTTAGAGAGGTCTAAATAACACGCATAAATGGGAGTTTTGCTATTCGTGTGCTTTAGGATCAGTATGCCACTCTCTGTAGAAAGTCTAGCGCGAAAACCAAGTTGATTATATAAACACTGTTAGCTAAGCCTCAAGCACACTGTCTAGAACCTTTGCAATAAAGGTGGGCAGTGAGATCGGCCTATAGTTAGATTTAACCGAGAAATCTCGAGAAAACAGATAAAAGAGGTTTTATCTGTTCTGTGGTAGGAAGTAGGATAGTAAGATTAATCATTTAATGTGTGCAAAATATTGCAAAACATTTTAAAAGAGAAACGGTAGAGTTTCTTGCTCATTCTTCTCTATATCAAGACCTTTTGGAAGGGGTGACTATGTAGAATAAATTATATTATTGACGTTCAAAAGTGCCATCAGTCTTGTGCATATTTGAAACAAATGATTTGACTTTCAAGAATAAATTATGTTTTAAAACTAGTTATAGTCGGTGTTTCTTATCCGACGACACAGAGAAGAAACACCGAATAGCCAGTGCAGTACTCACGTGATCTCGACGAATAGTATGAAGGGGTACCACATGGTGTTGTCGAAGGGATGCGCGCGCACGCCGCGTAGTAAGTTTGTGCGGAACTGGTTCCACGTGGTGGGGTGCAGGCAGGAGCTGCAGTTGTACACGCGCGCCTCTCGCTTGCTGGAACATAATAATAACGTTCACGTTACAATAAGCCATCGTACGTAAATAAAGCTTAAATTTAAAGAGAACTGTCATCAGTTATTTGAATATTGTAAAATAATAAATGTATTTGATAAAGTAAAACTAGCTATAATATCACAATATGCTAACGAAATTGATAACTTAAGTAAAATAAAAACTTTTTACAAAAAAAAACAACCGACTCCCAAAAAAACACATTGTTTTATTACTGAGTTCCGATGCCTACCTTCCGGCTTCTTCATCAGATCGGTTCGATGGTACCATTTTCATCAGAACCATTTATTTAAAGCTTCGTCATAACTAGTCGCTTAACTATTTTAATCTTATCGCTATCCGTGAAATACTTTTCATCGTTGAGGAGTTTCCGTGGCCCTCTGTGGTCTTTTTCATCAGTACCACTTCACCAGATGATACTTTCTGAATGCAAACGCTTGATTTGTTGATGAAAATACCATAATCACTAATTATGTATGCCTATAATATTTGAGGGGTTCCCTCAATTCCTCATGGATCCCATCATCAGAACTGGATTTTGATAAAAATGGGACCAATCTGCATATATACCCTTTCAAATAAAAAAAGAATTTTCCGAATCGGTTCATAAATGACGGAGTACTGAGGTAACAAACATACAAAAAAAAAAAAAAAACCGAATTGAGAACCTCCTCCTTTTTTGGAAGTCGGTTAAAAATAAGACCCAACAACTTAAGATGTTCAGAATACCTACCATTATATAATCTGCCGAAATGTAACAATGAATATGGAAGAAGGACCTGGAGGTACCTGTTACCTAACTTGTTGAATAAACTCCCTAAGCAATTAACTAATAAATTAAAATCAAAGACAACTTTGCAAATAAAACGACTAATAAAATACTACCTTAAAGTGGATCAATGTAAAGTTCCTCCAGATCTTTCACAAATACTTAAATAATTTAATTTTAGAATAGAATAGAATAGAAGCTTTTTATTTCGGACACACAATATCCATTTTAATAACAAAATATTTTAATGTAAACAAGCGAGACGCCTCACTCGCACATAATCTTTCAGTGTTAAGATTAAGCGATGTGTGATCAAAACAAAAGTATGTGATGTTCTTTGAAATAAAAAGTTTAATTTTCTTTTTTTTTTTTTTTTACGTAGCACATACAGTTGTAAAAAACATCTTTTTGTGCCCGAATGACATTGTCGGGGTTGCTGTTGGTAAACATTATTTTGTACAATAATTGTCACAGAAAGTCAAGAAACAGTTGGTAAGCTTAAAATTGATGACACAAATAGGGACCCTGTCGGGCACAGCATAGTAGGAGAGAGGAGGAAGAGCGCTTCTTTCTACACTCCTTTACTGCCTAAAAAATGGAGTGTTATGTTTTCAGGGTTCATGTATGTTTGTGAGTTCCTTTATTCCACCATAACTTCTAAACGGCTTGACTGATATCAATATATGTGGTATCCTTAGAAGCGTTGAGTTATCCTGGGTATCATAGGCTGGTGAAAATTGAGAAAAATATAATGGGGAGCCATGGTTCATGAAAAAATATGGATATTTCCACAAAAATTTGACTACCTACGTATACCTAACCATCGTCTAGTACTTGCTTAGTACATAACAAAAATATATAACAGTAGTATTCCATATGCATTCATCTATATATATAAATTTCAAAGTCCTGATTGACTGACTGATATATCAACGCACTGCCCAAACCGCTGGACCTAGAGACTTACATAGATACCTTATAGCGTAGGCATCCACTAAGGAAGCATTTTTGCAAATTCCATCCCTAAGGAGTTAAAATAGAGTATGAAAGTTTTTATGAAAAATCATATTCCTTGAGTTAATAGACTTGAAACTTGGCACTTTATATCTACGTAAATTATAAAGTTTTTCATTTTTAGTTTTCCTAAACTACCCCTTAACGAGAGATTGGGGGGTGTCAAAGTTTGAATAGTGGAATTTTAACGCGGTCCGATTAACTGGAAACTCAGTATTTATACTTGAGACCGTAGTTGAAAAGAATTTATCCCAGAAACAAACATAAGAGGCCGTACACGAAAATTTGCCTGATTCGCTGATTTACGTGATTTGACAGTTAATATACTGTATTCATTGATACCTATAAGTTTTAATGCACAAGATGAAAGATCATTTTAATTATGATCTAATGAATGAGCTACTAACTAACTATCGGCGAAATCGGCAAAATTTCTTTTAATAAGCATGTCGTTAAGCGCTTTATAATTTTGTCATCAATGTTATATGGGTAACTATAACATCACTTAAGATATTTATTATTTATATATTTCAGAATTTGTTTAATTTGTTGATAAAATACTTCTTCCTCTCTTCTATTCCAATACATAGTAATTATTAATAAATTTTCTTTTGGAAATTCAATAGCACATAGCTCTATAAACATGTCTGTAATGTCGTTTCTTGGTTTGCACTCTATATGTTCTTGGAGCAAGATACAGACACCGCCTCCTGCTCGAGTGCTGCGACAGTAAGATGATGCAAACTTATATCCACTAATTTGAATAATGTCTAACTTGTCCTGTGTTAGCCACGTCTCCGAGATACATTTTGCTTTAAATAATAAATGTTCAGTAATGAAAGCTTCAAGTATGTGCTGTTTATTAAAATCTTGTTTCAGAATAATCAAAGCTTTACTTTGAATATTCTGAAACAAGATTTTAAATGGTCGGTCTTTGTTTACGAAATGTATTATTTACAGTTTCGTCAATGATACTGTTATTGCAAGGTTAGTCAGAGTTACTCATGGCTCTCATATTATCCTTTTCTTGGTTTGTTGCATTTATGTTTAGGTGTTTGTTATCCTTTATGTTGACATGTTTACCACCTATATATAGTTTGTTGTTCCTTAATAGTGCATAGAGGCCGTTTTTTATGGCCCTAAATTAGTTCTTCTCGCATTTGTGCCCTTTCCTGTCGTGCGTTTGTATTTATAAATTCGGATATAAACAGCCCAGTTCTCTTACTGAGTGATTCAATTACTAGCGGCCGGTGGTTTACTCCTTTTCTTCGCACTCTGTACATGTGAAATTGTATTGACAAAACAAGCGGAATTAGTTCCGAATACGCTACGCGCTAAAAGAACCTTGTAGCACTGTAAACCTGTAGTAGCGCGGACATTGATCGTTCGTTGGCTGAATGAAGTAGAGTTCTCAAGCGCGAACCCAGGACTCCGCGGGTTCTGAGTTCCTCAACTCGTGTGAAAAGTTATTTAGAATCTAGGATTTGTGCCTGACATTGGGCTGCTCTTGTAGATGGGACATAAAAATAACCGGCGCAGTGAACTGTACAGCTCCGCCTGCCCTCCTAGGGAGACAGGTTGCTGCTGTGGCTATGTTGTACTAACTCGTCGACGGCGGTCTCCCAGGCCACGGCGATGAGCGTGTCGATGCAGATGTCCACAGGCATCATGTCTGCTCTCCTGGCGCCGCCACAGTTGAGCACGTGCAGCACGCCCTTGCCGATGCCCACCAGTACGCCGCTCGGACCGTTCAGGTTCTCTATCCAGCCGGGGAACGGGTCGCGGAGAGAGGGTACCACTGTAAGTGTAAAAAGTAATTGAATGAAATGAGTAAATGTTTTTAATTTTTCAATTTGTAATCATAATCATAATCAAATCTTTATTGATACAAAAATAATATTAACGAACACGCACAATCGTCCACATGAAGGACTAAGTGCGAAAACCATACCCTCTAATATGGAACATGGAATATTAACGAATTTATTTCGTACGTAAATAGCTGCAATAGTTAAAAACCGTATCGCAGCTATTAATTCCCACCTTCAAGAGGGAGTCAACAGAACAAACAACAAAACAACAACAAGAACAGAGTGAACAAAGTGATCATGACAGCAGATTTAAAGGAACCTAACCAGACCGAAGCTTGGGGTGCCCCTGACGTCGAGCGTCTAGGGTTAGTCTCTCTTTACAAATGATGGTTTCAACAACTGCGAATCGTACATAAGGAGAAAAATTCCAATTGAAGCAATAAAAATAATTATGATTAATTATTTGTCTAATAATATCATGCGCCAGTATAATGTTGCTCTTAAACGTTGGTATTCCTTTTGTAAAACTAATAATATTGATTACTTCGATAGCTCAATAATATATATCCTAAAACTTTTAACTGAGGAATTTTATTTAACAAAGGTGCAAGTTATGGAAATCTTGTAACTTTGCTTGCATTGTCCACGGGACAACGGATGCAAACGTTATCTTTGATCAAAGTTAATGATATTCATCTAACTGAAACATGATTAAAACTTCAACACCGAACAGAAAAAATCCTCGCCTGATTTTACGTTTCTATAATAATAAACAATCTCTATGTCCAGCTTCTTACATGGAAAATATTGGCGTGGATGTGAATATGTTCACTGCCTATAGCACTCAATACCAACTCAACACATACTCACTACAACTCAACACATACACACTCAATACATTTTGCAAAATTTTACAACCAGCAACCAACCAACGTGTGATTGATTCTGGAAAAGTCAGGGTTTTTGCTGATGGCATATTTAATTCTTAAGTCTGTAAGAATAATCTTTTATTCCTATTCCGCTTTGTTGTGTGTTTGTTACCAAGTATTAGCTTTTTAATATAAAACTGATTGTGATTACTGACCGGATATATATAATGTTAGTGTATACTAAATCTACGAAGTACTCACATGTGAACATGAACATTATAGCTTCCACAATAAACATGCTCTAAACATCTTTAATGTACAATCACCTGCAAAATTGCATGGATACCTTAGTGTCTATTTTCCCGTGAACGTTTAAGTTGAAGTTTTCGAATATCTAAAACTTCAAACTAGATGACGTTGGCTTCTTCACAACTATGACTAATTATTTACGAAATGTATTATCCTCAGAAGAACAACAAGCATAGAAGTAGTGGTTAAATAGCAACTGAACTCAATATATTTGTTTCATTTTTACTTATGGAGCCGCTATGACGTAAAAGAAGGACACGTATACAGAAGACGTTTCGAAATTTTGTAGGTTGTCATTAATTTTATTCTGACTAGTGATGTACCCACTCAATTTCAACGTCGATAGAATTTACAATGACATTCTTTCTTATACTGCCAAGAATAATATAGGTACACACGGCTACACATCAAGCTATACATTTCTAGTTTACACTGACCGCTCATTGTAAGGAAATACAATGCGAGATCAGCTTATACTGGAAATGTATAGCTTGATCTGTAGCCGTGCGTACCTAAAATTTTGAATTAACTAGGCATCCTTATGATCCCAATACTTAATATATTCGTTCAAAATGAAACAATACTTATAGTTAGGGAGGCGAGGTAGCTAAATGGCGTAATGCAACGGCGCCGTCGAGACCTATCAAAATCGAAAGATAAAATAATTTCGAAAAGAAAAGCTCGTATGGTAAAAACCATTTTAGCGGTGGGTTTGGCGTGTACGGTTTTTCAAAAATGTTAAAAAAAACAGTTACTTGGGCATTCTCGAGCGCGTCAGATATTCATACTACGTATGCCCCAAGTGCCTCTGATAACAACGGTATACTAATCTGCCGGTTTGCGTGGTGGGGGTAGGCATATAAAGTAGTCAAAAATGCAAAAAAAAAAAATTTACTCGAGCGCGTCAGATTTTCGGAAGGGGTGTTAAGTAGGCCCCAAGGAAGCTCCCTTTTAAAAAACTGACGATTTCGGCCTGACGATAAGTTATGATGAATTTTTGAAAATGCAAAAAAATAAAATTATTTTGAAATACTCGAGCGCGTCAGATTTTCATAGGGGAGGTTTATCTCGGTATCCTGAAAGCATATTTTCTTAATCTGACAAAAATGTTGGTGGGTTCTCTTAATCTGACCGAAAAAGGTTTTTTGGTTTCTTTTTTTTCTTTTTTAGTTTTAACTTTGGACAAAAATGTAAAGAGACCTTTTTTGTGTAAAATAAAATTACCTTTTTTGTTTATTTAAACTTTTTTTTTGTAAAATGTATCGTTCGCGACTTATATGCCGTAACGCGTTTTTCGGGAGACGAAATGGCTCCTCCACACTTCGGGTCATGCGGAAACCGGCAGATTTTGTATTTTTAGTAAGTTTTAGATTATATTCTTCAAAATAAAAAATAAAAAAATCGCGCTCGAGAATGCCGGATTAACGTTTTTTTTTTACAAGTTCGCGACCCTATAACTCGGCAGCGTCAAGGACTTATCGTCAGATTAGTTAAATTTAGTCTTAAAACACTAAAATCAACCCCCAATATCTTAATCTGACGCGCTCGAGTATTTCAGACTATCGATTTTTTTTTACTAATCTGATCGTCTATCCTAGGCGCGCGTCACTACATATAGAGCTAAATACTTTACAAGGTTGTTCTATTAGGTCTAAGGTATCTCTCATATCTTAAACTGCCACGCTCGAATATTACCGAAATTCCCTTACTCGCCTCCCTAACTATTAAAGTATGTACTAAATAGTCTTCCTTGGTTCCCGACAGCTCTTCATGTATTAAATCTGACCCGGCTAAACCAGAATGTATTTAATTGCCATAATAACTGATGAGTTTATTGAAAACAAGTGGGAGACATTCGGTTTTGCAAATGTTTTTAGCAACTTACTTTCTCATATTTTTTTGAATTTTACATCATAGACTACTCAACCAAATCTAGGGAACAAGGGTATTCAAAGTACCTAATAATTTTTATTTTAATACTTTTTAATTATGTAACATATTATTTTAAATCAGTGAAGCGTAATTTAATAGAGATTTGAATTATTTCGTTAAATAAAATGGTTGTTAGTGAAAAAATAAAATTTATTATGAAAATTCAAAATGGTACCAAAGCGACAAAAACTTTTCGCACATAAAAAAATAAATAACGACCAGATAATATTTTAAATAAAAAAATAAAATGCCTAGCAACTTTAATAATCTGTTACGCGAATTCCAGCCCACACCATAATACGGATGAACTTCCTAAGGATCTGGAGTCGGCTCTGGCGACCAGGAACTCGCCAAAAGCGCAGTCTTCTTGAATCGGGATGGAATCCAATTATTTCTGAATTTGTTATTGTCATCTGTGTCAAGGATTCCTAAAACGAACAGTTCTCAATAAAATTTATGTAAGATTTTTTATCATCATTTTTATTTAGTTATATAGTTTTATTTGTATGTCTTACCTGACTGATGTGAGATGATTTCACGAGATGTCAATATCAGTGGCGATTCATTAATCTGTACCGATGTACTAGGTCCTGTTTCAACTTCCATTGCTACGGGATCCTACAATTACGTATTTTTTATTAAAAATAAATAAATAAATTTGCACACGATTATATTTCCGACTGGGATAATTAGAAGAATAATATCGCATCAATGATATTTTTAATATAATATCATTGTATCGCATATATCAAGTGGACATATTTCTGAAATTTTATACCTGTCTTCACGTTAGATTGCTGTTGATGGTGAGCGGTTCTTTTAATTTGCAGTACTGCGCTATGTCCTTCTTCGCAGACTTCCATAAGTATTTCCTGTAATGTAATAAATCAAGTTTTAATTTGAACGGGATACTATTTATTGCCAATAAAATACCTTAATTATATCATAATACCGGATGTTTTTTTTTTTTTAAATGCTTGGAGCATATTATGTGGCTGAGTCCAATTTCGTCTACCAATACAATTTATCCATTTTTTTTTTCACATCGTCTAGGAAATCTGTAAAAGAAAAGTATCGACAACATTATTTCCGTCACTATGGCTGATCAAGATAACCCCAAAACAATTTCCGAATATTCGCTAATAACTTCTATTGGAATAAATATTGCGACTGGTTTCAGCTATATAGTGACACAGCAATATTTGTTATGTATTTATATTCGTTTATCAGATCATATGCAACAAGAAATTGAGCAAAAACTTACCGATGGAAGGTCAATATTTATTGTTCATTTTATTTTCGCTATGAATGGGACTGGCAGCCCCCAACCACACAAGAAATTGCTCCACAGCGTCCACACACTCACTGTTTGTAGTTAAACAAAGAATTCATGCAATCTAACAGTAGAAATATTATTAAAACATCGCAAAACCATGGAAGATTACGACAAACACGTAAACAATGAACACGCGAATAAGTCAGGTAGTTCAATGAACGAACTGTCAGACATTGAAACAAAGTACTATCAAATTTGGCCGCGTCATACTATAACTTTTTTAACCAAATGACAATTGATCTTGTGACCATGCCAAGAAAGTAAAACAAAGAGTAAAACATTCATCTCTTTCCCACATCCTTTATCGTACCTTTATCGTACCTAATAATAGAACGGGATAAAGGTAGTTACAGAATTCTGTTTTTAGCCTTCCTTCTATGCTTTGTTATTGTTCTGAGGTATTATCTGTTCAATTCCCAGTGTCACTTGTAGGTGACAGAAATTTAATTGTTTTTTTCTTACTGTTATGACACTTACGTCAGGCTGTCAAGATGACAGCTTGACAGCCTGACGTAAGTGTCATAACAAAGAAAAATAGGAAAAATATGAAGAAAACGAATTGGTTTAGACCGATTTGCAAAATATAATAATAATGAATGCAAAGTGTAAGTAAATGTAGTGTGTGTGAAGAATGTAGATACTATATTACACAAGGCAGTATTACTTTTATTTTCTACAAGAATAATAAAAATCGCATCTCCTTTAAAGTCTTCACTTTACACAATGACAATACCCAGTGTCACCTGTAGGTGATACCGGCTATAAAAAGGGGGCTAATTTTTTAAAAAATATTTTTGTCTTAACTAAATGCACACAGGCGTCAGTATGTGCCCCTTAAGTTTTAAAACATGTTACACTGAGCTACAACATTGAATTCGTTACGAATAATCTAAAGAATACTTCAAAAAGAGTCAATTGTTTCGACTTGGATTCGAACCATCGCATCACCGAACGTCGTCGTCACACTCATACGAACTAGCCAGCGAGCCCTTAGGAAATGCGATGAAATTGTTAGATATATATAATATCGTCCGAGTAACTTTATCTTTAGGTCTCTGTCTAATCGATCGATGTTATAATTTGAGGGTATCCATTAATTTTACTTACTTACGTTTTCTATACAAAATTAATCCATACCCTCAATTTATAACTACAACGTTTGATGGTGCGTTAAAGGATGTTACTTGTCTAGGAACCCGTTTGTGTCAGTTGGCAAAATATATCATACTAAGAGAACTATAAATTATCAAATCAAATTAAAATCTCAATGTAATTGTAACCTTTGTAGTAAACTAAGATCAACGTTTTGGTAAATAACAGCAATAATAAAAATATTATTGTATGATTATTAAAATATTTTATTTTTCTTGATTTATAATTCTTTATAAATATTACTAAAACAAAATAGAAAAATACTTTGTTTTAAAATAAAAAAATATAATGCATGACAAAAAAGCACATTCCGTGCCTAGGATTTGAACCTCCAATCTGATAGACGGCAAGCGGTCTTGATACCTTCGGTCTATTTAGACGTTGAATAACACTTTGTAAATGTTAAGTCTATTATTGCTTGTAAACGCTAACGAGTGGGTATTAAATTTTTGATAGGTATTATAGTATTCGAGTTGGTAGTTACTTAGCAACAGGAAAAAAGAGCAGAGTCATGGCAGGTAAACAGACTCGCCAAACAAAAGGGCACTATTAAAAAATTATAGAGGCTTATTTCTTACAGTTTATTATTCAAAAACATTTACTTTATTAGATATCGTTTAACATTATGTATAACTTCTTATTGAGGCCATAGCTTAAGTATTCGTTTCCAAAATCGGAAAGAGGATTGAAGCTTATGTAACCTCAATAAAAACCAACAGGAGACCAGATTATTTTATCACAAAGGTCAAATGGATTAAATGGATTAAATAGGTATTAGACTAAAAACTACAATTTGCAATTTTCAATTGCACAAAAACAATGGTTTGTAGGTAATATAAAAAACTAAATATTATGTTGTAAGTGTTCATAATTTTAATACGTTACACACATAACCAGGTCTCCAGTTAATATAAATAATAAGGACTAAGTAAAATAATATTAATTAAATATAATTATTTACTAATAGCTCGTGTAACCACCATTCTGGGCGATAACAGCTTCCATACGGGAACGCATTGAATTAATTAAATTTTGACATAAATCTGAACCACGAATACTCTCCCATATTTGTAAGCAATGAGCCTCCAAAGCATCTGGAGTACGCTCATTTTGATTATCCCACCGTTGAACGATAACACCCCATAAATTTTCAATGGGATTTAAATCCGGTGATCTAGCAGGCCAAGGAATAACGCTAATGTCATTATGCTGACGAAACCACGCCTGCACACTGCGCGAACGGTGTATCGGACAATTATCTTGCACAAGTTTTATCTGTGGTAATTCTTCTCTTGGATACACACTTCGAACGGTACGCAACATGGTTTCCTCCAGCACTTCTATATAATTTGCACTATTTGCTCGACTTGGTAACCTGACTAGTTCTCCCGGATCGGCTGCACTCATCCATCCCCACATGTTCACTGTTATGTGACCAGATTGCATATTGGGAACTACGTGACCACTTGTATAACGCGTATTATTTCGACGCCACAAACATAAGCGTCCGTGTTCACTGGACTTAAAAGTTTTTTCATCGGTAAAGATGACATTACTCCAATCGAAGTTTATGTGATCCAAAGCGAACTGTAATCTTGCCCTTTTATGGTTTTCCGTGAGCAAGGGTTTCACAGCATGCCTCCGATAATGCAGCCCTTCACTGTGAAGAGCACGACGGACAGTGTCAACACTTGTATCAAATAAACCAGCATAGTGGTTAGTCGGCAGAAATCCATTTTCTTCATACTCCCTTATCATAGTTTGACGCTGCAATGTGTTTATGAGTCGTGGTCTACCAGTTCTTTGATGGTGTTGCAAAGAACCCTCCTCTTCAAATCGTCGTACCCATAGAACAACTGTTTTTCTCTGCAACAATAAAACAGAAATATATAATACCAAATAATGATTACTGTGTAGCATGGTAAAAAAAATATTGTAGTTTTTTATATAAGTGTAAAAATAAAACTACTTACGTTTGCACCGGTCTCTCTGGCTATTTCTGACAAGTTTTTGCCTTGATTATGCAAAGCAATTATTTGAGCTCTTGTAACGAGATCAATATTAGAACGCGTACTCATTGTGGTAAAATAAGTAATTCACCTGACTAAAAATAAAAACTGAACACAAGGCACTCGAACGAGGTAATCGAAATGAACTTAGCGAACGATTAAATGAGCTTAGTCATAACTCTTCGTTCTAAGTATTAATTATACTACCTACCAATTATTTATAAATCCATATTCAACCTACCCTCTCAAGTTTGGAAACTAAAACTTAGAAAATCAGATACTTATAAATTGATATTCAATTTTAAATTAATAGTGTTCAGAACAGATAAAAATTATTTGAATGTTTGAAGAGACAAAAAGAAACTATTAAAAATATTTTATCATTTAAATATAGCAAAGCAACACCATCTAGTAACAGCATAATTAAGTTTTGTTAGTCGATAACTGGTTATAAGCTAGGTGGCGTCATTTCTCGCTTCACACGATTTTATTTCTGTATTGTCCATGGAATTTTGCTTCCGACTGTACGTTAAATCTCGAGGATGCAACACTGAAGTATAATTTATGGTTAATTGAACTTACCTTAAGTGAACTTCAACCAAAATTATACGAAATGTTGCATTCGAAGAGATTTAACACAATATCCACCCATGTAACCATTACCCATTATGGAATGGAGTAGGCAGTGAGCTCTAAAACGAATGAGGTGACAGCTGACAGATGACATAGACTATTAAATTAATATTTCTTTTTTTCTAGTCTGAACAGTGTGGCAATGTAGTACAATGAAAAACGGACTACAATGTAGGTACGTTAAATTTTTTCGGATGCAACACTTCGTATAATTTTGGTTGAAGTTCACTTAATGTAAGTTCAATTAACCATAAATTATTACACTTCAGTGTTGCATCCTCAAGATTTATCGTACATTGTAGATGTTTATTTTGGAATGGAAAAACCTATCGATCGCATTGTAGTTTTGTATACCGGCCCACAGGAGAACTCTGCTACCCATTCTCTCAATAAATAGACCGCATTATTAGTATAAGGACCTCTAAATGTGGTCTTATTATGCTATCTAGTAATAACTGGTACTGACCTATGGTTGGTCTAAAGATGGCGGTCGCGTACTTGGCCGTGACAGCTCGCTCGGCCACCGCGCTCTCCGCCATCGCCTTAGTGAACGTGTAGGTGTTTGGCTTCGGGGATATTAACCTGCAATTGAAGAAGTAAAAATATTATGTAACAAGCGTTGTGGTGAGAAGGGGAATGAGGATTGTTGGCGCCTGCAACCTTTGTGTTCGCATCACAAACTTCTTGCAACAGATTGCTAAGTGTATTTTGCAGGCACTTATAACTGACTGATGACTCATATGGCATATTGGCATGGGACTCACACACCATTTTCTGGAAATAATTGTATCAATCTGCTTGTCCCGTCGCAGTCCATCATCCGTGCACTTCCAACACCACCCAAGAAATTACCTGGCAATTACATCCATCATGGCATTCGCATTATATGTGCTTGTATAGAGAAAACAAGAGGGGGTTTAGTATTTAGGTCTCAGAGCGAAGGGTAGGGTAAGACTTTCGGGATTCTGACGACCCCTAACGAATGTCTAAATTCCACGAATGACAGCCGGGACGCGTATATAGAAATGCTACTTCAGTATGTCCCCTCAGGCGGAGAAGAATGCTAGTAAATGCTAATTCAATACGTCACAGTTCGTGACGTACTAGCGAAGGGTTTCTAAGTTAATAGGCAGCAACACGTACTAGAAACCCTCATGCCATTCGTCAAGCTCGAGTGACCTACTGGCGTAGGATTTCTAGTACTTTAGGCACTAAATATTTTTAGAAATGCTAATGCGATACGTCTCTCTTGTTTTGCACACAAAGTCATTCGTCTATCATGCAGATATTGCTATCAGGATCACACTATAATGCAGGTAACTTTTTTAGTGAAATACTCAATGGAAAATATTCTCTCTCTCGAACATGTTATCATGTGTATGAAAATCGTGAAGAGAGTGGGTACAAAAGATTAGCAAACCAACACAGTTCTACTTGACACACACCACTGACACAATGTTTTTTTTATGGTACCTGCAGCTGTCACATGCCAAAGAGGCTTTAACACACACAGCGTCGTATAAAATATTTCTGTCTTGCTCTGCGTGAGCTGATCGTTAGCACGTGCGACTCGTTAATGTGTAGGTCAAGTGTAGATATTGCAGTTCGGAAATGCAACAACTAAAAATCGAAAAAAATAATTTAATGAAAAGAAGAATTATCAAAGTCCGCTTAAATAAAAACTGGTCAAGAGCGAGTCGGACTCGCGCACCGAGGGTTCCGTTCCCATTTCTGAAAAAGTGTGCTATTTAGAGACATCGTTTTATTTTTCCTGTAATCTATACATAAACTTCTATCACATATAATAATTTCAGATTTTTCTCTTTACAAACTTCGGAGATAAGGGGCCCCCCCCTTAAAAGTCGAAAACTATGCAGATTAAAAAAAAATAAAAAATTGTTTGAGAATGTGCAAACAGTGTTCTTTCATATGATACCCCACATGCTCTAGTAGCCCCACTTTGAATTTTTAAGACCCCCTTTCAGTCCCTGTAGCAAAAAAAGTATAAATATTTTTAATTCTTTCTTAATTGCAAATTAGTTGGGTAAACGTCATCTAATACTGTTCCAAATTTCAAGTTGATAGCATTAGTAGTTCTTGAGATATCCAGCTATGACAGACAGACAGACAGACATACAGACAGACAGACATACAGACAGACAGACAGACAGACAGACAGACAGTCAGACAGACAGACAGACCGACTGAGTGTCGCCATAAGGGTTCCTTTTTTACCATTTTGGTACGGAACCCTAAAAATAAGTTACAGTATTTATTTATTTATTTTATTTTATTTATTTATTTTAAATAGAACGGTCGAAACCAATTACACTATTTAAACATATTACATATATATAATTTATTTAACACAGTCATGCATTCATCTCACGAAAATTCAAACATTCTGACAGTATCATCTTCCATTCAGTCACAAACACATCAAGATCTGTGTTTGAGTTCAGGAGAGCGTTAATAGCAGCTAATGTCCTAGGAATAGGTGACTTGGAGCGCGCAACAGTACGGCAAGTTGGAACAGCCAGTAAGCGGTGTTTTCTGCTACGACAATAATTGTCTGGGACAAACAGATTACAGATTTCATTATGGAGATCAGGCACATCAATAATACCCCTAAGAATTTTAAATATTACAGTCATCTGATCGCGCGACCGTCTTACTTCAAGAGAATTGAAACTTAAGCAACCCAACAGGAATTTAGTAGGATACAAGAGAGGATAATACCCGTACAAGTGCTTGTAAAGGTATCTAAGGAATGCTTTTTGAACTTTTTCTAAAGCTAACGCATACTGCTTCTCAAAAGGATTCCATACGCACGCACTAGACTCAAGCTTGCTACGGACCAATGCCTCGTAAACAAGTTTGATAACGTGAGGGTTGTGGAAATCACGACAGTTCCTTAAAACAAAGCCAAGGCGCCTGAAAGACTCCTTAGCAGTGGATGTGATGTGGTCGTGAAAAGTGAGCTTACGGTCGAATATGACTCCCAGGTCTTTCATGGAATCAGTTCTAGTAATTGTATCTCCATTCAGTTTGTATAGAAAGTTGACTGGACGTTGCATTCGACCGAAAGTCATCACGTAGCATTTAGATTTATTAAATTCCATTTTATTTTCTAAACTCCACTTATATACTGAATCAATGTCTGATTGCAGAGCTTGGCAATCGAGCTCAGATTTTATTTCATAAAATAGTTTCAAGTCATCAGCATATAAGAGGCATCTGGCATTCGCAACTACATCAGGAAGGTCATTAATCACCAAAATGAAAAGAAGAGGGCCGACTACCGAACCTTGACTCACACCCGAGCGAGTGTGGTATGGGAGTGACTCGTACAAACCTAATCTGACAAATTGTTGTCGGTCCCGCAAATAATCTGCAAGAAGTCGTAAAAGCCCTGGAGCAACACCTATTGCACAGAGCTTTGACAGCAAGACGTCATTGTTGACTCTGTCGAACGCCTTTTGGAAATCAAAGTAAAGAACATCTACCTGGCGTCTGCGATCAAGACTAGTAGAGACATAGTTAACTAGTGTAAGTAAGTTGGTATTGACGGATCTTTTTTCGCGGAAGCCATGCTGCTCATTGCACAGGTACCGCTCCAGTTGCTTGTAAATTCCTTGATGTAGGACATTCTCGAAAACTTTCGCGGGAGAAGATAGTATCGCTATTGGACGATATTCATCGACTGAAGATTTATTTGAAGATTTCGGTATGGGAGTCACACGTGATATCTTCCATTGTGGTGGATAGACTCCAGATTTTAGTGCTAAATTAAAATGTTTCAATCACTCCAATTCCTGCGCTAGTACGTCACCATCTGTGACGTATTGAATTAGCATTTACGTGTGTATAGCGCCTGGAAATGTTAACTCTATTCGTCTCACATGAGGAGACGTACTGAATTAGCATTTCTTGCCTATTAACTTAGAAACCCTACGCTAGTACGTCAAAAGACTTTCCGAGGCACGGAGAAATCTCGGTATGTAAAGATAGTCAACCATCCACGGACCAACCTTGGCAAGCGTAGCTTAACCTGATAGAGAGACCCGTGAGTGCGGCTGTGTTAAGTCAGTATTGTACTGCGCTCACCTGGGCGTGAGCTCAGCCAGCATGTCAGCCGGCAACACGTCGACGAGGGCCAGCAGCTGCGGCAGCGGCGCCGGCGCCGCGTACACGCGCTCCTCCACCGTCGCCAGCTCCGCGTTGCTGTACGCGGTCGACACTTGCACCAGCACCTGACACACGGAACTCGCTTAGGGTCGCTGCACGATGCATTACGCAGCTCTCTTAGAGTAGCTGCACGATGCATTACGCAGCTCTCTTAGGGTAGCTGCACGATGCATTACGCAGCTCTCTTAGAGTAGCTGCACGATGCATTACGCAGCTCTCTTAGGGTAGCTGCACGATGCATTACGCAGCTCTCTTAGGGTAGCTGCACGATGCATTACGCAGTTCTCTTAGGGTAGCTGCACGATGCATTACGCAGTTCTCTTAGGGTAGCTGCACGATGCATTACGCAGTTCTCTTAGGGTAGCTGCACGATGCATTACGCAGTTCTCTTAGGGTAGCTGCACGATGCATTACGCAGCTCTCTTAGGGTAGCTGCACGATGCATTACGGAGCTCTCTTAGGGTAGCTGCACGATGCATTACGGAGCTCTCTTAGGGTAGCTGCACGATGCATTACGGAGCTCTCTTAGGGTAGCTGCACGATGCATTGCGTAGCTCTCATAGGGTAGCTGCACGATGCATTACGTCACACATTACACGCGGCTTTAGAATTAACCTGAACAGGGTCTCTACACTTCCATCAGATACTTGTGGAACAGACTAGTCTAGTGGGTACCTGCATGTTGGGCAGCTGGTCGCAGATGTCCATGAGCGTGATGACGGGGCGCACGTTCTGCTGCACCGCGTCTGACAGCGGCTCGTCCAGCTTCACCGTCGCCGCCGAATGAAACACCACGGACACCTGCGGGAAGCTTGATATTTACACACACACATAAACTCACGCCTTCTCATGGAGGCAGGCAGACAGCACGGAGCGCTACGACCCTTACGTACTTACGTCCTTTTGGTTCGTTTACGTTCATACCGTTGCACAGTGTTCTAATCGATCAAAAAAATTTCGCTCTGCTGTTTATGGCATTTATCGATCAAGGGATGCATTTAAAATGCACGAGTAAAACACCCACGTGTCAATTTCAAAAATATTTTTTTTTTATAAAAAATGATGAAGTTTAGGTGACAATTTCATGAAAAAAATTAAAATAAATTCCAAGATATATATTTTATATAATATAGTCTGCATATATATTATAAAGCATCTTTGGGCGCATATTTTCCAATTTTTATATTCGGAGAATCTCCTCCTCATACGGAGTAATATTTTTTTTACAGATTTTTGTTTTTATTTTTTTTCTCCCTAAAAACTCAAAAGTGCGACTTGTCACTAGCACAGAGATATTGCTCGTAACAAGGCTATCACTCATAAAAAACCACGGCGCACTATTGCGATTTTTAGGGTTCCGTACCTCAAAAGGAAAAAACGGAACCCTTATAGGATCACTTTGTGTGTCTGTCTGTCTGTCTGTCTGTCCGTGTGTCCGTCTGTCACAGCCAATTTGCTCCGAGTCTAATGGACCGATTAAGTTGAAATTTGGTACACGTATGGGATTTCTTGACCCAAACACGTACGGCTAAAGTAAACAAATGAATTTTGAATATGGAAGTCACTTTTAGGGGGCAAATAAGAAAATTAAAAAAAAAAGTCTTGCAAACTGTACCATGTGACATATCAAATGAGGCTTACTATGAGGGTCTCAAATATATTTTTTTTATAATTTAAAAATAAACCGTTTTAAGGTTATTTAAGAAAATAGACAAAAATTGACCATTCCCAAATCAAGGAACAGAGAATTTTGTATTCAAAGACAAATAAACGCGAAAAAAAAAACTAAAAGAAAAGGTCTTCCAAGCATGTCATTGGATTGTATGTTTAAATGAGATAAGCTATTGTAATAAAGAAAAAAATATAGTTCAAAACAAAATAAAATGAATTAAGGTCAAATTCAGTGACACCCGTAACACTATGTTTTGAAATTTAATTCCTTTTAAAAACCCCGATAGTGCGACGTGATTTTTTTATCAGTGATAGGCCTTGTTACGAGCAATATTTCTGTGCTAGTGACAAGTCGCACTTTTGAGTTTTTATGGAGAAAAAAAATAAAAACAAAAATGTGAAAAAAAAAATGTATATAAGTACCTAGTTTATCAGCCATCTCGTTACCATAACTACGTTAGTACTATTCTTTATTCTGTGCCATAACACAAGCATTGGGTTGCTTAGCTTGGGACTAGATGGCGTTGTGTGAAATGTCCAAGGATATTTTATATTTATATATTTCTCGGTATCACCAATAAGGTCACCATTATGTACGTTTATGAGTATGCTTATGGTTTGGTCATGTTGAGAGGATGAATGAAGCCGACTAACAGAACGTGTTCACAAGGCAGAGGGGGTGGAAACTCCGGGAGGACTTCAATTATGAATTGGTTCTAAAAATACTTTAACACGACAAAAATAATAGTATATTATGCAATGTATTATGTATGATTTGGAGATAAATAAGGCAAACCTTATTTATCTATTCCGTGATGAATACAATACATTTAAAAAATAATGAATGCACATATCTTTTCGCAAATTATTGATATAGTAAATGATACAGGTCGATGATCTTGACATCGCGCTCTAGGTTTAACATTAATAGTTTGCTAAACTATGCGTTACGTCAATCACTGTTGCGACTTATTGTTTGATTTTGTTGTTTATGGTTAGAATGAGAACCGGTCGAGTGACCCAGAAGCGTTGAAAAATTAGCCCTAAGTAGAAAGGCACTTTGACTCGTCAATATTTTCAGGGTTTTTCAACAAGAACTTTGTTTTCTAAAACAAAATACAACAAAGAACTTAGAAGAAAATAAATAAAAATTTTATTGTATTACAAAGAGAAAAGTTTGGCAATTATGAATGAAAAATGATATCTGGCAAATGTCCACCACGACCACGCTGACAGATGGTGATTCTTTCATCAAAATTTTTCAAAACAGATGATTTTTTTTCGCTATTTCAGATTTGGTTCCATAGTAAAAGTTGTTCATAATGATGAGTACAATGACCCCTTAAAATATTTACAATGTTTACACTTACACCCTGTATATATGGCTCCGGCATTTCCTAGCTGACTGATCCCCGAGAAGAAATGCCGAAACAAACTCAGAGAGTTGTCCTGCTGGGGCGTTTGTTGCGCAGCTTCTTCACAGCTAAATCACTAAGAAAGAAGAAGAAGAAGTGGCGGGGGGGGCACCGTCTTATGTCATTTTGACTTTCATAAAGTGCTGATTCTCAGCCTAATTTAAATAAATAACTTTTGATTCTGACTTCAAAGCGTTTCATCCAGCATGTCGGTGACGTGGTAGCTGATGCAGCCGAGTGGACTGACCTGGTGGAGCTGGCTGAGGGAGCGCTGGTCGAGGCCGAAGCTCGGCCTGGTGACGTCACCGGGCAGCACGCTGAGCTTGTCCAGCTGCTGCGGGCAGTGCCGCCGGATCACGTCGAACACCTGGCGAGGACAACACGTGAGCGACGACTAACTGGGGTATTGTGCAATTAGTGCTGTTGGAGAGTAGCGACCCCACGTCCCTATCTCCCGGGAGAAGTCTTGTTCCTCACGTCTGAACACTGATAAGGAATAGAGCTCATCCTACCTCCTTCATTGGCTGGCTTGAGTGGAGATTCGCAATAGCAAACATGCTCGGAGGAAGGAAGTATTCCAGTAAGATGCTGGTAGGGATCTTCTTGACCTTCTGGTTTGTCCTGATAGCCGTGGAATACCTCTCCGCTCCTCATAAGCACCTCAGGAAGTGTTGCCCCCTTATAGCTACGTCACTACGTACTAGCAACCGTTTTCGGGGGCCATTATGGAGTATGCAAGTCACCCCTTGTCGTTTTACCATTTTATATAAAACATTGGTCAGGCAGGGGCCGTAGTTTTTCTATAATCCTAGATTACCAGTTCAACTAGCCACCCAAACCTATAATCCAAAATGTTTTGTGGAGTCCGCTCGGATAAAACTCACTTTTAGGCACACTTAAGACTTTTATTATATCACATGCTTGCAACACAGTTAGTAACAGACTGACCCATGAGCTAACGCGCTGCGCCGGCAGCCAACAAGAGTGGAACCGGATGCAGCGCGCCACCTCGTTTGGTAAAACAGTGTCATTAATTGACATCCTAAGTACTCAAACCAAAACAATTTGAAAATTATTTATAAATAGCGGTGAGACGTTGGTGGCTTCACAGCCTGACCCATCGCCGTCATGTTGCTAGCCCCGTCGCTCTTCTCCAGACTGTGCTTCGGAGAGTGGTGCAGGAGCTCCACGAGCTGAGCCCACCAGCGCCCTTTTACTGCCGGACTACCAGGCGTTCTGCAGGGTACCATCTGCACTTGTTTGTTGTGTGCCAAAGTGTGCAGCTCTCTGCCAGTGTCTGTGTTCCCTTCCACATATGCCTTCAAAGCAACAGTGAACAGGTATCGTCTGCGCACGCTCGTTCCATCACAGACCTCATCCATCGGTTTTCGTCAGGCGAGATCGAGGTCAAGTTCAATCAAATATATCCAACAGTTGAGTCACACCACCCACGAGTTTCTTTGAAAAAGTCACTCTTTTATATGTATTTTAATTTTTTTTTTACTTTTAAAAAAGTACCTCTAAACGAATCAGTCGTTATAAACCTGTGCTAAGCAAATAAATGAATTTGAAGCTGTCAGACCTGCGACTGTTTGAGCTCCGCGAGCCTCTCCTGCGGGGCGGCGCCCTGCTTGTGCCGCAGCAGCACGAGCAGGCGCGACATGTCGCGGCAGGTCCGCAGCAGGCGCTCGACCAGCACCTGGGGAGACATCGCCATCATACAGGTACAACGTATTATTAACGTAAGTAAGTGGGCTCTAAAGTTCGATCCCCAGCTCCTCAATTATGGACACACATTCTATCACAATCCGAAGGATTTTCAAGAAAATTCCTAATCAATGGATTAGGAATTTTCTTCAAAATCCTTCATCTTCATCTGTTTGAAAACTTTCTCTGCTCGCCAACGTAAGTAACGCAGTGAATGTTGCTGAATGCTCAAAACTAAAAGGCATTGACTGTTATTACCGCGCACGCGCAGGTCGGTCATAGTGTTGGTGGGTTTTTCCAGGATATCTCATTGGTAGCCGGATGCTGCATTTGTTTGAGCCTGGTTGCAGGCAACATGGGGGTTGGTATGTTATGTTATAGATGCATGAGGAACAGGAAGTAAAGTTTACTCATTCTCTATTGAAAAGGGAGGATCCTCCGACCAGACGGGTGTTGTGTCTGGTGATGCGGACGGTTGATGTCGGGACGTTGTATATGTGCTGTAGTCGCGCGGTAAACTCTAATTGCGCGATGCAGGATTTTTGCGTGACATTATGTCATTGTGATGCGTAGTTCTTATGTGGCGATGTAGATGCCGCCACAATATTTTTTTTTTTAACTGTAAATATTTTATCTTTTACCAGGTTTACGCGCGGTAAACTGTTAAAATGGTATCAAAATGTAGCTGTGGAACACAAACAGTAGCTTACTCTACTAGCACTATGTATTTTGTAACTCTAATAAAGTTTTTTAGTCTGTGACAAGGTAACGAACGTTTTTCATTATAAACGACCTACCTACCACCTGACCTACCTACCACCTGACCTACCTACCACCTGACCTACCTACCACCTGACCTACCTACCACCTGACCTACCTACCACCTGACCTACCTACCACCTGACCTACCTACCACCTGACCTACCTACCACCTGACCTACCTACCACCTGACCTACCTACCACCTGACCTACCTACCACCTGACCTACCTACCACCTGACCTACCTACCACCTGACCTACCTACCACCTGACCTACCTACCACCTGACCTACCTACCACCTGACCTACCTACCACCTGACCTACCTACCACCTGACCTACCTACCACCTGACCTACCTACCACCTGACCTACCTACCACCTGACCTACCTACCACCTGACCTACCTACCACCTGACCTACCTACCACCTGACCTACCTACCACCTGACCTACCTACCACCTGACCTACCTACCACCTGACCTACCTACCACCTGACCTACCTACCACCTGACCTACCTACCACCTGACCTACCTACCACCTGACCTACCTACCACCTGACCTACCTACCACCTGACCTACCTACCACCTGACCTACCTACCACCTGACCTACCTACCACCTGACCTACCTACCACCTGACCTACCTACCACCTGACCTACCTACCACCTGACCTACCTACCACCTGACCTACCTACCACCTGACCTACCTACCACCTGACCTACCTTGCCATGAACCCAGTGGCACCAGTGATGAGCAGCTCTCTCCCGCGAAGTACTGCTGACCTACCTACCACCTGACCTACCTTGCCCATGAACCCAGTGGCACCAGTGATGAGCAGCTCTCTCCCGCGAAGTACTGCTGACCTACCTACCACCTGACCTACCTTGCCATGAACCCAGTGGCACCAGTGATGAGCAGCTCTCTCCCGCGAAGTACTGCTGACCTACCTACCACCTGACCTACCTTGCCATGAACCCAGTGGCACCAGTGATGAGCAGCTCTCTCCCCGCGAAGTACTGCTGACCTACCTACCACCTGACCTACCTTGCCCATGAACCCAGTGGCACCAGTGATGAGCAGCTCTCTCCCGCGAAGTACTGCTGACCTACCTACCACCTGACCTACCTTGCCATGAACCCAGTGGCACCAGTGATGAGCAGCTCTCTCCCGCGAAGTACTGCTGACCTACCTACCACCTGACCTACCTTGCCATGAACCCAGTGGCACCAGTGATGAGCAGCTCTCTCCCCGCGAAGTACTGCTGACCTACCTACCACCTGACCTACCTTGCCATGAACCCAGTGGCACCAGTGATGAGCAGCTCTCTCCCGCGAAGTACTGCTGACCTACCTACCACCTGACCTACCTTGCCATGAACCCAGTGGCACCAGTGATGAGCAGCTCTCTCCCCGCGAAGTACTGCAGCTGACCTACCTACCACCTGACCTACCTTGCCATGAACCCAGTGGCACCAGTGATGAGCAGCTCTCTCCCGCGAAGTACTGCTGACCTACCTACCACCTGACCTACCTTGCCCATGAACCCAGTGGCACCAGTGATGAGCAGCTCTCTCCCGCGAAGTACTGCTGACCTACCTACCACCTGACCTACCTTGCCATGAACCCAGTGGCACCAGTGATGAGCAGCTCTCTCCCCGCGAAGTACTGCTGACCTACCTACCACCTGACCTACCTTGCCCATGAACCCAGTGGCACCAGTGATGAGCAGCTCTCTCCCGCGAAGTACTGCTGACCTACCTACCACCTGACCTACCTTGCCATGAACCCAGTGGCACCAGTGATGAGCAGCTCTCTCCCGCGAAGTACTGCTGACCTACCTACCACCTGACCTACCTTGCCATGAACCCAGTGGCACCAGTGATGAGCAGCTCTCTCCCCGCGAAGTACTGCTGACCTACCTACCACCTGACCTACCTTGCCATGAACCCAGTGGCACCAGTGATGAGCAGCTCTCTCCCGCGAAGTACTGCTGACCTACCTACCACCTGACCTACCTTGCCATGAACCCAGTGGCACCAGTGATGAGCAGCTCTCTCCCCGCGAAGTACTGCAGCTGACCTACCTACCACCTGACCTACCTTGCCATGAACCCAGTGGCACCAGTGATGAGCAGCTCTCTCCCGCGAAGTACTGCTGACCTACCTACCACCTGACCTACCTTGCCCATGAACCCAGTGGCACCAGTGATGAGCAGCTCTCTCCCGCGAAGTACTGCTGACCTACCTACCACCTGACCTACCTTGCCATGAACCCAGTGGCACCAGTGATGAGCAGCTCTCTCCCGCGAAGTACTGCTGACCTACCTACCACCTGACCTACCTTGCCATGAACCCAGTGGCACCAGTGATGAGCAGCTCTCTCCCCGCGAAGTACTGCTGACCTACCTACCACCTGACCTACCTTGCCATGAACCCAGTGGCACCAGTGATGAGCAGCTCTCTCCCGCGAAGTACTGCTGACCTACCTACCACCTGACCTACCTTGCCATGAACCCAGTGGCACCAGTGATGAGCAGCTCTCTCCCCGCGAAGTACTGCAGCTGACCTACCTACCACCTGACCTACCTTGCCATGAACCCAGTGGCACCAGTGATGAGCAGCTCTCTCCCGCGAAGTACTGCTGACCTACCTACCACCTGACCTACCTTGCCCATAAACCCAGTGGCTCCAGTGATGAACACCTCTCTCCCCGCGAAGTACTCGGGGATGAGCGGGGGGGTCGGCGGCTGCGGGGTGGGGTGGGGCACCATCGTGATCTACTTCGGTTGTCACCTGAAGAACATGCAACGAAAACACATTATAATCGGCCATTAATAAACTTTACACATTAAGGGCAGGGAGAGGGTCAACATCGTGTGCCATCGTGTGACAAAGGGTGGGAGACGAGTCATAGGCTTCGTGATTGTAGGTATATGTATAAATCTATTAAAACTCTAAACTTCAAGTTACCCATTCAATATTTGTTATACTAACACTATGGACTCTAAACTTAATTTAAAAATGTAAAAAAAAATACCGTTCCCTTATCTCCGAAGTTTGCAAAGATAAAAATCTGAAATTATTCTATGTGATAGAAGTTTATATACAGATTACAGGAAAAATAAAACGATGTCTCTAAATAGAGCACTTTTCACACACACGCACACTTTCAGAAATCGGAACGGAACCCTCGGTGCGCGAGTCCGACTCGCTCTTGGCCGGTTTTTTTTTGCTCTTTGCTTTCGCCAGGTTGAAGGAGAAGCAAAGGTATTAAGCCGATAAACAGCCTAATATGAAAAATAGAAAATTCAAATATTTTCGCGTTTAGAACACAAATAAATGTCAATTTTTTCATAAACTTTTTTTATAGTAATAATCACAGTTTTTGATGATATTCTATTTATAAACATTATTTAAATATTCAAAAAATATTAACGCCGTAAAGACGCATACATCTTTGCCGAGATTAAAAAAAAACATTCACCTCCGAAAATAGAGAGTTGTGAATAGAGGCATTGAACCAACTTGGACTAAGTATAGGTATAAGTTATCTGTGGCAATTTTTATTCCCGCACACTTGCGGGATAGTGAAAAATCGCACGCGTGTGAAATACATTTCATTGTGAACCTAATCGTAGTGCGATATGAACCAGTTTTCGAGGAATTGTATTGAAAAAGTAATTTATTCAAACTAGGCTGAGAATAGCACTTTTCTAACGTCAAAATTACCCCCACTTCTTAGAGCTTTAGCTTTTTTTTTTTTTTTTTTGTTTGAGGGTGGAAATCATCAAATAACTTCTCCCGCTCTGGGAGGAGCGGAAGGGCGTGTCAGACTTTTACTGACTAAAACCCACCCGTGTTCCTTCAGTTGCCTATGCTAGGGCCGCGGTATCTTCTTCAAACAACCCGCGACCCCAGCGGCTAGAGCTTTAGCTGGGAAGAAGAAGTGGCGGAACAAACTGTCCAGCAGCATAGCTGTTTGTTCAGTTAGAAGAACTTGATTCTATACAATTATCTCACAAGCATTTACTGGAAACCAAAATATATTATCCATAGAATATTATTATCACCAGCAATGACATTATACATATCTGGCTTAGAATACCTACGTTAGGCGGCTGGTTACATTAAGTAAGTAGAATATCAACATCAATAGCACTCAGATATTCAAATATTAAATATGAAGTTAACTGACTTGGTCTTACTCCACCGGATAGTAATACATACTTAGAGTAACACATTATTGGGTTATTATTATTATTATCATTATTTGTGGGTGTTTTTCTATCTATAATATGTATGCATTTACAAAAAAAAAAAAAAAATGTATATAAGTAGTTTATCAGCCATCTCGTTACCATAACACAAGCATTAGGTTGCTTAGCTTGGGACTAGATGGCGTTGTGTGAAATGTCCAAGGATATTATTATTATTTTTTTTAAAGTGTCTTTGACGTATCTCGGGACCCTGGGGTCCCGGACTTTTGGAAGGCGTACGAGGGGCCGAAGCCAACTCGCAGAGGCCCCTTAGACAATTTTAAATTATGAGGAGGCACCAACCGACGATTATCCCTGTATACACTATGCAAGTGCACCCAAGGACAACCCCCGGTTGGTGCAGGACTATTGCGGAACATGGAAACAAAACATATTGGGCTATGGGTTTGGGTGGCTGTGGACTGGTTACCTAGAACTATGAAAGGACTATGGCCCCTGCCTGATCAATGTTTTATTATTATACACGGAAAAAAAATGGCAGGGGGTGACTTGCACACTCAATAATGGGCCCCCGAAAACGGTCGCTAGCACATAGTGTCGTAGCGGCAAGGGGGCAACATGTCCTGAGGTGCTTGTGAGGAGTGGAGAGGTATCCCACGGTTCTCAGAACAATCCCAGAGCCCGGAAGATGGTCAAGATCCCTACAAACACTTACTGGAATACTTCCTTCCTCCGAGCACGTTTGCTCTTGCGAATCTCCACTCAAGCCAGCCAATAAAGGCAAGAATGAGGTGGGAGCTCTGTTCCCGTCATTGTTCACTCCAGCCGGCCAATAAAGGCAAGCGAGAGGTGAGGAACAAGACTTCTCCCGGGAGATAGGGTCCATGGGGTCGCTACTGCCCAACAGCTCGCCACATGCTGCCCTGCGGGTTTCTGTATCTCTCTTGGTCTGGCTTCTCATCCTAGACCTGTTCCGGCAGAGTAAACTCTACAGGAACAGATCTAGAATTCGGAGCGCGCAAGCCCCACCACGACGTCAACGTAGAGATACTGCGGTGGGGTTATTATTATTATTATGTCTTGACAATTCTCGGGACCCTGGAGTCCCGGACCTTTAGAAGGCGTACGAGGGGCCAAAGCCAACTCGCAGAGGCCCGTTAGACGCTTTCAATGAAATGAGGCACCAACCGACGATTATCCCTGTACGCACTATGCAAGTGCACCCAAGGACAACCCCCGGTTGGTACAGGACTATTGCAGTATATGGAAATAAAGAGATTGGACTATGGATTTGAGTGGCTAAAGTGGACTGGTTGCCTAGAACCATGAAAGGACTATGGCCCCTGCCGGATCAATGTTTTTTAATACACGGATAAAATGGCAGGGGGTGACTTGCACACACAATAATGGGCCCCCGAAAAGGTCGCTAGCACATAGTGTCGTAGCGGCAAGGGGGCAACATGTCCTGAGGTGCTTGTGAGGAGTGGAGAGGTATCCCACGGTTCTCAGAACAATCCCAGAGCCCGGAAGATGGTCAAGATCCCTACAAACACTTACTGGAATACTTTCTTCCTTCGAGCACGTTTGCTCTTGCGAATCTCCACTCAAACCGGCCAATAAAGGCAAGAAAGAGGTGGGAGCTCAGTTCCTCGTCAGTGGTCACTCCAGCCGGCCAATAAAGGCAAGCGAGAGGTGAGGAACAAGACTTCTCCCGGGAGATAGGGTCCGTGGGGTCGCTACTGCCCAACAGCTCGCCACATGCTGCCCTGCGGGTTTCTGTATCTCTCTTGGTCTGGCTCCTCATCCTAGACCTGTTCCGGCAAAGTGAACTCTACCGGCACAGACCTAAAATTCGGAGCGCGCAAGCCCCACCACGACGTCAACGTAGAGATACTGCGGTGGGGTTATTATTATTATTATTACCTTATGATCTTTACCACAGACCACTATTACTCCTAGCGGACGTCTGTACACTTCGGCGTCGCGGGCAGAACTGGCTGCGCACGGCCGTCCTCACTTTTGCAATAATACTGTCACGCCTCACCGCGTCACGTCCGTCGCCCGCCGGCCGTTTACATGATTTGTCACAAGATGGCGGTAGTTGATAGAAATAAATGCGTCTATCTTGAAGGTTGTGTACTGAGTATATTAAAATCCTAACACTTGGAATGTTTTAATAATTCATAGTTCTTTGTTTTATGTAAATTGCATGTGTATCAATATATGTGTATAAATATTCAATACAATGTAAAAATTGTTTTATGAATAAATAAATGATAAATGATGAATTAATGTTTTCGTCTACTAATGCTGATTGTTAAAGTTATTCTGAAGCCGGTGGCTGGAGATAATAGATAATAGTTGATCACTAATTATTAACTGCAGCGCCATTTAACTGGTAAGTCAGTTGTCATGAATATTTTCAATTCATAAAATGTACCTACTTTCCGAATTCATCTCTGACATTACTGAAAACTTCGTGACGAAACCTGTACCTTTCGATACAGTCTTCATAATGTGCACATTTTGAAATTAGTGAAAACAATGCTTAATTTTATCGATGGAAAAATGTTTAAAAAACCGGCCAAGTGCGTGTCGGACTACGCACAATAAAGGGTTCCGTAGTTGGGATGAAATTATCCCAAGAACAAACTTAACATTGTAGTTGAAAAACATGTTCACCCATACATTCCAACAGTAAATGTAAGTTTGTACTCATAATATTGAGAGATTTACCATGTTATGTTATGTTAAGATCATAAACTTCTTATAGGTTTTCCTGTAATCTACAGGTATAGAACTATATTCTGTATTTTTTTCAAAATTTTAGGCTCAGTAGTTTCGGAGATAAGGGGGGGGAATGGTCAATTTTCGTCTACTTTCTTAAATAACTTTAAAACTATTTATTTTAAAATTATAAAAAAAATATATTTGAAACCCTCATAGTAAGCTCTTTTATTTGATATGTCACACAGTACAGTTTGCAAATCTTTTTTTTTTTAATTTTCTTATTTGCTCCCTAAAAGTGACCTCCATATTCAAAATTCATTTATTTACTTTAGCCGAACGTGTTTGGGTTACAGAAATCCGTATGTGTACCAAATTTCAACTGAATCTGTCCATTAGGTTCGGAGCAAATTGGCTGTGACACACGGACAGACAGACACACAAGTGATCCTATAAGGCTTCCGTTTTTTCCTTTTGAGGTACGAAACCCTAAAAATCCAAAAAAAAAATGAGTGTCTACTTGCTGAAGTATTGTATGCAGCAGTGCGCAAGGCCTTTCTTTAGCAGTTCATACGAGACGCTGGGACTGAGTTATAAACGTAGCATTTTTACTTTTGGAAAGAATTATTTCAAGTAATAAAAAAAACCAGTCAAGAGCGAGTCGGACTCGCGCACCGAGGGTTCCGTTCCGATTTCTGAAAAAGTGTGCTGTTAAGAGACATCGTTTTATTTTTCCTGTAATCTTTACATAAACTTCTATCACATAGAATAATTTCAGATTTTTATCTTTGTAAACTTCGGAGATAAGGGGGGGGGAACGGTATTTTTTTTTACATTTTTCATCAAAAGTCGAAAATAATGCGGCCTAAAAAAAAAAACAAAAAATTGTTTGAGAATGTCCAAACAGCGTTCTTTTTTATGATACCCCACATGCCCTAGTAGTCCCACTTTGAATTTTTAAGACCCCCTTTCAGTCCCTGTTACAAAAAATAAATATAAATATTTTTATTTCTTTCTTATTTGCAAAATAGTTGGGTAAACGTCATCTAAAACTGTTCCAAATTTCAAGTTGATAGCATTAGTAGTTCTTGAGATATCCAGCAGTGACAGACAGACAGACAGACTGAGTCACACCATAAGGGTTCCTTTTTTACCATTTTGGTACGGAACCCTAAAAAGGTAGATAATAGGAGGTTTTATTGAGAAATTTTACAAGTATTCTAAAAATCGGTGAAATTATGATTGGTTTTCCATCGGAGGATGTTTTTTTACGTTTACATATACGTGATTAACTTATATACCTATTATGTAAAGGGTTTTCCTACATGGGGTGCATTCGACACTTGAGGGGACAGGGGTCACAACAGCGAACAAGAATTTAAAAGAAACTATAAAAAAGTTTTTATTTTTAGATTTTTTTAAATATTTTTCCATCGATAAAATTAAGCATATAGTTTCCCTCATAACTTTCACCTTTATATTATAAAGACGCGCGCCACGTTTTTCGAGTTCACCTGGGCCTCAAGTCTGCTATTACAATAGTGTCAGAATGGTCTATCATTGATTTCATAATTGTTGATTTTGACAAGTTTGGTAATCTACTAATATAGTGGTGTCATAATGGCGTCATTATGACTTTCCAATGGTCAACCACTGACACTCCATTGTATGAAATTATGAATTTAGCAGATTACGAACTTTTAGCAAAATGACAATGCAGTGACAATGGGATCGTGTTGGAATGTAAAAAATAGCAGACTGTATGTGGTGGTGGTGTGTGTTGTAGTGTGTATGTCCTCTTGGGGCATCAAGACCCCCGAGGGTTAATTTATCCTTTTTAGGACGCATAAATACGTGATTTTCGGATTAATTTTTTAATTTACATTAAAAATATTGTTTCTTTTCGTTTTCTTATGTGTACTTCTGTATCGATTTGTCTGTCTGTTGGTCATGTTAGACTTTAGAACGGACTATCAAAAAATTTAATGTCTGTACTATTGACCGTTGAGGAGTTCTCTGGTCTGGAGCCAGTCCTGGTGCAGCAGACAGGTCATGGTGGACTTTAGAATGCATTGTCATCGAGTTGTGAGCTACCCTGAAAGTTTCAGTCGGATAACTCATCGAGAAGTGCCCGAAATTTGAGTTGCAAGATGCCACCCGGAAACACAGACAAACAAGAATAACGTGGTATAATACATATATTATGTATGAATATTATTTCACAAAAATACAGTCGTACTATCTCTTGACTGTAGTCAGAAGCCCGAAAGTCTGGGCCTGGTTTTTAGAGGTCAGATAGACAGTCGCTCCATGTAAAATACTGGTTTACAGCTGTATCCGGTTAGATTGAAAGCCAACCCTGATGTATGTAGGTATAGTTGGGAAAAGAATAGGTAGATGAATTATAGGTCCCCTCATCACACAATTCTCTAGCTAGACATATTGCCTAGATCTTCCATTCGTCCGCTAAGACAGGTTTAGCATCCATGAGCGCGTTGGGCGCGAGGGAACGGACTGTGTGTGACCAATATCCTTTACTTTTCCAAGGTTTTCCTGAACCATGGTGAAGATAGAACCTATGGATCCTGCCCAGGAGTTCGAAGCCAAGCTCCTGCTTCGTAACAAGGCGATGCATGAAGCGACGGATCGCGGAGACTCTGCCGTGCAGCAGTTCTACCGCGGCGCCGCCGTGTTCGTGACGGGAGGGTCCGGCTTCCTCGGCAAGCAGCTCATCGAGAAACTCTTCAGGTGAGGATGGCATCAACGTCTTTAAAGTAGGGGTTTTTATAATCGTTAGCAGGGGGTGATGAGCAGGGCAGGTCAAGGTGACAGTTTTAGCAGTGGCACCACACATGGTACGAAATTATGACGACCTTGGGACGACACTTCGTTTTTCGTCTTAAATTGCCTTCCAGTGTATCTGTGATATAACACCCCAGGTGGACGTAGCTTGGTTTGCAACAATAAGATAATCCTATCACTATGAATATCAAGTTTTGAACATACCAAGGCTATTGATTTTTGAAGTGTAGGTACTAATCTGTTATTATAATGTTGTGCGGGTATGATACAGTAATTACGTTGGATATGATTGTCATCTTATACCACTAGATGGCGTTGCATTTTGTATGGCTTCGACGAACCATTTATTTTGTTAAACATTGATTTTACATTTATAGTTATGCATTCATTAATTCCTGTATTGTAAGTAACGTTAAATCGAATATTTAAAAGAATTTTAGAATTGTTTTGGTTTTTAATTAAGATTTCAATGAATGATATTGATTTACAAAACGAGATGGCGCGCTACGGCCCATTTGCACCTCCAACTTGTATATCAGTGGGCTACGTCGATTAATTTATTAATTTTTAATTGTGTGAAATGTCCAAGAATATTATTATTATATATTTTTTTTCTTTAAGTTTACATATCTCGGTACCCTGAGGTCCCGGACCTTTGAAGGCGTACGAGGGGCCGAAGCCAACTCGCAGAGGCCCCTTAGACAATTTTAAATTATGAGGAGGCACCAACCGACAGTTATCCCTGTATGCACTATGCATACAAAACGTATGTGGCGATGGGTTTCGGTGACTGTGGACTGGTTACCTAGAACTATGAAAGGACTATGGCCCCTGCCTGATCAATGTTTTACTATACACGGAAAACAAAATGGCAGGGGGTGACTTGCACACTCAATAATGGGCCCCCGAAAACAGTGGCTAGCACATAGTGTCGTAGCGGCAAGGGAGCAACATGTCCTGAGGTGCTTGTGAGGAGTGGAGAGGTATTCCATGGTTCTCAGAACAATCCCAGAGCCCGGAAGATGGTCAAGATCCCTACAAACACTTACTGGAATACTTCCTTCCTCCGAGCACGTTTGCTCTTGCGAATCTCCACTCAAGCCTGTCAATAAAGGCAAGCGATAGGTGAGTAACAAGACTTCTCCCGGGAGATAGGGTCCGTGGGGTCGCTACTGCCCAACAGCTCGCCACATGCTGCCCTGTGGGTTTCTGTATCTCTCTTGGTCTGGCTCCTCATTCTAGACCTGTTCCGGCAGAGTAAACTCTACAGGCACAGACCTAGAATTCGGAGCACGCAAGCCCCACCACGACGTCAACGTAGACTGCGGTGGGGTTATTATTGTTATTATTATTTCGTCAAATGGATACTCCCATAACATTCTAATTTAATGTTATTTACTTCTAGAGCAACGCAGGTGTCGAAAGTCTTCATCTTGCTGAGACCTAAGAAGGGGAAACCCATCGAACAGAGGCTGACTGAAATGTTACAGGATCCCGTGAGTAATTTTAATCCATACGAATGTTATAAATGTGAAAGTATGTAACTCTGTCTTTCTATCTATCCTTTTTTCCACGCCAAACCATAGAACCGATCGTTATGTTTGACGGAGCCTGGAACCTGGAGTCACACACACACGCACACACACTACACACTGGACACAGGCTACTTTATCTATCTATGTATATAAATAAAAAGGGAAGTCTTGACTGACTCATCAACGCCCAGCCCAAACCCTAGAAAGCTGAAATTTTGCACAGAGGTTCCCTTTATAATGTAGACAAGGAATAAGGAAGGAGTTCCCGGTCGCAGGTTCCCTTGGGATATTTTCCGACATCCACGCTGGCGAAGCCACGGGCAAAACCTAGTCTTAGATATTAAATTTGGACTAAAAACATTAACCTCCTTTTGAGGTCCACCACAGTCAGGGGGCTTCGGGCGCCTAGACAAAATTCCCTTTTTAAGCTGCAAGCGGCTCCTGCCCAATCTAGGGGATCCAAACGCCTCTTGCCGGAGGCTTTACGCGGGGGTCGTGCGGTCCATGGCCCTTTACTACCTGGCACTGGTGTGGGCGCGTTACTTGAGGCTGCGACCGCCGCCGGTTGAACGACTCTCAGAGGATCATGGCCGTCCGGCTAGTCCGGGGATACCGCACGGTCTCCGGTGAAGCGGCGAGCCTCCTTGCCGGATCTCTCTCTCGTGGGAGTGGCACGAGGAGGCGAAACACCGGGGCGTAACTCCGCTGCCGCGAGAAATCACTGTATAGCGGACAGAGCTCAGGCGGGGTCTCATGGAGACGACATGGAGAGTGCGACTGTCGCAACCCAGCGCTGGGCACGCCACAATTGCGGCGATAAGTAAAGGAAAAAAAAACAGCTGTTCCCTACATTATAACTCGTCAAAATGTGTCGTGGAGCAGCCAATTTATTTTTAGGTACCTTACACGGATTTGAAGTGTGTGGGTGCTCTGCCATTACCTTCCTTCATGTAACATGAGACAGAATAACGTTCGTCCAGTTCGCGGATGGGTGACCATCCATTTCATATCAAGACCCCTCCGTGCCTTGAAAAGCATGTTAAGCCGTCATTCGTAGATTTGACAGTAGTTACGAGTCGTCAGAACCCCGAAAGTCTGAAAACCTGACTTACCAAGGGGTATCGCGTTACTCAGTAAATGGGTTGTGGAGGTCAGATAGGCAGTAGTTCCATGTAAAATACCTACTGGTATTCAGCTGCATCCGGTTAGACTGGAAGCCGGCCCCTACATATTTGGGTAAAGGTTAGATAGATGATGATGACAACTCTACAATAATTTCCAGGTGTACGACATGCTTAAAGAGAAACAACCAAACTTCGCAGAGAAGATCGTGCCGGTGGCAGGTGATGCTGCTGAGCTCAGACTGGGCCTGAGCGAGACGGACTGGGACATGATCACTGAAGAGGTTAGTGTCTACCGTGGGAGTCCTGCATCGGTACTTATTCACAGCCATTAGTCAGGCTCTAGTGTCGAAAATGACACATTTTCGATTACTTGATTTGCCTTGCTGCAGACGGCAACAGGCTGTCGGAAGAATAGTGGCCGTCTGTTTGATTTAAGGCGAAGTCATTCGGGTCTGTAGGCCTTTGAAACGCCACCTCCACCTCGCCTAAATGGGTGAGGGACAGTTCCAACGGCTACCTGAGGGTCATTGCTGAAAGGGTAGAAAGTCCTCTACGGAGGCAGTGGATACACATCCACGTTAGATAATAGTTCCTCTTGTATATATGTACTAACATTTATTTTTAAGTTCTTTTAAATGTATTTACTAGTAACACTATATGGGTACATTAGTCAGAATTAAAGAAATTGAATTTGAATTTGAATTAAATGCAGAGCGACGTATTTATTCACGCGTCGCCGACAAATTCGCGGAAAATCCTTGCCAATGTAAAAAAAAAATTACTTTTACGTTCGATTTTTTTTACACGACTGCCTAAAAAAAGGAGTGTTATGTTTTCAGGGTTCATGTATGTTTGTGAGTTTCTTTATTCCACCATAACTTCTAAACGGCTTGACCGATATCAATGTGTGTGGTATCGTTAGAAGCGTTGAGTTATTCCGGGTAACATAGGCTGGTAAAAATTTAAAAAAATATAGTGGGGTGATCATGGTTCATGAAAAAACATGGATTTTTTCCATAAAAATTTAACTACATACGTATACCTACTATCATCGTCTAGTACTTGCTTATTATATAACAAAAATATGTAACAGTAGTATTATTCATTCATTCATTCATCTATTATATAAAATTCAAAGTCCTGGTTGACTGACTGCTGATATATCAACGCACAGCACAAACCGCTGGACCTAGAAACTTACAATTTTGCACACAGATACCTTATACAGTGTATGCATCCATTAAGGAAGTATTTTTGGAAATTCCATCCCTAAAGAGTTAAAATAGGTGATGAAAGTTTGTATGAAAAATCATATTCCTTGAGTTAATAGACTTGAAACTTGGCACAAATTTATCAAATCAAATCAAATCAAAATCAATTATTTCAATCCATTTAGATCATGTTATATGTTCAAATTAATCACAATAAATAAATATGAAAATTAATTAAATAATATAAATAAAATTAAAATTGTAAAATTAAATCAAAATCATAAAATCAAATCAAAATCGAAAAATTAAAATAAAAAGGGGGTGATATATGAGATGAAAGTTTGTATGGGAAACCCAGCAATTCTTAAGTTAGGAATATGAAAATTCAAATTTATGCTTTTGGTAGGAAATAAAGAAATATGCGATTAAGCGTTTTTGTAAAATCATCAGGCAAAAAAAAGGCAGGGGGTGATATAGGGGATGAAAGTTTGTATGGGGAACCGAGCATTTCTTAACTTAGTGATATATTATGAAAATCCAGGTTTATGATTTTTGTAGGAAATAAAGAAATATAGGGTTCAGGGTTTTTGAAAAATCATCCCCTAAGGGCGTAAAATAGGGGTTGATTTAAAAATCCACAAAACTGCCCGGATTTCGCTAAAATTTGGCAAGGCTATAGATAGTATCCTGGGAAAGAACATAAGCTACTTTTTGTTTTAAAAAATAATCCTACAGGGGGTTATATAGGGGATGAAAGTTTGTATGGGAAACCCAGCATTTCTTAAGTTAGTGATATTTATGAAAATTCAAGTTTATGATTTTGGTAAGAAATAAAGAAATATGTGATTAAGCGTTTTTGAAAAATCATACCCTAAGGGGGTAAAATAGGGGCTGATTTTAAAATTCACAAAACTGCACGAATTCCGACAAAGTTTGGCAAGGTTGTAGATAGCATCCTGGGGAAGAACATAGGCTACATTTTGTCTTAAAACATAAGTTAGGGATATGAAAATTCAAATTTATGCTTTTGGTAGGAACTAAAGCAATATGTGGTACAGCGTTTTTGAAAAATCATCCCATAATGGAGTATAATAATATGGGTTGATTTTAAAATTCACAAATAATATTAAAATGTTTGTGTACCTACCTCTTTTTAAGAGATTTAAGGGATTGGAAATGTAGTCATAGTTCGGATCTTGACTTCTTCAGGTAACATTTGGTCTTTAGGTATTTCATTCGATGTTTTTCATACGGTTTTCACCAATGGCCGGAGTGATTCATGATGGTTTTTTGTAAATTGGCTGAAATATGAAAATGATTGTTGAAAAATCATGCTGACTGGGAGCTTTAAGCCCACCGATATATCGCAGCGATTTGAGTTCGCATAGTCATATCGGACGGCCCTACGTTTTCCACATGAACGTTCCCATGGGGTATTTTCCGACATAACGCGGGCGAAGTCGCGGGAAAAGCTAGTGTTTGATATTATTAAATCGTGACATTTTATGGAGTACTAATGGACTTTGTGTTAAATTCGTATTTTGGCTTTTTTTTTTCTCTTTTCTTTCTTTTCTATTTTGACATTAATTAATGTAAGTATTTATGATCTTAATTTCAACATTTATATTTTTTTTCTCGATTTTCACATTAGTTTAATAATTAATAACATAAATACAAATGTATTTATGTTATTAATTATTAAACTAATACTAACTAGTACTACTTAATTAAATTAAATTGAAATTGTATGTATTGTTAGCCTGAATGTTAATATGACACATTTGCACACCATATGTAATGTTAGAACATTCTAGCAAATAAATTAATTTGAATTTGAATCGCGAAACAACAGTTCTGGAGTGAGAACAACCCCTAAATCACCCTGCGTGACTCGTAATAATATAATAATAGATAATCTGATTGAGTGAGTCCATCAGACATATTATATCGGGTTGTTCTCGTCTGGCTAACGGCGAGTACTTGCACAGACATAACCAAGTCGCCAGGATTATTCACCAGCAACTTGCTTTGAAATATAAGCTTGTGGACTCTGAGGTACCGTATTACAAGTATGTGCCCGACCCAGTTCTCGAAAATGACCATGTCACGTTGTACTGGGATCGGTCTATCATTACTGACAG
This sequence comes from Cosmia trapezina, assembly GCA_905163495.3. NCBI lineage: Eukaryota > Metazoa > Arthropoda > Insecta > Lepidoptera > Noctuidae > Cosmia > Cosmia trapezina. The sequence goes on from LR991049.1 coordinate 14,601,350, forward strand.
GACTATTGTAGCCAATAAGCCTGATATAGTGGTGATAGATCGATTAGCGCGCCCCGCAATGATTGTCGATGTTACCATTCCACATGACCAAAATCTCGTGAAAGCTGAGAAAGAGAAACAAATAAAATATCTCGACTTAGCTCACGAGGTTGTTGACATGTGGAATGTGGACTCGGCTGTCATTGTGCCGATTGTAGTAACGGCCAACGGCCGAAAGCCTCGACCAACATCTTTCGAGGCTCTCGTTAGGCGGTTGGATCAAGGGCCAGATTCAGAAGGCAGTACTCCTCGATACGGCTCGTATTGTGAGGAGGTTCCTATCTCTGCAGCCCTAACCACCGGTAGCTTGGACCCTGCTCCCGACACCGGCGGACCACTATTTTTATATTTTTAAATGTTTTTTATTTATTTTTTAAGAAATATTTAAAAATGTATTTTATAAGGAAAAAATATAAATAAACGAAATGATAATATTATAATAATATTAGATAATACATACAATGTAGATGGGCCATAGAGGTATAAAATGGTAGATAGAAATGAAATACTAAATACAAGCACAGTCCTAAGTTGTAAAAGAGCTCAAAACAGATCACTAGAACACAACGAAGCAACGAACGAAACTTGCACATTTATAAAGTGTAGCTAATATAACAAAAATAATAATTACGATTTGGAATCAAAATTAAATGGAATAAATGTAATTCCTGAAATTGTTCTTATTGTTCTTGTTCTTAATATCAATTAGGTTCGAAACGGAAGAAATGTTATCAACAGTCAACGGCACTGACTGTTTCTGTCTATTATCACAGATGAAGGCTCGTCCTCCATAAAATACGGCGAAAATAAGTAACTTTGTTTCCATGTTTTACAGTAACTCGGTATAGCACCTTTTTTATGTAAAAAAATACACAATAATCTAGAATATACTCGTACATAAGTAGTGATTTAATGTGTCCTGAAATCTGTTTTTAGTTTGTAGCACTAAAGAAGAAAGAAGGCTAAACCCAGGTCTATTTCTGTGTCTATATCTTCGAGTTTTTACCATATTACTCCTACAGTTTTCATTAAAAGTGTTCATAAATTTAACAGTTCTTTACAAAATAATAAGGAATGATTTCATGTGATTACTTTTTTAGTCCAATCCCTAGATTTTTTGTAAATCGGTAATTACTTCATACGCCACTCTTGCTACGACACAATAAAGTGCAATTCAGGTCGCACAACACTTATTACCTACAGGTATATTCCCCTACAAGTTGCCTCTCTTTCTATCGCGTAACTCTTATGCCTTCTGCCTCGTTAGGGTTGTCTTCTGTTACGACGCGGCGCGTGAGTGAGTATCGAACTAACGTGCTCCCGGCCGCGCGAGTTAATGAAGTGAGACTCAGATTTAAAATAAAGTATATTTTATTTTAAATGTTACACAAGTTGTTAGTTCTAGTACAAGTTTGGAAAGACGTCGAATACAGTGAAGTCCTTGCTTATATAGTTTATGATAAAGAGTGAAGCCTCGTGGGGATGGAATCTTAGTGGTGATAACAGAGCACTTTCAGGATGAGTAATACAGATTGGCGCGGTTGCTTGATGACAGGGTGTCTTAATCTTAATCTAGTTGAGGTATGTCGAACTGAGTAGTTACGTGGTGACTCGATCACGATAATAGTATGACGTGCTTGTTTGATGACGAGACGTCCTTATCTTCATCTAGTTGAGGTATGTCATCTTGTGCTGTGCTGGTAGGGTCGTGATATTTACAGCTCCCTCCCAATCTCGAGTATATTCGTCTGGCTTGACGAATTACGCAGGTGATGATGAAGACAGATATCACGCTAGAAAGTATATAGAGTCCTATGCTAAGCTGGGACGTTTGAGTTGTAATAAGTTGGTGTCTTCGTAGGGTTTCTATTTGTTTGATTACGTCATCTTCATTTGTGGCCATTGCAATGGGGTAGTCGTTGATTGTTTCTGTTTCAAGTCCTTGATAGATTGTGATTGTAGTTTTTTCTTCTTGTGTGAAGCATTCGGTATTATCCTCAATGTAAGATCCTATCAGGACCATTTTTCTTTTGTTGCACCTATCATTGATTGTGGTTTCTTCAAGGTTCCATCTATAGTAAAGGTTGTCTTTGATTTTTCTGGAATAAACTATAGGGCAGAATATTAATAATTCTTCGCAGGTACTTTGCTGACGCAGAATGCTGTTCCGAACGCATTCCTTGGGTAATCGAGTGTTGCAAATGCTCTGTTTGCAATCAGTCGCTTCGTACACTTGATCATCTCTTACAAGATATTGGCCAGACATAAGGTTAGGGATAGTGCAATGAGTTTTATTCTTATTTATTATAGGAAGGATTTGTTCTAAATTATAGGTATTTTGGGATAAGATTGGTATAGGTAATTGGAAGATCATTATATTTGATTGTAGTGTTACATGTGGTTTGATTTGGGCTTCTAGCTGGAGTATATTTCTTAATATGTTTATTTCTTTGGGTACTCTATTTATACTCTCTGTTAGATGTACTTGGTCTATAATTGAAGGGTGTAGTATATCGTGTTGGGCGAATACATAGGCTTCGTTGAGATTGTTACATATGTCGGTTAAGCTTTGATAACTAAACAATAATTCAGATGTAACACTATTGTTTATATTATTTTGCAAATATTCGTGTGTCAGATCATTTATGTGAGATGAGAGATTACTAATTTTTTTATTCAAGCCTTCAAGCACATTAGTGGTTAGGCTAAATTTGTTTTCTATATTTATTAAGTCATTGTTGTCAAGATTACCTGATATTGCTTTTATTATAGAGCCTAGTCCGTCGATCAATCCTCTTTTGTTCCTAACGGGTGTTTGGATACGGGATATACAATTATAAAGATTATTTTCTAAAAATTCTAACCTATGTTTTTCTATCTTAGTTCCTATAGCTAGGGGATATAGTGATCTTATTTTATAATATTCATTATATAAAGGTTGGAGATTTATTGGATGGATCAGGGTCCATTCGTCTTCTTGGATCCATGCCTTTTCTTTTGGTATCGTTATGATTCTTCCGTTGAGTTGGGTGATCTTGCACCAGCATCTGGAAGGCGTATTTGACTAATATGAACTTGGCGATCTTTATGCGCATGAAAATATGTTACTTTATTTCTAGGTTGTATTTTTTTTATAAGGAAAGGTCCTAGGAAGGCGTTTTTATTCTTACTCCTATCGTGTCGTGTCTTATAGAATCGCATACCTATTTGTAGTTCGGGTAAAGTAGGAGTTCTCATTTTATTTGCTTGTAGTAACGATTTATCCTTAGATTTTTGTATTTTATTTTTTACTTGGTTTAGGTAATCGCATGTTACTATATTTTCTAGGGGTAAGTTTATTTCTCGCAAGAAGTGCAGTTCATTCGGAGTTTTATTAGTGGTGCTATGTATTGTAGAGTTATATGCGAGCATTACTAGTGGTATATCTAACTGTTGGTTTACTTCTTTTTGTGTGCGTAATTTTTCAATTAACGTGGAATGTAATCGCTCTATATCACCATGTGAAGTATGGTGTTGAGGTGTAGGAACGTATTGGTCAATTCTTAATACATTTAAGTATTGTTTAATAGCTTCGCTAATAAATACTGGGTCATTATCCATTGATATGGTTTTAGGTGTACCTATTAGACTGAACATTTTGGTTAGTTCATCAATTATTTTAAGGGACGTATACTCGATTAGTGGTACCATAAAGGCCCACTTAGAGAAAAGGTCTATGCCAGTTAGGTATTTTTTCTTCTCATAACTTAATGTGTCGAGTTGCCATTTTTCCATAGGCTTGCTAAGTGTAGGGGTTTGTTCCATTAGAGGTTTAATTGGTCTTCGGTTATATTTTACCCGGTTACATATAACGCAGTTATTTAGGTATTTTGCGGTTTCCTGCTTAATGTTTTCTATGTAGTGTTCTTTTGAGATTTCTTTAATTAGAGCGGGGTTAGCTATATGTCGTTGGAGAAATTCGTGCGTTTGCCGAATGACTTTAATTATTTCTTCGCTATCTGTTATTTCTTTTCGTATTCCTGTAAACCATATTATTTCGATGTTTCCGTTAAAGTTTTTTCTATATATTTCGGATAGTTGGTTACAAAAAGGTTTATCGTTACATATTAATGCATATCTTTTTTGTCCACAGTGCTCAATAATGAACTTTTTAAATTCGTCTGGGTTTTCTATGTTAACTGTATAGTCATACGCTTTGTTAGGCTTTTGTATCATTGTTACTTGGTATGCGGCTTTAGAGATAAAGATTCTATTCATACGTCGCGGCGGATGTTCGTTTTTTATGGCAAAGCCGGTATCTGAATCATCGTGGTTACTGTGTACCGTGGCGCAGTCTGATTGAACATCACACATTAAGTTCAGTTCTATACGTGATAGTGCATCTGCTACGTGATTAGTTGCTCCCTTTTTATGCTTTATTTCATAGTCATACTCTTGTAATTTTAGTCTCCATCGGGTGAGTTTAGCGTTAGGTTCTTTAAGTTTAGATATCCATACGAGTGGTTGATGGTCGGTCTCTAGTATAAATCTTCGTCCATAGATGTAGGGGCGAAATTGTGTTAGTGCATATAATATTCCTAATAATTCTCGTTCCGTAGTGTTATATTTTTGTTCGGTTTCATTTAACGTTCGAGAAGCGTATGCTATCGGGTGGTTTTTCTGTGAGATAACAGCTCCTAATGCGATGTCACTCGCATCTGTGGTGATAGTGAATTCTTTATCAAAGTTCGGATACAATAGGACTGGAGGGTTGATAATGAGTTGTTTAGAACGTTCGAAGGCTTGTTTAAAGTTATCGTCGTGTATTATCTTTTTGGATTTTTTTGTACATTCCGTAATAGGTTTGACTATTTTTGAAAGATTAGGTATGAATTTACGATAATATGACATTAGACCGAGAAAGGATTTGATTTCTTTCACTGTCTTTGGAAGGGGAAATTTTTTAATTGCTTTTAACTTTTCAGGGCAGGGTTGTAGGCCATTGCTGGTCAATATATGTCCTAAGAATTTTACGGAGGTTTGGAAGAATTTACATTTATCTCTATTTACTCGGAGTTTATATTGTTTTAGTGTGTCGAACACTTCTTGTAATCTCTTGTGATGTTCCTCTTTGTTTGGGGCAAATACTATGACGTCATCAAGATACACAAGGCAGTGTCCTTGTTCTAAATGGGGTCGCAAGACATTATTCATTATTCGTTGAAAGGTTGCTGGTGCGGTTTTAAGACCAAATGGCATACGGGTATATTCGTAATGTCCGTCAGGTGTTGAAAACGCTGTTAGGGGAATTGAATCGGGGTGCATTTCAATTTGATGATAACCTGCTGTTAGGTCCATGGTAGAAAAATACTTGGAACCGTTCAGTTTAGAGAAGATGTCTTCGATGTTAGGCAGAGGGAATTTATCGTCTCGAGTTTGTTCGTTTAGTTTTCGATAGTCTGTTACTAAACGCCATTTCTTTGATTGACCTTGGTCTGTGTGTTTTTCTACTAGATGTACGGGGCTTGACCATGGTGAGTCTGAAGGTTTTATGATACCGTTTTGCAACATTTCTTTTATTTGTTTAGATACTTCTTTTCTTTGGATTTCTGGAAGTCTATATGCTCGTTGATATATAGGGTCTTCGCGTATTAAAGTGATTTTATGTTGGACTATATTAAATGAGGTACTAGATGCGTTCTCTGCGAATAATTCTTGATTACTACTGATTATTTCTTCTAGTGTTAATTGTGTTTCAGTGTAAAATAATGGGATTAGTCGTTCAGGAGTTGTTAATTGATTTTCTCCTGGATTAATAGATATTTTTAGAGCTGACATGGCATTCCATCCTAAAAGGTAGTCGTATTTATTGGAAAAGTCAAACATATAAAATTCTACAGGTTGGCTAAAGTTTCCAAAGATTTTTCTCATAGGTGGGACAATGATTTTACCTACGTGGTGTGTAGTATGATGAGAGGTTTGTACGGCGAATGGTTCGTCTAGATATTGAGCAAGTCCTTGATCTATATATTCTTTAGCGAGGTGCGGTCGAATAAAGGATCTTGTGCTTCCAGTGTCCAGTAACATTTTTTCGTTAAACTCAGGTATGTTAATGTAAGGTAATTGTGGAGTTTTATCGTGATGGTAGTGTATTATGTGGGTGTTTCTTGAATAGGTGTCGAGGGAAAATCCTCCTCAGTTTTTTCGCTTTTTTCTTGATTATTATCGTAATGGCTTTGGAAGTACAGCTCTTCACAGTGACGCATGTATTCGTCGTAATTTGGTATGTTTGGCTGATCGTTATCTTCTTGTTGTTCTTCCTCGATATTAAACATTGTGTCGCGTATTGGATTTAACAAGGGTCTTGCGCTTGCGGTGCGCATAGTAACATCTTCGTTTTGTCTATATTGATTTTGAGGGTTTGTCGGTTGTTGGGAGTTATTATTAAATTGTTTTTGTCTCGTAGTGAATGGTGATAGCGGGTACGTGTGTCGATTTGGTTGATTATTATTATTCGGTACCCAACGCGGAACAAAGGGTACAAAAGGTTGCCTTTGTTGATTAAAGTTTGGTGGCTGTCTAAAATTATTATATGCCGGTTTAGTTTGTGTTGTTAGTGGATAACTTGGTTTCTGTGTGTATGTGGGACGTTTATCATTTTTATTTTTAATTATTTGATATCCTTCCCTGTCGAGTCGTCTAGCTTTCTCGCATGTTAGTTCGTACGGTTCTAATTTACAAATGTCCTCGTACGCAGATGGCATATGTTTGAGAAGTGTAAGCTTTGCTATGGGTTCAAGAAATATCTTTGCTCCAGAGACAATACTTTCTCCTTCGCAGATTAGTTCGTTAATCTCGTGAATAAAAGGTATAAGTCTACTTTGGTTAGGTTGTACGTTTTGTATTTCTATGACTATATCTTCTATTTTTATTTCCCATCTCCCGAAACGTTGCAGCAAGAGAGTTTTGATACTGGACCACGTGAAGTCATGAGTGCCTCGATAGACCGCATTTGCTGCGTCTCCGGCTAATCTTGACAACACTAAATTAATTTTAATGGTCTCATCACATACTGTTGACGTTATAAATCTTTCACAAGCCCTAATAAAACCGTTTAGATCTCGTTCACTACCGTCACCCTTAAATATTGGGATTGGAATGTGTCGCGTTTCTATGGTATTAAAATTAGTGCCAGGTTGATTTGGGATACTCATTGTGGATGGTTTGATGAGGGGCTTTCCAGATGGGGAACAGGCCAGTTTATATCTTGTAATAAAATAGCAAGTGTACTCACGTGCTGATGCAGGTTAGCATCAGTATCTTCGTCCAATTCATCGGGTATCTTCGGAGTCGAGTGTAGTCGTACGTCCTCTTGATCTCGATGAGCTTCGTGCTGCTACGTACAGTGCAGGGTCTTCGTTTACCGGAGTACTCTGGGTTTGTCGTTATGCAGGCGAAGTCTTGTCATCAACTTCTTTTGTAGGTTTCGAAGGCAGATTTGATACTTTAAATACAGGAGTTTAGAGTTCAAAATTGCCCACCACTTGGGCGCCAGTTAATGAAGTGAGACTCAGATTTAAAATAAAGTATATTTTATTTTAAATGTTACACAAGTTGTTAGTTCTAGTACAAGTTTGGAAAGACGTCGAATACAGTGAAGTCCTTGCTTATATAGTTTATGATAAAGAGTGAAGCCTCGTGGGGATGGAATCTTAGTGGTGATAACAGAGCACTTTCAGGATGAGTAATACAGATTGGCGCGGTTGCTTGATGACAGGGTGTCTTAATCTTAATCTAGTTGAGGTATGTCGAACTGAGTAGTTACGTGGTGACTCGATCACGATAATAGTATGACGTGCTTGTTTGATGACGAGACGTCCTTATCTTCATCTAGTTGAGGTATGTCATCTTGTGCTGTGCTGGTAGGGTCGTGATATTTACACGCGCGGCAGCCCACACTGAACTGACCCAGAGAGATGGGCCCGCCGCGTACTTGTAGCTTCATACCTAAACTGCGGAGTGTCCCGTCTGTATAATATCATACGTTTCGTTTCACATGTGAAAAAGGGTGTTATTAATTTTGCTACTATATTTTATAAACTTATTTTTAATGCAATGGTAAAATCATAGATAGTACTTATTGTTCTTTAAATTGTCTTTGACATATCTCGGGACCCTGGGGTCCCTGACCTTTGGAAGGCGTACGAGGAGCTGAAGCCAACTCGCAGAGGCTCCTTAGAAAATTTTAAATGAAGATAAGGCACCAACCGACGATTTTCCCTGTATGCATTATGCAATTGCACAAAAGGCCAACCCCCGTTTGGTGCAGGGCTATTGCAGAACATGGAAACAGAAATCGGGCTATGGGTTTAGGTGGCTATAGTGAACTGGGTATCTTGAACTATGGAAAAACTATGTCCCCTGCTTGACCAATCTATCTATCTATCTACCTATTTATATAAATAAAAAGAGAAGTCCTGACTGACTAACTCATCAACGCCCAGCCCAAACCCTTGGACCTAGAAAGCTGAAATTTTTCACAGAAGTTCCCTTTATAATGTACACAAGCAATAAGGAAGGATTTTTCGAAATTCAACCCCTAAGGGGAGAAAATAGGGGAGGAAAGTTTGTATGTCAAATCGTCATTTTTATAGTTTAAACCATGAAAATTGGTATTTAGCATTCTGGTTGAAAATGAAAAACTATGTGTTTCAAAGTTTTTGAAAAATCATCTCCGAAGGCGTCTGCCGACCTCTTCGGAGAATGCATGCGTGATGTTATGGTAATGATGTACCTATGTAATAAACATGAGCTTGTACTAATATTATCATAGTTGACTATGACTATATTAGTACAATCGAGCGCCCATCAGTGGTCGCACTGACCTTGATCTGGCCTAGAGGAGCTTAATAGCTTACAAATATGTAGTTTTAGTACCACTGACAGACTTGCGCTCGACTGTACAACTTCTATCCAACTTCTTGGATAGAAGTTGTGGTTCTAAAAAGTTTGTTTATTATTGTGAGTCAGGTGAACATAATCTACCACATGGCTGCGACGACGCGGTTCGACGAGGTGCTGCGAGTGGCGACCATGATCAACGTGCGAGGGGCGCGGGAGGCTCTCGTGCTGGGCAAGGCGTGCAAGCGACTCAAGTAAGTGGCTGTACTGTACTGTTGCACTACACGATCAACGTGCGAGGGGCGCGGGAGGCTCTCGTGCTGGGCAAGGCTTGCAAGCAACTCAAGTAAGTGGCTGTACTGTACTGTTGCACTACATGATCAACGTGCGAGGGGCGCGGGAGGCTCTCGTGCTGGGCAAGGCTTGCAAGCGACTCAAGTAAGTGGCTGTACTGTACTGTTGCACTACATGATCAACGTGCGAGGGGCGCGGGAGGCTCTCGTGCTGGGCAAGGCTTGCAAGCGACTCAAGTAAGTGGCTGTACTGTACTGTTGCACTACATGATCAACGTGCGAGGGGCGCGGGAGGCTCTCGTGCTGGGCAAGGCTTGCAAGCAACTCAAGTAAGTGGCTGTACTGTACTGTTGCACTACATGATCAACGTGCGAGGGGCGCGGGAGGCTCTCGTGCTGGGCAAGGCTTGCAAGCAACTCAAGTAAGTGGCTGTACTGTACTGTTGCACTACACGATCAACGTGCGAGGAGCGCGGGAGGCTCTCGTGCTGGGCAAGGCTTGTAAGCGACTCAAGTAAGTGGCTGTACTGTACTGTTGCACTACATGATCAACGTGCGAGGAGCGCGGGAGGCTCTCGTGCTGGGCAAGGCTTGTAAGCGACTCAAGTAAGTGGCTGTACTGTACTGTTGCACTACATGATCAACGTGCGAGGAGCGCGGGAGGCTCTCGTGCTGGGCAAGGCTTGTAAGCGACTCAAGTAAGTGGCTGTACTGTACTGTTGCACTACATGATCAACGTGCGAGGGGCGCGGGAGGCTCTCGTGCTGGGCAAGGCTTGCAAGCAACTCAAGTAAGTGGCTGTACTGTACTGTTGCACTACATGATCAACGTGCGAGGGGCGCGGGAGGCTGTCGTGCTGGGCAAGGCGTGCAAGCAACTCAAGTAAGTGGCTGTACTTCCCTGCTGAACTACATCCAATTTTGTTGATTTATTTTAATTTTTACGGGCTGTAATAAAAGTGAATTATTAAGTGTTAAGTACTTTCACATAATTACCAGCTAAATGGATACAAAATTATTCGACACACTGCTTTTCAGAATTTCTTGTTACTACTAAGGGTTTAATGTATTATTTTCTTAATATTACATTTATTCAGATTTTTAAATAATATTGTGCTCATCATAGGAGCATACATCGTCGCTAATCTAAGTGACGTTACTGATTTGATCTACATGGCCTTCACATGATCTGACCAAGATTATGTCTGGACTTTAAAAGAGACTGTGACCTATGAGTTTGTTTCGGCGTTTCTTCTCAGAGTAGTCAGACAGGAAACGTCGATCTCATCTAGTTTAAAAAAAAATTTGATTGACGTGTAAAAGTGTTTGTACAAACCTACTTACAGAAAATAAATCATTTATCATTCATCAGGTGCCAGCTGTTTTAGAACCCAACGGTTTGGCACGCGACGATGGAAAGAGACCTGACGGAATGACCATAATGCCTTGGAAGTTAGGTCGGCCTTTGGTATGGGACGCAACGTGTGTCGATACCCTTGCGCCATCCCACCTTCCTAGCACAGTGGGCTGTGCTGGTGCGGCTGCTGCAGGTGCGGAAAACCTCAAACGGCGAAAATATTCAAATATTTTTGGGAGTTATATTTTCGAGCCGTTTGGGGTTGAAACACTAGGGCCATGGGGTCCGAGTGCCCACTTAGTTTTCCAAGACATCGCTAAGCGATTGGTCGACTCTTCACGTGACCAGAGGGCTGGCCTATTTTTTGGCCAAAGAATAAGCATTGCCATCCAGCGTGGCAATGCCGCCAGCCTTTTGCGCACTTTTCCTGTTGACAGCGATGCGGACGAATTTTTTGATGCCCTATGATCCTTTCCCCTCCTTTTTTTATACAATGTACATATTATTATTTTAAATCTGTGTCTTGAATAAAGCAACTAACCTCATTTATCATTTGAAGAAAATTTTATAGGGCAAGCTATTTTTCCTTTTAGGGTTCCGTACCTCAAAAAGAAAAAACGGAACCCTTATAGGATCACTCGTGTGTCTGTCTGTCTGTCTGTCCGTCTGTCACAGCCAATTTGTTCCGAATCTAATGGACCGATTAAGTTGAAATTTGGTACACACATGGATTTCTGTGACCCAAACATGTACAGCTAAAGTAAATAAATGAATTTTCAATATGGCGGTCCCTTTTAGGGGGCAAATAAGAAAATTAAAACTTTTTTCAAACTGTACTGTGTGACATATTAAATGAAAGGGCTTACTATGAGGGTCTCAAATATATGTATATTTTTTATAACTTTAAAATAAATAATTTTAAAGTTATTTAAGAAAATAGACGAAAATTTACCATTCCCCCCATTATCTCCAAAACTAGTGAGCCTAAAATTTTGAAAAAAATACAGAATTTAGTTCTATAAGTACTTTTAAATTACAGGAAAACCTATAAGAAGTTTGTGGTCTTAAAATAACATGGTAAATCTCTCAATATTGCGAGTACAAACTTACATTTACTGTTGGAATGTATGGGAAAACATGTTTTTTAACTATAATGTTAAGTTTGTTCTTGGGATAATTGCATCCCAACTACGGAACCCTTCATTGTGCGTAGTTCGACCCCCACTTGGCCGGTTTTTCTTTTGTAAACTGTAGATATTATATCGGTCTCGATTTTTGCATTATCATGGGGACCGTAGGCACAGGTACAGATTCGCCGATTAAACAGATCGATTCGACTTGGAAAATGTATCAAATTACTATAGTTAGGTCGGCTGTCGGCTTAGTGCAACATGTCAGATACGTCAGTTAGTTAAATTAGCGACGACATGTGATGCGGAGGAATGAGGAAAATGTCGCGAGGAAAGTTTTACACGAGCTCTTCAATCATCAATATTCGCAATACCGAATACATTAAATTCTAGCTAGTAGTACTGTCGAGGCAATTGTAGCCAATTTTACGCATATACAGGCTGTAAGTGAGTAATCTTACACAGTGGCAACATTGTAAGTGGTCATTGTTACATCATTATGAACAACTTGTACTATGGAACCAAAACTAAAATCGCGAAAAAAAAATCAGCTGATCCCTACATTTTGAAGAATTATGCGAACATAAATGTACCGAACAGCTTATTTTTTTTCGTGATTTCAGGTTTGGTCCCATAATAAAAGTTGTTCATAATGATGAGTACAATGACTACTTACAATGTGGCCACTGTTCAGTAATTTGTAAAACAATTGCACAGCTTTATTTATTTTAGCAATACCTTACTCCATAGTCATACGGATCCGCTCCATAACATAAAAACTTTCCTTTCCCCCCAGGTCCTACGTCCACGTGTCCACAGCCTACTCGCATGCCTGTGAGAACCTCATCAACACCGAGGTGCTGGAGGACTTCTACCGGAGCCCCGTGGAGCCCGAGACCCTCATCCGACTGGTAGAGACTGTTGATGAGGAGAGGCTGAATAATATGACTCCTAGGTAAGCTATCAACACACCTTGTTGAGGTGTTGAAGGACTCCTTCGGTGGGCCCCGAGACCCTCATCCGACTGGTAGAGACTGTTGATGAGGAGAGGCTGCATGATGTTACTCCTGAGTAAGTTTCTCAGAATGTACGAACGACCTGGATGAGACTCGCACAAACCAAGGGAGAAATGCAATAATAACACCTGCCCCTAATCACACCATGATCACGGATAAACTGAAAGGAGTGACTCCTTTCAAAAAAATGTCTCAGATGCTGCGTTCGCCGAAGGACAACTTTCGTCTGGAAGAGCCCGGTGTTTATAAAGTAGACTGCAAGTTATTATCGGTCAGACGAAACGTATGGTAGCTTGTCGAATGTCAGAGCAAATCAGGGCGGTGAAGAACAATGACACCCAAAAATCGTCCATAGCGCAACATCTTCTGGAATCAGGATCGAACCACTGGATTGAGTTACATCATACGTGACACACAAACTGACACCACTGACGGACTGAACTGACTGGCTGGTTACAAATAAACCGATTGATTGATTGATCTTAACAGTGAAATCTATACATATAAAACTTTTTTACAAAAAAAAAAAACAACCGACTTCCAAAAAAAAAACTGCAAAGTGAAAATTTTCGGATGTCGGTGTCTTTGGATCTGTGTACAAACATAAAAAATATATATATACGATACCGACACCGATTTCTCCGTCAATTGTGGACCGATTTTGAAAATTCTTTTTTTATTTGATAGGGTGTGCTCTCGAGGTGGTCCCATTGTCACCAAATCAGAATCTGATGAGGGGATCCCATGGAAATCGAGGGAAACCCTCAAATTTTATAGGCACACCTATAGTGATTTGGGTATTTTTTATAGTGACTTGTGAATTTGCTTTCGAAAAGCATCATTTGGTGAAGTGGAACTGATGATGAAGACCACATAATATGGCCATCGGAACTACTCAATAATGAGCATTTCACGGAATGCGATTCGATTACCACTTTATGCTCGTCCGTCACAATGCATATGGTGAAGTGGAGCTGATGGTGACTTCACCATCAGTTCCAGTTCTTCTGGTTCTTACTAGGAGAACTCCTCAACAATTAACGTCCCAGGATCGGTAAAAGCAATATTTTGTAAAAGATGATGAGCAGTTGATATTGGGCTATTGTAACTTAGATAAATTACAAACTGACCCACTAAAAAGTGAAAAATAAAAACTTTTTTACAAAAAAAAAAAACAACCGACTTCCAAAACAAAATAAATAAAAATAATAAAATAAATATCCTTGGACATTTTTACACAACGCCATCTAGTCCCCAAGCTAAGCAACCTAATGCTTGTGTTATGGTAACGAGATGGCTGATAAACTACTTATATACATTTTTTTTTTTTGTAAATAAATAAAAACTGCGAAGTGAAAAATAACTTTAATTTCGGAAGTCACTGACAAAAAACAAGAGGAGTCATTGACAAAAAACAAGAGGAGGAACAAGGGAGTCATTGACAAAAAACAAACACACGAGGAGCTCGTGGCTAAGTAATAACAGCCGCACGGGTCGATCCGTCAGGTTAAGCTACGCTTGCCGGGGTTGGTCAGTGGATGGGTGACCATCTTTACATATCGAGATTCCTCCGTCGTTACGGGTCGTCAGAAGCCCGAAAGTCTGACAACCAGTCTTACCAAGGGGTATCGTATTACCCAGTTACTGGGTTGTGGAGGTCAGATAGGCAGTCGCTCCATGTAAAATACTGGTATTCAGCTGCATCCGGTTAGACTGGAAGCCGACCCCAACATAGTTGGGAAAAGGCTAGGCAGATTGAATTGACAAAAAACTAAAATACAGATCCAAAGACACCGACTTCCGAAATTAAAGTTATTTTACACTTTGCAGTTTTTGTTTTGGAAATTGATTGTTTTTTTTTATAAAAAAGTTTTATAGTTATTTGTGATGTTGCCAACTTTCAGACTTAACAATTTATTTCCCTGACTTTGCCTACTATGTACTTACTTGCTACTAATGTTGAAATGCATGATTTTTAAAACCTTATTTTCAATTTCAGTTTGATAAAGAACTGGCCGAACACGTATTCGTTCGCGAAGGCAGTCGCCGAAGAGACGGTCAGGTCCATGTGTGGTGAGCTGCCTCTATGCGTTGTTAGACCTGCTATCGGTAAGTACACCCACTGTACTATCTGATCGCCCAGGCCCCACCACGCGGCGCTCCACGACGGCCTTTCTACGGCTGATCTTTTTCTGTTAACATCAACTCTCTGAATCCTATCACGTAAAACGATCCAGAGAGGCGTCCCTGATTAAAATTTGTTGACAAATCGCAAAAGATACCCAAGGTATCGCATGTCCTAAAAGTTCAACAAAGGCTTCAGTAGTTCAATGATCCCTTGTAAAACGGAACAGTTTGATAAGCAGGACTTTATGTTTATTCCAAATTCCGTTTCTGTAATGAATACAAATTGTCTGTTCCAGTAATCTGCGCTCGCAAGGAACCTAATCCTGGCTGGCTGGACATGTCAAACGTGTACGGAGCTAGTGGTGTAAGTAACGGAGCTAGTGGTGTAAGTAACGGAGCTAGTGGTGCAGGTAACGGAGCTAGTGGTGTAAGTAACGGAGCTAGTGGTGTAAGTAACGGATTTAGTGGTGTAAGTAACGGAGCTAGTGGTGTAAGTAACGGAGCTAGTGGTGTAAGTAACGGAGCTAGTGGTGTAAGTAACGGAGCTAGTGGTGTAAGTAACGGAGCTAATGGTGTAAGTAACGTAGCTAGTGGTGTAAGTAACGGAGCTAGTGGTGTAAGTAACGGAGCTAGTGGTGTAAGTAACGGAGCTAGTGGTGTAAGTAACGGAGCTAGTGGTGTAAGTAACGGAGCTAGTGGTGTAAGTAACGGATTTAGTGGTGTAAGTAACGGAGCTAGTGGTGTAAGTAACGGAGCTAGTGGTGTAAGTAACGGAGCTAGTGGTGTAAGTAACGGAGCTAGTGGTGTAAGTAACGGAGCTAGTGGTGTAAGTAACGGAGCTAGTGGTGTAAGTAACGGAGCTAGTGGTGTAAGTAACGGAGCTAGTGGTGTAAGTAACGGAGCTAGTGGTGTAAGTAACGTAGCTAGTGGTGTAAGTAACGGAGCTAGTGGTGTAAGTAACGTAGCTAGTGGTGTAAGTAACGGAGCTAGTGGTGTAAGTAACGGAGCTAGTGTTGTAAGTAACGGAGCTAGTGGTGTAAGTAACGGAGCTAGTAGTGTAAGTAACGGAGCTAGTGGTGTAAGTAACGGAGCTAGTGGTGTAAGTAACGGAGCTAGTGGTGTAAGTAACTATAGCGCTACGCATTATCCCAAAAACAAACTTAACATTATAGTTGAAAAACACGTTCTCCCATAGGCAGCAGTAATTCCAAAAATAAACCGTTTTGAAGTTATTTATGAAAATTGACGAAAATTTACACCCCCCCGGTTTTATCTCCGAAACTTCAGTAGTTTTGAAAAAATACAGAAAATAGTTCTTTACCTGTTGATTATAGGAAAACCTATAAGAAGGTTGTGGAGACAATTTTCTTAAATAACTTCAAAACGATTTATTTTAAAATTATAAAAAATATATATTTGAGACCCTCATACTAAGCCCTTTCATTTGATATGTCACACGGTACAATTTGCAAAACTTTTTTTTTATTTTCTTATTTGCCCCCTAAAAGTGACCCCATATTCAAAATTCATTTATTTACTTTACTCGTACGTGTTTGGGTCACAGAAATCCATATGTGTTCCAAATTTCGTCTTAATCGGTCTATTAGATTCGGAGAAAATTGGCTGTGACAGACGGACAGACAGACAGACAGACACACGAGTGATCCTATAAGGGTTCCGTTTTTTCCTTTTGAGGTACGAAACCCTAAAAATGTTATATAGTGTACATCAGTTCATAGAAATAATAATTCTATGGTAATTCAGTTGAAACATTTGAAACTAGAATTTTAAAACCTAAGTTTAAATCATAATGTGGGATTAGGTACATAAGGGTACAGCTGAAGTGGAACAATGCCAACTAACTTAACTAGGGCACTGTGTGTCATTAGCATTTATAAGTTCTTGTCATCATGCAGCCGACAGCCGGCCGCCGCTGGACATGGGCTTCCCCATACCACAGATTAATCTGTGCCCATACATCGTCACTACAACTAGTACCTACTGCGCTGCCCATATCTAATAGGTAATACGGAATGGTATCCGCAACTTCACGACAATGCGCGTATTTTGCGTATGGGTGGGAAAATCGATTATTCGATCCACCCCAGCTCCTCAAAGAAGGCCAGCAGCGCCTTGATGTTACTGACAACCTCCCGGATGGTACCTGGGTTACTTTGCCCAGCATGCGGCGACCACCGGGCAGTTTAGAAGCACATGAGTTGCTGTCTCGTCGTCCTCCGCGCAGGCCCTGCACAGCGGACTGTCTGTGACTGCTATGACCCGTGGCCAGTTATTGCAGCTGTAACCTTCCGAACCCTGTGGCGAAATGTGGCTGCAATTATACTCTTCTTCCGAACCCTGCGGCCCTGTGGTGAAATCAGGCATGACATTACGTTTTGTTAAGTTACAATTGTCTAATATGATTCATATATGACTCATAATACCTATTATCCTATTACGATTCTGCCAAAGTGGCCGTTTTAGGCACCCTGTTCTGTAATAATAAATGATATCGTGAAAGTTTCGGTGAAGTGAGCTTGAAGTGAGCTGTCACTAGTGTCAATCCCTAGCAGCCGACAGCTGGAATGACAGCGCACTTCATGAGATGAGATTTTTACAGAATAGCACTACCGTTGTCACCTCAATGTTATTGCATACCGACGCCTTTTAAAGTGCTCCTAAACTCAAACTCAAACTCAAACTCAAAGCATTTATTACAATTAAACCCATTACAGGCACTTTTGAATTGTCAAAGAGTCGGTCAGTAGGTAAGTCAGAAAGTTGAAGCTAGTTGCCCATTCCAAAACGTAGATCTATGGAGAAGAACGGGCAAGAAACTCCACGGACACTCTTTTAAATCAAAATATGGTTACAAAATATTGGTTACATCATTCATGTTGAAATTATACATGTGAGAACGATGAACGCTAAAAGCGTCCGTAATAAAAAAATAATAAAAAAACAATTCAAAATTAAAATAAGCCGTGGCAGCTAAGGTATGACCAGCCTCCACCAACAGCGCCCGTTCACGAACCTGACGCATGGATTCGTTAAATGATCCAACACACGCGCCACCATCAGCGAGGCATTAGAGTGAGCATGACACACTCTCAGCCGCCAGGGCACATCCAAGTCAAATAAAGACGTACCCAGTAAATGGTAGCTTTAGAGTAGGTACATAGTACTCACACATGTGCTAAGCAATTATACAATACAAAGGTGATTGAGTCTACACAATGCAAAGCTATTCTTACAATCTTCAGCAGTTCCAACAGTATGTTCAAATGTTAATTAATTAGTTGAGGTTGTGGAGCAGGACCAGCATGGAGCCAAGCATTTTTATCATTTATGTAATCCCCCAACTTATAAAACCTCAACTAAACCATTCCAGATCATCGCGGGTCCCGGCTTGGGCCTGATGCACACAATCTTTGCAAACTTGGACATCCATTTAAGCCTGGTGCCCGTGGACTACGTGAACAACGCCATCATAGCTGCGGCCTGGCAGACGGCCACCAGAACTGCTGCTGCGGGCGGGCGCCCCAGGATCTACACTGTGACCACCACCAGGAATCTTGTGCCATGGCGTGAGTACGGCTTAAAGACAAACTCTTTTTATGAGGCTTAGTAATAACATTGAAAGTAAGCGTCTAAGGTGCGTATTAAGCACTGATCTCTGTTTAAAACTAGTTTTAAATAAATAAATAAATAATAATTTTATCAGTTATTAAGTATTTAATCAGTTAGTACAATAGCGAGCTTACAAACTAGTGTTAGTAAAATTAATTAATAATTGATTGATATGATTATAATAATAATAATTTAACTAAATAATAATGTAACAATAATAACAATTTTATTTCATCCTATTTAACTAAATACTAAGTGACCGGTCCGGGTGGACTCCCCGATGATGGTGGCTATCACTATACGACTGCGTGCAGCCGTATCCAACGAGCCAGCATCGGAGAGTCCCACCGGTCCGCCAGCGCACGCAGGATGCTGTTGGGACTGTCGCGCGTGCGGCGCATGATAGAAGCGCACCGCTTGCGCATGATGGCCGCCAAGCCGTCTCTGTCAGCCGCCGCGAACATCGCGGAGGCGCTGCAGTGGCGCGGCAGCCCCAGCAGCACCCGGAACGCGTTGTTGTACAGAAGGCGCAGATCACTGTATGTCCGCTGCGTATAGTAACCCACAGGCTAAAGTGGAAAACTGGAAACAAATCTTTTCAGCGAAGTCGGGGGACCTGTAGAATTGTCCCCCGACTGCAATGAAGAGATTTGTTTTCAGTTTTTCACTTTTGGGCACAATGGCGGTTTAATTACATATTCAATATTATAATCTATTTAGTACTTAACTTGTGCCCATTCAACACTAAAATCATTTAGCTTGTTTTTAATTTTTTAGCTACATTTTTTAATTCACTTTTTGACAAGGCAGGCGTGTTTTTTAATTTTTTTAATTATTTTTTTTTTCGAGTTGTTACCATGTTACTCCTACAGTTTTCATTAAGTGTTCATTTTATACAGTTATTTACAAAATAATAAGGAATGATTTCATGTGATTACTTTTTAGTCCAATCCCTAGATTTTTTGTAAATCGGTAATTACTTCATATTTTGCAAGCGTTGTGTCATCGCGCTTCTCTTTCTTTACTATGTAGTCCGACAGTGACAGCGCGTTTTACGGCGGACAAGCCTTAAACATAACATGTATCTGACGAAATGTGTGCGCCTATCTCTCCAAAGAATATAAACGTAATATCATTTCAATTGTTATGAAACAGGCGACCTGGCCGTGACGATGGAGGGTGACGTAAGAAGTATCTACCCTACTCCAGCGGCAATAGGGTACTGTTTCGTTTGGCGCACCAAGAACAGTACTTTGTTCTGGATGTACTCTTGGCTGCTACATATACTTCCTGGGTATATCATTGATGGAATATGCTTCATTCTTGGAAAGGAAAGAAGGTAAGATTTTATTTATTTCTAACCGACTTCGACTTACAAAGAAACTACTGAAATTGGGCGTTCGCACGAGCGTAATAAAATCGCGGCGGGATTTTATCGCGCACTGGATTTTCAACTCTCTGCTTAGCGCCGGGAGTTGAAAATCCAACAGTGTGTTTTTCGTCGCGCTGGGATGCACTCTGTTTTTGTTAAGTTGGATTCTCAACGCTCGGCTCAACAACGAGAGTTGAAAATCCAGTGCGCGATAAAATCCCGCCGCGATTTTATTACGCTCGTGAGAACGCCGACTTATCGTGCTAAAATCGTGCAAAATAATAAAAAAAAACAAACGGTTTTTATTTTCACCCATTGTGATAAAATTCACATTCATTTTGAGATGTGCTCATTTTGAGAAGTGCTCATTTTGAGAAGTGCTCATTTTAAGAAGTGCTCATTTTGAGAAGTGCTCATTTTGAGAAGTGCTCATTTTGAGAAGTGCACATTTTGCAAAGTGCACATTATGCGAATTGCACATTTTGCGTCAAGTGCAATGTGCACTTGGCGTCAAACCCGTTGCCATGATTACAGTGCGAAGTGTGGAAGTGAGACACATATATTATACGAAATTAGTAGGAAAATTAAGACAAAGCATAGTATCTTCTGTCTCTTACGGCGTGCCGTATTTTTGCTTGGCGAACTTTTGAATGTCAGCCAAACAAAGTGCTTTCACTGTTACAAAATTTATCTTGCGTCGATTAATTTAACTTTTTTGGACAGTTTTTGCATTGTGCGTATGTTTCAGACCCATTGACATGGGTTTCAGTCCAAAATATCGAAGATTTCTTACGTTAAACTTCATTTCTCATACCACATAACCTAGAAAAAGTATTATATTGCTGTTTCTTACTTCATTTTATATATTTGAAATAATATAGTTTTTGTCAAGATATCTGCTGAATTCTATTTGACCTACCACTTACGCTATTGTGACTTACTATGATAGTTAGATATAAATAATATAGTTTTTGTCAAGATATCTGCTGAATTCTATTTGACCTACCACTTACGCTATTGTGACTTACTATGATAGTTAGATATAAATAATATAGTTTTTGTCAAGATATCTGCTGAATTCTATTTGACCTACCACTTACGCTATTGTGACTTACTATGATAGTTAGATATAAATAATATAGTTTTTGTCAAGATATCTGCTGAATTCTATTTGACCTACCACTTACGCTATTGTGACTTACTATGATAGTTAGATATAAATAATATAGTTTTTGTCAAGATATCTGCTGAATTCTATTTGACCTACCACTTACGCTATTGTGACTTACTATGATAGTTAGATATAAATAATATAGTTTTTGTCAAGATATCTGCTGAATTCTATTTGACCTACCACTTACGCTATTGTGACTTACTATGATAGTTAGATATAAATAATATAGTTTTTGTCAAGATATCTGCTGAATTCTATTTGACCTACCACTTACGCTATTGTGACTTACTATGATAGTTAGATATAAATAATATAGTTTTTGTCAAGATATCTGCTGAATTCTATTTGACCTACCACTTACGCTATTGTGACTTACTATGATAGTTAGATATAAATAATATAGTTTTTGTCAAGATATCTGCTGAATTCTATTTGACCTACCACTTACGCTATTGTGACTTACTATGATAGTTAGATATAAATAATATAGTTTTTGTCAAGATATCTGCTGAATTCTATTTGACCTACCACTTACGCTATTGTGACTTACTATGATAGTTAGATATAAATAATATAGTTTTTGTCAAGATATCTGCTGAATTCTATTTGACCTACCACTTACGCTATTGTGACTTACTATGATAGTTAGATATAAATAATATAGTTTTTGTCAAGATATCTGCTGAATTCTATTTGACCTACCACTTACGCTATTGTGACTTACTATGATAGTTAGATATAAATAATATAGTTTTTGTCAAGATATCTGCTGAATTCTATTTGACCTACCACTTACGCTATTGTGACTTACTATGATAGTTAGATATAAATAATATAGTTTTTGTCAAGATATCTGCTGAATTCTATTTGACCTACCACTTACGCTATTGTGACTTACTATGATAGTTAGATATAAATAATATAGTTTTTGTCAAGATATCTGCTGAATTCTATTTGACCTACCACTTACGCTATTGTGACTTACTATGATAGTTAGATATAAATAATATAGTTTTTGTCAAGATATCTGCTGAATTCTATTTGACCTACCACTTACGCTATTGTGACTTACTATGATAGTTAGATATAAATAATATAGTTTTTGTCAAGATATCTGCTGAATTCTATTTGACCTACCACTTACGCTATTGTGACTTACTATGATAGTTAGATATAAATAATATAGTTTTTGTCAAGATATCTGCTGAATTCTATTTGACCTACCACTTACGCTATTGTGACTTACTATGATAGTTAGATATAAATAATATAGTTTTTGTCAAGATATCTGCTGAATTCTATTTGACCTACCACTTACGCTATTGTGACTTACTATGATAGTTAGATATAAATAATATAGTTTTTGTCAAGATATCTGCTGAATTCTATTTGACCTACCACTTACGCTATTGTGACTTACTATGATAGTTAGATATAAATAATATAGTTTTTGTCAAGATATCTGCTGAATTCTATTTGACCTACCACTTACGCTATTGTGACTTACTATGATAGTTAGATATAAATTGTAACTTTTTGGCTCTTCCGTTTGTTTGAAGTTTGGTTTATTTTTTTTCACGGAGCACTGGTTTTGTGCTCCGTGATTTTTTTTGTTTGCCTGGAACTACCTATCAGATTTAAAGGCATAGATTATATATTTAACATCTCACTAGGACCATCAGGAGCTGAGTAAAATGAAAAAAAGTCAGAAGGAACGCTAAGCGAGACGAGGTGATAGCGTGGGCAGGCGATGCGACGCGACGCGGTGGGTCGGGGGAACAATGCGATGCGACGCGGTGGGGCGGGGGAGCAATGCGATGCGACGCGGTGGGGCGGGGGAACAATGCGATGCGACGCGGACTGACGCGGTGAGTCTGGGGAACAATGCGATGCGACGCGGTGGGGCGGGGGAACAATGCGATTCGACGCGGTGGGGCGGGGGAACAATGCGATTCGACGCGGTGGGGCGGGGGAACAATGCGATGCGACGCGGTGGGGCGGGGGAACAATGCGATGTGACGCGGTGGGGCGGGGGAACAATGCGATGCGACGCGGTGAATTGGACGAACAATGCGATGTGACGTGGTGGGGCGGGGGAACAATGCGATGCGACGCGGTGGGGCGGGGGAACAATGCGATGCGACGCGGTGGGGCGGGGGAACAATGCGATGCGACGTGGTGAGTCGGGGGAACAATGCGATGCGACGCGGTGGGGCGGGGGAACAATGCGATGCGATGCGGTGGGGCGGGGGAACAATGCGATGCGACGCGGTGGGGCGGGGGAACAAGAAATTTCACGCGGACGAAGTCGCAGGCATCAGCTAGTATCTAGATGTGGCGGTAGTTCTTCCCCGGATGAGCTGCTTCACAAACACCCAAATTCGAATCAAAAAAGTTAGTCAAACGCATGTCATGTGCTGTGATTGGTTGACTGAATGATCACTAGCCAATCAGCTTACGAGTTTAACTTTGATACGTCGTCGTTGATTTTTGTTCAAGAAAAAGGGAGAAAGAGCTCCTTACCTGCCCTTAATTTTATAGCCTGTATTAGGTTGGTCTGCAGTGCTAGCCCTGCGGAGACGGTCTGGGTTCGAACGCAGACACGCAGAGGCAATGTGGGTGCTCTTTTCTCCATACAAACAGATACTTTCTGGTTGATGACCATAAAGCAATGATTTTTTACAGAAATATAAATATCAGTTACTTGTATGCCCCTATGTTTTCCTTTTTGATGATAAATATTATTTTTATAAGAACTAGAACCCTCAAAAAATGCTCAAAATTGCCTATTCAGACCGCTGTCAACAGACGCCTAGTGTACCAATTTGACAACTATTAACGAAAAAAGAAAAACATAGGGGCATAGTATAATCATTCTTATTCAGTTTATGAAATATCTTTTAAATTGGTCCAATATTGGAGGAGGAAATAGGCGAGAGCCAAACCTCGAAATGTGACTTTTTACATAGGCTATTTAGTCGGATCTGCAGTTGTCCTTATCGCACGAATTCGAGGGCGGAGCGCTCGCAGAGTGACAGCAATACCTTAAAATACATAATTTTCAAAAGTCTGGCCGCCCGCATTTCCTCTTAAGTTATTTCATTACCACTGCTCTCAAAACATCGTGAGGAAACCGGCATGTCGTAGAACCAATCGAAGACATGTGACATCTACCAACCCGCACTGGGCCCGCGTGGTGGATTACAGCCCACTGCCTCTCACAGAGAGGAGGCCTGTGTCCCAGCAGTGGGAACGTTATAGACTGATTATTGTTTTGTAGTGAATTAATTATCCTTTTTTTTTCCCACAGATTCGTGAAACTATACAGAAAAATGTACAAAATGTCGACAGCCTTATCCTACTTCATGATGAACGAATGGAATTTCATCGACAATAACACAGCGAATCTTTACAAAAACCTCTCGACCATCGACAAAGAAATATTTGACTTTGATGTCTGCAAAATTGACTGGCGGGAATACATGATGCTCTGGTGTTTAGGAGTTAGGAAGTACATCATAAAAGATGGATTAAAGGGCTCGGTGTACGCCACCAAAAAACAGTTTGTTTTTAAAATCTTAACGTGCATTTTCATGCCGTTATATTTCTATTTGTTGTATAAGGTGTTAAGCTTTGCTATTGTAACCTTGTTTTTGTTGTTTAAGATGTTTTGATCAATAAATTATGTTTCGTGTTAATTAGGAAAAAAGTGTTTTCTTTAAGTACTTGTAAATACATCTCCACTCCCAAAACTGCACGTAGGTATACACTAGGTATATACCTTGTAGGTATATGACTCTGCCTATAGGTACTGTGTGAGGGCTCGAACCTCACAGTGAGAGGCTACAGAATAAAAACACAGTAGAGCACAGTAGAAAGCTAGGGCTGAAGCCCGCTATATTAATAATCAGAATCAAATTATAATTCACACTGCCTAGGCCCTACGCGGAGCGCGGTAGGTAAAATCTATCTGTCAATCCTTATAGAAAGCGAGCATCACTTTTCTATGAGCATATTCGATGTTTGAATGATTGAAATATCAAAAAATGGTACGCTGAATAATGCAGTGCCGAAAGTTTGTAGTAACGAATAACATAATGACGAAAGCACGCAGCAACGAATATCATTACAACGAAAGCATTTGATAACGAATCACGGAACAACGAATGCACGTTACAACGAAAAACTTCACACCGAATTACGCGGCCTCGAAACAATGTAACAACGAACGCAGCAACGACAGCAAAACAATCTTTTAAAACAAAAAATTGGTACCACTAATAATATGGACTTAAAAGCTGTTAAGCTCTTACAGAGCTCATAATTTGGAGTAGTTACTAAAGTTTTGCTGAAACACGATATGCTAACGTAACAATGTTCTTATTGCTACCTACACCTACTAGTAGGTGTAATGAATAAAAATGAAATGGAAAATCAGCACGTCAACATTATGGACGTGCTTACTCTGCTGCCGCTAAGCAAGCTCCCAGTAAACTTCAGCGGCAACCTAAGCCTAGGAAGAGTGCCTCCCGAACCAGTCCAACACTTTACCACCGGTAACAAGACAGGCCGATAAAGATGGCTTCATCAAAGTGGAGAAAAAACGAAAGAAGAAGCCAGCTTCTCGCAATCAGTGCGGAGCAGCATTGACTGGACCGGAAATGATGCTGCGTCCCGCAATTCCATCGACCCAGCTGTTACGTGTCCCGACCACAATCATTACTCCACGAAGGTAGAGGAGGTCGTGGAATACATCCGAGTGAAGACCAAGTTCACCTTGAGAGTCGAGAAGTTGGGAGTCGCGCCATAAGATTAACTTCAAGTATTTTGTGGTTCGGATTTCAACTCATTAACTAGAGATCTTCATGAAGGAGAGATCTTAGACATATCTTGGAAATCTTCATTTTTATGGTGTGCCTAATAGAGAGTATTCTATTTATCGATCTATCTTGATGGGCACTCTTCCTAGGCTTAGGTTGCCGCTGAAGCTTATTGGGAGCTTGCTTAGTGACAACAGAATAAGCACGTCCATATGTTGACGGGCTGATATTCCATTCCATTATTGTTTATTATACCTACTAGTAGATCAATAAGAACATTTATACGTTAGCATTATCACGATTTGGCAAAACTTTAGTAACTACTCCAAATTATGAGATCTGTATAGAGCTTAATAGCTATTACATACATCCATAGTGGTACCAATTTTTTGTTTTAAAAGATTATTTTGCTGTCGTTGCTACGTTCGTTGTTACGTTGTTTCGAGGCCGCGTAATTCGCTGTGAAGTTTTTCGTTGTAACGTGCATTCGTTGTTCCGTGATTCGTTATCAAATGCTTTCGTTGTAATGATATTCGTTGCTGCGTGCTTTCGTCATTATGTTATTCGTTACTACAAACTTTCGGCACTGCGTTATTCGGCGTAGCACTTTTCGAGGTCACGTAGCGGACTCATATTAAAAAACCGGTCAAGAGCGAGTCGGACTCGCGCACCAAGGGTTCCATTCCGATTTATGAAAAATTGTGCTATTTAGAGACATCGTTTTATTTTTCCTGTAATCTTTGCATAAACTTCTATCACATAGAATAATTTCAGATTTTTCTCTTTGCAAACTTCGGAGATAAGGGGGGGAACGGTATTTTTTTTTACATTTTTCATCAAAAGTCGAAAACTGTGCGTCCTAAAAAAAAAATAAAAAAAAGTTTGAGAATGTGCAAACAGCGCTATTTCATATGATACCCCACATGCCCTAGTAGCCCCACTTTGAACTTTGAAAGGGGGTCTCCTTTCAGTCCCTGTTGCAAAAAAAATACATATATTTTTATTTCTTTCTTATTTGCAAAATAGTTGGGTAAAGGCCATCTAAAACTATTCGAAATTTCAACTTGATAGCATTAGTAGTTCTTGAGATATCCAGCTGTGACAGACAGACAGACAGACAGACAGACAGACAGACGGACAGACAGACAGACAGACAGACGGACAGACAGACTGAGTCACACCATAAGGGTTCCTTTTTTACCATTTTGGTACGGAACCCTAACAAGAAGGTCGTGTTAGTTACACTATTTATAACTCAAGAACGGCTGAACCTATTAAGCTGAAAATTGGTGGAGAGGTAGCTTAGAACCAGGAGACGGAAATAGGATACTTTAATAAATGCAATTCTTCTGTACGTGTGTTTCTTACCTAACTACTCCTAAACGGCTGGACCGATTTGGATGAAAATTTGTGTGTATATTTTAACTGGCTGCGCCCCGTGGTTTCACCTTGGTAGACCGGGATAAAAAGTAGCCCATGTGTTAATCCAGGGTATAACCTATCTACATACCAAATTTCATCCGAATCGGTCTATCCGTTTGAGCGTGAAGAAGTAACAAACATACACACACACACGCACAAACTTTCGCCTTTATAATATATTAGTGTGAGTGGTTCCTGGATGGTTTGAAAACGCAATAGGACCCGGCAGGTGGCGCTGCAGTCGGGATCTAGGATGGTTCAGACAGGACAGCGTCTGTCCGCTAGCTCGGTATAAAATACTTTTCATCCATTAACTAGCTCGGTGAAGGTCGTTCTATACTCGGATCTTAGACTGTATTAATAAAAAGAGAAGTCCTGAAACCCTATGGAACGAGTCAGAAGCAGCTCGTGCTGAGCCGGCCGCAGCCTGCAGGAGCCTGCAGTAGTGGCGACGCGGTGTAGACACTGTCTCGCCGCGCCACAGCCAGGCAGAATGTCCGCCTCGATGACGCTTCTCTCCAGACACATGACTCTGGGGGTCTACTCCCTAAGCACGAAGCCCGTAATTTCGGCGTTCGTTACGGGCGTTTCCTACTCCGTATCACCTACGGATGGGTTCGTCCGTCAGTCTGTCCCTCTGACATAACAAACTATCAAAACATGTGTAAAAGTTAAATTTTTCGGACGGACAAAAACACATCGGGAGTAGGGACAACTGGCAAATCATGTTGTCATTCATACTTCGTTCGGGCCCCGAACCAATCATCCATCCGTAGGTGATACGGAGTAGGAAACGCCCGTAAAGAAGGCCGAAACTGCGGGCTTCGTGCTTCGGGAGTAGACCCCCTGAGCCGGGTTGCGTTACACAGCTTAGTAGACTGTGGTGTCGTACGACTTCTACGCAAACGAAATCGCGGGTAGAAGCTAGTTTGTCAGCAAATAATCTAAATCAGCAACATCTGCACAGTTCACATTACAATACGCTGACCTTGCACCTTTGGATGCACGGAAAATGAATATATTAGTCTGTAGACCACGACGTATTGAGTTTACTTTGCTAAGTAAAGTAAGCGTCATCTAAGAATGTGAACATTATTTAGAAAGCATTATTTACTGTTCATGTTCGAATGGAAAAATAATAATAACAATGATGATCACGCGCCATCAGCTGAGTTACGCACTGTCACCATTTTAGGGTTCCGTACCTCAAAAGGAAAAATCGGAATCCTTAATAGCTTCACTTGTTTTTTATTTTAAATCACGTTGGTCCTCCTTTTTTCTGCATCCAGTGACATTTAAATCTCCAAACGGTAAAACAATTACTTTCGCAGCTAGAACTATTACTTTATACAACGTGTTAATGAAATAAACCAAAACCTCTTAAGGGGTCATTGTACTCATCATTATGAACAACTTTTACTATGGGACCAAACCTGGAATCGCGAAAAAAAAATCAGCTGTTCAGTACATTTTGACGAATTATGCGAACATAAATGTATTGAACAGCTGATTTTTTTTCGCGATTCCAGGTTTGGTCCCATAGTAAAAGTTGTTCATAATGATGAGTACAATGACCCCTTAAGAGGTTTTGGGTTATTTCATTAACACGTTGTATAGTGTATTATCTATGGCTAGAACTTCGCTGACGCTATTACAACTATCCTTTGCCAGTTGTGTTCAATAAAAAATAAAAAAAACCGGTCACGAGCGAGTCGCACGCGCACAGCGAGGGTTTTCCTGTAATCTATTCATAAACTCCTATCACATACAATAATTTCAGATTTTTCTCTTTCCAAACTTTGGAGATGGGGGGGAGAACGGATTTTTTTTTTTACATTTTACTTCAAAACTCAAAAACTATGCGGCCTGAAAAAAATAAAAAAAATGGTTGGAGAATGTGCAAACAGCGCTCTTCTCTTTCATAATGATACATGTCCACATGCCCTAGTAGCCCCAGTTTCAATTTTTAAGACCCCCTTTCGTCCTTGTTGCAAAAAAAAAAAAAAAAAATATTTCTTTCTTATTTGCAAAATAGTTGGGTAAAAACTGTAAAAACCATCTAAAACTGTTCCAAATTTCAAGTTGATAGCATTAGTAGTTCTTGAGATATCCAGCTGTGACACACAGACAGACTGAGTCCCATTAATGACTTCGTTAAACTCGCAAACGCAAACTGCATACTTTTATTTACACCAACAAATAGTCCAATCGTATGCAGTTTACTCTTGCGAGATAAACGGAGTCCTTAATGGGTCCGCTCCGCTCGCGGTGGAAACCGGGCTTTAGGGTTCCTTTTTACCATTTTGGTACGGAACCCTAATAGTAAAAAAAGTTTATTATATATGTGTGTGTTTAGTGTATTTTCCACAAAAGCCATTTTAAACGTTGAACATTGAAAAAATGATTGAGGTCGTATTGTTTGGCATCGTACTCATAATTTTGGACAACTTTTACTATTGGACCAAACTTTTTTTTTTTTTTTTTTTTTGATGGTGGTAAATCATCAAATAACTTCTCCCGCTCTGGGTGGAGCGGAAGGGCGTGTCAGACTTTTACTGACTAAAACCCACCCGTGTTCCTTCAGTTGCCTATGCCAGGGCCGCGGTATCTTCTTCAACTACCCGCGACCCCAGCGGCATTGGACCAAACCTGAAATCGCCAAAAATAATCAGCTGTTCGCTACATTTTGACGAGTTATGCGAACATAATGTACTGAACAGTGTGTGCGTGTGTGTGTGTTTTTTTTCGCGATTTCGATGACGACACGGTTGGCGCAGTGTTTGAGCGTTTGACTGCTGCGCAGCATGTCGCGGGTTCGATTCCCGCACGGAACAAATATTTGTACGACCTACAAGTATTTGTTCCGAGTCTGGGTGTTTTTCTATCTATAATATGTATGTATTTACAAAAAAAAAATGTATATAAGTAGTTTATCAGCCATCTCGTTACCATAGTACAAGCATTAGGTTGCTTAGCTTGGGACTAGATGGCGTTGTGTGAAATGTCCAAGGATATTATTATTTTTAAAGTGTCTCTGACATATCTCGGGACCCTGGGGTCCCGGACTTTTGGAAGGCGTACGAGGGGCCGAAGCCAACTCGCAGAGGCCCCTTAGACAATTTTAAATTATGAGGAGGCACCAACCGACGATTATCCCTGTATACACTATGCAAGTGCACCCAAGGACAACCCCCGGTTGGTGCAGGACTATTGCAGAACATGGAAACAAAACATATTGGGCTATGGGTTTGGGTGGCTGTGGACTGGTTACCTAGAACTATGAAAGGACTATGGCCCCTGCCTGATCAATGTTTTATTATACACGGAAAAAAAAATGGCAGGGGGTGACTTGCACACTCAATAATGGGCCCCCGAAAACGGTCGCTAGCACATAGTGTCGTAGCGGCAAGGGAGCAACATGTCCTGAGGTGCTTGTGAGGAGTGGAGAGGTATTCCACGGTTCTCAGAACAATCCCAGAGCCCGGAAGATGGTCAAGATCCCTACAAACACTTACTGGAATACTTCCTTCCTCCGAGCACGTTTGCTCTTGCGAATCTCCACTCAAGCCAGCCAATAAAGGCAAGAATGAGGTGGGAGCTCTGTTCCCGTCATTGTTCACTCCAGCCGGCCAATAAAGGCAAGCGAGAGGTGAGGAACAAGACTTCTCCCGGGAGATAGGGTCCGTGGGGTCGCTACTGCCCAACAGCTCGCCACATGCTGCCCTGCGGGTTTCTGTATCTCTCTTGGTCTGGCTCCTCATCCTAGACCTGTTCCGGCAGAGTAACTCTACAGGCACAGACCTAGAATTCGGAGCACGCAAGCCCCACCACGACGTCAACGTAGAGATACTGCGGTGGGGTTATTATTATTATTTTGGTCTTTGACATATCTCGGGACCCTGGGGTCCCGGACCTTTGGAAGGCGTACGAGGGGCCGAAGCCAACTCGCAGAGGCCCCTTAGACAATTTTAAATGACGAGGCGGCACCAGCCGACGATTATCCCTGTATGCACTATGCAAGTGCACTCAAGGACAACCCCCAGTTTGTGCAGGACTATTGCAGAACATGGAATCAAAACATATTGGGCTATGGGTTTGGGTGGCTATAGTGGATCGGGTACCTTAAACTATGGAAGAACTATGTCCCCTGCCTTACCAATGTTATATAATATACACAGTTAAAATGGCAGGGGGTGACTTGCACACTCAATAATGGGCCCCCGGAAACGGTCGCTAGCACATAGTGTCGTAACGGCAAGGGGGCAACATGTCCTGAGGCGCTTGTGAGGAGTGGAGAGGCATCCCACGGCTATCAGGACAATCCCGGAAGTACGGTCAAGATCCCTACCAGCATCTTACTGAAATACTTCCTTCCTCCGAGCACGTTTGCTCTTGCGAATCTCCACTCAAACCGGCCAATAAAGGCAAGAAAGAGGTGGGAGCTCTGTTCCTCGTCAGTGTTCACTCAAGCCGGCCAATAAAGGCAAGCGAGAGGTGAGGAACAAGACTTCTCCCGGGAGATAGGGTCCGTGGGGTCGCTACTGCCCAACAGCTCGCCACATGCTGCCCTGCGGGTTTCTGTATCTCTCTTGGTCTGGCTCCTCATCCTAGACCTGTTCCGGCAAAGTAAACTCTACCGGCACAGACCTAAAATTCGGAGCGCGCAAGCCCCACCAAGACATCAACGTAGAGATACTGCGGTGGGGTTATTATTATTATTATTTCAGGTTTGGTCCATTAATAAAAGCTGTTCAAAATGATGAGCACACTGACCCTTTTGTTTTGACAGCCAGCTGTCAGGGAATGAGGATTTCCGCTACCAGTTTTGCTGAGGTGTTCTGCATAATAAAACAAAGATTATGGCAGTAACAACAATGGTTTTATTGAAATACATTACAAAAAAAAAAAAATTATAATATTAGTCACCATTTTACACATAATTAATTAATTATCTTGTCCTTAACCGTCCGTTATCCCACTAATAAACAGCCATAGAATAGTACTTATTGCTATAATCTGATTAGTTTATCAACAACTTTTTATGTGTGCAACTGTGCAGCGCAGCACCATTGTCTTCGTAATCGTATTAGTGTCGCTATTGCCCGCAAGATGGCAGGAACTGTTCGTATCGCCAATCGACCCGACAGAAGTATCAGGAATAACTTCGTGGCGTTGTGGATTATGTATAACCTGTAAATAAATAAAATAAATATGTTAAAGTAACCAAACACAGTTTTTAAATATGTACCTTTTGCATGCATAAATTCAGACATGATGTAAAAATCGTTATTGAATAAATGAATTGAAAAAGATTTGGAGCATTGTGAATAGTTTAACCGGCAAAATTATGCAATGTATCGAAGATGTTTTACTTAAAACTTTTCGAACGAACCCATCAACATTGGCCAACACTTTCATGACTGAATTTAATTCTAATATCAAGAACCTAAGCAACTCATGCGATGTGCCTCTTTTAGATAAATGTACGTACGAGATAATTCCTGATAGGTCGTTGAGAGTGAAACCTGCACGAGAAGATACGGTTGAACGAATCATCAAGCAAATGAACGACAGGAAAAGCCCGGGTTACGACGGGATACGTGCTAAAGATGTTAAGTATACCTCAGCTAAACTCATCCCAGTTATTACACATTTAATTAATTGCTGCTTACAGACTGGTACGTATCCCGACCTTTTAAAGATAGGGGTGATACGTCCAATACACAAAAAGGGCTCACGTGATGACGTCAATAATTATCGTCCTATCACTATTTTGTCTTGTATAAATAAAATACTAGAACGTTACATAGGTAATGAAATAAATTACTTCCTGCAAACACACGGAATAATCAACTACAAACAATATGGATTTCAGAAAACCAAGAGTACGACACAATTATTACGAGAATTTACCGATGAAGTCAACAAACAGTTAAATGATAAAAAACATGTATTGACACTTTTTATAGATTTTAGCAAAGCATTCGATATGCTCCGTTGTGATACACTTTTCGACAAGTTGTCGCAAAGTGGAATACAGGGACCACTATTAGAACTATTAAAAAACTATCACTCCAACAGATACAACACGGTTAAAATACAAAATGAGTATAGTACTAAGCTTCCATCCACGCAAGGAACGGCCCAGGGTTCAATTATAGGTCCGACAGAATACTTACTTTATGTTAATGATATGAACAATACTATTCATTCAGGTTCTGTATACCAATTCGCAGACGACACGTGTATATTG
Organism: Cosmia trapezina; assembly: GCA_905163495.3. Lineage (NCBI taxonomy): Eukaryota > Metazoa > Arthropoda > Insecta > Lepidoptera > Noctuidae > Cosmia > Cosmia trapezina. The sequence goes on from LR991049.1 coordinate 14,634,861, forward strand.
GTCTCTAATAAAAACATACATGACGCTGAGGCATCCCTTCAACGTAACTTCGATCAAATGTGTAAATGGGCTCATGACGTAGGATTAGTAATAAATGCAACAAAAACAAAAATAGTTCACATACATTCATCACACAACAAATGCTCCACTATACCTAAAATTTTAGCACATGATCACACTTGCCTACATAACTCGGCAAAGACTTGCGAATGTCCGTTATTAGAAGTAGTCGATAAGCACATGTATATTGGTTTAATGGTTGATAGCCGTTTCTGTTGGGGACCGCACAAAGATTACGTTTGCAACAAACTGAGATCTATTCTAGGTAAGCTTAGCATACTTAAATATAAATTGCCTTACAAAACGCTTAGAATGTTATATATGGCCCTAGCAGAATCAGTTATCAACTATGGACTCAGCAGCTATGGGAGAACTTATCATACATACCTGACAGATATCTATAAGCTACAACTAAGAATGTTAAAAGTAATTACGCCAAAAATATAAACAAGAAATTCAAAAATAGTGATAACGACCTCTTTAAATATTGTAATGTTATGAATGTGTTCAATAAAGTGGAATTTTTTACTCTTGCGGAAGTCAATAGACCTGAGCTGCTAACCGAAAAAACAAGACCTGACTTTCTGAAAATAAATACCTCCTACCAAAATTCAGTAACGTGTACGGGATGAGGATTGCAGAATATTTAGTGCCTTTTTGCCTTAATAAACTTCCAGAGGACTTGCAAACGTTGTATAAAATGAGTTCGAAAAGTTATAAGTACAAATACAAACGTTTCTTTACACAAAATATGTACCAATAATTTGTTATGATCGCTTTATGAATGTCTTATGTATCACGGTAGTTTAGTAACATCCTTGATAAATGAACGGCTTGCCAGCACACAGATAAGCCCTGAGAGGTTTTCGTGTGTGGCTATAACCAAAATTGTATAAGGTTAAGTGTTTTGGAAATAATAAATAAATAAATAAATAATTGAATTGAATTGAATTTAGGACAGTAAAAAGTTTTTGATCATAATTTAAACAAGTACCATCTATCGACGAATAGCTGACTAAGTGTGAATTGATATTTTTAACCACTGCACGGGGCGCTCGATCGCTTAGCTACGCTTGAAATGAATGAAATGTTTATTTCTATGTAGATATGACATTTTTACCACTTTTATCAATATTTTAAAACTGTATGGGTTTCCTAGCTGACCCTGAAATGAAATGCCGAAACAAACTCAGAGGCTGGTCATGGTCTCATAAAAAGTTCAAACATTATATTATTAATATTTTATGAGACAAACAATGCAGGGACAGGTCTGGTAGGGTCTTTAGAGCCATAGCAGCTTTGAGTTGAGCTGTCCCAACAGATGCATGCATCAGTCATCGTGTAGCTCAACCTCATTTTAGGCAGCTCAACGACCCGTCACACGACGCTACCAGACCTGCAGGACATTTGCGTAGGCCATATACAAAATACTCAAAACCGCCAGACCGGTTATAAAGTCACATGTGATCAATTTAGCCGGCTGGTACTCACATTCACAGTCAGTTTTCTCTATAAATGTCTTCAAAAATATCATGAGAGGTAAATCAATATTGTGGTTGTCCGTGTTTGGGTGACCATCTTTACATACGTGTATCGAGACCCCTCCGTGCCTCGGAAAGTCCCGGCTGTCATTCGTGGATCTCTGACAGTCGTTACGGGTCGTCAGAAGCCTGAAATTCTGATAACCAGTCTACTAAGGGCTATCGGTTTACCCCGTAACTGGGTTGTGGAGGTCAGATACAGTTGCTCCTTGTGAAATACTGGTATTCAGCTGCATCCGGTTAGACTGGAAGCCGACCCCAATACCTGTAGTTGTGGACATGCTAGGCACATGAGTTAGTGATCACCCCACAGAACTATGCGATAATTTAAGTCCTAAGTTAGAATTTGTTTAAATGCAATAAACATTTTATTTAATTTTATTGAAACGAAGTTCCTTAATCGACGGTACGAACTTGGCGGATAGAGGCTAGGCGAAAGAAAAATTAAGATTTTTCCGTCACGAAATTCCGTCATAAAATTCCTTCACGCACGACCCTTGTGTTTTGTTTTTATATTCTAATATTAGGTCTTTACCTATGAAATTGGAGATTTGTATGAAAATTTTAAAATGTAAAGATTTTGGTATTTTTTTTATTTTAGCTAATCAAAGTACTGGCCCAAATTATCTATACAATTTTGCCATTTTGATGGCAGTTTGTTTATCTCTTTACTGTAGAAGTCTGCCGGACGGGAGGCGATGAAGTCAGCGAAAGTGTTTTGTACTGCCTCTCGGGTGTTGAATTTTTTCCCAGTTAAAAAATGGCTAAATTTTGAAAAAAGTAGAAATCTGTTGGGGCAAGGTCCGGTGGGTACGGTGGGTGACGGAGAGCTTCCAGCTGTAACTCTTGTAGCTTTGCGATGGTCTGTCGTGAAGTGTGAATTTGCGCATTGTCGTGGAGGAGCAATGGGGAAGAGCGATTGACCAGTCTTGGCTGTTGAATTGCGAGCTTCTTCATTATTGTTTGCAATTCTTGGCAATAGACATCTGCCGTCACTGTTGTGCCATTCGGTAAGAAGCTGTGGTGTACAAGTCCAGCACTGGTCCACCAGACAGCCACCATCATCTTCCTATGAGTAATCTTTTTTTTTAGCGCACTGATTAGGTGCTGTACCCGGGTCCAGCCACTGAGACGAACGCTTACGGTTGTCGTACGGGATCCACTTTTCATCGCAGGTAACAATTCGATTCAGAATTCCCTCAATTCTGTGCCAATTCAGTAGTGCTATGCATACTTCGACGCGTAAGTCTCGCTGTTGGTCGCTTAGTTCGTGTGGCACCCACTTGTCTAGCTTTTGTATCTTTCCGATTTGCCGCAAGTGCTTCAATGTGGTTTTGACACTAACTCCAAGGCCTGTTTTAAGTTCAGCTGTAGATTGAGTTGGATCCGCTTCCACTGTCGCCTTCAATTCATCATTGTCGACAATGGTTACCGGCCGACCGCGAGGCTCGTTCTTCAACTCAAAATCTCCAGATTTAAAACGATTGAACCAATAATGGACCGTGTTTATGCAAGCAGTATTAGGCCCGTACACGTCGTTAATGTTTCGTGTTGTTTGCGCAGCGTTATTGCCACGTTGGAACTCATATTCTAAAATTGTACGATATTTCAGTTTATCCATGGCGACAAAAACTACCACAATTTCACAAAAACAAATACTATCTAAAAACAAATGACTGAATTTGAAATTAAATTAACACGGCTTTCGAATAAAATTTATTTGAATTTCGAATTGCGCGCCAATCCACAGATATTTAAATCTGAAAATGCTGTTTGTAGAATCTCCAATTACATAGGTAAAGACCTATTATTTTTAAATGTAACATTTAAGTATAAATAATTAATAATGACATAATATGACATAATTAATAATGACATGGCCATGTCATTATTAATTATGTCCTTTATTTCAAAACCATGAAAATGACACCCATGCATGGGTGTCATTTTCATGGTTTTTGAGTCCAAGATGGCGGATGCCAAAATTTCAAATTTTTCGTCATGGGTGTCATTTTCATGGTTTTTGAGGCCGCTGAAAACGATAATGAGGTAAAAATTTAAATTCAAGGTGGCGTGGCGGCTGCGAAAATTTTTAAATTTATCGTCATGGGTGTCGTTTCCGTGATTTTTGAGGGCGCTAAAAATGATAATGAGGTCAAAATGAAAATCCAAGTTGCCGGCTTCGAAAATTTTCAAATTTTCCGTCATGGCATGGGTTCCTTGGCAGCAAACGTGACATATGCATGTAGCATAATATTCGCTGGAAATCGAAACTGAGCTCCCTAGGAACCATCGAAATGACACCATGTCATTATTTTTCATCATATTATTACGAGTAATAGGATCTTTGATCCAATCGTGTGTTCCACGACACTCACGTATTTCTTTTTTATTCTCTTCCCTTATCCAAATTTATTAGTTGTAAAATAGTTACTTGTGCATTCTTCTCTGAGCTTTCTCGATGTCTTGATCCTTTTCTCGCAGCAAGTACTTGCGACATCCCTTCGCGAAGTCCACGCATAGAACCTCCCAACTGAAATCATTAATGAAAGAATAGTTTATCATCATTGTGCACTACTAATAAGTAGGAACTGACTAAAAGGACATGGCTAGCTTCAGCCAGTGACATTACACATAGCCGCCTAATTATAAATAAATCAATCAATCCTCCACAACCCAGTAACTGGGTAATACGATACCCCTTGGTAAGACTGGTTGTCAGACTTACGGGCTTCTGACGACCCGTAACGACTGTCAAAGATCCACGAATAACAGCCGGGACCAACGGCTTAACGTGCTTTCCGAGGCACGGAGGAATCTCGATATGTAAAGATGGTCACGCATCCACTGACCAACCCCGGCAAGCGTAGCTTAACCTGACGGATCGACCCGTGCGGCTGTTATTACTTAGCCACGAGCTCCTCTTCTTCTCCTCTCCTCTAATTATAAATAAATATAAATAGAAATAAAAATTACAAAACTATTTATATTTTCGTACAATTAAGAATATATATTTTAACATAAATTGCAGCTACTCACTCGATAGTATACAGCGGCATCAGACGCCGACAGTCTCTGCGTCAGACGTCGCACGTTGTTGGCGGGGTACTAGGCAGTATGTCTGACACCCTGCAGGTCACAGCTACTCACTCGATAGTAGTAGGATCCAGGTTGTACACAGCGGCATCAGACGCCGACAGTCTTTGCGTCAGACGTCACACGTTGTTGGCGGGGTACTAGGCAGTATGTCTGACACCCTGCAGGTCACAGCTACTCACTCGATAGTAGTAGGATCCAGGTTGTACACAGCGGCATCAGACGCCGACAGTCTCTGCGTCAGACGTCGCACGTTGTTGGCGGGGTACTAGGCAGTATGTCTGACACCCTGCAGGTCACAGCTACTCACTCGATAGTAGTAGGATCCAGGTTGTACACAGCGGCATCAGACGCCGACAGTCTCTGCGTCAGACGTCGCACGTTGTTGGCGGGGTACTAGGCAGTATGTCTGACACCCTGCAGGTCACAGCTACTCACTCGATAGTAGTAGGATCCAGGTTGTACACAGCGGCATCAGACGCCGACAGTCTCTGCGTCAGACGTCGCACGTTGTTGGCGGGGTACTAGGCAGTATGTCTGACACCCTGCAGGTCACAGCTACTCACTCGATAGTAGTAGGATCCAGGTTGTACACAGCGGCATCAGACGCCGACAGTCTTTGCGTCAGACGTCACACGTTGTTGGCGGGGTACTAGGCAGTATGTCTGACACCCTGCAGGTCACAGCTACTCACTCGATAGTAGTATTATCCAAGTTGTACACACGGCTAAACATCAAGCTATACATTTCCAGTTTACACTGACCTCTTATTGTAAGGAAATCCTATACAATGCGAGATCAGTTTGTACTGGAAATGTATAGCTTGATGTGTAGCCGTGCGTACACAGCGGCATCAGACGCCGACAGTCTCTGGGTCAGACGTCACACGTTGTTGGCGGGGTACTAGGCAGTATGTCTGACACCCTGCAGGTCACAGCTACTCACTCGATAGTAGTAGGATCCAGGTTGTACACAGCGGCATCAGACGCCGACAGTCTTTGCGTCAGACGTCACACGTTGTTGGCGGGGTACTAGGCAGTATGTCTGACACCCTGCAGGTCACAGCTACTCACTCGATAGTAGTATTATCCAAGTTGTACACACGGCTAAACATCAAGCTATACATTTCCAGTTTACACTGACCTCTTATTGTAAGGAAATCCTATACAATGCGAGATCAGTTTGTACTGGAAATGTATAGCTTGATGTGTAGCCGTGCGTACACAGCGGCATCAGACGCCGACAGTCTCTGCGTCAGACGTCACATGTTGTTGACGGGGTACTAGGCAGTATGTCTGACACCCTGCAGGTCACAGCTACTCACTCGATAGTAGTAGGATCCAGGTTGTACACAGCGGCATCAGACGCCGAAAGTCTCTGCTTCAGACGCCGCACGTTGTTGGCGGGGTACTAGGCAGTATGTCTGACACCCTGCAGGTCACAGCTACTCACTCGATAGTAGTATTATCCAAGTTGTACACACGGCTAAACATCAAGCTATACATTTCCAGTTTACACTGACCTCTTATTGTAAGGAAATCCTATACAATGCGAGATCAGTTTGTACTGGAAATGTATAGCTTGATGTGTAGCCGTGCGTACACAGCGGCATCAGACGCCGACAGTCTCTGCGTCAGACGTCACATGTTGTTGACGGGGTACTAGGCAGTATGTCTGACACCCTGCAGGTCACAGCTACTCACTCGATAGTAGTAGGATCCAGGTTGTACACAGCGGCATCAGACGCCGACAGTCTCTGCTTCAGACGCTGCACATTGTCGGTGTTGAAGTACCACTCACGCGTCACAAAGAACTTCAGCACGTCATTCATTGCGCGCAGGCGCTTGCTCACGGTCGACAGCCTCGGTCTGGAATACGCAATGTATGTTATGTTAGGGGAAATTCCGGCTTATGATAAAAATATATCTGTTTCTGAAAAAAAAAAGAAATCGCGACCTTTTAGTTTGTTACGTGTAGTCACGATTTCTTTTAAAGCCCTATGGCTCATTTACGGAGACGCGGGGTGCCGCGCGTCGCGTTTGGCGGCGCGGCCTGCACTAAATTAAAACTTATGGCGTTGTATAAGAGCGTTTACGGAGAAGCGATTTTAAACACGTTTGCTTGAAATGCAGGCAGAGCCCGCGGATGGCATCGCTGCGTGGTAGGCGACGATTATCGCGGCGGCGTACGCAGCGTTGTGGCCAGCTAGTCCTGCAATTCTTCTTTCACGGTAAAAACGAAGCGAAACACGCTGCGGGGCCCGCGGCGGGGCCCGCGGCGCCGCACGCCCCGCCACTTCATAAACAACATCGTACATTGCCATATGTTTGTGTTTGCGCTAATGCTTGTGTTATCGTAACGAGATAGCTGATAAACTACTTATACATATTCATTTTTTTTTTGTAAATACATACATATTATAGATAGAAAAACACCCAGACTCGGAACAAATACTTGTAGGTCGTGCAAATATTTGTTCCGTGCGGGAATCGAACCCGCGACATGCTGTGCAGCCAGTCAATCGCTCAACCACTGCCCCAACCGGTCGTCAAATAGTACATATTAGCGCATTTTAGTGTCTGAGATATACTTTTGAGTACAAAACCACACCGATTTGAGTGTACCTGTGCAGTCAGTGCATGCATTTGTGTGACTCAACTCAGAATTTAAGGAGTTCAACACAACGCTTGTGTGCAGCAGCGGACTGCGGTAGACTGAGCTGATTGATTCAACTTGCGTTTTACGGGAAGAAAGGCTGGCTTTACTCTGTTTTTCTGATGAACCATTACATCCATTATGACCATCCATAGTTCAGGGGTTAAAATAGGGTAAGTAACATTAATTACCTCGGCTTAACACCGCACATGTTAGAAATGTACTGAATGAGGTGTAGTGGGATTGTTTGCAGAGTGGTCGCCACGATCTTCTGCATCGCGCTGCAAGAGAATAGAAACTTCATTTTTACATTATTAGTCGGATACATAGGAGGAGCCACATCTTGGATCATTGACAATCTTTTATTTATTTATATATATTAAGACATGAATTATTTCTAAAGAGCCAGAACAATCTGACCCTATCTGGGTCGATAAATAATTGCGAAAGCTATTATTGTATAGAGGTATGACACCCGTCTGGTCGGAGGATCCTCCCTTTTCTATGGAGGATGAGTGAACTTTACACCCTGCTCCTCATGCTGGACTGCATACTGGACTGCCCAACGGTTGATGTCGGGTCGTTGTATATATCCTAGTCGCGCGGTAAACTCTAACTGCGCGATGCAGGATTGCGTGACGTCATGTCATTGTGATGCGTAGTTCGTATGTGGCGATGTAGATGCCGCCACAATTGTATTCAAATTAGGCCAGAAATCAGCACTTCTTGAACGTTAAAAGTTTGCCCTTTCTACTGGTGTTTGAGCTGACATAAAGAAGTAGCGCAACAAACTCCCCAACAAAGCGTCTATCTATGCATAGTATACTTCAGTATTTTTTGACTGAAATAGTAGATAATTATTTATTGGATCTCTAACAGAGGCTACAGCAAAGATAAATTGAATATTTTTTTTCGTAATTTGGTTCCTAAACAATATTGATACATCAATAATAAATGATGTTTTAAAACTAGATAAAGTAGGTGTTTCTTAACCGACGACTCAGAGGAGAATCACCGAATCAAACAGCAGTAGTAGCCGGCAGTACTCACGTGCTCTCAACGAATAGTATGAAGGGGTACCACATGGCGGAGTCGAAGGGGTGCGCGCGTAGGGCGGGCACCGTGTTTCTGCGGAACTGGTTCCACGTGGTGGGGTGCAGGCAGGAGCTGCAGTTGTACACGCGCGCCTCTCGCTTGCTGGAACATAAAACGTTCACGTTCAGGCCATCGTACGCAGCACATACAGTTGTACAAGGATCTTTGGGTGCCCGAATGACATTGACGGGGATGTTGTTGGTTGTATCAAATACAACTGTGTAATAATTGTCACAGATGTCATGATTTCCAAATAATAATAAATTTTGTTGATTTAAAATACTGAATTTAGAGTTGAAAGTATGTGATTTGACTCAGATGATTTTGTATCTGTGTTTTCGAGTAGTTAAAAAGTGTCTCATTTGACATTTACCGCCAAAAGTATTGGTTTTTTCTAGCTTGTAGTTGAAAAGTGTCTCATTTGACATTTACCACCAAAAAGTATAGCTGAATGTTGGTAAAAAAACCGGTCAAGAGCGAGTCGGACTCGCGCACCGAGGGTTCCGTTCCGATTTCTGAAAGAGTGTGCTATTTATAGACATCGTTTTATTTTTCCTGTAATCTTTACATAAACTTCTATCACGAAGAATAATTTCAGATTTTTCTCTTTGCAAACTTCGGAGATAAGGGGGGGAACGGTATTTTTTTTACATTTTTCATCAAAAGTCGAAAACTATGCGGCCTAAAAAAAAGAAAAAAAATGTTTGAGAATGTATAAATAGCGTTCTTTCATATGATACCCTACATGCCCTAATAGACCCACTTTGAATTTTTAAGACCCCCTTTCAGTACCTGTTGCAAAAATATATAAATATTTTTATTTCTTTCTTATTTGAAAAATAGCGGTAAACGTCATCTAAAACTGTTCTAAGTTTCAAGTTGATAGCATTAGTAGTTCTTGAGATATCCAGCTGTGACAGACAGACAGACAGACAGACTTAGTCTCACCATAAGGATTCCTTTTTTACTATTTTGGTACGGAACCCTAAAAACGTGATGTTTGGAGCGTCACCTAGTTTCTAAGTTAGTTCTCTTGGATCCTCGAAACCTAAAGGTTGTCTAGAAATGTCGGGGTACGAAGCAAGGTGTCGGTGTTTTCGAGGAGAAACAAAAGTTTATGTTGATCACTGTTTAATGTCTCACTCTCAAACTGTCCTTAATACTAAAATGTTAATGAAAATGTTGAATGTTGATGAATACACCCGGCTAACGCGGTAGACAAAAGTGCACTGAATCTAACATGAATAAAACTAAGTAATACCTAAGTAATAAAATTAGGTCAACGCGCTGCCGATATTGCAAACGAAGATGTTCGGTAAAAACACCGAACAAGAAATCTAGTCTATACTGATACTTATTGAGTGCCTAGTTAAATAGTTTGTTAAATATTGCTACGCTGTACCAAGTTTGTATGTGTGCAAGAAGATAAAATATAAATATTATACCAATGAAGAGGTATTGCATGACGTGGATGACATCGAAATTGAAAGCATCATTATTAATCTTAAAGATAAATGTGCTGTCGGTTTTGATGGAATCCCTACCACAGTTATTAAAGCCACCAAAAACACAATTATTCCCCTCCTTGTCCACATTTTTAATCTGTGCCTATCTTCTGGTGTCTTTCCGGATGTTTTCAAAACTGCTATAGTCCATCCTATTCACAAGGGGGGTGACAGGGATCTTGTTTCTAACTACAGGCCTATATCCGTCCTATCAACTATCTCAAAAATCTTTGAAAAAATTATTAACGCGAGACTAGTGAAATTTCTAGCAAAACAGAACATCCTGGCCGACAATCAATATGGCTTCAGAGCTGGTAAATCCACAGAAGACGCTACCTTGGAACTGCCAAAATAATACAATAGTCGAACACCTAAACAATAAGCAAAAGTCTGTTGGTGTCTTCCTCGACCTATCAAAGGCGTTCGATACAGTTTCTGTCCCCAAATTAATTAACAAGCTGCAACAAATTGGCATTCGTGGCATTGCTCTCGATATCTTTCATAGCTACCTGACGGGGCGTAAACAGGTTGTGAAAAATGAAAAATTTATTAGCAATTCAGAAAATGTGATTTTTGGTGTACCCCAGGGTAGTGTCCTAGGACCAACCCTCTTTCTTGTCTATGTCAATGAGTTGTGTCAGTTATCTCTTCCGAACACAAAAATAATTACATATGCGGATGACACAGCTCTTATAACCTATGGTAAGGACTGGCCTGAGACTCGGGAGAAGGCAGAGGCTGCTTTGAGGTTGGTCATGATGTGGTTAACCTCGAATCTTCTCACACTTAATATCTCAAAGACCAAGTTCATCCCATTTACCCCGGGAATTCTTAGCCAACCACCTACGACTTTTGGGATCAGGACCCATGTTTGTACTTACCCAGCGGCTTCCACCTGTAATTGTGCTCAGATAGAACGATCTGACAGTATTAAATATCTTGGCGTTATATTGGACAACCTTCTAACTTGGAAAAAACAGATTGACTCTATCGTTGTTCGTGTCAGAAGACTGATTTATTTATTTAAAAAACTACGCGCGGCTGCTGACTTTCAATGTCTAAAAATGATTTATTTTGCTTTAGCTCAATCAGTTCTCGGTTACTGCATAACTACGTGGGGAGGAACCCACAAGACAACCATGTTGCGTTTAGAGAGGGCACAGAGAGCAGTGCTAAAAGTACTTTTGAAGAAACCTATTCGATTTCCGACTACTGAATTATATTCACTTTGCGAGGTTCTCACAGCACGACAGCTGTTCATACTACACACGGTGCTTAAGAAACACCACCGTTTGCTTTACGACCCTCAGCACCTTACTAAAAAGCGTCGCGCTGATGTTACCTGCAAGACTGAGCTCTGCAGGTTTGCGATAGTAAGTCGCCACTTTAACCACATTAGCTCTAAACTTTATAATAATATAAATAGGAGCATCAATATCTACCCTTTAACAAAAAATTTACTGAGGAAAAAAAAGACAGACTGGCTTAAATCGATGTCCTATGATGAAACTGAACAACTTGTGATATCATAAATAAATTGTCACGCTAGCGGTCTCTCATATAATGGACAGATTGCACATCTTACACAAGAACACACACACACACACCCCCACATCCTCACACACAAACACTCTCAACATCACTTCCACTCCACCTCACTGGGTAGGTACTTAAAAACTTTAATATATATTTTTTTATTTTTCTTTGTAATTTTTAATTTTTTATGACTTACTTTATAGATGTTAAAGTCTGGAACAAAAATATCTTCCTTGTATTTTGTGTTGGGCGTTGGTAGCTGCGCCACAGTATTTTACTTTTGCAGCTATCTTCGTGACTATTGTTATGTTAAATACCTAAAATTGTTCCTAATAAACTTTATTTTATTTTATTTTTATTTTTATTTCATTTCACAGATACCTATTTTAATGAAAGATTTGAAAGATTAAGAAAACAAGCAGCGTTACACTCCAACCAACTTATCTGTGAAATGGCGAAAATTGGAACTACGGCCGTCATGTTGAAATGTCATTCGATTGTCGAACCAATGATATTGAACCTCTAGACGTTGCCATGATTACAGTGTGAAGTGTGGAAGTGAGACACATATATACGAAATTAGTAGGAAAATTGAGACAGAGCATCGTATCTTCTGTCTCTTACGGCGTGCCGTATTTTTGCTTGGCGAACTTTTGAATGTTAGCCAAACAAAGCACTTTTCGCCTGAAAAAAAAAAAAAAAAAAACTATTGTGCAAGAATTAAAATTAATTATTGTGCATTCAATATTCTCATAACACTAGCCTCCACACTAGGATTCCCTGTGTCGTGCAGACTAGTCTCCTTCGTCTTACAAGATAAGGTACATAATCGGTCGATAGGTATTCATACAAACATAATAAGTAATTGACAAAATAAAACGTGTATAGTGTATTCTATTGTAATTTGTGTGGTGTAGGTGTGTGATGAATGAGTGAGTTAAGGTGGGTTTGAACCAAATGAAGACAGAAACCAGAGGAAGGGTGACAGCAATCTCATTCCTGTATCCCTAACATTTCTGTGGGTATGAGTACACCAACAAAAAGAATCCGGAAACAAGTGGAAACAGAAAAAGCATTCGCTCATTTGGTCCAAATCGACCTTTATATGTATTAGTGTGATGAATGTGTGTGTGTTGTGCTCATGAGTTAATGAACTTCTCCGTGCTTTCATAGTCCATATGTGCCAGAAATTTGGAAAGATGATTTTTACATTTATTCTTAGTCAACTCCAGTATGTTCATTTCATTGTTGAGCTTAGTGTAAATAAATGGCCCCTTAAAAAGAAAGCATTTGTTGCCGAAGAACAGTCTAACTTTAGGTTTAGGCCATTTGGGCTTATTTGCATTTCTTAGAGAGCGCACGCTGGTGTATGTTAACGCGCTATGAGCAGTTTTGTGGTACTTTAGTGCCACTGCCAGAATGTATAATTGGCGCACACGCAGAACACCAGTCTCTTGGTACAGTGTGTCAGTCGAGAAGCGCATTGGTTTCTTGTAAGTTACCTTAAGAAGAGCCCGTTGAGCGCGCTCCACTTTCATTAGATGCGTCTTATGTGCTACACCCCATGTTATGATGCAGTAGTTGAGAACAGATTGGCAGAGTGTGTGATAAAGTATTTTCAAAGCAGTGTTACTAGCAATCCGGCCCATTTTTTTGAATGTGTATAAGCTTTCAAAGCCGACCACTTACATGCTCTATTTGTTTTGACGAGTTAAGGTGTTGGTCTATGTGAACGCCGAGATTCCTGATGTATTTGACTTGCTCGAGGCTTGGGCAGGTACATCTTGTGGGTTCATCACTATCACAGGAGTGCAATTTAACTGAGAGGTGGTCCGGGCAGGAAGTTCTTATGCTGACGCTAAAATTCAAAACCTTCGTTTTCTCTACGTTAAGCGTCAGTAGATTGTGGGTAAGCCAACTCGAAACCAGACTTACACCCGTGTTAGCAGCCTCTGTGACCCCTTCCCAAGTTTTGTCAAAGAAGACTATGCATCAGCATAGGCGAAAATTTGTGCTCGGTCCAGTTCCAATGTGCATAGGCTGTTTTGTTTATAGGATAAAGAGTGTCGGTCCGAGAACACTGCCTTGAGGAACTCCGTAGTTTAAGCTGGCAGAGAGGCAGAATATACTCTTTGTACTTCTTTGTAACCTGCCGCAGCGTATGACATACACACATACACCACATAGGTCTATGGTGCAAACGCCTTTATGGAAATCCAAGCGTCAATCCACGATTTAAAATCGCCCTTGAACGTGTGGTACTTGGATGACGGTATCTTAGGTGGCAAACCTGAGGATGTGGAACAAGACATCCGCACATTAATTCCTCGTCTCGGGGAGCTGGGCCTCGAGGTAAACTCATCTAAATGTGAGTTTTTCCCCTGTGGCCCTGAGGCTGAGCCAGGGTTCTCGCACTTTTCTTCCTTTCTTCCGGGTCTCACTATGCTTTCACCTATTTCTTTCAGTCTCTTGGGTGCCCCGATCTTCCCTGTTGCGGTCCCTGAGGCTCTAGAGGATCGCAAGCGTAACCTTCTCGACGCCCACAAAAGGCTCAAGGATCTTTCTGCCCACGTCGCTTTGATACTTTTGCGCATGTGTTTCGCGGTACCGAAATTGACATACTTTTTGCGGACTGCCCCGACGTGGTGGTTCCCACAGTCTCTCTCATCTTTCGACGAAGCTCTTAAGGAGGCGATAGAGAGTATTTTGAACGTTTCGCTGAACGAAACTCAATGGGCACAAGCGGCTTTGCCGATCCGGCATGGATGTCTGGGGGTTCGTCGCGCACAGGATGTCGGCTTGCCGGCTTTCTTAGCGTCTGCGCATGGGGTTACCGACTTGGTCGCTCGCATTCTTTCTCTTGATGGCGAACAAGTCAGTATCCCTTTCGCAGCGGACGCTCTGGCGGCCTGGTCAGGCCATTGCCCTGGCAGTATCACCCCGAAAGAACCTCAAGTGCAGCGCTCTTGGGATGATGTAGGAGCGAAGGCAGTTCTGGCCGGCCTTATAGATCGGGCGGAGGGGGTTGAATTGGCGCGCTTAAAGGCAGTGTCACGGTCAGAATCGGGAGCGTGGTTGCAAGCGCTTCCTTCACCTCACCTGGGCACTTTACTTGACGGCGACTCTTTGCGGGTGACGGTGGCTCTCCGCCTGGGCTGCGATGTCTGTGAACCACATATATGCATCTGCGGGTCCAGAGTGGAGGCCAACGGCCACCACGCGTTAATTTGCTGTTGTTGCTCAGGGAGGTTTCCGCGGCACCATGCTCTCAACGATATTGTCCGGAGGGCGCTGGTTGGCGCCAATATCCCTTGTGTCCTGGAGCCGCCGGGTCTATGTCGCTTGGATGGCAAAAGACCGGATGGCCTGACGTTAGTACCCTGGCAAAAGGGTAAGTGCCTACTTTGGGACGCAACGTGTGTTAGCACGTTCGCCGCCAGCCATCTCCCTCGCACTGTCGGGTCACCCGGTGCCGCGGCTGAATCAGCCGCTATCAAAAAGCGAGCCAAATATGCGGCCTTAGAGCCAAAGTACTATTTTGTCCCACTGGCAGTGGAAACCACTGGTTGCTGGGGTCCGACGCGATCAAATTTGTGGCGGAGATCGGCCGTCGACTTAGAGAGAGGGGCGGTGACCCACGCTCTGGTTCTTTCCTGGTGCAGAGGCTAGCCGTGGCAATTCAGCGCGGAAACGCTGCAAGTGTCATGGGCTCCTTTGCGCCGGGAACGTCTAGGGACTGTGGACTTCTATTGACGTAAAGTTTTTTGTAAACTGGTTTTATGTATTTGACATGAACTGTATTTTTGGAACGAAGTTCCTTATCGCGCGTTGTGAAAGGGGGCTAGACGGAAAAAAGTCTCACGAAAAGTTGTCACGACACTTTTTGCTATAGGTAGCTATTGTAAGCCGTGCGGCGTGCGCATGTTTCTCTGTCTGTCTCTTTCTCTCTCTCTCTCTTATAGACAGCAAGCCAGATATTTTCATTTCTATTTCGCATTGAACAGTGTGGTTTCGCGATGATGATGATGATGATGATGATGATGATGATGATGATGATGATGATGATGATGATGGTGATGGTGATGATGATGATGATGATGATGATGATGATGATGATGATGATGATGATGATGGTGATGGTGATGGTGATGATGATGATGATGATGATGATGATGGTGATGATGATGATGATGATGATGATGATGATGATGATGATGATGATGATGATGATGATGATGGTAAGTATAAAAATAAAATTTTGTTACAATTCCTTCACTAATTAATCGAAAGGAACTTCGTTCCATCCGGGTGTCCCTTGACACCTCTCAAGTTTTTTTTTTTTTCTATAAGTAATTAAAATTTATGTATTGTATCAGTTGGATTTGGAAAAACAAATATAATACAATTAGCATAAATTAATTAATTAGTAATTTTTTGTGTAAATTCAGATAAGTACAATTTATTTCTTCATGAATAAATGACTAATGACTAATGACTAATGACTAAAGGGTACGATAAATGCCTATGTTCGATCTTCATTCGAGTTTTAGTAAAAATACCGCGGAAATAGGTGCTCTTAAGATACCTACCTTAGTTCTGATTTTGGCCACGCACCAAAAGAACCTTGTAGCGCTGTACGTTGATCGGTCGGTTGGTCGTTGACTGGATAAAGTAGAGGTCTCAAGTGCAAGGCCAGGACACCTCGGGTTCTGAGTTCCCCAACTCGTGTGAAAAGTTATCTAGGATCTAGGATTTGTGCCTGACATTAGGCTACTCCTTGCACTTGGAACTCAAAAATAATTGGTGTGGTGAACTGTTCCAGCTCCGCCTACCCTCCTAGGGAGACAGGTATGCTGCTATGGGTATGTTGTACTAACTCATCGACGGCGGTCTCCCAGGCCACGGCGATGAGCGTGTCGATGCAGATGTCCACAGGCACCATGTCTGCTCTCCTGGCGCCGCCACAGTTGAGCACGTGCATCACGCCCTTGCCGGTGCCCACCACTATGCCGCTCGAACCATTGAGGTTCTCGATCCAGCCGGGAAACGGGTCGCGGAGAGATGATATTACTGTAAGTGTAGAAAGTAATTGAATGAATTAAGTTTTTTTTTAATTTATATAGTTTTGAGAGTTTTCATTCCTTGTGATTAGTTGTGAAACAAATCAATTAAATTAAATATTTTACAGTGGAATGTCCAAAGTGTCAGGCCGAAGTTAGCATCGTTTCATGAAATTTTATGGCAGTTTTATGTAGCTGGAATCAGAAAGTTATTTTAAAGTTAGTGGATATTAATAATGATTAAATGAACTTACCTATACGTGAAGTTCTATCATAATTATACTTGGCACCTCGTCCTCGAGATTAGTAATTTACACATGTAGATACGCATAGTTGCACTAAGTTGAGAAAAAATATGATATTCTGTTTTTCTTTACGGTAATTTAATTTGTCATAACTATTTATTTTTATTTTATGTGGTTAAGTACCCACAGAGTGTGTCCAGTTCCGCTCTCAGACGATTGTCGCCAGTCATTTAGTTTAGAGTAAAAGATCCTGTGGCTCATTGATGTATTTCCGAGACACTAGAGACAATTTGGTATAACACTGGGAGGGTGGGATTACTAATCTCTTCGGACTCGGTGCTCGTATAATTATGATAGAACTTCAGGTACAGGTAAGTTCGTTTAATCATTAATTATACTTCGCACCTCGTCCTCGAGATTAGTAATTTACACATGTAGACTTTGAGAGTATTGCGGGAATATCAAAAATATTTGTAAATATTAACATGATTGTAATTCTTTTTTAACCGACTTTTCAAAAACAAAAAGGAGGAAGTTATCAATTCGTCACGTATATATATATGTCGGAGAAAGTAAACAAAGAGTTGATTGTTGGTTGCATACGAATAGATAATATTGATGGCTAATTAAGTCTTAATTTAATTTAATTTGATTTATTACATTTTTACATTGTGTAAAACCTAACAGATTTATTAAAAGTCACTGCATTGTATAACGTCCAATCAGAGCAGAGGATAGACCTAGAGTGGGGTCGAGGCGCCATCTTAACGTTCACCGGGTGGAGCGTTCAGTCTTGTAACGGTGGTTGATCGAGGTGGATCACAAGTGGTGAAGTTAGATCGGTGCCGCGAACCTGCTGCTCTTTTGTAGTTAAAATTACCTACGTAGTGATTAAAATTGTAGAACTTTAATAAAATCGCGTGTGTGTGTGTGTGTAAATAGTGTTTTGTGCTCGCATATCCCTATGACGCCCACTAGACTCAACGTGAACACAAAAACGATGTTGAGGAGGACGGTGTTTCTCCGACATATATATTTTATGTATGTACATCGATTTCTCCGTCAATTGTGGACCGATTTTGAAAATCCTTTCTTTTTGTTTGAAAGGGTGGGTGTACTTTCGAGGTGGTCCCATTGTCACCAAGTCAGAATCTGATGAGGGGATCCCATGGAAATCGAGGGTAACCCTCAAATTTTATAGGCACACCTACAGCGATTTGGGTATTTTTTATAGTAACTCGTGCATTTGCTCTCGGAAAGCACCATTTGGTGAAGTGGAACTGATGAGAAAGACCACAGTTGGCCATCGGAACTACTCGATAATTTTATTCACTTGGGTGAGATGGTCTAATTTGTGCTCTTATTAGGCTATCTAGTAATTAAATAACTGACCTATGGTTGGTCTAAAGATGGCGGTCGCGTACTTGGCCGTGACAGCTCGCTCGGCCACCGCGCTCTCCGCCATCGCCTTAGTGAACGTGTAGGTGTTCACCTTCGGGGATATTAACCTGGAATTGAATGATGTAATTATATCATGTGACAAGCATTGTAGTGAGATGGGGAATGAGGATTGTTGGCGCCTGCAACCTTTGTCTTTGTCCTTTGTTTTTTTTTTGTACGCACTTCTTGCAACAGATAAGTTTATAGACCGTCGATAAACATGTGTAATAGGTCTGTAATTCTTGGGTTCCGCGGGACTACCTGACTTATGGAGCAGGTGGGTAACGCCTGTTGTTAGAAACTGCGGTAGCGACCCGGACTCTACGGATGACTGGAATTGAGATGCCAGGCAAGTGTGTGAACTAATTCGCCATTTCAACCAAAAGTTATGTAGTCCGTCTGGTCCCGGTGATTTCCAATTCGGTAACGGACGGACTGCTCTGGCAACGTCTAATGCCGTAATTAAGACTGTTTCCATTTCTGGTATAGTGTCACACACTCGCTCGCCATCCCGCAACCAGCCAGCCTCAGCGTGACAGACGGGCACCGACCATATGCTGCGCCAGAATGCACTCGTGGCAGCATCATCCGGGCGGCACACGTCTGTCACATTTTGTTCAGGTCGCTCCCAAGCTCTATATACCCACTTTTCATCCCTCTGGAACATGCGATTCTGCGTGTACCGATCAACTCGCTGCTTATACCACCGAATACGGCTCGCCCATGCACATACTTTTTGCTTCACGAAGCCGATGCGCTCTGTGACACTTTTTTTTTTTTTTTTTTTTTTTTTTTTTTTTTTTTTTTTTTTTTTTTTTTTTTTTTTTTTTTTTTTTTTGAGGGTGGGAAATCATCAAATAACTTCTCCCGCTCTGGGTGGAGCGGGAGGGCGTGTCAGACTTTTACTGACTAAAACCCACCCGTGTTCCTTCAGTTGCCTATGCCAGGGCCGCGGTAACCCCTTCAGACAACCCGCGACCCCTTCAGACAACCCGCGACGCGCTCTGTGACACTGGACATTTATTCTGGAGGACTGATTCCAGTCCCCGAGAATGCCCGCCTTACAAAGCGCATCACTCTTGGTCGTGTATTCCCCTCCCTGAAGCAGTATAGTTTGCCGATGAGTACCCTGGCCCCATCGATACGACGCTCGATCCTGCACTGCCAGGCTGGAACTGCTGGTTTAGGTCGAGTAGCTCCGTCACAGTTTGGAAACTTGACGTTAGCTAAACGACATGCCGCAACAGCCGCGCAATACAGGATCGAGTGTGTATCAACGAGATCCTCGCTGCTCTCGAAAAAATCCTTAAGCAGCGAGTCCAAGGCACACACCAGCGCCCTATTTTTCTTTTGCATGGGAAGGCGTCGTAGTCGGGGTCTAAGTTTGGTTGGAGTGGACCTATACTCGCAAAATGCATCAATCTCTCAATCAATCGGTAGTTGCACTGGCTACTTACTGTGGCGACCCTATCATCCTCCTCTTCGACAACATGATTGGAAAATATATAATAATATTTATGTAATTATTAAGGTAAGACGATACATGTATAGACCTTTTCGTTACGGTCCACTTTTCTGACCGGTACCCACCAGTATATTTCGGTGTGATGTTAAAGATGTTTCACCGTCCCCAAATGAATTGGGTTAAAGTGCGGGAAATAGCTGCTCCCGCCGATATGAACTCAATAAAACCTTAATTTCATGCCAATATAATTTAATTAGCCGATCGGCTTCTCAATAAAGAATTAATTAGAATAATTGAATTAATTAAAATACAGGAAAATAATTCTTCAGTTCCTGACAAATTGACATAGCAGAGCTCGTGTCAAAATCCCATAGAGATGTTACTAACAATCAAAGAGGTGTTAATCGCCACACCACCCCCCTACGGAGAGAATAAAACCAAGCTAAAATAACTAACATCATTCTTACATCTAAGGCACAATAATAAAAAAAAAAAAAACAAGAAATTAATCAAAATTCTTAGATCTAACGCGCCTACCCGAGCGTGTGGTATAGGACTGCTTTACTGGCAACTGAATTTTTACTGACTGTTGTGGAATTGAGGGCTCGGACGACTTCTTATCTTTTACGGCTTGCCGAAGAGGAAAATCAGCCGAGGCGGGCGATGGCATTGAGTGGGTCGTTTGCAGATCGTAATTATCGATAAAAGCCGGTTTGAGTCTGTCGACGCTTACGACGGTCTTGTTGCCCTTTAACATTAGAGTAAAGGTCTTCCCATCACACGAACGCTCCAGGACTTGGAATGGACCAGTATAGGGTGGCTGCAATGCTCTTCGGATGGTATCGTCTCTAAGGAAAACATGAGTCACAGTCGACAAATCCCTGAATATAAATGAAGATGTTTCACCATGTCGACTAGCTGGCAATGGACGTACCAATGACATTTTGTGTCGCAGCTGAACAACGAAATCACCAGGGTTTTCAAATCTTCCAGATGCTAAAGGAGGCACCAAAAATTCTCCAGGGAGCCTAAGAGTCTCTCCGTAAAGTAATTCCGCTACCGTGGCTTTGAGGTCTTCTTTAAACGCCGAACGCATTCCTAACAAAACCATCGGTAGGGACCTCACCCAAGAATCATTATAGCACATTAACGCTGCTTTGAGCTGCCGATGTACTCGCTCGATCATCCCGTTTGCGCAGGGATGATATGAAGTGGTTCTAATGCGCTTGGTACCGAATTGCTGCAGTAATCGGTGAAACAAATCTGACTCAAATTGAGAACCCTGATCTGTAGTAATAACCAACGGAACGCCAAAACGAGGTACCCATTCTTTAGTAAAAGTCTCGGCTACCTCCTCGGCGGTAATGGATCGCATGGGCCAAACCTCGGGCCATCTGGACACTCTATCTATTGCAGTCAAACAATAACGATATTCGTTACAGACGAGCAAAGGACCAACGATGTCGATATGGACATGCGTGAAACGACCAGATGGTATGTCAAAATTACCGACAGGGGAAGAATTGTGTCTTGATATTTTACTGCGCTGACATGCTTCACAAGATCGGACCAATCTCGGCAATCCTTTCTAACCGAAGGCCAAACAAAACGCTCTGCCACCAAACGAGTCGTAGCTTGAACACCAGGGTGGCTCAAATTGTGCAATTTATTAAAAGCAGCACGGCGGAAGGAAGGGGTCAAATAGAGACGTGGCTTACCGGTAGATATGTCACAGTAAACCGGAGTCTTTGTCCCTGATGTATTGATTTTGGTGAGTGTTAGGCTGGAACCACCTTGCAATAAATTAGCAAGTTCTTGGTCTGATGCCTGCGACTTAGCCAAAGCTTCAAAATCTTGGTCTAAAGTGATGGCGTCTATGTCAATGCGTGACATAGCGTCGGCCACGATATTGTCTTCACCCTTAATGTACTGGATGTCGGTCGTGAATTGACTAATGAATGATAGCTGGTTAAGTTGTGGAGGTGGAAGTTTCTCACGTCGCTGTAAAAAGGCGTACAAAAGTGGCTTATGATCTGTGAAAATTGTTGCATGCTGAACTTCTAAAATGTAACGAAAATGTTGAACGGTTTCATAGATCGCTAACAATTCACGGTAATAAGCTGGCCACTGTGTTTGCTGCGGAGTCAACTTTTTGCTGAAAAAAGAAAGTGGATACCACTGGCCGTTTAGATTTTGCTGAAGGCAGGACCCAATGTGAACGCTAGATGCGTCAGTAAATAAACCCAACTTTGCGTTGCTGATTGGATGTTGCAGCAGTGTTGCGTTGGAGAGGCTCTTTTTACAAGCATCAAATTGTTGCAAGAGTTCAGGTGACCATGGGAATGGCTTTGCACCTTTACTGTTAGTTGAAACCAATGCATCAATCAAAGGAGCCTGAAATTGCGCTGCACGAGGCACAAATCGACGATAATAGTTAAGTATACCCAGAAACTGGCGCATGCCTTGTACTGTCTCAGGTGGCGGAAAATCCAGCAACGTTTGAATTCGATCCTGAGGAGGGCGAGTACCATCACCACTGACATGGTAACCCAAAAATACGGCTTCGCTGACACCTACGACACACTTAGAAGGGTTTATCACCACTCCGTAGTCTTGCAGGCGTTTGAAAAGGACGCGCAGGTGTTGAAGGTGGGAAAACTCGTCCTTGGAAAATATGAGAATATCATCTACGTAAGGAAAACAGAATTCGAGACCCCGTGTGACCTCATCGATGAAACGCTGAAAGGTTTGGCCAGCGTTCCTTAAACCAAAGCTCATATACGGGAATTCGAAGAGGCCAAACGGGGTCACGATGGAAGTTTTAGCAATATCCTCTTCAAAAATCGCAATTTGATGATAAGCTTTAACGAGGTCCAGTGTGCTAAATATCTTGGCACCAGAGAGGTTATGGGCGTAATCATTGATATGCCGAACCGGGTATCGATCTGGTACGGTCCTGGCGTTCAAGGTGCGGTAGTCGCCGCAAGGGCGCCAGGAATTGTCTTTTTTAACGGTCATATGTAATGGTGAAGACCAAGCACTTTTTGACGGCCGAGCTGTCCCGCATCTTACCATTTCCTCGAATTCTTTTTTAGCCGCAACCAATTTCTGTGGCGCCAAACGACGAGGTCGACAGAAAACAGGGGGTCCGTCTGTGGTCTTGATGTAGTGCACTGTATCGTGCTTGATGACTCTAGGGAGGCCGGGAGGTCGAGTGATATCTGGAAACTCTGCTAGAAGCTGAGTAAATATTGACTTACCAGACGCTACTGCTCGTACGCTGGGCTGATCAAAACTAGCGGCAGAAGCAGCAGATGTTAGTCCAGTGGTGCCATCGACCAATTTCTTATTTCGGCAGTCGGGTAAAAGATGATAAAATGCCAAAAAATCAGAACCAATAATGGCTGTGCTGACGTTGGCTATAACGAACTGCCAAGTGAAAACGCGGCGCAAACCAAAATTTAATTTAAGGGTTACTGTACCAAAAGTTTGTATACTGCTTCCATTAGCGGCACTTAGTTCATAATCAGTAGGCTGCCTGCGTGACGATACCAGCGATGCGGAAAACAACACAAGTCTGACCCAGTGTCAATTAGAAACCGGCGGCTGGTCACATGGTCTGTGACAAAAAGGCGGCGACCGATGTTTTCGCAATCAGTTGCCGCCGCTACTGACCGCTTTTTGGGTTTTCCGCCTCCCAATCACATGGCCTAGTACATCTAGTTGCTTTAACACCCCATCTCCTATGATACCAACATCGCTTGGAATTGTTCGCTGCTCTTTCGGAAGATGCCGACCTGCCAGAAGATGCAGACCGGTCACGAATGGGATGGTGTTGCCGCCTCGAGAGTGCAGCTACTTGACTAGTCACATCTTCCAATTTCTGAGCCAATGCAGCCAAAGAAAAAGTTGAAGTTGTCGACGTGCAACAAACAACAGGTGATGGGGCTAACTCAACGATTTTATCAGCTAACTCCGACACTTTATCCAAATTGAGGTCAGCCTGTGCTGCTAGTATTGCTTGAGCTTGTTGAGGCAAACGGCGCAACCAAAGTTGGCGTATGATACTGTCATCTGAAAGAAACGTCCCGGCAAGTGAGCGAAGGTGACGAAGAAATTGTGATGGTTTCCGGTCACCGAGCTCTTCATCACTTAGAAGCCGTCTAACTCGTTTCTCTTGGGAAGTTGAAAGTCGTTGAATGAGGACTTCTTTCAGTTTTTCATATTTCCCTTCGGCTGGAGGATTGGTTATTAAATCTTCGACCTCACCTGCCAGCCTTTGATCAAGGTGACCTACTACATAATTGTATTTGGTAGTATCACCAACAATATTAGCAATTTGGAATTGGGTTTCCACTTGTGCAAACCAAATTGCGGGTTTGTCAACCCAAAATGAAGGTAATTTCACTGTTACCCTACATACCTTTGCCTCCACCTCATTTTGGCCTAGCCGCTTTTGTAATGCTGCATTTTCAGCCATTAGTTGCTCAAGTTGTGCCTGAAGCTGTTCATTCTCCATGATGCAAAACCTGTACAAACCTAGTAGCAATAATACCACACACCCGAGCACCGCAGAACAAACAAATAATAATAAATCAATTTTGATAACTACAGTACCAAACCTAAAAGAAATTAACGTTAGCAGTAGGTAGAAATTCAAATAACAAAGTATACAAATTTTTACAAAATCAATTTTCGATCAATCAGCTGAGCAATATTAAATTGATGTTAAGCTTCATTTAAAGATGCGGATCAGTTACAAACACTTGCACTCAAAACACACCAAAAAACGATTATGCACTTTGGGCAGTTGTTCCGGCGATTGCAGTCGTTAGGTACCAATTGCAAGTTGTAATCTGAACTTCAGAAACGCGATGAAATTTTCGTAGCATAGATGAACCCAAGTTCCGAAAAAAGGCGTATACAGACCGCCACAGTGTCGGGACAGAACTCTGGTTGAGCGTCGGCAGCATCGAAATCAACGTCAAAATATGGTTCCTGCTCTCGTTTGAAAAATCACCGACTGACATAGGAAGTGGCACTCCGGCCCCGGCGTTGGTGCTTGCTTGTCTAGTTACTGGTCACAATTCACCTCCTGATGTTGCTTTGTCAGCCGGAAACGATCATCATCACGTCGGGGTCACCAAATGCCGGAAATAGCTGCTCCCGCCGATATGAACTCAATAAAACCTTAATTTCATGCCAATATAATTTAATTAGCCGATCGGCTTCTCAATAAAGAATTAATTAGAATAATTGAATTAATTAAAATACAGGAAAATAATTCTTCAGTTCCTGACAAATTGACATAGCAGAGCTCGTGTCAAAATCCCATAGAGATGTTACTAACAATCAAAGAGGTGTTAATCGCCACAAAAGGCAGCCAGATGATGTGATATTGTGAATCTTAAACCTCGCAGCGCTACCGCTGAGCAGGAGGTGCTGGTTCGATTCCCAGCTCGGGCAAATTGTTATTACGTTATTCCATTAGGAATTTCCCAGCAGTCAGAACTCTGGCTTTGTGCCCAATTGATGATGGCAATTGGCTCGCCCCTTTTTACATGGGACTCAAACATAATTAGCGAGATGTGGGTGTGCTACAGGTACTCCTTCCTCTGCTTCACCCTTCGGGGTGTACGGGCGTCATGTTTGTTGTGTTCTTCATCTGCCTGCCTTCTCCCAACTAGAGTATGCTGGGCTCGGCTTCCAGTCTAACCGGATGAAGCTGAATACAATGAATACAATGAATACAATGCTGTCTAGCTGACCTCAACAACCAAGTTACTGAATAATACGATACCTCTAGGTAAGACTGGTTGTCAGACTTTCGGGCTTCTGACAACCCGCAATGACTGTCAAAGAGCCACGAATAGCAGCCGGCACCA
Organism: Cosmia trapezina; assembly: GCA_905163495.3. Classification (NCBI taxonomy): domain Eukaryota; kingdom Metazoa; phylum Arthropoda; class Insecta; order Lepidoptera; family Noctuidae; genus Cosmia; species Cosmia trapezina. The sequence continues at coordinate 14,660,444 of LR991049.1, forward strand.
ACGACTTAACGTGCTTTCCGAGGCATAAGGCCTCGATATGTAAAGATGGTCACCCATATATGGATCAACTGCGGCTGTGTTGAGTCAGTATTGTGCCGCGCTCACCTGGGCGTGAGCTCAGCCAGCATGTCAGCCGGCAACACGTCGACGAGGGCCAGCAGCTGCGGCAGCGGCGCCGGCGCCGCGTACACGCGCTCCTCCACCGTCGTCAGCTCCGCTGTTGCGTTGCTGTACGCGGTCGACACTTGCACCAGCACCTGACACAGGTAACGTTACGTTGTACGCATGCTCTCTGGGTAGCAGTGGTGTTCTCAAAAGTAGCCACTTACAAATATTGAGTGCTTTGATTGCATTATTTGAATAAAGCCCGAAATTCTAATTTTAAATCACCACATTTTAATGTTTTTCGATAGAACCTAATTGTCGACGAATTTTCTGCAAGAATTTAATAATGTTATTCAAATAATAATTGTTGGAAAAAGTAGTGAGATAATAAAGTTGAAACTTCTGAATATAGATGGAAGTGTTACTTATTCCCTGAGTGATTCCGTAAAGCCGTGTATAAAGGTATGAGGAACAAAGCGGCTAGTTGTACCTGCATGTTGGGCAGCTGGTCGCAGATTTCCATGAGCGTGATGACGGGACGCACGTTCTGCTGCACCGCGACCGACGCCACTAGGAACTAGGCTAGTTGTACCTGCATGTTGGGCAGCTGGTCGCAGATGTCCACGAGCGTGATGACGGGGCGCACGTTCTGCTGCACCGCGACCGACGCCACTAGGAACTAGGCTAGTTGTACCTGCATGTTGGGCAGCTGGTCGCAGATGTCCACGAGCGTGATGACGGGGCGCACGTTCTGCTGCACCGCGACCGACGCCACTAGGAACTAGGCTAGTTGTACCTGCATGTTGGGCAGCTGGTCACAGATTTCCATGAGCGTGATGACGGGACGCACGTTCTGCTGCACCGCGACCGACGTCACTAGGAACTAGGCTAGTTGTACCTGCATGTTGGGCAGCTGGTCGCAGATGTCCATGAGCGTGATGACGGGGCGCACGTTCTGCTGCACCGCGACCGACGCCACTAGGAACTAGGCTAGTTGTACCTGCATGTTGGGCAGCTGGTCACAGATTTCCATGAGCGTGATGACGGGACGCACGTTCTGCTGCACCGCGACCGACGTCACTAGGAACTAGGCTAGTTGTACCTGCATGTTGGGCAGCTGGTCGCAGATGTCCATGAGCGTGATGACGGGGCGCACGTTCTGCTGCACCGCGACCGACGCCACTAGGAACTAGGCTAGTTGTACCTGCATGTTGGGCAGCTGGTCACAGATTTCCATGAGCGTGATGACGGGACGCACGTTCTGCTGCACCGCGACCGACGTCACTAGGAACTAGGCTAGTTGTACCTGCATGTTGGGCAGCTGGTCGCAGATGTCCATGAGCGTGATGACGGGGCGCACGTTCTGCTGCACCGCGACCGACGCCACTAGGAACTAGGCTAGTTGTACCTGCATGTTGGGCAGCTGGTCACAGATTTCCATGAGCGTGATGACGGGACGCACGTTCTGCTGCACCGCGACCGACGCCACTAGGAACTAGGCTAGTTGTACCTGCATGTTGGGCAGCTGGTCACAGATTTCCATGAGCGTGATGACGGGACGCACGTTCTGCTGCACCGCGACCGACGTCACTAGGAACTAGGCTAGTTGTACCTGCATGTTGGGCAGCTGGTCGCAGATGTCCATGAGCGTGATGACGGGGCGCACGTTCTGCTGCACCGCGACCGACGTCACTAGGAACTAGGCTAGTTGTACCTGCATGTTGGGCAGCTGGTCGCAGATGTCCATGAGCGTGATGACGGGGCGCACGTTCTGCTGCACCGCGTCTGACAGCGGCTCGTCCAGCTTCACCGTCGCCGCTGAATGAAACACCACGGACACCTGCGGGAAGCTTGATATTTACACACACACATAAACTCACGCCTTCTCATGGAGGCAGGCAGACAGTACGGAGCGCTACGACCCTTACGTACTCCTTTTGGTTCGTTTACGGTCATACCGTTGGTCACAGTCGCACGCCGGTTGCGAGTACCTCATCTTTCTGAAGAACATCACCAATAAGGTCACCATTATGTACGTTTATGAGTATGCTTATGGTTTGGTCATGTTGAGAAGATGAATGAAGGCGACTAACAAAACGTATGTACAAGGCTGAGGGGTGGAAACTCCGGGAGGATTTAAATGATGAATTGGTTTTTGATTATAAACTGGAGATTCTCGCCACGGTGTTCTGGTTAGCACGTGTGTTTAGGATTTTTAACTGTTTTTTTAGTGTTGTTGATATTTTTGTGTCTTGTTATTATATAAGTGTGTTGTCCGTTGTGTTTGTATTGTAATTGTCTAATTTTAACCTTTTTTTACCGAAAATGGATGAAAATAAACCCCCTGATCCTGATCCCCCCGACATTCCAGGTCCTTTATCTCCTCTGTCTCCAAATCCACTAGCACAATTCGCAGATGTTGTCTGCAGTGTCACAGAGATGGATGTATCTATCCAATACAATCTATCTTCCCGTAAATGCCGTGGTAACGAAGATGTTTTGACACGTACCCCCCAAACAAACAAAAGAAAAATCAAATTGGACATGTCAAATATTCAGCATTAGATAGGGCTCCTTACATCGTATACGTTTCCCGTATGGAGACCCAACCCAACTTAGGCACTACCTTACACCCAGTGAATTTTGGAAAGTTTCTAATGACCAACAACATTGCAAACATAGTTCGTGGTGGGGTTAATAGGTTGGTAGAAATCGCGTTTCCGTAGAGTTTGTTTCCCCTCAGGATGCCAACTCTTTCTTGGTTAATACTTTGTTAACCAAGTACAGTTATACTGCCTCTATCCCTATATTCAATATCATAAGGATGGGAGTAATTACAGGTGTACCTTCTGATATATCAGAGGATGAAGCTATCACATATCTGTCTGTACCTGCAGGCTGTGGGCAAATCCTTAAATTTCGTCGAATCAATAAAAAAGTTCAGAGAGACGGGGATAACGAGTGGAAACCCACCGAAACCTGTGTTATTACGTTTGATGGACAAGTCTTACCCAAGAGGATCTTCTGCTGCTACACATCCCTTCCTGTTGAACAGTACATATTTCCCACCATTCAATGTCGCAAATGTTGTATATTTGGACATGTGGCTAATGTATGTAGGTCAAAACCACGCTGTAGTAAATGTGCCGAATTTAAATACAAAATGACGGAAATGAAAATTAGTGGCAAATAATATACATACCTACTCACTTGATAACTTAACATAATCAGCCTATAATTTAGGTACTGCTCTAGGCATGCCGGTTTCCTCACGATGTTTTCCTTCACCGTTTTGAGAGCAGTGGTGATGATATAATTTACACAAAGTAAAGCGCCTGTCGGGGTTCGAACCTATGACCTACAACTCGTAAGTCAGGGCTGTTACCACTGGGCCTCCACTGCTACACTACACTCACTTGAGAATCACCACAAATGACAATGAACTAGAGATTTTAGTAATTATGTTGCGAAGGTTTGTTATTGCACTGTCATAACTCCCTCGATTTTGTTAATCACCATAATTGGCAAAGTGACTGGTTATTACCTACTGAAAGGGATGCTCATCTACGTTATAGTGTACGCCTCCGTCACAGTTTCTCTCGCGGCCGCCGAAAAGAACTTCATTCCAATATAAATATAGTTTAAAACTAAGTATTTTCATTAATAATCATCATCATATCATTCTCCTGCCCTTAACCCAAAAAAACTTGGGGTTGGCACAACAATTTTCATTAGTAATATAATCACACTATATATAATACTATATAATTATAATATATAATACTATAAAAAGAGGAGCTCGTGGCTAAGTAATAACAGCCGCACGGGTCGATCCGTCAGGTTAAGCTACGCTTGCCGGGGTTGGTCAGTGGATGGGTGACCATCTTTACATATCGAGATTCCTCCGTGCCTCGGAAAGCACGTTAAGCCGTTGGTCCCGGCTGTTATTCGTGGATCTTTGACAGTCGTTACGGGTCGTCAGAAGCCCGAAAGTCTGACAACCAGTCTTACCAAGGGGTATCGTATTACCCAGTTACTGGGTTGTGGAGGTCAGACAGGCAGTCGCTCCATGTAAAATACTGGTATTCAGCTGCATCCGGTTAGACTGGAAGCCGACCCCAACATAGTTGGGAAAAGGCTAGGCAGATTGATTGATTGATATAATACTATAAAATGCAACATTTCTGAGGGTGAGGCCTTCTGTATTCTGTGTTCGGGTAATCACTTCGCTAATAGCAGATCATGCCCCGAGCATGGTAGACAGAAAGCCATTAAGACCGTTATGGCTGAGAAATCCGTTTCTTATGCTGAGGCCAGCAAATTCATCCCTACAGCTTCCCGCAACTATGCCAACATCACTAAAACTCCGATTTCTGTCATACTGCAAGACTGTAACCCTAAAGCCTAAGACCCATGCCCCTCTTTCCCCATCTTATAATAAATTCCCCTCACCTTCACAGCCTAATGGCTGCGCTATCAATTATAATAATATCTCTTCCAATAATTCCGAAAGCTCAGATTAACTTTATTACGAGAGTTCCAACTCGAGAAAAAGACCATGCGAAGCCTATAATTGTGTCTTTCTTGAATCGCTACGTGAAGGATGACTTTATTGCAGCTGCTAGACTGGCGTTTAAATCTTCTGCTCTTTTCACAGGGCAAATCAATCTCCCAGGAAATCAACGTATTTTCGTGAACGACCTCCTGACAATGCAAAATAAAGCCTTATTGGCTAAAGTTAAAAAGGCGGCAGCTGAAGCTAATTTTCAATATACCTGGGTGAAGCACTCGAAAATTCATGTGAGGAAAACCGATACGTCGCCGCCAATGGTGTTAAAAACAGAGAAAGACCTCATAAAAATAAAATAATTAGTTTTCCTAATATTAAATCGGTTTTTGTTTGCATTAAACCTAATTATGTGAAAAAGATTGAGAACCATAATATCATCGGGAATGCTACTAGTGTATTCCAAAAGTTAATGTGTCGTTCCGTGTTAAACTTAATACTTACTCGTGAATGGAATTATGATGTGGTTGTTTGTAGGTATGCCATTATAGATCCAATTGCATTATTCTTAGGATACATTTTTAAGCGCCTTGCTGTATAGATAAGCCTATTCAGCCATACAACGTTTCTATTGTTCCTTATCGAAACTCATTGGTCGTAGTCTTTTCAAACTTGTGTGTCATAAGTCGCTGTACGCTGCTGTGCTTAGAATATTACTATACTTTTTTACTTACTACCTGCATTATTTTATATTATTCTTGGTTTTCTCTGAATTTGTTTATCGTATCTGTACTTATTATAACAATCGGTTATTTAGTTATTGTGAGGTTCAAAAATGGTTAACATATATTACCAAAATGTACGGGGCCTGCGCACGAAGACAAATAGTTTATATCGTAACATTTTATTAAATTCATACGACGTTATTATATTTACGTAGACTTGGTTAACTGATAATATTGACGATGGTGAGTTTTTGGATGACCGATATCTTGTATGGCGGCGCGACCGTGATTATTGTAGAACAGCACAGACACGGGGTGGTGGGGTGTTAATAGCAGTGAGGAATGATTTGACCGTTATCGAAAGATACGACTGGCGTAGTACAGCTGAAGATATATGGGTAACCATCACATTTAAGAGGTCCAGACCTACTGTAAGTTATAATATTCATATCTGCTCGTTGTATTTATGTAAAGAAAATACGGGCTACTCATATACAACTCAATTAAACAATTTTCATCAAAACCTAAACAATTTGGTAACCACTCACCCATTGGACATTTTTATTATAATTGGTGATTTTAACTTTAGTACTGATGTAGAATGGCTCAGCCAGAGTGATAGTGCTGAACTGAACCCCTCAGGTATGACTTCCCAACACATTATACATTTTTTTGATACTATAAACACTTGTAACCTGTCTCAGTATAATAGCGTGCGTAACATCAATGGAAGATTATTAGACCTTGTTTTTTCAAATGGATCGCTAAAAGTAAACGAATGTGTGTGACCCATTAGCCACCCCAGTGGATTCGCACCACAAACCATTAGTTATACACGCTGACTTTATTGAGATACACAAGTGTTTTGAAAAACACAGTGCAAAGTACCTTTACTACCAAGCCGACTATCCTGCTATAATTACTGCATTGGATCGGGTAGATTGGAGCGAGTTTTTATCTGCTGAATCTCTGGAGAAAGCTGTTTCCATTTTTTATAATAAACTTTACGAAGTCAGGGACTCATACATTCCGGTTAAAACAATTAAAAAAGCGGCTCATCCCCCATGGTTCACTCGTGCATTGATTAAAGTTTTAAATGAAAAATATAAACATCATCACAAATTTAAAACATACGGTAACATATCAGATTATCACTCCTTTGCTCTCCTGCGAAGCCGCGCCAAGCAGCTAGAGAGGGAATGTTTTTCTGCTTATATGACAAAAATACAAGCCTCAATCGTCACTAACCCTAAATTATTCTGGTCGTACGTAAAGGGTAAAAGGCGTAATAACACCTTGCCTAGAGTATTTCACTATATGGATGAGACCGCAGACACAGGTGAGAGTGTCACTGAACTTTTTGCCTCTTACTTTCAGTCAACCTTTCAGGACAGTCCTACTAGTGATTTGAATTTGAATTTTTGATACCCATTCTACTACATCAGTATGTTTGAGCTCGGTCACAGTCTGCCCGGATCGAGTATTAAAGCTACTTAAAAATCTGGATCCGTCAAAATCGGGTGGACCTGACATGATCCCTCCTATTTTCATAATAAACTGTGCGGAGAGTCTAGTGGCACCTATCTGTTTTTTGTTTGATTGGTCGTTGAGATGTGGTGTCGTACCTAATATATGAAAGTCTGCCTTTGTCACACCTGTCTTCAAAAAAGGAGATAAATCCGACGTACAAAACTGCCGGCCTATATCAAAATTGTGTCTTTTTTCAAAAGTTTTGGAGAGACTAGTGTACACAGAAATTTACTCGGCTATGAAAAGTCACTTTAGTGATGAGCAGCATGGATTTCTCAGAAAACGGTCCACTACCACCAACTTAGTATTGTCCAACGACATCATAACGGATGGAATGGAGGGAGGTCATCAGGTAGACGTGATTTATACTGACTACAGTAAATGTTTTGACAGGATAGATCATCGTGTGCTTCAACAGAAGTTGTTGTCCGTAGGAATACACGGTGATTTGTTTCGATGGTTCTCGTCATATATAGAAAATAGATCACAGGCCGTCGTGTTACGGGGATATACGTCTCAATGGAGTTCTATCCCATCAGGAGTACCTCAAGGTTCTATCTTGGGTCCTTTGTTATTTATAATATTTATTTCTGACATTAAAACCTGTTTTAGAAACGCACATATCCTTTTATACGCAGATGATATGAAGATCCTTAAATTGGTGCGTACGTTATCTGATGCGGAGCAACTCCAGTCCGATCTGGACAGGTTTTTGGAATATTGCAGCTGCAATAAACTGCAGATTAATGTGTCTAAATGTTTTCATGTATCGTTTACACGACAAAGACGTTTAATTGATTCCAAGTATAAATTTGATGGTAATTATATAAATAAACTACATAGTGTTAGAGATCTTGGCGTGATACATGACAGTAAACTAATTTTTGATGAACATGTAGAATCCATCATAAAGAAAGCCTCCAAAGCCATGGGATTCATAATGCGAACTTGCTTTCATTCTCTAAAGCCTGTAAAGGTACTTTATTGTTCTTACGTGCGCAGTACCCTTGAGTATGCTTCCCAAGTACGGAACCCCCAATATGAGTTGTACAAATCTCGTAGGTACTGAAGTAGTTCAGAGGAAATTTATGAGATACCTAGATTTCAAAGCACAGCAGTTTTCAGACGGCTATGCACAGCGGTGTAAGCGATATCACTTTCTACCATTAGAATTAAGGCGTAATATTAATGACATCTGTTTTCTTATGAACATTGCAAATGGATCAATAGATTGTCCCGATTTACTTAGCAAAATTTATCTTCGCACCAATCAAAATAATCTGAGATTACGACCATTATTACAGGTACCGTTTACAAAAACAAATTATAGGCGTAATGCTTTTTGTATACGCAGTGCAATATTATTTAACAACCTGCCATCGTATTTAGAAGTGGATTTATTTTGCACGAGTCCGTTAAGAATCAAGAAAATCTTGAGTGAGGAGTTCTTTAATGGGTCAGTCACCCATTGAGGAATTCTGTGCTCGGGATTGCTCGTTTTATATGGCATACCTACCCAATTTCTAGGTATAGCATTTTTGTTTTTTCTTTTTTGTTCTTCTTTATAAAACATTGTAATCTAAATGTGGAAGCTTGTAATTAGCGATTGTCAGTTGTTATTTTTGTAACCATTTATGTGTATTAGTCTGTAAGCTTTCTTAAAATTGTAAAAATAAAATAAAATAAAATAAAAATAATAGTACTTCTTCTATTATTGAACTACTTATAAAACTCATACCTATAATTATCTCTTCTTCTACTTCTAATTCTCAATCATCGTGCAACGTTGCCGACCAACTTATAACTCTTCTTTTATATATAATAGAAATGGCGTCTCGCCAAGTATTCCTTCAGTGGAATGTGAGGAGCGTGTGGCATAAAAAGCAAGACCTTATATTCCTTTTAAATAAGTACAAGCCATTGGCTTGTTCCATAGCTGAGACTTGGCTTACCCCAAGTCTTAGTTTTCGTATGCCACACTTCAACATGCTCAGATGTGACAGATCAGATGGCTATGGAGGGGCGGCTCTCTTAGTCAACAACCGGGTCCACTTTTACCTTTTACCTTGCCTTCACTTACAGGTGATATGAGCATTGCCGCAGGAAGGGTTGGGGGCATCACAGTATTTTTCATATTATATATTGCACATCCTCACCATGAATGTTTAATTATTTTAAAAGATATTTTGTTTAATGTTCATGGTCCGTTACTGGTCATGGGCGACTTTAACTGTCACCATTATAGATGGGGATCTGAACGCTGTGATGGCTTTGGTGTAGCTCTAGTTGATATTTTGGATGACTTGGATCTCTGCATTTTAAACAATGGTTGCTCAACACGTCGATCTCTGCCAGGACAGCAAAAGAGTTGCGTAGACCTTACATTTTGTTCGGTTGAGTTAGCAGCATCAACTCAATGGGAATGCTCAACTTTGTCGCATGGTAGTGATCACTACCCTTTTTTTTTTTTTTTTTTTTTGAGGGTGGGAAATCAGCAAATAACTTCTCCCGCTCTGGGTGGAGCGGGAGGGCGTGTCAGACTTTTACTGACTAAAACCCACCCGTGTTCCTTCAGTTGCCTATGCCAGGGCCGCGGTAACCCCTTCAGACAACCCGCGACCCCAGCGGCGTCGGCCCTATTGGGCCCCGTCACTTGCTGACATCTCTTTGAGGCGCGCGTGGAACACAACGCGCCGTCGACTCGGGCCTGGACCTTACCGGACGGCGAGCTACCCGCTGCTCACCGTCCGCAGGCCCGCGCCTACGGTGGCCGAAATCGCCCCGCGATTCCCGCCGCCCAGGGCGTCTCCTGCGGCGACTGAGGGCGTGAGGCTGCCTCTCCCTCACGCGTTCCGCCTCCTCCTTCGCGAGCATCACTGCTTCGCAGAAGGAGGTGACGGCCTCCCATGCACTCTCGCTCCGCACCATGGCCTGGACCAGGCTCGGACGCGAGAGATCGCCGCCGCCGATCGCCTCCGTGAGAACACGGCGGTGCTCTGCCCAAGCCGGGCAGACCTCCACTGTATGCTCCACCGTGTCCTCCGGGCGATCCACACAATGGAAACACCCGGGCGTTTCCTCCCGCCTTATGCGAAACAGGAACCTCCCGAAACAACCGTGTCCGGTGAGGACCTGCGTCAGGCGGAAGGTGAGGACGCCGTGGCGCCTCTCTAACCACTCCTCAAAGAGGGGACTTATCGCCGCTATTGTGGCGTGCCCAGCGCTGGGTTGCGACAGTCGCGCTCTCCATGCCGCCATGAGATCCCGCCGGAGCTCTGTCCGCTGTACCGTGATTTCTCGCGGCAGCGGAGTTACGCCCCGGCGTTTCGCAGTGATCACTACCCTATAGTCATATCTTTGATTAATGAGTCTTATTTAGAAAAAATCTTCTCCTCCACTTTTGAAATACAACCTATCCAAACCAGATTGAACAAAATTTATGTCACTATTGGAGGATAAAATTGATGTTCTTCCAAAGGAGATGGTCCAAAATGTATGGACCAAAAACCCAGAATCGATTGGGACAAACTGGGTACCAATATGTTCATTATCTCGTCTCTCCGACAGAGTCTGCAAAATTGTGCCCTGTGGAGTGGCAGTGGCGAGAAGAGCCTTCAGGTTCATCAGCTCCAAGATTTACAATAAAGTAAATAAGAGCATCGACATTTACCGTGTACCTCGTAACGCCGTAAGAGTTAAGCTGTCCGACTGGTTGAAATCTCTATCATATGATGCAACTGAAAAAATTGTGGAAACATGAAACATAAAACTTAACTAGTCCAAGCAATCACACACACCCTCACTCTCACACCGTCACTCACTAACTCACTCATTATTACTCTCACACATACACACACTCACCTTCACTCACACTACCACTCCACACAGCACCTCACCTACCAACACACACAGTTTGCATGCCTTTTTACTTTTTGGAACGAAGTTCCTTATCGCGCGTTGTGAAAGGGGGCTAGACGGAAAAGTCTCACGAAAAGTTGTCACGACACTTTTTGCTATAGTAAGCTATATGTAGATGTTTTTGCTGTAGTATTTTCTCTGTCTGTCTCTCTCTCTCTCTCTCTTATAGAAAGCAAGCCAGATATTTTCATTTCTATTTCGCATTGAACAGTGTGGTGTCGCGATGATGATGATGATGATGATGATGATGATGATGATGATGATGATGATGATGATGATGATGATGATGATGATGGTGATGATGATGATGATGATGATGATGATGATGATGATGATGGTGATGGTGATGGTGATGATGATGATGATGATGATGATGATGATGATGATGATGATGATGATGATGATGATGATGAGTATAAAAATAAAATTTTGTTACAATTCCTTCACTAATTAATCGAAAGGAACTTCGTTCCATCCGGGTGTCCCTTGACACCTCTCAAGTTTTTTTTTTATTTTATTTCTTTTGCAAGTTTACGATTTTGATTTTTATTTTTAAATACCAGTTAGCTATACTGTTACTTATAGTTTTTTGTAGCAATTGTGTGTTATAGATAGCATTTTATAATTAAGTCTGGAACATTTGTGTTTCTTACGTTTAGACGGGCGTTGTTGGCTGTGACTCAGTTTTTAACTTTTGCAAACAAATTGAGATACTTAACAACAATGGAAACGATGATAGCTATCATCGTTTCCATTGTTGTTAAGTATCTCAATTTGTTTTTGTTCCAAATAAAAACCTTTTTACTTTTTTTACTTACTTATTATAATACACAATTTACCCCACCGAAATGGCAATGCCGAAATCAATGGGGTATATGAGCTATAGGCTGACAAAGTACATATGAAAAAATCTTAACTAACGGGTGTTTTTACCAGTTTTTACGATATCAGTAATATATTAACGATAATAATGACAGTAATACTGTAGTGTTGATTGCTATCAACCATTTGGCCACTGATTATCACTGCAATCACTTTAAAAAAAATACGAAAAATATTTATTTCAGTATTATTTACAATATCTGCTAACGTTTAATCTAAAAAGCCAGCAGGCTGGATAAGATTTGCTTCGTACCTGGCCCAGGCCAGGTAATATATAACGCTGAATATATGAGCACAGCTGCCCAATATACGGCGACCATGAATACAGCTGTAGCAGTATTCTAAAATCATGTTGGCGTTATACAGAACATAATAGTAATACGTTCTTGTCCCGATGTGCCTGCAATGGATTCGACATCTTAGTAGCGTACTTTCTTCATCATCGTTATTAAGAATTATTCTTTCGGGGTGCCCAAAAACTTTGACAAAACTCCATTTCCCCCAATGTGTTCGCTACAGTATAACCTTGCAATATTTACGTGATAGGTGCCTATTGCGAATACAAGCAGCTGATCATAATTAATCCTTATAAAATCCAATAAGTCAGGGTTTGTTAAATCCATTCTGGTAAAAAACCAATTATTCTTTGTGGGTTCAAACGATGTTCGTCGACGTGATCAGCTAACTGATTTGGCCTGTTCCTATTTCTCTCAATCATTTTTTCCCTCAATTTCATCATAGGCTGGGCCGACGACATAACCATAATAATAAATGGCACCCATGAAAATACCCTACGCGACCTCATGCGCCTAGCTTTGAAAATATTAGAAAATTGGTGCAATAAACAGCAACTATCAGTGAACCCTACAAAAACCGAGCTGATTCTCTTTAAAAAAAAGAAGAAGCTGACTACATTACAACTACCGCGTTTCTTTGGAACTACCCTAAGCCTAGCAACTGAACCTGGCCTGGCCTGACCTGAGCCTGGGCACCTTTTTGGACAAACAGCTGAATTGGGCGAAACATACCAACTACATCACCACAAAAACCAGTATATCCCTGAAGCAGTGCAAGCGACTGCTTGGCAGGAATTGAGAGATTAGCCCCAAGGTCACCTACTGTCTATATACTAAAGTAATCCGACCAATCATCACATACGGCTCGCTAGTCTGGTGGCCCAGGACAGACCTGAGTACAGCCCAAAAAGATCTCGAGAAACTGCAACGGTTCGCTTGTGTAGCAGTAACTAGGTGCTTGAGGACTACACCTACTGCTGCTCTACAGGCAATGCTTGGACTGCCGCCACTACACCTCATCGTGCGTGAAGAGGTGGCCCTAGCCGCCTTTAGGCTCAATCTAAAAGGAACTCTGAGCAAGGACTCTAGAGTTAAGCACATACGCATAAAAGAAGATGCGATCAAACGACAGCCAATGATGGCATCACCATGCGACAGAACCCCGAAACCACACTACTTTCAGAAGCATTATAAGATAAAACTCACGGAACAACCGTGTGATTACTCAGGCCCACAAGAGTTGAGAGTATACCATAATATTGAGAAAGCCGTTATTTTTACAGATTCCCTTAGCTGTTTGCAAGCCTTAGTCCAAAATCCCTTCAAAAGTAAATTGCACAGTTCCCTTATTTAAAAAATTAAAAACTCTTTATTATCCTGCGCAAGTAATCAAAAGGATGTTCAGTTAGTATGCATACCTAGCCATTGTGGCATTAAGGGTAACGAATGTGTTGGTGCTTTGGCTATTGTCCCTCCCAATACTGAACCTGCAGTGTTCCTGGCAGGCAGCACATCGCTCTTTCATATGATACCCCACATGCCCTAGTAGCCCCACTCTGAATTTTTAAGACCCCCTTTCAGTCCCTGTTACAAAAAATTCATAAATATTTTTACTTCTTTCTTATTTGTAAAATAGTTGGGTAAACGTCATCTAAAACTGTTCCTTTCAAGTTGATAGCGTTAGTAGTTCTTGAGATATCCAGCTGTGATAGACAGACAGACAGACAGACGGACTGACTGAGTCACACCATAAGGGTTCCTTTTTTACCTTTTTGGTACGGAACCCTAATTATGATTTATCTCCACAAATATCTGTCAGTGCGGATGTGGTATACGTATATTTTTAATGTTCTAACAATTTATGTATGTAAGTAGTAAGTACACGACTGCCTAATTACACGACTGCCTAATTACACGACTGCCTGATTACACGACTGCATAATTACACGACTGCCTAATTACAAGACTGCCTAACTACACGACTGCCTAATTACACGACTGCCTAATTACACGACTGCCTAAAAAAAGGAGTGTTATGTTTTCAGGGTTCATGTATGTTTGTGAGTTTCTTTATTCCACCATAACTGCTAAACGGCTTAACCGATATCAATGTATGTGGTATCGTTAGGAGCGTTGAGTTATCCCGGCTAACATAGGCTATAGTGAAAATTAACAAAAAGTACAATGTGGAGGCATGGTTCATGAAAAAACATGGATTATTTCCATAAAAATTTGACTACCTACGTATACCTACTATCATCGTCTAGTACCTGCTTAGTACATAACAAAAATATGGAACAGTAGTATTCCATACGCATTCATCTATATACATACTAGCTTTTGCCCGCGGCTTCGCCCGCGCGGATGTCGGAAAATATCCTTCCAAGGGGAACAAAAATCCTTCCTTATTTCTTGTATATAAAGGGAACCTCTGTGCAAAATTTCAGCTTTATAGGTCCAAGGGTTTGGGCTGGGCGTTGATGAGTCAGTTAGGACTTTTCTTTTATTATATTGAGATAGCTTCTGCCCACGACTTCGTTCACGTGAAATTTCTTGTGCCCCCGACACACCCCTCGCATCGCATTGCCTGCCCGCGCTATTTCTTCGTTTTCGCTTAGCGTTCTTTCTGACTTTTTTTCTTTTTGCTCGGCACCTAACGGTCCTAGAGTGATGTTAAATATGCCTGTATAGCCTTCTTAATAATTGGGCTTATCTAATGCAAAAATAATTATTAAAGTCCGACTGGCAGTTCCAGAGATTAGCGTGTTCAAACAAACAAAAAAAGTGTGTGTCAGCTCCGATGCACGACTGGAGTTTGTTCCTGTTTTTGTGCCGTTCCGAGTTTCCGACTTTCTATTTTTCGGTCATTTCTGTCGGGCTGTGTTTCTACAATGAATCAGTGCTATACGAATATCAACTTTAAGGTCTAAAGACACTCGTCCCCCTCTCACTCTTACCACTCCTCCTCTCACTCTCACCCCCCCTCTTCCCACCCATATTCCCTCTCTCCCTCATCATCCCTTTCACTGCCCCCTCTCACCCCTTCACCCTTCCCAACCACTCTCCCTCTCACCCCCCCACCACATACCCTTCCCGCTAACCTCACACCCTCTCATATCCCCTACACCGCTTCCCCTCCCTCTCTACCCTCACCAACTCCTCCCCTCCCCTCTTTCCTTCTCCACACCCTACCCCTCACTACACCCTCCTCCCTTCTATCCCTCTCATCCTCCCCCTCTCCCCCCCCCCCTCTCACTCCTCACCACCCCTCCCCTCCCTCTCCCTCTCACCAAACCCTGCCCTTCCCCGTTTCCCTCCTCACCACCCCTCCCGTTCCCTCCCCCCTCTACCCTTCCCTCTGGGGAAAAACTATTGATGACAAACTTTATTACTTGCTTAGGCAAGTATTTGTGACAAGTTTCAAGTTAATTAACAAAATGAGTAAGATTTTTCATATAAACTATATTCCCTTTTTTCACCACCATAGCGGTGGAATTTTAAAAAATCGTTTGGGATATTTCCGTAACTTGACTGAAAGATTATTTACACCAACTTTCGAGTTAATCAAGCCCCGCAGTAAATCCTGCCCCGTAAAATTGACTACCCCTTTTCATCCCTATATGGGTAGATTTTCGAAAAACCGTGATACACGTTATTCTTCATTTTTGGTCTCAAGTTTAAATACTGAGTTTTGAGTTAATCGGAACGCCCGTTAAATTTCCTCCATACAAAACTTTGACACCCCCCAATACCTCCTGAGCGGGTAATTTAGGAAAACTAAAAATGTCAAACTTTATAATTTACTTATAAATATTCATGCCAAATTTCAAGTCTATTAACTCAAGGAATAAGATTTTTCATACAAACTCTCATCCCCTATTTGTCTCCCTTAGGGATGGAATTTCCAAAAAATCCTTCCTTAGTGGATGCCTACACTGTATAAGGTATCTATGTGCAAAATTTCAAGTCTCTAGGTCCAGCGGTTTGGGCTGTGCGTTGATATATCAGTCAGTCAGTCAGTCAGTCAGGACTTTGAATTTTATATACAACGTGTAATGCTAAATGCGCAAAACCTCTTAAGGGGTCATTGTACTCATCATTATGAACAACTTTTACTATGGGGCCAAACCTGAAATCGCGAAAAAAAAATCAGCTGTTCAGTACATTTTGACGAAATTTGCGAACATAAATGTACTGAACAGCTGATTTTCTTTTCGCGATTTCAGGTTTGGTCCCATAGTAAAAGTTGTTCATAATGATGAGTACAATGACCCCTTAAGAGGTTTTGCGCATTTAGCATTACACGTTGTATATATATAGATAGATAATATATAAAATTCAAAGTCCTGATAGACTGACTGATATATCAACGCACAGCCCAAACCGCTGGACCTAGAGACTTGCAATTTTGCACATAGATACCTTATATACGAGTAGTGTAGGCATCCACTAAGGAAACATTTTTGGAAATTGCATCCCTAAGGAGTTAAAATATAGGATGAAAGTTTGTTTGAAAAATCATATTCCTTGAGTTAATAGACTTGAAACTTGGCACAAATTTATATCTTTCGTTATTTAATTCCACACCGGAAGATGGGGAGGGGGGAAGAGGGAGAGGAGGGGGTGGTGAGGAGAGAAGGGGGAGGGGAGGATGTGGCGAAGGGAGGAGGAAAGTGGCGGCGAAGAGGAAGAGGAGGAGAAGGAGAGGAGAAGGGTGATGGAGGGAGGCGGAGAGGACTAACGAAATCGGTGAAATCGGCAAAATTTCTTATAGGTGTTTCTTATTATTCTTTCTCTTAACATTGTCTCGACAGACTGACAATTTCGAAAATATTTTTTTATGTGATGAAATAACAAATTATCAATTTTCGGACTTTTTCCTTTATTTGTGCTGTGAGACCTTGCTTCTTGCCAAATTTCATGGTTCTAGGACAACTGGAAGTACCCTTTAGGTTTTGATTTACTTGCGAGTATCAAAAAATGTCGCTTAGATGGCCGTATTTTTTTATTGCGTTGATTTAGAAGCTTGTACTTTTTAGAAATGTAAGGGACCATAGACCTACGTATTCGATATTAATTTCAACTTGATACCTTCACGCGTTCCTGAGAAAAAGGGTCTTGACAGACTGACAGACAGACGACAACAAAGTGATCCTAAGGGTTCCGTTTTTTCCTTTTGAGGTAAGGAACCCTAAAAACCAAAATGAAAATAGTTTCGCGTTGTTCGCGCGATAAGGATTTCTCAAAAAAAATAAATAAATAAAAGAAATCTTAGGCACTGTGTTTTTGCAAACATCGTTTTATCACTAAAAGGTATGAAATAAAAAATAAATAATTTAAAAAAATAAAAAAACACCCCTGCCTTGTCAAAGAGTGAATTACAAAATTTAGCTAAAAAATTAAAAACAATCTAAAATGATTTTAGTGTTGAATGGGCACAAGGTACTCGTAAGTACCTACTAAATAGATTATAATATTAATATGTAATTGAACCGCCATTGTGCCCAAAAGTGGAAAACTGAAAACATCTCTTTTCATTGCAGTCGGGGGACGGTTCCTTGGAAAAATTCTTTACAGGTCCCCCGACTTATTTATTTATTTATTTATTTATTTATTAGGTATACCAACAGCAGTACATACAAAAAAATAATAAGACACAGTAATGTATAATAAAAGTACTGGCATGCATGCCTATTACAGGTATACACAGCATTCACTAAAAACAACAACGTAATTAACTTACAAATAAAAACTTATGAACATATATAATAAAATACATTTTGAATTCGAAATTCAAAATTGTGAATATTTACATTAAAAAAAAAGAAAAATATAAAATGTTAAAACACGGAAGGTGCTTGAGTGGAATAAACTAAGATTTATTAAGAACATGAATTACAATAGAATAAAATATATTATTAATTTATTGGTTAGTTGGTTAGTTAGTTTATGCACTCGCATATCTCTGAAACTGATCTTCTAAACTTGTTAAGTTTCAGAGATATGCGAGTGCATAAACTAACTAACCAACTAACCAATAAATTAATAATATATTTTATTCTACTTCGCTGAAAAGATTTGTTTTCAGTTTTCCACTTTTGGGCACAATGGCGGTTCAATTACATATTAAATATTATAATCTATTTAGTACTTACCTTGCGCCCATTCAACACTAAAATCATTTAGATTGTTTTTAATTTTTAGCTAAATTTTTTAATTCACTTTTTGACAAGGCAGGCGTGTTTTTTAATTTTTTGAAATTATATATTTTTTTGCCTCGTAATCGTTTTGTTCAAAGTGTTTCCGACATAACCTTGAAGTCTGTTTAATTACAATTTTTCCCTACGAATAGCTTTAAGCCACTATCTTCTAATTTTAGGGTATTTTGGGAAATGGTGGAGTTTCAATTTCGGAGCATTCAGCATTCACACAACGAATCATTTTCGCTAAAATAAAATCAAACCGCCTCACGCCTTGTGCTTGCTTTGGGAACTAGCTGTGACAACGCCGCTTTGACAGTGTTGCCTTTCCCTTAAAAACACTTAATAACCCATATTTGATCCCGCAATGAGAATATTCCCAAGGACTCCACACTCGCGACCATTACACTCCGGGAGTACTTACCTCTTATGTTCTGTGATTACACTAAATAAATATTCAAACAAACGTTTGACATAAGTAGTTATGTAAACTCCTTTGCAAAAAAAACGGGCACCTTACAGTCATTGGCTTTTCTTTGGATAATATTTATATTTTTAGTATGTCATTAGCATAAATGACTAGAAATTTCTTATTATCATTGAGAATATAGTTTTTAACCCTTAGATCCTGGAATCGGTGTTTTAGTCAATGTAAACAGAGAGTCGTGTTAAAATGAAATTTTTAGGGTATAATTAAATTATGACTACGAGTATTTTCATGGTATTTTAATAAAAAAAAGACATTAAAAAATAAAAATTAATAACGAGTATGACCTCCCCTTGCAGCGATTAAGGCATGTAATCGTCTTGGCATGCTTTCCACCAGGCTTTTGATGGTGTCCTGTGGAATGTGTTCCCACTCCGCCGAAATCACACGTTTAAGCTCCCTGATGTTTTGTGGAAGGGGTTGGACAGATCGTACTCGCCTTTTTAGGAGGTCCCAGACGTGCTCAATGGGGTTAAGGTCGGGGCTCCGCGCTAGGCAATCCAGGCGACGAATACCGACCTCTTGCATATAAGCATCTACGTCGCCAGAACGGTGGTACCGAGCATTATCGTCCATGTAAATGGCATCTTCACCAATTACAGTCAGTGCGGGCTGTGCATGTTGACAAATTATTCCTGTTATGTACCTTTGCGCATTTAGTGAGCCATTTTCAATGAACACTATCTCGGTACGATAGCTGGAAGTTACGCCCGCCCAAGACATAACGGACCTTCCACCATAAGGGGTGATATCTTCAAAACACACGTCGGCATAGCGTTCCCCTGGTCTTCGTAACACTCGCCGACGTCGGTCCTCACCATTCAGACAAATTCGAGCCTCATCTGAGAAGAGTACGCTACTCCAGTTACATAGTGTCCAAGATAGACAATTTCTAGTGAACCTCAGTCGAGCAATTCGGTGCTCACGGAGTAACTTGGGGGCCCGCGCTGGTCGTCGACTGCGTATATCAACCGCTAAAAGCCTCCTCCTCACTGTCCATAGGCTAACTTGTGCTCCTCGTACCTCTTCAAGGTTTCTTTTGAGGTCTATGTAACTGCATTTGCGGTTCCTCAGCGCCTGAGTCACTAAAAAGCGGTCGTCTCGTGGTTGTGTGCAACGTTTTCTCCCAGAACCTTGACTTCTTTGAACGGAACCTGTCTCTTGGTATCGAGTCCAGGTTCTTTGGACGGTGGAACGACCCACGTTTAACCGCTGTGAGCCGTAACATTGACTACACCCCACTTCCCGCAGCGCTATAATTTTACTAGCTCTTATTGCTTTTTCTGCCATTACAATCGATACAAAGATATCTGTTTTAAGTCACAATAAGGCAGGATTATGCGACAAACATAAATTATTCTAATAAAAATAACGAGAAGTTAGTTTTAGTTGCCTGATAACCTTTTAACCGCAAACCCGCGAATAGCAAGTAAAAAGTCATAAACTGAAAAAGGGATTATTATTTTTAAAAACAACAGTTTCGAATTTGAAATTAACTTTTTTTATACCAAGACTCTGTATTAAGTGCCAGTAATATAGTTTGGCTATTAAAACCTCTTTAGAACTAAATGATTACTAATAATGTAGAATAAGCCAAACCGCCCGTTTTTTTTGCAAAGGAGTGTACTATATTGTGTGTAAGTAATGTTTCGTTCTTTACCTACAATACCTACTACTACTCAGTAGTAGCGGAAGACCAAAGGAACGATGGATGGCCTGTGTGAAACATGACATGGCTAGAAAGGGGGTGACTACCGAGATGACGACTAATAGAGAAGTATGGAAGAAGAAGACATGCTGCGCCGACCGCACGTAGGTTGGGTTAAGGGCAGGAGAATGAGTAAGTAAGTAATAACATAACATAACATAACTTTATTAGCAACTCAAATTACAACTTACAAAAATAACAGTGTAACCACACTAGGCAGAGCCTGAATCGTGGCTGTCAAACAAAAACGATTACTCTAATAATAGTAAAATAAATTAAATCTGCATATCATTCTCATGAAGTTTAAGTGCGAGTGTGTTGTATGTATATGAGTGTGAAATGTGTAAATAAGTGTTTCAGAGAGTATTATGTGTGAAGTGTGTTATGTGTGTCGTGTGTGATAAAATTTAATGAGAGTGTGCAGCTTAGTCTTTAGACAACTGTACGTAGCAATTGTTCCATCTGATAGTAGTTCATGCCGGTGATCAATTTCCTAACTTTAACTTTGGCTTCACGAGTTGTATTATGCTGGAGCTGGTATTTATTTACAATTTTATTGTACAAGTATGGAAACATAAACTTCTGTGATCTTCTAGCAAATGACGTTTTAAAGTTTTTTTTTTTTTTAATAGTAATGTTTATTTATTTTTGTCATCACAAAGGTTCACTTAGTTTAGTTTAGTTTATAAATAGAGACAAACGAATAGACGTTAGTTGCAAAATGTATATATATAAAGAAGAAGACATGCTGCGCCGACCGCACGTAGGTTGTGTTAAGGGCAGGAGAATGAGTAAGTAAGTAATAGTAATGTTTATTTATTTTTGTCATCACAAAGGTTCACTTAGTTTAGTTTAGTTTATAAATAGAGACAAACGAATAGACGTTAGTTGCAAAATGTATATATATAAAGAAGAAGACATGCTGCGCCGACCGCACGTAGGTTGGGTTAAGGGCAGGAGAATGAGTAAGTAAGTAATAGTAATGTTTATTTATTTTTGTCATCACAAAGGTTCACTTAGTTTAGTTTAGTTTATAAATAGAGACAAACGAATAGACGTTAGTTGCAAAATGAGTAAGTAAGTAATAGTAATGTTTATTTATTTTTGTCATCACAAAGGTTCACTTAGTTTAGTTTAGTTTATAAATAGAGACAAACGAATAGACGTTAGTTGCAAAATGTATATATATAAAGAAGAAGACATGCTGCGCCGACCGCACGTAGGTTGTGTTAAGGGCAGGAGAATGAGTAAGTAAGTAATAGTAATGTTTATTTATTTTTGTCATCACAAAGGTTCACTTAGTTTAGTTTAGTTTATAAATAGAGACAAACGAATAGACGTTAGTTGCAAAATGTATATATATAAAGAAGAAGACATGCTGCGCCGACCGCACGTAGGTTGGGTTAAGGGCAGGAGAATGAGTAAGTAAGTAATAGTAATGTTTATTTATTTTTGTCATCACAAAGGTTCACTTAGTTTAGTTTAGTTTATAAATAGAGACAAACGAATAGACGTTAGTTGCAAAATGAGTAAGTAAGTAATAGTAATGTTTATTTATTTTTGTCATCACAAAGGTTCACTTAGTTTAGTTTAGTTTATAAATAGAGACAAACGAATAGACGTTAGTTGCAAAATGTATATATATAAAGAAGAAGACATGCTGCGCCGACCGCACGTAGGTTGGGTTAAGGGCAGGAGAATGAGTAAGTAAGTAATAGTAATGTTTATTTGTTTTTGTCATCACAAAGGTTCACTTAGTTTAGTTTAGTTTATAAATAGAGACAAACGAATAGACGTTAGTTGCTAAATCAAAAATATGATCCTTTGGGAATGATGATGGTGATAACCTACTACTACTCTCTATTCTTTATTTTTGGAAATAATTTGTTTACTACTTATTTTATTACAATACATTTAAAAGTAATGAATGCACGTTGTATATCTTTTCACAAAATAATGTTTAAAGTAAACAATACTAATTGTCGATGATTTATTTATTTATTTTAAATAGAACGGTCGAAACTGATGATCTTTGACTTCGAACAGTTTAATGGTCAGGGTTTCTTAATACTTTGCTAAACTATTCGTTACGTCTACGTCATATGAAATGTTATTGTTTGAAAACCGGTCGAGTGCCCGAGTAGCGTTTGTTTAGTTTTTGGCTTTGGAATTGGACAAAAAATAACGCTATATTGTTCCAAGAATTAACGCTATAGTTTAGTTCTAAATTATTTGAGTCATACTTTTTTGACAAATAAATTATCTCTATCTCTCTATCTCTATCTCATCCTGCAGAAAAGAACGCAAATTACGGAAATTAATAGCGTTATTTTGACTACGAAACGAGAAGAAATCCATGTATCCCAAGAACGTGAAGTAGTGTATGGTGTTCCACAGGGAATTGTATTAGGCCCTCCCCTTTTGACATTATATATTAATGACTTGCCAAAGGCCACAGAACAACCGATGAACCTATTTGCGGATGACAGTGTTGTGACAACTCCATGTGAAAATAGAACTCAATATAAGTATGATATTAATAAATCCCTAATTTCAATAGTAAAATGGTTAAATAATAATAATTTAAAAATTAATATAAATAAGACTAAAATCATGCACTTTAGGCAACGATCAGTCGATCATTGACATTAATAAAATTAATGAACTGGACATAAAATACAATAATACCAATATTGACTCGGTTGACACAACAACACTTTTAGGATTCATTATTGACACGAAATTAAATTGGAAAGCACATATCGAGACAATAACTAAACAAATTAGTTCCTCAGCTTATGCTCTGTACACTCTGGCCGAAATAACTAGAGTAGATGCGTTGCTTACCGCATACTACGGGTTGGTGGAATCTGTCCTAAGATACGGGATTATCTTTTGGGGTAACTCAACTGATAAGGACACGATATTCAAAGCACAAAAAAAATGTATGAGGTCCATGTTCAAATTAGAAACCACTCAGAGCTGTAGGCCTTATTTTGAAAAATATAAAATTTTGACATTACCGTCCATTTAAATAATAGAGAATGCAATGTTTGTAATGTCCAACCCTAATCTGTTTCCTTGCATGGCTGAGGTGTATCCACGCTACAGACGGGACAGCACTCAGCTTTGCGTACAACAAGCCAGAACTACTCTTAAGCGGAAGAGTGTCTTTTGCATGGCTCCAATAATTTACAATAAATTGCCAAAAAGTTGGAAGCTTCTAAGTGACGTGCAGTTTAAATTGAAAGTTTCTTCTTCTCAGCAAAACCACTAGGTAGTGGTGAAGGGTGACCCGTTTTGAGAGACTGTCTTGTGTCATTTTGACGTTCGCAAACTGCTGAATCTCAGCCTAATTTGAAGAAATGACTTTTGATTTTGACTTCAAAGCATTTTGTCCAGCATGTCGGTGACGTGGTAGCTGATACAGGCGAGTGAACTGACCTGGTGGAGCTGGCTGAGGGAGCGCTGGTCGAGGCCGAAGCTCGGCCTGGTGACGTCACCGGGCAGCACGCTGAGCTTGTCCAGCTGCTGCGGGCAGTGCCGCCGGATCACGTCGAACACCTGGCAAGAGCAACATGTGAGCGACGACTAACGGGGATATCGTACAATAAATTAGAGAAAGTCATTGTTTTGGGCATATACTATGTTATGGCTAGAAAGGGCGTGACTACTGAGATAACGGCTGATACAGATGTGTGGGAGAAGAAGACATGCTGCGCCGACCACTAATAAAGATGACATGGCTAGAAAGGGGGTGACTACTGAGATAACGGCTGATAGAGATGTATGGAAGAAGAAGAAGAATTTGTATGTTGTACGTAAGTATGAGCTGCTACAAGGACACTGCCCCGTATTTGATGAGATTTCGATTTGACTTGTCAAATTTAGGTCTTGAGTATTCATTTTTTAAATTTATTTACATAATTAATTCAGATTTAATACAGAAATAATGTGAAATAAATTAATCGAAATATGCAGACATGACTCATGGGAACTGCCGACAAAAGTAAAAACTTAAACGCGGTGTCGTGGTGACGTGGTGACGCGTGTCGTGGTGACGTGGTGACGTGGTGACTCGAACCCATAACATTTGCCCCTACCAAAAATCAACTACACGCGTTGAAAACTTCTCTAGGTGCGTTACCTAAAGAAGGTTTCACTAAAAATTGCTCATCGCGCCTAAAAAGAAGTATTACTTCAAAAACATTTTTTTAATTTCGATCCTGGGATTTATTTGATGGTTCTGAAATACTCACGCATTAGTGTTGCCAGCGTGTTCATTTATTTTCATATTGTCTCCACATAATATAAACCTGTGTTATGTAAATAAATGAATTTGAAGTGGTCGGACCTGCGACTGTTTGAGCTCCGTGAGTCTCTCCTCGGGGGCGGCGTCCTTCTTGGCTCGCATCAGCAAATGCACGCGGCTGATATCGCGACATGTCCACAGCAGCCGCTCCACCAGCACCTGGGGAAACATCGCCATCATATACTTAAACAACATACTTATTATTAACGTTTGTAATCAGTGGCGGAGGGTGATTTTATGAGAGAGGAAAGCCCGAGCAAGTTTAAGATAAAAATTGAAAAATAAATATTGCTCCTATGCATCGAGAGTTTTGTCAATCATTAACGTTACAGACAGAAATTGAGCTTTAACTATTTCAAATCGAATGTGGCCTAGCTTAGTTATAAATAAATAATAAATAAATATCCTTGGACATTTCACACAACGCCATCTAGTCCCAAGCTAAGCAACCTAATGCTTGTGTTATGGTAACGAGATGGCTGATAAACTACTTATATACATTTTTTTTTTGTAAATACATACTTAATATAGATAGAAATACACCCAGACTCGGAAAAAATACTTGTAGGTCGTACAAATATTTGTTCCGTGCGGGAATCGAACCCGCGACATGCTGCGCAGCAGTCAATCGCTCAACCACTGCGCCAACCGTGTCGTCGTAAAGTAATAGTTATGTAAAGCAAAACATTAAAATGCTCGAGGAAACCATCGCGTTGTTTGTAATTTATAGTGATACGTGTTTATAGTCATACCTGTTTATAGTCATACCTGTTTATAGTCATACCTGTTTATAGTCATACCTGTTTATAGTCATACCTGTTTATAGTCATACCTGTTTATAGTGATACCTGTTTATAGTGATACCTGTTTATAGTGATACCTGTTTATAGTGATACCTGTTTATAGTCATACCTGTTTATAGTCATACCTGTTTATAGTCATACCTGTTTATAGTCATACCTGTTTATAGTCATACCTGTTTATAGTCATACCTGTTTATAGTCATACCTGTTTATAGTCATACCTGTTTATAGTGATACCTGTTTATAGTGATACCTGTTTATAGTGATACCTGTTTATAGTCATACCTGTTTATAGTCATACACGCTTATAGTCATACCTGTTTATAGTGATACCTGTTTATAGTCATACCTGTTTATAGTGATACCTGTTTATAGTGATACCTGTTTATAGTCATACCTGTTTATAGTCATACCTGTTTATAGTGATACCTGTTTATAGTGATACCTGTTTATAGTCATACCTGGGCAGTGGGTGGGCACGCGGCCTAGCTTAGTTACCTATGTCATTTTTTTTTATTTTCAAAACTTAACCTTGAAAAGCATGTTTCCTCACAAAGCAAATACATAATGTGTCATACAACAATCAAAACCTAACCTAACCTAACGCCGCCATCCTAACCCTACTGATCCCACTAATAGCTTTGCAAATCTACTATAAATAAGTCATTTCAACCAATAAACTATATAACTACCCCAAATGCTACAGTAGGTATCTATTTTTTACACTACATCACTTACTCACTTACTTACACTTTGCATCCTTTTTTAACATACTTTTATAATGTTTCTATATCAGAATTTTGCGAATTGGTCTAAAACAAGATTCTGGGAATTTCTGAAATATTTCATTAAATATATTATTTTTCATCAAGTTTTGGGGGAGGATAATGACGGCGGTTGAAACGCTCGGAGATTTACCGAGCAGCTCCCTCCCGCGAAGTACTGCTGACCTACCTACCACCTGACCTACCTTGCCATGAACCCAGTGGCACCAGTGATGAGCAGCTCTCTCCCCGCGAAGTACTGCTGACCTACCTACCACCTGACCTACCTTGCCATGAACCCAGTGGCACCAGTGATGAGCAGCTCTCTCCCCGCGAAGTACTGCTGACCTACCTACCACCTGACCTACCTTGCCATGAACCCAGTGGCACCAGTGATGAGCAGCTCTCTACCGCGAAGTACTGCTGACCTACCTACCACCTGACCTACCTTGCCATGAACCCAGTGGCACCAGTGATGAGCAGCTCTCTCCCCGCGAAGTACTGCTGACCTACCTACCACCTGACCTACCTTGCCATGAACCCAGTGGCACCAGTGATGAGCAGCTCTCTACCGCGAAGTACTGCTGACCTACCTACCACCTGACCTACCTTGCCATGAACCCAGTGGCACCAGTGATGAGCAGCTCTCTCCCCGCGAAGTACTGCTGACCTACCTACCACCTGACCTACCTTGCCATGAACCCAGTGGCACCAGTGATGAGCAGCTCTCTCCCGCGAAGTACTGCTGACCTACCTACCACCTGACCTACCTACCACCTGACCTACCTTGCCATGAACCCAGTGGCACCAGTGATGAGCAGCTCTCTCCCCGCGAAGTACTGCTGACCTACCTACCACCTGACCTACCTTGCCATGAACCCAGTGGCACCAGTGATGAGCAGCTCTCTCCCCGCGAAGTACTGCTGACCTACCTACCACCTGACCTACCTTGCCATGAACCCAGTGGCACCAGTGATGAGCAGCTCTCTCCCCGCGAAGTACTGCTGACCTACCTACCACCTGACCTACCTTGCCATGAACCCAGTGGCACCAGTGATGAGCAGCTCTCTACCGCGAAGTACTGCTGACCTACCTACCACCTGACCTACCTTGCCATGAACCCAGTGGCACCAGTGATGAGCAGCTCTCTCCCCGCGAAGTACTGCTGACCTACCTACCACCTGACCTACCTTGCCATGAACCCAGTGGCACCAGTGATGAGCAGCTCTCTCCCGCGAAGTACTGCTGACCTACCTACCACCTGACCTACCTTGCCATGAACCCAGTGGCACCAGTGATGAGCAGCTCTCTCCCCGCGAAGTACTGCTGACCTACCTACCACCTGACCTACCTTGCCCATAAACCCAGTGGCACCAGTGATGAGCAGCTCTCTCCCCGCGAAGTACTCGGGGATGAGCGGGGGGGTCGGCAGCTGCGGGGCGGGGCGGTGCACCATCGTGATCTACTGCGGATGTACCCTGATGAACTTTATAATATCAGCCATCCATAATCGTCACACATTAAGGGGAGGGAGGGGGGCAACAACGTGTGACATCGTGTGACAAAGGGCGGGGGACGAGTCGTAAGCGTCGTGACGTTACATGTATAAATCTGAAGTATTACATTAAAACTCTAAACTTAACATTACCAATTCGGGTTAGGGTGTTCGTCAGCAGGTCGACGGAGTCCCGCTGCGCGAGGCTCCTATTTCTGTCTGCAGGGTTTAAAGGAACCTAACCAACCCGAACCTCGGGGTGCCCCTGACGTCACGTGTGACCGAGTCTGCCAGTCGCTTCTAGGATCGACTAGGCAAAGCCCGAAACAGATTATTTTACTTTCGACGTTTGACTGAAAAGTTAGGAACTGCTAGGTTATTTGAGTTGTTGTTTTGAGGTTAGTTAGTTTCTCCTGGGTTTGACGAAAATTCTTTAGTCAGATGCCGCAAAACTTCATTTGTTTGGGCTTTGACTGAGACTTCAAGTCAGACCTGAGGATTGACTAGTCAAACCTAGGAGCGCCGGAGCTTCGAGGTTTGCTAACATATCAATTTTGTAATGGGTTTAGTACAAAGCCTTATTTTGACATTCAACTCAACTCAACTCAAAGCATTCAATTAAACCAAACACAGGCACTTTTGAATTGTCAAAGAGTCGGTCAGTAGGTAAGTCAGAAAGTTGAAGCTAGTTGCCCATTCCAAAACGTAGATCTATGGAGAAGAACGGGCAAGAAACTCCACGGACACTCTTTTAAATCAAGATAAGTAATACAACATCCTGGGTAAATTATATTAGTTGCTTCTACATGTGAGAACAATGTAAAAAATACTTAAAAACAAGTTAAAATATAAAATTAAAAATAAGGCCTTGCAGATAAGAGATGACCAGTCTCAACTGAGAATGAGAATGAGAAATTCTCAACTGCCACGCTCTTTCAAGTCAAACTTACCTACATCATAAATAGTATAATCTGAGTGAGTTCACAAAGAATGCATTGTTTGTAATATGTTACAAAATTAAATTATAATAGTAAGTTAATAACAAGTTAACTTAAGAGTTGTTTAGATATGTACTACACTATCGCAATAGATGATGACTCTGTAATGATAGATGTAAGTTGGGAAAAATAAATAAATAAATAAATAATAATTTATACAAAACTATAATTTGCAATGAATTGAGGTGAATGAAATTTTACTACTTACCAAAAGGTAATAGAATCATTACTATTATTATTGAAGAATTCAACAGCTAAAAACAAATTAAAATAACTAAAAAAAAAAATTAAATAAATAATAATCGTAATGTCAGAAAAAAGGGAAGCATCTCTTCCAAATTTTAAAATGTTAACAAGTGGACCCAAGTGGCTGTGGAGCAGCACGCTCAGCACGACGACGTTTTGTCGACGGAAGAATAGACAAAACTACACTTTTCCATGCTTAGACGCGTAGAATGCATACAAATATTTCTACTGTCTACCATTTTGTCTATTCTTCCGTAGACAAAACTCGTTTCTTTGGTCATGCTAAGCGTGCAGGACCAGCATTATGCCAAGCATTTTATCTACGATAAATACTCATCCAATTTATAATACAGGGTGTAAGGGACAGCCCTCCGCAAACTAACAGGGTGCATTCAGCTCCTCATTTTGAATCATATTCCACCGGAAATTTTCTCCGGAAAATTTTCATTTTTCAAATTTTTTTTCAGTTACATTTTCATTAATATCAATGTAAAATTCATTGTGTGTTCGCAGCACTCCATTTATGTAAAAAAACTGCAAAAAAAAAACAGCAAAAAAAAAACCAGCAATGGATGTTGAAATACTCTAACCAACGACGCGTGAAATCAGCTGTTCACTTTCTGTCTAGCTACAGAGTTCATCGAACTCACCGCACACCTATTACCTACCCCTCCCAACCAGTAATAGACGCTCCGATTTGTGCACAAAAACACAAACAAATCAGGTTTATTGGATTCCCTTAACGTTCCTGAAAAAATTTCATGTAGGTACCTGTCATCTTAGTATGACATACTGAATTCACCCCATCAGTTTGCGGAGGGCTGTCCCTTACACCCTGTATATGCTTGTCTACATAGTGTGCGTTTAATGCACGTTTTAAATTTCTTCTCATTACAAACAGACACTTCAATTTGAGTCCCCCCCGCCCTCATCACAAGTGATCCCGTCCCTCCCCTGGTGTGACGTCACATATTTAGATAGAATAATTGGTAATGTTAAGTTTAGAGTTTTAATGTAATACTTCAGGAATAGAATAGAATAGAATAGAATAGAATAATATTGGGTCTCAAGTCTGCTATTACAATAGTGTCAGAATGGTCTATCGTTGATTTCATAATTGTTGATTTTGACAAGTTTGGTAATCTACTAATATAATGGCGTCATTATGACTTTCCAATGGTCAACCACTGACACTCCATTGTATGAAATTATGAATTTAGCAGATTATGAACTTTTAGCAAAATGACAATGCAGTGACAATGGGATCGTGTTGGAATGTAAAAAATAGCAGACTTGGGGCCCAGAAAAAAAAATCAGCTGTTCAGTACATTTTGACGAATTATGCGAACATAAATGTACTGAACAGCTGATTTTTTTTTCGCGATTTCAGTTTGGTCCCATAGTAAAAGTTGTTCATAATGATGAGTACAATGACCCCTTAAGAGGTTTTGCGCATTTAACGTTACACGCTGTAGATACACCCACAGAACAGCTTTTATCTGTTCTATAGATACACCCTCTGGCTGCGTAAAGGCTCTTACAGACAGGTGCGATATCGCGTCGCGACGCGATATTTCTTTACGGATATAATATCGAAATATCGCGTCGCGACCGCGATATCGCCTCTGTCTGTAAGAGCCTTAACACACTTTTAGTCACAATCCGAGGATTCAGAAGGAAATTCCTAAGTCTGCTCAGTGCACGGCTGACCTGTCAAATGACAAGACGTACACTGAAAAACCGAATAGTTGATTTTTTTATTGTTGATTTCCTTTTGGTTGTTATATTTAAGTTAACAACAAAAAAATAGGTTAACACAATACAATATTTTATGTATGTTCAAGTACAAGTAAATCTAACTATTGATTTAGTTAAGTCAACATGTGTACGAAGTAAAATAAAAAAAAAACGATTAAGTTAAATTAACTAAACTCATTGAACTATTCATAAAATAGTTTATTTAACTACATACTATATTTAAGTTAACAAAAAAATAGGTTAACACAATACAATATTTTATGATGTATGTTCAGGTACAAGTAAATCGTTATTGAAGACGCACATTACATTTCCACAAGTTAGCGAGGCGCCATCTGGTGGCAACATTACATTTCCACAAGTTAGCGAGGCGCCATCTGGTGGCAACATTACATTTCCACAAGTTAGCGAGGCGCCATCTGGTGGCAACATTACATTTCCACAAGTTAGCGAGGCGCCATCTGGTGGCAACATTACATTTCCACAAGTTAGCGAGGCGCCATCTGGTGGCAACATTCAACACTACTACATACTTACATATTGTGAAACTTTAATTTTTTTAATTACAATATAATATTAATTATAGCCAGTCTCTTGGGTACTTTATCAGTCGACAGCGATGCGGAGGAATTTTTCGACGCCATATTTTAGTTTTTTATTAGTTTTTGTTAGTTTAGGATATTATATTAATTATTACTTTAAACAGATATTTAAATAGAATCTTTAAATAAAACCATGTATACGTTAAAATTACATTGCCGGTAGTGGTACAGCATTTTAGGTTTATCTTCAACGGCAGTGATAGCCTAGTGGTGTGACCGTCGGAATGCCAAGTCGATGGTCCGAGTTCGAACCCCAGGCACGCTGCTCTGACTGTTCGGATTCCTGAGCGTAGCAACCTTACTAAGAGTATATCTAACTTCACACCACTAGTTGACTCTACACAATGGCTAGTGTCAAATGTGAAATTATTAAGTACACTTATAATATAGGTTAATCTTACCAAAAAATTAAGTTTATCTTACAGTACGCCACGAGTTGATTCTACACAATAGCTAGTGTCAAGAGTATGAATAAATATAGGTCAATCTTACCTGCTAGTATAGGTATACAGGGTGACATTGAACACATGCGACAAAATTTAAGGGGGTGTTCTACGCATCAATATGAACAACTTTTACTATGGGACCAAACCTGAAATCGCGAAAAAAAAAATCAGCTGTTCAGTACATTTCGACGAGTTTGATGTAGATAAATGTACTGAACAGCTGATTTTTTTTTTCGCGATTTCAGGTTTGGTCCCATAGTAAAAGTTGTTCATATTGATGCGTAGAACACCCCCTTAAATTTTGTCGCATGTGTTCAATGTGACCCTGTATATAACATCATACCACCAGTTGATTCTACATAATTAATTAAGTGTTAAGTTAATTTTACAGCAAGACATTCAAGTATTTTTATTATTATATCACTAGTAGATACAAATTATTTAAACCTGTATCCATGTTGTCAAAAATTCAACCTATATTTTTAGGTAGGTGCTATATTAACTTCCTCACACAATGTTAAATAAATATACCATTTAAAAAATATGTTAAAACAACTAAACCCGACTTTGTTAAATTCACTTCTTAAGTATAACAATTTTAATTTTGTTGATTTAACAAATCATGTCGGGGTACTATGTTAACCCAAAATACAAGTTAAAAAAAGGTTAAATCAACTTAAAATTTTTTTCAGTGCAGCGATCAATTGTCATGTTGTGATGTACGCAACTAGCCCGCGCCCGCAGTGTTACAGTACGGAACCCTTCAAAACCGTCGCGAAGAAAGTGAAGCCAAAGATTTGTTATAAAACTCACCAAAAAATCATAATTACTTACTTATTTTGTTTGTTGTTAAGTATTTATATGGCACTGCACTTCACTATGATTATACAAAATGTAACTGTAAAAGATACACTTTCTATTCAGAAATGGCTCCTGTCACCGGGCTCGGAAACTAAATTGTGTCTAACACTATGTCTTGTCACGTTTAAAGTATCGTAAAGTAGTATGGTATGAGAAACTACTCAGCGCAAATTAAATGTTGATATTCAAAAAACTAAAATAAAACTCAATAATTTTTAGCACCCAGTTCATTACACGTAATTCACTCGAGCCAGGTGCCATGTTAACGCGTACTGTTCGCAGCCGCAGCGGAGAGCGTACAGCGTGTGGTGCTACACAGAGTGTAATACGCACAGGCGGGGCCGCGGGGCTCTACAGAACTGGCCCAGATACAGATAACCAAAGGAATACATATCGACGGCAGCTAAGTAGAAAGAGTCAACTGCACTTTTTACTAAATTTATTTTTAGGGTTCCGTACCTCAAAAGGAAAAACGGAACCCTTATAGGATCACTTTGTGGCGGCATCTACATCGTCACATATGAACTACGCATCAATGACATGACGTCACGCAAACCTGCATCGCGCAATTACAGTTTACCACGCGATTAGCATATACAACGTGTAATGCTAAATGCGCAAAACCTCTTAAGGGGTCATTGTACTCATCATTATGAACAACTTTTACTATGGGGCCAAACCTGAAATCGCGAAAAAAAAATCAGCTGTTCAGTACATTTTGACGAAATTTGCGAACATAAATGTACTGAACAGCTGATTTTTTTTTCGCGATTTCAGGTTTGGTCCCATAGTAAAAGTTGTCCATAATGATGAGTACAATGACCCCTTAAGAGGTTTTGCGCATTTAGCATTACACGTTGTATACAACGTCCCAACATCAACCGTCGGGCAGTGGCCCACCAGACACAGCACCCGTCTGGTCGGGGGATCCTCCCTTTTCTATGGAGGATGAGTGAACTTTACACCCTGTTCCTCATGCCTCCAAAACTTGTTTGTCCGTCTGTCTGTCTGTCTGTCTGTCAGTCTGTCAAGACCGTTTTTCTCAGGTACGGGTAAAGATATCAAGTTGAAATTAATATCAAATACGTAGGCTTGTGGTCTCTTGAAGTCCTAAAAAACTCAAGCTTCCAAGTCAATGCAATAAAAACATACGGCCATTTATGCGTCATATTTTGATACTCGCAAGTAAATCAAAACCTACAGGGTACTTCCCATTGACCTAGAATCATGAAATTTGGTAAGAAGCAAGGTCGTACAACACAAATAAAGGAAAAAGTCTGAATATTGTTAATTTGTAATTTTATCACATAAAAAAAATGTTCAAGTCTGTCAGTCTGTCAAGACCCTTTTTCTCAAGGACGCGTGGAGATATCAAGTTGAAATTAATATTACATACATAAGTCTATTGTCCCATGAAGTCCTAAAAAAATCAAGCGTCTAAGTCAACGCAATAAAAAAATACGGCCATTTTGCGACACAATTTGATACTCGCAACTGTCGCAAGTAAATCAAAACCTATAGGGTACTTCCCGTTGACCTAGAATAATGAAATTTGGCAAGAAGCAAGGTCTCCCAGCACAAGTAAAGGAAAAAGTCCAAAAATTGAGAATTTGTAATTTTTTGACATAATTTTTTTTTTTTGGGATCCAATGTTAAGTTTGTTTTTGGGATAAATTCTTTTCAACTACGGAACCCTTCATTGTGCGTGGTCCGACACGTACTTGGCCGGTTTTTTTTTACATAATTCGACTCAGAATTCTTTTTAAAGGTTTTTTCTGTTTACTTACGTTTAGTCACGTACTATTGTTCACAAAGTGACTAAGTAGACACGTAGATATATCTACCTATATACCGTTACTCCGTGTATATGTCATACAGACGGCGCGATCACTCGTTGTAAACAAAGATATCAGTCTCACGCACATAACTCGCACTATCCACTTCGGGCCCAAACGACCATCTTGACATATACAGGTTGACTTTGAAAACATGCGACAAAATTTAAGGGGGTGTTCTACGCATCAATATGAACAACTTTTACTATGTGAACAATTTCGAATTCGCAAAAAAAAATCCGACCTTCTTTTACAAAAGGGTCCAATCAATACCATTAACTATAATATGGGAAGGTAATTTTTTTTTTGCGAATTAGATGTTGGTCCCTTAGTAAAAGTTGTTCATATTGATGCGTAGAACACCCCCTTAAACTTTGTCGCATGTTTTCAAAGTCACCCTGTATAGTACAACAACAATTGTAAGTTTACGTGACCGTTACTTGTAACTTACAAATAATGTATAGTACAACAACAATTGTAAGTTTACGTGACCGTTACTTGTAACTTACAAATAATGTATAGTACAACAACAATTGTAAGTTTACGTGACCGTTACTTGTAACTTACAAATAATGTATAGTACAACAACAATTGTAAGTTTACGTGACCGTTACTTGTAACTTACAAATAATGTATAGTACAACAACAATTGTAAGTTTACGTGACCGTTACTTGTAACTTACAAATAATGTATAGTACAACAACAATTGTAAGTTTACGTGACCGTTACTTGTAACTTACAAATAATGTATAGTACAACAACAATTGTAAGTTTACGTGACCGTTACTTGTAACTTACAAATAATGTATAGTACAACAACAATTGTAAGTTTACGTGACCGTTACTTGTAACTTACAAATAATGTATAGTACAACAACAATTGTAAGTTTACGTGACCGTTACTTGTAACTTACAAATAATGTATAGTACAACAACAATTGTAAGTTTACGTGACCGTTACTTGTAACTTACAAATAATGGTTAGTTAAAGAAAATTATTAAATACCTTTATTTTTTACCGACTTCACAAAAAGGAGGAGGTACTATGTTCGGCTGATTGTATATGTTTTTTTTTTTTTTTTTGTATGTTTGTTCATCGAATACTCCGCCAATTGTCGACGGATTTTCTAAATTCTTTTTTTGTTTGAAAGGGTATACTCTCGAGGTGGTCCCATTGTCACCAAATCAGAATCTGATGAGGGGATCCCATGGAAATCGATGGGAACCCTCAAATTTTGTAGGCACAACTATAGCAATTTGGGTATTTTTTATAGTAGCTCGTGCATTTGCTCTCGGAAAACACCATTTGGTGAAGTGGAACTGATGATGAAGACCACAGATGGCCAACGGAACTACTCAATTTATAAGTATTGCACGGGTTGCGATTCGATTACATTAATATGGTTGCTAAGTAATTTATGCTCGTCAAAATGCATAATGTTGATGATGACTTCACCATGGAGCTCCAGTTCTCCTGGCTCTTACTAAGAGAACTCCTCAACAATTAACGCATCGGGAAAAGCAATATTTTGTAAAAACTGATGAGCAGTTGCCATTGGGCTATTGTAACTTAGATAAATTACAAACTGACCCACTAAAAAGTGAAAAATAAAAACTTTAAAAAAAATTAATAATAACCGACTTCCAAGAGAAACACTAGGTACAATGTGAAAAATAACTTTAATTTTGGGGACCCCGAGAAGAACACAGAAGCCTGACGGAGCCATCATGCCGACCGGAACAGGAGCGTCGTCTGAGGAAGCGACGTCGGAGAAGCAGGACGTCGGCAGAGTCAGCGTCAAGCTGCCGCCGTTTTGGCTAGAGGAGCCGGCGCTTTGGTTCGCCCAGGTTGAAGGTCAGTTCACGATCGCCGGTATTACCGCTGACAGTACAAAATTTTATACCGTCGTAGGCCAGCTGGACCACCGTTATACCGCAAGCCCTCACAATTTTTACGGCACCTACAAACTCTGGCTGGACCAAATGCACCAGAGGCGTTTCTGGCCACGTTGTGGGCGAGCAGGCTGCCAACCAACCTCCATACGGTTATCGCGTCACAGCCTAACCTTGCTCTCCAGTCTGTCGCAGATTTAGCCGACCGCGTGCACGAGATCGCGCCGGCAGCAGCCGCGGCGCTCACACCAGCTCCCGCCGTGGCAAGCGCGAGCACCTGCAGCGAGATCAGCGAACTAAAACAATGCATAGCAGAGTTGACAAAACAGGTAGCAGCCTTACAAACACGTGGCCAGGTACATCATCGCTCGCGATCCACAGACAGGTTTGGGCGTGGTGGCAGAGAATCGACCCCAGGCCGACGTGGCCGCTCGCGCTCCAGAAGCGCGTGGAACGGAGAGCACTGCTGGTACCACAATCATTTCGGTGACAGGGCCACACGGTGCACCAGGCCATGTGCGTACGCGGGAAATGCCGCCGGCAGCCGGAAGTAGCGGCAAATGGCTGCCCCAATAAACCACGCGGCCTATTTGTAACCGATCGAACCACTAAAACCACATTTCTAGTGGACACAGGGTCCGATCTATGTGTGTACCCACGTACAGCTCTACATCAGCGGCGCAGCAACACAACGCACCAACTTGTCGCGGCCAACGGTGCCACCACCGACACGTACGGTTGGGTAGAGCTCCACTTGAATTTAGGCCTCCGCAGGGTTTATTCATGGAAGTTTGTGGTAGCGGACGTCACTAAGCCCATCATAGGTGCGGATTTTCTGGCGCATTACAATCTTCTTATAGATTTAAAACATTACCGCCTCATTGACGGGCTGACACAGCTGTCATTTACGGCATCATCAGCGGACGATACAGCAGCGGCATTGCCGCAGTGAAGTCGGTTGGTGGCAGCACAGAGTACCATGACCTGCTGCGGCAGTTCCCGGAGATCTCGTGCTGCTGGGAAAGTAAAACAGGTCAGTCACAGTACGGTGCATCACATCCGCACCACACCAGGTCCGCCCATTTTCAGTCGCCCTCGCCGTCTCGCACCAGACAAGCTCCAGATTGCTCAGAAGGAGTTTGAGGCGATGCTGGCGAACGGCACAGCACGACCGTCCGAGAGTTCATGGTCGTCTCCACTACACCTCGCTCCCAAGAAGGACAACAGCTGGCGGCCGTGTGGGGACTACAGAGCATCGAATGCCCGCACCGTTCCGGACAGATACCCTATCCCGCACATACAGGACTTCTCTCATCAGCTGGCTGGCAGCAGAATATACAGTAAAATTGATCTTATTAAAGCGTACAACCAAATACCACTCCAGCCAGATGACATCCACAAGACTGCGGTCACCACTCCGTTCGGGATTTATGAATTCCCATACATGACGTTTGGTCTCAGGAACGCAGCACAAACATTCCAGCGTTTCATGGACGAGGTGCTCGACCTTGCGTAGGTTACAACGTTCAATTTTTCACTTCATCATTGTTGGCTATCCTAGGAGCATCGAATATTACATTTAAATTCTTGGAAAAATAACTGTTCAGTATCTGTAAAGTGAAGAAGTGCCGAGGTAGGCAGAAATACAAGTAGTTAGCATAACAGATCAGTTTTATTTCTCACTAGCTTTTGCCCGCGGCTTCGCCCGCGTGGATGTTGGAAATATCCCACGGGAACGTACGCATGGCTACAGATCAAGCTGTACATTTCCAGTATAAGCTGATCTCGCATTGTGTAGGATTTCCTTACAGTGAGAGGTCAGTGTAAACTGGAAATGTATAGCTTGATGTGTAGCCGTGTGTACTACCGGGATTAAAAGTACCCTAAAGCTGAGCGTCCACTGGTCCGCGCCGGCCGCACCGCCCCCGCACGGCACGGATATATAATATTATATTGATATTTGTAATATTAGTATCGATAATTGTTATTTTCCTCACTAGAGAGCTCCGATAAACGCGTGCAATCTCTGCTAATCATGAAGCGCGGCGTTCGACGCGCTATTTATGTACCGCCGCCCTGCATTTTAAATCTGTAATATCTTCGAAAATATTCATTTAAATTACATACTGTAAAGGGCCTTATTGATCTATAGTAAATGCACAATTTATTTAAGGTACTTAATTGGATAAGGATTAATGCTGTATTGCTTAAAATCGCTTCGTAAATAAGCCATTATTTCTCGTAAAAAGAAAAGGATAAAAAATGGTTATTGTGGGTTATAACTAAGAGATAGACATATGCCATCGCGGACTTTTTTGCAGAACTTTTTAAGGTGTACAATACTGTAGTACATTATTTTGATCTATCCCATTGGGTTCAGCCAGCGTTTGCAATGTAAGCGCAAACAAATGTGTTTATTTACGACATCACATTAGAAACCTCTAAAATTATTAGTGTTCCTCTACTACATTATGCATGTATTATACATATAAACCTTCCTCTTGAATCACTCTATCTATTAAAAAAAACTGCATCAAAATCCGTTACGTAGTTTTAAAGATTTAAGCATACATAGGGACAGACAGACAGCGGAATGACTTTGTTTTATAATATTTAGTTTATAGTTTACTAGCTTTTGCCCGCGGCTTCGCCCGCGTGGATGTCGGAAAATATCCCATGGGAACGTTCATGTGGAAAACATAGGGCATATCCCTAACTTAAGAAATGCTGGGTTTCCCATACAAACTTTCATCCCTTTTATCACCCCTTGTAGGATTATGTTTTAAGACAAAAAGTAGCCCATGTCCTTTCCCAGGATGCTATCTATAGCCTTGCCAAATTTTATCGAAATCCGTGCAGTTTTGTAAATTTTAAAATAAACCCCTGTTTTACCCACTTCGGGGATGATTTTTAAAAAAACGCTGACCCGCATATTTCTTAACTTCTTGCCAATAGCATAAATTTTTTATCCCTAACTTAAGAAATACTGGGTTTCCATTACAAACTTTCATCCCCTATATCACCCCCTGTAGTATTATTTTTGAAAAAAATAGTATCCTATGTCCTTTCCCGGAATGCTATATAAAGCCTTGCCAAATTTTGTCGAAATCCTTGCAGTTTTGTAAATTTTAAAATCAACCCCGATTTTACCCCCTTAGGGGATGATTTTTCAAAAACGCTGAACCGCATATTTCTTTATTTCCTATCAAAAGCATACATTTTAATTTTCACATCCCTAACTTAATACTGAGTTTCCCATACAAACTTTCATC
This sequence comes from Cosmia trapezina, assembly GCA_905163495.3. Lineage (NCBI taxonomy): Eukaryota > Metazoa > Arthropoda > Insecta > Lepidoptera > Noctuidae > Cosmia > Cosmia trapezina. The sequence continues at coordinate 14,700,088 of LR991049.1, forward strand.
CTCTATATCACCCCCTGTAAGATAATTTTTTAAGACCAAAAGTAGCCTGTGTCCTTCCCCAGGATGTTATATAAAGCCTTGCCAATTTTTATCGAAATCCGTGTAGTTTTGTAAATTTTAAAATCAACCCCTATTTTACCCCTTAGGGGATGATTTTTAAAAAATGCTGAATCGCATATTTCTTAATTTCCTACCAATAGCATAAATTTTTTATCCCTAACTTAAGAAATACTGGGTTTCCTTACAAACTTTCATCCCCTATATCACACCTGTAGTATTGTTTTTGAAAGTATCCTATGTCCTTTCCCAGGATGCTATATAAAGCCTTGCCAAATTTTGTCGAAATCCGTGCAGTTTTGTAAATTTTAAAATCAACCCCGATTTTACCCCCTTAGGGGATGATTTTTGAAAAACGCTGAACCGAATATTTCTTTATTTCCTATCAAAAGCATACATTTTAATTTTCACATCCCTAACTTAAGAAATACTGAGTTTCCCATACAAACTTTCATCCCCTATATCACCCCCTGTAGGATTATTTTTTAAGACCAAAAGTAGCCTGTGTCCTTCCCCAGGATGCCATATAAAGCCTTGCCAAATTTTGTCGAAATCCATGCAGTTTTGTAAATTTTAAAATCAACCCCTATTTTACCCCCTTAGGGGATGATTTTTCAAAAACGCTGAATCGCATATTTCTTAAAATCCTACCAATAGCATAAATTTGTTATGTATAACTTAAGAAATACTGGGTTTCCCTTACAAACTTTCATCCCCTATATCACCCCCTGTAGTATTATTTTTGAAAAAAATAGTATCCTATGGCCTTCCTCTGGATGCTTTATAAAGCCTTGCCAAATTTTGTCGAAATCCATGCAGTTTTGTAAATTTTAAAATCAACCCCTATTTTACCCCCTTAGGGGATGATTTTTCAAAAACGCTGAATCGCATATTTATTTATTTCCTATCAAAAGCAAACATTTTAATTTTCACATCCCTAACTTAAGAAATACTGAGTTTCCCATACAAACTTTCATCCCCTATATCACCCCCTGTAGGATTATTTTTGAAAAAAAAAGTAGCCTATGTCCGTCCCCAGGATACCATCTATAGCCTTGCCAAATTTTATCGAAATCCGTTCAGTGGTTTAGGCGTGAAAAGGTAACAGACAGACAGACAGACAGACAGACAGACAGACAGACAGACAGAGTTACTTTCGAATTTATAATATTATATAAAGTATGGATGCATGTATTATACATATAAACCTTCCTCTTGAATCACTCTATCTATTAAAAAAAACTGCATCAAAATCCGTTACGTAGTTTTAAAGATTTAAGCATACATAGGGACAGACAGACAGCGGAGCGACTTTGTTGTTTTATAATATGTAGTGATACTCCGTAACACTTCATTGGTTTACTGCTATTTTAAATTAATGTTCAATGACAAAATATTTAGAGTAACTTTATCAAGGTCCTAGTGATGAGAACAGTGTTGTGTGCCTGTTCACTGCTATTTTAAATTAATGTTCAATGACAAAATATTTAGAGTAACTTTATCAAGGTCCTAGTGGTGAGAACAGTGTTGTGTGCCTGTTCACTGCTATTTTAAATTAATGTTCAATGACAAAATATTTAGAGCAACTTTATCAAGGTCCTAGTGATGAGAACAGTGTTGTGTGCCTGTTCACTGCTATTTTAAATTAATGTTCAATGACAAAATATTTAGAGCAACTTTATCAAGGTCCTAGTGATGAGAACAGTGTTGTCTGCCTGTTCACTGCTATTTTAAATTAATGTTCAATGACAAAATATTTTGAGCAACTTTATCAAGGTCCTAGTGATGAGAACAGTGTTGTGTGCCTGTGCACTGTTATTTTAAATTAATGTTCAATGACAAAATATTTAGAGCAACTTTATCAAGGTCCTAGTGATGAGAAGAGTGTTGTGTGCCTGTTCACTGCTATTTTAAATTAATGTTCAATGACAAAATATTTTAAGCAACTTTATCAAGGTCCTAGTGATGAGAACAGTGTTGTGTGCCTGTTCACTGCTATTTTAAATTAATGTTCAATGACAAAATATTTAGAGCAACTTTATCAAGGTCCTAGTGATGAGAACAGTGTTGTGTGCCTGTTCACTGCTATTTTAAATTAATGTTCAATGACAAAATATTTAGAGTAACTTTATCAAGGTCCTAGTGATGAGAACAGTGTTGTGTGCCTGTTCACTGCTATTTTAAATTAATGTTCAATGACAAAATATTTAGAGCAACTTTATCAAGGTCCTAGTGATGAGAACAGTGTTGTGTGCCTGTTCACTGCTATTTTAAATTAATGTTCAATGACAAAATATTTAGAGCAACTTTATCAAGGTCCTAGTGATGAGAACAGTGTTGTGTGCCTGTTCACTGCTATTTTAAATTAATGTTCAATAACAAAATATTTAGAGCAACTTTATCAAGGTCCTAGTGATGAGAACAGTGTTGTGTGCCTGTTCACTGCTATTTTAAATTAATGTTCAATGACAAAATATTTTGAGCAACTTTATCAAGGTCCTAGTGATGAGAACAGTGTTGTGTGCCTGTTCACTACTATTTTAAATTAATGTTCAATGACAAAATATTTAGAGCAACTTTATCAAGGTCCTAGTGATGAGAACAGTGTTGTGTGCCTGTTCACTGCTATTTTAAATTAATGTTCAATGACAAAATATTTAGAGTAACTTTATCAAGGTCCTAGTGATGAGAACAGTGTTGTGTGCCTGTTCACTGCTATTTTAAATTAATGTTCAATGACAAAATATTTAGAGCAACTTTATCAAGGTCCTAGTGATGAGAACAGTGTTGTGTGCCTGTTCACTGCTATTTTAAATTAATGTTCAATGACAAAATATTTAGAGCAACTTTATCAAGGTCCTAGTGATGAGAACAGTGTTGTGTGCCTGTTCACTGCTATTTTAAATTAATGTTCAATGACAAAATATTTAGAGCAACTTTATCAAGGTCCTAGTGATGAGAACAGTGTTGTCTGCCTGTTCACTGCTATTTTAAATTAATGTTCAATGACAAAATATTTTGAGCAACTTTATCAAGGTCCTAGTGATGAGAACAGTGTTGTGTGCCTGTTCACTACTATTTTAAATTAATGTTCAATGACAAAATATTTAGAGCAACTTTATCAAGGTCCTAGTGATGAGAACAGTGTTGTGTGCCTGTTCACTGCTATTTTAAATTAATGTTCAATGACAAAATATTTAGAGCAACTTTATCAAGGTCCTAGTGATGAGAACAGTGTTGTGTGCCTGTTCACTGCTATTTTAAATTAATGTTCAATGACAAAATATTTAGAGCAACTTTATCAAGGTCCTAGTGATGAGAACAGTGTTGTGTGCCTGTTCACTGCTATTTTAAATTAATGTTCAATGACAAAATATTTAGAGCAACTTTATCAAGGTCCTAGTGATGAGAACAGTGTTGTGTGCCTGTTCACTGCTATTTTAAATTAATGTTCAATGACAAAATATTTAGAGCAACTCTAACAAGGTCCTAGTGATGAGAACAGTGTTGTGTGCCTGTTCACTGCTATTTTAAATTAATGTTCAATGACAAAATATTTAGAGCAACTTTATCAAGGTCCTAGTGATGAGAACAGTGTTGTGTGCGTGTTCACTGCTATTTTAAAAGTGACTATTTTTATCATTTGACATAAATTCTGTTACACCGAGTGTAAACATTTTTCCAACAAGAAGGCTTTTAATTTAGTTTTAAAAGAGTAAGAGCTATAAATTAATAATTTTAAGTCAGTCGGTAACCTAACTTCTTGGTATCTGGAACAATGCTTAGCGATGTTAAAATTTGGTGCTATTTTGAGTTTAAATTCCTACCTTCTTGTGCTTTTTCTTATCCTACATTCGTCTTGTGATTCATACTCATGAATATACTTAGCAAAGTGATTTACGATTACAAAGCCAGACGATGTCCCACCTAACCTACCTACACACTTTTGTATATAATAAGGTCACCAGTATTTTGCCTTGAAACTGAAAAGATCTCTCCCTCTCTGCATATAAAATAGTGGTAAAAAATTGTCTCTTATGTCTTTCATACGACGAATCCGAAAGCTTTCTCATAATATAACTCATACTCGGAATCTCACACGACAGACACACACACACCCACACTTTGTTTTGGTTGTTTATTATTATTTAGTTTTAAGCCTTGACTATTGTTTACAGTTAATTACTTATTACCATGTCCACACCAGCTAAAAAACAGAACTATGTATCGCAACTCAGGTCCCCAAGATACAGGCCCCGCCTAGTTTGGGCACCACCGCATATAACAAAATGAATGTCACCAACAGTTACAGATATATTTAATTATGTTAAAACTAATTTTAAAGCAATAATTGTAACAATTGTCAAATAAATGTATTATTACTAATTATATAAACTTTGTACTGTTAAAATCTCCAATCTTTTAAAGTGCTGTCTACATGAGTCTCTTTGTGAGATCCTTACCATGATCCCTAAGGCACGTTTCTGTAAAATAAAGGCTTTCTGACAGTTATAACTAGAGATCGGATAATCGGATGCATATTAACCTAAAGTTGAGGTGTTTTCTAAGTATGGAGTGGGCTTTTGGATTAAAAAATCCCAGAATTCCGGTATTGGCCAATTTTGACTTCCGATTATAGAATCGAATGTATAATTTACTTAAGTTCAGATGTTAGTTAATTAATATGGATTTCACTTAAAAAAAAAACCCGGGATACCCGAACGAAAATTTTAAGTTCTGATTTTGGAATCGAATGTTTTAGTTAGGTACTTGCGTTCAGGTGTTGGCTAATATGGATTGTATTAAAAAAAAATCCCGGGATTCTGGGATTCACAAATTTATAGTTCTGATTATAGAATGGAATGTATATTTACTTACGTTTAGGTTTTGGCTATTAAGGAATGCACTTTTGTGTCGATCGTCAAAATGTCGCGATTCCGGAATTGATAAATTAAGTATTTTTTGAAAGGGTAACTTTTTATCACTAAATTTTCATAGGGTGTTTCTTCTCATGAGCAACTTTCACTATCAACCCGTAAATCACGAAACATAAGTCAGCTGTTTCATACATTTTGGTCGAGTAGGTATTGAACTTTTGTTTCAAACATCGTATTTTTTTTTGTGATTTCAGAGTTGGTCCCATAGTGAAAGCTGCTGAAAATGTAAATCCAAGATGGCGGCATCAAATATTTTCAAATTTTTCGTCATGGTTACTATTCATGGTTTTCGAGGCTGTTACAGCTGATTACTTAAATTGGATTTACATGAAAATGTAAATCCAAGATGGCGGCTGCGAAAATTTTCTAATTTTTCGTCATGAGTGTCGTTTTATTGGTTTTAAAGGGTGTTAAAGCCGATAGTGACACTAAAATGTAAATCCAAGATGGCGGATGCGAATATTTTTTAATTTTTCGTCATGGCTGTCGTTTTCATGGTTTTCGGGGGTGTTAAAGCTGATAGTGACATTAAAATGTAAATCCAAGATGGCGGCTGCGAAAATTTTCTAACTTTTCGTCATGGGTGTCGTTTTATTGGTTTTAGAGGGTGTTAAAGCTGATAGTGACAATAAAATGTAAATCCAAGATGGTGGATGCGAATATTTTTTAATTTTTCGTCATGGCTGTCGTTTTATTGGTTTTAGAGGGTGTTAAAGCCGATAGTGACATTAAAATGTAAATCCAAGATGGCGGCTGCGAACATTTTCTAATTTTCGTCATGGGTGTCGTTTTATTGGTTTTTGAGAGTTTTAAAGCCGATAGTGACACTAAAACGTAAATCCAAGATGGCGGATGCAAATATTTTTAAATTTTTCGTCATGGGTGTCGTTTTATTGGTTTAAGAGGGTGTTAAAGCCGATAGTGACACTAAAATGTAAATCCAAGATGGCGGATACGAATATTTTGTAATTTTTCGTCATGGCTGTCGTTTTCATGGTTTTCGGGGGTGTTAAAGCTGATAGTGACATTAAAATGTAAATCCAAGATGGCGGCTGCGAACATTTTCTAATTTTCGTCATGGGTGTCTTTTTATTGGTTTTTGAGGGTGTTAAAGCCGATAGTGACACTAAAATAACTAAACAAATGTATGTGTTAATGAATAAAAATAAAAAATAAATAAAATAAATAAAAATAAAAATGTAAATCCAAGATGGCGGCTGCCAACATTTTCTGATTTTTCGTCATGGGTGTCGTTTTCATGGTTTTTGAGGGTTTTAAAGCCGATAGTAACATTAAAATGTAAATCCAAGATGGCGGCTGCGAACATTTTTAAATTTTTCGTCATGGGTGACCCTTTTCATGGTTTTCGAGGGTTGTAAAACCGACCGAAATGTTCGCAGCCGCCATCTTGGATTTACATTTTAATGTCACTATCAGCTTTAATACCCCCCAAAACCATGAAAACGATACCCATCACAATTTTTTTTAAATTTTCGCAGCCGCCATCCTGAATTTAGATTTTAACGCCACTATCGGCTTTAAACCCTCGAAAACCATGAAAACGGCACCCATGACAAAGTTTGAAATTTTTGCAGTCGCCATCTTGGATTTACATTTTAATGTCACTATCAGCTTTAATACCCCCCAAAACCATGAAAACGATACCCATCGCAATTTTTTTTTCATTTTTCGCAGCCGCCATCTTGAATTTCCATTTTAACGCCACTATCGGCTTTAAACCCTCGGAAACCATGAAAACGGCACCCATGACAAAGTTTGAAATTTTTTGTAGTCGCCATCTTGGATTTACATTTTAATGTCACTATCAGCTTTAACACCCCTGAAAACCATGAAAACGACACCCATAAAAAATATTTGCATCCGATCATCTACATTTTAATGTCACTATCAGCTTTAATACCCCCCAAAACCATGAAAACGATACCCATCGCAATTTTTTTTTCATTTTTCGCAGCCGCCATCTTGGATTTACATTTTAACATCACTATCGGCTTTAAAACCCTCGAAAACCATGAAAATGACACCCATGACGAAAAATTTGAAAATGTTCGCAGCCGCCATCTTGGATTTACATTTTAACATCACTATCGGTTATAAAGCCCTCTAAAACCATAAAAACGACACCCATGACGAAAAATTTGAAAATTTTCGCAGCCGCCATTTTGGATTTACTTTTTCACGTCACTATCGACTTTAACATTCTCGAAACATGAAAACAACCCCACCGATAAAGTGACGGTACCTTCCAGGGACAACCATTTTAATTCGGCAGCATTGTATTTCTCACGGGGATCACGTGTAACAAACGGAATATTTATGTGATTTCCCGATTTCCCGGTATTTCCAAATAAATAAAACCACGTTATTTATGAAGTCGTTTCCATACCATGTATCCGATTAGTTGTGCATTCCCATATTTTCTGGAATCCCGGGATTTATAGTAAGAAAAAAAATTCTAAGAAGCCGCTTCCATACTTTGTTAGCGAAATATTAACTTTAGGTTAATATGCATCCGATTATCCGATCTCTCTTATAACTGTCGCTGTTACCCCAAAGTATTATGCTGTATCTTAAGAGGAATTGCGGGTGCTCTTTTCTCTATAGAAACGCTCTCGCCGGTTTTCTTTCTAGTTAATGACCATAAAGCAATGATTTTTTACAGAAATATAAATATCAGCTACTTATATGCCCCTATGTTTTCCTTTTTGATGATTCATTATTTTTATAAGAACTAGAACCCTCAAAAAAATGTTCAAAATTGCCGATTCAGACCGCCGCCGATTCAGGCCTATCGTACAAATTTGACAACTATTAACAAAAATTAAATTAAAAATTTAAAAAACCCCCAACGCAAAAAAGAAAAGAGAACATTTAAAAAGTCAAAAATAATACCTATCGTTGAGCCATCAAATTCGATTGAGTAATACCTATATATATTTTAATTACAGAAATTGATGGATGGCACGATAAGGTTTGCTCATTGAATTGGCGCTATAATTTCGCGGCGGGGTACCGCATATGTACATAGTCAATCAAGTGAAGGGTCTGACTTACTTATGCGGTACCCCGCCGTGACATTATAGCGCCAATTCAATGAGCAAACCTTATCGTGCCATCCATCAATTTCTGTAATTAAAATATATATAGGTATTACTCAATCGAATTTGATGGCTCAACGATAGGTATTATTTTTGACTTTTTAAATGTTCTCTTTTCTTTTTTGCGTTGGGGGTTTTTTAAATTTTTAATTTAATTTTTATTTTAACCTTTTTAAACTTTTTAAACAATTTAACAATACAGAAATGCATTTTTATTACTGCAGAATGTTAAGTTTCTCTGCACATAACATTAACTTATAATGATGCCACCATCGTACTGCAAATAGAATTAAATACTGATAAAAAAACGAATACAAACACTACTATCTGCTATTTTTTTTTTCAAGAGTGTACTAGTGTGCTGGATATCCTGACTGCAACATCAGCTCATCGTGTAGCCACCATTGCATTGTATGTAGAATCAAATACTGATCAAAACGAACCCAAACACGACATATCTGCTATATTATTTTACCAAGAGTATTCTAGTGTGCTGGATATCCTGGCTGCAGCATCAGCTCATCGTGTAGCCACCATTGCATTGTATGTAGAATAAAATTCTGATCAAAACGAATCCAAACACGACATATCTGCTATTACTTTTTCAAGAGTCTTCTAGTGTGCTGGACATCCTGGCTGCAGCATCAGTTCATCGTGTTGCCACCATTGCATTGTATGTAGAATAAAATTCTGATCAAAACGAATCCAAACACGACATATCTGCTATTACTTTTTCAAGAGTCTTCTAGTGTGCTGGACATCCTGGCTGCAGCATCAGTTCATCGTGTTGCCACCATTGCATTGTATGTAGAATCAAATACTGATGTAAATGAATCCAAACACGACATATCTGCTATTACTTTTTCAAGAGTGTTCTAGTGTGCTGGACATCCTGGCTGCAGCATCAGCTCATCCTGTTGCCACCATTTCATTGTATATAGAATCAAATACTGATGTAAATGAATCCAAACACGACATTTCTGCCATTAATTTTTCAAGAGTGTATCCAGCACACTAGTGCTGGATATCCTGGCTGCAGCATCAGACCAAGAATTCCATAATCTTGCATAGATAGATAGCATACATGGATGTTTCAAATTTTAGGTCACACTAAGGTTTGAAAGTAAAGTAAATACCCATTACGCGTCTAAGATCCCTACCGCAGCTAACAAAAGAGCAAATAACTTTGAAACGGCTGAACCGATTTTGATAAAACATGTCTAAGAACCATCGCTGGAAAACCTGCTTTCAAATAAAAAAAACCGCATCCAAATTGGTCTACCCGTTTAAGCGCTACGGTGCCACAGACAGACACACAGACACACACACACACACACACACACACACACACATAGCGGTCAAACTTATAACACCCCTCTTTTTGCGTCGGGGGTTAAAAAACAAAAACTATTAACGAAAAACCGGCCAAGTGCGTGTCGGACCACGCACAATGAGGGTTCAGAAAAGAATTTACCTATACCAAAAAGAAGCTTAACATTGAATCCCAAAAGTATTTTTTTTATGCCAAAAAAATTACAATTTCCCAATTTTCGGACTTTTTCCTTTACTTGTGCTGGGAGACCTTGCTTCTTGCCAAATTTCATTATTCTAGGTCAACGGGAAGTACCCTATAGGTTTTGATTTACTTGCGACGGTTGCGAGTATCAAAATGTGTCGCAAAATGGCCATATTTTTTTAACCCCCGACGCAAAAAGAGGGGTGTTATAAGTTTGACCGCTATGTGTGTGTGTGTGTGTGTGTGTGTGTGTCTGTGTGTCTGTCTGTGGCACCGTAGCGCTTAAACGGATGGACTGATTTGGATGCGGTTTTTTTTATTTGAAAGCAGGTTTTTCAGCGATGGTTCTTAGACATGTTTTATCAAAATCGGTTCAGCCGTTTCAAAGTTATCCGCTCTTTTGTTAGCTGTGGTAGGGATCTTAGACGCGTAATGGGTATTTACTTTACTTTCAAACCTTAGTGTGACCTAAAATTTGAAACATCCATGTATGCTATCTATCTATGCAAGATTATGGAATTCTTGGTCTGATGCTGCAGCCAGGATATCCAGCACTAGTGTGCTGGATACACTCTTGAAAAATTAATGGCAGAAATGTCGTGTTTGGATTCATTTACATCAGTATTTGATTCTATATACAATGAAATGGTGGCAACAGGATGAGCTGATGCTGCAGCCAGGATGTCCAGCACACTAGAACACTCTTGAAAAAGTATTTTATTTTTATTTTTATTTTATTTATTAGGGACAAAAAACAGTTACATGCTGCAAAATACAAGAAAATACTTAAACTAAGATTTAACAAACATGTAACCCACACCATTGTCCACATTTTAACTAAAGGTTGAAAGTGATGAAAGAGAAAAAAAAAAAAAAAGACAAAATAATAGTTGCTAAGTACTACAATAATTCTGTGTTGCTAAGATTAGCTTGACATAACTTAAATCACCTCGCCAGATAAAACATCAAGAGCCATTCTCTTAAACGATTGCTTAGATTGAGAAAATATATCCAGTTTCATAAAATACGTGTTATAAGTATCAACAAGGCGACGAAGAGGCGCTCGTTCCCCAGCGTTGGTCCTGCATATGTCTGTATGGAACAGTTGAGGGAGGCGGACCCCCCTTCGAATAACACTTCTAGGTACCTTGAGACACAATTTGTTTGTCAGGTCCATACAATCAAATTGGTTGTTACATATGCCGTGTAGCATCATGACATCAAGAAACAGCCGCCTGGTTCCCAGATCCTGAACGCCATACCGTTTCAATAGCTGCACGTAAGGTACCTTTGAATGGAAGCACTTATAGTTCATAGACCGTAAGAACTTCTTCTGTACCATTTCTATTCTAGTGCCGTACTTGTTGTAGAAAGGGTTCCAAATCGGAACGGCGTATTCTAACTGGGATCGCACCAAAGTCTTATAAAGTAGTAAGAACGTAGAGGGCCGCACAAAATCACGCGTTGATCTCATGATGAAACCATACATCTGATACGCCTTATTTACTATATTGTCAACGTGTATATCGAAGTGCAAACTGGCATCCAGTGTAACACCCAAATCACGAACTAAACTAAGTTTATCCAAATGAGAGTTATTAATTGAATAATTAAAATCAATTTTATTTCTATTCTTGGTAAATGAGATGGCATGGCATTTGGGTAGACTAAGAAAGAGCTTATTATTATTACAGTATGTAAATAATCTATCTAGGTCCTCTTGAAGAAGTAGGCAGTCTTGTGTATTCTTACATGATCTGTAGATTTTTATGTCGTCAGCGTACATTAAAAATTTTGAGTTGTTAAAACATTGTTTAATGTCATTAATAAATATAATGAACAGAAGAGGGCCCAAAATGGATCCCTGTGGTACGCCAGATGTAACAACTATAGGATCAGACTCGTAACCGTTAACAACAATTTTTTGGGTCCTATTATAAATATAAGAAACAAACCATCTAAGCAAATTACCACGTATTCCGTTGAAAGCTATTTTTTCTAAAAGCAGTGCATGATCCACCTTATCAAACGCCTTCTGAAAGTCCGTGTACACAGCGTCCACTTGCACTTTTTGATCCAGTTTTTCAAATAAATAGTTAGCAAATACTAACAGATTGGTTGTTGTTGAACGACGTTTGACGAAACCGTGTTGCTCGGGTAAAATAAGCTGATGGATGTGGGGATACAAGGCGCCATGCACAAGACTCTCAAAAACCTTCGACAAAGTAGAGAGGATAGAGATGGGCCGATAATTCTCTACATTATTCTTGTCACCAGTTTTATAAATAGGAGTTATAAACGCACGTTTCCAAATTGCGGGAAAAACACCCTCACGCAAACATTTATTAAAAATTATGTACAATGCAGTACACAAGGTATCGCGTGTTTTTATGAAGAAGCTAGGAGGTAAGCCATCAGGTCCCGCCCCTTTAGAGGAATCTAAGGATTTTAAAGCCGCACGCACAACCTCGGTGGTTAGATAAATATTGGATATGCAAGACGAATTATTTGCATAGCGACCAGAAGGTTGCCATTCGACAGGGTTCATAGATGAGGGTTCGTAGACAGAAGAAAAAAAGGTTGAAAAGATATTGCAAATGTTTATGGGGTCATCTGAGGAAACATTTCTGAAATGCATACTAGCCGGATAGTTAGATTTTCCTTTTTTAGATGAGATGTAGGACCAGAAATGCTTTATATTCTTAGGAATGCTGTCTTCAATCGAGTCGATGTACGCCCGATAACACTTAAATGAAGTAATAGCAGATATGTCGTGTTTGGATTCGTTTTGATCAGTATTTTATTTTACATACAATGCAATGGTGGCAACACGATGAGCTGATGCTGCAGCCAGGATATCCAGCACACTAGAATACTCTTGGTAAAATAATGTAGCATATAAGTCGTGTTTGGATTCGTTTTGATCAGTATTTTATTTTACATACAATGCAATGGTGGCTACACGATGAGCTGATGTTGCAGGCAGGATATCCAGCACACTAGTACCTACACTCTTGAAAAAAAATAGCAGATAGTAGTGTTTGTATTCGTTTTTTTATCAGTATTTAATTCTATTAGCAGTACGATGGTGGCATCATTATAAGTTAATGTTATGTGCAGAGAAACTTAACATTCTGCAGTAATAAAAATGCATTTCTATATTGTTAAATTGTTTAAAAATGTTAAAATAAAAATTAAATTAAAAATTTAAAAAACCCCCAACGCAAAAAAGAAAAGGGAACATTTAAAAAGTCAAAAATAATACCTATCGTTGAGCCATCAAATTCGATTGAGTAATACCTATATTTTAATTACAGAAATTGATGGATGGCACGATAAGGTTTGCTCATTGAAGTGGCGCTATAATGTCACGGCGGGGTACCGCATAAGTAAGTCAGACCCTTCACTTGATTGACTATGTACATATGCGGTACCCCGCCGTGACATTATAGCGCCATTTCAATGAGCAAACCTTATCGTGCCATCCATCAATTTCTGTAATTAAAATATAGGTATTACTCAATCGAATTTGATGGCTCAGCGATAGGTATTATTTTTGACTTTTTAAATGTTCCCTTTTCTTTTTTGCGTTGGGGGTTTTTTAAATTTTAAATTTAATTTTTATTGCGTTGACTTAGAATAAGGGACTATAGGTTTACATATTTTACATAACAACTTGATATCTCCACGCGTCCTTGAGAAAAAGGGTCTTGACAGACTGACAGACTTGAACATTTTTTTTGTGATAGAATTACAAATTAACAATTTTCGGACTTTTTCCTTTATTTGTGTTGTACGACCTTGCTTCATGCCAAATTTCATGATTCTAGAACAACGGGAAGTACGCTCTAGGTTTTGATTTACTTGCGAGTATCAAAATATGTCGCATAAATGGCCGTATGTTTTTATTGCATTGACTTAGAAGCTTGAGTTTTTTAGGACTCCAAGGGGCCACAGACCTACGTATGTGATATTAATTTCAACTTGATACTTCCGCGCGTTCCTGAGAAAAAGGGTCTTGACAGACTGAAAGACAGACAGACAGACGGACAAACAAGTGATCCTATAAGGGTTCCGTTTTTTCCTTTTGAGGTACGAAACCCTAAAAACCGGCCAAGTGCGTGTCGGACCACGCACAATGAGGGTTCCGTAGTGGAAAATAATTTATCCCAAAGACAAACTTAACATTGTGTTGAAAAACAAGTTCTCCCATTCGCATACACATATACGTTTCGGACAATTGTCCAACTGCATATTTAAGTTTGTATTCGCAAAAAACTATTCATAAAAATAACATCACGCCTTGTTTCCCCGAAGGCTTGGGCTAACTTAAGAAATGCTGGGTTTCCCATACAAACTTTCATCCCTTATCACCCCTTGTAGGATTATGTTTTATAACAAAAAGTAGCCCATGTCCTTTCCAAGGATGCTATCTATAGCCTTGCCAGATTTTATCGAAATCCGTGCAGTTTTGTAAATTTTAAAATAAACCCCTATTTTACCCACTTAGGGGATGATTTTTAAAAACGCTGAACCGCATATTTCTTAATTTCCTACCAATACCATAAAGTTATCCCTAACTTAAGAAATACTGGGTTTCCCTTACAAACTTTCATCCCCTATATCACCCCCTGTAGTATTGTTTTTTAAAGTATCCTATGTCTTTTCCCAGGATGCTATTTATATAAAGCCTTGCCAAATTTTGTCAAAATCCGTGCAGATTTGTAAATTTTAAAATCAACCCCTATTTTACCCCCTTAGGGGATGATTTTTCAAAAACGCTGAACCGCATATTTCTTAATTTCCTACCCATAGCATAAATTTGTTATACTTAACATAATAAATACTGGGTTTTCCTTACAAACTTTCATCCCCTATATCACCCCATGTAGGAATATTTTTGAAAAAAAATAGTATCCTATGTCCTTCCCCAGGATGCTATATGAAGCCTTGCCAAATTTTAAAAATCAACCCCTATTTTACCCCCTTAGGGGATGATTTTTCAAAAACGCTGAACCGCATATTTCTTTATTTCCTATCAAAAGCATACATTTTATTTTTCACATCCCTAACATAAGAAATACTGAGTTTCCCATACAAACTTTCATCCCCTATATCACCCCCTGTAGGATTATTTTTGAAAAAAAAAGTAGCCTATGTCCGTCCCCAGGATACCATCTATAGCCTTGCCAAATTTTATCGAAATCCGTTCAGTGGTTTAGGCGTGAAAAGGTAACAGACAGACAGACAGACAGACAGACATAGTTACTTTCGATAAAGTATGGATATTTTTTTTTAATGTATGTTCGGGCATAACTTCGTCATATACATAGACGGATTTGCAAAATTCTTTTTTTTTTTTTGTTTGAAAGGGTATATTCTCGAGGTGGTCCCATTGTCACCAAGTCAGGATCTGATGAGGGGATCCCATGGAAATTGAGGGAAACCCTCAAATTTTATAGGCACAGCTATAGCGATTTGGGTATTTTTTTATAGTAACTCGGGCATTTGCTCTCAGAAAGCATCATTTGGTGAAGTGGAACAGATAATGAAGACCACAGATAGACATCGGAATGATAGGATACCTAAGTATTTCACGGGTTGCGATTGGATTACTTTAATATGGTTGCTAAGTAATTTATGCTCGTCAAAATGCATAATGGTGATGATGACTTCACCATGGAGCTCCAGTTCTCCTGGCTCTTGCTAGGAGAACTCCTCAACAATTAACGTCCCTGCATCGGAAAAGCAATATTTTGTAAAACGTGATGAGCAGTTGACATTGCGCTATTGTAACTTAGATAAATTGCAAACTGATCCACTAAAAAGTGAAAAATAAAAACTTTTGTACAAAAAAAAAAAAACAACCGACTTCCAAAAAAAAAAACACTACAAAGTGAAAAATAACTTTAATTTTGGAAGGCGATGGCAAAAAACTAAAATACAGATCAAAAGACACCGACTTCCAAAATGAAAGTTATTTTTCACTTCGTGTTTTTTAGGAAGTCGGTTGTTTTTTTTTTTTTTTTTGTAAAAAAGGTTTTATGTCAGTTAATTTATTAATTACTAGCTTTCGCCCGCGGCTTCGCCCGCGTGGATGTCGGAAAATATCCCAAGGGAACCTACTACCGGGAATTCCTTCCTTATTCCTTGTCTACATTATAAAGGGAACCTCTGTTCATTTCAGCTTTCTAGGTCCAAGGGTTTGGGCTGGGCGTTGATGAGTCAGTCAGTCAGTCAGTCAGTCAGTCAGTCAGTCAGTCAGTCAGTCAGTCAGTCAGTCAGTCAGTCAGTCAGTCAGTCAGTCAGTCAGTCAGTCAGTCAGTCAGTCAGTCAGTCAGTCAGTCAGTCAGTCAGTCAGTCAGTCAGTCAGTCAGTCAGTCAGGGCTTCTCTTTTTATTTATATAGATGTCATTAAGAGTGTTTATTGCAAGCATCTGAGCAACTGACGCCTTTCTGATACCCAAACTGTCTTAAATTAATGATTTTATTTACATTTAAATGTACCATCAGCCTAGTTTTAGTGATTTTTAGGGTTCCGTACCAAAATGGTAAAAAAGGAACCCTTATGGTGTGACTCTGTCTGTCTGTCTGTCTGTCACAGCTGGATATCTCAAGAACTACTAATGCTATCAACTTGAAATTTGGAATAGTTATAGATGACGTTTACCCAACAATTTTGCAAATAAGAAAAAAGTTTTTTTTTTTTTGTTTGTAACAGGGACTGAAAGGGGGCTTAAAAATTCAAAGTGAAGCTACTAGGGCATGTGGGTTATCATTTGACAGAGCGCTGTTTGCACATTTTCAAACTTTTTTTAGTTTTTTTAGGCCCCATAGTTTTCGTGTTTTGACGAAAAATGTAAAAAAAAGTACCGTTACCCCCTCTTATCTCCGAAATTTACAAAGATAAAAATCTGAAATTATAATTCTATGTGATAGAAGTTTATGTAAAGATTACAGGAAAATAAAACGATGTCTCTAAATAGCACACTTTTCAAAATCGATATCAGTAAGTCATCAAAACCACAAGATTTTTTGTTGACCATTTTACTTATAATGTTTGTAACTTCAGATGGTGTGGTATAGAAGGTTAGGTCACTTTCGACTCTTATTTAACCGACTTCCAAAAGGAGGAGGTTCTCAATTCGTCGGAACCTTTTTTTTTTTTTATGTATGTTCCCCGATTACTCGAAAATGGCTGGACCGATTTGGATTTTTCTTTTTTTGTTCGAACGGGTATACTTCCCAAGTGGTCCCATGATCATCAAGTCAGTATCTGACGATGGGATCCCATGGAAGTCGAGGGAAACCCTCAAATTTCATGGGCACACCTATATCGATTTCGGTATTTTTTATAGTAACTCGTGCATTTGCTCTCGGAAAGTACCATTCGGTGAACTGGAACTGATGATGAAGACCACAGATGGCCATCGGAAATACTCAATTCAATCTGCCTAGCCTTTTCCCAACTATGTTGGGGTCGGCTTCCAGTCTAACCGGATGCAGCTGAATACCAGTATTTTATCTTATCAGAATTTATCGGAAATACTCAATTATATCTAAGTATATCACAGGTTGCGATTCGATTACTTTAATATGGTTTATGCTCGTTAAAATGCATAATGGTGATGGTGACTTCACCATGAGCTCCAGTTCTTCTGGTTCTTACTAGGAGAACTCCTCAACAATTAACGTCCCTGCATCGGGAAAAGCAATATTTTGTAAAACGTGATGAGCAGTTGACATTGGCTTATTGTAACTTAGATAAATTACAAACTGAACCACTAAAAAGTGAAAAATAAAAACTTTTTTACAAAAAAAAAACCGACTTCCAAAAAAAACACTACAAAGTGAAAAATAACTTTAATTTCGGAAGTCGGTGGCAAAAAACTAAAATACAGATCCAAAGACACCGACTTCCGAAATTAAAGTTATTTTTCACTTTGTAGTGTTTTTTTTGGAAGTCGGTTTTTTTTTTTGTACTGTCTAATAGAAAAATCATATATCCTAGCCGTGCTTGGGCTTATCGGAATTGTCATGAGGTGTACTCTGGCTATAGATGATTTTAATGGTAATTATATACCGCTTCAAATTGCGCTACTTGAGTTGTATGTTATGTGTGGCGTTGATTGTCAGAAGGCAGATTTCGTAGCCTCGTTATCTCCGACGTTATCCACTCTTGAGGTGATCGCATATACATTTCTTCAAATTCTGATGAGTGGTTTTTAAGTTAGCTTCAATCCATACTAATATTATAAATTCGAAAGTAACTCTGTCTGTCTGTCTGTCTGTCTGTCTGTCTGTCTGTCTGTCTGTCTGTTACCTTTTCACGCCTAAACCACTGAACGGATTTCGATAAAATTTGGCAAGGCTATAGATGGTATCCTGGGGACGGACATAGGCTACTTTTTTTTTCAAAAATAATCCTACAGGGGGTGATATAGGGGATGAAAGTTTGTATGGGAAACTCAGTATTTCTTAAGTTAGGGATGTGAAAATTAAAATTTATGCTTTTGATAAGAAATAAAGAAATATGCGATTCAGCGTTTTTGAAAAATCATCCCCTAAGGGGGTAAAATAGGGGTTGATTTTAAAATTTACAAAACTGCATGGATTTCGACAAAATTTGGCAAGGCTTTATATAGCATCCCGGGGAAGGCCAAAGGATACTATTTTTTTCAAAAATAATACTACAGGGGGTGATATAGGGGATGAAAGTTTGTAAGGGAAACCCAGTATTTCTTAAGTTAGTGATAACAAATTTATGCTATTGGTAGGAAATTAATAAATATGCGGTTCAGCGTTTTTGAAAAATTATCCCCTAAGGGGGTAAAACAGGGGTTGATTTTAAAATTTACAAAACTGCACGGATTTCGATAAAATTTGGCAAGGCTTTATATAGTATCCTGGGGAAAGACACAGGCTACTTTCAAAAACAATACTACAGGGGGTGATATAGGGGATGAAAGTTTGTAAGGGAAACCCAGTATTTCTTAAGTTAGGGATAACAAATTTATGCTATTGGTAGGAAATTAAGAAATATGCGGTTCAGCATTTTTGAAAAATCATCCCCTAAGGGGGTTAAATAGGGGTTGATTTTAAAATTTACAAAACTGCACGGATTTCGATAAAATTTGGCAAGGCTTTATATAGAATCCTGGGGAAGGACATAGGATACTTTCAAAAACAATACTACAGGGGGTGATATAGGGGATTAAAGTTTGTAAGGGAAACCCAGTATTTCTTAAGTTAGGGATGTGAAAATTAAAATATATGCTTTTGATAGGAAATAAAGAAATATGCGGCTCACAGTTTTTGAAAAATCATCTCCTAAGGGTGTAAAATAGGGGTTGATTTTAAAATTTACAAAACTGCACGGATTTCGACAAAATTTGGCAAGGCTTTATATAGCATACTGGGAAAGGACATAGGATACTTTCAAAAACAATACTACAGGGGGTGATATAGGTGATGAAAGTTTGTAAGGGAAACCCAGTATTTCTTAAGTTAGGGATAACAAATTTATGCTATTGGTAGGAAATTAAGAAATATGCGGTTCAGCATTTTTGAAAAATCATCCTCTAAGGGGGTTAAATAGGGGTTGATTTTAAAATTTACAAAACTGCACGGATTTCGATAATATTTGGCAAGGCTTTATAGCATCCTGATGGACACAGGCTACTTTTGGTCTTAAAAAATAATCCTACAGGGGGCGATATAGGGGATGAAATTTTGTATGGGAAACTCAGTATTTCTTAAGTTAGGGATGTGAAAATTAAAATGTATGCTTTTGATAAGCAATAAAGAAATATGCGGTTCAGCGTTTTTGAAAAATCATCCCCTAAGGGGGTAAAATAGGGGTTGATTTTAAAATTTACAAAACTGCACGGATTTCGACAAAATTTAACAAGGCTTTATCTAGCATCCTGGGAAAGGACATAGGGTACTATTTTTTTTTTTAAATAATACTACGGGGGGTGATATAGGGGATGAAAGTTTGTAAGGGAAACCCAGTATTTCTTAAGTTAGGGATAACAAATTTATGCTATTGGTAAGAAGTTAAAAAATATGCGGGTCAGTGTTTTTTAAAAATCATCCCCTAAGTGGGTAAAATAGGGGTTGATTTTAAAATTTACAAAACTGCACGGATTTCGTTAAAATTTGGCAAGGTTATAGATAGCATCCTGGGAAAGGATATGGGCTACTTTTTGTCTTAAAACATAATCCTACAAGGGGTGATAAAAGGGATGAAAGTTTGTATGGGAAACCCAGCATTTCTTAAGTTAGGTATGTGAAAATTAAAATGTATGCTTTTGATAAGCAATAAAGAAATATGCGGTTCAGCGTTTTTGAAAAATCATCCCCTAAGGGGGTAAAATAGGGGTTGATTTTAAAATTTACAAAACTGCATGGATTTCGACAAAATTTAACAAGGCTTTATGTAGCATCCTGGGAAAGGACATAGGGTACTATTTTTTTTTAAATAGTACTACAGGGGGTGATATAGGGGATGAAAGTTTGTAAGGGAAACCCAGTATTTCTTAAGTTAGGGATACCAAATTTATGCTATTGGTAAGAAGTTAAAAAATATGCGGGTCATCGTTTTTTAAAAATCATCCCTTAAGTGGGTAAAATAGGGGTTGATTTTAAAATTTACAAAACTGCACGGATTTCGATAAAATTTGGCAAGGTTATAGATAGCATCCTGGGAAAGGATATGGGCTACTTTTTGTCTTAAAACATAATCCTACAAGGGGTGATAAAAGGGATGAAAGTTTGTATGCGAAACCCAGCATTTCTTAAGTTATGGATATGGCCTATGTTTTCCACATGAACGTTCCCATGGGATATTTTCCGACATCCACGCGGGCGAAGCCGCGGGCAAAAGCTAGTAATTTAATACGTATTTTTCCCGCTTAGTTTATGTATGTGGATGATGCGCTATTTTATTTTGCAGAGTGGTATTTTAATTTGTGTGAGGTAGGTACCACCACTAAAAAGTAAAAAATAAAAACTTTTTTACAAAAAAAAAAAAACGACTGACTTCCAAAAGAAAAAACCTTCAAAAATACAAAGTGAAAAATACATTTAATTTCGTAATTATTATTACAAAGTTTAACTTATTACTATGACTAAAATATCAATAAAAACAAACAAAAACACAAACAAAACAACAAAAACAAATATAAATAACAGTAAATACCAGTAAGGTATTGAGCTAATATTACTAAACGTTTTTGTACAGTCAACCAAAGTGAACTTCTATTAATTGTTGTGCTTATTAACCGACTTGAAAAAAATTTTTTTTTTTTTTCAAGGTGTTATCTTACCACTTTGTTGGCTGGATTATGTGTAGGTATGCCAAATTACAGCTTTCTAGTACTAAGAGTCTCTGAGCTAAGCTGGGGACAGACAGAAAGACAGACGAACATGGGTTGGTTGGTACAAGGGTTCCTTGTTGACTACGGAACCCTAAAAAGGAGGAGGTTATGCACTCGATGAGTATTTTTGTATTTGAAGTACACCGATTACTCAGTGATTGTTCACGTACAAAACGCCCGCGCGGTGCTCCTGTATAAATAATTTTTGCTTGTGCAGTTTTTGATTCAGCTTCAAAATCCAGTTCGTTTAGGTTGATGACGTTTCTATCTTCACAAAGTAAGTAGTGGTATATTTATATTTGTGTGAGGTAGGTACTACAATTTTATTAAAAAGTGAAAAATTTAAACTCTTTTGTAGAAAGTTTTATGTTGACTGTCTGAGCTCGTCTCGGCTGAAATGACGCGCTCCACTACCACACTTACCGGAGTACAGTGCGGTGACTAATATAGTTTTATGTTGACTGTCTGAGCTCGTCTCGGCTGAAATGACGCGCTCCACTACCACACTTACCGGAGTACAGTGCGGTGACTAATATAGTTTTATGTTGACTGTCTGAGCTCGTCTCGGCTGAAATGACGCGCTCCACTACCACACTTACCGGAGTACAGTGCGGTGACTAATATAGTTTTATGTTGACTGTCTGAGCTCGTCTCGGCTGAAATGACGCGCTCCACTACCACACTTACCGGAGTACAGTGCGGTGACTAATATAGTTTTATGTTGACTGTCTGAGCTCGTCTCAGCTGAAATGACGCGCTCCACACTTACCGGAGTACAGTGCGGTGACTAACATACGGAGTGTACAACTTAGACGAGCGCTACCTAACCCAAGGAAGCTTTATATAATTAAGAAACTATTAACTAATGTTATTCCTACGGTAACTTTGAGCTACCTTCCCTATTAATTTAATAAAATATCAGTCACCATTTTACACTTAATTAAATTATCAATGTTAGTTCGACGTTAAACGTCTCTTATCCCGTTATTAAACAGCCTTAAAATAGTATTGCTATGTTCCTTAAGTGATTAGTTCACCAACAACATTAATTTCAAGTGTGCAGCGCGGCACTATTTCTTCGTAGCCGTATTAGTGTCGCTATTGCCCGCAAGATGGCAGGACCTGTTCGTATCGCTAATCGACCAAACAGAAGTATCAGGAATAACTTCGTAGCGTTGTGGATCATGTGTAACCTGTAAAAATAGAAAATAAATATGTTTTTACTGATGTAAAGTAACCAAACACCGAAGCACACATCGTTTTGGGGCAATAAACAGTTTTCGAACATAATTTAAAACAGCGCCGTCTATCGTCAAATAGCTGACTAAATGTGAATTAATATTTTTTACGCAATTATTTATTTAAGTCATGGAACATTTTACATAAGAATAAAGTCTAAAATAGTTAAGTACATGTGCATCCTTCTCTGAGCTCTCTCGATGTCCTGATCCTTCTCTCGCAGCAAGTACTTGCGAGCTCCCTTCACGAAGTCCACGCAGTGATCCTCCCAACTGAAATAAATCAATTAATACATTAAAGTCATTGTGCTCTATTACGTAGGAAGTGTAGGAACTAATTAAAATGATACTTCTATCACTGCCGGTTGCTGTGACGTCAATGAACACAAAGCTGACAGACTGACACAATGTCAAACTCACGGTTGGTTGTTTGTTTTGTTAAAGTTGTTAAAGTCCTACAGTCGGTAGCTCAAGTTTTAGCAGAAGTTCGGCTCCGTAGAGCCTCGACCACTTCATTTATTCACACCGGAGTGACAGCGTGTTTGAAAACTCGCTGCGCCATAAACAGCCGAGTAGATACTGGATACTCGCTGCGCCATAAACAGCCGAGTAGATACTGGATACTCGCTGCGCCATAAACAGCCGAGTAGATACTGGATACTCGCTGCGCCATAAACAGCCGAGTAGATACTGGATACTCGCTGTGCCATAAACAGCCGAGTAGATACTGGATACTCGCTGTGCCATAAACAGCCGAGTAGATACTGGATACTCGCTGTGCCATAAACAGCCGAGTAGATACTGGATACTTAGCAACATAAACAGCTGAGTAGATACTGGATACTCGCTGTGCCATAAACAGCCGAGTAGATACTGGATACTTAGCAACATAAACAGCCGAGTAGATACTGGATACTTAGCAACATAAACAGCCGAGTAGATACTGGGTACCTAACTGTTAAACAACGACATACTTAGGTATATTATTTTAATACCTTTATCAAGGAAGGAAAATGTTTGAGCTAAGTTTGTGAGAAAAAGCAGATAACGAGGGACCCGAATGTGCCGATGCTATTTTTTTATTCACATTATCGAGTAAACTAATTTAAAAAATATGTATTTATTTTATTTCATTTAAGTATTTATATAAGGACAACCAACAAAGCATACATTAAAAAAAAAAAAAATTAAAAAACACGCCTGCCTTGTCAAAAAACAAATTAAAAAATTTAGCTAAACAATCAAAAACAAGGTAAATGATTTTAGTGTTGAATGGGCACAAGGTAAGTACTAAATAGGTTATAATATTGAATATATAATTATAAACTATAAACTACTATAACATTTTAGTGTTGAATGGGCACAAGGTAAGTACTAAATAGGTTATAATATTTAATATGTAATTATAAACTATAAACTACTATAACATTTTAGTGTTGAATGGGCACAAGGTAAGTACTAAATAGGTTATAATATTTAATATGTAATTATAAACTATAAACTACTATAACATTTTAGTGTTGAATGGGCACAAGGTAAGTACTAAATAGGTTATAATATTTAATATGTAATTATAAACTATAAACTACTATAACATTTTAGTGTTGAATGGGCACAAGGTAAGTACTAAATAGGTTATAATATTTAATATGTAATTATAAACTATAAACTACTATAACATTTTAGTGTTGAATGGGCACAAGGTAAGTACTAAATAGGTTATAATATTTAATATGTAATTATAAACTATAAACTACTATAACATTTTAGTGTTGAATGGGCACAAGGTAAGTACTAAATAGGTTATAATATTTAATATGTAATTATAAACTATAAACTACTATAACATTTTAGTGTTGAATGGGCACAAGGTAAGTACTAAATAGGTTATAATATTTAATATGTAATTATAAACTATAAACTACTATAACATTTTAGTGTTGAATGGGCACAAGGTAAGTACTAAATAGGTTATAATATTTAATATGTAATTATAAACTATAAACTACTATAACATTTTAGTGTTGAATGGGCACAAGGTAAGTACTAAATAGGTTATAATATTTAATATGTAATTATAAACTATAAACTACTATAACATTTTAGTGTTGAATGGGCACAAGGTAAGTACTAAATAGGTTATAATATTGAATATGTAATTATAAACTATAAACTACTATAACATTTTAGTGTTGAATGGGCACAAGGTAAGTACTAAATAGGTTATAATATTTAATATGTAATTATAAACTATAAACTACTATAACATTTTAGTGTTGAATGGGCACAAGGTAAGTACTAAATAGGTTATAATATTTAATATGTAATTATAAACTATAAACTACTATAACATTATAAATGTGAAAGTTTGTATGTTTGGATGTTTGTTACTCAATCACGCAAAAACGGCTGAACGGATTTGAATGAAATTTGGTACACAGATAGTTTATAACCTGGATTAAGACATAGGATACTTTTCATCCCGGTAGAATGTTCCCGTGGCATAATTTCCGACATCCACGCGGGCGAAGCCGCGAGCAACTTCTAGTTTATAAATATATTATATTGAAAAACAACGGGCCCTTGGGGTACGCTTGAGGTTGTCAGAAACAGTTTGGCGAAGAACCGTTGAGCACAAGTTCAGCTGTGCGTTTAACACAAGTTCAGCTGTGTGTTGAGCACAAGTTCAGCTATGCGTTTAACTAGGTAGGACTCCCACCAGCAACAAGCTTCCTGCTCCGATTGTGTGTCATTTGTTAACTAGGTAGGACTCCCACCAGCAACAAGCTTCCTGCTCCGATTGTGTGTCATTTGTTAACTAGGTAGGACTCACACCAGCAACAAGCTTCCTGCTCCGATTGTGTGTCATTTGTTAACTAGGTAGGACTCCCACCAGCAACAAGCTTCCTGCTCCGATTGTGTGTCATTTGTTAACTAGGTAGGACTCACACCAGCAACAAGCTTCCTGCTCCGATTGTGTGTCATTTGTTAACTAGGTAGGACTCACACCAGCAACAAGCTTCCTGCTCCGATTGTGTGTCATTTGTTAACTAGGTAGGACTCACACCAGCAACAAGCTTCCTGCTCCGATTGTGTGTCATTTGTTAACTAGGTAGGACTCACACCAGCAACAAGCTTCCTGCTCCGATTGTGTGTCATTTGTTAACTAGGTAGGACTCACACCAGCAACAAGCTTCCTGCTCCGATTGTGTGTCATTTGTTAACTAGGTAGGACTCACACCAGCAACAAGCTTCCTGCTCCGATTGTGTGTCATTTGTTAACTAGGTAGGACTCACACCAGCAACAAGCTTCCTGCTCCGATTGTGTGTCATTTGTTAACTAGGTAGGACTCACACCAGCAACAAGCTTCCTGCTCCGATTGTGTGTCATTTGTTAACTAGGTAGGACTCACACCAGCAACAAGCTTCCTGCTCCGATTGTGTGTCATTTGTTAACTAGGTAGGACTCACACCAGCAACAAGCTTCCTGCTCCGATTGTGTGTCATTTGTTAACTAGGTAGGACTCACACCAGCAACAAGCTTCCTGCTCCGATTGTGTGTCATTTGTTAACTAGGTAGGACTCACACCAGCAACAAGCTTCCTGCTCCGATTGTGTGTCATTTGTTAACTAGGTAGGACTCACACCAGCAACAAGCTTCCTGCTCCGATTGTGTGTCATTTGTTAACTAGGTAGGACTCACACCAGCAACAAGCTTCCTGCTCCGATTGTGTGTAATTTGTTAACTAGGTAGGACTCACACCAGCAACAAGCTTCCTGCTCCGATTGTGTGTCATTTGTTAACTAGGTAGGACTCACACCAGCAACAAGCTTCCTGCTCCGATTGTGTGTAATTTGTTAACTAGGTAGGACTCACACCAGCAACAAGCTTCCTGCTCCGATTGTGTGTAATTTGTTAACTAGGTAGGACTCACACCAGCAACAAGCTTCCTGCTCCGATTGTGTGTCATTTGTTAACCAACATTTTGTGCTCCACCTTGTCAAACGCCTTGCTAAAGTCAGTGTAGATTACATCTACAGGTTATCCACGGTCTACGCATTGACTAAATGTGATATAAAGCACGCAAGATTGGTTTCAGTCGAGCGGCCTTTCATGAAGCCGTGTTGTTCAGGCATCAATGTTTGTTTCACATGCCACGAAAGTATAGTTATTCGCGGCGGACTTGTCACCCGACTTAACAATCGGTACTATTCTTGCTTCTTTCAAAGTCTTCGGAAAACAACCTGTGCTCAATGATTTATTATAAATTATACAGAGAGGTTTCCCCAAAGAGTCACAACATTTTATTGCAAAAATGGAGGCAGTCCGTCAGGCCCTGGCCCTTTATTAGGATCAAGTCTCTTTAAAGCTTTAATTACAGAATCCGTGGTTAGTGTCAATTGGGTCAAAGAAACGGTATAACATGCTGTAGTGGGTCTTCTAATTACAGGTCACAGCTACTCACTCGGTAGTAGTAAACTCCAGGTTGTACACAGCGGCATCGGACGCCGACAGTCTCTGCGTCAGACGTCGCACGTTGTTGGCGGGGTACTAGGCAGTATGTCTGACACCCTGCAGGTCACAGCTACTCACTCGATAGTAGTAGGATCCAGGTTGTACACAGCGGCATCAGACGCCGACAGTCTCTGCGTCAGACGTCGCACGTTGTTGGCGGGGTACTAGGCAGTATGTCTGACACCCTGCAGGTCACAGCTACTCACTCGATAGTAGTAGGATCCAGGTTGTACACAGCGGCATCAGACGCCGACAGTCGCTGCCTCAGACGTCCCATGTTGTGGCCAGGTACTGTAGTGGGTGTACAACTACAGGTCACAGCTACTCACTCGATAGTAGTAGGATCCAGGTTGTACACAGCGGCATCAGACGCCGACAGTCTCTGCGTCAGACGTCGCACGTTGTTGGCGGGGTACTAGGCAGTATGTCTGACACCCTGCAGGTCACAGCTACTCACTCGATAGTAGTAGGATCCAGGTTGTACACAGCGGCATCAGACGCCGACAGTCGCTGCCTCAGACGTCCCATGTTGTGGCCAGGTACTGTAGTGGGTGTACAACTACAGGTCACAGCTACTCACTCGATAGTAGTAGGATCCAGGTTGTACACAGCGGCATCAGACGCCGACAGTCGCTGCCTCAGACGTCCCATGTTGTGGCCAGGTACTGTAGTGGGTGTACAACTACAGGTCACAGCTAATCATTCGATAGTAGTAGGGTCCAGGTTGTACACAGCGGCATCAGACGCCGACAGCCTCTGCTTCAGACGCCGCACGTTGTGGCCAGGTACTGTAGTAGGTGTACAACTACAGGTCACAGCTACTCACTCGATAGTAGTAGGGTCCAGGTTGTACACAGCGGCATCAGACGCCGACAGCCTCTGCTTCAGACGCCGCGCGTTGTGGCCAGGTACTGTAGTGGGTGTACAACTACAGGTCACAGCTACTCACTCGATAGTAGTAGGGTCCAGGTTGTACACAGCGGCATCAGACGCCGACAGTCTCTGCTTCAGACGCCGCACGTTGTGGCCAGGTGCTGTAGTGGGTCTACAACTACAGGTCACAGCTACTCACTCGATAGTAGTAGGGTCCAGGTTGTACACAGCGGCATCAAACGCCGAAAGTCTCTGCTTCAGACGCCGCACGTTGTTGGCGGGGTACTAGGCAGTATGTCTGACACCCTGCAGGTCACAGCTACTCACTCGATAGTAGTAGGATCCAGGTTGTACACAGCGGCATCAGACGCCGACAGTCTCTGCTTCAGACGCCGCACGTTGTCGGTGTTGAAGTACCACTCGCGCGTCGCGAAGAACTTCAGCGCGCCGTTCATTGCGTGCATGCGCTTGCTGACGGTCGACAGGCTCGGTCTGGAACACGCAATGTATACAGAGTAAATTAAATTAGCTAGTGAAACTTCATAAACGTGATGAGTAAATGGATGAATAAATTGAAGCACACAATACTATACATACAAAAAAAAAAACTTAGTTTGAACAGTACTGTGTGGCTCACGGCTGCGCCAACTAATCCCAGAAACAGATGACTGGCAGACAAATACTGCCTGAAATACGGATATCGAGGGATATGGCGTGGAGGCGAGGCTTGTGACGCCTCCACGCGGTCACACTGACCACAATATATGCGCGATGGCGGTAAGCAAAGGGGTGGGCACTTTCTAGCCCTTTTGAACATGTGTGCAATAAGTGTGTGTCGAAAAACTCATCATGTGTGTCTTGTTTCTTTTGTATTTATGTGAGATTCAGGAGGGTGGCGACACTTGAACTTGAACAAATATAGAGTGAAGGCATATCTCCGGATATCTGTGGCCTGAAACTTATAATTTTATTTTATGTAGCTACAGCTGCCTGGATTTCAACCGCGACCTATGAGAAGTAAGTTTGGAAAATTATGCTTTTCTTTGTTGTATCGTGATCAGATGTTCCGCGTCGCTACCCACCACGGCTGTGGAGCTTTCCTAGCTCATTGAATTTGACGCTATATTGGGAAAATTCCAGCTTATGACCAGCAGTGGACTGTGTGTGGACAGACAGAAAGCGGTTGTCTCTTTCCAGAGAGCGGTCACTGCTGCGAGGCTGACGCTCCACTCTCTGTGTGTGGACAGACAGAAAGCGGTTGTCTCTTTCCAGAGAGCGGTCACTGCTGCGAGGCTGACGCTCCACTCTCTGTGTGTGGACAGACAGAAAGCGGTTGTCTCTTTCCAGAGAGCGGTCACTGCTGCGAGGCTGACGCTCCACTCTCTGTGTGTGGACAGACAGAAAGCGGTTGTCTCTTTCCAGAGAGCGGTCACTGCTGCGAGGCTGACGCTCCACTCTCTGTCTGTGCTTAGAAATGACAGTTACAGTCCGTCATCGTCTGCCTAGCCTTTACCCAACTATGTCGGGGTCGGCTTCCAGTCTAACCGGATGCAGCTGAACACCAGTGTTTACATGGAGCGACTGCCTAATTGACGTCTACAACACATGCCCTGGGTAGCACGATACTCCGCACGGCGACATGACCTAGTTCTGGCTATAAAATAAAGTGAAACTAATTACCTCAGCTTAATTCCGCACATTTTAGAAATAAAGTGGACGAGGTGCAGCGGGGCTGTCTGCAGTGTGCTCGCCAGGATGCTCTGCATCACTCTGCAATAGCATACATACAAACTGTTTAGTTATAAGTCGAATCGCGATTCCGTGGTCGTTTATACGGATGCTCGTAATGACGTGCATGCGCAACTGGCTTGGTCGCCCTAAAATTGCTTTAGGTTAATACACGTCATTATAAAGTTGATTTAGGTTAATACACGTCATTATAAAGTTGCTTTAGGTTAAGACTACATTGTGTAATTGATGCCCTTGTTCTCTCGGATGATGGTGTACTCACGTGTTCTCGACGAGTATTCCAAAGGGGTACCACATGACGTTGTCGAATGGGTGCGCGCGCACACCGCGCATCATGCTTGTGCGGAACTGGTCCCACGTGGTGGGGCGCAGGCAGGAGCTGCAGTTGTACACGCGCGCCTCTCGCTTGCTGGAACATGAAGCGTTCACGTTACAGTAAGCCATCGTACGCAGCACATACAGCTGTACAAGGATCATTTGGCTCCTGAATGACATCGACGGGGGCGTTGTTGGTTGTATTTGTTGAACTGCCACAGAAATTGTAGACAAAACAAGCGGCATTAGTTCCGATTTTGGCTACACGCCAAAAGAACCTTGTAGCGCTGTAAATGTATAGTAGTGAGGATACACCAGCACGTGTGGACACACCAGCACGTGTGGACATAGTAGCACGTGTGGACACACCAGCACGTGTGGACATAGTAGCACGTGTGGACACACCAGCACGTGTGGACATAGTAGCACGTGTGGACACACCAGCACGTGTGGACATAGTAGCACGTGTGGACACACCAGCACGTGTGGACATAGTAGCACGTGTGGACACACCAGCACGTGTGGACATAGTAGCACGTGTGGACACACCAGCACGTGTGGACATAGTAGCACGTGTGGACACACCAGCACGTGTGGACATAGTAGCACGTGTGGACACACCAGCACGTGTGGACATAGTAGCACGTGTGGACACACCAGCACGTGTGGACATAGTAGCACGTGTGGACACACCAGCACGTGTGGACATAGTAGCACGTGTGGACACACCAGCACGTGTGGACATAGTAGCACGTGTGGACACACCAGCACGTGTGGACATAGTAGCACGTGCGGACACACCAGCACGTGTGGACATAGTAGCACGTGCGGACACACCAGCACGTGTGGACATAGTAGCACGTGTGGACACACCAGCACGTGTGGACATAGTAGCACGTGTGGACACACCAGCACGTGTGGACATAGTAGCACGTGTGGACACACCAGCACGTGTGGACATAGTAGCACGTGTGGACACACCAGCACGTGTGGACATAGTAGCACGTGTGGACACACCAGCACGTGTGGACATAGTAGCACGTGTGGACACAGTAGCACGTGTGGACATAGTAGCACGTGTGGACACACCAGCACGTGTGGACATAGTAGCACGTGTGGACACAGTAGCACGTGTGGACATAGTAGCACGTGTGGACACAGTAGCACGTTGATCAGTGGTCACGGGCTGGATGAAGTAGAGCTCTCAAGTGCGAGCTCAGGACTCCTCGGGTTCTAAGTTCCCCAACTCGTGTCAAAAGTTATCTAGGATCTAGAATTTGGGCCTGACATTAGGCTGCTCTTGTAGATGGGACATAAAAATAACCGGTGCAGTGAACTGTACAGCGCCGCCTACCCTCCTAGGGAGACAGGTATGCTGCTATGGGTATGTTGTACTAACTCATCGACGGCGGTCTCCCAGGCCACGGCGATGAGCGTGTCGATGCAGATGTCCACAGGCATCATGTCTGCTCTCCTGGCGCCGCCACAGTTGAGCACGTGCAGCACGCCCTTGCCGGCGCCCACCAGTACGCCGCTGGGACCGTTGAGGTTCTCGATCCAGCCGGGGAAGGGATCACGAAGGGATGATATTACTGTAAGTGTACAAAATACTATGAATTTTAAAAGATGTTTTTATTTTTTAAATGCATAAAGTATTTTGATATTTCGGCGCTGATGTATCCACCATTCGTCCGTTGTTTTGCTAAGTTTCGCGCTACGCTCGTGTTACGTTTTCCCGCTTTGCACTCAAACGGTAAGAACGGTAAGAAGCTTGTCAAGTGTGATTTAAACACTGGTCTACATGATTCAGAACAGTCCATGATAAAGATTGCACGAATACATTTTTTTTTGTGCTATTAGTATTCTAGAGATTTCCGAAGAATTCCCTTTCTGCGTTTTCAAATTTAATATTTTAAATTTTTGTACATTAACTTTTAAATCATTGTTAATAACTCTAACCATGTAGTCCACTCAACAAAGGGGTTATTTATATCCGACTCGTAGGTTTCAATATTCTTACACTCTAGAATTATCGTTGTGTCATCAGCAAAAAGGACACAATCTTTTTCTACTGCTCGAGGAAGATTGTTAACATACACGAGGAATAATGGGCCCACGGGAGAACTCTGCTACCCGTTCTTCTCAATAAGTAGACCGCATGTTCTAGTCTAAGGTACTCTAAAATGTGCTCTTATTATTCTATTTAGTAATAACTGGTACTGACCTATGGTTGGTCTAAAGATGGCGGTCGCATACTTGGCCGTGACAGCTCGCTCGGCCACCGCGCTCTCCGCCATCGCCTTAGTGAACGTGTAGGTGTTCGGCTTCGGGGATATTAACCTGGAATTGAATGAAGTAAAAATATTATGTAACAAGCGTTGTGGTGAGAAGGGGAATGAGGATTGTTGTTGGCGCCTGCAACCTTTGTGTTCGCATCCCGCACTTCATGCAACAGATTGCTAAGTAAATTTTTTCAGGCGCTTATAACTAACAGTGCTTCACACACAGCACCAAATAAGTTAAGAAAAAACTTCTACCTGACATTTTTTATTATAATGAACATCATTCCGCAATATTTTACTGTCCTAAAAATTCATCTATATCTACAGTCAAACTAAATTAGATAGCGAAACTCCGCAGACATGATAAGTACCGATATCTCTAGACATAAAAATAAAAAGATCCGATGATTTCTTTTTCGGGGTCAATGACGGAACCACTGTACTATAGCACCCGTCGCTTTTGTATAGTAGAAAATTTTTTTTTTGGGTAGAATAGGTAGACCCTTTTTAATGTATTTTTGAAAACCCCAAAGTGCGTAAAATAATACAGGCCTACAAAAAAAAATTTTTTTAAGGTCATTGCCAAAGGTCTCGAAGGTCAAGGTCAATTAAAAATTAAATGTTTGTAGTATTTCTGGGTGGTTAAAAAAAATAACCACGAATACCCTATCCTGTCCGAGTCGGGTGCCCCACGTCCCGAGTGTGTAGTGTCCTGTGTAACAGCCTCGTAAGGCTTGATCTGTACATTTACGACCCAACAATTAATTAATTAATTAATTGGCGGGATTATTATTTGTTTCAATGTTTATCTGATTTGAGGTTAGAAACAATTTTTATTAATTTCTCAAAAAAATATGCATTAAGTACATTGTACGAGTAATAACAGTGGTAGCGATATAACCCCCTACCAGCTTTCACCCCTTTTAACCCCTCCTCCTGCCAAACGAAACTATAGATCCGACCCCGGGCTTAACTGAGGCTACTTTTACTTTAGTCAAAGAATTAGGGTTCCGTGCAAAAAAATGAAAACCCATGCTTAACCTGATTAACGTGGCTGTGTTGAGTCAGTATTGTGCCGCGCTCACCTGGGCGTGAGCTCAGCCAGCATGTCAGCCGGCAACACGTCGACGAGGCCCAGCAGCTGCGGCAGCGGCGCCGGCGCCGCGTACACGCGCTCCTCCACCGTCGCCAGCTCCGCGTTGCTGTACGCGGTCGACACTTGCACCAGCACCTGACACACGGAACTCGCTTAGGGTAGCTGCACGATGCATTACGTAGCTCTCTTAGGGTAGCTGCACGATGCATTACGCAGCTCTCTTAGGGTAGCTGCATGATGCATTACGTAGCTCTCTTAGTGTAGCTGCACGATGCATTACGCAGCTCTCTTAGGGTAGCTGCACGATGCATTACGGAGCTCTCTTAGGGTAGCTGCATGATGCATTACGGAGCTCTCTTAGGGTAGCTGCACGATGCATTACGGAGCTCTCTTAGGGTAGCTGCATGATGCATTACGTAGCTCTCTTAGGGTAGCTGCACGATGCATTACGCAGCTCTCTTAGGGTAGCTGCACGATGCATTACGGAGCTCTCTTAGGGTAGCTGCATGATGCATTACGTAGCTCTCTTAGGGTAGCTGCACGATGCATTACGCAGCTCTCTTAGGGTAGCTGCATGATGCATTACGGAGCTCTCTTAGGGTAGCTGCACGATGCATTACGGAGCTCTCTTAGGGTAGCTGCATGATGCATTACGTAGCTCTCTTAGTGTAGCTGCACGATGCATTACGCAGCTCTCTTAGGGTAGCTGCACGATGCATTACGGAGCTCTCTTAGGGTAGCTGCATGATGCATTACGTAGCTCTCTTAGGGTAGCTGCACGATGCATTACGCAGCTCTCTTAGGGTAGCTGCATGATGCATTACGTAGCTCTCTTAGGGTAGCTGCACGATGCATTACGCAGTTCTCTTAGGGTAGCTGCATGATGCATTACGTAGCTCTCTTAGGGTAGCTGCACGATGCATTACGCAGCTCTCTTAGGGTACCTGCATGATGCATTACGGAGCTCTCTTAGGGTAGCTGCACGATGCATTACGTTACACATTACACGCGGCTTTAGAATTAATCTTTACACTTCCATCAGATCCTTGTGGAACAGACTAGTCTAGTTGGTACCTGCATGTTGGGCAGCTGGTCGCAGATGTCCATGAGCGTGATGACGGGGCGCACGTTCTGCTGCACCGCGACCGACACCACTAGGAACTAGGCTAGTTGTACCCGCATGTTGGGCAGCTGGTCGCAGATGTCCACGAGCGTGATGACGGGGCGCACGTTCTGTTGCACCGCGACCGACGCCACTAGGAACTAGGCTAGTTGTACCTGCATGTTGGGCAGCTGGTCGCAGATGTCCACGAGCGTGATGACGGGGCGCACGTTCTGCTGCACCGCGACCGACGCCACTAGGAACTAGGCTAGTTGTACCCGCATGTTGGGCAGCTGGTCGCAGATGTCCACGAGCGTGATGACGGGGCGCACGTTCTGCTGCACCGCGACCGACGCCACTAGGAACTAGGCTAGTTGTACCTGCATGTTGGGCAGCTGGTCGCAGATGTCCACGAGCGTGATGACGGGGCGCACGTTCTGCTGCACCGCGACCGACGCCACTAGGAACTAGGCTAGTTGTACCTGCATGTTGGGCAGCTGGTCGCAGATGTCCATGAGCGTCATGATGGGGCGCACATTCTGCTGCACTGCGACCGACAGCGGCTCGTCGAACTTCAGCGTCGCCGCTGAATGAAACACCACCGACACCTGCGGGAAGCTTGATATTTACACACACACATACATACATTCATACATAAACTCACGGCTTCTTCCCATGAGGGTAGGCAGAATCTACAGAACTGTCGAAAGAAAGAACCAATGAACGATGTTTATTTCAGTAAATAACTTGATCTTTTATGACACTTTTACACGTCAATTTTTTGGTCAAAATCATAAAACTAGATTTCCTAGCTGACTTATCTCTGAGAAGAAATGCTGAATCCATAGATATAATGAAACTAACTCTGAGGTGAAATAGCCCGGATCCTTTTGGACCAATGTTGGGTTGGGCTCCTTCTCCCTACGACGCTTAAGTGTAATAGTGTTACAAGAGGTGGCGGTAGGCTCCCTGGCAACGAGCTTCACTTCTTGACTGTGCGTACAATGAATGTGTTCTCATACAGACAGCTGTGCTGCTGTGGAATTGTTGCCCAGCTTCTTCTTCCCAGTTAAATCACTAGGAAGTGGTGTACGGCGGGCGTGCCGGGGGCGCGAGGACCGTCTAATGTCATTTTGATTTTCATAAAGTGCCGATCACAGAACAGCTACAAGAGATAGGACCTTACCTCTTTTATCTGTTCTGTGGTGCTGATTCTCAGCATAATTTGAATAAATGATTTTTGATTCTGCCTTCAAAGCGTTTCATCCAGCATGTCAGTGACGTGGTAGCTGATGCAGCCGAGTGAACTGACCTGGTGGAGCTGGCTGAGGGAGCGCTGGTCGAGGCCGAAGCTCGGCCTGGTGACGTCACCGGGCAACACGCTGAGCTTGTCCAGCTGCTGCGGGCAGTGCCGCCGGATCACGTCGAACACCTGGCAAGGACAACATGTGAGCGACGACTAACTGGGGTATTGTAGAATTAGTGAATGTCGTTGTTTTGGGCATAATTATACTATGATAGGGCTTGTGGTGTCTTGGTTTAGGTTAGGTTTTAGGTATAACAAATGAAACACAGTTTGCACTATCACTAAGTTACTAAGAAAGGAGGTGATTACCGAGATAACGGCTGATACAGATGTGTGGAAGAGCTGCGCCGCTCGGCGCTCGCGGCGCGGGCGCTCACTGATCGGTAAATTGGAATGAGGGCAGGTGGATGATTATGACGACAAAGAATGAAAAAAATGTGATCTCTGAATTAATACTTAATAAGAATTAATTACTTAATGACAAACAAAAGTTACGCCATATTTCAGGTTATTGATTTGTCCCCGCCTGTAATGCCAAAATTCTATCCTAACTAATATTACAAAGAAAGAAAGTTTGTTTGTTTGTTTCGGGCAGACCTGCGATTGTTTGAGCTCCGTGAGTCTCTTCTCGGGGGCGGCGTCCTTCTTGGGTCGCATCAGCAAATGAACGCGGGAGATATCGCGACATGTCCACAGCAGCCGCTCCACCAGCACCTGGGGAAACATCACCATCATATAGGTACAACATGTAAGTGCCAGTGGCCTCCTACGTTCGATCCCCAGCACACCAATGTATTCAGCGAACTAATACAAAATGAATACCGGACTCTCAACCAGACTTAGAGACTCCAATCGTTCTATTCAGACACAACAGCTATCTCGTTGACTTCATGAAGAATGCATTCCGCCTCAGCCACTACGGATTGTGCGTTGATCACAAGTGTTAATGTTGTTATTATGTTTCTTATTTTTCATATAACAGACTAATATTAATCGATAACTTTTTATATGCTACTCTAAGGGACCAGGAGTGGTATTTTAATTAAAAAAAACAACTGTCAGATTAGCCTAACTTATATTTAAATTACGAGTTAAATAATTGATACAAATAACCACGCACTATTTAATAGGAAACAATCAACTTCAACAAAACACGCTAAATAAAGGCAATATTCGCACATAGAAAGAAAATAAACACCAAACAAAGACTTAGCTGTGATCCGAGACGAAATCCAAGGACCTCACCGTGCGAGCGCTGACAGGAGAAAAAAGGGCGCGGCTCGGTTGACAACCGCTTTTATAGGCGTTGGAGTGACGTCTCGGATGACAGCTGTACAGATACTCATTCTTAACCTAATACGGCTTCTCCTGACTGTGCACCGTCCTCGGGCACGTCTGTAGTGGCATCTTGAGCTGGGTCGTCGTCTTGGCTCGCAGGTGGATCAGTCGAGGGTCCTGCCTGCGTGTCAACGCCCACGTCTGATGTGGCATCTTGAGCTGGGTCCTCGTTTTGGCTCGCAGGTGGATCAGTGGAGGGTCCTGGCTGCGTGTCAACACCGTTATCTTCGCCTGAAATTATGACATGATTAGTGAGAACCCAAAAGCTTATTTTTTATTTTGCCTGTTCAATCATTCATCACACATTTGAGGCCCCCTTTCAATGAAACAATCCAGCTAAGATATCAAATCGCTTTCAGTCAAGCACAGTTATATTGTTCTCACATCCATCACTCTAACATCATCCGGCGCCACACATTCTCATTATTAGAAAGTGTTTACGCAACAAATGCACCGCAGCGCATTTCTACACAATATCGAGATCATGATACCGCAGCACATGTCCGATAATACACGTACAAGCCGTGTCTGCAAGACAGAGGCACCGCAGCGCATGTCCAAAAAACTAGTGGAAGAGTACCGCAGCACTAATCCACCATCAGCACATAAGACAGAAGCACCGCAGCGCATATCTGTCTTCTTAATCAGCACCGCAGTACCGGTCACCACACATGGCGGCGAGGCTGAGTAGTCGCACCGCAGCGTGCATCAAGCCAGCAGTTTGTCAACTTTGCACTCGCACCGTTTTCCGCCGCAGCTCCGCTAGGGCAGCCGGCGAAAAGCGTCACATACACGAACCAATCTGTGACATACAAACAATTACTCACATTCAAAAAAGGCTGAACAGGTGTCAGGACACCATTCTCCTTTCCACGGCACCATATATTGCGCCTTTTCGATACTCGTTGTTGAAGTTAAAATCTTGCAGGTAAATCCACCAGCGTGCTACTCGAGGAAGCAAGTCTTTTTTACGCTCGGTTGATTTCAGGGCGTTGCAATCAGTTATGATTTTGAGCTCTAACCCAATTAAATAATGTCTAAAATGCTGCAATGCCCTGACGACAGCCAGCGTCTCCAATTCATAGGAGTGGTACCTACCTTCAGCGCCTTGTGTAACTTTACTAAAGTAAGCCACCACTCGTTTAGTGCCATTGATATGAACTTGCATTAGCACGGCCCCATATCCAGCACTGCTAGCATCCGTGTGGAGCTCCGTGGGCAGGCTGGGATCGGAAATAGCAAGTATGGGCTCACTTGTTAGGCTCTTTAATAGGTCTTGTCGAACAGTCTCCTGCTCGGGTCCCCATTCAAACTTTACGTCCTTTTTAGTTAGACGGGAGATACTTGCTGTTTTCGTCGCGTAACCCTCGATATAACGTCGAAAGTACCCAGCTAAACCCAAGAATTGCCGGACTTGTTTAACGTTGGTCGGAGCCGGGGTGTTTACCAAGGCTAAGATTTTACGCTGACTCGGCTTAACCTGACCACGTGATATAATGCGGCCTAGGTACTTTTATTATTGTTTCGTGCCTCTGAACGCTGTTTAGCAAAGCAGTCTACTTCCTTATGCCCGATCTTCTTACAAAACGAACATGTTGGTTTTGAAATACTTTCCGAAGATTTTGCCGCACTTTCTGAACGTTTCTGATTTTTCGGACACTCGTAGCTTCTATGTCCAGTCTGACCACAAGAAAAGCATTTATCATTAGTAGAAATACGGCGCTTTTTTATTGTGTTAGAGGAAGACACGCGTGTCTCATTCTTGTTACGTGCAGGCTTGACATAAATTGCTAAAAAAGACACCAAGTTATCAATTGTTAAGTCGGCATTCGCGGCCGCTGCACGAACATGTGGGTCAGTAATACCATGCACTACGATCTGCACCATTAGCTCATTACTCAGACCTTTAACAATACGCAGCCGTAATAGCGAACGCCGGGCATATTCTGCATAAGTCGAATATTTATCAGAAGTAGAATTCATAACCTCAAACAAAATATTGGCGTAGTCGAGTTTTCTGGGGCACAACGGTTTAAATTCTGATTTAAAATTAGACCAGCAACGGTCATTGGTATTCCACTCACTAAGCCATGTTTGTGCATCGCCTTTAAGGCAGTTAGACACTCGCGAAAGACATTCGTAATCATTCCAATGATTTGATAACTTAGCGCGTTCCACCTCTTCACACCACACCTCAATGTCATGGATAGCGGGATCAAAATTGGATACGTAATAACCATGTGATTTTGCAGGATTTAACATGTTTAGTATCTCTGTTAATGTTTGTGTCGTTGAGGGTACACTGACATCTTGAGGCGTGCTGTGACCAGCGGGTCGCGGTGGAGTTTGAGGTATGCTTGCGGAACTTTCCTAGATTGCATTCAAACGCGAGACGATCGTTTGCAATGCCTGTTTTACAGAGCTTTCCCGACTACGAGATCTTCGGTTCGATCGTTCACGCGACTTACGACGATGAGCTCGCGAACGTGAAACGCGGTGAGAATGTGAACGGGACCAATCGCGAGAACGAGAACGGAAACGGGCTCGATCACGGGAGCGGGAACGATACCGTTTACGTTTATGTAAGCGTTTCTGTGGGTAGTTGGATTCGGTCGACACACTACGCGATCTTGATCGAGGCATTTTTCAAAACAACGATCTATGTTGATTGTTTCCTAGTGTAAATCAAATTGAGTGGACTAGGGTGAGTCCCACTTCTGATCTAAGGGACCAGGAGTGGTATTTTAATTAAAAAAAACAACTGTCAGATTAGCCTAACTTATATTTAAATTACGAGTTAAATAATTGACACAAATAACCACGCACTATTTAATAGGAAACAATCAACTTCAACAAAACACGCTAAATAAAGGCAATATTCGCACATAGAAAGAAAATAAACACCAAACAAAGACTTAGCTGTGATCCGAGACGAAATCCAAGGACCTCACCGTGCGAGCGCTGACAGGAGAAAAAAGGGCGCGGCTCGGTTGACAACCGCTTTTATAGGCGTTGGAGTGACGTCTCGGATGACAGCTGTACAGATACTCATTCTTAACCTAATACTACATATTTAGTAGTCAAATATTTACAACGAAGTGAATCTTATTTTCATTAAAGCGACGCGCTGACAGACGTTTCACGTGTGGTGTGACTGTGCACCACCAGGGCCCTCATTCACTATGACCTCTTAACAAATCCTTACTTCGAAACCGTGCCAATTACTTGAGCTAATCCCGACATCTGCTAATAACGTATTCTCTATGATGCAATGAACGAAACCGCCTCCTTCTTCCGCCGTTATTTGGCCAAAGAACGAGCCAGCCCTCTGATTAATACACTGTAAGTAATTAGCTACTTTTTACGAAGAAATTTTAGAAGTCAAACTCAACGTAGTATGCAAAATGGGCTAATGAATAAAATTAGTCCATTTTGAATAAAATTATAGATCAGAGTGTGGTGAAATGAAACACAGTTTGCACTATCACTGTGTTAGGCGTACTGTCACAACGAGCGCTCGGACAAGACTGAGTGTGGCGCACCGCTCCACAATTCCTCCACCGTGCAACCCCTACCACAGCACGCATAACTTGTTTATTAAACGTCACACAGAGGTCAGGGTT
The DNA here is from genome assembly GCA_905163495.3 of Cosmia trapezina. Taxonomy (NCBI): domain Eukaryota; kingdom Metazoa; phylum Arthropoda; class Insecta; order Lepidoptera; family Noctuidae; genus Cosmia; species Cosmia trapezina. The sequence goes on from LR991049.1 coordinate 14,740,536, forward strand.
ACAAACTATTGTCGTCGTGGAATGGTTAAACATATCCAATGTAACTGCTGACCACCTGACCTACCTTGCCCATAAATCCAGTGGCACCAGTGATGAACACCTCTCTCCCCGCGAAGTACTCGGGGATGATCGGGGCTGTCGGCGACTGCGGGATGGGGCGGGGCACCATCGTGATCTACTTCTGATGTAACCTGATGAACATGCAACAAAAATACTTCACAGTTGGACATTTTGAACATTAAGGGGGAGGGAGGGGGCACAGGAGGCGGTCAGAAAAGTGTGACATCAAATTCAAAGCATTTACGTCAATTAAACCAATTTAGTATGGCACTTTTGATTATCAAACAGTCGGTTGAAGCTAGTTGCCCATTCAAAAACGTACATCTCTATAGAGAAGAACGGGCGAGAAATTCCACGGACACGTCTGTGAGAACAATGTAAATAAATAAAAACCGGCCAAGTGCGAGTCGGACTCGCACACGAAGGGTTCCGTACCACCGAACAATATCATATACACTACCTACATTTTTTTATTCTTGTTTGGTAGCCCCTTTAATTTTCAATTTAATTGAATTTTTATGAAAATACTAAAAGATCTATACCAATATTATAAAGAGGAAAGATTTGTTTGTTTGTTTGTTTGTACCGAATAGGCTCTGAAACTACTCGACCGATTTTAACCATTTTTTCACCAATAGAAAGCTAAATAATCAGAAAGTAACATAGGCTATAATTTATTTTAAAAAATTTAGAGATCCTTAAGAAAATTGCAATAATGTAACCCCAAGTAGCAAAATTTTGCCTATAAAATTCATTATTTGGCGTGCGCTGAGAAAACTATTGATGATACTGTTGTAACGGGGGCGGGGATGGAGATGAAATAACGCAACCGATACGAACAAGCTCATATATTGGACTGACGCAGCAGTCGTTAACGCATATCTAAGACACTAGTCTACCCTACATATTTATTAATTATAAATATCTAGGTACCCACATAACAGATACATAAAAAGTATGTACTACATGATTAAAGTACTCATTATTACCTTCAAAAAAGTCTGCGAGGCAATATATCTAACTATCATAGTTAAGTCACAATAGCAGCTTTTGTGTTCTAAAATTTAATCAGATTGCCGTTAGAAACAAAAGTTGGTCATAATCGTATCGTAGTATTAATTCTTATTCAAATAAATAGTTTTATCATCAAGAGTGTAGCACTAAAATACTTTTTAATTCATTCGAATCGGACATTTAATTTCGAAATTATCACGAGTATAAAAATGCTATACGCGTTCCGTTCGAAGTGCGCGAAGTTTTTATACTTGAGAGCAAAAATTAAGAATAACGTGGGTTTTTCGAAAATCTACCCATAAGGGGGTGAAAAGAGGTAGTAAATTTTTCAGGGGTGGATTTTACTGCGGGGCTTGATTAACTTGAAAGAGGGGGAGAGGGAGGGGGGGTGGTGATGAGGGAAAGGGGAGGGGGATAGGGGCAGGTGTTGGTGAGGAGAGGAAGGGATGGTGAGGGGAGGAGAGGGAGAGAGAGGGGACGGGGTGGTGAGGGAGAAATACAATAATAATATAACAATAAAGTCCAAAATTTATAAAGTTAATAAGTTAGTAACATACATTAAGTTAATAATAATAGCATTTAGTATTTGTTGATTAAATACAGTATGTGGTACATACATGATTCAAATTCATTTTATTTGCATTAAAACATGGTAAATACAGGTGTTCATTAAAATTAGTGCTTACATGTTCTGCTAAAGATACTAGCATGCTAACTTATCGGTATGCGTTTCATAACACATTATTAAGCTATTGTTCGAGCATATTTTAGTGTCTATGAATTTATTAATAGAAAATATTTTTTTGTGTATTTAACCATTTATACAACTACTGAAGTTTCAAATTCCTAACTTCTTAAGTTGTTGCGATAAAGCTCAGGTTCCGTTTGGAACCCTTCGGAAGCGCAACCCTAAAAACAAAAATATTTAAAAACAATTCAAAATAAGCCCTAGTCTCAACTGACGACGCCTGTTCACGAACGTGGCGCGTGGATCAGCATCGTCCAGCTCAACCATTATGTAGGGACCCAAACCCAACGTGTGACAATGGGAACACGAGTCATAAGCTTCGTGACTTCACATGTATAAATCTAAAGTATTAAAACTCTAAACTTACCATCACCAATTCTATCAATATTACTATATGTGTAATTAAAATTTAATTTAAAATGGAAAATATGTGACGTTACACCAGGAGACCACCACACAGCGGTCACAAGCACTCCCACGCTTAGCTCCCAGACTGGAGCGAGCTGGGGCTGCCTTGAAGCGGCTCCTGCCCAATCTAGGGGGTCCAAACGCCTCCTTTACGCGGGGGTCGTGCGGTCCATGGCCCTTTACGGGGCACCGGTGTGGGCGCGTTCCCTGAGGCTGCGGCCAGCCCAACGGTTGAACGCGTCCCAGAGGGTCATGGCCATCCGGCTAGTCCGGGTTACCGCACGGGCTCCTGTGAGGCGGGGAGCCTCCTTGCCGGATTGCCGCCATGGGATCTGGAGGCAAAAGTCCTCGCGCACTTGTGGGAGTGGCGCGAGGAGGCGAAACGCCGGGGCGTAACTCCGCTGCCGCGAGAAATCACGGTACAGCGGACAGAGCTCCGGCGGGATCTCATGGCGACATGGAGAGCACGACTGTCGCAACTCAGCGCTGGGCACGCCACAATTGCGGCGATAAGTCCCCTCTTTGAGGAGTGGTTAGAGAGGCGCCAAGGCGTCCTCACCTTCCGCCTGACGCAGGTCCTCACCGGCACGGTTGTTTCGGGAGGTTCCTGTTTCGCATAAGGTGGGAGGAAACGCCCGGGTGTCACCATTGTGTGGATCGCCCGGAGGACACGGTGGAGCATACAGTGGAGGTCTGCCCGGCTTGGGCAGAGCACCGCCGTGTTCTCACGGAGGCGATCGGCGGCGGCGATCTCTCGCGTCCGAGCCTGGTTCAGGCCATGGTGCGGAGCGAGAGTGCATGGGAGGCCGTCACCTCCTTCTGCGAAGCAGTGATGCTTGCGAAGGAGGATGCGGAACGGAAGAGCAGGAGACGCCCTGGGCGGCGGGAATTGCGAGGCGATTTCCGGCCACCGTAGGCGCGGGCTTGCGGACGGTGAGCAGCGGGTAGCTCGCCGTCCGGTAAGGACCAGGCCCAAGTTGACGGCGCGTTGTGTTCCACGCGCGCCTCAAAGAGATGTCAGCAAAAGATGGGGTCCAATAGGATTATACGCCTTACGGGTGAAACATGTACGTACGAAATATTAATATTGTGACATCCTGCATGCATAATTTGCATGTATACGCATGTTGTAACAAATAAAATTATCTTTATCTTTATCTTTATCTTTATAGGGCCGATGCCGCTGGGGTCGCAGGTAGTTTAAAAAAGATACCGTGGCCTTGGCATAGGCAACTGAAAGAACACGGGTGGGTTTTAGTCAGTAAAAATCTGACACGCCCTTCCGCTCCACCTAGAGCGGGAGAAGTTATTTGATGATTTCCCATCCACAAAAGAAAAAAACTTGAGAGGTGTCAAGGGACATCCGGATGGAACGAAGTTCCTTTCGAATAATTAGTGAAGGAATTGTAACAAAATTTTATTTTTATACTTATCATCATAATCATCATCACCATCATCATCATCATCATCATCATCATCATCATCATCATCATCATCATCATCATCATCACCATCATCATCATCATCACCATCACCATCATCATCATCATCACCATCATCATCATCATCATCATCGTCACCATCATCATCATCATCATCATCATCATCACCATCATCATCATCATCATCATCATCACCATCATCATCATCATCGCGACACCACACTGTTCAATGCGAAATAGAAATGAAAATATCTGGCTTGCTTTCTATAAGAGAGAGAGAGAGAGAGAGACAGACAGAGAAACATGCGCACGCCGCACGGCTTACAATAGCTACCTATAGCAAAAAGTGTCGTGACAACTTTTCGTGAGACTTTTTTCCGTCTAGCCCCCTTTCACAACGCGCGATAAGGAACTTCGTTCCAAAAAAAAAAATGTAATTAATGACGTAATTTATGAATGGCCCGTACAGAAAGGGACCGAATATACTACCCTAAGGTACTCCATACTGTATATTACTATGAATAAAAATTTATTTATAATTGTGAGATTTTAATGTTATTCATATTTTTTTTAAGAATTCCGTGGTATCTTATTATGACTCTAAAGCCTATGTTTTCAATTTGAAGAGAAGAAATTATATGTAAACAGTATTAAAGGCTTTTAGCAAAACCAAGCTTTCTGGAAAAGCTTTAATATTCCTATTCCTAGCTCCACATCACTCAACTTGTCTCCGCTAGAAGCGGAAATTAAAGGCTTTTTGAGCAAGTCGCGAACACGGAAACGCAACCCAACACCGGCGGCGGTTAAGTGCTATCTTAGAGTAGGTGCCATCGTTAGAGAAGTGCGAAAATTTTTATTTTTTCGATAAAAATAGTACATCATGAATATCATGATGTACTATTACTACTGGTACTGGTGGTGGTGGGATACTGGTTGCGTCATCGTTTACTGACAAAAACGTGAGTTTGTTGTGTTAATAGTAGGTACGCGCGTGAACTTGAAACTTGTTACAAGAGCAAATCGTATCCGCAAACACTCAGCCCGCCAGTTTTGCTTTGTTTTCTTTTAATACAAAAACGTGAGTTTGTTGTGTTAATAGTAGGTACGCACGTGAACTTGAAACTTGTTACAAGAGCAAATCGTATCCGCAAAGACTCAGCCCGCCAGTTTTGCTTTGTTTTCTTTTAATACAAATGAATAATGCGAAAATAAATGTACTGAACAGCTGATTTTTCTTCGCGATTTCAGGTTTGGTCCCATAGTAAAAGTTGTTCATAGTGATGACGCCCCCAATGACCCCTTAAAAGATTGCCACTGTTTACACTTACACCCTGTATTATAATTAGTTATGGACATTCTATATCACAGATTCTCGTATTTGTAATGTTGGCATAAGATTTAGTCGGTGATAAGATTTTTTATTAATTACATTATAAACATAAATAATAATTCCAATTGTGTTGAGCCTATCAAGATTAGCCTATCCCAGGTTCATTTAGAAACACAAACTAAAAATAAAAACTAACAAATGAACTAACAACGTAGCTCCTACCAGTTTGTAATCAAGTTTGATTTGAAGGATTATCCGCTGACGCGCTGAAGTCTAATGTTCCGAAATGTCCTCTCGTCCATTAACTTGAAGAACACGCCATCGCATTGCCAGAATCTATGCAATGTAAATACCACGTTCATTTTGGGGTCGGCTTCCAGTCTAACCGGAGGCAGCTGAATACCAGTATTTTACATGGAGTGACTGCATATCTGACCTCCACAACCCAGAAACTGGGCAATACGATACCCCTTGGTAAGACTGGTTGTCAGACTTTCGGGCTTCTGACGACCCCGTAACGACTGTCAAAGATCCACGAATGACACGGAGGGGTCTCGGTATGTAAAGATGGTCACCCATCCACGGACCAACCCCGGCAAGCGTAAGCTAAATCATGATATAGACATGAATGTAATTTAAAAACAAGTTGAATTCACCGTTCACACAGAAACAGCGGTTTTATCTGTGTGCGGCGTCCTCGCTGACCCGCCTCACGTGTTGGCGCTAAACGAACCGCTAATGCTTTGACAAATATTAGTGTTGTGGTCGCCCGGAAGGTGCCGGCTGCGCTCATCTAAAGTCGCTTGGTTAGCATGTACGCGGTAATCCGTGCGAGGAGTACATGTTGCGAGTGTGTGGCGGCGAGTGTGTACCTTAGCGTCGCACGGCCTCGCTGTGGGCAGGCACGCGACTACAAGGGATTACAAAGTTCAAATCGAGAGTTCTTGTTACGAGACAGATGTAGCAGAGCGCAGGATCCTTCAACTGGTTCTCTGAGTTCACAAACACTGCGATGTATCTACAGAATTTATGTTAATGCTAAATAATAAAACTGTATTTATGGCCACACTACTGAATTAGGAAATTCCTGTAATGACTGACGATGAGTTAATAAATAAATCATGATATGATTGTATATTTATATACAGGGTGTCCGTAATAATGGACAAACGTAACGGGGTAGCTAGCTCACCTGATTTCCAACAAATAACTTGAATAATTTAAAAAAAAATCGCTGCGGTACCTATATATATTTTTTTCAAGGTTTTTTTCGGGTGCTGCGAAGTGCTGATTCTCAGAATATTTCATTTGGATCAAGATGATTGAATTCCACGGAGCGTTAAGTCACAGTATACTTAGGTAATAAAGTTACCTACATATTTATACTGTGGATATGTAGACGTGTAACATTAGGCTGTGCCGAGGTACGTGTCAGTTTCATGGTAGAAGGCAACCAACTTGCTGTCGAGCGCACACAAGTCTACACTCCGGGAGTCCGGGGAGGAGCAACTCCCAGTAACACTTTGCGGGAACTTATTGGCAACCTTGACCAGCTCGCGCTCGGACTCAGTACACACATTACTTACTCAAACGTTAGTGGAGTTGTGTGGAGAAGTGCATCTAGTGAACGCGTCGCAAGTCGCTCTGTTTAGTGGTGACCACTTGAATGTTAACGATGTTGGCTGAGCCATACTACAGCTACACTGGCGCACTGCGCACACACACTGCGCACATACACTGCGCACACACACTGCGCACACACACTGCGCACACACACTGCGCACCCTTGCACAGGCAAACAGACACATTATGTGCGAGCAAACAGTGAGGTACTGACGAGCAGAGGTTACTAGACATGCTGACATGATAAGTCTTTATTTTTTCTTAAACAATCAATCAATCAATCCGCCTGCCTTTTCCCAACTATGCTAGGGTCGGCTTCCAATCTAACCGGATGCAGCTGAATACCAGTATTTTACATGGAGCGACTGCCTATCTGACCTCCACAACCCAGTGGGTAATACGATACCCCTTGGTAAGACTGGTTGTCAGACTTTCGGGCTTCTGACGACCCGTAACAATACTGTCAAAGATCCACGAATAACAGCCGGGACCGACGGCTTAACGTGCTTTCCGAGGCACGGAGGAATCTCGGTGTGTAAAGATGGTCACCCATCCACTGACCAACCCCGGCAAGCGTAGCTTAACCTGATGGATCGACCCGTGCGGCTGTTATTACTTAGCCACGAGCCCCCCATAATTTACCTTAAACATGGTATAAATTTATTACAGTCTGGTTTTGATATAAATTCCACATAGTGTATACTACCAAAAACATTTTCATGGAAAATGTTGCCAAGACGAGACCATATGGCTCGCACTGTCAGAAAGTACTCAGACCTCATGTAGAGCCAAGCTAAGGACGAAAACTATGCGGACTAAAAAAAAAATGTTTGAGAATGTGCAAACAGCAGCGTTCTTTCATATGACCCCACATGCTCTAGTAGCCCCACTTTGAATTTTAAGACCCCTTTCAGTCTCTGTTGCAAAAAAAAAACATATATATTTTTATTCTTTCTTATTTGCAAAATAGTTGGGCAAACGTCATCTAAAATTGTCCCAAATTTCAAGCTGATAGCATCAGTAGTTCTTGAGATATCCAGCTGTGACAGACAGACAGACAGACTGAGTCACACCATAAGGTTTCCTTTTTTACCATTTGGGTACGGCACCCTAAAAAGGCCGAAAAAAAACTTTTGAGGTGTGTGATGTGTGTAATGTTGAGGCCGTATAGGAAAATTGCCGATTTCGCTGATTGCTAACTCGCGGGCACTCGAAACGATTCTGAAGTTCGAACCGACAGCTTTCGGGGTTTGGATCGGTGCTGGACGGAGCGCAGACTTGAGCAGTCCAGATCTTCCATCTTGATATGTCAGTTCCGTGTGCCTCTATGCGGCGGTCGCTCCTGGTGCACACCACGTTATCACAGGTTTGGATCGGTGCTGGACGGAGCGCAGACTTGAGCAGTCCAGATCTTCCATCTTGATATGTCAGTTCCGTGTGCCTCTATGCGGCGGTCGCTCCTGGTGCACACCACGTTATCACAGCTCTAGAGACATCATTGAACACTTGCTTCTTCGTCGACATATTGAAGTGAATCTCATTTTCCGGTGCCCCATCAGGGCTCTGCCAGGTCCAATTTCTGTCATATTCTCACGTTACGTGACGGTTTTTGAAGAAAGACTTTATCATAAAGAGAAAGAGGCCTTGCTTCTCCGTACAAGTTGCCAGTAGCTGAGCCCGCTGGTAGCGACGTCACCATCGTCTCGTGGCCCAGTTCCGCGGCGAAGTCCCGCAGCACGAGCACGGTGATGTCCACGTGACATGACGACGGTAACCTGAGTGTTAGAGCCATGTGTGGCTCTGGAAACATCCTCATTCATGGTCTCCACCTCATCATGGGGCGTGACGAGGTCGGTGAGCAAACCTGTACGACCTTCAACAAATATGTTGCAGACATTCTGGGTGTAAGGTGCGCACCCTGGGGGCACGCTGCTCGACACTCAATCTCCACCGCGTTGCTCACAAGGACAAGGGACATACGGACACTAACCCCGACACCGCCTGGGGGCTGCTGATCTCCTTCTATGCCTATGCTCTCACGGAAATAGAGCATGTTCCCGGATTTGAGGATTATCGAGTCCTCCTCCTCTCCTACCTCTCTATCGTAACCTGCTCAATGGTTCCTCGAGGTCTGTGATGTGTCGTCGGCCCGCAGCACCGATGTTGTTGTCGCCAGCTCCAGCGGCTGGATCCCGCGAAGTGCGCATTCTGCGTCAAACCTTGGTCCTGATAATGATGATCCATGACCAATGGCAGCCGCAGTAAACAGTTGCTATTGTAACTATTTTTTTTGCAAATGGAGTTTAGTTTAGTTTAGTTTAGTTTAGTTACATGTCAATTAATCATTCAATTTACAAAAATATAGCACAGAATCCAAGTCGTCATACCTACACTATAAAGATTAATTGACAAAATTACAATAACGTATTAGAAGTACAGTAACCGGCCGTAAATATTGCACATGGGATTTACGTACGTTAAATACGTAACTACATATACACGATGTATATATGTATGTATGTGTGCATAGTATATGTGTATATATGTATGTAGTACTATTGTAGTACGTTATTTACGTACTTTTACGTATACCTACTTGTTTCATGTGCTTTTACGGCCGGCAACTAAAAATCCATGTGCAATATTTATGGCCGGTAACTGTACCTAATCATTCGTCAAAAAAAAACAAACAAATAAATAATAATTAAATCAATTTTACTACCTGAAACCATTCGCCAGCCTTTAAGACTATTATTCATATTATTTAATAATATATAATGGAAAAAGGAATATCATATGTGGACAAACATTTATAATTTTAGAGCCTGTAAGCATCCTGTAAGTACCTGTTTTCTAAGATTGACATCAGCCTGTATACGACTATTACAGCCTTGTAGTCAAAGATCGACTGCCTGCTAGCTACCCATAGCCTAAACCTACCATAAAAAAAAACAAAATAAAACTCACCAGTGTGCAGTGTGCAGTGCTCTCTACTCTCAGAAGTGTGCAGTGCTCTCTACTCTCAGAAGTGTGCAGTGCTCTCTACTCTCAGAAGGCGGAAACTCGAAAGTCAGAAATCTGGAGCACAACACTATACGAGGTACTATTGTATGACCTGTCGTGGCCACCGCGGCGCGTCTGCTGCGACTGAGGCAAGCTGTACAGCTGTGCTTTATATAGCTGGGTTGAGCTGGTGGCGCAGTCTGTCTGTCTGTACAGTGTTAAAGTAGTCGCGTGCCACAGCTTACGGGGTGGGTTCAGTATCGATACAGGAACACAGGAAATATAAATTTTAAGAAATTTAAAATAAAAACAAAAAAAAACCCGACTGCGGTAAAAGACTTAAGTTTAGAAAAAAAACTGAAAGCTAAAAACAAGCTCATTTTAAATTAAATAAAAGTTTGAAGCAGGCGGGACCCATTTGAGTTTGAAAATATATGAAAATGGAACGGGTCCCGCCTGCTTCCAACTTTTATTTAATTTAAAATGGGCTTGTTTTTAGCTTTCAGTTTTTTTTTTTAAACTTAAGTCTTTTACCGCAGTCGGGTTCTTTAATTACTTTTTTTTTATTTCCAGCTTTTTAGTTTACAAATGTGAAAGATTTCGCAGACTTTTTTATTGTACGTGTTTTTTACGATTTGTCACTTCGAGGTACCATATAAGTTGTGTATATTTTTGAAATCACCTTTTAAAACCCTTTATTTTGATACCCCACTCGACAGGTTTTGAGGAAAAAAAAATTTTTTAGGACATAATTTGGCGCCAATAATCCGCTGCCATTTTGTTTTGTTTTTTTTTTTTGATATACCCTGTGTTTTAAAACCCTTTATTTTGATACCCCACTTGACAGGTTTTGAGGATAAAAAATTATTTAAGACATAATTTGGCGCCAAAAATCCGCCATTTTGTTTTGTTTTTTTTATTTTGATATACCCAGTGTCACTCTCACAGTAAATACGAATTTAACGACACCTCTCAAGCTAAAATCTATCGAGCTGTTCAGGCCACAGAGCGTGCCAAATAATTATACATACATACATCCATACTTCCATACTATAATATAATAATATATAATATTATAAATTCGAAAGTAACTGTCTGTCTGTCTGTTTGTCTGTTACCTTTTCACGCCTAAACCACTGAACGGATTTCGATAAAATTTGGCAAGGCTATTTGGCTTTGATAGATAGATAGAATACTCTTTATTATGCACACCATAAAAATTACAGATATAAGGCTGGAAGGCTTTGGTGGTAGGTATCCTGGGAACGGACATAGGCTACTTTTTTTTTTAATAATCCTACAGGGGGTGATATAGGGGATGAAAGTTTGTATGGGAAACTCAGTATTTCTTAAGCTAGGGGCACAGAATAAATAATAGTACTCTAGGGACATGAAAATTCAAATTTATGCTTTTGGTAGGAAATGAAGAAATATGCGGTTCAGTGTTTTTGAAAAATCATCCCCTAAGGGGTGAAATAGGGGATGATTTTAAAATTTACAAAACTGCACAGATTTCGATAAAATTTGGCAAGGCTATATATAGCATCCTGGGGAAGGACATAGGCTACTTTTTGTCTTTAAAAATAATTGTACGGGGGGTGATATAGGGGATGAAAGTTTGTATGGGAAACCCAGTATTTCTTAAGTCAGGGATATAAAAATTCAAATGTATGCTTTTGGTAGGAAATTAAGAAATACGCGGTTCAGCACTTTTGATAAATCATCCCTTATGGGGGTAAAATAGGGGATGATTTTAAAATTTACAAAACTGAACGGATTGCGATAAAATTTGGCAAGGCTTTAGATAGCATCCTAGGGAAGGGCATAGGCTACTTTTTGTCTAAAAAAATAATTCAACAGGGATTGATATAGGGTATGAAAGTTTGTATGGCAGACCCAGAACCATTGAACGGATTTCGATACAATTTGGCAAGGCTATAGTATCCTGGGGACGGACATAAGCTACTTTTTTTTTCAAAAATAATCCTACAGGGGGTGATATAGGGGATGAAAGTTTGTATGGGAAACCCAGTATTTCTTAAGTCAGGGATATGAAAATTCAAGTTTATGCTTTTGGTAGGAAATAAAGAATTATGCGGTTCAGCGTTTTTGAAAAATTATCCCCTAAGGGGATAAACTAGGGGTTGATTTTAAAATTTACAAAACTGCACGGATTTCGATAAAATTTGGCAAGGCTTATTACAACAATTAACTCTTCAACGAGTGTGCACTCGGTCAAAAGTTATGTTATTAGAGTAACTAACTTAATGTTATTAGACTAAGTAAACAAAGTCCCCCCGCCACGTAATATGTTTCAATGCGATGATATCAATAAGTACCGAACGGATTTTCATACGGTTTTCACCAATGAACGGAGTGATTCAGTGTTACATAATACGGTTTTGTGTAAATTGGCTGAAATATGACGACAATTGTTGAAGATGTCGGAAAAAATTATGCCGACTTCAGCTTTGAACCCACCATACACATAACGATATATCGTAGCGATTTGAGTTTGCACAGTTATATCGGACGGCCCTATGTTTTCTACATGAACGTTCCCATGGGATGTTTTTCGACATCCACGTGGGCGAAGCCACGGGCAAAAGCTAGTACATACATAAATACAAACTTTCATCCCCTATATCACCCCCTGTAGGATTATTTTTGAAAAAAAAGTAGCTTATGTCCGTCCCCAGGATACCATCTATAGCCTTGCCAAATTGTATCGAAATCCGTTCAATGATTCTGGGTCTGCCATACAAACTTTCATCCCCTATATCACCCCCCGTACAATTATTTTTAAAGAAAAAAAGTAGCCTATGTCCTTCCCCAGGATGCTATATATAGCCTTGCCAAATTTTATTGAAATCTGTGCAGTTTTGTAAATTTTAAAATCATCCCCTATTTTACCCCTTAGGGGATGATTTTTCAAAAACACTGAAATGCATATTTCTTTATTTCCTACCAAAAGCATAAATTTGAATTTTCATACCCCTAGCTTAAGAAATACTGAGTTTCCCATACAAACTTTCATCCCCTATATCACCCCCTGCAGGATTATTTTTTAAAAAAAGTAGCCTATGTCCGTTCCCAGGATACCACCTAGCCTTGCCAAATTTTATCGAAATCCGTTCAGTGGTTTAGGCGTGAAAAGGTAACAGACAGACAGACAGACACAGAGTTACTTTCGAATTTATAATATTAGTATGGAAGTATGGATTTAAAAATCAGGAAAAATAAAATACTTTAATAATCATTATAATATTATTGATATTATGTAACAAAACCACAAAGATTTATATTTTACAATAATTTGATCATTTACAGTTACCGTACTATACATATTTTGCCAACTGAGACAAACGGGTTCCTAGACAAATGCGAAAGGTGAAGCAAAACTAGACTCGTCAGACGGTAACTTCATTATAGATTAGTCAAATGTATGCATAACTACCCTCTAATAACAAACTATTCATTCACTGCGATTTCATAGACAGAGACAGAGTTATAACGCCAAGTATATTGATAATTCATTGAATTATTAACTACATAACTGGCTTAGTCTAAAAAATTGAAAAATAAATTTTATTAAACAATATAATATACAGCAATACTGGCTCAGTTGATAAGAGCTCGCGGTTATCATTGTATAACCCAATGGTTCGATAGTTTGAATCTCGTCCGGGAGCAGAATAAGAAGCACTTTTTAACCGACTTCCAAAAAAGGAGGAGGTTCTCAATTCGGTTGTTTTTTTTTCTTTTTTTGTATGTTTGTTACCTCAGTACTCCGTCATTTATGAACCGATTCGGAAAATTCTTTTTTTATTTGAAAGGGTATACTTCCAGATTGGTCCCATTTTTATCAAAACTCAGTTTTGATGATGGGATCCATGAGGAATCGAGGGAACTCCTCAAATATTATAGGCATACATATAGCGATTATGGTATTTTCATCAACAAATCAAGCGTTTGCATTCAGAAAGTATCATCTGGTGAAGTGGAACTGATGAAGAAGACCACAGATGGCCACGGAAACTCCTCAACGACGCGACGATAAGTATTTCACGGATAGCGATAAGATTAAAATAGTTAAGCGACTATGACGAAGCTTTAAATAAATGGTTCTGATGAAAATGGTACCATCGAACCGATCTGATGAAGAAGCCGGAAGGTAGGCATCGGAACTCAGTAATAAAACAATGTATCCTAGCCGTGTTTGGGCTTATTGGAATTGTCATGAGGTGCACTCTGGCTATAAATGCTTTAATAGTAATTATATGTCGCTTCAATGATGCTCTAATTTATTTTGCAGAGTGGTATTCAGATTTGTGTGGGGTAGGTAGGCACCACTGAAAAGTGAAAAATAAAAACTTTTTACAAAAAAAAACAACCGACTCCCAAAAAAACAATACAAAGTGAAAAATAACTTTAATTTCAGAAGTCGGTGGCAAAAAAAAACGAAAGTAAATAAAAAACCAAAGACAACGACTTCTGAAATTAAAGTTATTTTTCACTTTGTAGTGTTTTTTTGGGAGTCGGTTGTTTTTTTTGTATTATTGTTAAGGATGTGTTGTTTGAATTGCAAAGTTGTAGCAAAGTTAATTTTAATACAACTGGGGTACCCAGTTGATGCAGCCCACTGTACCTAGCTACGTAATTTGATGATCATTTATTTATTTTTCACTTATTATGAAGGAGGAACAAAAATAATGATTAGCATTCTACTAGATAAGCATTTCAAAATGTATTGACGTCAGCATTATAAGTGCCTAGCTACCTAATATTATATGTAGGTACGATTGTTTATTAATTGTTCAGTTATTATGAAGGAGCCACAGCTCATAAAGATGATCGCGTCACCTTTGACACCCAAACCAGACGCCGTGGTTGCCATCGTAATTGTTAATACTTCATTCATATTCATACTAGCAGGTGCCCGCGACTTCGTCTGCGTGTATTTTGTATGTTATATTTTTTTATAGAAACATCGAAGATAAAAGTAGTCGCTGCTCGGCTCCGAGTCCCATACAGCTTGTAGTGTGGGCCCATCAGCAAGCTCACTTGTGCCGGGAGACCTCGCTTCTTGTAGTGTGGGCCCATCAGCTAGCTCACTTGTGCCGGGAGACCTCGCTTCTTGTAGTGTGGGCCCATCAGCTAGCTCACTTGTGCCGGGAGACCTCGCTTCTTGTAGTGTGGGCCCATCAGCAAGCTCACTTGTGCCGGGAGACCTCGCTTCTTGTAGTGTGGGCCCATCAGCTAGCTCACTTGTGCCGAGAGACCTCGCTTCTTGTAGTGTGGGCCCATCAGCTAGCTCACTTGTGCCGGGAGACCTCGCTTCTTGTAGTGTGGGCCCATCAGCTAGCTCACTTGTGCCGGGAGACCTCGCTTCTTGTAGTGTGGGCCCATCAGCTAGCTCACTTGTGCCGGGAGACCTCGCTTCTTGTAGTGTGGGCCCATCAGCTAGCTCACTTGTGCCGGGAGACCTCGCTTCTTGTAGTGTGGGCCCATCAGCTAGCTCACTTGTGCCGGGAGACCTCGCTTCTTGTAGTGTGGGCCCATCAGCTAGCTCACTTGTGCCGGGAGACCTCGCTTCTTGTAGTGTGGGCCCATCAGCTAGCTCACTTGTGCCGGGAGACCTCGCTTCTTGTAGTGTGGGCCCATCAGCTAGCTCACTTGTGCCGGGAGACCTCGCTTCTTGTAGTGTGGGCCCATCAGCTAGCTCACTTGTGCCGGGAGACCTCGCTTCTTGTAGTGTGGGCCCATCAGCTAGCTCACTTGTGCCGGGAGACCTCGCTTCTTGTAGTGTGGGCCCATCAGCTAGCTCACTTGTGCCGGGAGACCTCGCTTCTTGTAGTGTGGGCCCATCAGCTAGCTCACTTGTGCCGGGAGACCTCGCTTCTTGTAGTGTGGGCCCATCAGCTAGCTCACTTGTGCCGGGAGACCTCGCTTCTTGTAGTGTGGGCCCATCAGCTAGCTCACTTGTGCCGGGAGACCTCGCTTCTTGTAGTGTGGGCCCATCAGCTAGCTCACTTGTGCCGGGAGACCTCGCTTCTTGTAGTGTGGGCCCATCAGCTAGCTCACTTGTGCCGGGAGACCTCGCTTCTTGTAGTGTGGGCCCATCAGCTAGCTCACTTGTGCCGGGAGACCTCGCCTCTTGTAGTGTGGGCCCATCAGCTAGCTCACTTGTGCCGGGAGACCTCGCCTCTTGTAGTGTGGGCCCATCAGCTAGCTCACTTGTGCCGGGAGACCTCGCTTCTTGTAGTGTGGGCCCATCAGCTAGCTCACTTGTGCCGGGAGACCTCGCTTCTTGTAGTGTGGGCCCATCAGCTAGCTCACTTGTGCCGGGAGACCTCGCTTCTTGTAGTGTGGGCCCATCAGCTAGCTCACTTGTGCCGGGAGACCTCGCTTCTTGTAGTGTGGGCCCATCAGCTAGCTCACTTGTGCCGGGAGACCTCGCTTCTTGTAGTGTGGGCCCATCAGCTAGCTCACTTGTGCCGGGAGACCTCGCTTCTTGTAGTGTGGGCCCATCAGCTAGCTCACTTGTGCCGGGAGACCTCGCTTCTTGTAGTGTGGGCCCATCAGCTAGCTCACTTGTGCCGGGAGACCTCGCTTCTTGTAGTGTGGGCCCATCAGCTAGCTCACTTGTGCCGGGAGACCTCGCTTCTTGTAGTGTGGGCCCATCAGCTAGCTCACTTGTGCCGGGAGACCTCGCTTCTTGTAGTGTGGGCCCATCAGCTAGCTCACTTGTGCCGGGAGACCTCGCTTCTTGTAGTGTGGGCCCATCAGCTAGCTCACTTGTGCCGGGAGACCTCGCTTCTTGTAGTGTGGGCCCATCAGCTAGCTCACTTGTGCCGGGAGACCTCGCTTCTTGTAGTGTGGGCCCATCAGCTAGCTCACTTGTGCCGGGAGACCTCGCTTCTTGTAGTGTGGGCCCATCAGCTAGCTCACTTGTGCCGGGAGACCTCGCTTCTTGTAGTGTGGGCCCATCAGCTAGCTCACTTGTGCCGGGAGACCTCGCCTCTTGCCAAATGTCATGATTCTATGTCAACGGGAGGTACCATAAAGGTTTTGATTTACTTTTGCTTGTGAGTATCACAATATGTCGCCGGGCCGTATTTTCTTATTGCGTTGACCGAGATGCTTGATTTTTTTAGAACTTCAAGGGTTCATAATAAATCGTATTTGATATTAATTTCAACTTGATAACTTTACGCCTTTACGCGTTCCTAAAAAAAAGGGTCTTGACAGACTTGAAAATATTGTTATGTGATTGAATTAGAAGTGAACACTGTTCGTACCTCTTCCTTTGCTTGCGCTGCAATGCTCCTTGCCACATGATCCAGGACAACGAGCGAGAACTGCCCTTTGCTTGCGCTGCAATGCTCCTTGCCACATGATCCAGGACAACGAGCGAGAACTGCCCTTTGCTTGCGCTGCAATGCTCCTTGCCACATGATTCCAGGACAACGAGCGAGAACTGCCCTTTGCTTGCGCTGCAATGCTCCTTGCCACATGATTCCAGGACAACGAGCGAGAACTGCCCTTTGCTTGCGCTGCAATGCTCCTTGCCACATGATTCCAGGACAACGAGCGAGAACTGCCCTTTGCTTGCGCTGCAATGCTCCTTGCCACATGATTCCAGGACAACGAGCGAGAACTGCCCTTTGCTTGCGCTGCAATGCTCCTTGCCACATGATTCCAGGACAACGAGCGAGAACTGCCCTTTGCTTGCTCTGCAATGCTCCTTGCCACATGATTCCAGGACAACGAGCGAGAACTGCCCTTTCGGTTTTGATTTACTTGTGAGCATCAAAATATGTCGCATAAATGGCCGTATTTTTATACTTAGAAGCTTGATTTTTTTAGAACTTCAAGGGACCATAGATCATAGAAGGGGACATAGGGTATTTGATATTAATTTCAAGTTGATACATCCACGCGTTCCTGAGAAAAAGGGTCTTGACAGACTGACTGTCAGACAAACAGACAGACGGACAACGAAGTGATCCTATAAAGGTTCCGTTTTTTCTTTTGAGGTACTGAACCCTAAACACAAAGCCAGCGTCTACTAACTACTTACTTATCGAGTCAATTGTCTTTTTTGTCTTTTTGAAGTTGTTTTTGAATGACATCATCTATTAGTCGTTGCATTATTAAAATAATAGTACATTATTGCAATTGCCTATTCCCTTGACCTGTAGGCGAGGACTTCACTAATACGAGACAGGCAATTGCCATTTCCGCCGAGGCATATATAGTGCTTTTCTCAAAAGATTGCAGGGAAATAAAAGTACTTAAGTTTCCATAATTTTTCAAGTTAATGCCGTTTTTAATATGAGCTGTACATTTCAGCATGGAATAAATTGTCCATAATGTAGATGGGTTTTTAGTTTTAGCAATCTCATTAAAATACGCCAAAAATACTGTTTCAGAGAAAATGTTCACTTTTTTCTCGTTTTTCCAAATCATAAAATTTTCATATAGGTACCTACCTACTTTCTTGTATTTTTCTTGTGACTTCGCTGGAAGCAGGTTTTCCATTGCCAATTTGGCTTCAGGAGCCCAATTCCGGTGGCATGGAAATTATCTCCATGGTCGAAATATCAGTCGAGAAACTGCTTATCTCCGTCGAAAACGAAAAAATGCTAATCTAACGATCTCCATTCATAAATTTTTCGATCGCAAACCAGCGAGATATCACGGCTGGTCCTAAGGTATGGAGATATGAAATCTCCGTTGGAACATCTGTCAAAATTTACATTCGTAGGTTTATATTAGTATTTTTTTTTGGTACCTACATGTAGAGGCTTATGGGTTTAAGGGTTTCATAAAGGGGGGCCAAATTTTCATTATTTTTGCGATAGGACACACCGTTTTCGAGATATAAGCAAAAGAAAAAAAAATACAGTACTGTTTTTGCACTTGAAGTCAAGGTCTTGGTGTGAATTTTAGTCCATGACAACTAATTTTATTCCACACCTTTTTAATCGCGATTAATAGTAGTCATATTTAATATGAAAATTAAAACCTACCTACGCTACGTCAGAAAAAGGACACAAATCATACGAAACGCGTTTCTGATCACGCTACTTTGCAATTACTATTTTCAGTAAGTAATTATAAAAAAAAACACAGATAAAGAAGCACAATATACTAAAATTATCTTTTATAATGTGTTTGCTTGGATTTAATAAATTAAACACGTCATTAATACTAAAAAAAAGAAAAATCTAGCATAATCGATTATAAACAAAGTGAATCAATAAAAATGGAACGTCTTTTAGACGAGATTATTTTCTCCATTGTAAATCTTTCTCCATGGTCAACCAGAATACGGTTTTTTGATAGTATCGAGATTTGAACCGGACATTGATGCGGAGATTTGAAACAGAGTTTTATCTCCATGGTCGTGATATCTAGCTCGAGCCCGGAATTGAGGCCCTGATCTTAAATCTGGTGGAGTACCTACAATCAATCTTCATTTCACTTTATATTTATTATGACTGTAAATTTGTTATTTACATACATAATACTAATAGAAATTTTCAAATCAAGATGAATTTTTCAGCTTCGCCGCCAATTTTCTATCTAACATCTGTGCCGAAAGGCATTTGTGGCTATCTATACAGCCACGTGAACGCAATTTATACTAAGCAAAGAGACTGCCTTTGGTATGCCAAGAATGATAAAAGAGATCCAATCAAAGAGTATCTAATAACCCCAGCACGCCGTTTCATACAACATTGCTGGAGCGGTGTAATGTTCCAAATTAAAAAACCGCTCCTGCAATGGATTTGATTTTCTTTGACCGTAAATTCGATACTTCGCGTGTTCTTTATTCGAGAATAATGACAACATTTCCATGCATGTGTGAGAAATAACTATTAGCAGTCCGGTCAACTAACAATATTACTGACGTCAATAGATTTGCTTCGTTGCCTATCATAGAAATAACTATTAGCAGTCCGGTCAACTAACAATATTACTGACGTCAATAGATTTGCTTCGTTGCCTATCATAGAAATAACTATTAGCAGTCCGGTCAACTAACAATATTACTGACGTCAATAGATTTGCTTCGTTGCCTATCATAGAAATAACTATTAGCAGTCCGGTCAACTAACAATATTACTGACGTCAATAGATTTGCTTCGTTGCCTATCATAGAAATTCTTGAGTAAGTAGGTAAGTGTAGGTACCTAGGAAAAAGACTTACGACTAGGTGGCGCTGCCGTGCTATAAACATTGGCTCCGTGCTGTAATGAGAAAGTACTGTTTTGACGCAATATTGAGGGACACAAAGTGAGATTTAAACATTGATTTATATATTAACAAAACAGAGCTTGGCGAATGCTCAAATAACATATGGCAAGAATTGGTATAGTGAAATGATATTATTCGGAAAATCTGGATTATGAGGTTTGGTGAATCCGTTTTTAGGGTTCCGTACCTCAAAAGGAAAAAACGGAACCCTTGTAGGATCACTCGTGTGTCTGTCTGTCTGTCTGTCCGTCTGTCACAGCCAATTTGCTCCGAATCTAATGGACCGATTAAGTTGAAAGGGAAAGGCCCATTTGTTAAAGAAGTTTGGCCATGTGACGCCCACGAAAAAAACAAATTAAAGGCATTAGGGTTGACATCACAGATAAAGAAACAAACACTATTTATTACATAGAACTCGGTTGGACTTTTATAAATTATAATATAAAAATTCAAGTTTAACAAAAGACATACTTATTGATGTTTTTATTTTTTATTCGTTCTCATTTAAATAAATGACAAGCACATCATCTAGGAATTGGGCTGGGGGATTTATATTTGATTGAAACCTTGCCCAGCCCAAGAACCACACAATTGTCATCACGTGGGCACAACACCCCACTGTCCTCCGACCAGATATACAATTGCAACAATATTGTCGTATTGCTTCTAATCCAGTTTCGTCATTCTTAACAATTATATAAATAAAATACTTTTTCCTACTTATATGTCGGCTTTTGATTCGCCCTCTAATTAAAATGCTGTTGTTAGCCAAAGGAAATCCTTCTAGAACGCTATTATTCCTTACTGGGCACACTTCAATACTATAAGAACCTTGCGCTCTTATATGCTCTCCATAATAAGAGCGTGCCTGTTTTAGCTGATATGTTCCACATGCAAATAATATTAAATCATTGTAAGCGAGTTGGGGAAACTCAGTTATGTTTTCTGAATCTACATTTATGTTCACGAATTGTGTATGCCTTCGATTTAACTGATTGGCTTCCACAAAATCAGCTAAATGATTATTAACAGCGGCGTGGCGCTAGTAGTCACGTAAACATCGAGTCCGTATTTAAAATTATTTAAAAATAGTTTAATTTATAGTTTAATGATAAAACTAAGTGAATTTGTCAAAGGACACATTGATAAAGCAGAGACACACATTGGACATTGTTATCAGGTGAACCTATAAACAATCAGCTGTGATATCAAAATAAGCAGATTGTGTGCAGGAATAGTGTTAAACATTTTTCGAAACAATTTAAAACGTATTTTATAGTGCAGGTTTTGTGAAGATAAAAACTAAATTAGTGATAGACTACATATTCTGTAACAAACATAAACAAAAGTGAAAAGAACTGTGACTGCAAACAAAAAGACAATTCAAATTTAAACCGTCTCGTACCTACATCACAAAAATAAAGAAATTGGACTTTGAACCCAGTTGACAACCTAAGTCTACGTTTTATGACGCAATAACCATCAGCTAATGCTTCCTTATTTCGTCTACAGTTTCTAATGTTCACTTGGCGTAGCGGCTGTGGCTTACGATTTTTGACTCGTGCACCTGTAGGCACTGCGTTCGAACCCCGCTTCTAACATTGTCTTTTTAAAGGTTTGCTTTGTTAATTTATTACAATGAACTTCTTCGAGAATATTACTCTGCGACGAACCCGTACAAAATCACTGTCAGAGACGACAGTTAACGATGTCAGTACTAACGACGTTAGTTGTAACAACACGACACTAGATGGCACCACCAACAGCATGCCAAACATATCAGATGACGAGGAGAATGATAAAGTACAAGACTTACAGCGAGAAATCGGAGAACTAAAGTCACAACTCTCGGCAGCCCATGACGAGATAGACAACTTGTCCATAGAAAATAGCGAGTTAAAACAGACAATTAATACTTTAAATAACAAATATCAACTAGTGAAGAACGCAACAAGGAAATTAACCAGCGAAATTAGAACCCCTTTAAAGAATGTGAGATTGTCTACACCCTACACAAAACAAAATTCTACAACTGACTTGGACTTAACACGAAATACCGTACAAGGAGGTTACAAACAAGTGTCTACGTCTAATAAAGTAAAAACTGCATTGAAGTTTGATAAAGAAACTATTGGAAGTCATCAGGAAAATTATAACAACTCGTCTCAACTGCAAGTCAAGAAAAACAAATTGTGTATAATAAGTAGTAATAAGACAAACAACGTATTATCCATAGCACACAACACCTTTCCGAACCATCAGTTATGCCACTATATCACAACTAACTGTGGAATAAGTACGCTTGTTAGTAATCTAGACTCAAAACTAACTAATCAAATGACATACAAATTTATGACTATGCTGTAATATTTGACTCCAATTTAAACCTATTATATGATTCTACCATGTTTTCAAATTACAGTGGTAGATTAAACAACTGTGGAATGAGAAATATTTTTGACAATTTAAAATATAATGTTATGGACTATGATAATTCAAATAATATGATTACTGACCTACAAAGCTATAACATGCAGTCTAACGAAGAGACAAGCAACAATTACAATAGTGAGAGTAACAGTTTTTTTCGTGACTAACCACCTATATGCTATGCATCAAAACATAGCAGGATTGATATCAAAAGCAGACTCACTATCTGTCTGTTTGCAGGAATTATCGGAAAAAGGAATAGAAGTCGACATTTTATGCATAACGGAACATTTCATAATGCAGGGATATGAGCATCAATTATGCATAGATAACTATTGTCTGGCAGCGTGTTTCAGTAGAAAAGAAAGTAAGAGAGGTGGGACATGTATACTTGTGAAGAACGGACATCAGTGGAGAGAACTGCCAAAGATTGCAAAAATATCTTCTGTTGGGGTATTCGAATGCAGCGCCATAGAGCTTATTAAGCACAATACCATTTTTGTATGCATTTATAGGGTTCCTAACAGCAAGAATGTATCACAATTTTTTGATAAATTATTTACACTGTTACAAACTTATAGAAAGAAATCTCATAATATTGTCATAGCGGGAGATTTTAATATTGACATATTAAAAAGAAACAATAATACAATTGAATTTGAAAATCTGCTATTAAATTTTAACTTAAAACTAGCATTGAATGAACCTACACGATTGAAGAGCCAAACATGTATAGACAATTTTGCACATAATTTCAATAAGCCATGCAAAACCATGATATTATAATTCGCATTGTCTGACCATACAGCTCAACTTCTTAAATTCCCGGTAAACAAAACGTGCGCAATAAACAAGTGGCGTATAAATAGACGGGATTATAGTGATGAAAACTTAACCAAGTTTAAAAATCATTTAAGCAGTTTAACATTTACAGAGGTATATAATGCTAATGACCCTAATACTGCATATAAGGCTTTTTTAGATTTGTTTAAATTAATGTATGACCTGTGTTTCCCTCATATTGGGATAACTGTAAATGTAAAAAAAAAAGTAAATTGGATATCTCGTGGTATTAAGGTTTGTAGCAAGAAGAAGCGACAACTACTATGGCATTATAGGTTAAAGCCTAATCAGACAAATAAAATTCGTCTGAAAAATTACACCAAGTTGTATAAAATCAGTCACCGCGCGCGCCTCGTTAGCGTCGAGCGTGTTAGACTGCGTGCGCGCGGGTTGTACGGCGTCTTTAACTTGTGACAATGGCGTCTAATGTAATCAAATGCCCGGGTTGTAACCTGGTAATTTGTGAAGTGTTGGCTTTTGTGAAAAACAAGCTTGATGTAATGGATGAGGACAGTTTAAGTAAAATATGTGTGACGGCGTTTTCGTCTGAAGAAATCCTCAGTGCAAAGAAGTTACTGTTCGACTCAATTCCGTCGGGCCAGCAATTGAAGATTCGCAAAGGTGATAAGAAATCGCAGCGGGACATTGAAGATATTATTACGCTTCTGAAGCGGACTGATCCTGAGATTGTTCCAGTTTTTGTGGCCCGTGACCTTCAGAAGTTACCGCCAATCACATTTGACCATGTAGATGTGACACGACTCCTCAAGGATATTCTGGTGTTAAGGGAAGAACTAAAGTTAGTAAAGGACAGCTACGTTACAATAGAATCATTTAACGCATTGCAAAGAAATGTAGATGTCATAAAAACATCAACCATAAGTTTCAATGACGAATTTTGCAACGTTAATTTGAAAAGAGGCTGTCGTCGTCAAAATGAGTATCATTGTGACAGTGGACCGATGGGACTACATCATTTTTCCCAATCTAGTCCCAATAATGACAAGACTACATTGATAAATACTGTTAGATCACCAAATGAAACAATTGTTAATTCGTATCGAGAAAAAATAAAATCAGATGTCGGTATGACTAATGGAAAAAAAGATGTAAACAACTCCTGTGCGCCTTCAACACCGCGTGATACAAATTGGGTCGGGAGTTACTTTATTAACTACAACGATTTACTTGTAAAAGGAAAAAAGATCACAGAAAAAAATAGTAGACTTTCATACTTTCATATATTTCTATAATGACAGTTTTTTAAAAAACCATTTTCTTCTAAAAAGTGCCACAGACAATTCCACAACATCCTCCGGCCCCGCGAGAAAGCGGAAGAAATCTATATAAAACTAAAACACTATTTGGGAATAATAAAGTAAAATAAATTTAAATTTATAAATACCTAGTGGGCAGTTTCACCAGCCGACCGGAACGAGTGACATGCATTTTAGTGGGCAGCTGCTGTGCAGGTGCAGTGGCTGGCACATCCCTATGACGAACCTCTAAAGGGAATAGGCGCTGCAGAGGCCTGATTAACTCACCTCTTGCGGTTCTAACTCGCGCTACACGCCTATGACCATCCACCCCTTGTAACGTCTCAACAACAATACCTAATGGCCATTTAACCCTCTTTACATCTTCAGACCCTATCAAAACTATGTCTCCGATTTCAACTGTATTAATAATATTAGCTGTTGATTTCTGAGTAAGTAGAGCCAGGTATTCGCTGCGAAAGCGCTGCTTCAGATCGCCACATAAACTTTTAATATAACGCCAACGTCCAGTCAAGAGCTGACCATCAATATGACCCATATCCAGGACATCTTTCCCTTCTTTTCCTACATGTAAAAACATTGAAGGAGTCAACGGAGCTAAATTTTCCGTAGTGTCTGCTATATAGGTTAGCGGCCGAGAATTAATCATTGCTTCGGTTTCACACAACACAGTCAACAGTTCATTATATTTAAGCGCTGCCCTACCAAGCACTCTCCTTAGCACTTCTTTAACCGTACGTACCATTCTTTCCCAGAATCCTCCCCACCATGGCGCTGACGGAGGTATAAAACGCCATTCAATCTTTTGCGTAGAGGTCTCCTGTGCTATTTAATTCCACTTGATGTTCTTAAGTATTGAACTTGCTCCGCGAAAATTCGTTCCATTATCTGTATATACTCGTATTATCCTTACGGAACCTCTTCTTGCCACAAACCGGCGGAACGTTAGCATAAAGTCTTCTGTAGACAGTGAAGAACACAAGTCTAAATGGACTGCACGGTATGTAGCGCATGTGAATAAAACGATGCAGCATTTTTCTCCCGTCTTTAAATACAGTGGCCCAGCCAAGTCTATACCGGTTGCCTCAAATGGACTGCCACATTGTATCCTGTCTATAGGCAACGGTGCGGAAGGTACTGAACAACTCTTGCTGCTGAAACGCTTGCAAACGACACATTGCCGCACAACCTTTTTGGCAAGACGACGTATGCTTATAATCCAATATCTTTCACGAAGTTTACTAATTAACGTTTGTGATCCCGCATGAAGATATTTTACGTGAAAATATTGAACAATTCTCTCAACAATAATATTATCACTTGACAGTAATATAGGTGACATGAAACCATCACTGTCGTTGCTCATTGTTAAACGAGTCTTAACACAAACGAGTCCTTTATCATTAAAAAAGGTTTGTAACTTCTTATTGTTTTTAGTTAGTAAAGAAGTTTTGCAATAAAGTGTATCATCTCTTGGGTTCCATTTAAGACCTAATACTGAAGTGGTGACGACCTCTTCATCCGTGATGACTGGACCTGTCACCCAGCATCGAAGCTCAAAGCTGCCCTCAAGCATGATTCTTTTGGATTCACGTATAAAACGATGCATATCCTCCAGACTATTTACACTAGTTACACAATTATCCACATAGTATGATGTTCTCAACATCTCGGCAGTCTCTGAGTCGTACTTTTTTAAATGTTTCAATATTGTAGCTGCCAGTAGGAAAGGGCTCGTTGTAACTCCAAATACAACACGCTGGTGCCTGTATGTTATCAACTTTTTATTTTGGTCTTTAATATTATTCCACCACAAAAACTTGAAATATTCACGATCTTCAGGCCATACTGATATTTGTAAAAATGCTTTCTTAATATCAGATGTAATGCCAATAGCATTTTTCCTGAAGTTTATTATCAATTTTGGTAATAGCTCAATTAAATTTGTTCCCTTCAAGCACATATTTAAAGACAGGCCATTTTTGTCCACCGCGGACGCGTCAAATACTTGTCTAATCTTGGTAGTTAGGCTCTCCGCCTTGACGACCGCGTGGTGAGCTAAATAGTGACCGTCCTTGTTGTCATCATTTTGTACTGTTTCGATGATCCCACTATTTAACCATTCCTTAAATACGTTATCGTACTCTTCTATAATACCTGTGCTTTCTAATTTAGATGTAGTTGACATTAACCGCTTAAATGCTAATCCATAGTTACTTTCGAGACATTTTGATGCATCTTTCCACGGGAGCCTAACTTCATACCTACCACTATCATTGACTTTCACCGTACTATTGAAAAAATTCAGTACCTCTGACTCTACTTTCTTTTGGCATTTTATTTCAGTATCATCTTTAATACCCATTGTCTCTAATGACCAAAAATCCTGAACGTCAAATGAACTTGTATGAAATGTACTTACATTACTTATCGAACAAGATGTACCAACCACTGGACCCTGCACAGTCCAACCTAGTCGTGTTTCTAAAGCCAACAGGTTTTCGTCCACTCGCACCGATCGACCGGTGATAATGCAACCTAGAACATCAGAACCAATTAGTAAATCAATAATAACATTGTCATCTATACAATCAGTGATCACAACACCTTTCTTTTTCAATAGAGATACAATGATATCGCTTTTCTTCAGTTTCGGAAGGCTTCCACAGATTACTTCTTGTTCTAAAGCTTGTATCTTAAATACGAAGCTGCTATTTAAATTCTTCACGCTGAAGTCATATAACTTGTGTTTTTGCTTTTTGGTGACAGCTCCTCCGAACAACGTATGACTCAACTCTACTTCGTCAATAGGCTCTAGTTTGAGTTTTTTAACTATCTCGCTTGTTACAAATGAACGTTGTGCACCAGAGTCTAGTAAAGCTCTTACTGTCAATTTATTACTGCCGTGCACAAGGTTAATCTTTAAAGTTTGAAACAAAACGGTCTTTGATGAAGACGACTGGTTTAGTACAGTTTCTTGTGTATTAGAGTTGTCAGTGGTCCGTTGAGTGATTGTGTCCTTGTCTTTATCCAGGTTACCGCACATGATGGGATAATGCCTTCTACCACAGATCACACATTTAGGATGTCTTTTGCACCGATTCCACATATGACCGATTGTCAGGCAAATAAAACAAGCTTTCTTATTCCGTACAAAGTCCTTTCGTTCCTCTAGCGTTTTCTTTATGGCCACAAGGCATTCTGAGCTAGCGTGTGAAGTTTTGTCGCACCATAAGCACTTTCTATCGGTTTTTTCTACTTTATTTTGTGCTTGGTTTCTCTCATTCTTCTTATCAGTAGTGGTAAAACAGGCTGCGGCCGGCTCAGTGTCTGAATATTTCTCTGAGAATCCTGAACGTGCCATACGTATCTTCTCATCCGACTCCACCTCTAATTTCACAAAAGTAAGCAATTTGGTGAGTGTATTACCTTCTTGGCCTACATGAGTATGCGATCTGTTCCAAGCCTTTAATACGTCCTCAGGTAAGGCCGACTCAACTAATGGATACAAAAAATGCTGCATACTTCTCCTGAGTTACACCCAATGAATCTAACGCCAGAATTTGCGTCATGAGTTTGTCGTAAAGTGCTCTTAATGATATTGTTGCACCTTTGGATTGAGCTAACACTAGATGTAATAACTCACGAACATAGTGTTCAATAATAAGCTCATCTTTAGCAAATCGTTCCTTTAATTGCTTTACGACCTTGTGATAATTTTCTCCATTTGGTGGAAAACTCTTTACTAATTCTCTCGCAATTGAACCCTGCTCCATACATTGTAGAAGATATTGGAACTTATCATCATTGTCAATGTCGCTATTTAAGTGAATTTTCTTAAATTGAGACCAAAAACCAATCCAATTCTTTATTTCTCCATCGAATGATGGAAGCTGCAATTGGGGTAGTCTAAAATTACGATGCTTTTTAATAGTTTCTGATGAATTGCTAGTCTTATCAATCTCTTTAACGGTACCTTTATTGGAACATTGCGACTCTTCATCTAAAAATTCTTTAACTTTATATTTAATTTCATACCAACGAGCTTCGTAACAATCGGAGGCATCTATATCTTGTTCCAACAGCTTTTCATCCCTCTGATCATCGTCCAACCACATATCTAACACTTTATTTTGAACGATGGAGAGCTCGCCGAACAGTTTGCCTAGCCTTTCATACTCGGGTATTAATGCGCTTTTATCTTTCTGAGACAGAATATTTTCAACTTTACTCACGCATTTTGTAAACCGTTGACGTATAATTTTCCTCGACTCTTTTGCCTTATCCATTATCACGGTCGCCAAATGATACAAATTGGGTCGGGAGTTACTTTATTAACTACAACGATTTACTTGTAAAAGGAAAAAAGATCACAGAAAAAAATAGTAGACTTTCATACTTTCATATATTTCTATAATGACAGTTTTTTAAAAAACCATTTTCTTCTAAAAAGTGCCACAGACAATTCCACAACACCGCGAATGTCGCAACAGGTAATTAGTGTGAATGCGATGACTAATGAAGCGACCGACATTCCAAACAGTGCGCAAACAAAACCACCTTTGTCGCGTAGTCCTTTTGTGCGCGTAAGGTCGCCGATGTTGCAAACGGACTCTGGTTCTGCGCAGGAAAAACAGCGAATATGCCAGCTGGATTCCCGAGCGTCTTTGGCAGACATAGTTAAGGCTCCTGGCGAATGGAAAACCGGAAATACAACGGAAGATTGGAAAGTAGTTCAGAAGAAAAGGCTTAGAAATAGAATTGTAGGAAGAATAGGTGCCGCAGCCACAGAACAGCATGGGAATTTTAAGGCGGCTGACATAAAGATACCGTTGTTTATATACAACGTCAACAAGTCTGCTACCCATAAAGATATTAGTGCGCATGTGTACAATAAGTCTCAAATGCATGTTACAGTAAATAAACTAGTTATGAAAAGTGAGAAAGGTTATGACGCATACAAAGTGTTTGTGCCTAAACACAAATTAGACATATTTCTAGATGAAAACTTTTGGCCTGAGGGCGTATTGTTTAGGCGTTTTGTGGATTTCTTGAAACCCAAAGTGAAAGACAAGGTAGAGCAGGACACAAACAATGGATAGTGCGGTTATAAACAGGTACTGTAATTTTATAAGTTTTAATTGTAAGAGTCTTGCGCGCTCAATAGAGTGTGTGAGGAAACTATGTAAGTCAGCGGACATCGTTGCACTCCAAGAGACTTGGTTACTACAGCATGACATTCCAGTGCTAGGAACAATAGACTCAGAATTTTCATACACCGGTAATACGGCTGTGGACCTTACTTTGGGAGTTCTGCGTGGTCGGCCGTACGGTGGCGTCGCGCTCCTATGGCGCAGGAGTCTGTTTCCATGTGTCTCCGTAATTAAGTGCAAAAGTGTTCGTTTAGCGGGGATCAAGGTCACAACGAGTGAGAGATCTATGATAATACTATCGGTGTACATGCCTACTGATGAACGTGAAAATCTAGACGAGTTCTCATCATGTCTGGGTGAAATTTATGCAATTATCGAGGGTGAAGATGTGGACTTGGTTTACGTGTTGGGTGATTTTAATGCACATCCTGGCATGCCCTTTTATAATGAGCTTAAGGAATATTGTAGTGAGCAACAATTGTGTATAGTGGACACTGAACTCTTGCCTGCTGAGTCGTATACTTATGTTAGCGATAGTCATGGATGTAGGAGGTGGCTTGATCACTGTGTGACCTCTTTAGCGGCTGGAAAAACTGTTGAAAGTGCGAAAATTCGTTACAATGTGTTTTGGTCTGATCATCTGCCATTAGAAATTGTAATTAATCTAGGTAACTGCACACCAAAGATGCTCGTAGATAGTTGTGTGAATAATAACAGTATGATGGGTGTTATATGGGGGGATAGGGATCAGTTGCAAATTGAAAATTATCATAAAATATGTCACAGTAAATTAAAATATATTGATTTTCCTGGTGATTTGAACTGTTGTGCGGATAAGATGTGTAATAATATTGAGCATAGAGATGTTATTAATAGATTGTACCGAGCTATCCTAACAGTGCTTATAGAAGCCTCTGTATCCAGCCATAAAAGCAAACCTGTAAGGGGGCGCCACATCGCGGGTTGGAATAAACATGTTCGGGATGCACATCAAAAGGCGAGGTTCCATTTCCATGAGTGGTGTTCATATGGTAGGCCTAAGTCGGGTAGGCTCCATGAGGCCATGCAGAACTCTAGAAAAGATTTTAAAGCCAAACTGAAGTATTGCCTTAATCATGAAGATCAAATAAAGATGGATATAATTGCCGAACATCATAAGTCTAAAAATTTCAGTCAGTTTTGGAAGTCTACAAACAAACTTAAGCCAAAGGTGAGTCTTCCAGCCAGTGTGGAGGGGATTAGTGCTCCTCGTGATGTGGCTAACCTATTTAAGAACCACTTTGGAGTGAAACCTCTTTTGCAACCGGACGAGGGCGAAATGATGCTTGATGTTGAGGGGCGCGGTACCGGTGACCCTCCAGTTAAAATAACTTATACGGAGGTTGATAAGGTTATTAAGCAAATGACCAGAGGAAAGTCACCGGGTCACGATGGTCTCAGCATCGAGCATCTGCAGCATGCGGGTGTTCATCTGCCTAGGGTCCTAGCCATGTTGTTTACTTTCTGTCTACGTCATAACTACCTACCAGACGATCTCATGAAGACCATAGTAGTACCTATAATTAAAAATAAGACTGGTGACGCATCAGAAAAGGGAAATTATAGACCTATATCTCTGGCTACGACCATGGGTAAGGTGCTGGATGGTGTGCTTAACAGACACTTAAGCAAACATGTCTCTTTGCATGACGCTCAGTTCGGATTCCGACCTGGGCTGTCCACTGAATCTGCAGTATTGTGTCTTAAGCATACTGTCCGGTACTATACTGATAGAGGAACACCAGTATACGCCTGCTTCCTGGACCTGTCAAAAGCATTTGACATGGTGTCATATAATGTTCTGTGGAGGAAGATGATGCTTAACACCAGGCTGCCTGTAGAGATCATTAATTTATTTAGATATTGGTATGATAACCAAAGCAATTTTGTCAGGTGGATGGGTGAATGCTCGGACGAATACAGGATGCAGTGTGGAGTAAGACAGGGGGGCTTAACTTCACCTACTCTATTTAATTTATATGTGAATGGACTGTTTGAGGAGCTTAGCAGTGCTGGTGTCGGTTGTTCAGTAGATGGTGTTTTTACAAATAATATTAGCTATGCTGATGACATGGTTCTGCTGGGCCCCTCAATCAGTTCTGTGAGGTCACTTTTAAACATTTGTGAAAGATATGCAATGGCCCATGGACTCAAGTACAATGTTCAGAAGAGCGAGCTGCTAGTTTTTAAGGCTGGGACTAAAACCTACCCTGTTCCCCCGATCATGCTAAATGGAACCGTCCTACAGCAAGTTTCAAAATTTAAGTACTTGGGTCATTGGGTCAATGAGAAACTAAATGATGATATGGACATGGATAGGGAGCGCAGGGCATTGTCGGTAAGGGGTAATATGCTTTCTCGCAGGTTTGCACGATGCTCACGTGACGTTAAAGTCACACTATTTAAAAGCTATTGCCAAACATTATACACATGCAACCTGTGGAGCAATTACACTAAAAAAGCCTGCAATGCTCTGCGCGTCCAGTATAACAACGCGTTCAGGGGTTTGTTGGGGCTTCCATGGCGGTGCAGTGCCTCCGGCATGTTCGCCGTTCACTGCACGGACGGATTCCAGGCGGTGCTTCGAAAAAGAACGGCTTCCCTGTGGTCTCGAGTAAATGGTAGCACCAACACGCTTCTGAGCGTGGTGTCGGACAGAGTGGACAGCCAAATTGTGAGGCATTGGTCGCTCATGCATGTCCAAAATAATAATTATTTTCAATTTTACTAACATAGCTTTAAGTATCTACCTACTAACATAATATGGACTTACTTGCTTGGTCTGAAATAAATATTTTCAATTTCAATTTCAATTTCAATAAAAAAATTATAAAGCTGACACAGTGCGCACAAAATAATTATAAAATTAAAACTTCTACAAATAAATCCAAAACGACTTGGCAAATAATTAAACAAAACCAACTAAATTTACCTAAACCCTCTATAGACAAAATTAAAATTAATAATGAATCCATCACGGAGCCAAAACACATAGCGGATCTCTTTAACAATTATTTTATCGACAAAATCCAACCCATTGCAAATGCTGGAACTACAGTAACGAAACATATTTTGAATAAAAGAGACTCTATGTTTATGGCACCGAGTACGCCATACGACGTACTTAAAATCATATCAACACTCAAAAACACAAATAGTGTAGGCTACGATGGAATTTCCACAAAAATACTCAAAGCAGTGGCTGGCGTCATAAGTTCTCCTTTAAGTTGCATAATTAATTTGAGTATCAGTGCTGGCATATTCCCAACTGCGCTAAAGACTTCTATCGTAAAGCCATTGTTTAAGAAAGACAATAAAGAGTTGATGGTGAATTATAGACCGATATCGCTCATCCCTATAATTTCCAAAATCTTTGAAAAATAC
The DNA here is from genome assembly GCA_905163495.3 of Cosmia trapezina. Classification (NCBI taxonomy): domain Eukaryota; kingdom Metazoa; phylum Arthropoda; class Insecta; order Lepidoptera; family Noctuidae; genus Cosmia; species Cosmia trapezina. Next base: position 14,773,556 of record LR991049.1, read on the forward strand.
ATTCATAAACAACTAAACTCATATTTAGAACAAAACAAGATCCTGTGCAATGAACAAAAAGGTTTTAGGGAAAAAAAAACTATTAACATGGCAATTTATGATTTTTTATACATAGTAATGACGTGTATGGATCAAAATAAACCGGTGTGTAGTATATTCTGTGACATGACTCAGGCGTCTGACTGTGTTCAACACAATATTCTACTTAAGAAACTTGAAGCATATGGCATTAGAGGGAATATACTAAAACTATTTGAGTCATATCTTCAACATCGAAAACAAATAACGGAAGTCAGTAGGATAAACATTACTACAAAACGTGAAGAGTCACATCGGTCGCAAGAACGTGAAGTTGTGTATGGTGTCCCACAGGGAAGTGTTTTGGGACCTCCCTTGTTTACATTATATATTAATGACTTGCCTAAATCCACAGAACAACCTATGAGCCTTTTTGCCGATGACAGTGTAGTAACAATTGCGTGTAAAAATCGAGACATATATAAATCGGACATTAATAACTCGTTAATTGCAATTATAGAATGGTTAAATAATAATAATTTAAAAATAAATTTAGATAAGACTAAAATCATGCATTTCAGTCAACGCTCCTTGACATTAATTAATAATTTAGACATACAATATAATAATATTAATATTGACGAAGTTGATACAACAAAATTTTTAGGGCTTACTATTGACAATAAATTAAATTGGAAGGCACATATAGTGACAATCAGTAAGAAAATAAGTTCCTCAGCATATGCTCTGTACAAACTGGCAGCAGTAATTAATGTAGATGCTTTGCTCACCGCATACTACGGCTTGGTGGAGTCCATCTTAAGATACGGTGTTATCTTTTGGGGTAACTCCACGGACCGGGAACTTATATTCAAAACTCAAAAGCGTTGCATTAGGTCGATGTTCAAACTTGAAACCATTCAGAGTTGCAAGCCTTATTTTCAAAAATACAAAATCTTGACATTACCATCACTTTATATATTAGAAATTGCAATGTTCTTAAGATCCAACCCTCACCTCTTTTCTCGCATGGCAGATCGATTTCCTCGTAATAGACGTGATAATACACAAATTTTGCCTACATCAATATATGTAGAACGGCACTTATGGGTAAAAGTGTCTTTTGCATGGCTCCAAAAATCTATAATAAATTTCCTAAAAGCTGGAAGCAGTTAAATGATGTAGCGTTTAAACAGAAAGTTATTAATTTTATAGCAGATAAAGCTTATTATAATTTGAATGAGTTTTTTGATGAGAAATTTTGATTATGTTTTGATGATTTATTATTTTTAATGTTCTTATAATTATCATGACATTTTTAATTAATTTGACGCGGAATGACATTTTATATAATATTGTATTAATAATATTTGCATGACATTGTTTTGAAAAAAAAAAATCGTTGATGTGATAATTCATTATCATCATCGATCATCGAATCGTTGCTCCAGGCCCAAACTATTCGTAGATTATGACTTTATGTATGATTATTCGTAGATTACTTATATCCAAAAACATAGAATAGATAAATCCTACAATATAAAACCTAACCTAACTTACCTATTTATATTTGTACGCCGATGAGGCAAAACATGACAGATATATATAATTTTTTTTTTAACATCTTGCATGCCATGTGTGTATACTCATGTTTTGGACAAATAAAAAATCTTTATCTTTAACATATAGAAATCGTCTAACATTTTCTAATATTAAACTGGCATCTGGTCTGTCTCTTATACGAAGATGAAAACGGTTAATTATTGAAGCGGCAATGGCAAAGTGGTATGTTTGTAGGCATAGAAATGACACAATCGATTAGCCTAGTAACTGGTTTATTACTGGCGACCGCGCGGCGTGCGACCGACGCGGTGCAGAAACACTGCATTCCCTTTCACATTATTTTGAAGACCTGACAATATACAAAAAACTATAATTAGAAATACTTCTTAAAATCTACTGGGTTCCTGTGTCTCTTTGATCGCCCGAGGGCTCGGCCAACTTCCGGTTCCAGTTCCGGTTCACGACTCTTTGAATTGTGTTCAGTGGCCGAGCGCTCGGAGCGTGTACATTCTGATTCGAGTAAAGGATTTTCCCTCGCCTCTTCCCACTCATCACCATCTTCCCCACCCAACTCGGTGACAACATCTGCAACACTATGACCCTCGGTTGGCACCGCAGGTTCCTCTACTCTAATTACTTCTGTGCTTCCGTTCGCCGAGTGTGGTGATGATGGTGGTGAGGCAGACATTGTGGGAGCTGGCGGCTGTGTGGGTGAAGGTCTGGGAGACTGCAACGGTACATATGTTGTCTCTTCCCCCTGGCCTTCACCACCGTTAACTTGGTTATGGACAGCACATGATCTACGTAATTTCCTTAACTGGTCTAGGTGCCTCACACAGGTTACATCAAAATTCTCAAAATAAACATTAAACATTCTGGTTCCTATTTTATCTGTTATTTTACCTATCATCCATTTAGCCTTTCTAGCAGAAAACCATCTTGCCCATACTAATTCACCAACTTCAAAACACCTAGCTTTGTTCAAATCTGTTTCTTTAGAGTTAAGTTCATTTACTTCCGGCAGCTGATTTCTCTGTGGTAGTATTAAATCCAACCGAGTTCTCAAGTTGCGACCAAACATCAGTTCGGCCGGTGTTGAACCAGTGCTGCAATGTTTTGTGTTGCGGTACTCGAATAAGAACCCTATCAATTTTTCGTGAATTTCACGAGACGCACAACCTTCGTTAAGTATGCATTTAATCATTTTCTTGCAAGTTTTAACAGAGTTCTCTGCTTGACCATTACTAATTGGATGATTGACAGGGGAATTTAAGTATTTTATTCCGTTATTTCCACAAAAATCATGAAATTGCTGTGAACATATTTTAATATCATTGTCTGACACTAATACATGTGGAATTCCGAAAGTGGAAAAAACATCTTTTAGTTTAACAATCAGCGCGCTGGTTGAGGTGCCGCAGTTCATATGGATGCATTCCAACCATTTACTATCAGCGTCAACTATTATAAGGTAATCCGCTTGTCCTATTGCCATGTAGTCAATGTGAATACGATGCCAGGGCCCCGGAGGGCGCGGCCAGGGCGCGGGGGGCGCGCGCGGCGGCGCACTACGCACACTTGCGCACGCACTGCAGCTACCTATCCATCGTTCAATATCTGCATCGATTCCCGGCCACCACATTCTACTACGCGCCGAGCATTTTGATTTAACTATACCAAAATGCGCTGTATGTAATTCTTGTAACATCTTCTCTCGAAATATTGCTGGCATGACAATGCGATGACCACGAAATAGGCAGCCATTGTTTACTTCTAAATCGGTTTTACATAGGAAATATGACATGATAGTTTTACATTTTATTTTTCGCGGCCACCCGCGATTCATATAACTAATCACTGTTTGTAACACCTTATCGCCCGCTGTGGCGCGCTTGATCTGTTCGAATGTTACCGGTTTTGTTGTTGCGTCTAAGAACAATAGGGGAATAGGCATCTCCTCTTCGCCCGTCCTATCGCTTACGTGACTATCACCTAGTGTAGCTGGCAACGGAGCTCGTGAAAAATAATCGGCTACTACATTATTTTTGTTACTTATGTATTGAACGGTATAGTTATAAGCTGACAGTATTATAGCGTAACGTTGAAGACGGAGTGCGGCCGTTAGAGCTATTCCGTCCTTTTTACCAAAAATTGAAAGAAGCGGCCTATGATCCGTTCTCAAAATGAAAGGTTCTTGACATCCGTATAAATATTGGTGGAATCGTTTAACGCCAAATACAATAGCCGTCGCCTCCTTCTGAATTTGACTATAATTCTTTTCGCTCGTCGATAACGAACGGGAGCCGAAGGTGATCGGTTTCTCGGAGCCATCTGACTGTATATGCGCGAGCACCGCTCCGAGCCCGGCGGGTCCCGCGTCAACCGTGAGCACGAGCGGCGCGCGCGGCTCGAAATGCGCCAGCACGCGCTCCGACGCTAGCTCGCGGCGCACTGCGTCCAGCGCGCGCTGGTGCTGGGGCTCCCACCTCCAACTCACACCCTCGCGTAGTAATTCGTGCAGCGGATTCATTAATGAAGATGCGTTCGGAACAAAATTCCTATAATAATTAACTACACCGAGAAACCTCTTCAATTCCTGAGCACTGGTGGGTACCGGGGCCTCTAAAATCGCTTCTACCTTTTTAGAACAGGTTCTTAGGCCGTTCCTATCGATCGTGTAACCCAGATAAGTAACATTTTCCTGGAAAAAAGCACATTTACTTTTTTCGAGCCTTAGCCCCGCGTCCTGCAACCTACCTAATAATTCACGGAGCCTAGCCATATGCAACATTCTATTAGGAGCCGTAAGACAGATATCATCGTACCAGCACGTGACGCCCTCTATGCCAGCTACTAATGTTTCCATGGTGCGTTGGAATATCGCTGGCGCGTTTGCGAGTCCGTATACAAGACGCGTATACTTAAAAAGCCCTTTTGGTGTATTAATGGTGGTAAGCTCTTGTGACGATTTTGACAATTTAAATTGATTGTAAGCATTGCTTAGATCAAGCTTAGAATAGTGTTCGCCTCCTCCAATTTTCGCGAATACTTCTTCAATGTGTGGCAATGGGTACTTGTCGATTTTTAAAACTTTATTTAATGTACAAGAAAAATCTCCCGCTATTTTAATCTTGCCGTTATCCTTTGTTACCGGAACGATAGGCGTTGCATAGTCTGAAAATTGAACCGGCACTAAAATGCCCGCTTGGACAAGCCTATCCAATTCCCCTTCTACTTTTTCTTTAATGGCAAATGGAATAGCGCGCGGTTTAAAAAATTTAGGAACTGCATTTTCTTTTAAGTGTAATTGTACTTCAAATTTATTGAAACATCCGAGCTCATTTTTCCAAAGGTCAGGATATTCATTCAAAACCTGCTGCACCTCACCATCTTTGCCGAACGAATCTAACATATTATGATTGTCACACATAGAAACAAAACACATTTTAAACTGGTTCATAAAATCTCGCCCCAGTAGTGGGGGTCCTCCCTGTTTGAGCACATAAAATTGAATACAACGTTTAGTGTTATTGTATATAATTTCACACGAAAAATAACCTAATGGAGTAACTTTATGTTTAGTGTATAGACAAAATACAAGGTCTGTTGCTGATAACTTGTAACGATTGAAATGCTTTAAGTTAAATTCCTCTGACATTACGCTACGACCTGCACCACAATCAAGTTCCATGGAAAATGTATTTCTACCGACTATTACGTCCACTTTAATAGGATCATAGTTCACATACCTCATATTGAAAAGGTCGCACTCCTTACAGTCATGAGCATCCACTTCTACGTTATTCAAAGCCGCATTATTAACCTTTTTCACAGCACACACTTTTTTTAGGTGACCCTTTTCTCCACAATTTTGGCACTTATAACTTTTGAAACGACACTTATCCGCTTGGTGATTCCTTAATCCGCACACAGTACAACGTGCTCCAGCTGTTGCCGCGTCGTGCGCCGGCGCTGGCGCCGCCTGCGCCCGGCGCTCGCCGACACGATACACCACCTCCTCCTTAATGTGAGGCCCCACGGCTCCAACGCTGGAACGTGCAGCACGCGCACATGCCGCCTGCTGGGCTACCTCCAACGCCTTGGCGAGCGTTATTAATTTTGAGTCCTGTTCGAACAGGCGGTCCCTCTCCGGTCCAGCACGAACCTGTCTCGCAACAATATGTCCAGTTCCGTGCCAAACTCACAGTAGACGGCGAGACCACGCAAGCGCGCGGCCCACTCCTCGAGATTCTCACCCTCAGATCTGGTTGCTTCATAAAATTTTGCCCTGTCGGCAAACGTCGATCTCTTCGGTTGGAAGTGACCGTTCAGCACTGCCACCAACTCCACCCATGAAACTCCATCAAGCACTCTCGGGTGCACGAGATTCCTTACGAGCCGATAAGACTCGTCCGATAGATGTGTTAACAGTAATGCACACCAGTTACCCTCCGGTATATTGTTCAACTTTATGAAATTGTTCATTTTTCCGTAAAAAATCTCCCATTCTTGACTTTTATGGTCAAAAACAGATAAATTTCCGATAAAGTTCGCCATTTTCTTGCACACGTGGGTAGCTCGTCGCCAAATGGTATGTTTGTAGGCATAGAAATGACACAACCGATTAGCCTAGTGTTATGGTTTATTACTGGCGACCGCGCGGCGTGCGACCGACGCGGTGCAGAAACACTGCACAAAGTCAATCATTATGTGTTTTGAAGCATTATTAAAAAACTCTTGCCTAAATAATTTAAAAGAATGTTTGAAAATACCATTAACCACCTCAACAATCCATCTACATATTGTTACACATCTTGTTTTATTAGCTTCTAGTGTACACAATTGGGTTTCACCCGCTTGAAGGGATGAAGGTGTGTGAACGGAATAATGACATGTTCCTTCTAATAATGGCACTGAGTCTCTAAAGCCCCTATCCAAAATAAAAACATCATCAGTCTGAAAGTACTGCCTCATAGGACTGTTTTCGTCACTAAATTCCTGTAACATTTGTGCATCTGAGGTAGTTGCTGGATAGGGGCCTAACACATCTACAATGTAACCATCACAACAGACAATTAAAAATGGCTTAACAAGGTTCCTGTATTTGTGAAGTGAGTAAGTATTTTTCTGATATGAATAATTTGAACTTTTCTGTATATAAATGTAGGTACCATCTAAAATAACAATAGGCCTTCTTTCTTCGCCTCCAAAAAGCCCATTTGGAATAATCAGATTTCTAGATGAGATTTCCTCGCGACTAATATGGTTTAAACCAAGATGCTGTGGCACAAAATCTTGGTTTAAGAGTTCCCTCACTTTTCCCATAAGTCTTTCTAGGGTACTCCTAGGGATGTTTAATAATGAAGAAATCCTTTCGTCACTGAGTCCTCAATTTCATTAAATATGCTGCAAGAGCAGTTTTGCCTCTGTGCATAGCCGATAATCTTGGTAGTTCTCTAATTATATTTAGGATATCTTCTATTGGTAGGCCAAACCAGTAATGAACAATTGAGCTGTCCAAATTCTCTATATTTTCAAAGTCTAAATGAACTGATTGCGATCGTTTTAATAAATCAGTAAAGTCTTCTATTTGCCTTGCTGTGAATGTATGGATTGGGTTTTCCACTTCAGTTAGCTCATTTCCAAAAGTATTAGATTTATGGTAGCTACATATCCTATTTGATGAAGAAACATAATAATTAAAATCAATAAACAATCTTGTACGTAAATATGCAGGCACTGTAAGCCTCTCTGGTTGATTGCATCTAGGATAAAAGCAGTACTGCTGGCTGATTGGAGCCCTGATATAATTTGGCAGATATATAGTTGCTTCAGGAGCTGGTTCAGCTATGGTGCTAGGTTCTGCTGTATCTAATTCTTCATTGCTGGCTGCTTCAGTGTTGCCAGCTTCGTTATGGGATGGTTCTGTTGAAAAAAAAAAAAAATAATAAAAAAAAAAAGTTAGGTTAGGTTAGGTTAGGTTATAGGGTCTCGTGACGGTATAGAGACTTGAAATTTTGGATTGGGGGGTCCTTTGAAATGTTCTTTCTCGTGATACCTCACTCCCGGGATCTAACGGCCTTTTTTCGGGTACCTCCCATACAAAAGATCGGTTTTTTTGTAGTTTTTTTAAAATGTACTCAAAACTATCATAGTATGAGTCATGAAATATCTATAACCTAAAAATTTAGTTCAAGCCGCGTCGATAGACACCAATTTTGTTATCCTAGGTCAATAAATAAAGATTTTAGACCCCGGTTAGATTATTTCGGGAGATACAATCCAGTTATGTAGAGCCTTGGTCTCTTTTAACTCTTTGACCAAATGTATCAGCATTAGGGGTCTAGGTCATTGGTCCTTCATGCGCTAATCTTTGGAACTACTAGTTGTATTTGAAAATTTCTTTAAGATCTACTCCCTGGAGTTGGGGTCCATCCGGCTTGGGATTTTAAAACCCTGCCAAGGACACCAACATTCCAAACCCCCCAACTGTAATTTTGTGATCCTATACATTTGTATGAGATTACCAAGTTATTTATGTAGTAAATGACAAAAAAAAAAAAAAAAAGGGGGGGGGGTAAGAAAGGAGGCCCAAGACAGGGTAGCCCCCAAACCCCCCAACTCCCCCACTTACACTACTCTCTCCGAGTTGGGGTTCATCAGACTCGGGATTTCAAGACCCTGATTTTAAGACCCTGCCTGACCCCCCTAAAGCCCAGACCCCCCAACCACTCCGCACGAAACCTCGACCCCCGGACCCCCACCTCCGACCCCCCAGACCCCCCAAACGCTCCCCACGAAACCCTGACCCCCCAGACCGCCCAAACACTCCCAACGAAACCCCGACCGCCCAGACCCCCAGACCCCCCAGACTCCCAAACACTCCCCACGAAACCTAGACCCCCAGACCCCCCAAAAATCCCCTCGCGGCCTAATTCAAAGTAAAATGCAACTGCAAGTGTAACTTTGTAATCCTATACATTTGTATGAGATTACCAAGTTATTTATGCAGTTTGTGAAAATTGTGGAAAACGACTGTAATTACGTAAATTCAAGATAATTTGCAACTGCAAGTGTAACTTTGTAATCCTATACATTTGTATGAGATTACCAAGTTATTTATGCAGTTGGTGAAAATTGTGGAAAACGACAAATTACGTAAATACAAGATAAATTGCAACTGCAAGTGTAACTTTGTAATCCTATACATTTGTATGAGATTACCATGTTATTTATGCAGTTGGTGAAAATTGTGGAAAACGACTGTAATTACGTAAATCCAAGATAAATTGCAACTGCAAGTGTAACTTTGTAATCCTATACATTTGTATGAGATTACCATGTTATTTATGCAGTTGGTGAAAATTGTGGAAAACGACTGTAATTACGTAAATCCAAGATAAATTGCAACTGGTTAGGTTAGGTTAGGTTAGGTTAGGTTAGGTTAGGTTAGGTTAGGTTAGGTTAGGTTTTTTTTTTTTTTTTTTTTTTTTTCCACTTATACCGCCAACATGATTGGCGCCTATTGTATATCTTATCCTCTTCCATACCAGTTCTCGCATGCATGCCTCCCGTACTTCCTAGTCTTCCACTTTATTTATTTATTTACTTATCTAATTATCTTAGGGAAAATAACTTCAACAGGTGCTTCTTTATAATACATATTTTAGCTTAGCTTACTCACATTTCACTTATTTTATTTACTTAAATCTACTATTATAATATGTTGACATATCTTATCATAACCTACTGCCTATCTTAATTTACAATTTATTGCGCTAATGTCCTATGTTTACTATAACTATATATACAATATAATAAGAAACATAGTTGCTTTAACTTGTCCTATTCCTCTCTATTACCCTTTGAGCTATATTGTCACAGTAGGCTATAAATGTGTTACTCTTCTTGCCCTGCATTATTTCCCCCACGTTTCCTCTCTGCAGTCTTATGCCTATTTCTTGCTCGAGATTGTAGCGTTCCTTTGCGTAAACTGGGCAATCCAATACCAGGTGTGGGACTGATTCCGCTACGTTAGAGTCACAGATGCACGATGGGCTCTCTTTACACTTAAAGCGGTTTAAGTATTCCGAGAACCCACCGTGCCCCGTTAAGACCTGGGTGAGCACGCCTATTGGCCTCACCCGTTTTATAATTCGGTAGGCAGATATGGCGTCCGGAAGGAACATCTTCGTCACCGAGGCCGTTTCCCCAGACACATATCTCCTGTTCCACTCATCAAGCGAACCCAAACGGATTTGGCGCTTGATGTATGAAACAGGGCACAAGTCATAATCCGGCCTCCTCCGTGACGACAGCGCTGCCTCCTTCGCCAGCTCGTCTGCACGCTCATTCCCCGGCAAGCCCGCGTGGGCTTTAACCCAGAACAAAGATACAACTTTGTTCTGGTCCAATGCCTGAGTCAAATTGGCTCTTGCGCGGACTGCCAGAGGGTGGAGAGAGCCGTGGCTTGCAAGCGACTGCAATGCTGACATTGAGTCGCTGTACAAGCCATAGCTCATCTCTTTGCGCTTGAGGATCACTTCCGTTGCTTTGCAAATGGCCAGTAGTTCCGCCTGGTAGACAGTGCAGTACGCGGCGAGGCTGAGCTTGAAGTTCTGGACTTCACTTTCATTATCCCATAATGATAATGCGGCTCCGACCTTCCCCTCAATCTTGCTGCCGTCAGTGAATATTCGCACTGCCTGCACGTTATGACTGTCGACAAGCTGTTGGTCTGCCAAGCACATAAACTTCAAGGCCATTTGTTTGGCAGGGTGAGATGTTTCTGCAAATCTCACCACAGTCTCAATCTCCCTATCTCCTGGCACGAACTGGGACGTACCTCTCCTTGCTTCGTACAGGGCAGCTGCCTCCTGTATGCGGAGGTCCAGAGGTAGTATCCCAGCCAGCACCAGTGCCGAGTTTAGTGAGACCGTACGGTAAGACTTGCAGAGCTTCTGAGCGAATCCTCGTTGGACAGAGCCCAACTTCCTGCGAATACCTAGCTTTTTTGTAGCGGGAGCCCAGGCTCCAGCCGCATATGTGATTATTGGTTCGATCGTGGCATTGTATATAATTTGAATTACCTCCCTATTGAGGCCCCAGCTAACTTTTGCCGCACGTGCCAGCTGCTTATAGATTTCCGCTGCCTTTTTGCAGACGTTCTTTGTATGTTCACTGAACGTCAACTTATCATCTATAGTCAGCCCCAGCAGCTTCACGCTCTTGACCATACCGATGTCAACCCCGGCCATACTCAGAACTGGAGTGTCGTACTTAAGTTTGTTGGTTATCAACATCGCACAGGTTTTGTGCGGTGCAAACCTAAGCTTATTTCTGACGCCCCAGCTCTGAACATGGGCGAGGGCCTCATTGGCGGCTCTGGAGACTTCAGCCGCTGTATCACCATCCACGACCAAAACAATATCGTCTGCAAAAGCCTGAGCAAAGCACCCCTTCCTTTCCATGTCTTGCAATAGCGGGTCCAGTAGAAGGTTCCACATAATTGGACCACCAATTGACCCCTGAACACAGCCCTTGTTGGTCTCTCTCGTGCATTCTTCCCCAGCATACCTTACTCTTACTTTTCTGCCGTCAAGGTAACTGTCAAGTAGCCTCCTGGTGTTCACCGGGCACTTTTCCTCAGCCAGCCTGACCTTGATTGCCGGCCACCAAGCGCTATCGAAGGCGCCCTCTATATCCAATGACACCAGGGCAATTAGCTTCTTCAGCCTCAACTTGTTCTGCAGATGCTTTATTAGCGTATAGAGGGCGTCCTTGGTGCTCTTCTGGGGCATAAAGCCAAACTGACGAGTACTAAACCGCGGCACAAGCTGCCACTTGATTCTCGCCACCACCATCCTTTCCAAGACCTTCCCCAAGACTGGCAGAAGACCTATTGGTCTATATGACTTAGGGTTCGTGTAGTTTTCTTTGCCCGTTTTTCTGAGGATCACCACCGTTGCCTCTTTCCAGATGTTTGGGAAGTGAGCCAGTTCTAGGCATTTATTGTATAGGGCAAGGAAAGCGTCCGGGTCCTGGCAGATTGCTCGACCGCAGATATCCGAAGTAAATCCGTCCGCTCCGGGGGCCTTCTTTGGGTTAAACTGTTCCACGGCTATCTTCAGCTCCAATGGTGTAAATGGTGGGTCATGATATTCACCATGCTGCCAATCATTTACCCTTTTGGCTGCTTCCCTGGTGAGCCTGTGGTCTGCGTTATCCTCATCCGCTGTGTCCCTCGGATAGAAAGTGTCGGCGAGCAAGGCTGCCGATTCCTTAGAGTTCAAGAATGCACCATCTCTCATCAAGGCCAGATCTTTCTGTCTACCAGTGGTCCGTCTGATGACCCTATAAATTCCTTCCCATAGACCCTCCCCGTCTTGTTTTTCACAAAAATCTTTCCAACTAGCCACTACGGCTTGTTTGGCTTGGCACTCATATTCCTCTTTTACTTTTAGGTACTCGTCGACGACCATCGCTCTCCGGACCGATGCGGCATTGCGGATACGGTTCTTCTTTGTTGCGACTTCCTTCTTTTTCGCAGCAAGCACCTCGGACCACCACGGAATGGTAATTTTAACTTTGTTATTAATTTTAGGGATAGTGTCGTTACATGATTTCTCAATTGCAGTTGCGTACCTTATCACTAATTCTTCCAAGTCATGCTTATTGACTGTCTGATTTATACTACCTATACTTATATTATTTTCAATTTTGTATTCCCCCAATTTAATTTTAAAAGCTTCCCAATTTGCTTTTCGAGTATTGTACTTCCTTGTTGTCCTAGATATGCTAATCCCTTTTTCCCTTTTTACTTTTACATTAAATATAATGGTGTTGTGGTCCGAGCTCGTTGCCCCTGTGTCGACCCGCCAGCCGTCCACCAGGTCAAATAAATCGAGCGAACATGCCGTGACGTCTACATGGCTCTTATATAATACGCCACCTCTTACTGCATAAAAAGTTGGCGTATCACCATTGTTCAGTACCTGAAGCTCCAACTCTTCCAGGGTCCCAGACATCTCCTCTCCCCTATGGTCTTCTATGGTGCTGCCCCACCAGGTGCTCTTTGCATTTGCATCTCCGCCAATCAGAAGTTTCGCGGCACCCAGCTCCAACTGTATTTTGGTCAGCTGATCCAGGTAAGGGCCTATGGGTTGGTCTGGCTCGAAGTAATAGGAAACTACAGCGATTTCCCAGGCTTTGGTCCGGATCCCCACCACAGCGATGTTGTTGGTGGTGAGTTTCGGATATGGGATGACATCCAGGTCATCGTCAAAGACGGCTATTGCCGCTTTTACCCTCCCACTTCCTTCAACCTCACACTGGTAGATTCTCGCACCACGGTAGCTCTTCATACCCCTAGTCCCTCCCACATAGGGTTCCTGGATCAGTGCCCACGAAATTTCACGCTTACTGGCCTCCATGAAGAGTTCAGTGGTTGCCAGTTGCTTCCTTTGCAGGTTGGCTTGGACCACTGCGTATCCTCTGGTTGGAATATGTGCCCTGTCGCCAGTCTCAACTTTAGCAATATGCTACCCTGGCTCTGGCAAGAACCTCACATCTCTTCCTAACTGGGCATTCATCGCTAAATGCATTATGCTCGATGTTTTCTTGCTTTGCATGCACGCAGTTACAGCATGATGGGGCTGTTCCAGCCATCCAGTCTGCACATTGCGCCCTCATGTGGGGGCCCCCGCAGTGACTGCACTTTTCCACTTGTTCCTTACAGAGCCTTCGTCCATGCCCAAATCCTAGGCATTGGGAGCACTGGACCAGTGGCGTCTGGTCGGACACTCGGATCCTTTGCAGGTCAATGTGGACAGCCTGTCGATCCTGAAGTCTATTCCACAGTCTTGGGGAGACCCTAAGGACAACATGGTGCATGTGGGGATTCCTTGTTTTCTTTTTAAAAAGTACCTCTACCCGGTCTTCCTCCTTTGTTAACTCTATGAACAAGTCCCTATTCTGGTTTCGAAGGGCCATGAGGATGTCTTCATCTGTGTTGTAGGTCAGAACGTCTCTCAGGATCACTAGAGGGTCCTTGTTCGGCGGATGGAGGGATTCGAGGTTTATAACCGTTTGTAAGGCTGCCATTGAGTCGCTGTAAATACCGAATGTGAGTCCACTGTGCTTTTTTATTCTCCGCGTGGCTTCGCGAACGGCCAGCAGTTCCGCTTGGTAGACTGTGCAGTATGACGGCAAACAAAGCTTGACGGTCCTTACTTCCGCTTCGTCCTCCCACACGGATAGCGCTGCACCGACCCTTTCCCCGATCTTGCTGCCATCCGTGAAGATTTTTACTGCACAGCCACTGTTCGCGTCCACGTCATTCTGGTCTCTAATGCATGTCAGTTCGAGGTCTGTAACCGTAGCAGGGTGTGGCGCTTCTGTTGCTGGCATTGATCGCTCGATCTCCCTGTCCCCCAGACCCGGCAGAGCCGCCCCCTTCCTGATCCTGTATAGCGAGGCTACCTCGCGTACACGAAGATCAAGCGGGAGCGCTCCCGCCAAGACCAGTGCTGAGTTCAGGGAGACCGTGCGATAAGCCTTGCACATTTTTTGTGCGAATCCTCTCTGCACAGTTCCGAGCTGTTTCTGCACTCCCAGTTTTTCGGCAGCTGGTGCCCAAACGCTCGCCGCATATAAAATGATGGGTTCGATGGTCGCCGTGTATATTATCCGAATCACTTCGGGATGGAGGCCCCAACTCGCTTTTGCTGCTCTTGCGAGCTGCTTGTAGATGTTTATGGCCTTCCTACAGACATTAGCCACGTGTGCGTTAAAAGTGAGTTTTTCGTCAAACGTCACACCCAACATCTTAATTTGTTTGGACATGCCAATGTCCACTCCTCCCATGCTCAAGTGCGGAGTATCGAATTTAAGCTTGCGTGTGATTACCATTGCATTGGTCTTATGAGGCGCGAATTTGAGCTTATTCTCGACACCCCACACCCGAACAAGCTCGAGAGCGGCATTGGCGTGTCTTTGCACGTGTTGTGAAGTCTGACCATCGAACACCATGACGACGTCGTCGGCAAACGCTTGCACATAGTGACCCGCGGATTCAAGGGTGTTCAGCAGGGGATCCAGTAGTATATTCCAAAGGATGGGCCCACCTATAGACCCTTGGACGCACCCTTTGTTGGTCGCCTTTGTGAAAGTTTCCCCATTATACCTCACAGTGACCTTCCTTTGGTCGAGGTAGCTGTCAAACACTTTCCTGATGTTAAGTGGACAGTTCGCTTTTGCCAGTTGAACTCTGATCGCTGGCCACCATGCGCTGTCGAACGCGCCCTCTATATCCAATGACACGACGGTTATGATTTTCTTCTCGTCCAATTTTGTGTTTATATGTTGCATTAATTTATAGAGGGCGTCTTCGCAGCTTTTTTGGGGCATGAATCCAAACTGGTTGGGGTTTAGTTTCGGTAGCAGGTGGTGTTTAAGTCTGGCGACCAACATTTTTTCGTACACCTTGCCCATTACCGGTAACAGTCCTATGGGGCGGTAAGACTTGGGAGCTGTATATGATTCTTTTCCTGGTTTCCTCAACACTATGACCGTGGCTTCCTTCCAGGCAACTGGGAAATAATGGAGCTCTAGACATTTGTTGAGTACTTCCAGGAAAAGTTTTGGATCACTTTTTATGGCATGGCTGCATATGTCAGCAGTGAATCCGTTGGCTCCAGGTGCTTTCTTGGGGTTCAAGGAATCCAGTGCGGTGAGCATCTCCGTTGTTGTGAACGGAGGATCGTTTCGTCCCTCGGGTTGTTGGAGGTTCACGGCTGATGCTCGGTTCCTTATTTCACGATGCATCTGGTTATCATTCTCCCTTAGATCTTCCGGGTAGAATGTTTTCGCCAATAATTCCACCGAGCGTTTTGCATCAAGAGTGATGCCGCCTTCTTCCAGGGGTGTATCCTCTTCCCTCTTGGCTGTTCTCCCTATCACTCGGTAAATACCCTCCCACAGACTCTCCTTGTCCTGTTTGCGACAGAATTCCTTCCAGCTTCCGATATAGGCCTCCATAGCTCTAGACTCGTATTCGTCTCTAGCGATTTTGTAGGCGTCCACAACACTTTGTTTTCTAATCGGTGCGGCGTTCTTGATTCTGCGTTTCCTAGTGGTGACTTCTCGCTTCATCCTCGCGAGCTCCTCTGACCACCATGGTAGGGTAAATGTCTCTGAGTTCTTTTTTGTAGGTATTGAAATGTTGCTAGATTCTGTTATAGCTTTGTTGTAGTTTTTTATGAATAGATCTAATTCTTCGACTGTATTAATGGTACCAATTTTTCCGATTTCTAAGTTGTATTCTAATATTAGTTGTTTAAATTTATGATGAAAAGTTTCCCAATTTGCTTTTTTTGTGTTATAAAGTCTTGTGGTTCTTTTGACACTTACCCCAACCGATTTTTTGAGTTTGATATTAAAGCTAATACCACTGTGGTCAGCGCACGTGAGATTTGCAATAACTTTCCAGTCCTCCACTAGGTCCAGCATATCAATAGTGCAGGCCGTCACGTCAACGAAACTGGTGTAGTGTTTTCCGCCACGAATAGTATCAAAGGTTGGAGTGTCACCTTTGTTAAGGATATGAAGGTTCAGCTCGTGAAGCGTGCCAGCCACATCGTCCCCCCTATGGTCGATTTCAGGGCTTCCCCACCAGGTGCTCTTTGCATTGGAGTCGCCTCCAATAATGAGCCTCCGTGTTATAACTGTTGCAATTTTTCTGATGTGATCCAGGTACGGATCTATGGGCTTATCCGGTTCAAAATAATATGAAACCAATGTTAGTTTCCATTGCTTGGTGCTTACGCTCACCACTACGATGTTGTTGGTGGTGAGCTCCGGGTGTTGCGTGACGTCTAGGTTGGGGTCAAATACGGCGATAGCAGCTTTTACAGTGCCCCCTCCGGTATTCTGGTATATTCTGACGCCACGGTATGTCTTCATATTATCAGAACCACCCACATAAGGTTCCTGGATCAACGCTATTGCAACTCTTCCTTTAGTTGCTTCAAACATCAACTCGTCTGTAGCTAACTTCCTTCGTTGAAGGTTGCACTGGAACACCCGGTACAGGTGTTTGTCCTCCTGGGCGCCTTTAGCAATACGCTACCGACATGCGAGCTATAGCATCGCGCTTTCTGCGTATGGGACATTCTTTGCTAAAGGCGTTGTGGTCATTGCGATCGAGCTTGGCCACTGTGCAGTTTCTGCATGAGGGTTCGCCTCCTGCAAGCCACTCCGGACATTGCGCCTTAAGGTGCGGACCTCCGCAGTGGCTGCAGAGGTCTGCTGGATCTACGCAGTACCTCTTGCTATGACCATATCCGAGGCATCTCGAGCATTGTACCAGTGGTGACTGGTCCAACACCCGGACGCGCTGTAGGTCAATATAGACCGCTCCAGCGTCGGTCGCTCTTTTCCATATAGCCGGTGACACACTAAGGACAATGTGACTAGTATGCGGATTGCGGGCTTTCCTTTTATATTTGATTTCCAGTCTGTCGTCATTCTCTTTTATGTCGTGGAATATGCCCCGGTTTTGGTTCCTGAAGGCCTTTAAAACATCCTCATCAGTGTTCACTGATAATACGTCAGCTAGCTTCAGGAGAGGGTCTCTGTTTTTTACCTCTTCCACGACCAAACTCTTACCGGAATTTTCCAGCCTCTGTTTCACTTTCTGTCTATCTTCGGCTGTGTTACAACTCATAATAACCTTTCTGTCCTTGCCTTTCCGAGTCCTTTCCACCCTGATCCACCCTTCCTTGGCATTCACCGCCTCTCTGACTTTTGTCAGAACTTGGTCTCCGGTGTCTCTTTCGTCCTGGGACGTCACAACTACCGAGTGCAGTACATTCTGCGGGGGTGAATGCAAAGTGGATCGAGCTACCGCTGCCTCTGCGTATGTTTTTGCGCTTATAATTTGGTGCTGTTGTTCCATCTTTTCTTTTAGTTCGTCCATTTTTCTGCCGTTTTCCATAAGTAGCTGGCTCTGCTCTTTTAATTTTGCGATGATCAAACTATTTCTTTCCTCGGTCTCTTTCTGAGGCGTCTTGTCGGGTATTGTCTGGGAGTTATTCATATTGTCGAATGCAGGTATTTCTCCAGTTCTTTTGAGTCTTTTGATCTCGATGTCCGCTTCTTTAATTATTTGAAATAATTTGTCTACAGCCTCCAGTACGTTTGTTTTAATGTCTGCTCTTAAATTCCGAGAGTTATTTATATTCGTCTTGGCTTTGACTACGTTTGCTTTGGCTTCGGCTAAACGCGTTGCGAGAACCTGTCTAGGAACAACTTGTATTTCCATTTTGCTGGTAGCTGGAGGCGAGTTATGCGGTTCCGATCCCGCAGCCTCTAACTTTTCAACGCTCTGCCTAACATTAGACGAAGTCGTTTGCGCCTTTGACGGAGAGATTTGTTTTCCGTCGCCGCGTCCAACGTTATACGAAAGCGTCAGTGTTCTTGGCGGAGATTTGTGTTTCTCATTTCCTTCTACAGGCTTCACTGGTGTTCTGGCGAACATTGTCAGAGGTATGCGTCAGGTGAGGATATAAAAAAAGTAAAAACACAATAGTGTATGTAAACGTTAAGTCGTGGTCTGCACACAGTGTAAAGATGTGTGCAGTCTAAATAAAAATAAAATAAGAATAAGTTTTCTCAACGATAGGACTTGTCAATAAAATAACTAAAAAGTCCTTCCAAGGACGCTAAAATGTCTGTAGAAACGCGTTAATTTATCAGTTTTATACTTTAAACATGTATTAATATAGAAAGGTGAGCCAAAATCCAAATAAATTTTTTAATAGAATCTGAGAAGTTTACCTGCCCAATGAAGACAGGGAGGGTGGGCGGGCAATTTTTTGAAGTTTTATTTGCGCTTGGCGCACGCGCGAGGTGTCCTGTGACGCGTCTCGGCGCGGGCTAGCGACCTATGCAGTTTTTGGAATTTATTGAAAACAAAAATTTTGATTTTCGGTCAAAAAACCTGTTTTTCAACCGAAAAATGCCCAAAAAAATTGAATAACGACTACCAAACGGGACCCGAGCTCGCGGAGCGCGCGCCAGGATACAGGTAAGGCAGGTAAGTATTTATTAAATTTATAAAAAATGCGGGGTTACAGTAAGATTTTGAGATATTAATTTTTGAAAATAACTTTTTGTAAAAATTTAAAAATTTTGTCTATGTCAATGAAGGGAAAAATTTTTTCGCGTTCCTACTTATTTTAACTAGTCAATAATTTGCAGGGAGCCTATCTATGATGAAAACAGCTGAAAACAGCGTTAGGATGCGTCACCTAGATGCAAAATTATGACGTGTTCTATGAAAAATATTGATAATTTTTCTAAGTCGATGAGAGGAGAAAATTAATTTTCTCTTTTGTCTATTTTTATTTGTCTCAAATTAGGAGGGAGCCTATACAAGTTCAAAATGGCTGAAAACAGCTTCAAAATGCGTCTCCTGGATGCAAAGTTATAACGATTTGTAGTGTTTATTGTCTCCCTAAGGTGGATTTTGTAGGTATGCGATATTGAATTTAGCGAAATTTTTTGAAGTTTTATTTGCGCTAGGCGCACGCGCGAGGTGTCCTGAGACGCGTCTCGGCGCGGGCTAGCGACCTATGCAGTTTTTGGAATTTATTGAAAACAAAAATTTTGATTTTCGGTCAAAAAACCTGTTTTTCAACCGAAAAAAGCCCAAAAAAAATTGAATAACGACTGCCAAACGGGACCCGAGCTCGCGGAGCGCGCGCCAGGATACAGGTAAGGCAGGTAAGTATTTATTAAATTTATAAAAATGCGGGGTTACAGTAAGATTTTGAGATATTAATTTTTGAAAATAACTTTTTGTAAAAATTTAAAAATTTTGTCTATGTCAATGAAGGGAAAAATTTTTTCGCGTTCCTACTTATTTTAACTAGTCAATAATTTGCAGGGAGCCTATCTATGATGAAAACAGCTGAAAACAGCGTTAGGATGCGTCACCTAGATGCAAAATTATGACGTGTTCTATGAAAAATATTGATAATTTTTCTAAGTCGATGAGAGGAGAAAATTAATTTTCTCTTTTGTCTATTTTTATTTGTCTCAAATTAGGAGGGAGCCTATACAAGTTCAAAATGGCTGAAAACAGCTTCAAAATGCGTCTCCTGGATGCAAAGTTATGGGTTAGGTTAGGTTAGGTTAGGTTTTTTTTTTTTTTTTTTTTTTTTTTTATATATCCGGGCGCTGAGGCCCGGGCCGCGAGCTACCTCTAATATAGTTAGAGTCCTTACTTAACTAGTTGGATGGATTATATCTTCAGATGGTTTTATTTATTTCATTTTTTAAGTATTCTAAATTTTTTCAACCATAAGTGTTTTGCCTAAATACATAAACGTCTTACTCAATTTTATAAATATTTACTTTTTAGACCTGTATATTTAAATTTTTCCTAATGGGATTACAACATTTTCCTTATTTTATTTCTTATCCAATAGTTAGCGGTTACACAATTCCAGAAGGGATATGGGTTTATACACACTTAAAATTACATATTACGTTTCTATCTACGTTATAAATTCCTTTTTTTTTTTTTTTTTTTTTTTTTTTTTTTTTTTTTTTTTTTTTTCTAACATCTTATTCTATAGTTATACATTTATTTCTTATATGCTAATTACTATATTTATTATAATATATGTTTAGCATAATTTTATTTTTCTATTTATTTCTATTTATGACGCATTTAGCAATATCCACAAAATATTTTATAAATCTTTCCCTACGTTTTCTTGTAGACATAAACTCTGGGAAATTTTTAACTGTCATTCTGCACTCCAGTTCGTTCTCAATCTCGAGTCTTTTTAGGGCATAAACCGGACAGTCTGTTAGGATGTGCTCAACCGTTTCGGGTGTCCCCGGTTGGCAGATGCACGATGAGTTCTCTTTGCACTTGAATCGATGCAAGTATTCTGAGAACCCACCGTGCCCCGTCATCACCTGAGTCGTCAAGCCAGCCGGTTTGATTTTCCTCACCGTTTTATATCCCTCCACCGCATCCGGGAGGAACAGCTTGGTGACAGCCGCTGTTTGCCCCGTCTGGTAGCGTACGTTCCATTCGTCAAGAGACCGCAATCGAATGTGTCTCTTGACGAATGAAACGGGGCAGCCATCATAGTTTGGCTTAACCTTGGACTGCAGCGCAGCTTCTTTGGCGAGTTGGTCTGCTCGCTCGTTACCCTCCAGCCCTGCGTGTGCTTTGATCCAGAACAAGGAAATTTCCTTGTTCTGGAGTCTGCTGTCTTGTATATTTTTCCTGGCTTCGACAGCCAGGGGGTGGAGGGAATATGGGCTTACAACCGTATCTAGGGCAGAGCGCGAGTCACTAAGTATAGCGAAACTGGCCTCACCGCGTCGCAAGATAATTTTGGTGGCTTGACATATGGCCAAGAGTTCAGCCTGGTAGACTGTGCAGTACGATGGCAGCTTGAGTTTGAGCGCTTTTGTTTCGGCTTCATTGCTCCAAAGAGACAATGCGGCTCCGACCTTACCCTCAATCTTGCTGCCATCGGTGTAGATTCTGACCGCTTGGTTGACGTGAAGGTTCAGCTCCTCTTGGTCCACCAGACTTATGAAGTCGAGGCGCATATGTCTTGCCGGATGCTGGATTTCGGCAAAGGCCAGTCTGCGCTCCACATCTCTATCTGCTAGTGTCGGCTGGGGTACTCCCCTCTTAGCCTCATACAATGATGCCGCCTCCCGGATCCGGATATCGAGGGGCAGTATCCCAGCCAACATCAGTGCCGAGTTCAAGGAAACGGTTCTGTAAGCTCCACACAGCTTCTGCGCAAAACCTCTCTGTACCGCGTTCAGCTGTTTTTGAACCCCGATCTTGTCTGTCGCTTTAGCCCAGGCGCCGGCTGCATAGGTAATGATAGGTTCCACTGTGGCGGTGTATATTATGCGGACTATTTCCGGGTTAAGACCCCAACTAGCTTTAGCAGCTCTCGAGACCTGTTTGTAGACGCCGAGAGCCTTTTTGCATACGTTAGCCGTATGGCTGTTGAAGGTCAGCTTGTCGTCCACTGTGAGTCCCAGAATTTTCATTTCCGATGACATTCCAATGTCGATCCCTCCCATGGTCAGGTGTGGCGTGTCATATTTAAGCTTCCGCGTAATCACCATAGCGCAAGTTTTGTGTGGCGCGAACCTGAGCTTATTCATGACACCCCACTCCCGAACATGTTCAAGAGCGGCATTGGCCTGTCTCTGGATGTCCAGTGCAGTCTCGCCCGAAAATATGAGCACCACATCATCCGCAAAAGCCTGACAGTAGTCACCCCTCTGCGTGAGACTCTCCAGCAATGGGTTCAACACAAGGTTCCACAAGATGGGGCCGCCTATTGATCCCTGAACACACCCTTTGTTTGTGCCTTTCGTGTACTCATGGCCAGCATACCTTACCCGGACCTTGCGGTCGCTTAGGTAGCTGGCTAGCATTCTCCTGAGATTCGTTGGGCACTTTTCTTCCGCCAATCTGACCTTTATTGCCGGCCACCACGCACTATCAAAGGCTCCCTCTATATCCAGTGAGACTATCGTGATGAGCTTCTTCTCTTGGAGTTTGTCTCTGACGTGGGCCATCAGGTCATAGAGGGAGTCTTCCGTGCTTCGCTGAGGCATGAAGCCATATTGGCGGGGATTCAATCGGGGCACCAGGTACCAACTCAGCCTTCTAACCATAATTTTCTCCAGTATTTTGCCCATCACCGGTAATAGTCCAATTGGCCTATAGGACTTAGGGCTGGTGTAGTTGTCCTTTCCTGGTTTCTTCAGCACTACTACGATGGCCTCTTTCCAAGCTGTGGGGAAGTGCGTCAGTTGCCAGCACTTATTTAATATTGCCAGGTGCAATTCCATATCTCGTGATATTACCCGCTGGCAGATATCGGCTGTAAAGCCATCTACTCCGGGTGCCTTCTTCGGGTTGAAGCTCTCCGTCGCAAACCTGAGCTCCTCCGTCGTAAACTCCGGGTCATGGGTCTCATCCTGGCTCCAGTCGTTTATTCGGTCAGCAAGAGCTCTGATTCGACGATGGTCTGAGTTATCCTCCTCCTCTGTATCCTCCGGGTAGAATGTTTCTGCCAGTATTCTCGCAGATCCTTCCTGCCCAGCTTCCTTCCCGTTATATACCAGCGGCAGATCTTCTTGCCTTTTTGTGGTGTTTTTTATAACCCTATATATTCCCTCCCAAACCCCTTCCCTGGTCTGTTTCTGGCAAAATTCCTTCCAGCTTTTTGTGCTGCGTTTTTGAACCTCAAATTCATATTTCTCTTTCGCTTCCAGGTACAACGCAACCACACCTTCTCTACGTGACGGCGCTGCGCACCGGATCCTTCTCCTCCTAGTAGCGACGTCGTGCTTCATTACTTCGAGTTCTTTGGACCACCACGGTATAGTAGGTGTCTGATTTTCCTTTTTTATAGGTATTGCCTCATTACAAGCTTCAGTTATAACTATTGTGTATTTTTCTATTGTATTGTCTAAATGTTCCTTATTATTTATCTGTTCTATCTGTATTTTATCGATTCTATTGTCTATTTTTAATTGGTCCATTTTTTCATAAAAAAGTTCCCAATTAGCTTTTTTTGTGTTATATTTCCTAGTAGTTCTCTTAATATTAATTCCTTTGCCTTTTCTAAGTTTAATTTTTATTATTATACCGTTGTGGTCCGAGCTCGTTAAGTCTTCAGCTACCGTCCATTCCTCCACCAGGTCGAGCAAGTCCTCTGTACATAGAGTCACGTCAACATTGCTAGTTATTCTTCGTCCTCCTCTGATGGTATCAAAGGTGGGTTTATTCCCGCAGTTAAGTACCTGGAGATCCAGTTCTCCGATCATTCCCGCCAATTCGTCACCTCTATGGTCGATGGCACTGCTTCCCCACCACACATTCTTGGCGTTAGCGTCCCCTCCAATTATGGCTTTCCTGGGCTTTAGCTCTTTCATCACGGCTGTTATGTGGTCCAAGTATGGCCCAATGGGTTGGTCAGGCTCAAAGTAGTACGAGACGGCGAGCATCTCCCACGCGCTCGTTCGCAGCTTCACCACCACTATATTGTTAGTGGTGAATTTAGGGCACTGTATGACGTCGAGGTCATGGTTGAACACAACTATCGCCGCCTTTACAGTGCCCCCGCTGCAGTCCGAGTTTTGGTAAACTCTAGCCCCCCCGTACGACTTCATTGCCTTTATGCATCCCACATATGGCTCCTGTACCAGTGCGATGGCAATTTCACGCTTTTTAGCCGCGAGCATAAGCTCATCGGTCGCCAATTGTTTTCGTTGGAGGTTGGCTTGCGCCACAGTGTATACCTGATCTGCCGTTCGTGTAACCCCCGGGACCACCTTAGCAATATGCTACCGACGATCTGGCCAGTGCATCCCACTTTTTCCGTGTGGGACACTCGTTGTCGAAGGCATTATGTGCTGCGTCTTTTTTATTTAGGCTGCAATTTCTGCACTTTGGTTCCTCGTTGAGGGTGAACCCGGGACATTCTGCCCTAGTGTGCGGTTCGCCACAGTGGCTGCAGAGGACTGCTGGTTCTTTGCAGTATTTTTTGCTGTGGCCGAATCCTAGGCACTTTGTGCATTGAATCAGCGGGCTCTGATCTCTAACAACCACCCTCTGCAGGTCCACATGGATTCGGCCCGCCAAGGTCAACCGCTGCCAGATCACTGGCTTTACGCGCAACACCACGTGACTCGTAAGCGGGTTTCTCGCCCTTCGCCTATACGTGACCTTGATGTCACCCTCTCCAATTTCGGCTCCTTCCAGGAGGTGTCCGTTCTGGGATCCGATTGCCGTCACCAAGTCGTCGTCAGTTACGTAATTCATTAAGTCCCTGACGACCACTAGCGGGTTCTTATTTACAGCTTCCTCTACTTTCAGATCCCCCCTGGAATTTCTGAGTTTAGCCGATACCTTACCTATCTCTTCTTTTTCGGAGCAGCTTATTACAACGGACTGGTTTTTTGCTTTGCGCAGGTGGTCAATCCTTATGCCTGTACTCTTAGCATCAACAGTCGCACGTATTTTATCGACTACATTTTCTGATGTGTCGCCTACGTGTGATGACGACACTATGATTGAGTGCATATTGTTCCTTATTGATGGCTGAAGCGGCTTTGCTGCAACCTGTGCGTATGTCCCTAAGCTTCCCAATCGAGCTTCTACAGTTTTTGCACTTAGAAGTTGGTCCTGTTGTTCCATTTTGTCTTTCAATTCATCCATTTTTCTGGTCAGGGCCTCCGCATAGGTGGGGGCTCTCTGTTTAATCTCGGAGACCATTTTACCCATTTCTTCAGTGGTCTCTTCAAGTGCTCTAATCTCCTTCAAGATATCTTCGTCACTGTGTCTATCTTTGTCACGTGACTTTTGTTCCTCTCTTTGTTCTTGCATTTCCACCTGCAGCTGCTTTATCATCCGGTTGCCCTCCTTCACTATCAGAGTTTGCTCTTTTAGTGCGGAGCGCAACCAGGTGATACTATCCAGGTCATGACCTGGTTCTTCGGCCTTCTGACTTCCAGTTACTTTCCGTTGGCTCAGTCCACCCTTTCCCTTATCCGCCTCTTTCACCAACTGATATAGCCGGTCTATTGCCGCTGTAACTTCCTTCTTGATCTCCGCCTTTAGGTTGCGCGAGTTGTTGAGGTGGAGCTTTGCCTTATTAAGGCATGCTCTTGCCTCCGCCGTGATGTTGGGGTAAGCGGTATCAGATCTCTTTGTGCGTATATCGGTATCAGCTGGGTCGCGGCTAATCTCCACAGTACTGACGCTTTGCTGGGAGGTACCTGGTGTGGCGTCGCGTTCTGGGTTTGCTGGGGTCTTAGTCTGGGACTCAGCTTTCCCAGCCTCACATTCCCCGATGCTTCGTCTCACACTAGGAAGGGGGGGTCCAGCTTTCTCCGTCGAGTGCGGCGAACCCTTGGGAAGCGACGAGCTCGCGTCCTTCTTTGCCGGTGTATGGAACATATCTTTTGTGAAGGTTAGGTTCATAAAGATTTAAAGTGAAACTCCGTATCCCTGTATAGGGGGGATGTACACAAAAGTATTTCAGAGACCAAAAGTATAAGAGCAACAAGATAACCTTATCCTGCGGCCGCAGGGCCGTTAGGTCAGTATGGAAATATAGTTTTAGTCAAGAAAATGTGTAAACCATTAAACAAGACTCGAGCTCGCGGCGCGTGCGCTAGGCACGTTAGTGTCTATTCATAAAATAATAATAAAAGTGTATACTAAGCAATTAAAATAAAATTGCGTAATGTCATTAGATGTGTTCTCTATATAGAGTTAACACTCTACGGTTAATTTATGTCATAAGTAGGTCACGCTATTATAATAACAGTAACAAAACAGAGAAAGAAAAATAGATGTGACAAATTAATTTTCTAACAAAACTGAAAAGTTTACCTACCCAGTGAGAACAGGGAGGGTGGGCGGGCAATTTTTTGAAGTTTTATTTGCGCTAGGCGCACGCGCGAGGTGTCCAAAGACGCGTCTCGGCGCGGGCTAGCGACCTATGCAGTTTTTGGAATTTATTGAAAACAAAAATTTTGATTTTCGGTCAAAAAACCTGTTTTTCAACCGAAAAATGCCCAAAAAAATTGAATAACGACTACCAAACGGGACCCGAGCTCGCGGAGCGCGCGCCAGGATACAGGTAAGGCAGGTAAGTATTTATTAAATTTATAAAAAATGCGGGGTTACAGTAAGATTTTGAGATATTAATTTTTGAAAATAACTTTTTGTAAAAATTTAAAAATTTTGTCTATGTCAATGAAGGGAAAAATTTTTTCGCGTTCCTACTTATTTTAACTAGTCAATAATTTGCAGGGAGCCTATCTATGATGAAAACAGCTGAAAACAGCGTTAGGATGCGTCACCTAGATGCAAAATTATGACGTGTTCTATGAAAAATATTGATAATTTTTCTAAGTCGATGAGAGGAGAAAATTAATTTTCTCTTTTGTCTATTTTTATTTGTCTCAAATTAGGAGGGAGCCTATACAAGTTCAAAATGGCTGAAAACAGCTTCAAAATGCGTCTCCTGGATGCAAAGTTATAACGATAAA